>CM070528.1:49862590-51180715 GCA_036346145.1 Olyra latifolia | reverse complement strand
GGAGCCTCTATGTCGTCAGATGCATTGCATTGCATTGCCCTACTGATCTGTGGAAATCACTCGCTGCATCTGGAAAAGCTCCCAGATGATATGAGATGCAATGGAATCTGGCGAGCCTAACAGTCCCTGTTGTTCTTGTTATGTGTACCCTTTGACAGGGAAATTTCCGCTGGAGACTTGAATGTGGTGACCTGTGAATCTCAACCAACATTGTCTCTTTAAGATAAAAGTCTTTCAAGAGGATAAAAGGGCAAGTTACCCTATTATGAACCTGCCAAAGTTCTAATACTCAAATCAGCTTGCTCAAATTGGCCCCCATAAAAGGTTTCGAAAAAAAATAGCCCCCAAAACCTAATCCGCCTCTCTTCTGAAAAAACAATTAGACGAGATGTCAAACTCAAACTGTTCTTGAATGTCAATTTCCCCTAGCTCCTGACACCAAATTCAGTTGTCCATACCAACTCCTTTGTGTTGCATTTCCTAGCTAGCTAGATAGCTTTGCTCATCAGCCCATGGATGCATGCATGCGTGCCTGTTGCAGACTTGCAGAGCATGCCGGGGCTACTAAGACAGAATCTTTCATATATTTTAGAGTTTCTCGTCTTTTAATAGAGTTTCTATCTGAGTCTCTAAATTTAGAGTTTTTTCCTTATAGTCTCTAAATTTGGAGACTCTCTATATCAACATTATATTTTTTTAGATAGAGGCTCTGTTGGAAAGGATGAAAATATAGAGAGCGAATAGTGATTTAGAGAGAGTATATAGAGATCCGATTTTAGAGCTTGTGCTGGTGATGCTCAAATAAGTGATAACTTTGGTGTGATCAGTACCAAAAGAAGTGCAATGCACGCAACAGAAAAAGGAGGAGACACTAGGTCTAGGTATGTGTACGTGCACAGCAACACCACGTTCATGTACGTACGTGTGTCACGGCCACTTAATAGTTCAGGTATGTGCTACCGAGGGGACGGCGGATTGGTCATCATCGCAGTGAAGTTTTACTGGTACGAACGAACTAAGAAAATTCATCCGGCCGTGAGATATATCCTACGGTTGCAGGGCATGTTAGCAATAAAATTTTGGGAGCGCATCTTGTCCAGACGGCCAAAAGCTAGGAGCCAGCCGCCTGGGCAAGAGGCGCCTCAGGCAGTCATGCCCACTCGGTAGTAGCTTTTGTAGGGCTAGACAAAAAGCTCGAGCTCGACGAGCTACTCATAGATTTTGAGCGAAATCGAGCTCGGGACTAGCCTAAGCTAGCATTTTCCCTTCCCATCCGTGATTCGTCCATTGGCCTTCTCTCTTCCCACCTAGGCCTTGGCCTACTAGCCTTCTCCCTTCCCCGTTCCACGGTTTAGCCCACCGTCCTCTTCCTTAACCCTAGCCTAAACGACTAAATGCCCCCAACCAGCCGTTGCCGCCAATGGGCAATCCTCCCGTCCTTATCTCCACTCATCACCCCCGACATAAGTGGCCGGGTCTTCCGCTGCATCGCTTGCACATCACCTTCATCGTGTCCTTACTTGTTGGCCCGCTGGGTCGCTTCCGCCGGGACACCGCCACCTCGCCTTCGCCTGATGCATTTTTGTGGGGGATGCCACCACCTCATGTCTGTCTAGAGCGTCACCACCTCACTTCCTCTAGGGGCATCGCTGCCTTGTCTCCTCGTTGACCCGATCACCGCTGGTCCACCGGTCGCCATGTCGCATCGGCTAGAGACTTTGGCATGCAAGTTCAATTGGGCCTGAGTCGAGCTCGAGCCTAAGCACCCTAAGCTCGCTCAAGCTCAGCTAGCTCGGATTCAACCCTACTCGGCAGTGATAGCGCAGGTGGGCATAGTTGCCTGGGCTAGAGCAAAACTATAATTTTTTTTCTATCAAAACATGATGATTTGTATGGGAAAAAATTGAATCATTTGCCATCAAGCACTTGTACGGTACATATACTCGAGTCGAGAGATCAGTGAACCGTTGGATCAAATTTATATAGTCTAGACATATTCATCGTCTTGGCCGACTAGTCCGGTTTAAGGGTACGAGAACACTGGACCGTCAGATTGAGTAAATTGAACTGTAAAAAAAAAAAGTTTGGGTGCATCTTTAGAAACTCACATGTTAACCTAGTCGTTCGAGTTTGATGATGCCAATGTAAACTGGTGCTTAATGCGAGTTGGAGATGATACGCACTTCGTATTTGGTGAGACTGACAGTGATTCGGAGACATGCCAGCGACAAAAAAGCAAATTTGGAAAGATTAGTACAAGATGATGAAGCAGCGCCATTGATTGATGGACTACGGGGACCTTCAACGACGTACGACTGATGGCGCTAGCGGAGACGGAGACAAGGGGAACTGTGACACTTACCTGGAACAAATTTGGCAAAATCTGTACAGGAACAACTTAATCTCCCATAAGTTATGGTCTAATTCGAGAGGAGGATTTCAATAGCCTTTTTGACCGTTGGATCTTATAACTTCTCAGACTTCTTAATCTAACGGTCAAGATTGTCCCCTAGCCTCGGCCGCCAAACTAGTAAGTAAACTAATTTTTAGGTCAAGAAACAGCAGGAGGGTTCCGAATAATTTTCTTGTAAAATGAGCAACTCCTCTCCTGCCATATCTTTTTTTCCTTGTCCAAAAATTGTTTTTTTCCTCCTTGACAAGGAAAAATCCTTGATACATACCAAGGTTTCAGCCTAGATTCGGTTCGATTACTATAGACTGCATATTTAATTAAATATATATATTTATATGTTTATTTTTTTATGATAAATAATTTATTTCTTTATTTTATAACACATATTTATTAAATATAATTATTTTTTATATATTAGTTTTTTAATGATTCGGCCCGCTCGTAACCGGGCCAGCCTAGTTTGCCCGATTAATGTGCAAACCGTGCTTATATTGATACCTGGCCCGTTGGCTCGTGAACCGGGCCAAATGGGTTCGAACCGGGCCAGCCCGTTCGTTCCATTACCCAGCTCTATCGGATACTCGGATCGGATTCGGATAACGCATCGCGTTCCAATTCCCAAATCGACCCGATCCCGATCCCGTTCCGAGTCGCGCTGTCCTTCGTTTCCGAGCTACTCCCCAGCTAAACTCCTACCCGCACCCCAACCATAAATAACGGCCTCCTCCCTCTCCATGCACGCCTGCTTCCTGTGCTCCGTCGCGCGTTAAACAAATCTCTCGCGATTAATTAACCCGCCGAGGTGAGATGATGCCAAGAATCGTGTGGCTCTTGCCCTGATTTCCTGGCTGGTTTAGTTGGTTGATTGGTAGCGTTGGTTCTTGTTCTTGGCGACTTACATTTTGTTTTCTTTTTCTGTTCTTGGTCTTGGGTTTTTGTTGGTTCAGTTCTGGGAGTTCAGACAATGGGCATTTTGTCGCTCATCACCGGCCGGCCGGGCGAGAGCGGGTTCGGGTCCTCGTCCACGGCGGAGCAGGTCACCGCCGGCGTCGACGCCAGCCGCCTCACAGTCATCGTCACAGGTAACCGGATTAATTGCTCTTTTCTTAAGCATCTCGAAAAAAAAAAGCTCTTTTGTTGTGACCGGCAGTAATGCAACCTCGCTCCTGCCTAATGCTCTTGCTTACATTGATTCATTTGCCTGCGTCTTCTGTTCTGTACCGGTTGGGATGTTCGGATTTTCTCTCTATCTTTCCCTCTTTGGGGTGTGATGTGGAGGTGAGCTTGTACCTGATGGATTCTTTTGGTTGTTTTCTGATGTTCTTTGTGCACCATGAATTGACTGTTGGTTATGCGTTGTTGTCATTAGGAACTTATGCTATGTGTTTGATGGGGATGTTTGGATGTTGTGTGTTTCAGTAGCAATTAGGCATTTAGTGGATCAAAGTAGTTGCTCTGACGAGGACGCCCTGCTCAAATGCTTAATATTGCTGGTCAGATTTGCTTCCAAAAATTGTAAATATGTTGGGTTTTTTCCCCTATGGGTCATTCTGTTATTTTTCTGTGTGTTTGTTAAGCAGTAGGAAAGGTTGGTTCAGAACTGGTCAGCTGGATTTATGACGGTGTTGTGAATTGTGATATCATTTGTACGTACGGAATTAACTGCTAACCATGTGGTTTGTTTACAGAAGTTCTAGTCCTTGTTGAGATGTATGTTATGTTTTCTGGTGAACTTCAATAACCAGCATCTCTTTGTTATAATGATTTGTTCTTGCAAATTGCAATTGCTGAGGGACTTCCTCCTCGATGTTAATTATATATACCTTAAATTTCTTTGTGAACACATAAATTGTGCTCATGGCTTTTATTTTTGTTTGTATTTTTATTTATGTGTGGAAGTTGGATTGGATTGTTGTTCTTTTTTATGTGGGATAGGTGGAGAGTATGGATCTTGGATGGGACAACTGTTTTGTGTGGCCTTGAATAAATTGCCAACAGTATGGTATTGTCTGTTAGTTCTCTTTGCAAGCACCAACTGCACCTGCTCTTGTTGAGATGAATATTTTGTGCTTTCGTGATAACCCACATATTAGATCATAATTGCATTCATCTCAATTATCACAAGTAATCACACCAAGATGGTCATGTACTGTTAAGCAGAGCTCCTCCTTTTGTTTTAAAAAGGGTCAAATTGTATGCAATTGCATAGTTGGATAGCCTTTTACGTGCTATCACTTAGTTGTCTCTTTCTTATTTGCCATCGCAATTGCTCCAATATTGTCTTGTATGCCATTGTTGAAAGCTTATCCTTTTTTGTTTAAACCATGCAAATATACACAAAAATTCTCAAAAAATCACAATGTTATCAGATATGCGATTCTTCCAATCTATAGTTTTTTGGTATTTTTATGAAAGTTTTAATGTTAAAATTACACTTAAAAACGTTTTAAATATAAAAGATTTATTTTAAAAATACTAAAAAATTGTACATTCAAATTGCTGTATACTTAATAACTCTGTGTTATTTTTAGAATTTTTGAAATGTTTACATAACATAAATAAAAAAGATAAATTTTCGTCAATGGCACATAGGATAATAATCGAGCAATTACGATGGCATAGCAGAGATAAGACTCTAAATGATGGCATGTAAGGTACTGCAATGGCACGTAAAATATCTTTTCTTTAAAAAATAGCCCTGTACTGTATTTTTAGCTATAACTGCTTCTCCATGTACAAAGAAAAATAGGGGAAAACATGAGATGATGAGATGCCGTGGGCTGTGGCACTGAAAATTCTGCACCTTTGTCCTGTTATCTTGATGAAACAACAATTTATAAATTGGCCATAAAATACTTTTTGTTTATATTCGCCTCTCCTTTTCTATGGCAGCATTTCTTACAGTAATGCTGTTCCATGTTTTTTGAGCTGGATCCTTTTGGTTAAATAGATATCTTCTTTTATTCATTTCATTGCACTAAAAAAAATTGAAGCTTCAATGTTCACTTGAAATTAACAAAATATGGAAGATTATTGTCCTTTACGTATAGCCGGTTGTGAAATCGATTCTTGCATTTTTTGAGGATCAGGCCTGGTTGAATGGGAGCTTTTCCTGGAAGTTTGGACTTAAGATTTGTGCTCACAAGTGCGTCCTTATGTATATATGCTGTTTTCCTTGAGATCAATGGTGGATGCTTACTTGAGCAATTCTAGTCAGTCAGCTGCTTCCTATATTTCTTTTGAAGGGGAGTGGTTTTCAAAATCATGCTGTGAAAGTTAAGGTTGCTGTGCTGAGTTTTTACAAGGATCAGAGAGCATTGTACTGTTATCCTTCATGATAAAAAGATAATGTACCTATTTTTATATGACAGATTCATTTACTGATGACATTGCATAATTGATGCGGTTGGTAGGTGTTGTATGCATAGGTCCGTGTCTAAGGTGGTCCTAATGGTGTAGGAGTACAAAAATCCCGTACAAAGTACTAACAATGAGAGGAGTCCATGTTGGGACTTGTCAATAATTCAATGTTGCTTATTCATAAAGCATAGGTTTGGCTTCTTCATAATTCTGGAGATAATCTGTTCTGGGGATCTACCAATGCTGCTTGTACCATTATAACCAAACCTTTCATAAAATGTAGTTTTCAATAATCCATAAATTTAATCGAGTAAATTCCAAGTGATGTCACAGTCAATAGTCATTTGCCACGTGTTTTCAAAGATCTTTTCCTTTTTTTATTGAAAGCCGTGATTCTGACATCTTTCAGGAGGAGCGAGCGGCATTGGTCTGGAAACCTCCAGAGTTTTTGCCCTGAGAGGAGCCCATGTTATCATTGCAGCAAGAAACACAGAGGCTGCGTCAGAGGCAAGGAAGAGCATCATTGAGGCAAATCCAAAAGCTCGTATTGATGTTCTGAAGCTTGACCTGAGCTCCCTCAAGTCTGTCAGGGCCTTTGCAGACCAGTTTAACTCAATGAAACTTCCTCTGAACATCTTAATGTAACCCCTTCATCTCTTATAATACTTGTCTGGTAGTCTATGGTAGCAAGCATTTGCCTTCAGTCTACATTTTGTTTAAGGTGTTTTTGTTTGTTTGTTTATTATTTGTTTTTGTTTAATCCTTTCCTTTCTTCAGAAACAATGCAGGTGTTATGTTTTGTCCTTTCCAACTGTCCAAAGATGAGATTGAGATGCAATTCGCCACAAATCATCTTGGTATTGTCTAACAGTTACCTATTCAACATGTCCTTCATTGAAACAGGCAAAATCCTTGGATAATGATATTTGTTTCATATGTTATGCTAAATCAGGGCACTTTCTGCTGACCAACCTCCTCCTTGATAATATGAAAGCTACCGCTAAATCCATGGATATTGAGGGTCGCATTGTGAACTTGTCATCAGTCGCCCACCTCCATACATATCCAGAGGGCATTCGGTTTGATAAACTCAATGACAAGAAAATGTATGTGTGCCTTTGGTTCTTTTTTGAACGAATGCTTTTGGTTCTTTTGAAGAAAAAAGATCAAGTATTGATTGTAGTAAGTAATGATTTTGTGTATTGGCAGATATAATGATAAAATGGCTTATGGACAATCTAAGCTGGCAAACATACTGCACGCGAGAGAGCTGTCTAGACGGCTCAAGGTATTATTCTTTTCTCCAAATGTTTGACCTTTTACTTCCTTTATTCAGAATAAAAGATACCTGGAGGCAATGCATTTTGTATATCATGGTCATGATATTCATTGCATTTTGTCTATCATGATCATGAATCATGCTTTTTGCATGTTGCACTGCTATGATGGATCATGATTAGTAGTAAAAACTTTGAGAATGGAATAACTTCAGGTCTTCACGAGCTGTGTTGGATATTTATTTACTTGCAGAGATTATGTAGGCTCTAGTACACTTTGCGAATCTTGTTTTGTTTCAGCATTCCATTCAACCTCTAATTTGACTTGCTAAAACTGTTATCACTATTATCAATTTATGTTTTGTAACTTTCAATTCAACTGGTTGACATTGACTGTTCCTCTTAGACCTACTCCTGACAATTAAGTTCTTAGTCCTTCAGTTAAGTATTCCATTCCCATGTATGATAAAAGTTGCATGTTTCGAAAACAGGAGGAAGGAGCAAACATCACAGTTAATTGCGTTCATCCTGGATTGATCATGACCAATTTGATGAGGCACTCCTTTTTTCTCATGAGTATGTTCTTGAGATCTTTTTCTTTTCCCTTGTGAAACTGTGTTCTGAAGTCTCAAGTTTTAGTCCTTCAAAAAAACCTGAATCTTTAGTTACACACCTCCCAATTTGAGGAACAATGCCTTATCTTTCAACAAAGTTCTGAAGTTACTTGTTTTAAAATGCAGAGGCAATTCAAGTTGTCACTTACATTCTGTGGAAGAATGTACCCCAGGTTTGGAACCAAATTCTCTCTATTATTGTGCAAGTACTGACTTTGTATTGTTTTTGTCGTTCTGAAATTCAAGATTATATCTAAAGGAATACATGTTATGATTTTCTAGGGAGCAGCAACTACTTGTTATGTAGGACTCAATCCTCGGCTCAAGGGAGTAACGGCTAAATACTTTGCTGACTGCAATGAGGAGAAGACAGGCAGACTGGCCAAAAATGATGCCTTGGCGAAGCAACTCTGGGAATTCAGCGAAGAGCTAATCAAGTCTGCAAAATGAGAGCCCAAAGCAGGATCAGAAAGCGTCCTGATACTGTGTGGCTTGTGGTACAAGCGATTGATGAAATGTGTAGTAGCGGCAGCAGTAGTAGTAGGAACCTACCATATAGTGAAGTGGTGCACCCATATTGTTCAGAAATAAACTTTCCTTTGGTCGTAGCTAGATCAACCTGTACTCTTGTTAATATTTCATCCAATATTTATATATATACCTGCGGTTCAGTTGTGGATTTTGGCCTAGCTATCATTTTGCTGAAACAATTTCAAAAATTTCAGTGACTCTTAACTCATACTTATTTGCCTTATCTCGTCACTTCCACAATTTTTCGAGATAGCCTCGAGAGCCGGTTGGCCTTCAATTTTGGGGTTTACAGAGCTTATAGACACGCTTACGAGATAAAAAAAAAGACTCAAAAGTAATTAAAAAAGTAAGCTAAGGTAAATAAGTATGATCTTGTGTCTTATTTCACTTATCTCACTTTTTTTATTACTTTTTGAGTCGTTTTTTATCTCGTAAGCGTGTCTATAAGCTCTCTAAACCCCAAAATTGAAGGCCAATCGACTCTTGAGGCTATCTCAAAAAATTCTCGAAGTGACGAGAGAAGACAAATAAGTAGGATAAGAAAAGCTGAAAAGAACCCATCTTATTTACTTATCTTATCTACTTATCTTTGAATCAAAACTCCAAACGTTTTGTCTTTTGAAGTCTGTTTGTTTCTATCTTGAAACTAAGTTTAAGAGCTCTCAGAAACAAACCAAATGAAGTGGACCAGCGTTTTCAAACTATCTCAGAAAACTCGCGAAGTTCAGTTATAAGCAAATAAGAAGATAAGTAAATAACATAAGCCGAAAAAAAAACCTTAGAAACATTAGTGAACATTCAGAAACACTTGTCTCTGCTTTCTTGCAGCTAAAAGGATCAGAAACTGAAAGCTAAGATCCATACATACAGCGCAAGCAATGCAGCCTAGACTTGTACTGATTCAACCTCGTCGTCCCAGTCGTCGCCGTCATCGTCCTCCCACACCCCAACAGCGGTCGTGAACCCGGCGGCGCCGGTGACCACCACGACGGCGAACACGATCGGGACGATCACGTCGAGCCCGGTCCGCCCAAACAGGCCGGCCGGCACGCAGACGGCGTCCCACGGCGGCCCGTCGAGCGGCACACCGATGACAGTAGCGCCGCCGCCGTCCGGGCACGCTCTGGAGAGCGGCGCGCCGGGCGCGACCGCCCAGATGAACGAGAGCTCCGGCGCGAACGCCGCGACGGCCACGGCCATGGTGGCGACCGCCGTCCACATGGCGGAGTAGAGGAGCAGCGGGCGGCGGGCGAGGAGGCCGGCGATGGAGGGGAACGGGAACGCCATGGTCCGAAGGCTTCTTGCCGCGCACCGAGTTATATAGGAACGATGCCTCCGTTTGGGTGAAGAGGATTTGGCGGGAGAGTAGGTAACCGGCTACACTTGCAACTACTTTTGAAAGTTTGAGCTGCACCCTAGTGTATCCATCTCCACCCAACAGTTAGGCCCAGTCCGCCTAAACAGGCTAGCCTGCATGGAGACGTTGTCCCATGGTGACCTATCAAGCGGCATGCCGATGACGATAGCGCTATCGCCATCCGGGCACGCTCTAGAGAGCGGCGCGCCGGGCGCAACTGCCTAGGGGTCTATTTGGTTGCCGTATGAGTTCAGCCAGGCTGGTGGGAGCCAGACTGAGATGATGCAAGAGGGTGTTGTTTGGTTGGTTGTATGAGATTGTACAGGCTACACAGAGATGTTGTTTGGTTAGCTGCACTAGGAGAGGAATGTGATGGATAAATTCAAGAGAGGGAAATTAAAAACAAAGAAAATAATTTTAAAACAAAAATAAAAAATTTAAAAAATACTGGAATATAAATAAATTCAAAAACAAAAATAAAAATTCAAAAAAGAAATACTAGAAAATCAATAAATTCAAATAAATAAATAAATAAATCTGAAAATTTTTCAATACCTTGTACTTGAATCAACGGTTCTATTTTTTTTGTCTCATTGAATTTGGATATTGTTTGAATTTAAAAATTTTTTTAAAGGTTGAAAGCAACTGCAAGGAGTGCACTGTCTGCTAGCTGGTAGAGCGCTAGCCAAGTGGGCCACTAGCCACGCGTGCTGGCTCGGCAGAGCCTGGCTCTAGGGAAACGGTGGATTTCTCGTTTTCCTAGAGCCAGGCTAGGAGGGTTGCTTTGCATCTATGGAGTCAGGCTGGGTTGGATGAGAAGGCAGCCAAACGCCTATCTTTTGCATCTACAGATGCAAATCTCTGAAGATATAGCTAACCAAACAGCCTATAGATGAACGTGAGCTCCGACGCGAACATCGTGACGACCACGGCCATGGTAGCGACCGCCGCCCACATGGCAGAGTAGAGGAGCAATAGGCGTTGAGCGAGGAGGCTAGCGATGGAGGGAAATAGGAACGCCATGGTCCCAAGGCTTCTTGGCACACACCTAGTTATATAGGAACGTTGCCTCTGTTTGGGTGAAGAGGATTTGGTGGGAGAGTAGGTGATCGGCTACACTTGCAATTGCTTTGAAAGTTTGAACTGCTCTACTCATGCATATGCATGCCAATGGAGATGGAGGCTTGGGCGTCACGCGAGGAGGATGGCAAGGGAAGTCAAATAGGAAAATTGTCTGGCGGCAGCGAGGAGCAGCGTGCGCCGCTGATCAACATTGGCGGCATGACCGAGCTCGGAATTTTATTTTTTCTATATTTATTTTATTTGTTATTGCAAAAATAGGTGTCAGCTCGTATTTTAGACATAAATAGGTATTCGTTGTAGTCTATCAGACGGGCGATCGCCCAATAGCTGGGCGATACGATCTTGTCTTGATGACGCTACGACGTTCTTTGAGCAGAGGGGAGGATGGGCCCACATGTCATAAATATCGGCCAACCGTCCAGCAATAGGTACCGACATAGGCAGTTGGGCGATAGGTACCAACGTGGCTCTATATGTCAAACCTATCGTCCGACCATTGAGCGATAGGTGGCAACGTGCCACCAGGCGTAACCCTAGTGTATCCGTCTCCACCCAACGTTTAGGCCCAATATGCCTAAATAGGCTAGCCTGTACGCAAACGTCGTCCCGTGGTGACCTATCAAGCGGCACGCGGATGACGATAGTGCCGTCGCCATCCGGGCACGCTCTAGAGAGCGGCGTGTCGGGCGCAACTGCCTAGATGAACGTGAGCTCCGGTGCGAACACCGTGATGGCCACGGCCATGGTAGCGACCGCCGTCCACATGCAAAGTAGAGGAGCAATAGGCGGCGGTGAGGAGGCTAGCGATTAAGGGAAACAAGAACGCCATAGTCCCAAGGTTTCTTGGCACACACCTAGTTATATAGGAATGTTGCCTCCGTTTGGGTGAAGAGGATTTGGTGGGAGAGTAGGTGATCGGCTACACTTGCAATTGCTTTTGAAAGTTTGAACTGCTCTACTCATGCATATGCATGCCAATGGAGATGGAGGCTCGGGCGTCACGCGAGGAGGATGGCAAGGGAAGTCAAATAGGAAAATTGTCTGGTGGCAGCGAGGAGCAGCGTGCGCCGCTGATCAACATTGGCGGCATGACCGAGCTCGGAATTTTATTTTATCTATATTTATTTTTATTTTATTATTGCAAAAATAGGTGTCGGCTCGCGTTTTAGACAAAAATAGGTGTCCATCGCCTGTCAGAAGGGCGATCGCCCAACAGTTGGGCAATAAGATATTGTTTTGACGATGCTAGGGATGTTCCATGAGTAGAGATGAGGATGGGCCCACATGTCAGACCTATCGCCCAATGCCCAACTGTCGAGCGATAGTACCTAGGTGGTTGGGCGATAGGATACCAACATGGTCCCACATGTTAGACGTATCGCTTAACCATCGGACGATAGGTGCTAACATGGCATCAGGCATAACCCTAGTGTAGTAGTCGACGCCCAACTGTTAGGAGACAGGTGCCACATTGGCTTGTCACAGCGCTAGTGGGCGCATTTGTCGCCCCTCCATCAGGCGATCCGGTAGGTGACAGACACCTATTTTTGTCTAAAACATTGAATGGTACCTAATTTTGCAATAACAAATAAAAAATACAGAAAAAAAAATTCCCGAGCTCGTCCCCATGCTCATATGGGCTTTGGCCTTCTCCCACTTATGGGCAGCATTACGTTTTTGCGTGGGCTCTTTTCGGCCTTTACATGGAGCAACACAGCCTCACTACCATACCCCAGCCTTTTCTGTCTTCTTTTCCAGTTTTCCCTCGCGCTCCGGCACAATGCCGCCGTCGCCGGCGATCGCGGTCATCTCCGCCGCCTTCAGATGCAAGAAGCACATTTTCGGTAAAGCATATTCTCCACCCGCTCTTCTTCTTAGCGCCTCTCGTTGCGGTGCGGTTTCTTCTTTCTCCAGTATACCCGCCTCAAACAGTGGCTCCCAGCTCCGTCCGATTCGGTACCTGGTTTTAGGATGACGATGTTTCCTTTCTGCGATCTCTGGTCAGGGGCTAATTCGACTAACATTGGGTATTGTGTTCGCATGCAGTTCTTGGAAGGCTCGGTGTCCTGGGATCATGCCCACCAACTGTTCGACGCAATGTCTCAGAGGACATGCATAGCACAGGCTGGCTTCTGAATTTGCACCAGAGTGTTCTTCCGAGTGGATATGTTCTTGGGTCACTTAGATATTGCCATACCGGCTTTTCAGAGGGTTCCAGGGACGTCTGTGTCACTGTCAGCAAAGTGTTGAAAATTCTCAAGTCTAGTGATGGTGACACTGAGCTCGGTGAAGCTCTCGGTCAGTTTTCTAGTGAGATGGATGAGGATGTTGTCCTGCAGGTTCTCCAGAAGCAGCGGTCCAATTGGCAGGTCACACTGTCGTTCTTCAACTGGTCGTCTGAGTTGCCTGGGTACGTCCATGATTCAAGGGCTTACACAGAGATGCTTGACATTCTTGGGCGGATGAAGAAGGTCAGGTTCATGACGCAGCTGTTCGATGAGATTCCTGAGGAGCGCCGTGGATCAGTGGTAACAAACAGGATGTTTGCCGTCCTGTTGAATCGGTATGCAGGCGCACACAAGGTTCAGGAGGCAATAGAGATGTTCTACAGGAGAAAGGATTATGGGTTTGAGCTTGACTTGGTCGGGTTCCAGATACTTCTGATGTCGCTTTGTCGGTACAAGCATGTTGAGGAGGCGGAGGCCCTCTTTCTTCAAAAGAAAGATGAGTTTCCTCCTGTCATAAAGAGCTGGAACATCATTCTTAATGGTTGGTGTGTCAAGGGAAGCATAAAAGATGCTAAAAGAGTTTGGAATGAGATCATTGAATCTAAGCTTAAACCCGACGTGTTCACATATGGCACATTCATAAATTCACTAACCAAAGCTGGCAAACTCAGTACTGCGGTGAAACTGTTTACCAACATGTGTGACAAAGGGATCAATCCTGATGTGGCGATTTGCAACTGTATCATTGACCAATTGTGCTTCAAGAAAAGGATTCGAGAAGCACTTGAGATTTTTGGTGAGATGAATGACCGTGGTTGTGAAGCAGATGTGGCTACCTACAACACTTTAATAAAACACTTATGCAAGATAAAGCGGATGGAGAAAGTTAATGAGCTTATGAATGATATGGAGGGGAAGGGCTGCTCCCCAAACAATAGGACCTTTTCGTACATTTTGAAGACAGCCGAGAAACCCAAGGATGTTATTACTTTGATGCAGAGGATGGAGAAATCAGGTTGCAAATTGGACTCTGATACGTATAACTTGATATTGAACCTTTATGTCGGTTGGAAATATGAGAAGGGGGTACAGCAAGTATGGGATGCGATGGAGAGGAATGGATCAGGTCCAGATCAACGATCATTTACTATTATGGTTCATGGACTTCATTCCCAAGGAAAGTTGGGTGAGGCTTTGCAATATTACACAACAATGAAGTCAAGAGGGATGACTCCAGAACCAAGAACCAGGACATTGGTGAAAGCAATACATATGAAGAAAGATGGGCCTAACACAGAAGATCAATCTCCAAGGATGACAGAGAAGAATCTTAAACTGGATCCATTATCAAGACTATTCCATGTTCATAAATAGTTCATCAGCAGATTCTACTTCTGTAACCCTAAAAGAGGGTGCTGGGCACTTACGTTTATGGCTTAACAAAATCTAGGCTATGAGTGCACAGGCGGATTCAGGGAAAAAATTTGCCAGGATCACTCTTCTAAGTATAATGATGTCATTAACTATTTATAAATGTCCTTTGTTACCTGCAAAGAGGATTTGTCCTAGGCTTAGTAAGAAATCGTTGGGGTCTGTCATGGGCATCAGCCCATGGGCCCAACTGGCTTAATTATGGGCTTAGCCTATTAGGAAGGTTCCAGAACAACTGTTCACGCATATACAGTAACTTGGGTACTGTAGCACGGGATTAGGTCAGTTGTTACTGATTAGATTGGTTAGGATAAATTTAGTTAGGATTTGAGTAAAGATGTCTATCTATTAGGGGCAATGTAATCTTAGAATCAATTCAATCAAGCAAGATAAGATATCAATCTCTTCCTAGTTTCTTCTCTTCCCAGTCTATGTTGTAGTCTTCCAAAATCAGCCGACGCCACCCGGCTATCTTCCCGGTGGTGTTTATCCTCGTCGTGTCCTTAGGTTCATGAAATAATATTGGGGTGCTTACATTGTTACATGAAATATCTGCCCCTGCATTGCTCGTGTCAGAATATGCACATTTTGTTGGAAAAAAAAAATCAGAAAAGTGTTATTGACAATGTCAATATGATATCCCAAAAGTTTTAGAACCACCATAGCAGCATATATATATATATATATATATATTCAATGAATTATTCTGAAGTGTATGTGAAATACATGTGTATGTTTATTTGTCGATCTGTTCTTTTGGGGTGAAATTTATATGGTGTGCATAGTTGCTGCCAAAACATAAAAAAATTTGGACAAATGAAGTTTTTAAATTTTTTGTAGGATTTGAAAAATACCAACTACACTGCTGATCTGACACAGCGAACAATTACTAATTGACCTATGTACCACCTTTTTTCTGTTGAATTTATAGATCAATCAACGAGTGGTTACACTGGAAGTCATCACTCATCAGATCTAGTTCAGGACCAAAATTGTGTTTGACTACTTCCACATTGCCAACCCTCAGAATCTCTCAGGTAAACGATTTGCCTTTGCTAATTATTACCACTTAACTGGCTGGTTCTTATCTTTCCTTTTTATTTACGGTGTGCTCTATATGTCATGCCCTGTTTTCTTTGTAGTATTGTACTGTTTCATATTTTAAGATTCTATTAATATGAGAGAAGTACTTAATCAAAGAGAATATTTTTTGTTTTATGATACCCTAAAAAGTTGAGTTCATGAGTAAGGAATTTATTTTTTTCTAGAAAAATATACTGATCAATTTTGAAGGTTCACTACCTATATTCTTGTCCTTGGTGGTTTAGGTTTTTAAATTACTCTGATTTATTTATATAATGCCCTCTGGAAATGGTAAAATTTATATTTACTTATGTGGGAGAAAAGTTTAAATCATAATTGTCGGGACCCGGCCGAAAAGATCGAACCCCTATGTGCATCCCGTATTAGTCCCAAGGATCAACAGCTAGCACCAACACCAACAGTCTAAATAGAGTGATATATTACCAGCAAAAATAAAATATTACATAACAGGGGCAGTGCTCCAATACAGTACACATGGTGACACGCAGGCCGCGAATCAGAGTTTAGTGAAATACAACACATGGGCTCACATAACAGGACACAACAGTACTACTACTAAATTTCCACAAGCAGTATGACTATAAGAAGCGACCCTAGTCTTCCGGGAAGTCCTCGTAGTCCTTTGCCTCGTAGTCAGCATCGGTGTTGTCATACTGCAGGTCTTCCACGAACTGTCCCTCGACTGGAGTTGAGAAAGAGAAGGGAAAACAGCAAGGGTGAGTACAACTGTACTCTGCAAGTCAGGGAAAGAGGTGCAGTATGGGGCTTAGTACAAGAGAAGGCTTATGACGTTTTGCAGAGAGCCAAAGTTTTAACCCTAAGTAGGGAAAAGCAAGTTTGAAAAGAAAATTGTTCTAGGGGTGGAACATAATTTTTCCTCGACCGTGAACTGTCCTTCGTTCAGGCCGTTTGCATTTCCATTTGCAAGACTATTTAATCCTTTCCAAAAACCATTTTTGTTTGAAAAAGAAAGGTCTACTATACAAACACTCCCTTCGCATGCTCTTAACCGTGAGCATGGCTATCATGATAGTTTTTAACTCTGCAGAGTAGTTACATTTTACCCTCAGGAGGTGTCACACCAACGGTGTGAACCACAAAGCCATTTGGGCTAAAAGCCCTAATAGCACTCGTTCCGTGAGTCATTCCCGGGCACCCTGTGGGGGATCGTCCCAACGGCCCTGCTCCTCACGTTGTACAAGAAGGCCAAGGAAACACATTCCAAGGCATCGATGATCGTGGAAACACCATCCATGCCCGTGTCTACGAAGGACATCACCACCAGCAAGTAGCTGCTAGAGATCAAAGCTTAACGGGCCAGGTCCGTCCCATAACGGAACCTGAGGTTATATTGTAAGGCTCAGTTTGTTGGTTCATGGGAAGAACCGTCCTTAGGCTAGGGGAGGAGTATAGACACCAATCCGAATCCGTGCATATCCTGCACCAGACCGTCAACCAGGTCCTTCCTAGGTAAAGCATTTAAGGGATGGACAGAAAAAAGTATCCCAATCCCGGCATTTTTCCCATTGCCTCATTTTACCGAAAATTCCTTTACAAACATTGCAATAACATACCAATCGTAGCATTTAATCCGCATGAAGCATTTTTATCCTATTCCAAGGGTAAGCATGGTATCGAGGTATTTTATATTTGATCCTACGGTGCAAAATTAATAAGGGTGTAAAATCTTTTTATATTTTCTGGTTGTAGCTAACACTAGCAACTACTCATTTTAAAGATAGTATGCAAATTTAAAATTCTACAATTCCTCTAAATCAGACAACGGTTCATTCAACATGCGTCAAGGGGACTTGCTTTGGTCATGCTCCGGGTACGGGTACTCTTCTTCAGCAGAGGGTTCCACGAACTCTTTGGGTCCTATCCTCGCACACAATGACATCAAACAATAGCACAAGTTCAGCGACCTTTTGTAAATATATATATTTTTTAAAAACTTTACCGATTAAAATATAAAGGTTTTGCAATTTTTAAAATTCATTTAATATCTCTTAGAGCGCTATTGGGTTTTTAATAAATCAATTTACTTTAAAAAAATGGTTTGACATTTTTCCTAAGTCTTAAATACTTCTGGGAAGCTACATAAAAAGTTCCATAATTTTTGGACTTAGCCTGTTCCCTAAACTAACCACTTACTACTAGTTATGAACTGCTTACTAGTTACGTGCTTCTATTCGTTACGCACTACTACTCGTCCAGGTCGTCTTCTTCGTTGAGCTGGGACACAGCGGTAGCCATGAATGGCTCGGGTGGAGGTTGGCGCCAGCAGGGGAGGTCACGGCTGCACAACCCAACTACCAAAATCGCTTCTCCATGACCCTGCGCACCTAATGGTGCAGACGGCGTGGCCGATGGTGACCTGCAGTGGTGGCGCAACGAGCAACGGTGGCGGCGACTGCGGCTGTGCATGGCGCTAGCGAGCTATGGATTTTGGAGCTCGAGCTAGTGGCCTAAGAGCATCTAAGGGATCTGTGGATTCTACCTGTAGTGTCGGCGATGCTGGAGAAAGCCTAGAATGTGCTGGCGACGAGCGGCGGCGGCGGCCAAAACAGAGTCAACGGCGATGGCGAACTCCAGCGTTACCTAGGCCAAGATAGTGGTACTGATGTGTTTAGTGAGACATCGAGATGCTCACAGTGCGATGAATTGGCTAGAGATTTATCGTAGATGGAGAGAGCCGATACGGAACGATATCGAGCCGGCGGCGCTCTGCGAGCTCTCCGGCGAGCTATAAGGCAACAGAGGTCAATTAGCTACTGGGAAAAGTAGCAGAGGGGCAGAGCTTCGAGACAACAGTGATGGTTGAGCACAAAACTCATTGTGGGTGGCGATAGTGTGCTGCGGCGCTCGGTAACGAAGGCTGAAGGGAACGAAGAGGGGGGGGGGAGAGCTCAGTTCTTATGGGCAGCGGCAAGGAAGGAAAGAGCCATGACCTTATTTTGCTTGGCGCCAAGTAGGCTGCAGCCTGGCTGGTAAGGCCGACACCAAGCGTGCATGTCGAGAGGAAGCAATGGCTTGGCAGGATGCCTCCTTGCTGTGTGGCTTGCCCGCGAGTCGCGTCGCGTCGCATCATGGTTGTAGGGAAGTAGATGGGTTGTGTGGGGGAGATGATGAAGTGGGAGGTCAAGCGAGGAGGGGCACCCAAAGCGTAATGCCATGTTGTGCCGTACGGCTTGGTCTTTGCCAGGGTTGGAATGGCCGGCGGCAATGGCTGCGCGCGTGGCGTGGTCGCGGTCGCGAATGGCGCGGAGACGCGGATGGCATGCTCGCCATCGAGAGGAAGCGAGGAAAGGGCGTGGTCGTGTCGATGCGACCACATGTCTTGCGATTGTCGGTTCGACGAGGGCGTTGGACACGGGTGTGGCGTACGCGACGCATGCACGCACTGGCGTGAGCGTTCCGACGCGGGCGCGATGAGAGAATTTGAGAGGGCAGGCCATGAAGCGGGCGGGCTAGGCCGGAGCGTGGGCGATGGCCTGCGCGAAAGAGAGAGAACGGGACGAGAGAAAGCTGGGTCGGCTGGTTTTTAATTTTCTTTCCCTTTTTCTTGTTTTTCTCTTTTGTCTTTTCTTTCATTTACCCTATTGAATATCAGGGTTTGGGGTGGTAAATATTATATAAAAACTAGAATTATATTCAAAAGTTGAGTTTATATTTTATCTAAATTTTTCTTGTCATAAGGTACTTTGCAAAATAAAAAAAATCCTTAGGTTTTAACCTTAATTTGATTTAATGATTCAATTTCTTAAATTTTTAAAAATTAAAACAGTCCAAGTTTTATTTTCCTAATAAAATTTGGAGTGTTACAGTGATGCCTACTTCTATTATTTAGTAGGTGGTTAATTGGTGACAAATTAATTCAAAACTTCTGTTTGAGAAGGAAATGAAGATGCTTGCTGACCGCTTAATTTGATGGAATGAAAAGCAATGGATAACCTGAACCTTGATAATTTTGTTTGCTAAAATTATGTGTATTATTTTAAAGCCCAATTGAGCCAACAATAGTTCACTAAAAAAATCGAGCTAGACAATAGCTCACTAAAAATTTCAACAAAAACTGAAGTTATTAAATCAGCCACACTGTGTCTATTAGAACTGTTGAGCAGAGCTGGGTTACTAATTGAATCAAAATTTTATTTAAGAATAGGAAAAGAACATGTAATAGGTAAAAATGAGCAATCAGTAAGGCAAATAGTGAGGGCACAAGCAACTTTAAATGCAAGTTTACATATGCAGCCATGGACGCGGGAACAACTCTACATCGTATGTGTCAAAGACTCGTATACCTGCACATTAGTTGTGGTTAAAATTATGATGCTTGACTAACAGTTTTCTTAGGGGGTAGGGAAGAAAATTATGGTAACGCTGGCCCAAACCAAACTAGTAAGTTGTATGATGAATACTCTACTCTTATCCAAAAATTTCCATGGATTATCCATGCCGTCCATTATGCATCAAGATTTGTGCTCCTGTCTCCCCTAACATCCCCCTTCCTCCTCTCTCTCTCTCCCCAGCCAGCGCCACGCCACTCTGACCTCGCCTGACCACACCAGCTTCGTGCCCCGTCCCCTCACATCCCTCTTCCTCTCTCCTCTCGTGCCTCGTCGTCCTAACCATGTCGTTGGCCATCCTGACTACTCTGATGTCGCACCCCGCCTAGCTCTGTCATCGTGCCCCTCCTTGTATCCTTCACTCCCTCCTCTCCACCTTTCTCTGACTACGGTGCTGCCACCACTGACCACCTCCACATTGCTCCACCGATCACCATGCCTCGCCTCGAGGGCACAATGTCGTGGCTGGGGCCTGGTGAAAGGTGGCCGGTGGTGATGACACCATGGTTGGCAAAGAGGTGCCGCACTGATCGGTGAGGGTGAAGGAAACATGAGAAGGGAGAGAGAAGGGAGGAGGTGAAGAGGAGAATTTGGACGGAGACTTTTTTTTTACAAAATGGAATCGAGGCGGGGAGACAGAAACACATGAATGTCAAGCATGTTGGAGGGTGAAAATTGTCCAAGGAAATCCACGAAGAAGCGTGAAATCCATGCTCATACAGAAAGTATCCACCCGTGCATTGCGGTGGCACTGAATTAGTCAACATTCAAAAGATAGTGAGCATGCTTTTATATTTTTTTTGGCAAAAGGGGCATGCGCTCTGCCGTTTCATTAAAGAGGTGTGAAAAGTATAGATTACAAGAGAGCGGGTGGAGAGGGGGAGAGAGAGAGAGGTGAGAGGTGAGACGAAGCCGCTACTACATGTTCATGAAGGTGGCAGTCCGACCCCAAGAACATCTTCTCTAATCGTAGCAGTAAGGTGGGAGGCGAAGATGCTGCATTGTTGGAATAGACGGCGGTTGCGTTCTTTCCGGATGTTCTAGATAGTGTAGATTACTAGGCCATTGAAGTCACGCTTTGCGTCCTTAGGCAGGGTGGATGCAGCGTGGGTCCATCAGTCAATGAAGCTGACGTTGCTCTGGTGACGAGGGATAATGTGGTTGGAGGATCTCAAAGTCTCATCCTATAACGAGATGGAGTAGGAGCAGAAGTTGCACATGTGTTCGATCGTCTCTGGGTCGGAGCACAGGGGCATAGGGCTTGGTGCGACCAGCCTTTCCTAGCAAGAACGTCAGTTGTATTGATTCTGCTATGTGCTAGTGTCCACATGCAATTTCGGCGTGAGTTTGAAGCGTGTGCTGCTGAAGAACTGAAGGCGATAGGCAGATTGTGCAAAGTACGAGCCAGTGGGAGAATGTGTCCAAGCAATGTCATTGTCAGAAGCTGGGCCAAGTGTGACTTGCTGAATCTGTTGCCACAGTGTGACGAACTCCGACAACTGGATTGAGTTGTGTAGGTGGTGAATTGATTGAATCCATTTATTGTTTCGGAGTTGAGTCGCCACCGTTCGGTGCTTCCCATTGGCGACTCGGTAGAGGTTAGGAGCCACGTGACGTGGTGTCTACCCTTGCAACCATTTGTTGTGCCAGAAATCTGTTCGTCTACCATTGCCAATTTTGATAGTTGTGGCTGCGTGGAAGAGGTCCTTGTCTGACTCGTTGCAAGGTGTAGTTGACCAAATCCAAGGTTTGTCCGGTGATTGCCACTCATGCCAGAGCCAGCGGAGCGATAGAGTGTCAATCTTGAGGAGTTTTAGGACCCCGAGCCTGCCGAGGGATTTGGGTCGGCAAACTTTGTCCCAACCAACCAAGGAATGACCCTTATGAGTGTCTGCTTTGCCACGCCAGATGAAGGAGCGTCTGATCTTATTCAACTGCTTGACTACCCACCTAGGCAGATGGAATGCTGAGATGAAGTAGGTTGGCAGTGCGGAGAGGATCAAGGTGACCAGGGTCAAACGGCCAGCCTTGGAGAGTAGGCTTCCTTTTCATAAGGGTAGTCTAGATCGCAGCTTGTCAATGAGCGGGAGAAAATGAGTCCTTCCAAGCTTGCATGTATGAAGAGGGAGATCGAGGTAGCGACAAGGAAAGCTATCGCGTGTGCCCGGGAAGGCCTCGAGGATGTCATCGAGGTCCAATCCCTAGCAGTTGATCAGGTACACGGTGCATTTGCTGAAGTTGGTGCGTAGTCCAGAAGCCGCCCCAAAGGTCTATAAGATTCGCGTGACTGTAGCGATCTCCTCTTTATCGGGTGCAAGAAGATAGCAGCATCACCCGCATAGAGGGGCATGTGGAATTTTAGGTGTCTGCATTGAACTGTCGAGAGAAGACCTCTGTCCGAGGCTAATCGGAGGATACGCTGGATGGGGTCCATGACGAGTATGAAGAGAAAGGGCGAGAGCGGGTCCCCTTGTTCGACCCCTCTTCTGTGTGACAGGCTAGGCCTTGGTGTCCTGTTGAGGAGGATGAAGATCCAGTTTCTCCATCTAGGGCCAAATCCCAACACCTGGAGGAGTTCGAGGAGGTATCCCCAGTGGACTGAATCGAGCGCCTTGGCGAAGTCAAGCTTGAGGAAGAGGGTAGGGGACTTGCGCTTGTGGAGGTCATGCAACACATTCTGTGCATAGAGAAAGTTGTCTTGTATGCAGCGTCTTTTGATGAAGGCACTTTGACTTTTGGAAATCAGTTGCTCAAGGTGCGGAGCCAGTCTATTGGCAAGCAGCTTTGCGATGAGCTTGCCGACGCTATAAATCAGACTGATTGGTCGGTAGTCACCTAGGTGTCGATAGGGGTCCTTCTGGAGAAGGATGATGTTTGCAGAGTTGAGGAGACTGAATGCTGTGCCGTCTTGGTCATAGAATCGTTGGAAGGCCCGGGTCAGGTCATCTTTGATTGTTTCCCAACAAATGTGGTAGAATAAGCCAGTGAAGCCATCCGGCCTAGGGGCCTTTTCTGTCGGGTGGGAGATCATGTTCTTGATTTCATCTAGCTCGAAGGGGGTCTCCAGCTCTGTGAGGTCGTGCACCGCGTACCTTATGCGCTCCCAAGAAAGAGGTGTCCCGAAGTTAGGAGGTGCCAAGGTGTTCCTCGAAGAAGAGGAAGCATTCCTACTTCTTTGCCAAGTGGTCGGTAACCATGCCGGAATGGGTTTCAAGGTAGTGGATGAAATTTTTGCGGCGTCTGCTGTTGGCTCGCAGGTGGAAAAACTTCACATTGGCGTCTCCAGCTTTAATCTAGAGGACCTAGGCCCTCTAGCGGGACCTCGCCTTTTCTATAGCGGAGAGACCAAGGAAACGATCTTTAAGGAGGCGGTGAAGGTCCAGTTCGAGGCAAGACAATGGGCGTCCGTCCTGAGCCTTATCAAGGAGTAGGATCAACAATTTGACGGCGGCGAGCTGCATTCTGATGTTGCCTATTTTGGACTTGGCCTATGTGGAGAGAGCTTTCGCTGTGCGGGAAAGCCTAGTGTGAAGGACCTTGTAAGGATTTAGGCTCTCAACCTCTCTATTCCAAGCGGTTTGGACGACCTTCTCGAAGCCCTCAATGGATGGCCAGAAGTTTTCAAAGCGGAAGCAACGTGTTGTACGGTGGATGGTGTCGCCAAGGAGTAGCGGAGCATGGTCCAAGACAAGTGTTGGCAAGGCATGTAGAGAGGCCGTCGGGAAGAGAAGGTCCCAGTTAATTGAGCAGAACGCTCTATCAATCCTCGTGACGGTAGGGTTGATCCGCTCATTACTCTAGGTAAATTTGCGTCCTACCAAGTCCAACTCCTTAAGAGCCAACCGATCTAACTTCGAGCGGAAGGAGTTCATGAGTGTCGGGTTATGGTTGTTGTTGCTCTTATCTGCTGCACGATAGATGAGGTTGAAGCCTCCAACGATGAGCTAGGAAGACTGATTGTCAGACGGTGCACAGGCGGCAAGCTTATCCAGGAATTTCAATTTCTGGTCATGGGTTTGTGGGCCGTACACCGTGGTGATGAACCAGGTCGCACCATCCAACTTGGACGTGAGGCATGTATAGAGGCATTGGACGGCTGTTGAGATCGTATCGAGCATGAAAAGAGTGTCATCAACCGCGAGTAGAATACCTCCTCTCGTGCCAACCGTAACAGTGTATGTGAAACACGAGGTGAACCGAGCCCCTATACATTTTGCTATGTCTCGCGTGGTGATGGATGCCAGCTTGGTTTCCTAAATGCATACAATGGATGCACGAGAGGAGGCACAAAGGTTGCGGAGGACGCTGTGACGTGCTGCAGAGTTTAGTGCCCGTATGTTCCAATCAAGGAGGCGAAGAGACGCACTAGCCATAAAGAAGCGAAGACACCAATCTCATAGTCCACCGAACTGAGTCCAATGGCGATCGGATTACGTTCGGTGGGACACAGTACAGTGCACACGGGGAACCGGGGCGCAGCAATCTGGGTCCGCTAGCCACTGGACCTCTGGTGCTCAATGGCCACCGGACTGAGTCTGATGGGACCGGACCGAGTCTGATGGGTTGTAGTACCGAGCGCGCGTGGGGGCGGCATAGCGGACTGGGTTCATTGGCCACCAGACCCCTAGTGCGTAGTGGCCACCGGATTGAGTCTGGTAGGTTCCAGAAGCGAGGGCTCGGGAGGGGGGGACGGTACAGCGGACTGGGTCCGTTGGCCACCGGACCCTTAGTGCTCAGAGGGCACCGGACTGAGTCCGCTGGGTTCCAGTAGCAAGCAGGGGAGGCGATGTTGGCACCACTGTTTCCTGTTCTACGCAGTAGTAGTATAGAGGGAAAAGGATGGCCATCGGCCTAGCCAAGGACCACGAGTTACTCTAGCATAGAACAACTAGAAGGGGGTATAGGTAACATAAAGGACCCTGCATGACAAGAAGGCTCGCCGTGCGTGCTGGTGGCCACATACAGCAGCGTGGTTGTCCTATCATGGAGAGGAGTCAAGCACCGTCGCCTGCATTGTCGACAATAGGGCGGATCCGACGGTAGGAGACACGCAAGGTTCATGGCTAGTCGCGTCTGCTTGCATCGTCATGGAGTGGCACACTGAACAGCTTGTGCAGCTCTTCGAAGTTATCAGCCGGCTCAACGTGGGTGCCCATCCATGGTGCAAGCTTCCAAGCGATGAGATGTCAGGCCTTGGACTCCACTAGTAGCTTGGAGGTGGACTTGGTTGCCAAGCGAGCGCTGCGTCATGCTGGAGGACAGATACATGTCTTGCAGGGACGACGGCGGAACATCTGCAGAATTAGGGGTTTTGCAGGCAGAGTGATGTCACAAATGAAGCCTTGTAGTGGTGGATGCGAGCTTGGTGAGTTATGAAGTCACGGCGCTACTACCTAGATGGAGGCGGGCTGGCCGCAGGGGAGTCATTGTCGGGGAAGCTCTCGACCAGGGGTGGCTTTGACCCTAGCGGTACCAGAGTAGGCACCATTGGCCTTGGTGAGCCACAATCGCGCTTCTTGCTCGGTCTGTGACTGGTCTCGAGCCTATGCTCAGAGGCGAGCTTCTTGCGTGAAGGCGGCGTCGATTGCTGCGCTTCTTGTCAAGTCGGCGGTGAAACCGCTCGGTGATAGAAGACAAAGCGTGCCGACCAAATGACAGGTTCTTTGGTGGAGGCCCAGAAGACTAGCACCAGGTGGCGGTGAGCCCACGCTTGGGGCAATGATGGGACGCGATCGTCCGAGACGGTAGAGGACGCCGCCATGTTGGCGCCGAGTCCCACGCCTCATCAGGTTCTTGTGCTTGGTGAGGCGTCGGCGAACGCATATTGAGTGCTTCACGACGGTCGGGGAGAAGCTGTGCGACCTGAACTTCGTCAAGTCGGGTCTCGAGTACTGCGACGTCGCTGTCGGCAGTAGTGCCGAGCTCAATAGGCGGCGGTAAGGTGGAACGCTACTAGCGAGCAACGACCAGCGAGGGTGAAGCCCGATGGCTGCGCCTGGAGCCACCCTTATCGCGCTGACCGGACCGACGTGGTGACTTGGTGCATTGACCATGGTTGAGGGTTGAAATAGTGCAGACGACGTTCTGGAATGTCCTTGAGGCTGAATGGCTGCGACAACGGGGGGCACACGACTCCTCGTCATCGGAGTCCTGATCATACCGACGATGGTGCGTCGGTGCCGGTGTGGGGTCCCGGTCGTGCTCCTGATCGTCCTCCCAGTCCACTACCCCGAGTTTCCACGGAAGGCGAGTGAGGATGACATTGCCCTTGGGGCCGGGTGTGTGGTCTTGAATGACATCGAGGTGGATGCAGACCTTGCAGGTGGTGGCAAACTTGGCCGGAGGGCACCAGCATTGTTGGAGGAGGCAGCAACGGCGAGGTAGTGGACTTTGGGGATAGCTTCCGGCACGGCAGCCCAAGCCTAGGCGTTGAAAGTGGACGTCTCGTCTCGACAGCTTGTGTGCTCCTTAGTGCAATGCAATACATAGGAGGCCTCTAAGATGCTCTTTGCCACCTTATCTGTCCAGGTGTGCAGCGGAATGTTCTCAAGGTAGAAGCTAACTCTGTAGGGGAGAGGCTTGTCCTCTTGAGCCTTTCGAGGCCGCCAAGGACGCAGCTCAAGGTCGATGTCACCATAGGAGAAGCGACCATGTTGCAGGGCATTGTTGCAACACTCCGATGTGGGGAAGCGGATGAGAAAGTCTTTCGGGAAGTGATGTGTGATGGACACCCCTTGCCAAGGAGCGTCGGATGCCCCAATCACCGCCATCTAAACGTCGTTGAAGGCTTGCTCCGGTGTGGGGCGCGGATCGCCCTTGAAGCGCGCCACCACAGCGCATCTGAAAGATGCAAAGGTTGACGGCCATGGTGTCGGTGCCGAGGATGAAGCTGGAGGTTTTGCGCGGCCGACGTCGAGAGTCTCCGGGGAAGCGAGCAGCTCTTGAGACGGCGGGCTTTGAACTGGCCATGGAGGTGGTGGGTCAGAGTCTGGAGGTGGGGGACAGCTGGGAGTAACGAGAGGTGGACTGGGAGAAGCGGGGGCGAGAGCGACACGAAAATGCTCGGTGACCACTTCGCCCACATTGCTTGCACCGAAGGGGGTTGCGGCACGCAACAACTAGATGGTTAGAGGTGAGACATCTATAGTAGTGTCGACACCTTGCTAGTGAAGTGGAGTTAAGACGATTGGCAGACGTGTGGGAGGCAGGATGGGAAGTGAAGCGGCGGGTGCGCGAGGGATCAGCAGAGGTCGCATGAATGCCACCGCTGTGCCGTGGAGGGGAGCGCAGGACGGTGGCATAAGTGCATTCAATGCGGAGGCCGGTGGGGGGTAAATGCCACTGCTGAAGTTGTGAGCAGCTGCGTCTTGCCTCCTCCCAAGTCAGCTCCTCTGCCTTGTTAGTCCCGCGTGAGGTCCCGAGGTGAGTGCAGCGGTGCCATGCGGGGGTGGCGGAATTGAAGGCGGAGTTAAGGAGAAGTGGATGTGTCGCTGCCGCTGGGACGGATTCGACGTCTCCTCCCCTAGATCCGGTCTGCGGCGAGGTGCAGGGTAGCTTGTGGCGGCAGCAGGGGGCTGGTCTGGCGACTCCGGCATGAAGCTCCCTCCTGAGCCAATGCTGGGCCTCGGGGGCTGCTCAGCCTTGCCCGCCCAAGACAAAGAGGGCCGTTCTGCTTGAAGCAGGGGCGAGGGAGGATGAGGAACGGAGCGAGGGCTTCGTCGGGAGCGGCGGCGGCGGGGGCAGCTGCGGGGTTGGGGTGTGGGATGGGCAGGGGAGACAGAGGTCTCACCATCTTTTCTTCCCCTTGTACGATATTTTAAACCATGCAGAAACGTTTCAGTATGCTATTATATTGAAAAGAATGTCAAGAGAAACAAAGACTTCTCACCCGTTCTAGCAAGCAGATGCAATGCATGCATCCACACATGTTCATCGGGATTGAACACCATAGCAAGTTGTTCAACTAGGGGCATCAACTTGTATGCATGCTCTGACTTAAAAGGCTATAGCAGCAAGCTCTTTGCTACGTACCACTCCACCGGCCATGGCAATGCATATCATGAGCTTGCTGTCTTCCGCCCTCTCCATCATGATTGTAATAACCTCCTGTAGGGCAAATGACAACGCCAACGCCGATGCACTGCTTGCTTTCAAGGCAGGGCTTGGCGGCCACAGCTCTGATGTGCTCACCTCCTAGAATAGCAGCTCTGGCTTCTGCAGCTGGGAGGGTGTGGCATGCATTCGTGGTCAGGGCACACCGCGGGTGGTGACGCTGAGACTTCCCTCTTATGGGCTCACTGCCAACCTCTCTCCGGTCATCGAAAATCTTACCTTCCTACAAACAGTGATTCTGAGCTTCAGTTGGTTCCAGGGGTAGATTCTAATATGGATGTTGATTCTGAGCTTCAGTTGGTTCCAGGGGTAGATTCTGATATGGATGTTCTTTTTCGTATAATCTCATTCCCGGCCTTGAGCCTGAACGAAAGATAGTGGAGGGCAACGCCGGAAGTCGACGTCGACCTATGGTAATCAGTAGAAATTTGAGCAGACCCGCCGCTTGTCGATGGCGGCCTTTGTTATTAGATTTTTGTGGCAACAAAACGTGCCAATACTTCTTTTCTTCTTACTATTTATAGAGGTGCCCGTAGGCTTACATCTGACCTGAATACAGTAGAAGATAAGTATGAATTCTAATAGGAATAGGACTCTTACTAAGGATATAATTCTAATAGGAATAGGACTCTTACTAAAGATAACTTATATCTCCTAAATCTCTCCTAGCCGCCAGCCTTAGCTGGATTGGCCTAGTCCTACTGCCTAGGCCTAGGCCTAGGCCCGGCCTACCCAACCTGAGGCAGTCCAATCCTTGGGCGTCGGACATACACCCTGTCCGCAGCCCTAACAACACTTCCTCAACACCAAGCTTGTCCTCAAGCTTGAAATCAGGATATGAGCGACGAAGCACAATAGCATCCATCCAGGTAGCCTCCTCCTCTGGCTGTCCCATCCAATGAACTAACAATTGGCGACAGCCCTGGACAAAACGCTGCTGCAGCACCCTGTATGGCTGAATCATAGTCACACCATCTGGAGAAGACAGATCCAAAGGCAATGGCGGAGGTTCCTCAGGAGGACTGCCCTGGAACGGTTTTAGTAGAGAAACGTGAAACACATCATGTAGCCGAGCTGTGGCAGGAAGTTCCAGACGATAAGCCACTGAGCCCACACGCTGACCACCCGGTAAGGACAAAAAAATCGAGGAGAAAGCTTGTGAGGAGCCCCGGGTCGAAGAGACAATTGGCGATGGTGTTGGAGACGAAGCCACACCCAGGAACCCACCGAAAATTCCAGCTCCCGATGGCGGCCATCATAATACTGCTTCATGTGGTTCTGGGCATTGAGGAGATGATGACGAGCTTGTGCCAAAAAAGCATCACGATCAACCAATTGACAATCCACAGCATCAATTGACGTAGCTCCCTCAGGGTATGGAAGTAAACTTGGAGGATGCTGACCATAAACCAACTCAAAGGGAGTGAGACGTAAAGCAGAGTGATAGGAGGAATTGTAGCAAAATTCCGCCCAAGGCAACCACCTAACCCAAGTGGAAGGGTTATCGCCTGCCAAACACCGTAGGTACATCTCAATCGTCCTGTTAACGACCTCAGTCTGTCCATCTGTCTGCGGATGATATGCCGAAGAAGTGAGCAGATTGGTCCCACAGCGTTTAAAAAGGCTTTGCCAAAAAGCACTGGTGAAAACGGGATCCCTGTCGGAGACAATTAATTCAGGCATACCATGAAGTCGAACCACCTGGTCAAAGAAGATATCTGCAACCACTGGCGCCGAAGTGGGACGGCGTATAGTAATGAAGTGACTATATTTGGACAGTCTATCGACCACCACTAAAATAGCTGTTTTGCTTTCAGATTTGGGAAGAGAAGTGATAAAATCCATGGAAACATCAACCCAAATCTGTTGGGGAATCGGCAGCGGTTGAAGAAGTCCTGCCGGGGCTAGAGTGCTAGCTTTATGAGCCTGACAAATTGGACAGCGTCGAATGAATTCCTCAACCGAACGCCTAAGACCCTCCCAGAAGAAAAATTGCTTGATACGGTGAACTATCTTATGGACTCCTTCATGAGTCATGTCATGAAAAGCGGCAACAACTGAATTGCATAACGAAGAGGTGGTCGGAATGACAAGCCGTCCTGAATAATACAGTAATCCTTCCTTAACCGACCATGGTGTGGAAGAACTCGACCCTTCCTCAGTTAGGGATGCGCACCGTCTCTGGATTTTTGGGTCGGTTCGTAACGCGGAATACCAGGCCTCCCAAATTGAACCGATCGACACCGAAATGGCGTTACAAGCCGCCGGGCCTTCAAAGGCACGCGATAGAGCATCCGCGGCCCGATTAGAGCGTCCCGGCGATATTCCACACTAAAATCAAATCCCATCAACTTACTCAACCAGTGTTGTTGTGGTGGTGTAACCAAAGCCTGCTCCAATAAGTACTTGAGACTAGCGTGATCCGTGCGGACTAGGAACGGTCTTCCCCATAAATAGGGCCGCCAGTGCCGAATAGCCTTGGAAAGACCAATGAGTTCGCTCTCATAAGCCGCCAATTTGACATGTCTATCAGCAAGGCGACGGCTATAGAAAGCAACCGGATGCCCCTCTTGTTGCAGAACCACGCCCACCCCTAAACCTGATGCATCACATTCCACCACAAAAGGAATGTCGAAATCCGGCAATCGCAGGACGGGGGCTGAAAGGAGGGCGTCCTTGAGTCTCTGGAAGGCTTCATCAGCCTCGACAGTCCACTTGAAAGCTTGTCGTCGAAGCAATGAGGTCAAAGGTTCAGTAATAGCGGCATTGCCCTTGATAAAACGGTGATAGTACCCGGCGAGCCCCAAGAAGCTCCTGACTGCATTGGCCGAGGTGGGAGTGCGCCACTGGGCCACATCCTACACTTTGGTGGAGTTTGCTGAGACCCCCTCCGCCGTGATGATATGGCCTAAATATTTTACCTCAGGGCACGCGAAGGAGCACTTTTTCTTCTTAAGATATAGTTTGTGTTGACGAAGCCGTTCAAGAACTTGTCGAAGATGTAAGAGATGCTCCTCGCGTGTCGCGCTGTATATGAGAATATCGTCGAAGAATACCAATACAAACTTCCGGAGAAATTCAGCAAGGACCTCATTCATAAGCGCCTGGAATGTAGACGGTGCATTGCAAAGACCAAAAGCCATAACCAGAAATTCGTAATGGCCATGATGCGTTCGAAAAGCCATCTTCTCCACATCTTCTCCCCGCATCCATATTTGATGATACCCGGAACGCAGATCCAGCTTGGAGAAGAATTTTGCACCGTGAAACTCATCAAAAAGCTCTTCGGCGAATCGGGAACTTATCCTTGATGGTCTTTGCATTGAGAGCCCTGTAGTCCATGCAAAAACGCCAAGTGCCATCCTCTTTCATCACCAAGAGGACCGGAGAAAAGGGTGACCTACTCGAGCTAATAAGCCCTTGTGCCAGCATCTCCGCGCACTGTTTCTCAATCTCATCTTTCTGACGATACGGGTACCGATAAGGCTGAACGACCACCGGATTTGTGCCGTCCACTAGCACAATGCGATGGTCGTAGTTGCGCGGCGGCGGTAAACCCTAAGACTCCTGGAAAAGGTTGCTGAATTCGGCCAAGAGAGCTTTACCTCCTTATCGACAGCAGCCTCTAATTGGTGGACCTGAGCATCTGCCGCCGAAATCTGGCCCTGGAGGGTGATTTGCTGCCCTGCTGCATCAAAGGTCATGCGACGCTCATTGAAATTCCACCTAATGTCCCCTAGGGTTTGAAGCCACTGCACCCCCAACACCACATCGAAACCCTGAAGGGGAATGACTAAGAAGGGTGTGCAAAACTGGTGGGAGTCCACCAAGAAAATACCCTGAGCAATTTGGCCTAAACACGGGAGCTCATCGCCGTTGGCCACGCGCACCCTTTGGTTCCCGCCTGGTTTCTGAAGTGCCCCAACGCGATTGGCGGTGTGGCTGCTTAAGAAATTATGTGCTGCCGCTGTCAATCAGCCCCACAAATTTGTGGCCACCCATGGATAAAGTGACCTGCATCGTGTTTCCACCTCTCAAACCCTGCACAACCATGGCCGATAGTGAGGCCGGCTCTTCCCCCTGTTCATTGCTCTCCTCTTCCTCCCCTTCGTTCACCACTTCACACAAAAAGAGTCTTTTGCACTGATGACCCCTGGAGAAGGCCTCATCACAATTGAAACAAAGGCCTTTTGCCCTCCTTTCCGCCATCTCATCAGAGTCGATCTGCGCCGCTGAAGAACGGATCTTTGCGACAAAACACGAGAGCCGGCCGGCCATCGCCCCTCGACGCTAATCTTCCGCGGCGTCTTCCGGTGTTGTGCCCATGGCTGCCAACGGTGTCCCTGAAGGAGGCGGTGGTCTTCCCGTGCCACCCACCGGCCCGCTTGAATAGGGCGCTGAGGTCGGCGAGATTCGAGGCAAAGTCGAGCGCTCCCGATAGGAGTTCGATTGCGCCGCCCTTGCGATCCAAACGTCCTCCCGACGTTCTGCCTCTCGAGCCAGCCTAACCGCGTCCGCGAGGTCGCGGGGCCGATCCCGACGAACCTCTGCCATCAATGTCGCCGATAAATCCGCTGAGAAGAGCTCCACCTGGTCACCCTTCTTCACCCCCGAGGTACGAGCGAGGAGCCGCTGAAACTCTGGCGCGTAATCCTCCACCCTTCCATCGCCCTACTTAAGGTTTGCTAGGTCACTGAGGGGTCCTACCGAAGAATACCGGGAGAACTTCTGGAGGAAGGTCTCAAAGAATTCCTCCCACCCGATATCCTTGTCTTCCAGCTCCTAGTTATCCAGCACCTCTTGCGCTTCCCCCCTCAGTTGGACGCCAGCCATCTTGACGTATTCTGATTTTGGAACTTGGTAAAGCTTTCCAAAACGCTCATACTGGTTAAGCCACAGCAAGGGATCTTCAGAACCGTCGTAGATCGGAAGCTCATATCGGGGAGCCCGTGGTGCCCAGTGATGGTCCTGACGACCTCCACGGGCTGGCACCGGATCTCCTTCGTCCTCCTCGCTGACTCCTTCCGCGGCCTTGAGCCGTCTGCCAATTCAGCCGCCATTCCCTCTCTCCCCACCAATGACTTCGCTCTTGTCGCTTTCCCAGTACATGGATTAGGTCTTCCAGTTTTTTCTCTAGTACCGAGAATCTTCTATCTGTGGCGGCTTCCTTCTGCTCCATGGTGGCCCGTAACTCGGCGAGCCCCCTTTCGATCCCTGCGGTTCGATCTTCAGATTGCGTCATGGTAGGATCGCTTGGCTTTGATACCAATTGATACGGATGTTCTTTTTCATATAATCTCGTTCCTGGCCTTGAGCCTGAATGAGAGATAGTGGAGGGCAACGCCGGAAGTCGATGTTGACCTATGGTAACGGTAGAGGCTGAACGGAGCCACCGGCCAGTTGTCGATGGCAGCGCCTGCTATTAGATTTTTGTGGCAACAAAACGTGCCAATACTTCTTTTCTCCTTACTATTTATAGAGGTGCCCATAGGCTTACATCTGACCTGAATACAGTAGAAGATAAGTACGAATTCTAATAGAAATAGGACTCTTACTAAGGATATAATTCTAATAGGAATAGGACTCTTACTAGAGATAACTTATATCACCTAAATCTCTCCTAGCCGCCAGCCTTAGCTGGATCGGCCTACTCCTACTGCCTAGGCCTAGGCCCGGCCTGCCCAGCCCGAGGCAGTCCAATCCTAGGGCGTCGGACATACACCCTGTCCGCAGCCCTAACAGATTCCCTCAAGCATCGGCCACCTAATACATCATCTGAGCTAAACTCCTTATCCAGTCTGCTGCCTGCCAACCTAAGCTTCTGTGTCAGCTTAACTTTGCTTGAACTCAGCAACAACCGACTCCATGGGCAAATTCCTCCAGAAGCTTGCCCTAAGCAACAACAGCTCTTCAATCTCTCTGGCATCACAAAACTTGGCCTCGCATGGAACACTTTCAGTGGGTATGTGCCTCCAGCTTGTGGAACGTTGCCAGGTCTCACTGACCTGAACTTGAATGACAACAAGCTAGAAGGGAATGACAAGGATGGGTGGGAATTGATCACTTCACTGACGAACTGCAGCCAGCTACAACATTTGGTTCTTGGCAACAACTCTTTTAGTGGCCAACTGCCCAGTTCAATCACAAACCTGTCAACAACTCTCCAAACTCTTTATTTGGGAGATTTCTGGGGCTAGTCCATTGAACATCGGCAATTTGGTTGGTCTGAACAGGCTTGAGATGGCGAATACTTCCATATCCGGAGTGATTCGGGAGAGCATTGGCAAGCTAGAAAAGTTGGTTGAGTTAGGCCTGTACAACAGTAGCTTGTGAGGCTTCATACCTTCATCACTAGGAAATCTTACACAGTTGAATATATTTTATGCATACTACGGCAAATTGGAGGGACCTATCCCAGCAAGCCTGGGGAATTTAATGAATTTGTTTGTCCTTGATCTGTCAACAAACCGAATTAGTGGTTCAATTCCCAGAGAGATTTTAAAGCTTCCTGCACTTTCTTTTTTCCTTAAGACTTATCATACAATGCGCTATCTGGACCGCTTCCTACTGAAGTTGGTAGCTTGGCCCACCTTAACCAACTGATTCTATCAGGAAACCAATTGCCAAGCAACATACCTGATAGCATTGGGAACTGCATATAACTGCATATCGTTGGATCGGTTATTGCTGGACCAGAACTCATTTGAGGGAAGCATACCTCAATCTCTGAAGAATATCGAAGGTCTCAGTTTGCGGAACCTCACCATGAATAAGCTGTCCGGTAGTATACCTGATGCCATTCATAGTATTGGTGACCTGCAGCAATTGTATCTTGCACATAATAACTTGTCAGGTCCAATCCCCACATTTCTATAGAACCTGACGTTGTTGTCGAAATTGGATCTGTCCTTCAATGATCTGAAAGGTGAAGTAGCAAAGGGGGGTGTCTTTGGAAATCTTACTTGTCATTTGATGGAAATGACGAGCTTTGTCCTCAGCTTCATTTAACTCCATGCTCCAGCCTGCTGTGGGAAAGAACAAAAAGCAGTTGTCAAAATTCATTATAATAGCTCTTAACAACTATTGGTGCTCTTGTTTTATTAGTTTTAGCTGGTACTCTCATTAAGTTTATCCATCAGAAGCTCAGACAGACAGAAAAACCAGTTCCTACCCATGGGAATTGAGGAACAGTACGAAAGAGTTTGTTATCATGCATTGTCAAATGGGACCAATGGATTTTCAGAAGCCAAATTGCTTGGACAAGGAAGCTATAGCACTGTTTAGAAATGTACTTTACATGATGAGGGTACTACTGCAGCCGTTAAGGTTTTTAACGTACAACAGTCCAGATCTACTAGAAGTTTTGTAGCTGAATGTGAGGCACTGAGAAGGGTACAGCATCGTTCTCTTGAAGATCATCACCTGTTGCTCAAGCATCGATGCACAGGGTCAAGAATTCAAGGCACTGGTTTTTGAGCTTATGCCCAACGGTAGTCTGCAAGATTGGCTTCATCCAAAATCTAACATGCCCACTCTGAGCAACATGCTCAGCCTAATTCAGAGACTAGGCATTGTTGGCATTGCTGTCGATATCATGGATGCTTTGGACTATCTTCACAATAATTGTCAGCCGCCAATAATTCATTGCGATCTCAAACCAAGCAACATCCTTCTTGCAGAAGATATGAGTGCCTGAGTTGGAGATTTTGGCATATCCAAAGTGCTTTCTAATAATACAAGAAAAATTTTGTTAAATTCAATTAGTTTCACCAGCATAAGAGGTTCCATTGGCTATGTCGCTCCAGGTAATAGAAATTCCTACATATGTCACTTCCAGCCTTTCATATCTTTTGCCTGCATATATTTTCATGAAATACATTATACTGATCAAATAATGTCTGAAATCTGAATAACTGTAGACTATGGGGAAGGCTGTGCTGTCTCGACTCTTGGGGATGTTTACATTTTCGGCATATTGTAGCTTGAGATGTTTACTGGAAGGAGTCCTACTGACGATATGTTCAAAGATTCCTTTGACCTGCATAAATTTGCTGAGGCTGCTCTTCCCAACAGGTAGCTGATCCAACAATTTGGCTGCATGAGGGAACACAGGATATGGATGCTGCCTATGCAAGCATGGTGAGAAGCAGAAGTGAGGAGTGTTTGGTTTCAGTAATTGGGCTTGGTGTATCCTGCTCAAAGCAACAGCCGAGAGAGAGGATGCTGATGAGAGATGCAGCCGTGGAAATGCATGCCATCATAGATGCATACCTCAGGACTACCAGCTCGCTTGGCAATCTTGAAGACAAAGGGAAGCCATCAGTCGCAGTATTGTGAAATATAATTTAGTTTACAATATCCTGCAGTGCAGACTTGGAAATATTTAGCCTTGGGCCTCTTTGGACCAGACATGCCAAATGTTATCAAAATGTACATATTTCATTGACAATAGTCAGAATGATGAGAACTGCCTGTAGGGTAGGTGATAAGGTGCTTTGGTGTGAAACCCACCGCTCCGTTCAAATTCTCACCGGGACAATAAAAATCCGGATCTCATTTATTAAGGGTGTTTTATAATTGTGGGATATTATGTAATCATGGGAGAGACTTGCAAGAGATTTTCCGTGGGGCAGGGTCAGGTCATGCCTTTACCCACCTTGAGTTCGGATGGATCTTTTCTTGCCCTTCCCTGCCCGCCCCAATTAAAAACCAAATAGCAAATGGTATAATAATAAATTGTATAAAATAGTATCTTAAAGGTAGAGCAAGCTTTGACCAGACCCTCTCCGCTGGAGAACTGGCCTTGACCAGGCCCGCTCTGCCGGACAGTAATTACAAAAAAAAAAAATTTCCTTCAAGGGAAAGCACTGTACAAGGGAAAGAAACCTAGCCCAGGCCCGGTAAAGGAAAAACAGGGCTCCAATAGTGCAAGTCTTCCTTGATCTTCTGGACAACCGAACTAGGAGGGAGGCCGATGAGTTGGAAGATACACATATTCCTTTCCTTTCATAGATTTCAGATGGTGTATATGATAAGACCATTAAGATCACGTCTGTAGTTTGTACCGGAGACTGAGCGGGAAGCCTCCCTCCACCTGTCTCTAAAGGTTGCCGCATTGTCCCAGTGAGGTAAGTTGGAGAGGCGTGGGCCAAGAATCTCGCTCTAAACAGTCAAGGAGCAATGCAAGCATAGGTGGTTAATAGTTTCTGCCTTTTCCTAGCAAAGTGAGTAGAGTGGTTGATAGGGCCACCCCTTCCGACCGAGGACGTTGGCGGTATGAATTTTGCCATGAGCAAGCGATCATGCGAAGAACTTGCATTTGTTTTCTGATCTCGCTTTTCAGATGTCCCCCGCAAGGTCCTAGGTATGCTTCCAAGGAACTGTAGGTTTTAGGGTGAGCTTGTGGAGAAACGACCATAGCGCATGCGTGTCAGGTAATTTCATCCCTAGCCATCGGGATGAGGACGATGGTTCGGATGAGACGCCAGAGAAGGAGATATTTAGCTGCTCGGCGGTGCTGTGGTGGCAAATTGATTCGATCCATCTGTTATTCGAGAGCTGCCTCGCCACATAGAGGTTCTTGCCTCGGGCAATTTGATAGAGGTGCGGAGCGAGAGAACGAGGGGCTAAACCCCAGAGCCAGTGGTCGTGCCATAAATCAGCTTTTTGACCATTTCTGATGGTCATGTGAGTGGCCGAGTGGAAGAGGGATCTATCGGTATCGCTGCAGGGAACCGGGGTACCCACCCAAGGCTACCTCTAATTTCCCGCATTGTGTTCCTGTACCAGACATAATGTACATCTGAAGGCCTCAATGAAGATCTATCAAGCTCTTTGGACTAGTACTGTATGACTGGATTGTCCTTTTTTTTTTTTTTGAGAAATATGACTGTATTGTCTTGATAATCAGAATAGGAATGTTGAGGTGTGGCTACAGAGCAGGACATGGATGCATAGCACTAAAGTGCTTTGAGTTTGTTCTTCAGAGATATATACCATGCTGAACCATCAACCAGGAGAACTCCTTTACCTGAGTGTTCATCTTATGTATTGTTTTCATTAGAGCAGATCAGTTGTTAAGTATGACAAGGATGGAAGGAAAACTGGATCCACTATCAAGATCATTCCATGTACAAGAATAATTGGTTGGCAGATTCTGCTTCTGTTGTCCTAACAGATAGGTTTATGCGATGACAGAATCTGGCGCTAGTAACCCACACCCCCTCTTTCTTGCTCTTTATCTCTCTTTCCTCTATAATTACGTACAATTGCTTCCTTCTTAATGAAATTATAGTGCTCCTTCTGTTAGCTAAAAAAAAATAATCTGCAGTCAAAGAAGAAACATGGGGTTATACGAAGTTCCCAAGTTTATGCTTTTTTTTTTATAAGGGTACTACGACCCAATTCTATTGCAGCACAACGGAATTACAGAGTCTTTACAACTAGAAGCAAACCCAATTTTTCTAATAGTAAAACATTTTAAACGACAAAGGACGACCAAAATATCAGCAAAAGGACAGAACCACCCACAAACTACAGTGAACCCATTCGACCAACGCCTCCAGTCGATTTACTCGCGATCAGTCGGACCCAGCAGAAGCTTAGCTCTCTTCTTCTCCAACCCAGCCATCAGCTTAATTATTTGATCCATCCCTTCCTTCAACACCTCCTGATCATCTTCAGCATAAAGTCCTGTCCAGAATTTTATAAACGAGCAGGCAGAATGTAAAATAGAAAATGGAGACATTAACTTCTAGTTTTCAAAGTAACAACGATTTCTAGCCAACCAAATAGCCTAGCAAATAGCAAAGATGCACACTCCAGCTAAATGAACTCCATTCGGCCACAATTTTTCAAACCAACGATAGCTGATCTCAGGGAGGTAGGCCTCGAATCTGAATTGAATTTACAGGCTACCATATTCCAAATCACTCTAGTAACTGGACAAGTAAAGAACAAATGATAAGGATTCCACTTGATTGCAAAAATAGCAACCCGGGTTACCCACCCAATTTCTTTTTCTTAAAGCATCTTTAGTTAAAATGGCCCTCAATTCTAATAACCAACCAAACATCTTGATTTTCAAAGGGAGTTTATATTTCCAGATCTTACAAAGTACCCACGACACAGGAATAGAATGATTGATTAACAGTTTGTACATGCTAGCAACCGAAAAATTCCCATTCTTGCCTTTAGGCCAAAACACATAATCTGATTCATTAGAAAAATTAAAATCTAAGCACTTCCCAATACAAGCCCCCCAAGACACCCGTTCTGGATCCGACAACCATCTTCTAAAACACAGCTGCCAATTTGAACTCCTGGCGTCTCCTACTGAAATAAACTGATTTTTCACAGATATGAAATAACTCAGGGTAGGCAACTTTTAAAGGCACATTAACCAACCAGGGACCCCCCCCCCCCCCAAATCAGTTTGAAATCCTCCATGAACTTTAATATTCTTGCCTCTAAGATAATGAGCTCTCACATACAAAATATTTTTCCAAATTGGGGAGTCAATAGGGGAGGCCTTAACATGAAGGATAGGTCAATGTCTAATGTACCTCTTCTGAACAAAATCGTGCCACAACCCTCCTTTCTTTTCAATAATCCACCACCATTTGGCAATCAAGCTAATATTCATCTCTCTTAACCTCCTAATATTTAATCCCCCTCTTTTTTTTGATCCACAAACTTTGTCCCATTTAACCAAATGGTATTTTTTTTCTTTCAGACCCTCCTTGCCATAAAAATCTTTTCCTAATCATATCTATTTTTTTGATCACCGCCAGAGGCAAAAGAAACATAGACATGACATATATAGGAAGATTAGACAAACATGCTTGCAACAGGATCAACCTCCCTCCCAGTGACAAATTTGAACTTTACCACCCAGCTAATCTTTTTTCAAATTTTTGGATGAGCAAATCCCAATCATTCACCCTCAACTTCCTTGTGTTAATAGGGACCCCTAAATATTTAAAAGGAAATTGTCCCACCTTACATGTAAAAATCTCAGCATAATCCAGCACATCATTATCCACCTCACTTTTAAGAAAATTAATCTTCAAACCAGATAGTTGTTCATATAAGAAGAGGGTTAATTTCATGGTCACTGCATACCCCTTGTCATGTTTCAAACAAATAATGGTATCGTCTGCATATTGTAGGTTAACCAACCCGGAATCAAAAATATTATCCGCTAATCCCCCTAGTAATCTCTGTTGTTGAGCTAAGTGAATCATTCTGTTCAAACAATCAGCAACTAAATTAAATAGAAACGGTGACAAAGGATCACCCTGTCTAACGCCCTTGTGACTAGTAAAATAAGGCCCAACCCTTCCATTCACTTCCACACATAAAGTTCCATTTTTAACTACTTTTTCCATCCATCCACAGAAAGTAGAACTGAAGCCTCTCAGCTTCAAACAATCAAATATAAAAGACCATCTAATCTTATCATAAGCTTTTTCAAAATCTAACTTGATAATCACCCCTTTCCTATTTCTCCTAGTATCATGGATCAATTCTTGCAATAATAAAACACCCTCCATAATACTTCTACCTTTCATGAAGCCACTTTGGTTCTTAGAAATAATTCTTCCCATAATGTTTTCCAACCTCAAAGTGAAAACCTTGGTAAACAATTTAAAAATGGTGTTTAAGAGACAAATAGGTCCAAACAAAGATATCTTATCAGCACCATCTACCTTAGGAATTAAGATAATCTTCCCATAATTGAATCTGGCTAGATCAACTAAGTTATGTTGGAAATCCCAAAAAATTCTCAGAATATCATGTTTGACAATATCCCAACAAGTTTGATAAAATTCCACCGGAATCCCATCTGGACCTGGAGCTTTGTTTTTCCCCATACTAAAAAGTGCTGTTCTGACTTCTTCTTCTGAAAAAGAAGTTATCAAAATATCATTCTCTTCCTTAGTAACCAGATCATCTCCAATCCAAAAGTTATCTTGCAAATTAAAACCACCGTCAGCTGACTTCCCAAATAAATCCCTATAATACTCAGTAGCAAACTCTAATAAATTTTCCTCCCCCTCAATAATATTATCCCCATCAACAAAAGAAATAATGGTTTTTTTTCTCTTTTTACCATTGGCAATTTTATGAAAATAGCTAGTATTATTGTCCCCTTTCAAAAACCATCGGGCATGAGCTTTGGAATTCCACTTAACCTCCTCTTCCTCATAAATCTGCTATAATTCACATAAATAATCAACTTTTTTCACACTCTGCTCTTGAGATAATAACTAATCCTCTTCCAATCTCTCAAATAATGCCACTTGTTCCTGCATAAATTTTTTCTTTTTCATCTGATGCCCGAAAGCATTTGCTCCCCAACCCTTTAATGCACTTTTCAACTTTTTAATTTTGTAGTGAAAAATTGATATACTATCACAGTTACCATACCTAGTATTCCAAATTTTCTCCACCAAGTCTATAAAACCATCCTTCACAAGCCAAGTCATATCAAACCGAAAAATATTGCTTATATTATTAACAATTTTTCCAACAGAAATAAGCAAAGGGCTATAATCTGACATACAGCGAGGCAGCTTTTGCACAATCACCGATGAGAATAAATCTTCTCAACTAGAGCTCATAAGCACTCTATCAAGTTTTTCAAGTAAAGGTATCGAATGTAAATTAGACCATGTGTATCTGCCACCCAGCATTGGTATTTCTCTAAGACCATGCACATTAATAATAGAGTTAAACAGGTCACTCTCTTTAGATCTTCTGCTAATTTTATTTTTTCAGTTAAAAATCTAAGAATATTAAAGTCACCCCCAATCAGATAAGGACTATTGATATCTGAGCAAAAAACAGACAATTCTCTAAGGAAATATTCTCTCAAGTTAAGCTGAGCAACACCGTAAGTCACCAACAAGTCCCACTTTTTCTTAAGTGAAAGGTCCCACAAACTGAATTGTAAAATGAACTGACCCTTTCGCACACTCAAAACATCAAATCGATTACAAGCAACACCACATAATATCCCTCCCGATCTCCCATTAGATTCTATCCAATACCAAATAAATTTCTACCAGGGTCCAATTTTCTGAGGAAATCATCAGAATATTTACTTTTTTTTTGTCTCTACTAAACCAACAAAGTGTAATTTGTAAGTAAAAATAAAATCTCTAATAATCACATTCATACCTTTTTTATGAATACCTCGACAGTTCCAAAAAATTCCTGAAAGACTAATCATAAGACTTATGTTTTTTCTTTTCTCTCAAGAGAATAGGGCTTCTCCTTGCGCTCTCATATTTTATTTTTTCTTGTGTTGACCCCATTTCTTACCCTTATTTCTACTATCTTTTTTTATCAAAGAATCCACCTCCAAATCTTCTTCAATGAAATCACTAATTATAACAGAACTTGAACCCTCATTAACAAATTTATCCCCTATACAACTATCCACCCTATTACCAATATTAGTAGGTTTTTCAAAGCGACTTTGACATTCTTTGTGATATAATTGCTGTCTAGCTATTTCTATATCTTTCAAAACATCGATTTTCTCTAATATAGACTCATCACATAAGATCCCCACTGAATTAGCAATTTGACAGATGACATCAGAATCTAAATCAGCAAAGGAGTTTGAAGTTGTAGGATTACCTTCCAGATTCCTCTTCCTTGCTATAGCATCAACCTTGGACAAGATATGGCAATGATCACCTTTGAGTCTATCACTCCTTCTTATTGGAATAGTGCAATCTTTCCTCTTGTTAGCTTTGGAAGGAGACAAAGTACTCACAGATATGTCAATATCATCTCCCATATGCAACCTTGAATCAGAATTTCGCACTAACACTGTCACACATTCCTGTGATTTTTCCTTAGCAGTCACAGGATTCCACACTTGAATCGGTAGAATATCAAGAACTTCCTGAGAATCAGCATCCGGAGCCTCCTCAGAAGACAATATCTCTTCAGGACCATCTATCGGATTAGGAATATCCAATGTCATGGGCACATTTGACTTCTGCATGGACGACAAAATATTGTAACTCTCTTCGCAATGGCCCAAACCTCTCAATTCTTCTAAACAGTCAGAATTGGTCCAGTTATACTGAGACTGAACAGAAGCACCCCAAACAGGAATAGGACCCGAAGGAAAAGAGAGCATACTAGCAAATCTAGGATGAATTTGCACCAAAAGATCTTTAACAGCCCAAACTTGTGTCTGATTGTCACTCACATTTTGTGGACACTCAACATCTAACTCCCCTTCACTTTCCATATCAATTCCCAACTGAGTAGCTAATAATTTAAATCCCACATTATCTTCATCCATATCATCTGCACTCTTATCCAACTGCATATCATCCTTTTCTTTTGAAATAGGACCACCCTTCAGAATGCTATCATCACTCAAATTCAAGCTAGTGCCCTTGCCACCTCCAGAATAATTAGACTTATCTTGTTTATATATTTTCCCACTCCCTTGTTCCCATCCTTTACCATCACCACCTTTTGTACCACACACCTTGGATTTCTTAGCCGCATGTGCCCAAGCATCTTCCTGCATATCTTCATTTTGCACTTCCACTTCGAAAATGTCTGATCCAGACATAGAAACCTCCTCTTCAACCTGAATAACAAAATCGAAAAGCCCTCTTCCTAACACTCCCTCCACCATATGAGGAATCTTTTGTATGTTCTTACAAAAAATTCTCACTCTGACATAGTCTGATCTAAACAGAGAACTCTCATCTAATTCCTGAGGAATACCCACAAGTCCAGCAACAGAAAAAATAGTGGGAATAGATCTTTTTTCTAAAGGAATGTTAAAGATCCTAATCCACACCTCATGAAGAATCTTTTTGACACCACACTCAGCCTTCCAACCCTCTACTTTCATAAATGCTGCAGCTGTTCTCATTTTCATAAGAGGGAGATCTGACATTTCCTCAACCTTACGAGCATTAGGAAACCGCATCAAAAATCTATTGTCACTCAGGGACCTAGCAGTACAACTCCATCTAGGGAAAGACTTGAAGATAAGGTTGAATTCCTTCTCAATTTCTTTTATGGAAACTGTACCCCCTTCAATAATAATAACAGCTAGATTCCCTTTATCTCTACTAACCGAACCAGATAACACATCATGAAGAACGTACATCCCTTGATCAGGAGATTGAAAGCCACACAATTTCGCAGCATATTCCTAAGGTTTTCTATTAGGACATCTCATAGCACTATGGCCATCAATCCCACACCATCCACACAAAAATATCGCCGTACAACTAAAGGCAAGATGTCCTATTTTACCACATCTGTAACAAGCCCCCACAGATTTCTCACCCACAGAAGGAAAACCACCAGAAGAATCACCCACCGATTTTGACATCCCCCCTGTATCCTTCTCCCCCGGCACAAGGACTTCACCAATATCCGAAGAAATCACGGTAGGAGTCGAATTAGGGTTTACCTTCTCAACCTCAGCAATCCCCTCAACAATCTGCTTACCCTTACCAGAATCTTGCACGCTCGATCTCCCAATATTGCTCTAGACGGCAACCCCCACATCCACCTTGTCTTCTTCCCCAGATACGGCCCGATTCCAAGTGAAACCCTGGCCAGATCTTCCTCCCCCACCACGAAAACCTCCCCATAGGCCCCTCCGATCGAATCCTCCAAGCCCCCCGGACATGCGAGCTCTTCCACTCTCCATCACCCCTCTAACTCCAGCCACTACTTGCGCGAAGGAGCGATGATCACGCCTTCCACGGCGAAGAGAGTGACGAGGAGAAACCCTAGAAGTAGGAACAAATGATCTCCACGCCCCACCGAAAAGTGAATCAGGTCTCTCCTGATACAGCCCTATATCTCCATCCCCACCTGGATCGATGTTGGGCCTCAAACCAAAATCACCAAACCTACCATCTTCCCGACTGGGGGGAATTGCTGGACCCCAATCATGTTCGGCGAGCCCAATCCTCGCCGGAGATCCAGTCAGATCTCGCCGGACGGCCAAGTCACCATGAGATGGGCCGCTCATGGGTTGGGCCTTTTTTTCCCCTAACACCTTGGTTCCCGTGCTTGCCGTTCTGTGATGTTTTCTGTGGCAGAATGAGAATGGGACGCTGTGGGATCCAAGTTTATGCTTTTACTAGCTGAATGCCCGTATTTTATAACGGAACATCAAAAAATAATAAAATTCTAAATCATTTATTGTAATATTAGATCGCATCTAGAGAAGATGCCTTGCAACAGAATCTCAAGGTTAAAATAACAATTGAATATACTATTCAAGTAAAGTGCAAAACAAAGAGTCACTAAAATATGGAGTGTAGAATCGCATGATGGGTAATTTCTGTAAAGTGACGTATTACCAGTGACTACCACAAACCACTTTTTAATAGTAGAGATAGTTGGCATACCAAGATGTGTTTATTCTGGGGTGGTTCGATCTGACAGCGATATGCAAAATACATGCATATGTTTGCCTGTCGGTCTGCTGTATATGTTGCATGTCGTTGTTGCCAGTATATGAATGTGTACAATATTGAGAAATGATGTTTCCCAACCTAGCAAGCATAGTGTTCGAAATATACCGATGATGCCACTGGTTTGACACTTTGACTTAGCCCCAAAAAAACCGATCGAAATACGACGGTCCTGCTTATTTTTCGGTCTTGACTATTCGACATTTCTAGAATTTTTTACCACCCATTTTCCTGTTGAATTTATAGGTCAATCAACAAGAAACTGGAGAGGAGATGGTCGTATGTATCTGGCGATATTTGTGATAATCTGACGCCAAATGGTCCTTGTGAAAGGGCATGCAGCCAATAGATGCAACACCGTTTCTTCAGATGATCCACATAGGGGACAAAGTTGTGAATTTGGTCAACCCCTACATTGCACGGTTCCATTAGGGTTTAAGACCTTGGCTTCGAGAAATAAAAGAGTTTGATTTACAGCGCAAAAGCAATAAGCGACTATTGCTTAAAGAAAAGCTAGCAGCGGCTGAAATTAATCAATCGTTCCAAACGGGACATTACGGATGGCACGCAAAATCAAAGCAAAGAGCTGGCGTGCTTTCATTTTGTTACGAATGGTTCAGACATGCAAACAAAGAGCTGTGGTGTGCTTTCACCGGAAGTTTTCGCTGCTACGGACAGCCGGAAAACGACGTCCAGGTGACCGGGAGACGGACTGAACGCGGCGTCTTCCAGCCACCATAGACCGACGGCTAGCCGCCCGTCCATTCACCATGCACGTACCTAGCCAAATTTGATTTTGCTACTTGTGCTGACATTACTTAACATGAATTTGGGCAGGAGCCTGATGGACCCTCAATGTTTTGATTTGCGATATCTGTGATAATCTGACGCCAAATGGTCCTTGTGAAAGGGCATGCAGCCAATTAGGGGTGGCAACAAGCCGAGTTCGAGCGAGCTAGATGTTGGCTCGGCTCGGCCCGTTTACTATCGAGCCGAGCCGAACCGAGCTAGCACTACTGGAATCTGCCGTAATCTCGAGAGCCAAAAGCCCTCGTGAAAATGGATAAAACCCTCGATAATAAGGTTTCTCGAGGGCCAGCCCTCGAGAAAAGACTGTCACGACTGCGCGCTCGAGAAAATCTAGGTGTCTGAACCAAAAACTAGGCTCGGCTCGGCTCGTTACCAGCTCGCAAGCTGCCAGACCATTATTTACAAAATAAGCATAATAGTGTCCGAGGCAAAAGAGAGATCCCAAGTATCATTGACTCATTGTTTAGGAGAGATTAAAATTACAACTTATGTATATAAGTATACAAATATACATACAACATCTAATGATAAAAGCCTACTACATTACATATTATACATATAATATAGAAGATATTTAAAAACTGGACCATATACGAGCCTAAACGAGCGAGCTACTTGTTGGCTCGGCTCGGCTTGTTTTTCCACCGAGCTAGAAAAAAACTCAGCTCGTGCTTGTTAACCAACGAGTCAAGCTAAATCCCAAGCTGCTCATGAGCAACTCGCGAGCTACAAGTTAAAGTGCCAGCCCTAAAGCAATAGATGCAACACTGTTTTTCAGATGATCCACATAGGGGACAAAGTTGTGAATTTGGTCAATCCCTACGTTGCACGATTCCATTGGGGTATAAGAGAGTTTTAAGAAATGGCTTCAAGAAGCAAAAGAGTTTGATTCAGCATTTTACTGCACAAAACCCGTAAGCGACTATTGCTTAAAGAAAAGCCGGAAGCGCCTGAAATTAATCAATCGTTCCAAACGGGACATTACGGATGGCGCGCAAAATCAAAGCAAAGAGCTGGCGTGCTTTCATATTGTTACGAATGGTTCATACATGCAAACAAAGAGCTGTGGTGTGCTTTCACCGGAAGTTTTCGCTGCTACGGACAGCCGGGAAACGACGTCCAGTTGACCGGGAGACGGTTTAATTACCAAGTCGAGACTGAACGCGGCGTCTTCCCGCCACCATATACCGACGGCTAGCCGCCCGTCCATTCACCATGCACGTACCTAGCAAAAGCAGCGCCGTCCATCGACATTCGACAATGCGTCCAGCGAGCTTGCTGCTGCTGCTGCTCCTGCTGTCCGCCAGCGCGTCCGGCTCGGCACTCGCCGGCGACGACGACGCGGCCGCGCTCCTCGCCTTCAAGGCCGCCGCGGTGGGCGGTGGTGGCGACCATGACGCGCTCGCCTCGTGGAACGGCAGCGCTGGGCTGTGCGGCTGGGAAGGAGTGATGTGCAGCCGCCACGGAGGGCGCCTCCGGCGGGTGGTGGCGCTGAGCCTGCCCTCTCTCGGGCTGCCCGGGACCCTCTCCCCGGCCGTCGGCAACCTCTCCTTCCTGCAGACGCTCAACCTCAGCTTCAACTGGCTGCGCGGCGACATCCCTGCGAGCCTCGGCAATCTGCGCCGCCTCCGCACCCTTGACCTCACCATGAACACGTTCTCCGGCGATCTCCCGAGCAACCTGACCTCCTGCATCAGCTTGACAAGCCTTGACCTCGGCGGCAACAATCTCACAGGGCACATACCAGTTGTTCTCGGCGACACGATGGCACAGCTCGAGCAGCTCCACCTGGATAACAACAGCTTCACGGGGACCATCCCGGCGTCGCTGGCCAACCTGACGTCCCTGCGCTACCTCAACCTCAAGATGAACAAGCTCGAGGGTTCAATACCCCCTTCGTTTGGCAGCAACACTCCGCACCTTCAGTTCATCGACCTCTGCGTAAACAACCTGCAGGGTGTGCTCCCGCTGTTCCTGTACAATCTGTCATCGCTGAAGGTTCTCAGCGTAGGGATCAACATGCTGAGTGGAAGTATTCCTGCTGATATCCACCAAAAGCTCCCTAGGATACAGTATCTTGCACTGTTCTACAACCAATTCAGTGGTGCCATCCCTTCCTCGCTCTCCAATCTCACTGCCCTCACAAGTCTGAAACTCTCGGCGAACAGATTCACTGGCTTTGTGCCTCCTGATTTGGGGAGGTTGCCGTCTCTGCAGCATCTGCACCTGGATGGTAACAAGCTTGAAACAGGGAAGGCGGGGCATGGGTGGGACTTCATCACCTCATTGGCAAACTGCAGCCGGCTACAATGTTTATCTTTCGGCGATAACTACTTCACAGGACAGCTTCCTTCTTCAATAGTGAACCTCTCGACGAACATCCAGGACCTTCACGTAGGTCCCAATATGATATCCGGAAGCATCCCCCATGACATTGACAATTTGGTCAGTTTAGAGAAGCTGCAAATTGTGGATACTTCCATATCAGGAGTAATTCCAGAGAGCATTGGAAAGCTGGCAAACCTGACTTTCCTAGACCTGAACAACAACAGCTTGTCAGGCCTCATACCATCCTCTGTCGGAAATCTCACCAAGCTGATTAAGCTATTCATGCAACACAACTACTTGGAAGGACCAATCCCTGTGAGTCTCGGTAAGCTGAACAATCTGAATGCACTTGACCTATCAAGTAATCACCACAATGGTTCAATTCCTAAGGAAGTTTTGAAGCTATCGTCCCTTAACTGGTACTTGAATTTATCGCACAACTCCCTGTCTGGACCCCTTCCTTCTGAAGTCGGCAGCTTGGCCAACCTCAACAGTTTAAGCCTGTCAGGAAACAAGTTGTCTGGCCAGATACCTAGTAGTATCAGAAATTGCATAGTGCTGGAGGTACTTCTATTGGATAATAACTTGTTCCATGGAAGTATACCTCAGCCTCTGAAGGACGTCAAGGGACTCCGCGTACTGAACCTCAGCATGAATAAGCTGTCTGGCAATATCCCTGATGCCCTGGGTAGCATCCACAATCTGCAAGAGTTGTATCTGGCTTACAACAATTTGTCCGGGCCAATCCCAGCAATTCTACAGAATTTGACATCATTGTCAAGATTGAACATGTCTTTCAATGATCTGCAAGGTGAAGTACCAAAGGAAGGTATTTTTAGAAATGTAGCCTCCTTTTCGATTGCCGGAAATAATGAGTTGTGTGGTGGAATCCCTCAGCTTAATTTAGCTCCTTGCTCCACGCCTAATAAAAAGGTATGGTCAAAGTCTTTAAGAATAACCGTGGCAACAACCAGTGCAATCTTGTTCTTAGCATCTGTTATTGCACTTATCCAGTTTATCTATAAGAAGCTTAAACGAGAAACACATAAGAGCCAGTCCATAACCCCAGTAATTGAGGAACACTTTGAGAGAGTTTCTTACCAGGCACTGTCAAATGGAACCAATGGATTTTCCGAGGACAATTTGCTTGGAAAAGGAAGCTACGGCACGGTCTATAAATGCACTTCCCATGATGAGGGAACGGTTGCTGCTGTAAAGGTGTTTAACCTTGAACAGTCTGGATCTACCAGAAGTTTTGTGGCAGAATGTGAGGCGCTAAGAACGGTGCGTCACCGTTGTCTCATAAAAATCATCACTTGCTGCTCAAGCATCAACCACCAAGGTCAAGAGTTCAAGGCACTGGTTTTTGAGTTCATGCCCAATGGTAGCTTAAATGGTTGGCTTCATCCAAAATCTGGCATGCCCACTATAAGCAATACTCTGAGCTTCACTCAGAGATTGGAGATTGCTGCTGATATCATGGATGCCTTGGACTATCTTCACAATCACTGTCAGCCACCCATTATTCATTGCGATCTTAAGCCAAGCAACATACTTCTTGCAGAAGACATGAGTGCCCTAGTTGGCGATTTTGGCATATCAAGAATCCTTTCTAAAGGTACAAGCAAAACTCTACAGGATTCAAATAGCACAACTGGAATAAGAGGCTCCATCGGTTATGTTGCTCCAGGTAACTGAAATACCTGAAATTTTTTTTTTATTGCTTGATCCTTACCCTTGGCTCTTACATGATTATGACATGCTGATCAATCTAAACTTCTGCAAAATATTGCAGAGTATGGTGAAGGTTCTCCAATCTCAGCTCTTGGTGATGTCTATAGCTTGGGCATATTGCTGCTTGAGATGTTCACAGGACGGAGCCCAACAGATGAAATGTTCAGAGATTCCTTGGATCTTCACAAATTTTCAGAGACCGCTCTTCCTGACAGAGTTTTGGAGATAGCTGATCCGACAATATGGGTGCACAGGGACGCCTGTGAAAGCATCACAAGAAGCGGAATTCAGAAGTGCTTGGTCTGTGTCATTGGGCTCGGAATATCATGCTCCAAGCAGCAACCCAGAGAGCGAATGCCGATACAGCATGCAGCTGCGGAGATGCATTCGATCAGAGATGCGTTCCTTATGTTCATCAGTCTTCTCAAGGTGGAACGTGGGGGAGAAAGAGAAGCCACCGCGCTGCAGTGATCCAGAGAAGGTTTCATTACTAAGGACAATGAACAGCAGCTCGATGACTAGCCCTCGCAACCCACTTACGTGGGATACGCAGTGTTTATATATATATATATATATATATGGGCCTTAGGTCTCTTCTGTTGTATTTGGGCTTTTCTCTTTTGCCTCTTGTACTGTATATATATTGGTCCTTTGGCCTTCAGATGAATACAAGTGCTATTTCTGACATGGTATCAGAGCGAAATTAGGGTTAGGGTTTCACTCACCGACGTTGCACTTGCGTCTCTCTTCCCACCGCCACGCTCGTCATGTGTTGCTCCCTTGGGTCATCGTCGTCCAGGTCGGTGCCCTGTTCCTGTGACGCCTGTTCGTCTGTCGACTCGTTGGAGGCTTCTCTTCGTCGGAGCCGGCCGACAGCTCGAGGAGAACGGCATAGCAAGGCAGCCGTGGCCAGATCTGTCTCCCTGCAGCCACCGCCACCTCAAAACGCACGGCATCGGGAAGGGCAATCGCCGGCTCTTCCCCGTCGGCTCTCTCCTGTCGCCGGCCTAGATCTCCTCCAAACCAGGCGCTGTTCGCCGTCGTTCGCCGCTTCCGGATTTGCTGCCGCTTCTCTCAACTCGTTTGCTTCTCTCGGTCAGGGCTTGACTCGGTCAGTCCGTGTGATTAGTTAAAAAAGAAAAAATGGCGTCAGGCACTGTTTCAGTTCCTCGTTGCCCGTGCTTTCCACATGCGTCGGTCACATGCGTGGTCAGCGCCTTTGGGATTTTCTCACTGGTGAGCTTTCTTGTCTGCTGCATCCTAATCCTCCTGCACTGCCCGCTCTGAAGCCCGATGATGATGATGCTGCTGCGAAGAACGTCTCTGATGATCATATGGAGGCTATGGAGTCTTATCAGTCTCAGTTTGCTGCCTACAAGTTCTGATGTGATGAGGATGCTCGTGTCTCTACTATTTTGGTTACTAGCATGGAGATGCATCTCACTGGCGAGGTGGTTTCTTTGGCGGTTGTACAGTTGATATGGGCACATCTTCGTGATTGTTACGAGCCTACTAGTGACTCGCAATATCTTGCTGTTATGCGACCGGAGCAGTCACTTCAGCAGGGTGACTCTACCGTGGACGAGGTTTATGCTCAGTTCTCTTCGGTGTGGCATCAGCTTGACTTGCTTGACGCAATGGAAGTACCTGCTGGATCATGATACTCAGACTTGTGCGTGCTGTCGACGCACGCGGTCTCGCTTGGAGTTTCGTCGCCTCTACGACTTCCTCACACAGCTTCGTTCTGAGTTTGAGCAGACCGCCATCCGTGTGTCTCTTTGTTGGAGGCTCTTGCTGCTCTTCATACCGAGGAGACTAATCTGCATGGTGCGGGCCTGCTGACTTCCCCATCGGTCTTTGCTCTTCGTCTGCTGGCTTCGACACTTGCTGGTTCTCGTACTATAGCTCCACCAGTTTCGCCATCTTCTGGAGTGACGATGAAGGCCGGTCTTCATTGTACTTACTGTGACATGGATGGTCATATGGAGCGGTTCTGCTATTGGAAGAAGGATCTTGCTTGTCGTCGTCCACCCAAAGGCACTGTTGTATTAGTTCTAGAAGATTTAGACACTTCTTCCTCTTCCCAGCGCGATCCTAACACTTCTACTGAGATTCATATGCTATTGCGTTGCATAGCTGCTTTTACACCGATAGGTTCTGTTGGCTCTGTTTTGGAGACTTCTGCTGAGAAATCACCTTTTCTGCTCCGGGTACATCACCATAGAGTATTGACTCAGGTGCTTCTTTTTATATGATATCTGATTCTACCTGTCTTACTTCCATCTATTCCTTGACCACTCCTTTAGCTGTTTAGACGGTAGATGGTACCTCTCTTCCTATCACAAGATGAGTCACTCTTCTGCCTTCTTCTTTTCATGTTCCGCAGCTTCTCTTGTTCCTAAACTAACCATGCAACTTATATCCGCCGGACAACTTACTGATCATGGATGTCGTGTGATTCTCGATTGTTGGACACAAAAAAAAATTTTCTGATTAACGTTCAATTAAGAAAAGCTAAAAAGCTAAACGCGCGACACGTCTTGGATCGTAACTGTTTGGAGCATTTCACGGCAAGTCGGCGCATGACCATCACGCGCACGTCCCACTTCCCGGAATCATGCGCACGTCTCACGTCCGGAGCAGTGCGATGTGCGCACGTAACTAGCGCAGTCAAACAACCGTCGGCTCGCGCAAATGCTGTTATATCAGTTCACAGGCTCACAGACGGACACACATAGAGGAGTCTTCTTCATTCTCACGCGGAGCTCGAGCACCGGAGACGCAGAGCAGAGCGTGGAAAGAGAGGAACACACAGAGCTTTTTCTTGGCGACTGACACAAGCAACAAGAAGGAGCTACGCGGGCAGCAGGATCAAGAGGAAGAAGAAGCAGGTAAAGAAAGGGAAGGAGCCGAGCATTTTAGTCTCCTCTCACACGTTACCTTCCTGTCTTCTTTCATGTCTCTCTCTAGTTTTCTTCTTCTCCCTGGAGACTTCTACTCTCTCTCTAGCTCTCTCTTCTTATTTTATTTCTTTTCTTTCATCTCTGGACTGCTCCTGTCATCTCCCGGTTCCTTTTTCTTGGTCTTCACGTGGATGAAACCGTGGGAGCATTTCTTTGCTCCTGTACTTGGGCTTTACTTGCTGCAGGTCTGATTTTCTTGCTTGCCTTCTTTTCTCTTCCTGCCTTCTTCCCCATACACCTCTCTCTCTCTCCTGTTCTTTTCTTCTTCTACGGCATGATCAGAAGGACAGAAGCTGGGCCGGCCTTTGCTCCTGGCCTCCTCCCAGCTCTACCACGCCTCCGACCTGCGTCACCACGCCGCCCGTCCTGCCGGCTTCTTCCGCGTCGCCTGCGCCCCAGCGTCGCCAATGCCGGCCCTCCACGGCGTCGCGCGCGTCCCCAGCCCGCCCGATCGCGGCCTTCACCGCCGCCGCCGTCCACCACGCCGGCCGCGCCTACAACTCCACCGGTCTCCACACCGGCCGCGACTTCTCCACGGCGTGCCCCCGTCCACCACGCCGGCCGCGCCTACAACTCCACCCGTCTACCACGCCGGCCGCGCCTACAACTCCACCGGTCTCCACACCGGCCGCGACTTCTCCACGGCGCGCCCCCGTCCACCACGCCGGCCGCGCCTACAACTCCACCGGTCTCCACACCGGCCGCGACTTCTCCACGGCGCGCCCCCGTCTACTCCGCCCGTCGCCAACCACTCCACCGGCGCCGCCTTCCAACGTCGTCCACGGCGCGCCCTCGTTCCGCCGACGCGCTCCGACGCCTCCACCACGTCGTGCCCCGGTGCTGGTCCACACTGCCGGCCGCGACGACGCCACGCCCGGAATCCACCGGCGTCCCGCGCTCCCGCGACTTCTCCACGGCGCGCCCCCGTCTACCTCCTCCAACGCCGGCCTGCGCCACCACGTTACCGGCGCCGCCAGCGTCCTCCACGATGCGTCCTGACGCCTCCTCCTGATGCCGGCCGCGCCGCCGTCTTCCACTCCGTCGGGCCGCCGCCGCGCGCCCCGGTTTCCTCCTCCACGGCGACTCGCCACCACGACGCCGTGGTCCACTTCCCGCCGCACGGCGCACGCAGCTCCCTCAACGCTGATGGCGCGCGCGCCTCCGGACCTCTCCGGCCACTACATCGCCTCCTGACGCCGGCTGCGCGTCCACTCGCGGCGCCAAGACGCCGGAGCCATCTTCCCCGGCCTCCGACGACCTCTCCACCGGCGCCGCCTTCCAGCGTCGTCCACGGTGCGCCCTCGTTCCACCGGCGCGCTCCGGCTCCGTCCTCCACGCTGGCCCGCGCGTCCCTGGCCTTCACCACGCCGGCGCGCCCCCGGGAGTCTCCACCATCGCGGGTGGTCATGACGCCGCGCGTGCCATCTACGATCATGCCTCACCGCCGCCTGGCGCTCCCACGACGTCCGCGTCCTCACGCCGACGCACGTACTCCGGGCCTTCACCGCCTCTCAGAGCTATCGAGCCACCGCCTCACCCACGACGTTCACCACGCCGCACGCGCTTGGTCTTCGCCCTCGACCACCACGTCGCCGCCGCCGCGAGCCACTACGCCGGCGCTCCATAACCACGTGGCCGGGCCGTCTCGGTGCCAACACGCCGCCGGATCACTGAGCGACCCACGCCGAGCTCGCTGCCGAGAAGCTGCTTCCATGGAGCCTCACGAAGCCAGCGAGGAGCAACGAGGACAACGCCGCCGTCGCCGCCGTATACGCGTTCACTGCGTCGTATACACGTTTACTGTCGCCGTCGAATATGCATATACTCGCTGTCGCAGACACCGTTGAAGCCCATGCTGGAGCTCAAATGGAAGCACGCATCAAAGCTATCATTTGTTGAAGGAAACGAGAAGACGAGGCATTTTACACATATTCATGTACAGGGGCATGCATGTGGTCATGCAAGAGCAAGTCCAAGCCACGTACGTATGTTACAATGCATGTATACGAGAAGGAACAAAATAAAGAAGCCAGGGAAAGAAGAAATATGCGTGCATGGCTCATGCATACGCCGTATTTGTGCTAGGAGTACAAAAAAATATTATTGTTTCCATCGCCGGATATTCCGTATACGCACTCGTCACTGCCGTATACATGTTCGTCGCCGCCAAGTACTCCGTATGCATACTCGCCGCCGTCGCCGAAATACCCGTATACATACGTAGTGATACACTTGCGGATTCTACATATACATATGCATATATGTCTATGAGAAATAAGAAGCAGGAAGCAAGAAACATGCAAGTCTAAAAAGAAGCTATCAATGAAGAACAAATAGGTACGTACGTGCATGGCTCATGCATGTATTTGCATAGACTAAGGCATGGTAATGAGTGCAGCTCACTCTGGGATAACACCATATCGACTATACATGAACTGGACCTCACCGGCGAGTGTATATTTACACTGTCTCTCATCGAGTCCGGCGCTGTATACGTATCAAGACACAGTAGAGGACCATCGTCGCTGGGGTCACCATAAAGGCTGTACCCCGTCCTATATACACGTGAGTGTGTATCTGAAGGAAAGAAGAATCAGTGTGCAAGTTTTGTTAGCTATGAAGAAGAAAAGAAGCTCGTATGTGCATGGCCAATGAACAGGAGCATGCACATTCATGAAGTATGCATTACTGAAGATTTAAGCACTACTGGCTTAAGCCAAGGGTATATCTCAACGCGTGAAATGGACATGGGCAGCTTCTCATGTCTCCCCAGAATCAACACTCTTAGTCCAAGAATGTCAAGAGATGGACACGGATGGCTTCCCCGATCCCTCTCCAACATTTTATGATCGATCTCAACATACTTCACCATAGCGTTTGACGAGCAAGATCAAGCGATACAGGCTGGCGGAGCCAACACAAAGGCTACGCTACAAGCAGCTCATGAGCATCCACAAGGACGTGACCTGCCGTCGCCAACCATATCAACATATCTACACGCCCATATACATGGAGAACGCTAAACAGAAACAACAACAAGAAGAAGACAAATGCAGCTTAATCGGAGGTAATTCGCGTGTGTCGCGGACGTAATTAACTGGACGTTCTTCCGAGGCTCTAGGAACTAGAACCACTACATCGCCAAATCAGATGGCTAGCTTATGAGCTATGGACGCAAATTCTTGAGAACCTGTATTTTATTATTTAATGAAATAACAGTGTCTTCAAATTCTTTTCTTTTGTGTATTTTATATACACTGGCACGTCCGCATTTTCCTCACTATCCACATTCAGGGCAAATTTATGGCGAACATCGATACTGATTCTTGTTCTACTCAGAATCATCGCACGGGTCTTCTGGTTGGTACTGGCCCTCGGCACCGTGATTCCCAGCGTCTCTGGGAGCTTGACTGGCTTCGTCTTCCTTCCGCTGCTCATGCCAGTCTCTCCGTCTCAGCTGCATCATCCACGGTGTCTTTTGCTCAGTGGCATCATCGTTTGGGACATCTCTGTGGTTCACGTCTGTCATCTTTAGTTCGTCGTGGTCTATTAGGGTCTGTTTCTGGTGATGCTTCCTTAGATTGTGCGGGTTACAACCTTGGCAAGCAGGTGCAACTCCCTTATCCTTCTAATGAGTCTGTGTCAGCTCGTCCATTTGATCTTGTTCATTCTGATGTCTAGGGTTCGGCCCCCTTTATTTCTCAAGGTGGTCATAAATACTATGTTATTTTTATAGATGATTTTTCTCAGCACACCTAGATATATTTCATGTCCTCTCATAGTGAGGTTTTATCCATCTATAAAAATTTTGCTATCATGATTCGTACTCAGTTTGACTCTCCTATTCGTGTCTTTCAAACTGACTCTGTAGGGGAATATTTATCTGGGGCTCTTCGCGGTTTTCTTACCGAGCAAGGCACACACACACTCTCTCTCAGTTCTCTTGTCCTGGCGCTCACGCTCAAAATGGTGTTGTTGAGCGCAAACATCGACATCTTCTTGAAACCGCTCATGCGCTTATGATTGTCTCGTTTGTTCCACCTTATTTCTAGGCTAAGGCTGTTTCTATTGCTTGCTTTCTTATTAATCTCCAGCCTTCTTCTGCCCAAAAGGGTGGTATTCCAGTAAAGCGTCTCTTAGGACACACACCAGACTATTCTAGTCTTCGCTCTTTTGGGTGTGTGTGCTTTGTTCTTCTTGCTCCACGTGAACGCACTAAGCTGATTACTCAATCGGCTGAGTGTGTTTTCCTAGGGTATAGTACTGAGCACAAGGGATATCGTTGTTGGGATCCTATTGGTCGCCAAATGGGGATTTCTCGGGATGTTATCTTTAATGAGTCTCGTCCTTTCTATCCTCATCCTTCTTCTCCAACTTCTACCATAGAGTCCCTCTCTTTCTTGACTTTTTTGACATTCCTATTTTCCCTATACATTCTCATCTTGTGTCTCCTTTATCTCCAGAGCCTCCCTTATCCCCTTCTGGGTCTACCTCTCTAGATTTTCCTCCACCTCCACCAGTTCGTTTTGCTTCTTTTTATCCTATTGTCTACACTCGCGTCATTAACTAGTTAAGAATCCTCCTGCTCCCTTATCTCTTTCCGATGAGACAGCTTCTACCTGTCCTAGATATGCTTTTCGTGATCATCGATCCATTCAGCCTTCTGAGCGTTTTGGCTTTGCTGGAGCTACCCTTGCCGAACCGCCTTCTTATCATGATGCTATTGTTCATCCCGAATGGCAGCATGCGATGGCCAAGGAACTTGCTGCTCTTGAGCGTACTGGCACTTGGGAGATTGTGCCTCTTCCTTCTCACGCTCGCCCCATCATTTGCAAGTGGGTCTATAAGGTTAAGACTCGCTCTGATGGTTCTTTTGAGAGTTACAAAGCTCGTCTTGTGGCTCATGGTTTTCAGCATGAGCATGGTGTTGACTATGATGAGAGATGCTCCTATGGCTCATCTGACCACTATTAAGATTCTCTTTGTTGTGGCCTCTGTTCGTAAGTGGCCTATCTATCAGTTTGATGTTTAAACTGCCTTTCTTAATGGGGAGCTGCATGAAGAAGTGTTTATGCAGCCTCCGTCAGGGTATTTTATTTTTGAGGGTATGGTCCTTCACCTTTATCGTGCTTTGTATGGGCTTAAACAAGCTCCCGAGCCTGGTTTCAGCGTTTCTCTTCAGTGGTCACTGCGGCTGGCTTTTCTGTTAGTGATCATGATCCTGCGCTATTTGTTCACATCTCGCCCCGTGGTCGTACTCTTCTTCTGCTCTATGTTGATGACATGATCATTACACGTGATGATTCATCATACATTGATTTTGTCAAGACACGTCTCAATAAGCAGTTTCGTATGTCTGAGTTGAGTTCTATTCGTTATTTTCTTGGGATTGAGGTTACCTCCACACTAGAGGACATCTTTTTATCCCAAGAGAAATATATTGGGGATCTTCTTGATTAGTCTTCTCTCGATCATCGAACAACCGAGATCTCCATGGAGCTTAATCTTCACCGACCCATCGATAGAGAAACCTCTTTCGGATCCTACTCAAGATCATCACCTCGTTGGTAGTCTTGTCTACCATGGTGTCACTCATTCTCATATTTTCTATGTTGTTCATATCTTGAGTCAGTTTGTCTCTGCTCCTACTCAACTCCACTATAGTCATCTTCTTCGTGTTTTGCGCTATTTGCGTGGCACTATCTCTCGTCGTCTTTTCTTTCTTAGCTCCAACTCTTTACACTTTCATGCTTACTTTGATGCTACCTGGGCTGGGAATCCTTCTAATCGCCGGTCTCTTTTTGCCTATTGTGTTTTTCTTGGTGAATCTCTCATCGCTTGGAAGACTAAAAAGCAGAAGGCTGTTTCTCGTTCGGGTGCAGAGGCTGAATTGCGTGCTATGGCTCTTTTGACGGCTGAGGTTACTTCGCTGCGTTGGTTACTTGAGGACTTCGGTGTTTCTGTTACTACGCCGACTTCTCTTTTGTCTGATTGCACAGGAGCTATTAGTATTGCCCGTGATCCGGTGAAGCATAAGCTCACTAAGCATATTGGTGTTGATACTTCCTACGTGAGGTTGCAGGTTCAGAAGCAGGTTGTGGCTCTTTAGCATATGCCTTTAGATGTTCAGCTGGCAGATTTCTTCACAAAGGCACAGACTCAACAAATTTCGATAGTGATATAGTTTTTGTCTCTCCAAAATCAGTATTGTTAACCTACCATGAGTTATATATATATATATATATATATATATATATATATATATATATATATATATATATATATATATATATATATATATATATATATATATATATATATATTTAGTCTTTTGTATTTAGTCTTTCCTCTTTTGCCCCTTGTACTGTATATATATACTGACCCTTTGGCCTTCATATGAATACAAGTGCTATTCCTGACACGCAGATCCTGCCGTTGATCCCTGCACCAACGCCCAAAAAGATAGAAACGAACTGTTTTCCTTCTGATATATATAAGAAGAGATAACGCTGCTGCTACTGTACTAAAAAAATAAAAATTAACCACTAAAAAAAATGAAAATTAGACCGTCAAAAAAATGGAAAATTAAAACTGAACAATATGTAGGATGCACAAGGGAACGAGGAAATGGACAAAATGGATTCTTAGAAACAATGTTTATCTTTTGGCACAAAGGTGAGTTCCCATATGCATTTTCTAAGCCGCAACTGCAATCTGAAATGAGTGACACTAAACTGACAGTAAACTCAATTTTGTCAGATTTGCCAAAACAATAGTAAGTAAAATGAGATGAACTTTTACTGCTCACTTTGTGGTTCCAGTAAATGGAGATATTTCATCAATGATCAACAAAAAAAATTAACCAAAGCAATTTTGCTTACATAGAAAGTTCTTATGTTTCTGATACAAAACGCAACAACTGCGGCTACCAGCATCCAAAAGAATTAGCATTGTATGATGTTGAACTCCACTGCTCATAAAAACTGAAAAGCATCAGGAAATTGTCCAGAAAAGAGAACTTCATTTTGCTACTGAAGGTGAATCTTTTAGAAAACTTAAAGTCCATTGAAGATGTATTTTTCCAAAAACTGAAAGGCTACTGAAGATGAATTTTTCATAAAACTGAATGGCTATTTTAGAAAACTGGAAGGTTACAAAACTTCAAATTTCAGATAGATGCAGTTCAATATTTTCAGATAAATGCACTTCAGCTGTCTGATGGGCAACAACACATATGTATTCAGATAGTTGCAATTCAGTTTTTCAGATAATTGCACATCCAGTCAATCTGAAACCCACTTTCAAGTTTCACACAATAGTTTTGCACTTAATATTTATACAGAAGAGCCTAATCTTTTCAGTTTCTGATAGACAATTGTACATATGTGAATCTTTTAAGTTGAAGTTTTCAGCGTCATATATACATAGGCAAAAAGGATTTTTGTTATTCAGACTCTCTTAGATTGCAAGTTTGATGCTCTGTTGTATGCATTCTAACTTATCCTGCTCATTCAGACCGTAGATAACTTCAGACATCTCTCAGACAAAGAAAACAATTTAGAACTCATTTCATAGAAAAGCTGAAATGTAGAAGTTTAGATGGTCAGTGCAGATGGTTTGCTCTTGTTGACGGTCACATGGGTAATGCATAGAGGAAGGGTTGGTGCGGAGCCAGGTGTCTTCTATGAGGCCGCCTCGGCCGGCGTCTTCCCTGGCGGCACCTCGACATGAAGATGGTTGCGCTGCTTGCGCATGTGGGCAGCACGGCCGTTGGGACGCATATCCTCTGACGTTAAGTTTTTGTTGTCTGTGTCACTGACGTGTGAGCCCTGTGCTCGTCAGAGGATCTGTGTCCCACGGTGTTGCGTTGCGCTGGAGGCTAGAGCAAGGGGAGGCAGATGAGGCGTGGTCGTGGATTCTTGAATGGACGACCAGATCAAAGCGACGGCAGAGAACAGCCGAGAGTCGTACCTACCGAGGATACGCTCCCGGCTGCCCATGAGCGGTGGGCCATCTCCTCATTGATGTAGGGCTGGGCCTCCAAATCATTATGGGCCGTCTTCACCCACACCATTTACTTTTGTAATGGCAATTGGAATTATATTGACTCCTATTTATTTATTATCTCATGTTACGCCAAATGTTCTATGGATATAAGCCATTTCATGTTCCAAACACAAATTTTGTGGATCCTGGAAAGTGAGAATTCTTTCTTTTAATTTGTGTCTTTCTAGCAGAAGTAGGAATTGGTATTTATCCAGATTTTGTTCTCTCGCTATCTGTTGACAAAGTAGACTCTCTTATCCAATTATTATCCTAATTCCTAAATAGAATTTTTTTAACTATTCCGCCCTATATTTCATAGTGGAAAGACTGCAAGGGTCTGCGAACGCATTTGCCTCGTGTATTGTTTGGGCCTATAGTCATAGTTGACAGTTGACACTCTTCTTTGTTCAAAATTACTATTGCGGTCACGTTATTTAAAAGTTCTAATCGATTGCCCTTCGATTTGCTTTGGGACGTTGTGATGGTTACAGTGATCAACGGGGTTGGTCACTTGGTCTGTGTTTTACCATTGAGATTATGAGAAAACGAGTTGTACGCCTTTAGCTTTGCCGTGCGCATGGTACAACATGTCGTGACTCGCGAGCGACCATGCGAGTGTTTACTCAATGTATGACTGCTGCGCTTGATAGAATAGTGGGTAATTTTAGTAGATAAAATAGATTTATTACACTGGACGGTATGGTGGGTAATTTTATTAGATAAGATGGATTTGTTATAACAGATGATATGGTGGGTAATTTTACTAAAGTGTAACACCGACCATCAATAACCACCACTAGAGGGTTTTTAATAGTAGAGATTTTATAGACCTAGCCTATTATTGACGTGCATTAGAAGCCTCACATACATGTAGCACACCACTCATACTCAACACAAGAAAGAAGGCCCCCACCAACAGGTTCTTATCCTTTTCTGACCGCAGAGGGTGGACAGAGCAAAGAGAAGGCCCTAGCCCAGATCTGGCTATCTCCCTCGCTGCCCCCGGTCTCTAAGCCTTTGCTAGGGTGGGAGAGTGGTGGATCTCGGCTGGGGGATGTATAGAGGTAGGTTTAGGTGTAGAATAGAGTTAGGATTTAGGGAATTTCGTTCAGCAATGGCGGCGCTTCATGTAGGCTTTGGGAGCTTGCTACTCCTACTAGGAGCGTCATCCTTATTGGCGGCAATAAAGGTGCTGTGTGCAGACCTCGGCGGCAAATCCATGGCAACTTCAGGTGCTGTCGTCGGATATTGTTGTGAGAGGATGACAGATGCCTTCGAGCGTACTCATGGAGAGCTTTTGGAGCTTTCAGTTTGGGGAGAGGGGGTCCAGGAAGGCTCTATCACCCGTGGGTGTGGCAACGATGGCGGTGACGATATCTCGGTCTCATCTTCCTTGTGTGTAGTCGTGACGGAGTTTCATGCTTCAATGATTTTTCTTCATGTTGATCTCCTTCTCCATCACCTATTGAGTTTATGGCTAGAGGATATGGACCTGGTGGTGCCACTGCCTCTGGCGGTCTCGTCTTGGCCACGTGAGGAGATTGTTAGGTTTAATCTTAAACTTAAACGTAATTAATTAGCCTAATACACGAACACCAAACTTAAATTAGTGCGGAAACAGGATGATTTTACCTGAACTTGAGGAAGCCATCGCTAAGGGACAAATTTAGACTTAGAGGGCCTGCTTGGCTGATGATTCGGTGCAATAGGACATAGTGGAGGCAGGGAGTCAGTAGCAGTGAAGTCCCTGCGTATGTTGTTTGCAGTGGCGTCGGCCTTCCTAGAGCTCCAGTGATAATCTCTAGATCGGATTGGATTAGAAGCAGCTAGCCCTTAGCTCTGTCTATTAATGTTTGGCTAGCCTCTCCCTTATATTTATAGTTGTTGTGCACTAGGGGTCGAAACCAAATAGGTTTATGTGTCCCCGATCGGACACTAATAGAGTTCGTCTCGAACATGAAATTAAGATCAACTTCAACATTCTCCCACTTGATTGAAAGGTTAACATTATGAGTCCTCTCTTGATAAAACAAGACACCAAGGTAAGTGCCGCAAAAACTTTATTGCGCTTAATAAGGCTTCAATACCTATAGTATACTAATTCCATCTTGATTGGTATATACTTATTTCTTATGGGATTTGTTTCTTTTGTTAGCTCTCATATCCGAATCGAGGCTTACCGACACACCCATGTACGCAACATGATTACGAAATATACTGGGTGGTAAGCATTTAGTAAGCGGATCCATAAGCATTAGCTCAATATTTATATGCTTAACAATAATAGTTTGATCCTGGATTCTATCTTTCATAACATAATACTTAATGTCAATGTGTTTGGCAGCACCACTTGACTTGTCATTTGCGTAAAAGACTACAGGCTCATTATCGCGATATAATTTGAGTGGTTTAGAGACGTTGTCCACTCCTCTAAGTCCTAGGATAAAATTCTTAAGACATTCGGTTTGCCCGATAGCTTCATAACATGCCACAAACTCAGCTTGCATCGTAGACGATGCCGTAATTTTCTGTTTGGATCTTTTCCACGATATAGCTCCTCATGCGATGGTGAAGATATAACCTGACGTGGATTTCTTAGTATCCACACACCTCGCAAAATCAGCATCTGAATAACCAATAAATTCAAGGCTATCAGATTTCTTATATGTGAACATGTAATCCTTAGTGCCATGCGAATAACGCAAGACTTTCTTAACGGTTTTCCAGTGGTCCAATCCTGGATTTGACTGATATCTGCCAAGCATCCCAGTCACAAAAGCTAAATCAGGGCACGTACAAACTTAAGCATACATAATGCTTCCAACAGCTGAAGCATAAAGAATCGACTTCATCGATTAGATTCAAACCGATTCCTTAGATATTGAATGTCCCAAAATTATCGCCTTTATGATAGGAGTGGGCGAGGCAAAGCACTTATGCATGTTAAATCTTTCAAGTACTCTGTCTATGTAGGCCTTTTGAGATAAACCTAATGTGCCTTTGGACCTATCTCGGTGAATTTCAATGCCTAGAAAAAAAAAGAGGCATCACTAAATTAGAGAAAAGAAATCTTTTGGTCTCATGCAACATATCCTTATCGCAGTTGGCCAATAAGATATCATCAACATAAAGCATTAGAACAATAAACATATTCCCCCTTAAACTTAACATAACTACAGCTATCCACTTCATTTTTTTAAAACCAAATTTTCTTATAACCTCATCAAACTTAAGATACCATTGTCTAGACGCTTACTTTAAACCATAAATTGACTTCTTAAGACGACATCCCATATGTTCCTTGCCTTCCAAAACAAAACCTTCTGGTTGTGCCATGTAAACATTTTCTTGCAAGTCACCATTAAGGAACGCAGTCTTAACGTCTATCTGTTGCAACTCAAATCATAATGAGTTACAAGCACCATGACAATCCTTAGTGAATCTTTAGTTGAGATAGGCAAAAAGTATCATTATAATCAATCCTCGGTTTTTGAGAAAAGCCTTTACTACAAGCCTTACTTTGAACCTTTCTATATTTTCCTTAGAGTCACGTTTAGTTTTGTAGACCCACTTGCGACCCTCTTGTTTTGACTCCATCAGGAATTTCTACTAAGTCCCATATATTATTAGTGCTCATAAACTTTAATTCATCTTCCATAGCATCAAGCCATTTAGATGAATGTTTACTCATTACATCTTCCTTATAAGAAATAGGTTCATCTACCTTCCCTATGTCGTTCACATCTTCATTCATGTAATTAACATAATTGTTTGGGATGGCAGATCTCCTGTCTCGCTGTGATCTTATTAGAGATTCATTAGCTACTATCGAAGGCTCTTGAGGGTCATCATTAGGTTCTTCATTAGAAATTTTGGAGTCCTCAATAGGAGGTGCAACCACAGTGTTTTCAACTGGAGGTGCAACAACCTGAGACATAAGAAGAGTAGTTTGTGGGATCAGAAGTGGAATAACCTGAGGAGAAACATAAGCCCGCTTCTCCTCAAGATCTACCTTCCTGAGCTCTGAGCTCCCACTGATTTCGTCATTCTCTAAGAACATAGCATGCCTTGTATCTACAAACTTAGTGATTACGATCAGGACAATAAAAACGATATCCCTTGGATCTCTCGGGATACCCTATGAAGTGGCAACTTATTGTTTTAGGATCTAATTTTTCAATGTGTGGATTAAAGACTTTTGCTTCGGTGGGATATCCTCGGACACGTAAATAATTTAAACTGAGTTTTCTCCCAGTCCATAACTCATGAGGAGTTTTAGGAACTAATTAATGGGGACCTGATTAAGTATATGTGCGGCTGTTTTTAATGCTTCTATCCATAGACTAACTGGTAAACTGGAATGACTGAGCATACTTCGCACCATGTCCATAAGGGTACGATTTCTTCTCTCAGCTACTCCATTTTGCTAAGGCTCACCAGGTATGGAATATTGGGCTACTATGCCATCTTCCTGAAGATACTTAGCAAAAGGACTAGGAATTTGGCCATAAGGGGCGTGTCTCCCATAATATTCTCCCCCTCGATCAGATCTTACTACTTTAATCTTTAAATTGTGCTGATTTTCAACTTTAGCCTTAAATAGTTTAAACTTATCTAATGCTTCAGTTCTATCACGAATGGGAAAAATGTAGCCATAACGGGAAAAACCATCGGTGAATGTTATAAAAGAATCATAACCATCCATCGACGTCTCGGAAAAGGCCCACATATGTCAAGTGTGGATCAATTCCAATAATTCTATGCTACGTATGGCCCCTTTCTTAATTTGTTTGACATATTTACCTTTAATGCGCTCTACACAAGGGTCTCGAGTCGAGAAGTCTAAGGGTGGAGTATCTCTTCCTTAATGAGACGCTCCATTCTCCCTTCAAAATGGCCTAAACGACAATGCCACAATTTTAACGAAGTCTCATTATGACTTCTCTTACGCTTAATAGAAACATCACAGCATTCACAATAGATTCATGCAGAAAAGCATATAAAGCTTGTCTTGTCGGATGTCAAGACCAATGTTATTGGAATTAAACTGAATAATACACTTACTGTTTCTAAATAAACATTGGTAACCATCGTCATCTAACAAGGATACCGAGATTAAATTTTGCCTCATGGTTGGGACATAAGCAACATTATATAACTGAAGTACAAAACTGCTGTGTAAGACTAAGTAAAACGTTCTAATAGCTTTAACTTTAGCCTCCTTTCCATTGGCGACTCTAATGCTTCTCTCCCCCTTTCTTAGTGTTGTCACGGTAAGAAATCCCTGTAATGAATTTGATACGTGCACAGTGGTACCAGAATCAATACACTATGTATTAAGGGAATAATCAACATAAATTGACTCATCAATAAACGAAATTAGGTTATTACCCTTCTTACCGAGCCATTTTAAGAAACCAGCACAATCTTTCTGAAAATGCCCTTCTGCATTACAGAAGCGACACTTCCCATTGGTTGATACTAAAGACCAATTTTAGGCCTTCTTATCATCCTTAGAAGAGTTTTTAGGCTTCTTCTTCGGCTTATTATCATTCTTGGCATACCTTTTTCTAGAGACGACAAAATTGACAATGTCCTTTTTATGAGCCTTGATTCTTTCTTTCTCTTGGACGCACATAGCAATAAGATCGCTCAAAGTCCACATATCCTTCTGAATATTGTAATTTATTTGAAAGGGAGCATACTCAGAAGGCAAAGACGTCATGATTAAATGGACTAAGAAATCATCAGATATAGACATTTCTAAGCTCTTAAGCTTAGAAAAGATATCTGTCATCATCATGATGTGTTCTCTAATGCTACCAGAACCATTATACTTAGTGCTTAAGAGCCTTTAAATAAGGGTACTAGCATAGGTCTTGGATGAGCCCTTAAACTACTCCTCAACCCTAGCTAATTAAGTAATCCTTTGCATTATCAGAATCGGGGATTGCTCCCCTTATTCCTTCTGAGATGGAGCTCTTCATAACGATAAGTGACCTACGGTTGGACCGCTCCCAATTTTCTGAGTTAGTGTCGTAAGCTTTCTTCAACAAATTGAGAATTTTTTAATTTAGTGCCATTATCGGTCATGGATAGCTCTAAGGGCACCTAGAAATTCAACAGAAAGCTTGTGTTGAAGACTTCGAAAATGACCAAAAGTTTCTACTTTGCTAACCATGAAGAAAACCCATGAGAACCTCGAGAAGTCATCAACCACAACAAGCACGGACCATTTGCCACTCACAGATTGCACTCGAGCTGGACCAACAAAGGTCCATGTGCAAAAGTTGTCCTGGTGCATCTATCATCATAAGAGTGACAGGTGGGTGAACTGCAGCAACTATCTTCCCATGGCGACAAGGAGCATAAACCAAATCATTGACCATTTTGAGTTTGGGCAAACCGCGAATAAAGTCATGGCTACTAACTCTAGTCAAGTGATCAAAACCAATGTGACTAAGTCTCCTATGCCAAAAGGAGATATCACGGGATTCTGAAGCAATTAAGCAATGTGGAGAGCCAACAGAAGAAGCATCAAAATCAGCATGGAAGACTCCCCCAACACGAGAAATCCCGTAAACAAACTCCCCAGAAGAACCACGAATCTGTGAGCAATTATTCCTGAAACGAACATCAAAGCTATCATCGATAAGCTGAGACACAGAAAATAAATTGTACCTCAGCTTACTAACTAAGGTAACATCCTTAAGCACAAAGTGGTCACTAACCTGAATTGACCCTTTGGCAAGCACCCTACCTGAAGAAGCATCCTCAAAGGTGATGAATTCACCATTTGGGCCACGGACGAGGGAAGAGAACTAACAAGAATCTTCGGTCATGTGTCGACAACACTCGGAGTCAACAATCCAAACCTCTTTCTTCCCCGCCCGACGCACCTACTCAAGAAAACAGAGAAGTGAGTGACTCAGTATTGGGACAAATCAAGACAGATTTAGGAACCCAATACTGAGTCACACCACAAACAGCAGAAACTCCCCCTGAGCTAGCACCCTGATGCCTCTCAACTCTCACAAACCCTGAAGAAACCCTAGCAGGATGTCTCAGCGCCACATTTGGGTTGGGCTGCCGTGGGGCAAAGGCCAGTCCACCCCAAGTGTGCCGCTCAGGCCTCCCACCACCCAAAGTAGGAGCAAAACCACGTCACGGGTGTCTAACTCTACGAGGCAAAGAAGGCACACCCTAAGCACGACGGGAACCAAAACCACGGAAAGCGCTAGGTCCAGCAGCAGGACCAACAACCTATGCACCTAGACCTGGCCTACGCACAACTACAGGAACCAACTACCTAGCTGTCTGTCTAGGAGCTATGGGTTCTTTGGATCTCTCAAGGTCTGAGCATGACCCTAAAAACCCCTAGGAGCAGAAGCACACTCACGCCTAGCAACTCTAGCTCTTCTAAAGCAAAACTCAGACAAGTGTCCATCCTTCTAACAGAAGGTATATGTAAACTTCGCTCTACCAGGAGCAGAAGTCACAAGGGGAGCAACCTTCTGAGCAGAAGTCTCTTGGACAAAGCCAGTAGATCGAAACACGGTCCTCTCAGGGACTCTTGAAGAAACCTCAACCATCTGGCCATCTTTACCAGCAGTGACAATCCTAGCAGGGGTAGCGCTTGATGTGCTCAAGCCAATCAAAGCTTAGACCTCTACCCTTGGAAATTTTTGACTTATCCAGGATCAAATTGAGCTTCTTCTTGCCACCAACAAACTTTTTAAGAGTGCTCATAAAGTACTCACACTCCTGATGAAGCTGCGGGCACAAGTCACAAGCAACAGGGTAAGGCACCGGAAGAACCCCGACCATCTAACTTGTCCTTACCATGAGCCCAGGAACCCTCTCACTCAACATCTACACATCTTTCCTAAGAGCAACACGTAAAAGGCACTTAGCATTCTTGACTTGAGCTAACTAACCCTCAAACCTCTTGCTAAAATCCTCATAGACTACCCATTTCTCCTCTAATTCATCACAACGAACACAGCAGAGCTAGCAAGGTGGTGTTATTCATCTCAACAATTTTATTTTTATGTTTAAATTCTCTAATTTAAAAGCGAGATAGTCCTCACAAGGAGAAGCTGAGTGAAAGCTACAATCCTCATATGGACTGACAGGGTCCTCGGTGCTCCAAGATCTCTAAAGCTCTCATCTGAGCTTACTGGGTCCTTAAGTGTGTCAAGTGAAAGGTGTGCAGCAGGATTAGGACAAGCAAACAACAGTGCAGAGAGATCAATCATACTAGCTGTCATGAAGCTAGGAGCAGAAGTTGCAATAACAAGAGCATCTCTAGCCTGATCTATTTCAAGCATCACACTAGCATGTTTGCCCCTAAATGACTCAAACTCAGTAAACACACTATCATGCAAGTCCCTTAGTTCATTCAACTCCTGCACAAGCTTTTCACATTCTCTCCAGCCATCAGAATCTGCCGACTGAGGAGGCACAAAGCACTTTAATTTCTTCAACTTCTGGGTTAAACAATCTACTTCCTCCTCCAGCTCCTGACACCTAGCTCTAGACTTGGCATGGAATTGACCTAGCTTCATAAATGCATTATTGAGCTTCTCATAGGTCAGTACCTCAATGTCAGAGTCGGTGTAGAGGTCGGCGGAGTCGCTCGCTCCATCCTCGTCGGCCATGAAGCACATGCTGGTATAGCCATCGTCGTCGTCGTTCTTGGGCTTCTGGTTGTCACCTCCATCATCCCTGGAAGTGTCTCCGTCCCCTGGAGAACTTGGGCTTCTTGTCACCTCCAGGCACTGGCTTCTTGTTGATTGATGTAGTGGTTCATGTCTGGTGTCGTGTAGTCGTTCTTACCTTTCTCCAGCCTAGGACAGTTGGCCCGAATGTGGTTAGGGCCACCATACTCGAAGTACTTGATCGACCCTCTTCTCCTCCCACTTGCTTTCTTGTAGGCTTGGCTAAATTTTCTGGCGAGCAAGGCTAACTGATCCCTAGGTACTCCATCTAACCTCTCATCAGGCATCTCACAAAGAGCGGAAAGCGAGAAACTAGGACAAACTTCAAAGCACTTGAGGAATACCACAAGGAAGGATCGGTGACCAAAGCAGTAGAGACTGGACTAGGCTTGCAGGACAGATGCTCAAGCTCGTACGTCTTGAGGTTCGAATATAGCCTATCCAAGGTTAAGGTCGTCAGATCTGCAACCTGCCGGATCGTGGTCACTTTCACACCCCAAATCTTCAAATCCAAGATGGACAAGATGTGGCGAGCATTCTCAGAGTCAGTGTAAGTGGTGCCAACCGACCTAAGGTTGCTAAGGATCTTGGTGAACCGACCAAATCAAGGCCCAATGATTCACCAAATATTCGCACAAAGCCTTCTGCACAAAGCGATTGTATTCCCTCTTGTACTGGTCCTGCCTCACGATCTTGATCTAGGCTGTCCCCTCATGTAAACAACGAGGGTAGTCCTAATCTCATGAGCGGACTTGATATGAGCAACACTCTCATATTCATTCCGACTAAGCCCTTGGATGATCATGTTACGGGCTTTTGCATTCAACTCCACCGAAGCCTGGTTGGTCACGTTAATCTCACTATCAGGAGGCACAACAGAGGGGTTTTTGACCTTAAGCCATATAGAGTATCCCTATTCCATGATGTAAGATTCCATACGTGCCTTCCAAAACAAAAAATCCAAACCTGAGAACACAGGAGGCTTCGTAGAGTACTTGTCATCTGCCTTGGTTCAAGATGAAAACAAGGAAAGGCTCAAAGATCGGTAAGATCAAGAAAAGAGCACAACCTTGCTCTGATATCAGTTGAAATACCAAACCTGGAGACCAGAGGGGGGTGAATGGGAGCTTTGAAGAATTTCTTCGAACCGGTGCTCCTTGAATCCACCTATCCCCCCAAGAACAAGAACACTCAACAATTTTACGTACCCCTAGATGCACAGGTGAGAAACCATGCTGGAATAAGGGGAATTTCAAACCATATTCCTGGTTGTTGAGTGCTCAAACAGAAGAAATCTCAGTCCAAAGTGGTTGCACTCAAGACAAAACACCCCAACTAATAAAGGTGCTTTAGGAAAAGCAAAAAAGATTCCAACAGAAAGTTGTCCTTAAGTCAAGAGGTTGTTACTGCCATTCTGAGACTCAAATAATTTATGATGATTTTTCTCCAAGGAGATGAATGAGTCATGCAGCAATCCTCCAACTTTTAGATTAAAAATCTTTACCGAAAAATTATGAAAATTCTTGCAAGACAATCTGCCAGGAACTTCGTATAGGAAATTTGGGGTTCGGTGTTCACCTCATAGATCCTAAATTATACAACCCTAAACCCTAAACCCTATACAACCAAATGACTTCATAATGTTTTCACAAATGGTCATGAAAGTCAGGAGTCATCTCCCTCTAGAATTAGTCAAAATTTATTGACTAGTCAGGAGTCAACTTTTAGAATCAGTCCAAAAATCCTAGACTACCTGGCTACTCGAAAGAAAGTTTCTAGATAGGATTGCAATTAGTTGAAGAACTTGATCTCTAGCCTCTCCTAGGTTACAAGAAAGGTTTCAAACCTTATGTGCAACCTCAAGGCATCATAGATCAGCAGCAAGTAGAAATAGGTGAGGCAAATAAACTAGTGGCAACCAAAAGCAAGAAAGAAACTAGATCAAACATATGAACAACACAAAAACAAGGCTATAGTTTTATGGAACTAGTTTCTATTGCTTGGAAGAGTTTTTCACAGGTACACCTAGGTGGGCAAAGCTCAAATAAGCAAAATACAAGCCACAACTAAGCCCCAAGACTTCGTGGAGGCAGCCCCCTCTACCCCTCCTTATATATGGCAACCGGGTGAACCTCCACCCTTGATAGCTTCTCTGGCTTCCAAGTAGCCTCATCAAGGTCTAGGATTCATCCCACTCAAGCAGCCACTTATATAGGCCTAAAACACTCACACGCAGCCCAACATAGGCCACACATGCCATACATGGGTTTTACACAATACCCGATCAACCCGATGCAACGGGCCTTCATCTGCCGGACTTGACCGCTCTGTTTCCGTGCCTTCGGGCCTCCAACTCGAACCGGAACCTTTAAGCCACCTCAAGTCCGTCTCCATGGAGTCCTCATGAGTAGGGCTGTGCACGGTTTTCCCGAACCGAAAAAACCATGCCAAAAAAACCGAATCGAATCGGTCAAACCGGTTTGACCGGTATTTGGTATACGGTATGGTATGGAAAAATTGAGCCATTTGGTATTCGGTATATTTGGTATATACCGCATGTAAACCGTGGTATACCAAATAAACCGAATTAGTTTCCGGACTCAACTTATCAAATAAATTTACTTGAAGAGTAGTTATGTAAACCATGTACTCATGTAAGAAATATAATCTCTTTAAGCCTCTATTCAATCCAATATAAGAAAAATTAGAATGTTCCCAGATATTTGGTAATGTTTCTTGAGAAAGATATTACCATGTGCCATAATATTGGTAAATATATATTTTATATTGTAGGGTCACTTCAATTTGGTAAATGTGGTATTTACCGATACCATACCGAAATATTATGGTATATACCGATACCGAACCGAGGTTTAGTTTGGTATATTTGGTATCTTATTTCAATTACCGTATTAGAGAAAAACCGTATTTACCGAACCATATTTACCGAATATACCGTATGCACACCCCTACTCATGAGCCCCAAGCTTGAGTCCATCCGTCTTGCGACATCATCACCATTCTGGACCTCGATCCACCTGACCTAGTCTTGGTACCGTCGCCGATCACGGTTTCCTCCAAGCCTGCGCCCACAAGGACCAAACCATTTTCCACAAGTAAAATATTTTCTTACCTTTGTTTCCTGCATGTCCAATTTCATTATGAATTCAAACATATATGACTACATGCCCAAGTTCCCACTAGAACTGAAACCTAAACCTTTCAAACCAGTACTTCCCCTAGCACAACAGAACAAATATGGAAATGTTAAAAATACTTCCCTTGCTCAAATGCAAAATGTCATAATACCAAAAAGATACGTCTCAAAATTCTATACAAAATCTGTATATAACATTTTTCCATGCGAGCTAAAGAAGACCCTCAAAAGTATAAAATACTTTATGCTTGCACAAATGGCCGAACTGGCTCAAATTAGTCTAAAAAACAAACCCTTCAACTAAAACAACTCAAATCATATACTCATTATAACATGAAGACCTCCACATGATCTCACAACTGATAAGCGCGGTGCGTGGCAGCCATGAATTTTGCCAGTGCGGGATGACCAAAGATGGCATTATAAGCGGAGGCAAAGTCGACCACCTCAAATATGATCAGCTTGGTCCTAAAGTTAGCCGGACCCCAAAGGTCACAGGCAGCACGACCTGGCCAAGGTGCTTGACCGACTTGCCCGGGATGATCCCATAAAAGGGCATAGCAATGTCCTTAATCTTGGAGTGGGAATTTGCATCTTGTCCAAGACCAAGACCGAAATCAGTCCAACGCGACTCCCGTCGATAAGGACATGGCCCACCTCGTATACCGATGGTCAAGGCCACGATGAGCGGAAGATTCTAAGGTTTGGTCATTCCAAGAGGATAATCATCCTTGGAGAATGTGACGGGCAACTCTGTCCATTTGAGCTGCTCGGGCTGTGGTTTGCCCTAATCGATATGGTGGACTTTTCGGGCAGCCTGCTTGAGGTCGCGTCGGGAGGCGTAGGCGAAGGAACCACCAAAGATCACGGCAATGTGATTCTCAAGCTTAGGAAACTCATCCGTGCCTGGCTCGCCATCACGTGCAGGGCGCTTGCCCTTGCTGCTCTCGCTCGGCTCGGGCAAGGTGGACATTGGTCCCTTGCCACTGTAGAAGTCCTCCATAAGGGCGATCTAGATATGGAAATTCTAGAGATCATGCCTGTAAACCTGATGCATGGGACAATATTTCCCACTTTTGGGCTTCTCCCATTGGTCGTCGTTGCAGTGCTGAGGGGCCTGATCTTTGCTCTTGCCTGAGGAGTACCGCTTTCTCTACTCGGGCTTGGGCGCGTGCTCCTGCTCCACAGCTGCAATGGTATGGGAGGAGCCTCGCTTCTTCTTGTTCTTTTTCTCTTTTGAGGATGACCGTTTCTTCTTCATTGAGGGCTCAACGCTAGGCTGGGGCGGAACCTTGCCCTTACCGAGCATCCTCTTCCAATTCATTGCCTCTACTACATTGGCGTAGCAGTCAGTTATTCTTAGCAGCTCATTGGCCATGAGATGCATGTTGATCTCTAAGTCTTGGGTAAAACGGACATCTCTCACCCCTTGCTTGAACGCGCGAAGCACTGCATCGTCCGAGACATTGGGGATGGTCTTGCGGACCTTGATGACCGCTGCACGAAAGCACGCAGCGACCCACCGTCCATCTAGATCAGACGGTGGAGGTCTTCTTCTCTGCCTAGGCGAGTGTAGCAACTCTGGAAGTTGCTCTGCGGAGCATCATAGAGTTGCTCACAGTCATGGATGGACCCGTCATGCTGGTTAAACAGCCAGGTTCGGGCAGGGCCCTCCAAAACTTTAGGGCAATAATTTGCCATGACGGCCTCATCACCTCCAGTAACGAGGATGGCGGTGGCGTATACTAAGAGGAACTCATCCGGGTTCTGAGTCCTGATGAATCTCTTTATGTGCTTGGGCTTGAACCTCAAGGGCCACACTACGGTGCACAAAGCGTTTGAAAAAGCCCTGCAACAATAGGTTGATGCCCGGGGATGGTCCCAGGCAACCTCATGCTCCCGTGGGCCGAGCCATGAAAAGACCTCATGTTCGGGTGGCGTAGCGACCTCACAGAGCCAGTGGCCTCCCAGTACTCCCGTCGGGATCGGCTCCCATGCTCCTCTCGGTTAGTGTTGCCCCGGGAAGCGCTCCGGTGCGCATCACGGCCCCAATCATGACGATGGTCACGGTCACGGGCAGCGCTGCGCTTGCCGTGCCGGGGTGAGGCCCTCGGGTCAGCTCGGTCCTATAGGTGAAAATTGTCCAGGTCACGGCTACGGCCAGGTGCGTCCGAGAAATCAAGACCTGAAGCCAGGCGCTCTAGATCATCCACCACGACCCCTCCCATGGCAGCCAAATCCATGCCATCCAAGTTCTCTCTCATGCCCCGGACAACGGAGAAGAGTGCTTTGAGGCGCTCCCTACTCCTGAGGAGGACATCTGGTAGGGATGCGGGCGGATCGTGACGTTGGGCCGAGGTGCGGCATGACAAAGTTGGCGACCACGGAGGGGTTCGTGGCCGCTCTCGCGCAGGAGCTCTTGCCTGGTCCTTCATTTCCGCCAATGTCTGCCCCAGCGATTCATCCAGGCAGCGCCGAGCAGCTGACACCCAGCGTCGCCAATCTTCAGTCTCTACGTTGGGTGATTCCTCTCTTTCTTTGCTCGCCATGTTGACTTGGCGGGCGGGAATAGGGTCAAAGGGCATCATCACTGTGTCGCCACAAGAAGCGCTCTCACCCAAGGAAAGCATATCGCAGTCCGAGATGACAATCCCACGATACAGCTCTTCAACTTCGTTGTCCCCACCAAGCGTGGGGTATCCCGGCCAGGGGTGTCCCGAAACTGGTCCAGAGGGGCTCGGGGATGTACTCCGAGTCCAAACCACCATGGCCGGGAAGCGGGGAGCATGGGCGCTTGCCGCGTGCAGGGGAATCTTCTCCCTGCTCGGTGTGTCCTTCAGGGTCGGTGATCTGAGCCACCTCCCCATCAGTGTAGTACCCGTCATGGTCATCCACGTCGTCGAAGATGCATAGGTCACGGGTATCACCGAAGTTCAACATCCTAGAGGAATTCTTCAGCAGAGAAGACTTACGATCCCCACTGACGGTGCCAGCTATCGACGATTGAGAACCGGATTCCCCGTCAAGCTTATTTCTCAATTAAGGGATCAGAAAGCCCCTTTCTGTCGAAGTGTGGCATTCTGAGATGTCGAGGACTCTTAGCGTAGATGAGCTAGAAACGAACAAGACACATGGAGTTTATGTATTTCAGAGCGCAAGGTATGTATTTCAGAGCGCAAGGAGCTCTTCAATCTGTTGTTTCGGGTTACAGTGTATGTTCCTGCGATGGTCCTGTGTCCTTCAAATAATTGAAAAACAAGTATAAATAGGGCCTATTCCTAACCACCGGTTCCGAAATCCCAGGAAGCGGTTGCATGCAGCGTGGGCGAAGAAACCGTTGACACGCTGCACGTGAGTCCGTTGCACGCTTCGCATGGATCGTGGGCAACGGCCTCCACGTCGTGGGAAACATGGCCACATGGCACGTTCTAGCACGCCAATCTGCCAAGTCGGTGCCCGGGCAAGTAAGACCCCCGGGCATTACGACGTTACCTAGCCCAAGCATGTCGTGACACTGACGTCAGGGTGAACAGGGCAACCCCCAGCCGGGCAACGCCTAGACTCACCCCAGGCAAGGCCACTCCGGGCAAAGGCTCTATCTGAATTGGGTCGTCTTAGAAACCACATCCAAGGCACTTGTTGATTTACAGAGCTGTTAGGACTAGCCAAGGCCCATGGGCCGTAAACCAATCCCCGACAATGGTGATAATGGAGTATTGTTGGGCACATGACGATGGTAAGTCTTTATGATAGAAAACATTAACACGAGATTGAAATTCATGCATTTGCATCGCATATGCATCATGAGCATGAGCATGACAATGATAAAATCATCTACTTTAGACATGATAACCTACTCATTTGGCGCCTCCATGGGATGGAGTGCGAAAGACCTACTTATGTAGGCACCTCCATGGGCTAGAGAGTATGAGAGGGTGGGCATCGACGGGTGTCCACTCAGCTTTACCGGTATAAGCTATGAGATGATAATGACAATGAGCATGAGCATACATGAGCATGACTATGGCATGATCGAATGAGAATGAATATGGCATACGCAAGAAAATTCGCCTTCGGTGATGTCATTAAACAAATGGCTAATAATGTTGGTGTTAATTGAATAATGGAATTGCTTCTTGTTTTATTATGTACTTGCTGAGTCTTGGACTCATGCTTACTTCTTTATGTTTTTTTAGGTGAGCCGTGAAGCCGATATGCATGGGATCGGGCGTAGCACATCTCTTTTGCTCACCACACTAGCCTTGATCACACTAATAATCTGAACTAAATGGTGATCCAAGTTCCTTTTGGATGCCAAGTTTAGTAAAGTTTGTTGTAATGGTTTCGTGTGTGTATATATAGAGAAAGTTTTGCTATCATCAACACGTCTTTCCATGCTTCAGATCGTATTTATGAATCGATAATCGAATTGGATGATACGAACCGACCATCTCCTTCGTCTTACTGAAATCTCACTACCGACAAAATTTCACATTTTTAAATTTTTTTACTATTTGTTTCGTATTTTTGAAACCCGGTATTATTGGAGGGCTCACAACTAATTAGATCATGGATTTTCAAAAATATGAAATAAATAGTAAAAATAAAAAAATATGAAATTTTGTCGGTAATGAAATTTCAGCGAGACAAAGGAAATGGTTAGTTCGGATCTTCCATTTCGATTATCGATTTCACAAACACGTCGCGAAGCACAGAAAGTTCCGTACTTCCCGACTGATGGTAGCAAAAAATACTTGGATAAATGATTTAGAGACTTGGATATGATATATATGCTAGTTGGGTTGATATGTAAGGATATATATGTGCTATTGTTATGAACTTGTGTTAAAAGTGACATTTTTTTGGTAAAATGCTGCTGAAATTTCAAGAGGTATGTAATGATAGTAGCATTCTAGGCTTGGCAGAAGCTAGGGTGTTACATGACGTGCCATGCATGCGTGAGTCAACACCTTAGATGGAAGACTCTAATGGAATTTGGGCCAGAGTGTTAAAAAGGCATGCGGCTATATCCCTATAGACGGCTACCTCATATGCGCTCTACGCTGCTACTATAATCTCCATCAAGCCTAAATCAATAGCGTATTCATCAAGCCCAACGTAAATCAATATTGTTGACTTTACGTTTGGCTGTTATTCAATCAGCTTGTGCTGCCTGCTGCTAGAGATCTTATTTGCATCACTAATTTGGTGTGAAATTTGCCTCATAATAAAATATGGAATTAGAATATTGTCCATATTTCCAACAACCCGCTCAAGTGCCCCTTCTTTTCTTTGTTTCAGTTTATGTGAATTCGTGAGAGGTGAATATTAGTCCTAAACCATTTTGAAGGAAGAACCAGTCTTTAGCTTCTTTTCCACTGGCGGTTTGATTACGCCATAGTGCTAATTATATATGTACGGTATTTGAAGCAGCGAGGACATAGTGGTTGAAGTAATCCACTGGGGAAATCAATAGTGGCGTGGAGTAAGAGTTAGAGCATGTACAATGGTTGAGACAGTAACTGTCTCTAACTATTGCCATGTCACCTAGAGACAGCGCTAGAAACAATATATGCAATGGTAGAAATGGTTGCACGCTTTTATAGACAGTTTTCTCATATACAAAGTTTTTTAATTCTCGTATAGAGTCGACTCTTACATTGAAAACGACTTAAATATCTATGCATGCTTTCTTCTCCACATTATCATATGTCTTACAAGGCAACCCTTAGAGACCGCTTATAGATAACTGACGTGCACCATTGTACATACTCGTAGATGTTGTAATACGAAATGGTCGTTCCAATTGGTGGCCGCGACTGCTAACTGCGAGTTCTGTACTGATGTACTAAGGCGAGACATTTTTGCAAAGCGTAGTCTCTTCACGCTACGTCGCTACCATGCATGCATATTCTTCGAGCTGAAACACCGGCGAAAGCACGGCACAGCTTAAGCTTTCGCAACATGTCCTAGTCCCGTCCCTTTCAACAGCGATTCAATTATAGTAAAAAGACTATCGTTGGTCCCTTAGCTCTTTTGGTATTTTAATTTTCGTGCATACGATGTGCAATATGTGCCTTACTTTGAACCCATTCTATTACGGAACGAGTCTACCTTACACCAGTTAGCTATCGAAAATATATATTCTACGTCCAAACTACAAAACCATCATTTAACACCCTCCTCTATCAATATCGTGCCATTTAACACACTCAGTGATTTTGTTGATGCTGCATCCGATTTTGTTTATATCACCTGTACACGTGACATAGTTAGAGATTTTCATACTCCAAAAAATTTAGAAAAAATCTCCAAAAATATCAAATATCTCCTTGTGACTTATTTTTAGCTTAAAATCATATTATATTTTTCAGTTGAATATTTATTATTTTTGTATAAGTTAAATGCTTTGGCTCTTTATAGCTATTTTTTTTGATATCTTAGTGTTTTTTCTCAAAGATCCAAAAATCAATTTTTAGATAATTTTTGAACATCAAGCCTCCTATTAAAGACCCGCCACTTTTTGGACGATCTAGCACATTGTATAGAGCAAATTGCTATAGTTGGGCTATAGCAATTTCCATATATCTATCCACGTGCTTGCGTTTCCTGTGGCATGCTTCTGCCACGCGAAAGGGAAGGCAGTACACGCCCGCGATTTCACCGCTGCTTACGGCCACGCGAGGGCGGAGACCGACTCACCAAGTCAATACAGCACCCTTGGGCGAATTACTGTCTCCACTACGTACGCGCCGGAACAACCGACCTGACAAGTGACAACGATGCGTCCAGCGAGCTTGCTGCTGCTGCTGCTCCTGCTGTCCGCCAGCGCGTCCGGCTCAGCACTCGCCGGCGACGACGACTCGGCCGCGCTCCTCGCCTTCAAGGCCGCCGCGGTGGGCGGTGGTGGCGGCCATGAGGCGCTCGCCTCGTGGAACGGCAGCGCTGAGCTGTGCGGCTGGGAAGGAGTGACGTGCAGCCACCACGGAGGGCGCCTCCGGCGGGTGGTGGCGCTAAGCCTGCCCTCTCTCGGGTTGGCCGGGACCCTCTCCCCGGCCATCGGCAACCTCTCCTTCCTGCAGACGCTCAACCTCACCTTCAACTGGCTGCACGGCGACATCCCGGCTGGCATCGGCCGTCTGCGCCGCCTCCGGACCCTTGACCTCAGCATCAACACGTTCTCCGGCCAACTGCCAAGCAACCTGACCTCCTGCATCAGCTTGACAAGCCTTCACCTCGGCGGCAACAAACTCACCGGGCACATACCGGTTGATCTCGGCGACACGATGACACAGCTCCAGCGGCTCCGCCTGGATAACAACAGCTTCACGGGCGCCATCCCGGCGTCGCTGGCCAACCTCACTTCCTTGAGCATCCTCTTCCTCAGGATGAACAGCCTCGAGGGCCCAATACCCGCAGGGTTCGGCAGCAACACTCCGCGCCTCCAGATCTTCGACATCTGCCAAAACAAGCTGCAAGGTGTGCTCCCACTGTTCATGTACAATCTATCGTCCTTGATGATTCTCGGCTTAGGGAACAACATGCTCAGTGGAAGCCTTCCTGCCGACATCGACGAAAAGCTCCCTCTCGTACGGTATCTTGGACTGTTCAACAACCAGTTCAGTGGTACCATCCCTTCCTCCATCTCCAATCTCACTGCCCTCGCGAGTCTGCAACTCGCAAGGAACGGATTCACTGGCTCCGTGCCTCCTGATCTGGGGAGGACGGGGGCTCTGCAGGATCTGCTTCTGGGTGACAATAGGCTTGAGGCCGCCGGGGAGACGGGGCACGGGTGGGATTTCATCACTTCACTGGCAAACTGCAGCCAGCTGCGACGTTTATATCTGGGCTACAACGACTTCACGGGACAGCTTCCGTCTTCAATAGTGCACCTTTCGACGACCCTCCGTGAGCTTTCCTTCACTGACATTAGGATCTCTGGGAGCATCCCTCAAGACATTGGCAATTTGGTCGGCCTGAAAGTACTGCAGGTTGTGGATACTTCAATATCAGGAGTGATCCCGGAGAGCATTGGAAAGCTGGAAAACCTGACTGAGCTAGACCTGAACAACAACAACTTGTCAGGCCTTATACCATCATCCATGGGAAATCTCACCAAGCTGATTAAGCTATTTATGCAGAGCAACAAGTTGGAAGGACCAATCCCAGCGAGCCTTGGTAAGCTGAGCAGTCTTAATGTTATTGATCTATCAAGTAATTACCTCAATGGTTCAATTCCTAAGGAAATTTTGGCGCTAAGGTCTCTTAACTGGTTTTTGAATTTGTCATACAACTCCTTGTCGGGACCCCTTCCTTCTGAAGTTGGCAGCTTGGCTAGCCTTAACAGTTTGAGCCTGTCAGGAAACATGTTGTCTGGTCAGATGCCCAGTAGTATCAAAAATTGCATAGTGCTGGAGGTGCTTCTCTTGGATAATAACTTGTTCCAAGGAAGTATACCCGATTCTCTGGAGGACATCAAGGGGCTCCGTGTACTTAACCTCACCATGAATAAGCTGTCTGGTAGGATCCCTGATGCTCTGGGTAACATCCACAATCTGCAGGAGTTGTATCTAGCATACAACAACTTGTCCGGTCCGCTCCCAGCAGTCCTACAGAATTTGGCAGCATTGTCAAAATTGGATATATCTTTTAATGATTTGCAAGGTGGAGTTCCAGAAGAAGGTATTTTTAGAAATTTAACCTCCTTGTCAATTGTTGGAAATAATGAGCTTTGTGGTGGAATACCCCAGCTTCATTTAACTCCGTGCTCCATGCCTAATAAAAAAGTGTGGTCCAAGTCTTTTAGAATAGCCATGGAAACAACCAGTGCAATCTTGTTCTTAGCTTTAGTTATTGCGCTCATTCATTGTATCTATAAAAAGCTTAGACAACAAACACATAAAAGCCAGTCCCTAGCCCCAGTAATCGAGGAACAATTTGAGAGAGTTTCTTACCAGGCACTATCAAATGGAACCAATGGATTTTCAGATGACAATTTGATTGGAAAAGGAGGATATGGAACGGTCTATAAATGCACTTTCCATAATGTGGGAACAGTTGTTGCTGTAAAGGTGTTTAACCTTGAACAGTCTGGATCTACTAGAAGTTTTGTGGCAGAATGTGAGGCGCTTAGAACAGTGCGTCACCGCTGTCTCATGAAGATCATCACTTGCTGCTCAAGTATCAACCAACAAGGTGAAGAGTTCAAAGCACTAGTTTTTGAGTTCATGCCCAATGGTAGCTTAAATGGTTGGCTTCATCCAAAATCTGGCATGCCCAATATAAGCAATACTCTGAGCTTCACTCAGAGAATAGATATTGCCGTTGATGTCATGGATGCCTTGGACTATCTTCACAATCAATGTCAGCCACCAATCATTCATTGTGATCTTAAGCCAAGCAACATCCTTCTTGCAAAAGATATGAGTGCCCAAGTTGGAGATTTTGGGATATCAAGAATCCTTCCTGAAGGTACAAGCAAAACCCTGCAGAATTCAAATAGCACAATTGGAATAAGAGGCTCCATCGGTTATGTTGCTCCAGGTAACTGAAATTGTTGTGTTCTGTTACTTGTTCATTTCCCTTATCTCTTCCATAATTGTGACATGGTAATCAATCTGAACTTACTGCACAATATTGTAGAGTATGCCGAAGGTTCTCCAATCTCAACTCTCGGTGATGTTTATAGTCTGGGCATACTGCTGCTTGAGATATTTACAGGACGGAGCCCAACTGACGATATGTTCAGAGATTCGTTAGATCTTCACAGGTTTTCAGAGGCCGCTCTTCCTGACAGAATTTTGGAGATAGCTGATCCAACTATATGGGAGCATGGAGACGCCTATGATAGCAACACAAGAACCGTGATTCAGAAGTGCTTGGTCTCTGTCATCGAGCTCGGAATATCCTGCTCCAAGCAACAACCAAGGGAGCGAATGTCGATACGGGATGCTGCTGCGGAGATGCACTCGATCAGAGATGCGTACCTCATGTTTGTCAGGTGCAATGTGAAAAAAGAAAGAGAAGTCACCATCGAACTGCAGTGATGCACACCAACAATGAAGAGCTAGAACTGCAGATTGAGCCATTTGTGGCCACTTTCCAGAAGCAAACTGAAGATTTATATACATGGCGGTGAAGTTATAGCATCCTTTCTTTAACACTGCACATTTGTTTATATCATGGTCTAATTATATAAAATGTTTAGGTCATTGCAGACAGGTAGCGTCAAATAAAATCCAGAGTTTTAACCAAGTGTTCCAGCACACTGTCAGTAAAAGAATCCTGATTAACACAGGGGATTTGAAACCAGGGTGTATGATCAATACCTTTGTTTGGTTCCACTAAGAATGGCATCGAACACACTAAAGTGTTTGGCTGAGAGTCATGGGAAATTTTGGTACATGACACTTAATTCATTGGTTTTTTTCTATTTGACACCTAATTCATCCGTCTTTTAGAATTTAACACTCAACTCATGAATAATTTCGTTCCATGATACTCCTATTTTCTGCCATTTCCTTACTCTTGTCTCATTTTCTATTCCCTTCTCCACCAAAAGTGACGAAAATACCCCTCTCTCATTGATGGAGAAACTTGAAACGTTCGGTCATGTTTGAATTCGATCAAATTTATCAAATTTCAAAAGTTGAATCTGGGCAAATATCAAATGCAGAATGTTAAAATTTGACGTATTTTTAATTTTAATAAAAAATTGACCTAATTTTATTGTTTGGCCAAATTTTAAAATTTGAAATTTGAAAATTTTCAGGTTCTGCCATAAAATGTTCTGGCATATTTGAATTGATTCATATTTGAAATTTGGATTTTTAAAATTTTAAAATTCACTCAAATTTTCAAATTGAATTTAAAAATGTTTAAATTTCTTCATTTGAAATTTTCCCATTCAAACTTTTCAAATTTGAAAATTTAACCGAACTCAAATACGACGGAACTTTTATGTTTTTCTAGAGAGAGCGGTATTTTTGTCACTTTAGTGGAAAAGGAATAGAAAATGGGATAAGAAAATGGTAATGGGAGGATTGTCATGAAACGAAAGAATTCATATGTTGGGTGTCAAATTCCGAAAGCCTAGGGTGGCCCTCCGATTGTTTACAAAGTCGCATAGCCGCTGGATAGCCGCTGGATGATCTTTCATTGTCTTTAAGCTTTCCGTATTGACATTAAACTCTAAACCTTCCTTTGTGATGCATTAGGGTATTCAGCCTATTTTTCCCTATTGTAAACTATTCGCCGAAAGACGCTATTTTAGTTAAGTAGCTGAGATATCTCTGTAATGCATGTATGCAAATGAACCGGCCATGTAATTATGTGCACTAGCCTACCAATTTAAAAACTAGTGCAGAAAACTCAATGGTCATCAAATTGAGAGCTTACAAGCAGCGGGTGGTGGGTTGGTGGCGCAAGTTTGCCGTGAACAAAGGTGGTGTTTAGTTCGGAATTGTAATAGTATAAAAAATGTAAGAAAAAAAATTAAGCATTAGCCATTGAAAAATTAACTCTAGGATTTGTCACCGTAAATAATAGAATCTATGGTTTGTCACTCCGATTAAATACCAGTAGTACCACTTTAGAATTGACCACTTTAACTATTTTTCTTACCCAAGTGACCAAATTGGCCATGGCATCGGAGCTGAGGACAGGTGCGGCTAATCAGAGCCGACGAGGAAGAGCTCGCACCCCTCATCGTCCGCACGACACTGAAGCCAAGGGAGGAGAGCAAGCGGCGACAGTCTATCGTCGCTCCAACTCCCGAGCATCGTTGCAGCGACGCCATCCTCCTCCCTCCTAGTCCTAGCCCTCCAAGAGAGGCAGCGACGACGATCTCACACAATAGTGACTAGCCTAGCAGGAGGTCCAGCGACGCTGGCCCCGAGCTCGGTTCCGATGGCAACTACATCAAAACCTCCACAAGCATGGGCGACGGTCTCCTGCAACGGTCCTGCATGAGCGGCAGCAATGGGCTCCCGTGACCATGTCAAGGACCAGGCCTCCACAAGGAGTCGAGGAACGGTCCTCTCCAGTCTGCCACCACCACTCCACTCCATCAGTTCTGGCCGTGATCAAGGGAAATTTGGTCCTTTAGACAAGAAAAATTGGCCAAAGTGGTACAATTAGAGCGGCAAATTGTATAGACCATTCTTTAGAGTGACAAATTCTAGATTTGTATTCTTTGGAGCGACATGATCAATTTCCTCTATTTTGTAAAGACAGGCAGGAATGCTGTAGTTAAAACACTGGTGAAGGCCTGAAACATGACCAGGCACTTCCGAATCTCGTCCCTTTTCACCTATTATGACGCAACTATAGGCAAAATGATGATGAGTGATACTTCGGCTTGTTGGTGGATTGTTTGGTTAACTAGTAAGTTTGCCAAGTTTTTTTAAAAAAATTTATCTAATTTGCCTCGAGTTAGTTCATGAAAATTCTTATCACATTTTGCCTAGCCTAAAAGAATCTTATCAAACTTTTTTGAGTCAATTACACATGGGACCCACAAAAAAAAAGGAAATGTTACCCAAGTGTGGCTATAAACCAAATAGGCGCTTAACTTGGTTAAATTTACCTAATATGAGACATGACAAAATAGTGGCTTTAAACCAAACAGTAGCCTGTTCCAATTGAAACGGTTGTGGCTTAAAGGTTAGACTATGAGAGCTTTGAGAAACACAAGAAAGTTTCTTCATTAATTTTGAGAGCTTAAAGAAATGGTCTTGACTCTTGAGACGCTAAAGCATTTGGTTCGACTGTGTAGCTGGAAGGGTTCAAAAAGCAGCTCGACAATCACGGTTTTTCAAAGCTCTTTGGTGATTCAGTTTTTTGAAACCCTGGCGGCAATCCAAAATCGGCTTTTGAAAGGGGCATTACGAACCTGTCACGTGACGCGCAAAATCAAAGCAAATCACCTATGTTCGATTTATAACGTGATGTCCACGTTGTAACGAATGGTTCATATCGCCTAGATCTAGGGAGAGTTGTACCGGTATATATATATATAGAGAGAGAGGGTGGCTAGTGTACTCTCGAGAGTACGGATTCCTCTGCACTCTCGACGGGTTTACGAAATTCGAGATTTTTAATGACCGATCTAAACAGTTGATTTTGTTCATCTCATTGAAATGTAGATACCGACTAAGTTTTGTATTTTTTTTGAACTTGTTTACTATTTTCTCGTATTTTTAAAAACCAGCCTTCTAATTAGTCGTGGAGCGTCCAAAAAAACTGATTTTAGAAAATACAAAAAAATAGTAAGCAAATTCAAAAAAAAATATGAAACTTGGTCAGTATCTACATTTCTGTCGACAGTTGGGAGCACGGAGCTCCCATGTACCGAGCTTACTTGTTAAATGTGAGGATCAACCGGTCTCTTTCCTGCAGCCTCAGAGTCGTTCGAGAGAGCGAACTCAATCAGACAACTGTAAACGTGAGAGGGAGTTTTTGCTTGGTTCAGGCCTCTCGGAGGGAGGTAATAGCCCTATGTCCAGTGATCTGTATTCGAGGGAACACAAGAAGAGAATACAATGGCACTCCCGAGCCTCCCCAGCAAGGAAAGCTCAGGCTTCTCGGGAAGGGAAACGGAGGCTTCAACTCGCTTTGGACTTGGCCGAAGCTCTCGTGTGTGTCTATCTATGCCAAGAACCACTAACTCCTTTTCATGTACAGCAACGTAACTTATACATACATGGGTGTGAACCCTATACTAATGCGTGTACAGCCCAATATCCAGCGGTCTGAAGGCCGTCCTTGGGCGTGTCGTACGGGAATAGTCCTCACCATCATTCGTGATGACGAAAAAGGGGAACGAAAACAGTAGAACAAGACCCGGGCAGGTAGCCACGTTCTTCGATATCAGCGATGAGATGTAATGGTCGTGTGGGTGTCAGGTCATTTATTACGGGGGAGGAAAACGAGGTACCCTTGGGGTAGCCACGTCCCCCTACGTAGTCGGTGCTCAGCCTATGGGGTGACCTGTTCTTGGCCCGAGCAAGGCAGGCCCTTGCTCGGGCCCCGAGCGGTGATGGCTCGCTTGGAGAGATAAACGGGCCCGAGCCACGGAGAGCGGGGGAAGGGGGATTACCGAGAATGTCCCCCAAACCCCGTCATCTAGCCCCCGAGCCTTAAGTGGGGAGACTTGACCAAGTCCCTCCTTGAGGCTTTATGATTCCCTGCTTTGAAGGCTCGGAGGCCGAACGTCTGGATAGGCGGATGACCGGGGAGATCGAAACCCACCCGAGCAGAACTCCAGGTTAGCCTAGCAGCGGCCACCCGAGCAGAACTTTGGGGTTAGCCGAGCAGAGGCCACCCGAGCAGAACTTCGGGTTAGCTGGGCAAAGGCCACCCGAGCAAAACTTCGGGTTAGCCGAACAAAGGCCACCCGAGCAGAATTTCGGGTTAGCTGGGCAAAGGCCACCCGAACAGAACTTCGGGTTAGCTGGGCAAAGGCCACCCGAGCAGAACTTCGGGTTAGCCCCGCAAAGGCCACCCGAGCAGAACTTCGAACGTCGGGTCCCCAGCGGTTACTTCCTCTGGCGAGTGCGCTTGCAGTTACGGGTTTAACGTGACGCGACAGCCGCACGCGCGTCGGTTCCCGAGATTTTTGGGGCGGTTTCACCGGTGGGGAGAATAAAAACCCTCATCTTCTCCCACTATGCTGCTGACTCTCTTGCTTCTGAACCCTTCACCTTCTTCTTCCTTGCCATCGTCCTCGTTCGCTCCATCTTCCATGGCGCAATTCGTTCCTTCCCGGACCACCTCCGCGCGCCTCAAGGATCTTGAGGTGCAGGGACATCTCAACCCTCGGTCATGGTGCGTTCCCGGCGATGAGGCCTTCCCGGCGCCGGCGGAGGATGAGTTCGTGAGCTGTGAACTCTTCACCATCAACGGGCTTCGTGCCCCGGGGTCGAAGTTCGTGGCCGCGATTCTCATCCATTGCGGCCTCGAGATCACCAACCTCCACCCCAACTCCATCCTCATCCTCGCCATCTTCTCCCACCTTTGTGAAGGCTTCATCGGCGTCCAGCCGACGGTAAGCCTGTTTCTTCATTTCTACATGCTTCACCTCACCGGGAGTTCGTCAGTGGTGGGGTGTGTGTACTTTCGGCTGTGGAACTCTCACCGTACACGTACCCCGCCTTTGCGCTGAAGGACTCCGTCTCCGGCTAGGCGGAACAGTAGTTCTACGCAAGGAAGGGGGCGGACTGCGGACTCTTCTTCCGCCATGAGCAACTGGAGAAGAAGGACCTTCCTCGGCCGCACGTGGAACCGGAGGAGGAGAAGACCCTCAGCACCATCCAAGCGCTGAGTGACAGTGGCCTGACCGGGCAAGCCGTCGCTCGGGACTTCCTGAGGAATCGGGTGTCCCCGCTGCGATGGCGGGAGCACCCGTTCTTCGACATCGCGGGCTGGACCGACATTACCCGCGAGGCCAACACCCGTAAGTTCTTTTGCTCGGTGACTGCTTGATCTTTTTCCTTGGCTAATCGTTGGGTTTTCCTCTCTGTAGCTCCCGACGAGTGTTAGGTCGACGAACGGGTGGCCGAACTCTTCACGTTGAGGAAGGAGGTGAACCCAGAGTTGGGCAGAAGGGGGCTGAAGAACGTCCTCGACCGCACCGAGCAGGTACGTTTCCTGCCGAGCAACGTGTTTGGGTCGGGAAGTGTTTTCGTCCTGACGGCCCCTTTTCTTTTAGGACTGGGTCGCCCTAGAGGCCGTACTGGCAACTGAGCCACCAGCCAAGGACGGGGGGAGGCAGCCCAAGGCGAAGAAGGTCGCCTCGAAGAAGAGGGCGGCCCCGCCAGGGGCCGGTGATGTGGAGCCACGACTCATGCAATCATCGCATGCAGTTCCTTCGGCCGGTGGCCCTAGCGGACGCGTGCCCTATCCGAGCAAGGTGTGTGTGCCGCCAAGGCACAACCCGCCACGGCCACATTTTTAGTACGCATACCAGGTACGGGAGCTATCAGCCTGGTTCCACAAGTATTCCGAAGACCATCTCGATCACACCGCATGGTTGCTGCAGACCGCCGCCGACCTTCGTCGAGCCGAGCGGCGAGCCCAGCGGGAAAGAGATGCTGAGGAAGACGTCCAAGTAGGCTTGGACTTGGCGGGTATGACGTTCTCTTCGTGGCTCAAAGGTCCGAAGGACATCAACCCCGGGACGGAGACCGAGGAGGCCCCGAAGAATTTCCTCTAGTGGGCGAAGGAGCAGCACCCGGAATGGCTCGACGGGGCGAGCCTTGCCCGGGTCGGGGCTGGCCCAAACAAGGACCTGGAGACTGCTCCACCGGTGCCCAAGCAGTCGAGGACGAAGGTCCTAGCCCACAAGACGAAGGCGCGCAAGGAGGCTCGGGCAGGGGATGCTGTAGTTGAGCTGGGGTCGGAGGACGTTGAGGAAAAAAGTAAGTTTTTCTCCTATTAGTCCTTTTGCTGGGCCGCGATTTGCTACGGTCCTGATTTTTTATTCTTTCTTCGAGCGTAGTCAAGGGCCTGTGGGGGAGGAGACCCCCTGTGCCCGTGTCGGGAGCAGCGGTTAAGGCTTTGATTGATGAAGCATTTCAAACCTAAGCGTCCCGAATCATTGAAGACCTGGAGGCCATGATCGTAGAGGAGCCAATCCCGGGGGTGACCTGGCCGAGCATGACGAGGGGGCGGATCCTTCGGAGGTCTCAAGCTCGGATTCTGCCCCCTCCTGGTTAGGCGGCGGAGGGCGGCGGTGCCGGTTGCTCCACGGGGAAGCGAAGAGCAGACTCCGAGTGGGTCTCCTGCCTGGACCGCAGCGGAGAAGGAGGGAGTAGCACAGCCCCTGATCGTGGAGATCGCTCGGGTTGAGGCCGCGGCGTTAACTCCGCCTTTGAACGTAGGGGGCGGCCGAGGCGATGTTGCCGAGGAAGAAACGGCGCAACCTCCGAGTGTGGAGATCATTCAGGTTAAGGCTGTCGTGGTAACTTCGCCTCCGAGCGCAAGGGACGACCAAGGCGACGTTGCTGAGGAGGAAGTTCCGCTTCCGGGTGAAGTCCCCTTGGCCGAGGCAGTCGAGGCGGCCCAGCTCCCGAGCACGGAGAGTGCTTGGGCCGAGACGGCGGAGGAAGAAGCGGAGTCCCAGGGTTCAGGGAGCCCCCGAACCCCAGCGGCTGTGTCTTTTAGCACGGAGGATGCTTGGGTCGGGCCGTGGCCCGGGCTGAGGGTGTTGCTCAAGCGCCATCGCCACGAGGTAGTTTTTTTGCGAATGATATTGCTCGTGGCGTGGTGCCGCTGCTAACTCTTGTTTTGTTGTAGTTGGCCACCGCCCTGGACTATTAGGTCGCTAGCATGGAAGCTCAGTGCCAGGCCAAGGTGGCGGCGATGCGCTCCGAACTGGGTGAAGCCTAGACGGAGCTTGCCTGGTCCGGGAAGAACTCGAGCAGCCTTGCAGCATGCTCGGGGGCTTGAAGGGAACACCCGGGCCGCGGAGGAACTTGGCAGAGTTCGTGGAGAACTCGACCAAGAAAGGAGGTGGTCCGCAAGCCTGCAGGAGACGGCAGAGGAGGAGGCCGAGAAAGCTCGTTGGGACACCGAGCAGGTGGCGAAGCTTCGCGAGGAGATTCGTCCCGGGCGGGAAGCCCAGATCGAGGTGCTTCAGCTCCGGAGCCGTCTTGAGGACGCGGAGGCGGAGCTTGAGGCTTTAAAGAGTAGTTCTAGGGACTAGGACTGTGTGCGTGTGGTGTTACTTGTGTTATGTAACAGCAGTACTTTGTTTATTAAAAGAAGTTTTTACATGTTCTCCTTTTACTCCTGTTATATGTCTTGACGTAGTTCTGAGAAAGGAGTTTAGGGGAATTATAAATGCGATCACTCTTATCCATCCAGCCCCCTCCTGTGGCTAGGTCCTTCTCCTGAGTTTGCGAGCAAAGGCTAGGTACAGGAAGTAGTCGAGCGACCGAGTGCGCGCGAAAAGCAATGTCCAGCCCCTCGTGTGGCTAAGTCTTTGCCCCTAAGATTGCGAGTAAAGATTAGGCACACGGAGCGGCCGAGCAGCCGAGTGCGCGCGAAAGGCAATGTCCAGCCCCCTCGTGTGGTCAAGTCTTTGTCCCTGAGATTGCGAGCAAAGACTGTACACATGGAGCAGCCGAGTGTGCGCGAAAGGCAATGTCCAGCCCCCTTATGTGGCTAAGTCTTTGCCCCTGAGATTGCGAGCAAAGACTAGGCACACGGAGGTGTACATAAATTTGAGTTGTAGTTCCGGGTTTTCATGGGTCTCGAGATCGAATTTGTTTGCGAGGCACTGCCGAGAACCTGCCGTTGCAATATTGTATTGGCATATCCGAGCAGTGGAATTCAAGGTGGGACGCAATTTTAGATCTGTTGACTGCTTCAAAACTCGGTTTTGACAACAAGAAATCGTACTTGGGTGGGACAGCAAAAAAGTTAAAGCGAAAGAATTTGGGTTACCCTTCCTCTTTATTTAACAGGCCCGGGAAATACGAGTAGAAGTCATTTGAAGATCCGTTGGATAAATAAGGAGGGACAGGTTGGGAAAGGAATACTAAAAGTAGAATGGAACGAGTTTATGCGTAGAACCTGCATAGCTGGGCGATATTCCACGAGCTGCCGAGGACGCGGCCGTCCGGGAAGGCGAGACAAACAACCCCCGGTTGTGAAGACGAGACGACTGTGAACGGACCCTCCCACCTGGGAGTTAGCTTGTTGGCGTGCGACAAGTCTTGGATGCGACGTACGACTAAATCGCCGTCTTGCAATGTCCTTGGTCGGACCGATCGGGCTGCGTGCCTGCGCAGAGCCTGCAGGTAGGAGGCCGATCGGACGAGGGCTTGTTCACGCTTTTCTTCGGACAGGTCGAGGTTAAGGAGTCGGCTCTGGTGGTCATTGCCCGTTTCCGCAAGGTCCACGCGAGGAGATCTCAGGGTTATCTCGGTGGTGAGCATGGCTTCGGTTCCGTATACGAGCCGAAAAGACGTTTCGCCCGTGGCTCGGCTGGGGATTGTGCGGACAGACCACAGGATGCAAGGAAGCTCGTCCACCCAGTTCTATCGTAGCTTGGTGAGCCGGTCGAAGACCCGCTTCTTGATTCCTTGGAGGATCTGGCCGTTGGCGCGTTCCACAGCTCCGTTGCTCTGAGGGTGGGCTACAGAGGCGAAGCAAATCTTGGTGCCAACGTCTTCGCAATACTCTTGGAACAGCTCACTGGTGAACTAGGTTCAATTGTCCGTGACTAGCCGGCTGGGGACACCGAACCGCGTGACCATGTTGTTGCGGAAAACTTTCTTGGCAGCTTGGGCCGTAATGCCGGTGACCGGTTCAGCTTCTATCCATTTAGTGAACGTGTCTATGGCAACAAAGAGGTATGCGCATCCCTTTGCTCCTCTGGGGAACGGACCGAGGATGTCTAGCCCCCAGGTAGAAAACGGCTAGGTGAGGGGGGATAGTCTGGAGGGCGTATGCTGGTTGGTGAACCTGCGGGGCATGAAATTGACACGCCCGGCACGCGGTAACTATCTCGCGAGCATCCCCCAACGCCGTGGGCCAATAATAGCCTATCCTGAAGGCCTTTCCAATGATGGTTCTATAGGACGAGTGAGCCCCGCAGATACCTTCGTGTAGGTCCTTTAGCAGGAACTTCCCTTCCTCCTGGGAGATGCACTTGGAGAGAACTCCGAGCGCACCTCTTCTGTACACGGTACCCTCCACTAGTCTGTATAGTGGAGCTCTCCTGATAAGCCAGGATCTCTTGGCTTCATCCTCGGGAAATGTCCCATGCGCCAAGAACCGGATGAATAGCGTCATCCAGGTTGCGCTTTGCTCGAGGAAGGAGACGTTGCCGTGCGTCTCGTTTGCCTCTTCTCCGGAGAGAATAGAGGGCTTTAGCACCCTCGCCGAAGCGGGTTCTTGTGAGGTGCCTAGTTTGGCAAGTTGGTCGGCTAGGGTATTCGTTCTCCTGGGCACGTAAAGGACCTCAAAGTTCCTAAAGTTCCTTTCCAACTTTCTCACTTCAGCTAGGTAACGCGCCATTGAGTCATCGGAGCACTAAAACTCCTTGTTAACCTGGTTTACGACCAACTGTGAGTCCCCAAGCGCAAAGCATGCCCGGAGTCCGGCCAAGAGGCCTTCATACTCCACCGCATTGTTTGTTGCGGCGAAGTGCAGTTGTACGACATACTAGAGTTGTTCTTCTTGGGGGAATGAGGACAACGCCCGCCCCCGAGCGTTCGAAAGAGCGCGAGCCGTCGAAGAACATTGTTCAGTGAGAGGCCTCGACGTGCCCGGCTGCTTGCTTGGTTCGGGGGGGGATTGGTCCACTCTGCCACGAAATCCGCCAGTATCTGGGATTTGATCGCCGTACAGGCAGCGAACGTGAGGTCGAATTCCCCGAGCTCCACTGCCCATTTGGCGATGCACCCGGCCGCATCGGGAATTCTAAGGATCTTCCTCAATGGGAAACTGGTCGGGACCGTGATTGGGTGCGCCAAAAATTAGTGGCGGAGTTTCTTGGAAGCCACGAGCAAGACATAAAGAAGCTTCTGGACCTCGGGGTAGCGCTCCTTTGGCCTATCAAGTACCTCGCTCACGTAGTATATTGGCCGCTGAATTCCTTCGCGCTCGGCCACGAGCACTGCGCTAACCGCCTAGGACAAGGCCGCTAGGTAGAGTAGCAGAGGCTCTTGCTCCCTCTATGTGACCAGGGCCGGCGGGCTTGACGGGTAATGCTTATGCTCCTTGAAGGCAGTGTTGGCTTCCTCGGTCCAGATGAAACCATCATGCTTGCGCAGGGCCTTGAAGAAGGGTAATCCGCGCTCACCCAGCCAAGAGATAAAGCGGCTGAGGGCCGCCAGCCGCCCGGCGAGAGACTGGACTTCCTTTATATTTAAAGGTTCCTGCATCCTTTCGATGGCCTCAATTTTTTCGGGGTTTGCCCCAATACCCGATGATCCGATCACATACCCGAGCACCATGCCCTGTGCGTACGCCGAAAACGCATTTTTCGGGATTCAGTTTTACTCGATGCTTTCTTAGATTACAAAAGGTTTCCTCGAGGTCACGGATATGTGCCTCGGCCAGACTACTTTTGACGACTATGTCGTCTACATACACTTCTAGGTTCCATCCGATCTGGTCGGGGAAGGTCTTTTGCATCAGACGTTGGAAAGTAGCTCCTGTGTTTTTTAGACCGAATGACATGGTCGTGTAGCAGAAGGTGCCGAAAGGCGTGATGAAGGCAGTCTTCTCTTCATCTTCCCGCGATAGGCTTATCTGGTGGTACCCGGAGTACGTGTCCAGAAAACTCATCAGCTGGGCTTCCGTCGTCGCGTCGACCAATGGTCTATATGCGGGAGAAGGAAGTTGTCCTTCGGACACGAGCCATTGATGTTGGTGTGACCAACGCACATGCACCACTTTCCATTCTTCTTTTTGACTACAACCAGATTGGCCAACCATTCGGAATGCTCGACTTCGCGAACGAAGCCGGTTTTCAGCAGCTTGTCCAGTTGCTTGTTGATGATGTCGACCTTCCACTGCGGGAACCTCCTCAGTGCTTAACGCACCGGCTTTTTGCTAGGCTGAACCGCCAGCTTGTGCTTGATCACCTCCCTTATGACACTGGGCATGTCGGACGGTTCCTATGCGAAAACGTCCGTGTTTGCTCGGAGGAAGGCGACGAGCTCGATTTCCTATTTCAGATCCAGGGCGGCCCTGATATGGACCACCCTAGACAGATCCTCGGAGGAGACCGGAACCTCCTTTGTCTGGTCCTGGGGCTGGAGCGTCACCTTGGGCCGACCGGGCTTGCGAGAATCCTGCTTGGGGCCTCGTTCGGGCAGTTGGCCGACCAAGGCCAACGCCATCTCGTCACATTCCAGGGCAGCCTTGTTGCTGCCCTTGACGGTAATCACCCCCTTCGGCCCTAGGAGCTTGAGGCAGTGGTACGCGTGGTGCGTGGCTACCATGAACTTCACAAGAGCCGGCCTGCCGAGGATGGCATTGTACGCCGACTCAAATCGACTACCTCGAAGGTGACCAACTCAGTCTAGAAATTGCTCGGACTGCCGAAGGTCACAGGTAGGACAATCTGCCCTAGGGGGAACATGGACGTGCCTGGTATTATGCCGTGGAAAGGCATGGCAATATCCTTGATCTTGGAACGAGAGATCTGCATCTTGTCCAAGATCCGGGCGGATATCAAGTCGAGGGCGCTCCCCCCGTCGATGAGTACTCGTGCGACCCTCGTGTTACTGATGGTCGGGCAAAGCACTAGAGAGAGCCTCTGCGGCTTGGTCGTCCTCGGGGGACAATCTTCTCGGGAGAAAGAGATGGTCGTCTCCGACCATCGGATATGTTCGGGGGTCGATCCCCCACGGTCGATATGGTGAACTTCCCGGTCGGCACTGCCCTTGCCGATGTCCGGGAGGACGGGCATAGGACCTCGACCATTGTAGAAGTCTTCGGCGGGCGATCCAAGTGTGGCAGTTGCGAAGGTCGTGCCCATGCACCTGGTGAAGCGGGGAAAAGCGGCCACTCGACGGAGTCTGCGACGTGCTTTTCTGACTGGAGCTGCCCGGCTGCTGACCGCCTGCCTTGCCCTGAGATGGACGAGGTTTCTTGGGCTTTGGCATCTGTGGTGGGGACGACTGCTCTGAGATGGCAGCCACTATCTTGGCCGCCTTTGCCTTCTTCTTCTCGATCTTCTTGTCAGAAGACTTCTTCCTCGACGACTCCACGCCAGGCTGTGGGGGCGCCTAGCCGGTTCCTAGGAGTCGTTTTCGCTCTACAGCCTCCTCGGCGTTAATGTAGTGCTCCGCCGCTTGGAACAGCTTCAGTGAAGGCTTCGACGACCGTTTCGTCTAGGATGCTAGGAATAGTGTTGCTTACCCGGATGAATCTCTGGATGTAGTCGCGCAAGCTTTCGTCCTCCATCTGGACTACTCGCTTGAGGTGCTGCGGCCTTCCCGGGAGCGAGCAACACCCTCAGAAGTTTGCTCGCAGGGCGTCAAAGAGTTGCCCCCAACTGCGGATGGATCCTTCCCGCTGGTTGAAATGCCAGGTCCGAACGGGCCCTTCCAATACAGAGGGAAGGTAGTTGACCATCACGCCTTCATCACCGCCAGCGGCAGTGACAGTAGTAGCGTACACTGAGAGGAATTCGTCCGGGTTCTGAGTCCCGTCGAACCGCTTGATGTGGCCTGGCTTGAACTTCGGTGGCCATGCTGCTTCCCTCAATGTTCGGGAGAACGCGGGACACCCGTGGTTTCCCTAGGTGCCGCCAGCCTGGGTGCCACGGCTGTCGTGGCCCCCGAGGGGACCGAATCGTGAGAACACGCCGCCGCGTCGAGGCCCTGGAGTGCTCGAAGGGGTGTTACTCCGATTGGTGCGGGGTCGGTACGTACTACGGTCACTCCTTGCCCGGGATTTGGAGTGCCCTCGATCCCGGGCGGAGTTCTAGGTTGTGTCGCCATTGTGGTGACGTTCGGTCCGTCGACCATCCATTGAAGGGCGATCATCGCACCGGCGGGATGCTTTGTCGTTCCTTCGATGATCAAGGCCCTCGCGAAGGGCACGACTCTCTCAGGAAGTACTCCGGGAGGAAGCAATGCGGGGGAGATCACCCGCCAGTTGCTCCAGGTTCTCCGCCACGGCAATACCTAGATCGGCGGCTTGATCGATGTCTGGTCGGAGATCTCGAACCACGCTCGCCAAGGCCTGGAGACGCTGGCGACTCCGAACGATCGGATTGGAGGAGCGGAGCTGCAGCGGACACCTCGGGCGCGATGAACGGGGAGTTATCCGGGTACTGGGCCCTGGGTCGTCACTATGGGTTGCCAGAGCTCGGTCGACTGAGCTGGCCAGCTAGTCCCGCGTGGCCTCCAGGCGGCTTCATGACTCATCGTCCCGGTTTGCGGGAGCAAGCGTGTTGGTCATATCCGTCATATTGACTTCCACGGAAGCACCGGCATGAAGGGGTCATGACGGTGTCTCCGCGAGAGGCCGTCTCGGGATCTGATTCGTACGGGGCGTTGGGGACATCAACCCCCTCGTGCGAACCAGTGCCTTCGCTTCTCGCGAGCATCTCCTGTTCCGGTATCTCTCGGAACTGGAGGGGCTCGGGAACTTAACCCTCGCTCGCGTCATCACCTGTAGGGCGGCAGACATCCATGGGGGAAGTAGCTTGCTCCATGGTGTGTCCTTCCGGATCAATGATCCAGGCGACCTCGGTATCAGACCAGTACTCGTCCAGGTCGTCGAGGTCGTTGAAGCGGATGTCTTGGTTGTCTTGAGAGTTCGCCATTCTCAAGGATCCTTGTTGCAGAAGCTAGTTGACGATCCCCACGGACGGCGCCAGCTGTCGACGGTTGGGCGCACGGAGCTCCCATGTGCCGAGCTTACTTGTTGAATGTGAGGATTAACCGGCCTCTTTCCTACCGCCTCAGAGTCGTTCGAGAGAGCGAACTCAATCAGACAACCGTAAACATGAGAGAGGGGGTCTTTGCCTTGTTTGGGCCCCTCGGAGGGAGGTAATAGCCCTACGTCTAGTGATCTGTATTCGAGGGAACACTGGAAGAGAATACAATGGCGCTTCCGAGCCTCCCCAGCAAGGGAAGCTCAGGCTTCTCTGGGAGGGAAATTGAGGCTTCAACTCGCTCTGAACTTAGCCGAAGCTCTCGCGTGTGTCTATCTATGCCAAGAACCACTAAATCCTTTTCATGTATAGCAACGTAACTTATATATACATGGGTGTGAACCCTATACTAATGCGTGTACAACCCAACATCTAGCGGTCCGAAGGCCGTCCTTGGGCGCGTCGTACGAGAACAGTCCTCACCGTCATTCGTGATGATGAAAAAGGGGGAACGGAAACAGTAGAACAAGACCCAGGCAGGTAGCCACGGTCTTCGATATCAGCGACGAGATGTAATGGTCGTGCGGGTGTCAGGTCATTTATTACAGGGGAGGAAAACGAGGTACCCTCGGGGTAACCACGCCCCCCTACGTAGTCGGTGCTCGGCCGATGGGGTGACCTGTTCTTGGCTCGAGCAAGGCAGACCCTTGCTTGGGCCCCGAGCGATGATGGCTCGCTCGGAGAGATAACCGGGCCCGAGCCACCGAGAGCGGGGGATGGGGATTACCGAGAATGTCCCCCAAACCCCGTCATCTAGCCCCCGAGCCTTAAGTGGGGAGACTTGACGGTAATTATTTGTTTTATTTTTTCATCATATCTTTTGATTAAAAGCTCCAATCGACAAACGGTTTTTGAAAATGGGTTGCTGACATTTTTTTGAACAGAACTAGACCATACTTGCTATATAAAAATTTTAAAAAATATTTTCATACTATGCACGGTATACGTATAGTAGCCTTACTATTTTCATAAACACAACTTTACTACATTTATAAATACAACTTTATTATATGTATGTAGTAAAATAGTAAATATATGTAGTAAAATGTTATATATGAAGTAGTAAAGAAAAATTTATACATTGAGACTGTCCACACATTGGCTTTACTATTTCAATAAGCATAACTTTATTATTTTTATGAATACAACGTGACTTTATGTATGTAGTAAAGTGTTATATAAGAAGTAGTAAAGAATAAATTTATATATCGAGACCGGTCTAGTTTTGTTCGTAAAAATGCCAGGAACACGTAGCTGTAAACCACTTGTCAATCGGATGTGTCAATTAAAAGATATAGTAAAAAACAGAAAGAATATATGTCACATTCGCTGACATCATTGCATGCATGCATGAAGAGCCACCAGCGGGCTTATCGTGGAGGATTTTTACACGTGTGTTTATTGATTAATCCAATGGCTAAAAAATTATATGTACAAAAGCCTTCTGTACTCTTAAAAATACGTTAGTGCTACTATATATATATATATATTATATTTATATATATCACCCTAGGTTAAACCTTTTTGAGCAAAGCAAGGTCACAAGCCGAAGTGAGGTGTAGTATCCAAGAGAGAGAGAGAGTGCGCTTGGTGGGCTGACTTGGCGCAACCTAGCCCACCACGCCCAAAATGGATAAGGAGGGGGGATGAGGATGTGACCCCACAAGTTTCCTGTCCTTGAGGACCACTGTATTCCAGCACTAGTCCCTGCATCAGTATGCTAGTGTATACTTTTACATAGCTGGATCACTCGCATACAAGTGGTACAAAAGTTTTATCGTTACATAACCAAAATTAGCGTCTTTTGGTGATTAATTTACGGCAGGACCAATTAGGCCAAATATCATAGTACATCCAAAAGAAGTCTTTCGGTGATTAATTTACGGCAGGACCAATTAGGCCAAATATCATAGTACATCCAAAAGAAGGTTCAGAGTTCAATCGACATTGCGGAATGCTTCAAAACAACAAAAGATCGTCTAACGGCTATGCAATATTGCAAACAATTGGAGGGCCGCTCTAAACTTCATCATGATTGCCGTAGTCCGGATCCTCATCCTCATGACACTTGTAACGATCCTTGGTTTGATCTCCATCCGCACTTGTGAGTTAACACCCTCCTAATGCATGTAATGATAAAAGCTCCAAGGGAAGGCTAGAGGTTCTTTTATTTGTATAAAACCAGTTAAAAATAACAATAATACAAACCTATGACTTAGTCACTTTAAAAACCTTGTTAAATAGTCATGTATTTATTGAACAAGTTATGGGCTCCAAAGTAACCATACCCAACTTAAACCAATCTCTAGACCTATCCTCGAACACGCCCAAACCTAAACCAAGGCTTACTGCTCCCAACATACGGGGCTTCCTCCTTTCTCCTGCCATCTTATGCTGGGATTTAGGCTCTTCCGTTGTGGATCACCACTCTACTGGATTGCCTGTCCAGCAAGTGCATGACCTAGATCACCTTCGGTGACGGCGCCCTTCCGCCTTTGCCTCGGGCTGAAGTTTGTTCTAAGGTCTCCTCGAAGCATGCAACTGGACTCCATCACCCGCTTTATCGCGCAATGGCCATGCCTTGTGTCAAACTGCATCCAACACTGTTCAAGTTCAAGGAACTACTTCTGGTCACACTTCTCAATAACCATGGCCTAGGAGCTAGAGATCCCACACTCCGCTCCTGTCTCAAACTCTTCTAGGTCTTCGACCTCTAAGCTTAGATCCCACTCCGGACGTACACCTCACTGACCAAGTCCTTGATGGACCCATAGATACAATCACAGAACCTCAACTCCTTAACTTTGTCGTAGCCCCACCCAGACCTAATAATCCATAATACCCAATTATCTGCCTCAATTCCCTACCATCTTAGTCATATACCATTTCATGTTATGATGTGAGTAGTGTAGTGGTGAACTATCGTCCACCATTATGGGGCAATTATTCCCTGGATTTCATAAGTTAGACATAAGCATGTCTAAGCAAGTTTACCCAAGGACTATGGGTCCAAATTAACTAGTAATTATCCTAGGGGTCCAAATGATATGATAATCAAGGCAATCATACATGGTAATCAAATAGCAAGGAATAGGGCATGTGTGCAACATGATTAAGGAATAGGCATATCTACTCCAGCAGTTCAAGTAATGGCAATATAGAATAGAACATGAAATTTCTTAGTTGGAACAAAATAACTTATGTAAAACTGGGTAAGCTATATGATCACTATGGATGTTAACTCACCTTGTCCTGGGGAACGTACTCTTCCTTGGTGTCTTCAAATCTTTCCTCCAGGTTCTCAACGTGTATTTGTGAAAATTAAGACAATGTATAAACATATACAAAAATGGATGATGCATGTATGCATGACTTATTTGTGATTAACTGCACCTAGCATACATCTCTTAATTAAGGTAGCGAGATTTTCTACGTGTCATCGTATGCCATGCATGAATATGCCCTTAATTACCGTTAATAAAGATTTCTTATGCTGGAAAATAATTTTTAAAATAAATTAAAATGCTATAATTATGAATTCTATATAGCCCTTGTTTGTTTTCTTTAATTTTGTAATTTTTACAAGGTTAATATTTGACTTACTATTTATCTAAAATTGTTCCTAAGTTGGAATAATTTCTAGGAAAATTCTAAGATTTTGGGATGTCTTATACTATGTTTAATAATTCACTTTTTATTTCTGGATTTATCAAAAATAAAAATTTCCTAATAATCCAAAAAACAGAACTAGGCTCGGCCTACTACTATTTATACCAGAGCTATTGCTGTGCGGCTCAGTAACATGCGTGCACAGCCTGTAGCTGGTCGGCCTGCGCTGCCTTGCAAGATGGACCTGGGGCCTACTAGTCAGTGGGCGCTCGTGATGGATAGGTGGGCCTTCGGGCCCACTAGTCAGGGTGTCCCTACTCAAGTCACAAAAATACACCACTTCTATTGGAAGGCTTATTCTGGAGGAATACATTTCCACTAATCCTGACACGTGGGACAGTGGCCCACATGTCATTGACTCAGATTAATCTCGCGGGAGGGTTTTAAACTAACTACCGCGCTGGGTGAGTCCCGCATGTCAATGGCTATTTGTGAGACCATGTAGAGGTCTTCATGTGGTAATGATTATATTTGACTTGATTTGATTTGGTTGAGGAGTTTGTGTTTGAGACTTGTTTAATGTTGGGCGGGTTTATGTTTCAGCATACATAATTTTCATGGTTTGGACTGTTCCCTGGTGCTTCTTTGCTCGGATGATTTTTCGGTCTTCATAGCTCTTGTAGAAAATTTCAAGAAGAATGTTTTTTGTTTTGGTGGAAAGTTATTTGATGCACGGATTAATTGATATAATTTTTTCAAGGTGCTATGTATTTGTGGTATAGTTTTGACTAGTTGTGATTAGTGCTAATTTGGGTTAATTGGGGCTTTTGCATGATTATGAATGATAATATGTTGACTTGTAGGAGTTAAGTGAGATATTTGTGGAAATTGTGTTGGTCCATTTGAATGCAGGTTTGGAGACAGCTGTGGTCGTTGGCGGGTACTGGGACTAGGTTGGGAGAACAGAGGTCCAGGACGGTTGAGGATGCCGGCGGGACGGTTGGGCTCAAACCGGGCTCATATGGACGTCATGGAGATGGAGTTGAGGTGGCTCAAAATTTCTGGTTCAGGTTAGAGGCCCAGATGTGCGGAAAATGAGTTGTCAAATCAAGCGATGAAGACCCGTTGCATCGGATTGACCGGGTTTTGTGTAAAGCCCATGTATGCCTTGTGTGGCCCATGTAAAGCCTATATGTGGGGCTAGTTGTTGGTAGTGTAGTGAGTGAATCCTAGCCCTTGATAGGTTAGCTTATGAGCTAAGTAACCCTTCAAGGGTGGAGATGCACTTAAAAGGACTATATAAAAAGAGGTGGAGAGATGCCTCCACCCAAGTCTTGGTTAGGGTTTTATTTTAGAATTATGTGCTTCTTGAGAGCTTTGCCTACTTGTGTGGCTGTAGAAAACCAACCAAGCAATAGAAAAAGATTCGACAAAAAGTTTTTACTTTGCTCTTGTTATGTTCTATGTGTTTGTTTTAGTTCGTTTCTTTATTTCCTTTGCAACTAGTTTCTTTACCTCCCCTCCTTCTACATGCTAAAAACTTATTGATCTAGAAGATGTTGTGGTTTCCCATATCAGTTATCTTCATCTTGCAACTCACGAAGAACACCGAGATCAAGTTTTGATCTTTTTGTTTCTTTTGGCAGAATTGGTTTCTCCACACAGCAGTCATTGTTATTTTTGTTGAAATTCATCTGATGTGATTCTGAGGTGATTCTTACTGTAAAAGTTGTGTGACTCACATTTCTATAACTCCTCCAAGTGGCAATTCCACAGGAGTCACCATTTGGGCGCTATGAAGATTTTACCGAGCCCCAAATATTCTGTCCAAAATTTCTGAGCAGCAGTGTTTGTTATTTTTACTTTACTTTTTCTACTCTTGATCTTGAGGTGAAATTTTCTACATAGCTTTGTGACTTACTATTCCCTCCATGGACAAAATTAGGGAATTCAAATGAGTCATGTTTTTGGAGAAATCACCTCTTGACCAAGAGGTTTCCCTGCTGAAAGTTTACTTTTGCTTTCCAAAGCAGCTGGGCTTGTACTAATTCTTTTTCTTTTTATAAAGTTGCTTTGGAATTGATTCTTTTTTTTTGTTGAATCTTCATCAACCAGGAGCACCTATGAAAAAATCCCCATGGCCACATGACCCACAAATTTTTATTCATGACGTTTTTGTAAGAAATATGCCCTAGAGGCCAATCATGGAGATGATTGTAATATGTTATGCTTGTATGGTTCCATTAATGATCTCATATTACAGATCATCAAGTACGACTTGGTTGTAAAACTCTGTAATACATAATGATATCATTATAAAAGTTGTCCCTTGATTTTGTTTATTGGCTGGAACACTAATAATAGACATGATATAATCAAGCACATGGGTTGTTGTGATAGTCATGTTTTGCAGACTATGGATATGTGATATCAATACAATCATGTGGATACACATGTAGGAGTACATGGTATCGGACTGACCCGCTTTATGAAATACCTTTGAGGATATAATGTGTCATAGGTGATTTCATACAATGATAATGTTTGATCCTCAGACCTGAGTTCAACACAGTTTCCTATATGAGGATGACATGCTTTGATATTGTCTAAAGTTATTCCGTAACTGGATAACGATAAGGGCTTTACTCGGGTATGTTTTGAATCATGCAGAGGGAAGTGATTGATTAAGATGGAAGTTGTCCTCCTCGTTCAGAGGAAAACGATATCTTGGGCCGCTCGATAAAATAGACTAAAGAATGTGCATGGCCATGCCCGAGCGATCAAGGAGTTGATCGATCGATAATGTTTAGTCCATTTCAGATAATCGAGTAAAAGGGCTTAACAGCAGAAGGATGACACATCTCGACCTTGGGTTAAGTCAATATATCAATAGAGACGAAAGGATCAACATCTGATCATTGAGAGGTTCATCGGATCGCCGACCTTCATGCAATTTAAGTAGTCGCAATGTTTTGATAGAAGCCGCTTGCGACTTGTACATCGAAATGAGATTTCGATTTACGATCAACATTGCATGAACCTACAGGGTCACACACATAGAACAAGGTTTAGGCAGGTTTGTGAAACCTCCACTCGTGACGTATGTTCAATGCGATTGAACGAGGCATCTGGAAGTTTGCGGAAAGCCGAAAAACACTGCAGAAGTGCTGAAAACACTGTAGCGATCTTTGAATGTAATGTTCTGTGCGAAATCAGTAGCATGTCGGCAGACCAGAAAGCAGCCGCCATATGAACAAGATACTCTTATCGGTGGCATCAGTAGCAACCCCTTTCTGATGAATAGATCTGTCTTTATTCTTTGCGATGTTTTGTCTATATATATATGGTCATGCTTCAAGTAGAAAATAAGAGAAAAAAGGAGAGAAAAAGTGGGAAAAAGAAAAGGAGAAGAGGGAAGGAAAGAGAGAAAAGGAAAAGGGTGTAAAAGTTACACCTGTTCCAGAGAAAGTCACGAGGGTCGTGTAATCCGGTGCTAGCACACCGACGCACGAAGCCGAAGGCCTGTTCGTGTGGATACCTGAAGGACACAGCTACTTTACTGTGAAAGATCTGACGAGTATCTCTCCGCTGCGACAACCGAGCGTTGAAGGCCACGAGTAAATCCATCTCCGAAGCTTTATTCTGATTCTCCGTGCCACGGTACGTGTTTATAAGCCTTTGTGTGAACTAATCTTGGTTCTAATGCATGCGATGATCTTGGGGAGGGAATGAAATTTTGAAACGCATGGGTCTTACCCTAGCCATTCCCCAGCAGTGGTATCAGAGCAGATCGTACTGCATTAGTTCTAGATTAGCGATGCATATATGAGATTTATGCATGTGTTTCCTTTTGTTGATATGATCAGCATGGTTTTGCCTTTTTATGGATAGTTATGGCTTGATTTGATCATGCTTCTTTTAATCTCTATCCTGTTTATATTATCTTTTGTATAAGTTGTTATACATGTTCCCATGATTTTATGGATATCATGTTCTATACATGTTGCCATGACAGCTATATGATAGCATACGCATTATGATTGGAAACGTTCTGATCACTTTGTCCCGCTTAGAACTGAGTTGGATGATGCCTTATCAATTCTGTCCACTGTCAAGATTTCGATCATCGGCTGATGGGCTTGCCAAAGCAAGGTATCACCGATTATCTTAATAAGGCAGATGTGAGTGTCGGACACTTACGGACTTAAGAATTGATTTGACTCAGGAGGGCTATCAAAACGGTTTTGGGCTCTGGGCATCGAGTTGGTAGGATTGCATGAGATGTCTTGCTATCAACCAAGAATTACAGGAGATGTAATTAGCAAAGTGTTTGCTTACCTAAATAGCCTTGTCTGAGCAATGATGCCAAAGCTCACTTGGACATGGTGAAATATGGATCTTGGAAATGCCGTACATTTGGGACACTGTTTTGTAAATGTACAGCAATATTTATTTTCATATGATGAAAATAGTAAGCATAAACATATCTCTTATATTCTTTTGCATATTTGTATATTGTAGAGTATGGCGAATAGTTCGTCATCCAGCTTCACATTGCGATCTATCCTTGAGAAGGAGAAACTGAATGGAACCAATTTTATTGATTGGATCCGGAACTTGAGAATTGTTCTCAAACAGGAAAGGAAGGAATATGTTCTAGAGAGTCCTATTCCTCCTATGCCAGCTGCGAATGCATCATGTGCAGAAAAGGATGCTTACAAGAAGCATTCTGATGATGCAGTGGATGCCACGTGTCTCATGCTAGCCACCATGAACTCGGAGCTTCAGAAGCAGTTCGAGAACATGACGGCATATGACATGGTCATGCATTTGAAAAATTTATTTCAAGTGCAGGCGCGTGTTGAAAGGTATGAGATGACAAAGGCATTGCATGAGTGCAAAATGGCAGAAGGTACCGCGGTTAGTACTCATGTAATCAAGATGATTGGTTACATTGAGAATTTGGAAAGGTTGGGATTTCCATATAACCGGGATCTAGCCACTGATATTATAGTTCAGTCCTTGCCACCATGTTATGGTCCGTTCATAATGAACTATAACATGAATGGCTTGGAGAAGTCGCTCACTGAACTGCATGGGATGCTAAAGACAGCTGAGCAGAATATCAAGAAAGAGACATCAGATGTCTTGCTGGTACAGAAAGGAAAGCGCTTTAAGAAGAAGGGAAAGGCAAAGGGTAATGATCATACTAAAGCTGGGAGCTCTGGCAATGGTCATAAACCTAAAATGTCTAAGCCTGGTCCCACTTCCAGCGCGACCTGTTTTCACTGCCAAGAAGTTGGTCATTGGAAGAGGAACTGCCCAAAATACCTGGAAGAGAAAAACAAGAAGGGAAGTTCGACTTCCACTTCAAGTATTTATGTTATAGAAGTTAACATAGCCAGTTGTCCTTCTAATGCATGGGTATTAGATACCGGTGCAGGAGCTCATATTTGTTCAAATATGCAGGCGCTCCAAGGAAGTAGGATATTGGCAAAAGGAGAAGTTCAGTTTGGCGTCGGCAATGAAGCAAGAGTTGCTGCCATAGCTGTAGGAACTTATGTGTTAACTTTACCTTCGGGTATGGTATTGGAGTTGAGTAAATGTTACTATGTACCCGCCATAAATAAAAATATCATCTCTGTTCCATGTTTGGATATGGAGAACTTTGAATTTAGAGTCAAGAACAAATGTTGTTCATTTTATCTGAATGATATATTTTATGGCGATGCTCCATTACAGAATGGACTATATTGTTTGAATCTCCAAGTACCAATCTATAACATAGTTACCAAGAAAGCTAAAACAAATGATTTGAATCCCACTTTCTTGTGGCACTGTCGCTTGGGTCACATAAACGAGAAGCGCATAATGAAGCTCCATAAAGATGGACTTCTAAGCTCATTTGATTTTGAATCTTATGACACGTGCGAATCTTGTTTATTGGGAAAAATGACCAAAGCACCTTTCGCTGGTGTAGGTGAGAGGGCAAAAGACTTATTGGAACTAATACATACAGATGTATGTGGACCAATGAGTACAGTGGCCAGAAATGGTTTTCGGTACTTCATAACATTTACTGATGACCTCAGTCGTTATGGTTATGTCTACTTGATGAGACATAAGTCTGAATCATTTGAAAAGTTCAAAGAATTTCAGAACGAAGTATAGAATCATATTGGCAAGACAATTAAATTTCTACGATCTGATCGTGGAGGTGAATATTTGAGCCAAGAGTTTGGTGATCATCTTAAAAAATGTGAAATCGTTCCACAGTTGACTTCACCCGGTACACCTCAATGGAACGGGGTATTTGAGAGGAGAAACAGAACCTTGTTGGATATGGTTCGGTCTATGATGAGCCAAACAGATTTTTCATTGTATTTCTGGGGATATGCTCTAGAAACAGCTGCGTTCATTTTGAATAGGGCACCATCAAAAGCAACAGAAAAGACACCATATGAGATATGGACTAGGAAGCAACCTAGTTTATCTTTTCTAAAGATTTGGGGTTGTGAAGCTTATGTAAAACGTTTGACGTCTAATAAGCTTACTCCGAAACCTGAAAAGTGCATCTTCTTGGGCTACCCTAGGGAAACCAAAGGGTATTAATTTTATAATCGGCATGAGAACAAAGTGTTTGTTGCTTGTAATGGTGTTTTCTTAGAAAAGGAGTAGTCGCAATGTTTTGCTAGAAGCCGCTTGCAACTTGTAAATCGAAATGAGATTTCGATTTACGGTCAACATTGCATGAACCTACAGGGTCACACAACAAGGTTTAGGCAGGTTTGTGAAACCTCCACTCATGACGTATGTTCAATGCGATTGAACGAGGCATCTGGATGTTTCCGGAAAGCTGAAAACACTGCACAAGTGCTAAAAAAACTGTAGCAGTGCTGAATGTACCGTGGGACTGTAGCATGTGGGCAGCACTGTAGCAGCCGCCATATGAACAGTACTCTTATCGGTGGCACTGTAGCAAACCGACCTGCTACAGTAACAGATCTGGTACTGTTGCTATAGGTTTTGTCTATATATAGATGGTCATGCTTCAAGTAGAAAATAAGAGAAAAAAGGAGAGAAAAAGTGGGAAAAAGAAAAGGAGAAGAGGGAAGGAAAGAGAGAAAAGGAAAAGGGTGTAAAAGTTACACCTGTTTCAGAGAAAGTCACGAGGGTCGTGTAATCCGGTGCTAGCACACCGACGCACGAAGCCGAAGGCCTGTTCGTGTGGATACCTGAAGGGCACAGCTACTTTGCTGTGAAAGATCTGACGGGTATCTCTCCGCTGCGACAACCGAGCGTTGAAGGCCACGAGTAAATCCATCTCCGAAGCTTTATTCTGATTCTCCGTGCCACGGTACGTGTTTATAAGCCTTTGTGTGAACTAATCTTGGTTCTAATGCATGCGATGATCTTAGGGAGGGAATGAAAATTTTGAAACGCATGGGTCTTACCCTAGCCATTCCCCAGCAGTTTTTACTAGGGGTATGTGCTGATATCCCGAGAATGATCCATGTGTGATCTTGTTTCTTGAGGGTCACTAGCTTGTGTTCATCTTTCTCCTGATTTTTGAGGCGCGTTGTTGAAGAAATTAAGCTACAACATCAATTTGGCATCTATTCAACCCTCTCCTTCTAGCCGCCTAGTATAGTCTCACACCATTTAGTGATGCTTGCGTAGGGTGATATCGGCGCGTCGCCACTTCTTCGAGCGCTCCGGCTGACCTGCGACGTGGAACTGGTGGCGTTACAATTCACTACTTATCTGCTACTTGGTCGGAATGGGATCAGCCAGCGACGGGCTTGGACGTGATTGCTGGATCATCGCCGACGGTGAACTAAATTGATGGCGCCATGGGCGCGAGCAGAGGTAAGCTACGGTATCATGGTGCTACAGCGAATGGAGAGGGTAGAAACCAATTTGCAAAGGAGAGAGGTTCTAGGGCTACCAGGAGTCTACCTGAGATGGTGCCGAGCTTGGGGAAGGCCTGACTCGAGCTATCACCATGGAGATGGCAGCGGCTGAAACAGGGTCACACCGCCTAGGAGCTCCGGCGATTCCTTAGCAAAATCGACAGCAAGACCATGAGAGGCAACCCATGGAGCAGCTACGGATGTGAGGAATCGGCCGGCGGCTTACCGAGGCACGTGAGGGGCAAAAGGGGGGTAAATCAGGGCTTGGCGGCAAAAATGGCGAAGGAAGTGTGATGAGGCCGAGCCACGAGCTTATAAAGGGGAAGGAGGTCTGCGGGAAGATGGAGAGAAGCTCTGTGGGCGATGGACTTGAGGGGGTGAGGTGATGGGGGAGGGCGATAGGGAGCAGCGCGGAACGGTGTTGGCGCGGGCGGCATTGGCAAGGATGACCCACGTGGCGGTGTCTCAGTGGCAGCTACTGGGTGTGGGACATGAGGCGAGCGGCGACGAGACTGCTCGATGACCAGTCACACGCGGTGTGGGCCCGCATAGCCTTAGGATGGTATTTGGCGCACACGCGATGCTGACAGGGCATGGGTAGTGTGGTCTAGGCGCTAAGCGGTGCGGCGACAGGGCGGGGAAGAAGGGATAGCTCGTGTGGCACGGCTAGGGCGAGCAGTGGCCGAGCGGCGAGATGGGACCGCGCGGCGTGCGCCCACTACGCCTACAGCCAGTGCTGCTGGCCAGGCAGAGAAAAGGAAAGAGAGGAAGAGGGGCTGTTGGGCCGGCGGACCCTAGATAGGCTGAGCTCAATGTGCCAGGCCTAGTAAAATTTAAATTTAACTTTGGATGAATTTAATTGAATTGATGTTTGAATTTAAGTTAATTTTTTCAAATTTGTCGGACGGTGAATAGTAAGTACATTGATGTTGTCGGGACCCCTAGCCAGAGGTGAGGTCCCACCTGTGCTAGTCCCTGGATCAGTAGCTAGCACACACAGACAACAGAATTTGGATCACAACCATCTCGATTAATTTACACACATTTCCATCAGAGTGCGCCTAACGGCGTGGTTACAAAAAATTGGCTCGAAGGCCTTATAAAAGCGGAAGTCTTTACAAAGGCACTAAGGCCTCAAAATATATCTATGGAACCAGATAAAACCAAAACATTTTCCCACAGGCAAAGCTGGAGGAACACAGCCCTAGGCGTCGGTATACTCCTCATCCTGGACTCCGTCGGTGAAGACGTAGGCTTCGGGATCTCCACCTTCGGGGTCGCACTGGTACTCTGAACCTGCGCGTCGGAATACGCAGCCCCGCGGCAAAGCGCGAGGGTGAGTATTGGTGAAAATACTCGCAAGTCAATTGACATATGCATATGCATGGTCTAGACAAGGGATAGGTAGGGCTCAGTTGCGGAAAGCAAGTTTTGAAATAGTTTGCCTAATGTTTCTAAAGCAATTTCAGGAAAGAAGTGAAGTAATCAAATTGATTGATAAAACATTTAAATCATCCGGCCCCAGCCGGCTCATGTCCAAAGGCTGGCTCACGATACAAATCGTGGTTTTTACCAAAAACATTTTCCTTACGGCTAATCCACCGAAGGACCAACAACTCTCGACGGCTAACCACCGTATGCATAATACCACCCGTTGGCTAGACCACCGAAGTCATCTCCTCACGGCTAATCACTGTAGGCTCCCAAAACCAAAACACGGCACCTGCCGGTTTTCTCCTTTAAAACACTGAGAAAGAGAGAGGAGAAAACTACCATTGTGATCAACCCATCGTCGTCCGCCCTTGACCGTGGGCACGGCTTTCTAGAAAGTTTTATGCTCTGCAGAGGTCGCACGCTTTACCCATGAGAGGTGATTATTCCTAGGAATCACCCAAAGGAAAATAATCACCACAAGGCCTTTGACAATCTCGCTCCTAGCTTGGCATCCCCTCTAAGGTTTCCACCGCAGCGCTGGTCTCCCAGGGCTGGTGAAGCCCCTCTTGAGCCTGGTAGGTTGACGAATGCTTCGCGCCTACTCCACCACACGGGATGTCCAAACTAAGAGTTCGAAAGCTACTCAGCCAGGTCCCGCCCATATAGGCACTCATGGCCGCACTGTTGTACTTAGTTTTGACAACCACAAGGTATCGGTCCTTAGGGACTGGGGTGGTTTCCACACTAGACCCGATTCTCGTGCTTACTACACCAGCCAATCAATCCGTCCACCCCAATCAAGTTTTATAAACATTTTCAGAAACCCCCAGGTGACATACCCGCCACCTGGTACTAACATTTTTCCCACAATAGCACCCTGCTACTGCTGATCAAACAAACACTTTACAAACAAGGAGATACTTTGAATTAAAACAGGTATTAAATCATGGTGAATGTTCATTGTGTAATACTCATCTGACTAGAAGCATGACTAGGCAAAATTGATTAAGCTAATCAAGTGTTGGCAGATAGTTATGGATTAATTATCCTAAGGTTACCAAAGATCGGGATTAATAGCATAATTAAAGTGTGTTAGGTTCTTAACTAAATTCCCTACCAACATGGTAGTGATTAATCAACATAGCTATGCACATTTAATAAACTTCTAACAAAGCATTTGTAAAACTAGGTTTCAATATGGTCAAAAGTAATTAGGAGGAAATGTCAACAATGACTTGCCTTGATCAGCACCACCTTGGTGATTGGTGATTCTCTGCGGAATTTGATCGCAAAGCTATCGTCGCTATACCTAACAAACGAATTAACAAAAATAAACAAAAATACAAAAATAAAACATGCAATGATATGTATGCTCATGTTTATGCAAAATTAATTCAGAAAGATAAAGCTTGTTTCTCTGGTGAAAATAAGATTTTTTGAAATTTCATCAAGACCTAAATTATCTAAGTAATCATTCAGAGACATTTTATTAATATATTAATTAGAAGAAAATGGAATATGTGCAATTGCATATGAAAATTTATATACAAATAGATTTCCATCTTCTAAACATTTTTAAATTTTGTCTCACAATTTTTGGAACTATAGTTCTAGAGATACAAAATTGGACTCTATTTGTAGAAAGAAACTTAAATAAATACTAGCATGCATATGATGCAATTTTACAAGTGTCTTTAAAATGATATTAAAGATATGAAAAATTCGCTGTTATTTTACTTAACATTTTTCCTTAATAGTGGTTTAAATATTGGTATTTGCATAAAATGACATATATACATATATAGTAGGCCTATATTGCAATTTAGAACTTTCTTTAAAATAAATGCTAAGATTGTTGAAAAACTTTTGCTAATACAGATATACATATCTATTTATCTTTATCATCATATCTTATTAACAGAAAATTAATTGTGGTTATTTGTATTTTATAGGCTTCTAGTGGAAGAAAGCTTAGTTATCATATCTGGGTTTGTTACTAATTGAATAAAATTCACTAATAAATAGAATTAAAGATTCTAAACATTTTGTATTTTGGAAGTTCCTCTAGAACCGGTCTAGATATGTGTGAACCGGCCGGTTAGAGAATAAATCGACGGTTTTCCCGGTTTTCTCTGGACCGATCGTCTTCAACCTTCGATCCCTTGTTCCGGCGCCCCGGCGAGGCTCTGTTTCGGCCAAAATTCGGGCAGCTCGAAGCATGAAAGCTTCTAATTTTTGGGCGGAGGGTTCATGGGAACATGAGGAATCCATTTTGGGCTTTAGCTTAGGCCGAGGTGGTCTGGCTCGCCGGCGACGAGCTCGGGTTCTTCGCGGCGGCGGCGGCGGGTTGAGTTCGTTCTAGGGCGTCTCCGGCCATCCTAATGGGTCGAGGAGCTTCTAGGAATGATGTACTAGTCGGGTGTGGCATCGGTGAGGCGCGGTAGCTCGGTCGAAGCTAGCACCGTCTTGCCGGTTGCTCATGGCGGCGGCCATGGCGGCGGCGGCTCCGGCCGGATGCGGGGCCGGGGTGGCTTGGGTTAGGCACTATGATGCTCTAGGGTGCTAAATCATGCCTCAATTTGAATCAAAGCGCGATGGATAGATGGAATCGCTTGGTGGTCGTGACGGTAAGAAGAAAGGGGGAAAACAGCGGCGAGGTTTCCGGCGACGCGGTGGGCTCGAGGCCACTCCTGAGGTTTTGCCGAAGCTCCGGCGTCGAGCTCCCACGATGGTCTTCGGCGATTCGGTGCTCCTCGCTTCGGGCGGCGACGGCGAGGAAGAAGAAGACTCCGGCGAAGTAGCGCGACGTCCTCCGACGTCGGCGGCGGTGGCGAGCAGCAAAAATGGAGCAGAGGGGACGAGAGGAAGGGGGTGGCGGAGGGACAGGGCCGGGGAAGAGCTCCCCTTGCTAGATGAGAGAGGCGACAGTGAGGGAGTGAGGGAGGAGAGACCGAGGGGGAGAAAATGAGGGGGAATGGGGGGCTGCGTGGCAGAGGAGGCTGCGTGGGAGTGAGGGGAGGGCAAGCTGGTGGTGCCATGGGTCCGTGGGGGGTGAGCAATGGGGGAGAGAGAGAGAGAGGGGAAGGAGTGTGAGAGAGAGATAGAGAGAGGCAGTGAGAAGGGAGAGGTGCATGTGAGAACGTGTGAGAGGAGGGGGTGTCAGTGAGAGAGAGGGAAGAGAGAGGAAGAAGAGAGTGACAAGGGGGAGGGACCCACTTGTCATAGAGAGAGAGAAAGGTTTAAGGGAGAGAGAGAAAGTAGGTAGGGGTTTAAATAGAAAAATTAATAATTCATTTAATTAGTCACTTAGTTTGCAATGTAAATTTTAATTTGGATTTAGTTTTTAAATTGTTGCTTTAAAAGACTAATTTTGAAATCACAATTTTTACAAATTATCATAATGAGTTTTAAGTGAATAATTTGCAATTTAATCATTGTGAAAGCAAAAACTTTTAACTATAGCTTTTATTTGAAATGAGAAACTCAAAAAATTATTTCCTTCATGGGATTAAGATATTTTTAAAATTCATTTAGATTCTTTAATCTTGATAAATCATTTATTAAAGGTTTCTCTTTTGCAAGATTTAAAAATCTTGTTTAAAAACAAACATCCTTGCATTTAAATATGTTTTAAAAGCTAGGGTTAAACTCTTAACAAATCTCGTTTAAAACTTTTCTTTTACTAAGGAAACCAATTTATTTGTTTTGTAAGCTCAAAAATTATTGTAACATACTTATTTTCAAAAGTTTTAAATTTTAGTGAAATTTATTAGAATGCAATTGCATAATGCTCGATGATTTTTAGTTTTTTAAAATAGGGATGTTACAGATGTTTTTGATTTGAAAATTTTTCAAAATTCAGCCCAGATCTGGGCTGTTACAGGGGATCGAGCTCCCATCCCTAGCCGCAGCGTCATTTGCCTACTATTGCTCTGCTTTTGCTCATTCCTCCCTTTTGTGCTGTTGCCTCTGCTTGCTGCTCTTGCTGCTGCTCCTGCCCAAGCCAGCCCGTCTCCACCCCTTGCACCGCTGCTTGCCTCTCCCTCTGCCCGTGTGCCCTGCTTTGCTCTGTCCTAGGTCAGCCAAGGAGGAAGAGGGAGGGAAGGAGAGGGAGGTGAAGGGGTCGGCCAGGGAAGGGAAGGAGAGGAAGGGAAGGGAAGGGAAGGGAAGGGAAGGGAAGAAGAAGGTGCTGTCCAGGAAGAAGGCTAGAAGAAGAAGAGGAAAGAAACCTAGGTTTGCGCACCAAGTTTTAGTAATGAAATTATGATGTTTTTACTGAAATTTTCCCTTCTAAGTGATATTTAGGACGCAATTTTGGGAGAAATTGAAAACCCTAGGATTGGTTTTTAGACTAGAAGGTTGAATTGCATGTGCAATAGGTTGCATCATGAAATTGGAATGATATTGTCGAGAATTAGAGCTTGACCATGTTATGAAAAAGATGGGTTGTTCTTAGTTTTCCAACGAGTCCTAGAGGCCAAACGGTTTAGGAGTTATGGTCTTTTTCGTGCTGCTGTCCTATTTATGGTCGCAGTATGATTTCAATTATGTTAAAGCTAATTTGGACTAGCTAATAAACTAATATAGAGGATGCATAACATGTGAATTGCTGGGTAAACTCATTTGGCTTGGAAGGGATAAAAATTAATTGGTTGAGATTTAATTCCACTTGATGGTTAATAGTGATGTCGGTATGGTTGAATTGCATGTTTCATGTGTAGGTGGTTTTGCCTCGAGATCGGTATCGTCATCTTATCCCTCCACCTGACATTGATGTTTGATACTTGCTTTATTTGCTATCTAGTTGAATGCTTGATTTATGCTTAAGTCTATAAAATGAGAACATGATGGGTATTAAAGTATGACATGGTATGATAAATGTTGCTTCTCTATATCATATCGAATTGTTCAGTACATGGTGATAATGGAGCAGTGATGGGCACATGACTATGGTAAGTCTTTATGATGGAAAACATTAACATGAGAGTGAAATTCATGCATTTGCATCACATATGCATTATGAGCATGAGCATGACAATGATGAGATCGTCTACTTTAGACATGGTAACCTAATCATTTGGCGCCTCCACGGGATGGAGTGCAAAAGACCTGCTTATGTAGCCACCTCCACGGGCTGGAGAGTATGAGAGGGTAGGCATTGACGAGTGTCCACTTAGCTCTACCGGTATAAGCTGTGAGATGACAATGACAATGAGCATGAGCATGCATGAGCATGACTATGGCATGATTGAATGATAATGAATATGACATGCGCGAGAGAATTTGCCTTCAGTGATGTTATTAAACAAATAGCTAATGATGTTGGTGTTAATTGAATAATGGAATTGCTTCTTGTTCTATTATGTACTTGCTAAGTCTTGGACATGCATGGGATCGGGCGTAGCACATCTCTTTTGCTCACCACACCAGAGCTTTGATCACACTAATAATCTAAACTAAACAGTGATCCAAGTTCCTTTTGGATGCCAAGTTAGTAAAGTTTGATGTAATGGTTTTGTATATATATAGCTTGTTGTGGCCTTTGTTCATTAAGTTTTTGGTCTTTATACAATACGAATCACCTCCAACTTCATTAGGGTAAGCTACGGTAAGGTCACTACCTGGATAAATGGTTTTGAGACTTGGATATGATATATACGCTAGTTGGGTTGATATGTGAGGATATATATGTGCTATTGTTATGAACTTGCGCTAAAAGTGATATTTTTAGGTAAAATATTGCCAAAATTTCGAGAGGTAAATGATAGTAGCATTCTAGGCTCGGGAGGAGCTAGGGTGTTACATGAGGTGCTATGCATGCGTGAGTCAACAGCTTAGATAGAAGGCTCTAAGGGAATTTGGGTCAGGGTGTTACAAAGGGGCTGTTTGGTTGCCTTCTCTCACGAGTTTGGCCCGTTCGACTTAACATGCTGATAGGATACGGGATGCACAGATGCAGAGACGGTGTTTGGTTGAGTGTTTAGTAAGCAGGTATTTTGAAATTTATATAGCAAATGTGCTCTAGTTTTATTCAAAAAAATGTCAGGAACCCATTTTTAAAATCGGTTTGGTAATCGGAGATGCTAATCAAAAGATATAAACAAAAAAGAAAACCTACATACCCATGTGGCACTGCATGCATGGTTTGTTACTGTGGCCGACAGTGGCCCCTTGCACAGAACACGAGGCTGCCATGCGCTGCATCCAGAGATACGCCTATTTTCTCCGTATCTCTAAAGCCAGGCTACATAAAAAATCTTGCATCCAGAAAGCCAGGCTCAAAACTAGATGCAGGCAACCAAACATAAGAAAAAAGCAAGATTCTGTATTTGTAGATGTAAATCTCTATGCATGCAGGCAATCAAATAGCCCCAAAAAGCATGCGGCTATATCACTATGGACGGCTAACTCATATGCGCTCTTCGCTACTTCCATAATCTTCATCAAGCCTAAATCAATAGCGTATTCATCAAGCCCATCGTAAATCAATATTGTTGACTTTACATTTGGCTGCTATTCAATCTTGTGTTGCCTGCTGCTAGAGATCTTATTTGCATCACTAATTTGTTGTAAAATTTGCCTCATAATAAAATATGGAATTAGAAAATTGTCCATATTTCCAACAACCCGCTCAAGTGCTCACCCTTCTTATCTTTGTTTCGGTTTATGTGAATTCGTGAGAGGTGAATATTAGTGCTGAACCAATGAAGGAATTAGAACCAGTCTTTTCCACTGGCGGTTTGATTATGCCATAGTGCTACTTATATATGTACGGTATTTGCAGCAGCGAGGACATAGTGGTTGAAGTAATCCACTGGGGAAATAAATAGTGGCGTGCAGTAACAGTTGGATGTCGTAATACGAATTAATGGTCGTTCCAAGGTGGCCGCGACCGCTGACTGCGAGTTCTGTGCTGAGGTACTGCTGCCTATCTAAAATGAGGCGACACATTTTTGCAAAGCGTAGTGTTCAAGTTACGTCGCTACCATGCATGCATATTCATCGTCCCTAGAAAATAGGAACGCTCGATCTGAAACACTGGCGAAAGCACGGCACAGATTAAGAAAATCTCTAACCATTTTCGCTTCATTTCATTCCTTTCCCCATATTCGTTCCCTTTATTTTGCACCATCTCAAATGGCGTCCCTTCGAAGAGAATAATATAGAGAAAGGGGGAGAGAATCCTTTTCTAAAGGAAATGAAAAAAAAAATTTCTTCCAAAAAAACTATGAAGGAAATCTGTTAAAACGTTGAAGGAAACGAGATTTCCTTTGTAGCGAAAATGTGCCCCATGACGGGACTCCATTGTAGATAACCTAAGCTTTCGCAACATGTCCTAGTCCCGCCCCCTTTCAACTGCGATTCAATTATAGTAAAAAGACTATCGTTGGTCCCTTAGCTCTTTTGGTATTTTAATTTTCGTGCATACGGTGTGCAATGTTACTTTGAACCCATTCCATAATGGAAGGAGTCTACCTTACACCACTGAGCTATCGAAAATGTATATTCTACGTCCAAACTACAAAACCATCATTTAACATCCTCCTGCATCAATACCGTGCCATTTAACACTATCAGTGATTTTGCTGATGTCGCATCTGATTTTGTCTATATTACCTGTACATGAGGCATAGTTAGAGATTTTCATACTCCAAAAAATTTAGGAAAAAATCCCAAAAATATCAAATATCTTCTTGTGACTTATTTTCAGCTTAAAATCATATTGGATGATCATGTGTCTAATAATAACAATCCTGCTAACAGTGCTGTCCAAATTCTTGGAAACAGTGATGGTTTAGTGCAGGAAATTGATGAGGCTCCTACAAGCACAGGAATCAAAACCATGCCATACACGGAGGTAGGAGCGTCAGCTTCAGATTATATATAAGCATGTCCCTAACAGCATCGAAATCAGTACAGTTTCTGATATGAGCCCTTGCTCTACTGATGCTACACAAGATTGTGAAGAACCTTCTGCAATCAGTCATGTGCGATCACCTACGACTATTTATCCTGAGGCAAATCAAAGCCCCTTATCAACTCGACCAAAGACAACACTACAAAGTGGAATTCAAAAGCCCAAAGTATATACTGATGGAACGGTCAGGTATGGATGTTTGACTGCTACTGGTGAGCCACAAAATTTAGATGAAGGCTTGAGTCACAGTCAGTGGGAAGAAGCTATGGATGATGAGTATAATTCTGTCATGAAAAATAAAACATGGCACTTAGTACCTCCTAAAAAGGGTAGAAATATTATTGATTGCAAATGGGTTTATAAAATCAAGAGGAAGGTAGATGGAACAATAGACAGGTACAAGGCTCGCTAGTTGCAAAGGGATTTAAACAAAGATATAGTATTGACTACGAGGACACTTTTAACCCTGTAATCAAGGCTGCTACTATCAAACTTATCTTGTCTATTGCAGTATCTAGATGTTGGAGTCTTCACCAACTAGATGTGCAGAATGCTTTTCTCCATGGCGTTCTAGAGGAGGATGTTTATATGAAGCAACCACCAGGTTACTGAAAAAAGGTCTATAACTGATTATGTTTGTAAATTGGACAAAGCTTTATATGGATTGAAACAGGCACCCAGGACATGGTATTCAAGGTTAAGTGATAAACTGCAAAAGCTTGGCTTTAAAGCTTCAAAAGGCGACACTTCTTTGTTCTTCTACAGTAAAGGCACTATTACTATGTTTGTTCTTATATATGTGGATGATATAATTGTGGCAAGCTCTTCACAGGATGTAACCCTGGCATTGCTTCGGATCTCAAGTCTGAGTTTGCTCTCAAGGATTTAGATGATTTACACTATTTTCTTGGAATTGAAGTAAAAAGGTTCAGTAAAGGATTTTGCTAACTCAAGAAAAATATGCCATGGATATATTGAAACGAGTAGGAATAAGTAATTGTAAGCCAATAAACACACCATTATCTACTTCTAAGAAGTTGTCAGCTTAAGAAGGCAAGAAAATGTTGCATGAGGATGCAACAAAATTTAGGAGCATCGTTGTTGCTCTACAATATTTAACATTGATGAGACCAGATCTTGCTTTTCCTGTAAATAAGGTCTGTCAATACTTGCACTTACCTACTACTGTTAATTGGACAGCTATTAAAAGAATACTAAGGTATCTCAGGCATACATATAATGTTGGACTAAAAATACATAGGTCACCGTCTGTGCTTGTTAATGCTTTCTCGGATATTGACTGGACAGGCTATCTAGATAATAGGAGATCCACGGGTAGTTTTGCTATTTTCTTGGGGTCTAATCTTATATCTTGGAGTGCAGGCAACACTTTCAAGATCAAGCACAGAAGCAGAATAGAAGGCGTCAGCAAATGCAACAGTTGAGATTATATGGGTACAGACAATACTTGATGAATTGGGAATATCACATCCTACATTTGCCCAATTATGGTGTGATAACATAGGAGCAACATATCTCTCGGTGAATCCAAATATTCCATGCAAGAACTGAGCATATTGAAATTGATTTTCACTTTGTCAAGGAACACATGGCACATAAATTACATGACATCCGGTTCAGACCCACAGGAGATCATGTTGCTGATGGATTCACCAAGTCCCTCTCGACACAAAAACTAGAAGAATTCAAGCGCAATCTCAACTTATGTAAGCTATAATTGAGGGGGGCTGTTAGCTGGACCTTCTTCTACCACCAACCGGGCGTTGGTCTGGCAGTGACTTGTGGGCTAGGTAGCCGCAGTTATTCCTTGAGATAGACCACTATAAATAGACTTTTTTAGACAGAATGTATTCCCTAATTATTGTGATCTGTTGTAATTCATCTATATCTCACAGCTGCGGTTTGCTGGCTCATATTAATGAGGTGATAATGCTTCCTAATTTACACGGTGATCATCTTCTTCAAACTGAAAAGCGCCCACCGAGTGCATCGGTCTCTCTACACGCGCGCGCTTTCACCAGTGCTTACAGCCACGCGAGGGCAGAGACCGACTCACCAAGTCAACACTACACGCGAAGAGCCTCTTCGCGCCACCGTATATAATACCCTTGGGCGAGGCGATCGCCAGCCATACTGTCTCCACTACGTACGCGCCGGAACAACTGACCTGACAAGTGACAACGATGCGTCCAGCGAGCTTGCTGCTGCTGCTGCTGCTCCTGCTGTCTGCCAGCGCGTCCGGCTCGGCACTTGCCGGCGGCGACGACGCGGCCGCGCTCCTGGCCTTCAAGGCCGCCGCGGTGGGCGGTGGTGCTGACCATGACGCGCTCGCCTCGTGGAACGGCAGCGCTGGGCTGTGCGGCTGGGAAGGAGTGACGTGCAGCCGCCACGGAGGGCGCCTCCGGCGGGTGGTGGCGCTGAGCCTGCCCTCCCTCGGGCTGGCCGGGACCCTCTCCCCGGCCGTCGGCAACCTCTCCTTCCTGCAGACGCTCAACCTCACCTTCAACTGGCTGCACGGCGACATCCCGGCGAGCATCGGCCGTCTGCGCCGCCTCCGGACCCTTGACCTCAGCACCAACACGTTCTCCGGCGAACTGCCAAGCAACCTGACCTCCTGCATCAGCTTGATAAGCCTTGACCTCGGTGGCAACAATCTCACCGGGCACATACCGGTTCATCTCGGCGACACGATGACACAGCTCCAGCAGCTCCACCTGGATAACAACAGCTTCACGGGCGCCATCCCGGCGTCGCTGGCCAACCTCACTTCCCTGAGCAACCTCAACCTCAGGATGAACAGCCTCGAGGGCCCAATACCCCCAGGGTTCGGCAGCAACACTCCACGCCTCCAGATCTTCTATATCTCCCACAACAAGCTGCAAGGTGTGCTCCCGCTGTTCATGTACAATCTATCGTCCTTGATGATTCTCGGCTTAGGGGACAACATGCTCAGTGGAAGCCTTCCTGCCGACATCCACGAAAAGCTCCCTCTCGTATGGTATCTTGGACTGTTCAACAACCAGTTCATTGGTACCATCCCTTCCTCCATCTCCAATCTCACTGCCCTCACGAGTCTGCAACTCTCAAAGAACAGATTCACTGGCTCCGTGCCTCCTGATCTGGGGAGGACGGGGTCTCTGCAGGTTCTGCATCTGGTTGACAATATGCTTGAAGCCTCGGGGGAGACGGGGCATGGTTGGGATTTCATCACTTCACTGACAAACTGCAGCCAGCTGCAAAGTTTATCTCTGGGCTACAACAACTTCACAGGACAGCTTCCGTCTTCAATAGTGAACCTCTCGACGACCCTCCGTATGCTTTCCTTGATTGACTTTAGGATCTTTGGGAGCATCCCTCAAGACATTGGCAATTTGGTTGGCCTAAACTTAATGCAGGTTGTGGATACTTCCATATCAGGAGTGATCCCGGAGAGCATTGGAAAGCTGGGAAACATGACTGAGCTAAACCTGAACAACAACGGCTTGTCAGGCCTTATACCATCATCCATCGGAAATCTCACCAAGCTGATTAAGCTATTTATGCGGAGCAACAAGTTGGAAGGACCAATCCCAGCGAGCCTTGGTAAGGTGAGCAGTCTAGATGTTATTGATCTATCAAGTAATTACCTCAATGGTTCAATTCCTAAGGAAATTTTGGAGCTAAGGTACTGGTACATGAATTTGTCATACAACTCCTTGTCGGGACCCCTTCCTTCTGAAGTTGGCAGCTTGGCTAACCTCAACAGTTTGAGCCTGTCTGGAAACATGTTGTCTGGCCAGATGCCCAGTAGCATCAAAAATTGCATAGTGCTGGAGGTGCTTCTCTTGGATAATAACTTGTTTCAAGGAAGTATACCCGAGTCTCTGGAGGACATCAAGGGGCTCCGTGTACTTAACCTCACCATGAATAAGCTGTCTGGTAGGAGCCCTGATGCCCTGGGTAGCATCCACAATTTGCAGGAGTTGTATCTAGCATACAACAACTTGTCCGGTCCGATCCCAGCAGTCCTACAAAATTTGGCAGCATTGTCAAAATTGAATATATCTTTTAATGATTTGCAAGGTGGAGTACCAGAAGAAGGTATTTTTAGAAATTTAACCGCCTTGTCAATTGTTGGAAATAGTGATCTTTGTGGTGGAATACCCCAGCTTCATTTAGCTCCGTGCTCCATGCCTAATAAAAAAGTGTGGTCAAAGTCTTTTAGAATAGCCATGGAAACAACCAGTGCAATCTTGTTCTTAGCTTTAGTTATTGCGCTCATTCAGTGTATCTATAAGAAGCTTAGACGACAAACACAAAAAAGCCAATCCCTAACCCCAGTAATCGAGGAACAGTTTGAGAGAGTTTCTTACCAGGCACTATCAAATGGAACCAATGGATTTTCCGATGAGAATTTGATTGGAAAAGGAGGATATGGAACGGTCTATAAATGCACTTTACATAATGAGGGAACAGTTGCTGCTGTAAAGGTGTTTAACCTTGAACAGTCTGGATCTACTAGAAGTTTTGTGGCAGAATGTGAGGCGCTTAGAACAGTGCGTCACCGTTGTCTCATGAAGATCATCACTTGCTGCTCAAGTATCAACCACCAAGGTGAAGAGTTCAAAGCGCTAGTTTTTGAGTTCATGCCCAATGGTAGCTTAAATGGTTGGCTTCATCCAAAATCTGGCATGCCCAATATAAGCAATACTCTGAGCTTCGCTCAAAGAATAGATATTGCTGTTGATGTCATGAATGCCTTGGACTATCTTCACAATCAATGTCAGCCACCAATCATTCATTGTGATCTTAAGCCAAGCAACATCCTTCTTGCAGAAGATATGAGCGCCCAAGTTGGAGATTTTGGGATATCAAGAATCCTTCCTGAAGGTACAAGCAAAATCCTGCAGAATTCAAATAGCACAATTGGAATAAGAGGCTCCATCGGTTATGTTGCTCCAGGTAACTGAAATTGATGTGTTCTGTTACTTGTTCATTTCCCTTATCTCTTCCATAATTGTGACATGGTGATCAATCTGAACTTACTGCACAATATTGTAGAGTATGCCGAAGGTTCTCCAATCTCAACTCTCGGTGATGTTTATAGCCTGGGCATACTGCTGCTTGAGATATTTACAGGATGTAGCCCAACTGACGATATGTTCAAAGATTCGTTGGATCTTCATAGGTTTGCAGAGGCCGCTCTTCCTCATAGAATTTTGGAGATAGCTGATCCAACTATATGGGAGCATGGAGATGCCTATGATAGCAACACAAGAACTGTGATTCAGAAGTGCTTGGTCTCTGTCATCGAGCTCGGAATATCCTGCTCCAAGCAACAACCAAGGGAGCGAATGTCGATACAGGATGCTGCTGCGGAGATGCACTCGATCAGAGATGCTTACGAATTCGATGACAGGCGAGGAGGGCTCCGCTAGCTCGATGATCGGAGATGTCGCATTCTTGCAGGTTCGCCCTCCGCCACGGCGCCCCCGCCGGCTGCTGCACATGGCCCAATTGATGTGGAGAGACAATTGATGTGGAGAGAGACGAGGATAGCGAATTTGGGGATCAAAATCTAACCCTCTTTTAAACGACAGAATTTCTTATTTCCCACTAAAACTTAGCCAAATTTACGACCTGTCATCATTTTTATTCAAGTTCATGGTTTATCTTTGTCGCGTGAACTTCTTTTCCTATAAGTTACTTCCGTCAACTATGTTAGATTGAACTGCTAGAAAGTTTCATGAATTCTCAAAATATTCATTTCATAATTTTTGGATTTAGAACATTGAAACTTTGCATCTCGTACGTTTTTACTCCAAATTGAGTAATTGTATGGATCAAACCCCCCGATTTGAGACACCGGGGTCCCAAACACAACCGTCCAGGATTCAGTTGCATTCAGACATAGCACCTACTGCATCGCATTATTCAAGCAAAATATTGTACAATGAAAGTAGGGCCAGACAGCCAGAGTTTACAATACTTTAATTTACATCATAAGTCCTTACACCACTAGCACACCTAACTAAAGGATGACACCTCAAAAGTCTATGTCGTATTCATTCCAAAGCTCTGGAGCACTGGACAACAAAGTTGAAAGTTGGGTTCTGCCCGTTGGAATAGGTAGAGCACAAAAATATGTAGGGTGAGTTCATGGGAAAGTACTCGCAGGTTACTCCGTGAATGTACTACTAACTATAATGGAAGGTAAAATAAAGCAACAAAAAATGGTATAAATAAATAAATAACATGCAATATCACATATCTAGTTTACAAGTTCTAAGCTTTGTAGTTTGTCAACTCATTTAAAAAATCACATTAAAAGGGTTTTAACTAAGCCAAGTATTTCAATAACATCTCTACAATACAAACATCATCTCTGCCTTTCCTAGACCAAAACCCTGAATACGTGTTATTTTGAATAGCTTCATATACCGGAACCACGATTCATCAATGAGTTGTTAATTCTGTAGAATTTGCTTAGCTTTACCTATACAATGCCACAACATGATCAATGTTGAGATAACAGGAACAAGTTTAAACATTGTCATGCTAGTTTCCGCCCAGTAGAACCGGGACCCTCGTTCAGTTTCGGGACGGACATATCATGTCTGGCTCTATAGGGTTGCCTACTATTGTCTATTCCGGCTAGTGGGACTTAAGGCCAACAAGCCCTTCTTTCAGCAATTCATCTCTTGTAGGAACATCACAATAACATATGTAGAACAAGCTCGAGTGCATTTTCATGGTTGTATGGATGGGCGACAACTGTTATTTTTCACTTTGACATAATTCAGCCTTAATATCAAACAGACACCACCATGCTCTACCACGACCCCCTTGTTCCCCTAGGGAATCATCATCTAGCCTTCCCTCTCCCATCATCTGTCCCCTGTCATACAAAAAATCTCACCTCAACACATTTCTACCATTTTTCTCAATATATATCTACATGTGATAATGAGTGTCCTATTCTACACTTTTCCAAATTTAATCCCATCTAATGAGTTATTTTATCCCACCTAAGGCTAGCAAAGATGTTATGGCTCAATTTTATCAAGGAAGTGACAAGACTCCAAAAAGATTATAACTACCACTATGCAAAAAGCAATTCAATTATCATATCAAATTAACTAGACACAAAAAAACATATCTACAAAGCAATGCATATGATAATAGTAGAATAGGAGCAATATGCATTAAGGACACGGAAACCTGCCTGGATTGGCGAGGTCAAAGTGATCAAAATCTTGTCCAGGGACGTTTGCTCCTCCAAATCCTTCTGCTCCAAAGTCTACAAGGTCAACTTCGTACCCCTCTAGAACCTCGTCTCCTAGAGAAAAAAAAAACATTTCAATAAAAACAAAGGCAGGTAAGAGTTAGGGATAAAGGTTATACATTAGTTAAAAATCGACAAAATAAGAACCAAACAAACAAAATCTCAAGAGTTAGGAATAGGACCTGATGAAAGAAATTACTTAGAAAGGACCTGACGATAGAAAGTAGTCAAGAAGGACATGACGATAGAAATTAAATGCGAAAAAATTGTCAGGAAGGACATGACGATAGAAAATACATACGAAAAAATAATCAGAAAGGACCTGGCGACAGAAATTATTCAGGAAGGACCGGACAACAAAAAAAATGCTAAAAACTAATTAGAAAGGACCTGATGATAGGAAGAATAAAAACAGAACAACCTATTCCTAGGGTCTTAAAGGAGAAATCGTCCAGACATTATCTGGTCTTTCTAGGCATTATTATTATCTCTTTTTTTATTCTATTCATTATGATGTTTGTAATCTTCTTGGGCATTTAGACAATATTTGATATTTTTTAGAATATTCTTATAATTTTTTGAGCTTGTTAAATATTCTTAACATTTTTTTGAATTTTCCTAAAGCCTAGCTAATTTTCCTAAATGGATTAGGAACTTCCATTTCCTTGTTGGGCAGCTTTGGCTGCCGAGCGGCCTACCACAAGTGCACGTGCGCGCCACGACCTACAGAGCCGGCCAGGGCGGCCCAATAACCACTGAGGCCTACGGCCTCTTCTTCCTCTCCTCTTTCTTTTCTCTTCTCTCCTCCTTCCTCTGTTCTCACTCCGATAAGGTCTCGGCAGCAACTAGCACAGCCGCCATGGACGCTCTCAGCTCAACGGGGCTCGGTCTAGCTACCTAGGGTGCTCGTGGTGGCCGGACTTCGGGTATTCGTGGTCAAGGTAGCTCCACCAACTGGGGCGACAAGGATCAGCGGTGGCTATGGTTTAATCGTGGAAGGGCAAGTCGAGACCCTAGAGGCCTGGCGTTGGTCTTTGAGAGTCTACTGGAATGGGTGTAGGTGCTTATTAACGTGTCAATTTGGGATACACTAGTGTGCACTACGTGAATTTTGAAAAGTAGGGCCATCGGCCGGAGTTAGGAAAAATGACAGTGGTGGAGCTCATCGGTGAGGGCACTGCCTTGGGGAGACTACAGTGGGGCCCAGGGACTATAGAGACTTCACTGCCATGGTGAACCCCAGGTATTTATTTGTCGAGGTAGCTACTATTGAGGTAGCTCCGGCGAGGTAGAGAGATGGGATACTAGGTGGGAAAAGAAGCCAATCGAGTGACCATGATGGCTCCGGTAAGGTTGAGGCCAAGTTGGCGGGGTTTCCCATTGCATGGCGGCCACCTCCTTTTGTAGACGGCGACGGTGATGGCGACGAACGAAAAGGGACGGTGGCACTAAAGACAGGAGACGAAGGAGGAGATAGAGGAAGAAGAAGAAAAAGGTAGCAGTGGCTCCCCCTCGGGCCAGTTGGGCCGCTTGGGCCGACTGGCTCCTGCTACTGCCTGGTCAAGTAGGGGGGCTGGCGGTTGGGCCTTGCAAGGCCGACCCACAACGGCAAAGGAAAGGGGGGTTAAAGGGTGACGTCGGAGGCGGGCTCTAGAAAAGGAAAGCGGAAGACGAAGCAAATTTTCCAAAATGAAAAATCATGAAGATTAAAAGAAAAGGACTTTTCTAAGAGAGATTAATTGGAGAAAAATACCAAAAAATGCTAGGAAAGTCTAGAAAAATACAAGAAAATTATTGGACAACTTAGTAAAATGAAAGGATATCAAATGTGAACTCCAAATTTAAAACTCACGAGAAATTTTTATACCAAAATTTGGGATGTGACAGTAATTCAAATTTTAGTTTATGTAAAATCATGTTCTACTTGTTGTCCAATTTTCATATTTTTCTCTATTTTCTGTTTTTATCTTGTTTCCGTGAGACATGGTAGGTACCATTACTTTTAAAATAAAATTTACATCCCAAATGTTTAATAATTCACTTTCAAATTTGAGCACACATAATTTCCTAAATTTATAGAAATTTTTCTCACAATTTTATGAATTTTCTATTATATTTATGCATTTTTCTATTTTTGTAACAAATTAAAAAGGCAAAGACAAAGAGGGCATTTCACAACCAACTTAATGACGAAAAGACGGGGCATCGATATGTCGGGAACCCCCCCGGCGGAGGTGGGTCCCTTTGTGCTTTACGTGTATAGTCCCTGGATTAAGTAGCTAGCACACACAAATTCGAACTTAGATCACAACTATAACGATTAATTTACATATTACATCAAAGTGCGCCACATATAGATATACCAATATGTGTGTATAGATATTAATTCATGTGTAATTAAGAGAATTAGCTTGGTGAATTCTTAACCCTAAACTTTAATTTGCTCAATTAGGTTTAGAATTTAATGAGTTTTATTATGGGCATAATTTCTAATTTGGGTTTTATAATAAACAAGTAATTTCTGTATGATGGTGTTATGTGGTTTTCAAAAATATAGTTATATACTGAATAATCCCCGATTTGAATTCAATTTGAAAAATTTTGGGGCCAAAATACTTGACCATAATAACAATTTTCATATTTGAAAATATCCCAAGTCCAAGTTGTTACAACAGGAACACTAATATTTTATTAATTGATAATAAAATATAGATTCCCATTGTTTTTGCGCTCGGTAGCCAATAGGCTGGACATATGATTCTGACGATGTGGAGATTCTAGATTCTGGAGCCTCCAAAGGACTCCTAGTTAATTACATATCTGAATTGACATGCAGAACAACTCCGATTAAGTTACTTGTTGTCTTCTTCTTGTCTTTGCCTCGTGTTTCATTGTGCTAGTATAGATAGATGTTGGAGTTGGCGACGGCAAAACACATGGGGTAGTTGGGGCCCATGCAATGACTAGCGTAGCTGTTGTTCGTTGGCTTCGCTCACCCGGCCGTGTCGCTTGATCCCGATTCGTCAAACGATACATTGGAGTAGTTGAAGTTGGATGGGTTTATGCACGGCTTTGCATGCACTTGACTTGGATTTGAAGTTAAAAATTTTGCTTGCATCATCGGGAGTGATCTCATGCGTCTAGAACTGGACATGGACATTGGTCTGAACCGAACGATGTAGTTTTGATCGCCAAGGTTGATGTCGACTGATGAGGTAAATGACCAAAGTACTGAAATTCTCCTCCATTAGGTTGGCTCCATCGCAACTCTCCGGTAACGTCTCATTGACGCCCTTGTCAACAACAGCAACTTTTCAGGTGGTAGGCAATGGTTTGCTAGCGTTGCTCGCAGCAGCGAACTGCTCGTCAACACCCCCACGATAACAGGCTGTTCACTGGTAAGCTTGGCGCGTCATTGGTCTGCCTCTCGACACTGCCTCCACAACCACAGCTTCAGTGTAGGCGTCCTTGTTGATGGCTGCTCCAGCTTGTTGTCATCCTCACCAGTGAGGTCTCCGGGTCACCGACGTCCTCGATGACGACGACTCCAGTTCGATGGTGTCTTTGAGGGCGTGAGGCGCGGGCAGCGGATGCGGGCGCCGCTGTTGATCACTGCGGGTGGCACTGCCTGGCGCGGGTCGGCGAGGCCGGTGAAGTTGCGAGGTGGCAGCGACTGTTAGAGATAATCTTGTTGTTTTACAATTTTAGTATGTGTTAGTGAGTGCTGGCCGAGTTGTGTGGCTCGACGTGTTTGTGTAGTGTGCGTGTACCGGTATATGCGTGCATGTAGATCAACGAGTTGTGTTGCAGGACTGCGGACATGTGACCGGCATGCTGGTGTGGTTCAGCGCAAGTGCAGGAGCAGTTGGACCAAGTGTGCATGGGAGTGACCGCAGGTGAACCTGCTGATGGAGTCAAGATCTGCATGGAGAGTCTAAGCGGGATTAGTGGTGATCACCGTGAGCACTTGCATGCAGCTGTTAGCCTTGTCCGGGTCTTGCGGCCAGATGGAGGACGTGCTCTTGCGGCTAAGAGATGTGGCCAGGCATGGTGCGTGTTTGTGTTTAAATACCGGTGTGTGCTGGTGTGAAAAATAGAGTGTGTAGTGCTGTGAAATTCAATAAACAAAGTGCTTGTGCGTGTGAGTAATTTTTGTGTTCCACTGTAAGCTTCTTCTTCTGAGTACCAAACAGGGAGAGCGAGTGTTGTGTGTGTAGCTAGAGAAGCTGGGCCAACAGCGACGTGGAAGTCATGGGCAAACATACGACTAGGACAACACCGGGCGCGGCCGTGCACCTGGCGGCGCGCGTGATTGCACACTGGCGCGTCAATGCACGCAGCGGCGCGAGGACGTTGTAGACGAGGCTCGCGAGCGCGGTCGGAGACGAAACCTGGCGCTGCGGTCAGGTCGGTGCGCAGCCGAGAACAGCGTTATGGCATATGGACGTCGGGAACTCCTAGCGGTGGAGTTGTTGGCGATAGTCGACCGGCGTGGCTGTGCTTGGGAGTTGGGACAGACGTCGCACCGGCACCGGCGGGGCGCGGCCTGCGCCAGGCGGCCGAGGTGCGGCCGGAACCGAGGCGGGACGGCGCGACGGGCATCGCCTGGAGCCCACTCGCGTCCCGTGCCGCTCGAAGCCCCGCGCGCGAACAGCCAGAGCATCGCGGGGCCTTAGGAACATACGTATATTAGCAAGGCAAATTTGTACATGTATTTGCAATTTGCCAAAGGAAAATGAGAAAGCGATTAAGGGAACCATAGCCACGTATTGGTCCTATACTGGTTCCGTGATGATCCATGCATGCTAATTTGCTACTCGTTGCGTCGTCGCCCACCAAGAAGCCGATGCAAGGACCTGATGTGGAGATGCTGCAATCAAGAAATACTTGTGTTTGGATTGTGGAGGCCAAGAGTATCCATCCGTTTGATGCAGACAAATTAATTCTCGAAAATATCTACGACCTTGTAAACAGCTCCATAAGCTTTAACAGTCATTTTTCTATAAAATTCCCTAAGCGGACATCACTCCGTTCAGGCGAATTAAGTCTATGAAAACCCCGAGGGCTCTCTGTACCGATATCGTGAAATTTCTGTTCCACGATATCGGTCACAAGCGATGGTTATCTAGCTCGGGTGAATTCAACGCTCCAAACCGCTAAACCAACAAATCAACATGAATCTCACAGCAATATCCACGTCCAAGACCAGACGCGCGAGGACGCTCCGATGACACAAGCGAAGCCGTCAGATTCCAATCCAAGCCAAGTGCTAACTGTGCAGTCTATCCAACTTCAAATTTCAACGTACCGTTTGACAAGACAAGATCAAACGACATGGGCAATGACATGGGCAGACGAAGCCAACATTCAACGGCTACGCTATGCATCACATGGCCCTAGCTACCCCATGTGTTCTGCTATCGCCAACCCCAATATCCATCTCCTCCAACATGGACAGTGAGCCACGAGACGAAGACAAGAAGACAACAAGCAGCTTAATCGGATGTGTTCCGCGCGTTGACCCACAAATATAATTAATTGAGTATCCTTTCAAGGTCCCTGGATCCAGAATCACCACATTGCTATAAAGCCGGATGTCCTGCCTATGGTCTACGGAGCGCAAAACCAACGAAAATCTGTATGTTATTATTGTTTAATGAAATATCCGTGTTCTCATCCTCTTTTCTTTTGTGTATTTTGATATACTGGCACGTCCTTGAATCTTTTTCCTCCTTTCCACCAGAGGACTGAAATTTGTGACGAACACATATATCTGCAAGTTTAGGTTTATTATCATAAGTAACTAATAGGCTAACCAGACCTCTAATGATTTTGTAGAGACATTTAGGGTGTGTTTGGTTGCCGTATGAGCTCAGCCAGGCAGGGGAGAGCCAGGCTGACGTGATGCAAAGGGATATTGTTTGGTTGGTTGTATAAGATTGGATAGGCTGCACAGAGATATTGTTTGGTTGGCTGCACTAGGAGGAGTATGGAATGGATAAATTTTAGAGAGGAAAATCAAAAACAAATATTGAAACAAAAATAAATTCAAAAACAAAAATAAAAATTCAAAAAATAAATACCGGAAAGAAAATAAATTCAAAAATAAAAATAAAAAGTTCAAAAAAACAAATACTAGAAAATCAATAAATTCAAAAACAAAAACAAAAATTCAAAAAATTTGAAATTTATTTAAGACCTTGTACTTGAACCTACCGTTCTATTTTTTTTTGTTTCATTGAATTTGGATATAGTTTGAATTTTTAAAAAAATGAGAAAGTTTGAAAAGTTAGTGCATTACGTTGTTTTGCTAGTCGTTCACTCGTTCTGTGTTGCTAGTCGCGTGCGTGTCGGCCGGCGCATGGCCAGTGCTAGTCATTCCGCGTGCGTGTCGGCCAGCGCTAATCGGCCAGTGCATCACGCAAGCGTCTCACGCGAGCCTGGCTCGGGTGAAACGGCCGGATTGCTCGTTTCTTCCGAGCCAGGCCGCGCGGCCACTTTTGCATCCGGTGAGCCAGGTTCAAACTTTTGTCCAGGCAACCAAACAACCTCATCTTGTATCTCTACAACCATTTCTCCAAACATACACCCAACCAAACACACCCTTACGAAATCAAAGTCCAAAACTGATATAAATCAAAGTCCAAAGTTGATATTATGTTCTTTCTATTTTCTCTTCTTCTGTCCCTGCCTCTGCCTCTGATTTCGGAGCTAATGAAGTGATATTTTAATTCAAGAAAAAATGCCCCAAGCTTGGAGTTGGGCACACATCTAGGCGTAGATTAACATACCACCAAGTAATATAAGTGTAGCAAATATATATATATATATATATATATATATATATATATATATATATATATATATATATATATATTCTTTACTGGGAGTTTCCATTATGATGATATAGCCTTTATATCTTCCTTTTGCGGATCATGGCTTATCGTCAGAGAGCATCCTTATCTCATTATACAATATTGTCTTATACAGTTTGCAATCTGATGATAGGCAAATTGAAAAACCAGATATATCTCATTGCACAAGAGAGTAATTAGAGATAACATATAGGATCCTTATCTCATTCGATGGTATCCTCCGTACCTCGAAAATTGATGGTAAGCAAACTCAAAAACTAGATACGTGCCAGAGTAGAACAGAGTGAATACAGCGAAGATAAGGCAGTCTGGCTCCTGTAAACAGGATGACTAATTGACCTCAAAGCATGCTCACTTTTCACTGCTTTGTATTTATATTCCTGCTATGATATTTTGTGTAGCACTGGGTGGTCCTCTTGGTAGTTGCTACATCACTCTAGATGAAAGTTATGCGGTTCTTGAAATAGACACCCAGTCTCCATTGTATCTTGCATTCTCCAATCTCCAGTACTTAAAATAAAAATATATCATGCTTCACATCTATAAGAGTTCGGATGGGCTGAAATTGTCTAATTTGTTGAAGTTTATGCCTTCTTTTTACTTAGGCCCTGAGGTTACCTAGATCAGAAATTACCACCGCAACGAGTTTTGGGATGCAGCCGGACCACGGGTAAGCTATCCATTTTCGCTTTTATCATATTTGTACGTCAACAACATTGTAGTGATAATTAGTGTTCTTTGTATAACTGCAGATAAATTCATGATACCGGATGGCAATCAGTTTCATGAGTGGATATGGGTCTAGACATTGATTATCATTATCAGCTAGAAGTTAATAGTTGTAATAGCAGTATTATATGAGATTCTTGCTGCTACATGGATATCTTCACTTCAGCCAACTAGATTTTGTGGCCTAACGGGCTATTGTTTATGACTTAAAATGCATAGATATACAGTGTATGAATGGGTTGTTTCTTTTGGTCTGTGCTCTGGACTAGCCATAAAACAGAACCAGCACGCGATAGTGCGCTTTCCTTCAGTCTCTCAAATGTGACATTCCAAACTACTAGGAAATGAACAACCGAGAAGTAACACATTTTGTATCTGCACCTTTTTCTCAGAGGTAAATGGGTGTGCATTTTTTCCTCTCAAGTTTACTGGTAGATATATTCTAAAACTGGATAAAAATTGCTTTCCTTCAGTCTCTCAAATGTGACATTCCAAACTACTAGGAAATGAACAACCGAGAAGTAACACAATTTGTATCTGCACCTTTTCTCAGAGGTAAATGGTGTGCATTTTTTCCTCTCAAGTTTACTGGTAGATATATTCTAAAACTGGATAAAAATTGCTTTCCTTCAGTCTCTCAAATGTGACATTCCAAACTACTAGGAAATGAACAACCGAGAAGTAACACATTTTGTATCTGCACCTTTTTCTCAGAGGTAAATGGGTGTGCATTTTTTCCTCTCAAGTTTACTGGTAGATATATTCTAAAACTGGATAAAAATTGGTGCTCCAGTAACATACTTTCTTTTTACTCTGCTAAAGTTTTTGTAAGCAGTTGGTGCATAAAATTCAATAAAGCATATGACATAAGGATATTATGAATATTTTATCCGGCAGTGGAGTATGATTCCTAGTATTTTGCCTTGATGATTATACCTTGGTAGCAAAGATAACTTTTGACATAAATATTTAAACCTAACAATCTAAGACGAATATTCATTCGATTATCAAGATGATCAACGACCCGATCAGGTGCATTAATATTTCTGTTCGTATCAGCTGATCAGGATTTTATATTGAGATTAACTAACAGTTAATGGGTTGATTAGAATTTTTGAATGAGAATGGATATACTAAATTAAGAAAATGTTAGACGGAGACATTATTATGCATTGTTACAGAATGCAAAAGGCCTCCTAACACCAGAAAAACCATATCTCTGCTACTTAAAAGTGACTTGTGGTGAGTAATGATGAGTGGTGGTCCATTTTTACTGGACTATTCTACCCTTCGTCCTTGCATTAACTACACATATACCCAGCCCCACTACCTCCCTCGTCTATTCAAAATTTGAAATCACTGTCGGTGGAGAGGCAATATTTTGAAATCATTCTCGAAATGGATATTTACTTCGTTTTGATTCAATATTTTAAAAATGTAATAAAAACCATGTAAGCCAAAAAAATTGCCTAAAACAAGAAGACAATATTTAATTGTTTGAAAAAAACATAATACTTCATAACTAGCGAAATTACTAGACAGTTGACATTGCATATGATAGATTCTAATAATTTTCGTAGCAACCCACGGGCATTCAGCTAGTCTTCCCAAAATATCTTTGTGCAACGACATGAATTGAACCACAAGCTCTGCAGGTACAGTAACATTAAACAAAACATATCTTATCGAATTGCTAGATGATTGCTAGATGGTTTGGAAAGTTCGAGAGCCAATTTTAACCCGATTTTATACTATAGGACCAAATTTGGCTCGAACACAATAGTTCAATAACCAAATCATCACTTTTTCCAAAACAGAATTGCTTCCTATATGGCAAATGGCTTCATATGCACGTCTTTATCTGCTTTTACCCCTCTGCTCTCACCTCCTATCATTTTCCAAGCCATCTCTGTTCCCACCGCATCATCCGCCACCTCCTCCTTTTCTCACGAGTCCCTCTGCTCTCCGGTCCTCCCTATCCCTTCTCTCCTCTCTCGTCCTTCTCGCTGCCAGGAGCTCGTGGGGTGACGTGGTCGAGAGATGCAACAGAGCTGGGTGACACCAGCGTCAGTAGAGCAAAGCTTGATGACGAGCGGCCATAGAGGTTAGCGAAGCAGGGGCATGATCGTGGTGCTGGAGCCGGTCTAGATCAATCTGGATGTCAAGGTGGTGGTAGCAATGATGGCCAGCCTTAACTAGAGCATGATGGGGGATATTGTGAGGAGAGAGGCAATGGTGGAGCTGGGCTGCTAGCCACCGAGCCAGCACAGATGGGGTTCAAGGCGAAGGCGGGGCTCCCCTCCCTTGCCTTTTGCTCTGTTCTCTACCTTTGGAAGAACCAGGAAGATGCTTTGTTGAATCGTGCTGCAACATTTTTCATGCACATTTTAAACATTTTGTATGTTCAGGTGAAACATTTATCGTATAAGATTGAAACATCTTCGAACCATCGTTGAAATATTTTCCATAATCGTTTGAAACATTTTACATAACCATTTGAAATATTATAGAAAAAAATGTTTTCAGACGTTAATGAAAAAGTTTTAGTAGTACTTCGCCAATGTTTCATACTCATACGAGTTGGACCGCTTCCCTAGCAGATCCTCGCAGGAATCACATTGAAACATTTTCCATAACCATTTGAAATATTATATAAAAAAATGTTTTCAGACGTTAATGAAAAAGTTTTAGCAGTACTTCACCAATGTTTCATTCTCATACGAGTTGGACCGCTTCCCTAGCAGATCCTCAAGGGAGTCACATTGCCGTAGGCGAAGGAGAAGGGCGGGGAGGCCACAGAAGGGGAGGAGAGGGGCCGATAGGCCACCAAAGGTCGGCTAGCTTGGCTCTCACTCCCGCCATCGCAATGTTACATAAGTATTATCATTTTGTTTCACGAGTTATTGAGTTTTGTTTCAGTAATGCTTTAATAATGTTTCAGCAAAGCGTCCGATTTTTGATTTAGTCCAATAGCCCCTCCCTCCAAAAAAAAAAAAGTATTCAAACGTTGCATCCCATCGCTGTAGCCATCCATTTCAAAACCATAGTTCAGAAATAGATTTATTTAAAAAATTTTGATACAAATTATGCATGGATAATTTATTTTTTTTCTTTTTTCTCATCCGCTTATGTTTTTTTAAAGTAGTGCATAGATTTCAATTAAATTTATTGGATAATAATATTTGGAAATATTTTCTCCGGCAATAGAGTATGTTCGCATGATCGATCTTGCCTTGATGATTATGTGTCCTCAGCTAAAGGCATATACAATAGTTGTCTATAAGAATATACCATGTCATCTACAGACATCACTGCAGATAACACGGACAACAGGTTGTCTCTACGATAGTCTATATAGCTATATTGTGGTGATCAAATGTGATTGTCATCTCTCTATACTAGAAAAATCACCACACTGCAGCATACATCTCCTCCAAACTATTACTACTACTTACCTGGTCAAACAATAAACTACTACTTACTGATCTCTCCCAGATGAATTGCATCTATACAAGCCGACATCAAGATAAAGTGGCACTACATTCTTGTCCATAGGTGTGTTTGGTTCATAACCAACTTTGTCTCATTAAACCTTGCCAATAGTTGATATGATCATTAAAAGATCGAGGTTTTCTTAGCCAATGAATTGGCCAACCATTGACAAAGAAATGAACTAGGAAGACAAATGTTAGCAATGAGAAAAAGGAATCTTGCCAATGAATAGTAGCAATACAAACATAAACCAAATTTGGTCAACACTACCAATTGTTGGTAAGGCAAGCATTAGTAGTCATTGGCTGTAAACCAAACAAACCTACATGTCAGTGAAGACGGCGTGCCTCGTGCGCCACTAGCCTCCCCTCTGAATTCGGACCGTCCTTGTCCAGGTCTGCACACGACATGGCCGCGTGAACACCGCACCCTTCACCGGATCTGTGAACGCTGCCCTTGGCATCGGCAGATCAATCCTGTTCCCTCGCCGAACACTAGTTTGATGCCACTGCCGTCGTGGCCCCGCCATCCTCCTTGAGCACATAGAGGAGCTCCCGCATGGTGAATCTAACGGTTCTATCAAATTTTGAAATGGATCTAACCATAGTTTTTGATTTAAGAAATGGATGGGCCATGTTAAAGATAGAAGTCTATATCTATTCATAGTAGGGAAATCCTCTATTTTGGGAGCTGTGTCTCCTATGATTTCCTGGAGCTGCGTCTCCTGATTTTCCTCGTGGTTGTTACCAAACATCACGCATGTAATCTCCATGTAATTATCTGTTATATATACAAGGTGCCATGACCCTAGTTGGGTAGGCAGCGCATACCAAACCAACATGGTATCAGAGCCAAGGAATTTTTAGATGTCCACCACGACTTCTTCTTCTTCCTCCTCCTCCTCCCCCTCCACCATGTCCCACGCAAGCTCCTCTTCCCAAACTGCTTTTGCCCCAATTCCCCTGCACCACGCGGTCACCATCCGCCTCAACAAAAGCAACTACCTCCTATGGCGCGCCCAGCTCCTTCCTTTTCTTCGGAGCATGAAGCTGATGGGTTATCTAGATGGAACCCTGTCGGCACCCGCGAAGATGGTCGCCTCCTCAACGGCGGCTGGTGCCGAGCAAGTCTCTAATCCGGCGTATGAGCACTGGTACGATCAAGACCAACAACTCCTTAGCGGGCTGCTATCATCGATGACTGAAGATGTTCTTCGGGATGTGGTCACTGCTACCTAGTCCAAGGAGGCATGGGACTCCCTTCAGCGGATGTTCTCCTCCTCCACTCGTGCTCGCACGGTTCAGATCCGTGTGGAGCTTGCCACGACCAAGAAGCGCGACTCGACGGCTGCAGACTACTACCGCAAGATCACAGGGTTGGCCAATGAGCTGGCCGCCGCCAACGCCCCCCTGACCAACGCTGAGGTGATCGCCTATCTTCTTGCCGGCCTTCTTGCTGAGTATGATCCGTTCGTCACATCGATGACTACCAAAAGTGAACCGCTTACGCTCGATGATGTGTTCGCGCATCTGATGGCGTTTGAGGCTCGACAACTTCAACACCAGACCGAGCTCCAGCTTAATCATGGGACGTCGGCTAACTATGCTGGACGCGGTGGCCATGGTGATCGCGGCCGCGGTCGTGGTGATCGTAGCCGTGGGCGTTCTGCTCCTACTCGGGGTGGCGCGCCTCCTCGTCCTTCAGGCGACCGTCGCGGCTCGTCTTCCCGTCCTCCCTGCCAGATCTGTGGCAAGATCGACCACACTGCAATAAAGTGCTGGTACCGGATGGATGAATCTTATCAGGAGGAGCCTTCTTCTTCTGCTCTGGCGGCTACTACTTCATACAAGGTTGATCCCAACTGGTATTGTGACACCGGCTCCACTGATCACATTACCAGTGATCTGGATCGCCTGGCTGTGCGTGAGCGCTATCATGGTGCTGAGCAAGTTCAAGTCGGCAACGGAGCAGGTTTGCGTATTTTGCATACTGGTCATTCTTCGATTAATACTGCTACTCATCCTCTTGCCCTGCGTAATATTTTACATGTGCCTGAAATTTCCAAACATCTTCTTTCTGTTCATAAATTTGCTCGTGCTAATGACGTCTATTTTGAATATCATCCTTGGCATTTTTCTATCAAGGATTGTCAGTCGAGGAGAAGTCTTCTGGACGGGCGGTGTGAGTCTGGCCTCTACCCTATCAAGCCATCCGATGCCACCTCATTAAACCACGCCTTGCTGAGCAGATCTACAAGTCGCGCCCAATGGCATGCCCGTCTTGGCCACCCTTCATCCCAAGTTGTCCAGTCCATTTTGCGGCTTAATAATATTCCGTGTGCTAGTGAGTCACCTTTGCCAGTTTGTAATGCGTGTCAGTTAGCAAAAAGTCATCGGTTGCCATACACTAGTTCTCTTCATCGGGCTTCCTCTCCACTGGAGTTGATTTTTCTGATGTCTGGGGACCTGCACCTCAGTCTGTTGGGGGTTTCAAATACTATATCAGTTTTATTGATGATTGTAGTAAATTTTCTTGGATCTATTTGATGCGTGATCGAACGGAAGCTCCCCGTATATTCCTCCAATTCCAGGCTCATGTTGAACGTCTTTTGGATACTAAAATTAAGTGTATTCAATCTGACTGGGGGGGGGGAATATCCGAAAATTCACAACACCTTCTTTCGCTCACTTGGTATTGCACATTGTGTTTCCTGCCCACACACGCATCAACAAAACGTTTCTGCCGAACGCAAACATCGTCATATTGTTGAAACTGGTCTTGCCCTCCTAGCTCATGCTCATATTCCTCTTAAGTTTTGGGATGAAGCGTTTCTTACCGCCACATACCTCATCAACCGACTTCCCACGCGTGTCATAGACAACAAGTGTCCATTAGAACGGCTCTTCAATACTCCTCCTAACTACTCCCTCTTAAAAGTTTATGGATGTGCCTGCTGGCCTCACCTTCGTCCTTACAATAAACACAAACTTTCATTTCGTTCAAAAGAATGTGTTTTTCTAGGCTACAGCTCACTCCATAAAGGGTACAAGTGTCTTGACACTGATTCTGGCCGTATCTATATTTCTCGTGACGTCATATTTGATGAGAATGTCTTTCCATTCATGCGACAACCACCCAGCTCTTCCCAATCCTCACAGCCGATCCATGATAATTCTTCTGTTTTGCGCAACTTGCAATTGGGTAATAGCAGTACTAATTTGGAGCGTGATCATATGCATATACACTTGCCTGCTAACTCTTTGGGTGCAGCACCTTCCGCAACTTCTCCGGGATTGGCGTTGGAAAATTCCACGCCGGTGCAGCCTGACTCGTTCTCGGTTCCATCGCCAATGATTGGAGCACAGGATTCTCCGCCAGCTGACTCTATTCCTACTGCCCCTGGCGCGCCTCGCAGTGCGCAGCGCACGGTCGAGCCCTCCGTGCCGGCCGGCTGTCTCCCCAGATGAGGCAGCTTCTTCTCCTCCGGATCCTGCACCTCCTACTCATCAGTATGGCACACGATTAAAGCACAATATTCACCAGCCCAAGAAACGTACAGATGGTACGGTCACATATTCTGTAATCAAGACTTCTTCTGAGCCTACTTCTTATACTATTGCTATGGAGCACCCTCTTTGGCGGCAGGCCATGAATGATGAATTTCAGGCACTTCTCAAGAACAAGACATGACACTTAATCCCACCACGTGCTGGTCTTAATATTATTGATTGCAAATGGGTGTTCAAGTTGAAGCACAAACCAGATGGTTCTATTGACCGGTACAAAGCTCGTTTGGTTGCTAAAGGATTTAAACAGCAGTATGGCGTTGATTATGATGACACTTTTAGCCCTGTTGTCAAGCCTACTACTATTCGCCTATTATTGTCTCTTGCTGTTTCTCGTGGATGGGCTATTCACCAAATCGACATTCAAAATGCTTTCCTTCATGGTATTCTTGATGAAGATGTCTATATGAAGCAACCCCCTGGATTTGTGGACTCTCAACATCCTGATTATATATGCAAGCTGGACAAGTCATTGTATGGCCTTAAACAGGCGCCGCGCGCATGGTTCTCTCGCCTCAGCTCAAAACTATTACAGTTGGGATTTACAGCTTCCAAGGCTGATGTCTCTCTCTTCATTTTTAACAAGAGCGGTATTCAAATATACATCCTCATCTATGTTGATGACATTATTATTCTCAGCTCATCTTTGGCGGCCACTGAGAAACTTCTTGTTCAACTTCGGGAAGATTTTGCGGTCAAGGACCTTGGAACTCTCGGTTACTTCCTTGGCATTGAGGTTCATCATAATTCACAAGGTCTTATTTTGACATAGCATAAATATATTCATGATTTATTGACCAGGACGAATATGCTCTCTTCCAAGGGTGTGCCATCTCCTATGCTTCCAACCGAGAAGTTGTTACTGGATGGTGAAGATAAACTCTCTTCTGAGGATGCTACTAGGTACAGAAGTGTTGTGGGTGCCCTCCAATATCTCTTGTTGACACGTCCTGATATTTCTTTCTGTGTCAATCGAGTGTGCCGGTTTATGTCTTCTCCTACTACTGTGCATTGGGTGGCGGTCAAGCGGATTCTTCGATATCTCCATGACACCATTGATTTGGGTCTATGTTTCACTCGGTCCGACTCCTCCTTCCTTAGTGCCTTTTCGGATGCTGATTGGGCTGGGAATCCAGATGATCGTCGGAGCACCGGTGGATACGCCATCTTTTTTGGTGGTAATCTTATCTCATGGAGTTCCAGGAAGCAGTCGACGGTCTCTCGCTCAAGTACGGAGTCTGAATACAAAGCCGTTGCCGATGCTACTGCTGAACTTATTTGGATTCAGATACTGTTGCGGGAACTTGGAATTTCGCAAGTGCGACCTCCTATTCTATGGTGTGATAACATGGGTGCTACGTATCTGTCCGCTAATCCCATTTTTCATCGACGATCAAAGCACATTGAAGTCGACTATCATTTTGTTCGTGAACGAGTGGCAACTCGTCAGCTTGAAATACGGCCAATCTCCACCAAGGATCAACTTGCCGATGCACTGACCAAGCCGCTGCCAGCTACTGCATTTACCAACTTCAGGCGCAATCTGAACTTGGTATTCCTACGTCCAGATTGAGGGGGGTGTTAAAGATAGAAGTCTATATCTATTCATAGTAGGGAAATCCTCTATTTTGGGAGCTGTGTCTCCCCTGATTTTCTGGAGCTGCGCCTCCTGATTTTCCTCGTGGTTGTTACCAAACATCACGCATGTAATTTCCATGTAATTATCTGTTATATATACAAGGTGCCGTGACCCCAGTTGGGTAGGCAGCGCATACCAAACCAACAGGCCAAATTAGAGAATGTTACATGGAGACATTACTATGTGATGTTACAGCAATCATTGTACCGCTGGATAAAAACAGAAGACATAAGATCAAATTGCTACAATTATTGCTATGGTAAAGGGAGACATTTTTTACTGTTGCTACTATAGTTTAAATCAGTGCTGGAATGTTGGGATCAGTCTTCGGTCAGCGTTGCTAGCTAACGTTTACAATGTATAAAAAGAGCTGGATCCAGATTTGACCTCTGGTTGTACAGCCATAGATACACTCATAAGTTCATAACCCTGTGCTACGGAGCAAATCTCCCAAATGTAACATAACAAACAACTGGGACATTAACAACCGAGGAGTAACACATGTTACCTACACCTTACTGCAGAGACTCAAGAGGTAAAAAAATTTGCAATTTTCATCTTCTTTTCGCCACTATGCACTGGCGCCAAATGTGCACCTTAGGGTCGTCGACTCGCCGTCACCTCGGGCCAGACAATGTGTCTGGGGGGAGGTTGGCAACGGAGTCGTTGCGAGTCTCCGAGATGCTCTGCCCTACTTCCGGGCTCGCTTGCACCATCATCTTCGTCTCCCATGCATCCCAGTGTTCGGCAACGCCGACGCCTTCTAGCATTGCCACCACCGTCGACATCTTGGGACGGCTTGAAGGGGACTCCTGGGTGCACAGCACCGCAATCTGCACGAGCAGCCTCACCTCCTCTTGCGCTCCTTGTTGTCCGTCGTTGTTGTAGGTTTCCAGTAGGTTTGGGTCGATCAGTGCATCCAGCCTGCCCTCTTCCAGCAGTTTCTTCACCTGAGCAAGAAAACTGGAATCATCTTTTGCCGTGAGTTGATATTTTCAAAGGGACAAGCAGGGTGGATGCATTTTGTTGGGGTTTCTTCCGGATCACTCATTTCGAGGCATGCTTCAAGATCAGTGTAGCATCGTCTATGAAAATTAGTATAGCATCGGTTATTAATTGGGTTAATCGATAGATGCCACACCAAAACTTCAAAATTCAAGATCTGCCACTGTTCCTTTCGTATTTGTATATTTGCTATTATGAAATAGTGTAAATTAGATATATGCCACTCCGCGCGCCATGATGTCCCATTTTTCGTATATCTGACTCGTATTTGCGTATTATGACAATTTTGCCCTCGTCTTCTACCTTCCCCTCTTCTTCCTCCCTATTCCTCCTCTCACTGTCTCCATGGATCTCCTCTCACTGTCTCGCCGGAACTCCTTGTGACGGACTCGCGGGTGGCGGCAACAACTTGAGCGGGGCGGTGATAGGGCGCGGCGGCAGTGTAGGTGGCGGCGATGGGGAGAGGTGAGCGGCCTCGCGAGCTACGACGACAGCGCGGGTTGTGACGGCCATGACGGCAGCAACCACATGGCCACACGAGGCACGGGCTCACGGGAGGTGGCAGAGGTCAGGGCGCAGCGGCCTCACGGTCAGGGTTCACAAACCACCAGAAACCGTTGAAAACCGGTGGTTTCTTGCTAAACCGCTGCGGTCCGGCTTCTAAAACCACCGGTTTTTACCTACCTGAAGTCTAAAACCACCGGTTTTTACCTACCTGAAGTCGGAAATTCAAATTTGAAATTGTAAATTTGAGAAAATTCAGAAAAAAATTTGTAAAAAAAAGGAGTTTTTTAGAACATCTTGTACAAAGCAAAATTTCAAATTTACATCATTTCCATGCTTAAATTTGAAATCAAAGATGTGGTAAAACTTATGTTGTGTTTTAAAAATATGGATGGGCCAAAATAGGTTAAGTGGGTTGGATGCTTTGCAGGTTTGCAACCCAATTTTCTTAACCCCAGCGAAATTCCAAAAATGCCCCCGAGAGAGTGCATTTGGCCCCTCACCGATAGCAAGCTGTTCCCCTTTGGTCCTCCACCCCCCCATCTCTGTGCATGCACCCAACCCTCGTCCCCCTCACCGACGGTTTGCTTGTTTTGACATGTGAATGTGCCACTTTGATGTATGTAGTGTATGTGCATTTGATGTATATGCTGTATGCAGATGTGCAAGTTGATGTATATTTTGGAATGAGTGGAGTGCATCAAGCATCTTTACTGGCTTGACGTGGCATGAATTTAAGGCTCAGCTGGTAAAACAACGGGGATTCATTTTGATGTCAACTAAAGAGTACAACAGGTGATGTATTGAAAGTTTGAAACTTCTTTTCCATCTAACACTTTGCACACTATACTAACTATCATCGCTTCACCAAACATAGGCAAACTACAATGGGATGGAATTAGTACGGCTACGAGGCTTTCCACTAGGTCATGCAAAATGCAAATGGTCATATTGCTCAAAAGGTATAAATATTTCGATGGAAATATGATGTGTTCATGTATGATATATGTATTTGATGGAAACATTGTCTAATGTCCAAATATTTATATTGAAATATATATATGTATGATATGTACTCCATGTTCATGTGTTTCAAACATCAATTTCTAGCATAGGTTATGCCAAAATTTTTCCAGCATTTATACAAATTACCATGACATATATCCTAGGCATATATGATTTTTCCATATTTTTTTAGATTATTTCGCGCATCTTTTCAATTTCTTCAATTTCCAGATTTTCCTACTGGTTTCTCACAAAAACCGCCGGCTAACCGGTAAAAACCGGTAGGAAACCGCCCGGCTGGTCTAGTGAATTCAAATTCAAATTTGTTCGGGTTTCACCGGTTTTAGCGGTTTTCACCGGTTTTTACCAATTAGCCGGCCCAGTGGGATAGCGGTTTCGGGACCGGTTTCGGTTTTTGAACCCTGCTCACGATCGGCCACAACAGTGCATGGCACGTGGCCTCGCGAGCGGCAGCAACGGTGTGGAGCTTGACGGCGGCGGCCTTGCGAGTAGCACGTCGATGGGGTGTGGCGGTGTTGTGGGCAGCGGCGGCGGCCTCGCCATCGTTGAAGATGGCAAGGAGCTAGATCTAAGAGAGGAAGGAGGAGGTGGGTAGAATAGAATTGAGAACAATGGCATTTTTAGTGTAAATAGACGATGAAGACAAGGGTAAGTTTGTCCATTTTAAAAACACGGTGCTAAAATAGGATGTGTCATGCAGAGTGGCATATATCTAATTTACACGGTTTTATAATGGCAAATATACAAATACGAAAGAAACAGTGGCAGATCTCGAATTTCGAAGTTTTGTAGTGGCATCTATCCACTTAACCCTTAATATTAATTTATCAATGAGATGTTAATTAAACAAGGGCACGAGGCTATATTATCAGTCTATGATGTGTATAGTTGGACGTTGGCAGTAAAGAAATCAAGAGAATACAAATCTGCGCATGCATAAGTTGCTTATAGTCTACTGTAGTCATAGATTAGTGCGGGAAAAATATGTTTGGGCTTCATACTATTGAAGAAGTTGGAATTCCATAAGGACTGCTCCAGTTAGATTGAACTTGATCAGATGAAGGACTAGTTAATTGGCTCATTCTAGAAGGATGACATGATCATATGAATTTGAGTATGTTGCTCCCTAAAAATAAGAAACAAGACTAGGGTCCCTAGTCTAGGGATGCAAGTTAATCTGTAGAAACTGAAACCTGCAGATGCTCAATAAACCTGATAGAAGGAAGTAGGATTGCTTGAAATAATGTACCTCATTGCTGAATCCAAGAAAGCAAGACTTACCCAATCATGTACTCTAGCATTTTCTTCATTCGCAAGACCAATAAGATCAATTCCCCTTTTCCCGCTAATCAGTTCGAAAAGCATGATTCCATACCCGAAAACATCAGTCTTATCTGAAGTTCTTCCTGCAATTAGGTACTCCATGGGAATATGCCCCAGCGTCCCCATCACACCGGTTACCACATGGGAAACCTTGTAATCCATTATTCTAGCGAGCCCAAAATCACCAACAACTGCTTCAAGATTTTCATCCAACAGAATGTTAGCCGCTTTGACATCTCGATGGATAATTTTGGGGTCACAGCTTTCATGCAAGTAAGAGATCCCTCTTGCAGATCCTAGCGCAATTTTTCTTCGTGTTGGCCAATCAACTGGTGGTTGTGAAGGAGAGCACTCTGCACAATTCATGTAGAACTTATTTAATGTCAAAGGAGGTTTCAATGATGTTTTTGAGCAGCACAATTAACAGCATATGAGGCATCGCTTTCTAAGAGAGACTCAAATTCAAAACATACAAGAAAAACAAATTCTCTCATCTAAACAATATGCACATATATTAAGAAACAGCCACTTACTAGGCAGGTGCAGAAAATTCATAAATAAAATACCTCGTAAGCGTGTCTCAAGACTTCTATTCTTCATGTAAGGATACACAAGCAGCCGTTCGGTAGCTGTCATACAGTACCCATGGAGGTGCAGAAGGTTTGGATGCACAGCCATGCTTATGATCTCTACTTCCATAAGGAACTGCCGTTCCCCAGTTCCAATGCGATCTTCATTTAGTCTTTTTATTGCTATCAGTGAGCCATCCAATAACCTTCCTTTGTAGACCTTTCCAAAACCTCCTCTTCCTAGCATATTCTCTGCTCTGAAGTTATCCGTTGCAACTTGCAGTTCTCTCAATGTGAACCGTCTAAGCTGGCCTACATGAACTTCTGGAGTTTCTTCATCTGCATGGTGGAAAGGAACTCCATCAAAGACGAAAGAGCCAGACTGTATTAATAACCAAATGTTTCATGTGGTCAGTTGGCACTGACTTAACAGATCAAAGAATTGGTCATGCGGTTTACGTCGCCACCACCATGCAAATACTACAAGAGGAGCAGCAAACAACATGGCGGCACCTGCAGCAGCTCCACCAGCAATTGCTCCAATGTTGGATGCACTTTGTCCTGAGTGGATAAGTACCAAATGCAGGATCAGACTAACTGCAAGTCTGCAAACCTTTATTATAAATGCATACTTCTAAATAACTTTTTTGCATAGACAAATAGCACCGAAATGTACTGAGATGGGTGTGAAGGCTAGATGCTAATAATGAATGGCTAAGCTGCGGGAAAACATCTGGGACTGTAGCTTTAGTCTTGCAGTGGCATGGTGTGGGTCAATAGTCAGGTACTCAGGATAGACTTAAAGCACAAGGACTGTTTTCTCCACAGAAGAACATTCATGTGCACACACACCACACAAAAGAAGAGAAAAACAACAAGGTATCGCATGAAACAATGGTGTATTTTTGAAGATTTTTCTAAAAAAGCATATGACAAAGTCAAGTGGTCCTTTCTACAACAAGCTATGCGTATGAAAGATTTTTCACCTAAATGGTGTAAGTGGGTGGAGAACTATTTTTCAGGGGGGGTGTTGGGATCAAAGTCAACGATGACATAGGTTCATACTTTCAAACCTGCAAAGGGCTAAGACAAGGAAACCCTCTACCACCAACTATTTTAATATTGTGGTTGACATGCTAGCCACTTTAATATCCAGAGTTAAACAACATGGGCAAATAGACGGAGTTGTAACATTTGGTAGATGATGGGTTGTCAATTTTACAATACGCGGATGACGCTATCATCTTTATGAATCATGACTTAGAACAAGCCAAAGAAATATTCTACATTGTGGAAGCCAAAGAATTCAAGAATCATCTATATGAATTATTTGGGTGTGATGTCAGGAAGTTTCCGTTCAAGTACCTGGGAATTCCTATGCATTATAGGAAATTGAACAACGCTGAGTGAAGAGCTGAGGAAAGGTTTGAGAAAAAATTAAGCAGCTGCAACGGCAAACATTTATCAACTAGGGGCAAAGTTCCACCAAATTCTGTCCTCAGGAACCTACCACTATTTATAATTTCCCTTTTTGAAATACCTAGAACAGTCCTTAAGAGGCTGGATTATTTTAAATCCGCAAGAATACATCGATTAGCAAAGTGGAATACATTATGCCGACAAAAAGATCAAGGGATGTTAGGTATTCAAAAACTAGATATTTAGAATAAATGCTTACTTAGCAAATGGCTATTTAAGCTTTTAAATGAGGACGATACCTTGCAAAGATTGATCAGAAAAAAATACTTGTCGCAAAAAACATTATGACAAATGGAAACTCAATCGATATATTCACATTTTTTGGAAGGTCTTATGAAAGTTAAAGAGTTTTTTTTTTTAATTTGGGGTACTTCCAATTAAGGAACGATACCCAAATTAGATTCTAGGAAGATATTTGGTTGGGTAGTCATCCTCTTAAGGCTCAATGTCCGAATTTATTTACAATTGTACAGAGGAAGAATGCAACTGTAGCTGATGTACTTAATTTTTCACTTGTTCATGTTTCTTTTCATACAAACATTAGTGCGCAAAAGATTATTCAATGAATGATTGGCAAGCCTTATTATCAAGAATATCTATTGCACTTATATACAGAACAAGACGATTTTGTGTGGAAGCTGCATAATGATGAGCAATTTTTTGTCCATTCAATGTATCAGGCTTTGATTAACCACAACTTGTTCTATCCAAACAAATTAATTGGAAAGTTAAAGTTCCTCTGAATATTCCTCTGGTATCTAGATAGAGGAATAATTTTGACCAAAGATAATCTCGCTAAACAGGGATGGAAGGGCAATAAAAAATGTTGTTTTCATAATAATAATGAGAACATTCAATATCTCTTTTTTATTGTCATTTCACAACTTCCATATGGAGATTGGTCTGAATAATCCTAGGATTAAGTCATCCTAGGAATATGGTTCATATGAGAGGGAATTGGCTTGTGGGGATAGGTTTAAGGCACACGGAAAAAATCTCAGCCAGTGTTAATGCATTATTTTGGTCCATTTGTCTTTGTTGAAATGACATTATTTTTGATAAATGCCGATATGCTACTTTTCTTTTTCAAGGGAGCTTATTGGCAACAACAATGGGGGATTATGTCATCTTAGGAATATGGTTCATACGAGGGCAATTGGCTTGTGGGTAGGTTTAAGAAACAAGGAAAAAATCTTGGATGGTATTGATGCATTATTTTGGTCCATTTGGTTTTGTCAAAATAACATTGTTTTTGATAAATACCGATATGCTACTTTTCTTTTTCAGGGGAGCTTATTGGCAACAACAATGGGCTTGCTGCTACCGAAGGATGAAAGAGAGGACACCCTCAAAGCATGCCAATCTTTGGAAGTTGTTGCAATGGCCCTCTTCTTCAACCATAGATGAAGATTTAATAATAGAATTTGCTATGTTTGAACAGCTTTGTATATGTGTAATGTATTTTCCTTTTCATCTTTTATCTGTTTCTTTTTGGGCTGTGTACATCTAACAATGTAGAGGCCAGAACCTTCCCCATTATCTTTTAAAAAATAACTGAGCTTTGAGAAGGGTCTTGTTGACTAGATATCTTGGAAGATAAAGTTAATATCCAGGCTAGAAGAATGAAGATCAACGGAAGAAGTGGTACCAATTAGTTTCTAGTTTTTTTCCCTGTCTGGCTGTTTGTCCTTTCGTTATGTTTAAGTTAAAAATGGTGACTCATATCCTGCCTTACTACGAGGTGTGTTGATGAATCCTAGTAGGATTAGGATTACTATTTCTTTTTGCAATAGCCTCTGGAGGATGATGTATGAAACCATAAAGGGTGGACATGCAGAGCCAAGCCAGAAGACAACGAGCATCTCATCTAAAGCAAAGAGTGCAAGAGAATTAAAAGTTTGGTATGCTTTAGCACTAGATTCTTGTATAAGGCTAGGATTTACGAGTCCTAAAAGGTCCGAGAGGGTTACGAGAAAGTGAAAAACCCTTGTATTTATGGTCGGCTTTGCCAAATCTTTGTTACTCGTCATTATTGTTTCCTCGCCTTTATTTCGATTCTCTACTACATTGTTCTTGATATTGTGCATACTTGTGCCTTATGTCCCTTATCTTCCAACTCTGTGGGGGGGTGAGGGCTACTATGCACAAAAAGGGGTGTCAGAGCATGAGAGGTTCTTAGTAGGTTGTGGCCTCCCCAGTTATCCTCTGTACCTCTTAAACTATTTTGCTTTAATAAAGTAGGGAAATGTCTATTGTCTTAAATAGAGGTGTTCTTGGGTACATCAGGGTGACAAACTGCAATATTAACCGCTGTGCTGTGCATTTAATCTTATTCATCTTTCGTATCTATACTGGTAATATTTGATTCAAGCAAAAGACACTGCCATTGCAAAACTGAAGGAGTCATGTCTTTTTTCTGACAATAGAGAAGCTGGGATTACAGCTGAGAGATAAACAAAAAAAAAATCAACAATAAAAGTAGGAACTAACCAATCTCCGAGCATGGAGCCAACTGGGATATGTACGGAAATCTACACACAACACTGCAACAGTAAATGCAATTCTAAACTGCAGAGTAAGAGATGAAATTGACCTGATGGCACCGTTGCTGTTGTGTTATTTGATGGTGAATCAGAAGATTTTTTGGAAGTAAGTGGGTTATCGTTGAAACTGCAGAACAGAATTACAAAACTTCACAATAATCACATCGCATGTTGGATCAACAATACCACTAGACCAAACGAACCTAATCGGTGTGAAACGCGAAAATGAACCGTTGGTCGGGATTATTCCTGACAAATTGTTATGTGACAAGTCCCTGCATGAAAATATTGGCATATACATATCTCAGTTATCACATTTTGGGTGATTGGGTTGGGGTAGTATAGTACTTACAGTACTTGAAGATTTTGGATTGTTGTCAATGACATGGGAATTGGACCTGATAGGCTATTGTTGTTAAGACGGCTATCCTTGTACACAATTCAAAGAACATGAGTATTAGCTTATATGTTTAATTGCCAACATTGTCACAAACACCGTCATCTCGTAATTTATTTTCTGAGCAAAATGTAGTAATTTATAAAAGTTAATATTTTTAGTTGTTGTCTCAATAGAAAGATGCATACTTCATGCTGACCATAATTTGTACTTTACATGAACTCTTTGTCTCAACAGAAAGATGCATACTCTTTAACAAAGAAAGAAGCTCAGTTCACATGCATATAGAAATTAAGATAAACTACATGCTGGCGTGATCATGAAATGAATATACCATATCAAATACTAAAATGATGGCCAGCTCCTCTAAGTAATACAGTGAGCATCTGGACCAATCTCAAAACTTGATAGGGATTTGTCAACTGGGACTAATTACTTATTAGATTTCGTATGGAGTAAAAAGAAAGAAATTAAAGAAAAATCAGTAACTGCATGGAAAGCCAAATATGGACATTAAGTTTACAGCATGGATGGGAGTATTTACAGGTTATTAAGGTTTGGTAGATTTCCCAATTGATCTGGTATTTCACCATTGAATTTGTTCAAATAGAGATCCAGAGTCTGCAGATTCGTTAGGTTCCCAAGCTCACTTGGTATTGTCCCGCTGATGTTATTGCCATAAAGTTCTCTGCAAACCAGAAGATATATTGGTAGTTCAGCACCAATGATGGTACATAAAAATCAAAGAACTGATGGTTTTACTTTTATATAAAAACCAAATGAATCTGATAACAGGAGATAACTAACGTTTCCATAAAGTGTTCAGTTGACGATAGTACACGGGTTTTGCAAGCTATGCCATCCGTTTCCCTTTTCCAAATGTCAATCAAAAATCCAAAATGCTAACAAATCATGACCAACACGACACACTAAATGTCGTCGATGTGCATACAGAAACAATTCTTCACTCAGACCAAGCTCTTGACTGAAAGCTTTAATATCAGGAAATTATTCGGTGACTGGGTACGACTGAAAATTATTGATTACTCGAAATTGTTGCTTCTAAGCATAAATTGGCAGGCATGACCATGAGTGCTGATACTGACTGAAAAAACGAGCAGAAGCCATGCGAGCAATTAAACAGCTCGAATGAAAAATCCAGTGCAAATTGCCAGCTTGGAAATTCTTGACGGAAGAAACTAAGAAATCACTCATCCTGAGTCATCCAAGCTTACAGGGATTGCAAGGCCTGCAAGCGCCCAATCGCGGAGTTCAACTGGCCGGACAGCGACTGACTCCCGAGGTCCCTGCGTGGAATGCACAGCAGAATAGCAGAAGCAGTGAGCACCCGCGAAACGCAGGGAGCAAGCGCGTAAACCGAGCATCAGTGGGATCGGACGCGTGCGTACAGCCTGACGACTAGTTGGCTCTCCTGTTCGCAGGTGACGTGGAACCAGGTGCAGGGGCTGGTGGCGCCCGTGTCCCAGCTCTGGAACGCCTGGTTGCCGGCGAAGCCTGCCATGAAATCGCGCAGGGCATCCACTGCACGCGCACGCGCAGCAACCAGCCGCGTGAGTACGCACGTACGTACGGGAGCAGATCAGCGAAGACGGTTAGCCACGAACCAAGGGGAGGTGTGGGCGGCCGCGGGAGGCCGGAGGCGTACCGGACGTACGTACCTTCGGAGTCGGGGACGACGAAGGCGAGGCGGCACAGGAGGACGCCGCCGAGGAGGAGCAGCATCACGGCCGCGGCCATCGGCGCGAGGAGCGGGGGGAGGGGAGCGCGCGTGCCGTGCCGCGGGGTTTTGTGGGGCGTGGCGGCAATGCTGCATCGCGATTCGCGGGACGGCGGGAGGCGAGCGAGACGACCGCGAGCCTGACTCTTGAGTGGAGTAAATGGGGTGGGGCCTGCGCGGCCTGGACTGGTCCAAAGGTTATAAATCGCGTTTTCCGCGGCTTTGCGGCCAAAAAAAATGTTATAAAAGTTATCGCGGGCTATCGTGGAAACTATTCTATATAGCGTTTTCATAAAAAAATTATACGAAATATAAAATATTTATATTATATTAGTCACATCCAACTAAATAAAAAACATATATGTTACTTTAGAAGTATTTGTAGTCTAATGTATGTTCATATGTTCAAAACTAGTTAAGGGCCTGTGCTTCACGCGTGGATTAGTGGAGAAGGAGGAGGCGTGGATCGGTGGGACACAGACGGACGGGGGTCGACGTGCTCGCGTTGGATTGGTGGAGAGGAGGACGTGAATCGAGGTGTGGGCAGCCGTTAAATTAAATTGAATGGTTCATATTGCTTTGATGAGCCATCACTCATCACCACAGCAGGATTTTTAGAAGTAGAGATTAATATGTTAAATAAGTGACTGCAATCTATCCTTCTGTACGTTCATTATAGAGAAACTTCTCTAAATGATCATTTATTATTTTTATATTAATAGTATCACCTTTTGATATTAGAGAATGTAAGAATGAATTAGAGCATAACAAAACACGCAATTATGGTTAGATTTTCAAAGGAAATTAAAAAAATTAGCATAACGGTGCTACAACGGCTACAAAAGTAACAGAAATAGCGGTCAATTTAGTGGCTATAGAGGACACAGCTGTGTTCGTAGAATTTTAGTTTTTAGCGTAGCGTTTTAGTCTGAAAACGCCAGGCTATTTTGAACTTTGACTGGTCTTTTTTTCAATCGGCCTGGACTCTGGAGTGGACTGGACTTGGTTGGTCGACCGTGCCGTGTCGTGCGGTTCGGTTCAGGGGAGTCAACAGGTCAACCAAGGCAGCACATGATACACGTGCCACAGCACTACATGGCACGCAGCCACGCACACGAAATATATTTTTTTAGAAAGGGGTGACCATCATTTCAAAGCCTTTTACACAAAGGTCCCTACGTAACAAGAAAATATAAAATACATTCTTCAAGGGCCTTAGTGCTAAAGGCCATATGCTTCCGGGAGCCTCCTGCTTTATACACCACTGTGGACGAAACCACTGAAATCCATTATCGCTGCTAGCTTCCTCTTCTCAAACCTCAACCACATAGGGTTATGGATACTCAAGATCAACATCAAGCATAGATGTGGAGGCTTACAGTTATGTCACAAGGAAGAAAACAAAGTCGGTGAAGCACCGCCGAAGACTGTCGCTGTGATCCCCAAGCTCATTCTTGCAGGAGCCACCACATCTCTAGAACTTTCGCTTTCTACAACTACACCTTCTCCTCCGCCAAGCGGGAAATCTAACATTCCTCCAATCCATGCCACCACCAGCCTAGAGAGGTCTATATTAGCTATTTCATAGCTCTAAAGCGTCGCAGGCCATGCTGTCAACGACTACCTACTCACTGACAGCCACCAGAGCCACCAGAGAGGAAACCCTAAACCATCGCCCAATCGACAAAATTGATGGCGGCGAGCCCCTAGCTCCAACTAAATTTAGCCTAAGAAAGCTACTATTGTATATCCGTTGGCGTAGACCACTAGGCGTCATCACCCACCAGCGACCCGAAGGCCACCGATGTCGGGAAGGCCAGCCAGATCCACACCGGTGATGCAATCGCTCTACTGTAGCACTAGAAAGGGGAAAGTGGAGCGACTTTTCAACATAATATGTTACAATAAATATACTTAACAAATCAAGTACGCTCATATGTACCCTCTCAAAAAAAATTGTTCATATGTATACGTTGGAGTGCCGAATTTTGTATCATCGAATATTATTGTATCATGCAATATAAAATTCATTATACTTAATATACAGTTCCAACGGTATAGTGTTCTTTAATATTTTTTATATTTCTGATATATTGTAAGTTTAAGATAGCCCTTATGTGATTTTGGTAATTAATAATAAACGTATTTAATAACAATGCTTGATTTAGTACTTTACAAATGGCAAACCTCTAATATGATGTTTATTGCTATGAGACTAATGTGTCCCTCGCTAAGTTTATTTTAGTCTCATTCTAATAGAGGGATTCTTTGTGTCAATTGGATAAGCTATTCATACTTGCAAGGTATGTCTCTTTGTAATAATCTTATAAGACTAACAATTTGGTTGATTGATCCATTTAGCCTCACATATACAAATAGGATGGATAAGCAAAGACGAGGTATGCAATTCAGCATCTCACTCATATTCATTAGTGCATTCCTCTTATGCAAGCACTAACTATTAGTTGATTGAATTTATGCTCCTTGCTTCATGCCATATTTATTTAAGCATAAATACACTAGAAATTCACAGTATGTATATGTTTCTTGCTTGACTTTGGGATCTTTGCTCTTATATATCATGTTTTAATGATCCCTTAGTTGTCTCACTCGATAGACTTCACCATGTCATAAACTATATTCGTGCATGTATGCTTGTCTTATATATTCTCACATGCACACCTCAAGTGAAGTTTATCATGTATATTATGTTGTCTCCTATATGGATCAATGTTCTTAATTATCTCTATTATTGGATTAATAACTTCACTTGTCTTGAATTATATTGTATATGTGTATTTCCCTCTTTTAGTCATTTATGTACATCTTGTGAAGTATGTAAACCAATTGTGTTAATTGTTTATCATGTGCCTTAGAATTAAATGCTTATTTATCTTTGGGCATTCTTCACTCATGTGCATATAGATTTATTGTTATATTATAAATGCACATGTGAGATCGATCATATGTCAAGTTTTTTCATTTATGATGAGCTTTATTGTGAAACATTTGTGGTGATCAATTGATTATGAGTATCAAATCTATTCATTTATATTGAGCGTTTGGGGTCTAATGCTTTTCATGAGGTGATGTGAAGAGGATTAGGTCCCGTGGAGGTGAATGACGACTACGTGGTGTTGAGGGGCGATGACCAAGTTAAGATCAACAAGACGGCGAGTCATCGGAAGGTTGATGACAAAATCAAGGTCGATAGGGAAAGAGGATCATCAAGGGGATGGTTGAGCCAAGGTCAGCAAGACGGAGAAGTCATCAAGAAGGGTGATCAAGTCAAGGTTGATGGATCAAAAGCATCATCACTATTTGAAGGATGTCGCTAGGTAAAGAAGGAATCAATAGATGATGGTTAAGTCGAAGTCAATAAGACAAGAGGATTATCAAAGTTTGATGATGATGTCGAGACTGACGTGATGGGAGGATCGTCAAGGAGAATGATCGAGTTAAGGTCAGTGGGACGGAGAAATCATCAAGATTTGGTGTCGAGTCAAAGTTGACAAGACAAAGACATCACACCAAGTGTGAGTGCATCGTGAAGGGGTTAATGGAGGATATCAAACTTCAAGAGGATGCGCAAGGCGAAGTTATGACTAGTGTAGGGCTAAAAATGTTTCCTACTCTTTTATCGGTCTTGGTGATTGGTTTGAAAATTGGATTAATAGGATAGTCACGTACTCTTAAGGGGGTTCGGAAAAGTGTGGTGATCGCATGAAAAATCCCCATTTGATGCACCTAGGTTGTGTTTTCCAAGCCTTAGAAACCTTAGGAAGAGGTTAGGAGCTAGTTGGAACCTAGGTGAGGAGTTGTCGCAGCAGCCTAGCTGCGACGGACGGCAACGGACCACATTGGCCAAGAGAGGTGTAAGGGAGTGATGCACTTTGAGTCTTCTAAACCCTAGTTGAGCCTAGTGAGGTGTCAAGGGTGTTGGAGGAGTGTTGTGCGTAGGGGCAGATTTGGGCCTATGGCTGGGTAGGCTACAGCCCGGGGCTTTGCGCTGTACCCCTATGAATATATGTTAAGGCAGTTAAGCGCAATATATGGGCATAGCAGCCCAGCGTCGGTCGTGGTGATCATTTTTTGGATCGCTGCTGTCCGCTAAAGTGAATGAGCAATTAGCTAGCGAGGCAAGAAGGCTTCTTGGGCAGTTGGGCTTGTTCGTTGCACTGTTGTAGGCTTGCAGCCTGTTCCACCACTCAGCCTGCTCATGTGGACAGACTAGACCTAGTCGTGTCACATGTGCAAGTGCCTTCAGGAGTCCTGGTGATCGCATCGTGCCCCTTCGGCTGCACAGTTGCGCCTGTGCCCTGCGTGTCCGTTCGTTTGCAATGTGCAACGCGGCAACGCCAACCTCGTCAGCGTCCGCGTCTGCCGCTGGCGACTCGGCGTTGACCTCCGCGTCTGCCGTCGGTGACTCCACGTGATGCCGGCGCCACGCCACGGCTGCGTGTCCCTGCTCCATGGTGACAGGAGGTCCTGTCTTTTCCCAGCGCCACGCCACGCCGCCTCCGCCGCAGTCCGCAAGCTCGCAGACTGCAGCACTGCAGCAGCGCAACCCCGCAGGTCATCGTGGTCTCGAGGATTTGCTACTAGCCGCTATCTACTAGAGTACACTAGTAGGTCCAATACTGCTCTCTCTCTCTCTCTCTCTTAGCTTGTTGATTACTTGATTTAATTACTCGATAGTTAATTTTCTATTTATTCGTACAGTGTCTCATTTATATAAGAATTTACATTAAATTAGGGAGAATGAAGAGAACTTTGACATCTTATTTTCAAGCATATTCGCAGTCTAATCAACCTCATATAGAAATGATTGGAATGGACCCAACGGGAGATAGTATCAATGACGAAAACAATCATGGTGTTGAACTCGATCAGGATGATATTGTTGCCGATCCTGGGCTTCGAAAACCAGTCGAGGAGTTCAATGTAAATGTTAGAGATGCTGCTAGAAGAGAGTACTTGCAATTAGGACCATGCCAAACATTTGGACATGATTTTCTATGGAAAGGACAAGGGAGTCAAAAGAGAATATTTCAGGAATCATGGTTTAATAGGTATGATTGGTTGGAATATAGTGTTGCTAAAGATGCGGCCTTTTGTTTTTACTGTTATCTCTCTAAGCAACCAAGACCTAAAAACTTTGGTGTTGATGCCTTCACAAACAAAGGGTTTAGTAATTAGAAAAATGCAATTAAATCTTTTGATGATCATGTTGGCAAAGTCAATAGTGCTCACAATAAAGCAAGAAGACATTGTGAGGATTTTAAAAAGAGACAAAATGTTGATCATGTGTTGGCTAGAGCTAGCAAGAAGATGGAAGAAGCATATAGAGCATGTGTTACTATTATGCTACGTATTGCAAAATTTCTTCTACTGCAAGGTCTTGCTTTTCATGGACATGATGAGTCATATAGCTCAAACAATAGGGCAAACTTCTTAGAGCTTCTAAAATGGTATAAGGCACATGATAAAAAGACTAAAAAAATGCTTGCAAATTCTCCTGGAAATAATTTAATGACTTCTCCAAGCATTCAAAAGCAGATGTGTCAGGCTTGTGCTGATGAGACCACCAAAGCCATTATGAGTGCTATAGGAGACATTTTTTGCCGTACTTGTTGATGTGTCAAGAGATGCATCCATCAAGGAGCAAATGGCGGTGGTCTTAAGGTTGATTGTGTATTTATATAATTATATTAATATATTATCATTTTTATATTTGTACATGACTCATATGTTAACTACGACACTTACAGACTTTCACTCACATACTCCACGTAGGTATGTCAATAACAAAGGCAAGTGATAGAGAGATTTCTTGCAGTTTAGCATGTTTCTGACACAACATCATTTTCACTAAAGCAAGCTTTAGATGGTATATTTTCTACTCATGATTTATCTATGTCTAGGTTAAGAGGGCAAGGATACGATGGAGCATCAAACATGAGAGGAGAAATTCATGTGTTACAAAGAAAAATATTGGATGAAAATCCATATGCTTTTTATGTACATTGCTTTGCCCATCAGTTGCAGTTAGTGGTTGTTTCTGTCACCAAGTGTTGCTCTTCTATTTTAGATTTCTTCAATTATACTACTTTGATAGTCAACAGTGTCAATGCTTCTTGTAAGAGAAGGGACCAATTGACCCAAGATCACCATGACAATCTTTTGAACAAATTGGAGAATGGTGATGTTTTTACACAAAGAGGAAAAAACGAAGAAACTAATCTTGCAAGGTCTGGCGATACTCGTTGGGGCTCACATCATAAAACTTTGTGTCGTCTTCTTCATATGTGGGACTCAGTCTTAGAGGTATTAGAGAATATTAGCAATGATGCCACTAATGTAGCTTAGAAAACCACAGCCTCTGATTTATTAGAAAAAATGGTGAGTTTTGAATTTGCCCTTGTATTGCATCTTATGATCAGACTATTGGGTAAGGCTAATGATCTATCACAATGCTTGCAAAGAAAAGATCAAAACATTGTTCGTGCTATAGGATTGGTTAGGGCCACAATAACAAAAGTTCAGAATATAAGAGATAATGGTTGGGATGAGCTGTTCGAAGAGGCAAAGGCTTTTTGTCTCCAACATGTTAACATTGTGCCAAATATGTCAGACACAATAACAATGAGGGGTTGTTCAAGGGGTCGTGGTGGTCAATTGGTAACTTACTACCATCATTTCCGTATTGAAATTTTTTACTGTGGTGCATGACCAAATTATTGTTGAGTTGAACAATAATTTTCCTTAAAGATCTACTCAACTTTTGAAGTGCATTGCTTGTCTTGATCCGAATAATTTTTTTGCAAACTTTGATGAAGACAAGCTAGTTGAACTTGCTAAGATTTATGCTACTAACTTCTCTCAATATGAAAGTATAGTCCTTAGGGACCAACTTGGCACATTTATTGCAGATGCAAGAGCTGATCAATATTTTTTAAGTTGTAATGACCTCAAAAATCTAGTTGTGATGATGGTTCAGACAGATAGGCACAAGGTTTTTCTATTGGTATATCGTCTCATCGAACTAGTATTGATTTTGTCGGTGGCAACAGCTACCGTAGAAAGAGTCTTCTCAGCTCTGAACATTATTAAGACTGAACTGAGAAAAAAATGAACGATGAATAGATGAATCATAGAATGGTTTGCTATATTGAGCGAGATATATTTGAAAGCATTGAGGAAGAAAAGATTTTGCAACATTTTCAAGGGATGAGACATGCAAATTTGACCTATCTCGTGCTAGTGGTAAGTTAGATTCTTGTAAATTTGAAATCGATATAATTTCTTATGTTTTGATTTACTTTATATGGTAACTTTTCAGGTTCTGATTCGTGTCCTGTTATTGATGAATAAAATATATGTCTCATATTTGGATCGACCTAATCTTCATTATCTAGGTACTCAAACTATATTATCCAGATTTCAGAATATATTGTATTAGTGTATTGTGTTTTTTGGATTTTGTTATTGTTTCGTATAGCTAATTTATCGTATTTCCATATAAGTTTTAGAACATTATATATTAGCCCGGGGCTTGACGAGATTCTGCGTCCGCCACTGCTTGTGCGAGAAAGAGGTGGTAGAGGGTCGGAGAGTGTAAGTTTTGGAGGTGGCTTTGGTTTCCCTAGGTTTTTCGCACCACTCATTTGGGTTTGAGGTGGTGTGACCTTGTGGAGTGGATAGCCCTTATTCTTAGCCTTCCGTAGAGTCCAAGATCACCTAATTCCAACACCCGAGCTGGAGATATGGCCGTTTTACCGGAGTTTAACGGGCTATCTGTGTGTGACGGATGGTCCGTCGTGGTGGTCCACCGTGCGGCGGACCGGTTTGGCAGAGCAATATGTTTTCCGGGTGCTGCGTGGGGTTTTAGCCGTGACGAACGGTCCGGCATTGCGACGGACGGTCCGCCGTGTTTGTGGCGGACGGTCCGCCATATTGACGGACGGGTTCGCCATATTGACGGACCGGTCTGTATGCATTTTTCGGCTTGTCATTTTCCTAACGGCTAGTTTTTGAACTTGGGCCTATAAATAGGAACTGAAGGCCTCCTCCTTGGGGTTGCTCGTCCATGTTTAGACTCTTGAGACCCAAGGTGAGTGAGAGAGCCTACTTGAGTGATTCATAGCCAATCTTTGAGTGAATCGAGCCCAAGTTCATTGGTGCATCTTGTGGGGGTTGATCGGTGCGATCAACTCATCTTCATCAAGCTTGTTACTCTTGGAGCTTCGTCTCCGAGACGGTGTGGTGGTTGTGTGATCTTGAGCTTTCAAGGAGCTTTTGTGGAAGCCTCGATCACGTTCTTGTCAGGGGATTTGGGAGTCTTTCCCGCGGAGTGGCGATTCGACTACCCCGAATGGATCATCTAGGCTCTAGCGACGAGTGCTAGGTGGAAGCTATACTCCTCGTGGGAGTGTTTCAACGTGGACATAGGGAGCAAGCCCGAACCATGGGAAAAACTCCATGAGCACTTCTTGATCCCTATCCTTTTACCTTTGTGCAATTACTTTCCGCTTGTTTATGTATTGTGGTTGTTGGCTTGCTTAGCTAGTTACTTATTGTTCTAGTTGTTCTTGCTTGTTTCCATCACCTAGGCTAGGAACATGTGTTCCAACATTATTCTTTAGCTTCCGTATTTAATTAAGGTTTGGACATAAGTATTAAATTGATTGAATAGAAAGTAAAATTTTGAAAGCCCAATTCACCCGCATCTGGTTCCTTACATATATATTCAAGCATAAGCCATTTTAGGATGTACGGCTCCAAGATTTAGCTAAGGATTTTTTTAAGATGCACCAATCGACTCCCTATGGGTAAGACAACCGAAAAGATATAGACGGTTAAATTTATCACATGATTTAACTCAGAGAATCGATCACCCTCCTCCTCACCTGGAGGATGCCGCACTCCTATACATATGTTTCCACTTCGTGTACCCTCACCTAGAGGAGCAAATCGATTAAAAATGACACAAATTTAGTATTAGATGCAATTAAGAACAAGGCTAAACACCACATCTCTATATTTTTGGAGCTTGATTCGACTGACTGATAAGACAACCATAAACCCATACCACACCGTTACTCTAGCTGGCGAATATTTTGTTGCCTAAAACCTCTTAGGGCAATGATGGATAAGGCGTCCTAAATGCAATTCCTAAATCCGCTATCGTCAGGAGTGGACAGGATGCAGATGTCGATCTTTGGGGATGGCGTGGCTAACTTCGCAAATCCGTCAAGACATGAGGTGGCCATTATAAAGGAAATCATACACTCGTTTGATGAAGCTTTGGGGTTAAAAGTGAATGTTAGCAAGAGTGAGGTTTATAAAGTGATTGCCTCTGATGTTGACATGGATGAAATTCTAGGAGACTTCTAGGCGGCAAGAAAGGATTTTCCTTGCACTTACTTGGGCCTACCACTTAAACCAACCAAGCTAGTTCCGACCTCCGACCTCCGAGCCGCTCTCGTGGATGACTCGGAGGGCATCCGCACCACCACCTAGGTCGGGCCCCTCTTCCTCTATCTCCCTACCTGCCCCTTCCTCTCCTTTCCTCCTCTCCTCTCCTAGCTTCCCCTGCGTGCCACCACCAGTCCTCCCGGCCCCAGGACGACCGGACGGTTACGGATCGGCCAGATCCGGCGTCAGATCGGCCGGGTTTTGGAGTTCGGCGGCGGCGACCGTGTTGAGGGTTTCACGGCGTGGTGCAGTGGCGGCAGTGATCTCAAAGGCGAGCTCGTCAAGCTGACTGGTGGTGACGCCCTTGGGTGCTCCTCGTCGGTGGCTTCTTCGCCGGAGGCTCATCATCAGTGGCCTCCTCCTCGCTGGTAGCTCCTCGTCGGTGGCAGCCGGTCACTGGCCTCGGGCGACCTTCTGGGCGATGACAACGGCCGACGCAGACCTTCTGGGCAACGAGGATGGGTGGCTCCTCGTCGGTGGCCTCCTCGCTGGAGGCTCATCATCGGTGGCCTCTTCCTCACCGATAGCTCCTTGTCGGTGGCCGCCGGTCGCTGGCCTAGGCGCTGCGGCCGTGGACAACCTTGGTCGACGTGGCGCCCAATGCTGCAGGCCCTCGAGACGTCGCCACCGGGGTCTTCTTCACTCGGCGGGGGCTGGGTAGATCTAGCCTTGGAAGGAGTTCCAAGCAGTGGGCCGAGGACGAAGGTCCTCGGCGTTTCGTCGATGGGTGGCTCGCTCGCTACCAAGGTGCATGTGCTTGCGGGACGGTCGAGGATGGCGGTTTCGGCCAGATCTATGGTTTGCCAGCTGCGGAACGCCTGGTGAAGCGTCTTCATCGTCCCTCTCCTTTGTGGTAGTGATGTCCGTTCTTCTCTTGGTGGCCTGGGCTGAGGCGTCGCCATCGCTCCCTTTCCCTGTGGCGGCGGCGTCTGTTCCTCTTCTTAGCGGTCTGCACTGATGGCTTCGGATTTGTCCTAATTCTGCTGGTGGCGGCAGTTTGCTCGCCTGTGGAGCATCGAGGGAAGCGTCATCGCCATCCCCCCTCTTTGTTGGCGACGTCCATTCTTCTCCTTGGCGGCCGCATCAAAGCGTCACGGTTGCCCCCTCTCCCTGTGGTGGCGGTGTTCGTTCTTCAACTTGGCAATCCTCAGCGTTGGGATCTCGTCCCCCCTTGGCTTCTTGTAGCGTTGTCATCTGGCAAGTGGTCTCCGATCGTAGCCCTGTTCGGCCTCCTCCATGCGTGACTCATGGGGGTGTAGGTGCTCCGGGTGAAAGCCCTACCCAGCTTTTCTTGCTTGGGTCGACGATGGCGGCGCCCTCAGGTGTCGCTTCCTTTGTTGGAGGCTTCGTTATGGTGTCCCTTACCCTCCGGAGTATCTTCGGGTGAAAACCTAGGTCGCAACCTTGCTGAAGGCGTCGTCCTGAAGATCTTTTCGCGCTGTTGGTTGGCTAGCAGCTATAGCGGTGGCTATCGGGCGATCTCCTAGACCGTGCTTCCCGCCTAGTGGCAGTTTCAACTCATCATGTCCTGCTTCATGCCCTGCTCGGCCTCGTTGTTTCTTCCTGCTCGGTGGTGACGGTTGGAATCTCCATTGTTTATTGTCCTTTGTGGAGCTCGCTTGGGGGGCAGGTCAAGCCTTGGCCGAGCATCCCCGGCGGCGGTGATGACTGGTGGCAAGACCAGCCTTCCCTTGCCCCACAATACGGCTACAGTAGTCGTGGATGGTTCGGTCGAGCATACCTTGCGACGGTGGCGATGGGGGCTTCCTCCAACAACCTGGCATCATCTCTTGTGGCGGTGGTGTCTGAAGTCTCCGCTCTTCATCTCGTCTTTGTGGTGCGGTTGGCACTAGGGGTTGGTCGCGCCTCAATCGAGCATCTTGCACGGTGGTGACGTCTGATGCTCTCCCTCTTGCGTCTTAGCGGAGCATCTCGTGTGGCAGTGACGATTGGTGGCTCGACCGGCCTTCCCTTGCCCCACAGTGCATTCGACTTCGATGGTAGTGGATGCTTCGAGCGCGCATCCCTTACTGTGGTGGTGTTGATGGGCTAGACCCTCGTGTGACGGTCCAGCTATAGTCTTCGCTAGGCCGGAGCGGTGTTCTTGGTGGTGTTGTGTGCCGACTCTATCGGGCAACGACCGGTCGGATCGTGTTCTTTCCTCTCCCCTCTTCTCTTTATCTCCGCCCCCTGTTTCTCTTGTATTTGTAGAGCTCTCTCCTTTTTGAATGAAATGGCAAAACGCCTAGCCTTTGCGTTCAAAAACCAACCAAGCTAAAGAAGGTTGACTTCGTGCCTCTCATTGAGACGATCAGGAAGGGGCTACCTGCATGGGCAGGGCATTGGATCTCAAATGTAGGAAGGTTTGTTCTTATAAACTCCCCACTGACCTCAATAATGACATACTCTATGACCACATTCAAGATTTCAATGTGGGTGATCAAGAAAGTAGACCGCATTAGGAGAAGCTTCTTGTAGAGAGGGAAAGAGAATTGCTTGGGTGGTCATTGCTTGCTTAATTGGCCAGCTGTTTGCATGCCGAAGCATCTTGGTGGTTTAGGAATGAAGGATCTTGAGAGAATGGGACATGCTCTGAGAATAAGATGGTTGTGGTTCCAATGGACAGATATCACAAGACCTTGAGCCGGCACAACTACACCATGTGAAACACATGAAAGAGACCTCTTTGAAGCTTCTACTGTTTTGCGAGTTGATAACGGAAAAAAGGCTCTCTTGTGATTATCAAAATGGTTGAATGGACAGTCACCACGGGATATAGCGCTGGCATGCTTTGCATTGTGCCAGAGAAGAGCAAAGAAAACGGTGTACCATGAGTTGGTGCAAGATAGATGGATAGAGGTGCTTCTTAAAATCACAACTGAACACCAACTTAGGCAGTTCATTCGTCTAGGGATCGCCAAATGCAAGTATTCAGCTCTAAGGGTAGATAGAGGAACACTGTGGTGTGGCGATGGACGCCAAATGGGACGTACTCCGCGGCTATAGCCTATAGGGCACAATTCTTGACTAACTACCCTACCATGGACTACAAGAGTATATGGGTAGCGGCGGCAGAAAACAAGTGTAAGTTTATTGCTTGGCTCGCCTTGAGGAAGAGGATCCTCACGGCAAATCGCTTACTCTTGAGAGGATGGCCTCATTGCACCATGTGCACGTTGTGTGGGTTGTAGCTAGAGACAATAGTTCATCTATTCTAGGAATGTGCTTTTGCTAAGCAAGTGTGGAGGAAATTTACTGAGCTCTAACATTTCAGTGTTTAGCTTTTGAGGTTGGTGGCGCTACTTAGAGAAGGGCAGCGACGAGACGGTTCAAGGAAACTAACGGAGTCCTAATCTACAGAATGCGACACTTATGGAAAGAGCGGAATGACAGGATCTTAAAACTTGAGTTCACCTCCCTTCATCAAGTTGTGCACCGTATAGGTGACACTTCGCACTAGGAGATTTGACTTTCCATGAGCTCCTTAGCTCGCAGCAGCCTGAGTTTTTTTTTTCCCTCTCTCTTTTTATCTCTGGTTTTCTTTTACCATTGTAAGTACTTTTGCTACCCTTCTATGAATAGATACACTCTATGGGTACTGGTTCAAAAAAAAAAAAATTTGTTGCATTAGATTAGAGATCTGTGTCATTGATCTGAGGAGCAGTGACCTACCATGATGAACTAAAATCGCGATTGTGTTTGCAACTTGTGTTATAAACATACGGTAAATTCAACGGTCTAGATCCATCCGTTGGTTAAGATGGAGCACTGTTCTCTGCACCATTGAATTAAAAATACACAGTTTAGATATACTTATTATCTTATCCTTAGAGATCTTACCCTCTTAGAGGTGAGGTCACTGGATCATTAGACAAAATAAAATAAATCTCACAGTAATTTGAGTGCAAAAGTTCACTGAGAAGACATGCTCCTCGTCAGTCTCGCGCCAGTCGACGTTTGTGCGGGTCAGGGAGGTGGTATCGCCACGTCTAAAGATTACTTCCATGTGAAATAAATGTTGATTTTACTAGCTTAACATTTCTTTTGGTTCAATTTAGTTTCAATACACGTTTGTGTGCTACCAGTTAGCAAAACTGACAAAAACATCTCATCATCAACACTATCTCACTATGAGGCTAAGAGCGATTCTTAGGTCGCTTTGGACCAAAGTTTGATGCCCATATGAAAAGACCGGCAATCCCGAAGGCTGCTCCGAAACCTGGGCGGATGCCTGCAATCAACTCACAGAGTTCTCTCACGGTGCTAGCCAGCAATGGCTCCCCTACCGCCTTCTTCCGATCAGCAGCACTCTGCACGGTACCTGATCAAGGGAAAGACAATCAGGCAAGAACCTTTACCTTATTGCTTAAGCCACCTTAGAAGCTAATGCCATCAAAGCAGAGATAAACCTTGCGGAGCTGAGGGTGTCAGTTGGTGAAGTTGAGCTTCAGCTGTATGAACAATGCTCATGGAACTTTTAACACCCTTCCTCATTTCTTGACTGATTTAGAAAATGGTGGCATTCAGAAACATATAAAAGAAGCGGGTGATGATAAACCACAACCCTACTACCCTAGTATGTGAAATAGCCGCTAAGCAAGCAACGATGATCGTTCAGTGTTCACCCTTTTTCCCTTTCAAAGAATTCGGATTCTTTTTAGAGAATACTATGCCAATTTTGTTTCCCATATGTAATCAAGCAGGTATTACAGAAGTGGCTAAATTTTTATACAGAGTAGCATCTAATATATCAGAATCCGTAAGTAATTTCCATAGCCAGAAGTGGTTGAATTTTGCATAGTGGAGAATACAATATGTTGGGAGTAAACACAACTGCACATACGCATGCAATCATCAGATCCTCTAACAGTAAAAAAAATAAATAATGGAAGCACGTGAGAAGTATCAATTACTCACCTTAGATCACTCAGATCCATGGCCAAGTCACTGACCTCCCTTTCAACTAGTCTCACTGAAGCCATGATTTCAGGAAGCTTCTCTCTAGTGGAATCAAAGGACTTTTCAAGAGAATCCTCTGCCCTCTTACACTCCTAAAAATAGTTAATATATCTATATCAATAGTAGCTACCGTATTCCATTTCAGACGCTGTAATGAATGAACTGACATACCGACAGGGTGTGAATCACCGAAAAGAATACAAAGCCTGCAGATATTGCAACCTATATGATATAGAACTGTGATCAACAGAAACAGTAGTCTTCTGACACTATGCATTTCCAAATCAAGAACACAGTCAAGACATTCATACATTTAAAACAGAATCCAAACTATGCATTAATAAACCTAACAACATATGAAGCTGTATAAAAGGTATCCTTTACTCATTACCCAAATACATATCCCAATCAAGAAAATGGTTTGATTTTATATATGAAGCATTTTAATTTTGCAGTTGATTTTGAATAACATGGAGCAACAAGCTTGTATGTATTTGAATCCTGTTTATTTATATATATATAATTTTATTATTATCTATTACCTACAGGGGTAACCAACCCTGAGATCTGGGCCTGTCCACGTCGAAGACAAATTACTCGGTATCTGTTTTGTCAACTTTCTCTGTCCCCTGCCCTGCTCTTCTGACTTTGCATAAAAACTTAAGGACTGATGGTGCGATCTACATATTGTGCGTTTCTCAATGCGAGGCTCCGACATTTGTTTATATGGTTTTCTAGAGGCAACTTGCAAACTTACCAATTTGTTTCTGATTTTTTGTGGCAATAGTGGCATGCATTATGCTATTTTTTGAAGCCTCATTTACATTTCTCTTCTAATGTGGTTGATTTTCGCTCATTATCTTTAGTGCTTTAAAACGCAGCTCTACATTGCCCCCAAACACTTTAATCTAACCACATACTTTGCACCACTGGAATAACCGGGACGCGCGCGCAGGCGCGCACTATCATTTCTAGTATATATTTAAAGCGCAAGTTACTAGCCACAAATGAGGCAGTCCACATCACCTCCTTTTTGTCGTCCGTCCGATCACGCAGATGTCCGCATCTGGCCAACCACCGCATATGTTTTTGCAGACGAATCCTTTCCTTTTTCGTTAATCAACCCGCCGTCCACGCAGGTTACTGCCCATAAAGAAGGTTGCCGACGTGGCATCCGTTCGATCGTGCCGCTGGCCATGTCTGACCGTCCACCGCATACGTTTTTACAAAAAAGTCCTTTACTTTTCTATTAATCAATCCACCATCCATTTGGACGTGGTCCTAGGTCAAGGCATTGGACTCTTGCTCTCTTTACTTCACGCTGTACATGCCTGTTCGCCGTAGGCCCGCCGCTCACTCTTGCCTAGTGGTGGCCACATGGGCGACCAAGATGGTTAACTGGTTCTTAGGCGACACGACTGTTTAGGCAGACTAATAAGCAGACCATCTTGTCTTACCACCCGCTTCTTGTGCTAGCCTAAACATGGCCCGGTGGCCAAGCAGACCATCTTAGGACGACCAGATTCCTCATGAGCCATCTAGCCAAAAAGGGCCAAGCAGGCCCGTGGTGCCAAAAAAATTCAAATTTTGAAGAAAAAAAAAGAAAAATCAAAAAAAGTTAGAAAAATTAGAAAATTGAAAAGTATGAAAAAATGAAAAAAAAAAATAGAAAAATGGGGAAGTTAAAATAATTAGAAAAACTTAAAGGATGTAGGAAAAACTTTTAAAAATATATATATATTGAGAAAAAGCTAAAAATATGAAATAAATTCTAAAATGAGACAAATGATTGGAATTAAATAATGAGCTTTATTGATGTTTGGCTGCTTCGTTTGGAGATGGCCAAATGGGCCGGCCTGTGACCCACCACTGTAGGCACGACCCAAGCACGGCATGGCCTGCACCTTGGCACGGCGGGCCAGCACGGCACGGCCTAGGCACGGCATGGCCCGGCCCGGCCCGTTTAGGCATGGGCACGATTAGGCACGCCACGGCCCGTTTATTTGAAATATAGCCGTTGGAGGCTTAAAAAAATCAAAAAAATCGAAACAATTCTGAAAAATCCTAAATTTTTTTCTATAAATAGGGTAGCACCTCCCCCCCCCCATTTCCCCACCAACACACTTGCAATTTCTTCTCTTCATTCTCTTATGAAAATTCTCGTGCTCTTAGTGATAATTTGGCAAAATTCAAAATAGTTTACCAAAAATAAAAAAAAAATCTGAAATTCAGATTTTGGCTTCTATCAAGAAAACAAGGTAAGAATATTGATTTAATTTTATAGTTTTCTTTATTTAAAATGATATGAAATTAATAATAGCGCAATTATTTCTTGCAGTTTTCTTAATGGAGAACCCGAAATCACAAGCTGGGAAGGATAGAAAATCCTGGTTCCGGGTGCTAGTAAAATTACAAACCTTATCGACATTGAAGTACTTAAATTATTTTTTTGAGTGAACAGGCAAGAGCACTGCCATTTCATTGAAGTAGGAGAGAACTGTACACTATACAAGAGAGGAAACAGAGGTTGGGTGAGGGGCCTAGAAGCTAATATTACGTGTTGTTGTTGCTGAAGGCAATTGTCCAACCCCAGAAGGCGAAGTCCTCACCGATTTTCGGCATGATCTACATGGAGGTGAGACTACGCTGTTGAAATAGCCATCGATTCCTCTCATTCCAAATGTTCCAGACTATATAGATAATCAGTCTATCGAGCTCACGTCTGATCTCCTTCGATTAGTCATACGCTACATGTTCCCACCAATCTTTGAACTGGATATCGCTCAGGCTGGGGCTAACTAGATGTGGCGTGGCGTGAAGGGAATCCTCCCATACTGTGATAGAGTAAGGGTGGTGATCGATCATCTCCGGCAAGGAGTCGCAGAGGGAGCAGCTTTCACCGTGCAGCCAACCCTTTCTGGTAAGAATGTTAGCAGTACCGATTCTATCGTGCCCCAAAGTGCACGCTAAGAATTTGCAGGGCTATAAGGATGTTGCTAAAGAATTGGGCATTGTAGACTAATTTGGAGAAAGTTCCAAAAGGTAAGAGGGTCTAACCGATATCAACGTTCCCGTTGCCAAAGAAGGATGTATTCTAGGAGTTGGGTCGAAGTACTGAGATGGCGCACTGAGTCAATCCACGTATCGTTGTGTAGTTGTGCCGCGATAGGGCGATTTTTGTTCTTGGCAATAAGATAGAGATTGGGGACTAAGTGTCATGGAGCCGAGCCTTGGAGCCAATGGTCATGCCAGAGGTCAGCCTTTTGTCCATTGCCGAGGGTGATCATAGTAGCAGCTGGAAAGAGTTCCTTATCGCGCTCATCACAAGGTGTTGGAGTGCCAACCCAAGGCTTATCAGGCGACTTCCACTCGTGCCACAGCCAACGGAGTCTCAAGGATCTGCCAAATTTCAAAAGGTTTGGGACACCCAGCCCTCCCAGGCACTTTGGATGGCAGACCAAGTCCTAATTGGCTAGGGAATTGCCCCCGTGAACATCCTCTGCCCTTTTCCGAAGGAACGACTTCCTAATCTTGTCAATCTTCTTGACTACCCACTTTGGCAACTGGAATGCTGTGATGAAGTACGTTGGGATGGCGGAGAGGACCGTGTTGAGTAGGGTGAGGCGTCCAGCCTTAGAAAGGAGGCTACCTTTCTAAGCAGGTAGCCTTGCATGGAGTTTGTTGATGAGCAAGAGGAAGGAGGAAGTGGGCATGCCGAAGTTTCCTAGTGTGGAGAGGCAGCCCAAGGTAGCGGCAGGGTAGGTTGTCGCAAAGGCCTAGGAAGGAGCTAAGCAGAACATTGAGGTTTGCTCCTTGGCAGTTGATGGGGTAGACCACACGTTTGTTGAAATTGGTCCGAAAGCCCAAGGCGAAGCCGAAGGCCTCAAGGATAGCATGTCCTGCATCAAGCTCTTCTTTGACGGGGCTAATGAAGACCGCAGCATCATTTGTGTAGAGAGAGGTACCTAAGGTGAGAGGCCTAGATTGGATAGAAGAGAGTAGCTCTGATGCACCGATACGCCAGCCAACTCACGTATCCGCATCGGACACTGTATTGGACACCAATACGTTCCCAACACGTCGCCGATACGTATCGAAGACATATCAGATAATTAGCGCGCCAAAATAAATACTTTTAATACTCGATACGTCTGGGATCAGGGGCGGAGCTTAATTGGGGCCAGGCTGGGCCCTGGCCCCCCCCTGCAAAAAAAAATTTTTGAAATCAACTAGTAGTAGTACAGCCCAAAAACGAAGCAGGCCTGCTAATTAGCCCCTCCTACTTCTAGCGTTTGGCGAGACGAGCGCGGAGCGCGGAACGACAGAGGTGGAAATCGGGAGCTTGGAGCTCGGAGCCCGAAGGGCGAAGGCTAGAGCCTAGAGGCAAGCGGCCGGCGACGCCACACCCATGCACTGACTAACCCAGACGGCCCAGACCCACGCCGCCACGGCCCACGGCGTACTGCTGCAGTGTTGCTGTGTCTGCTATCCACCTATCTCCAATTCCCCATCCCGTCTGACCGTTTGTGCTGTAGATCAGCAGAGACGGCCAGGCCAGCCGCATCAGGTTTGCCTTTCAGGCTTTCAGCATCACTGCATCAGGTTTGCCTTTCAGGCTTTCAGCATCAAAAGATCTGCACCGTGCAGCACTGCTGCAGAAGTAATTTTCCCCTCTTTCTTTGTTCTTTAGTTCTTCGGTCTTGCAGATTTGCACCGTGCTGAAATTAAATTGATTTGCACTACAGGTTGAAGTCTCAAGTCTTGATTCTTGAAGGTAATCACAGAAATGGTAAAGGGAAAAACCATTGACTTATTTTTTAAAAGGAGAAGAGCTGAACCAGAAGGTCCTGAACTAGTTTATGAAGATGCTAATGCTGAAACTAATCTTCCTCCCTTGCTTGAATTGGAACCACGAAGACAAAGTCAGGACCAAGATGAACAAAATCTATCGAATGAACAAGTCATGTTTCGAGGTATTGAATTCTTGGAATGAGATCCAGCATTGCGCGCACAAGTTTGGCAATAGCCACCTGAGCAAAGAGATGATGTGCGACGAGCCTACTTGAAGTTGGGTCCTATGCAACCCAGATTACATCATTACAAACCTTCTGGTCCAAAAGGTCATCAGCATCGCTTTCAGTTCAGTTGGTTTAGTCTTTTCCCATCATGGCTAGAGTACTCACACAGTAGTGATCTTGCATATTGTTTATTTTGCTTTGTGGCAAGCAAAAATAGAAACAAAAGAGGTGGTTCTGATGCCTTCACAGTACATGGATTTGGAAATTGGAAGAAGGTAAATGATGGAAGAAATTGTTCATTCTTGGCTCACATAGGATCAGAACCATGTTCACAACATAATATTGTAGTCATGGAACGTCAAACCTTACTGAATCAGCCAAGCCATCTAGAAAATGTTATAGCAGTTAAGAGCAAGAAAGAACTAGAAGCAAATCGTTTGCGGCTTAAAACATCCATTGCATCAGTTAGGTGGCTCACCTCACAATCCTGTGCTTTGAGAGGTCATGATGAGACAGCTAATTCAAGGAATAAAGGAAATTTTCTTGAACTAATAAACCTTCTTGCATAATTTAATCCTGATATTGCTAAGTTTGTATTGAATAATGCTCCATACAATTCAAAGTACACATCACCAGATATTCAAAAGGAGATTGTTAGTATTCTTGCTAGTAAAATTAGGAAACATATTCGTGAGAAATTGGTGATTCTAAGTACTCTATTTTGGTGGATGAAAACGTGTGATGTGGCAAAAAGAGAGCAAATGGCACTAGTTTTTAGATTCGTTGATAAAGATGGCTTGTTACAAGAACGCTTCTTTGACTTGATCCATGTAAAGAATACCAAAGCTCTTGCACTTAAAGAGGAATTATGCTCTACATTAGCCCACCATTCTTTTGATGGTCAGAACCTTCGTGGCCAAGGATATGATGGGGCGAGCAACATGAGAGGTGGGTTCAACGGTTTGCAAGCTCTTTTTCTCATGGAATGTCCATCTGCATATTATGTCCATTGCTATGCCCATCATTTACAACTTGCACTTGTTGCTGCATCTAAGGAGGTGGTTGTAGTTACCCAATTTTTCCAGAAATTGGTCTTTATTATAAACACAGTTGACTCTTCGGCAAAGCGTCATGATGAGCTCCATGAGGCCCAATTGGTTGAACTAGCATGTTCGCTGGCTATTGATGAGATTGAGTCCGGTCAAGGGGCAAATCAAATTTCTACATTAAAGAGACCAGGAGACACTCGGTGGGGTTCTCATTTTGGTTCAGTTTATAGCCTAATGGGTATGTTTAATGCTGTAAGTTCAGTTCTACAAAACATAGCTGCCGATACATCAGCAGGCTCAATCCGTCTTGATGGAACCTTCTTTCGACTACATCCTCTTTTGAATTTGTTTTTATCTTATGTATGATGAAAGAAATATTGGAGATAACTAATGAGCTTGGCCAGGCTTTACAGAAGAAATCACAAGATATAGTAAATGATGTCCGTCTAGTATTTTCAACAAAAGTGTGTCTTGAAGAACTAAGCTCAGATGATGGTTGGGATGTCTTTTTTTGCAAGGTTGTTGAGTTCTGTGTAAATCATTCAGTCGATATTCTAGAAATGGAGGAAATATACATCATGCGTGGTGGTCGTGCTCGTCGTCAGCCAAACCATTTGACCAATGAGCATTATTTTCGGGTGGAAATATTTCGTGCAACACTTGATACTCAGTTGCAAGAATTAAATCTCAAATTCAATGAAAAGGTAATGAATCTTTTATCTACTAGTGCTACATTGATCCCCATCAACAAATTTGTGTCATTCAAACCTACTGATATTTGTGAGTTGGTAAAGAAGTATTACCCATCTGATTTTACTCAACAAGATAGGTATGGTCTGGAGCAACAATTGAGACATTTTGTTGTGGATGCTTCCAATAATGAAGAGCTAAAGAAGATCTCAACCCTAACTGACCTTTGTCGTTGCTTTGTTGAGACAAGGAGACATGTTATCTATAATTTGATTGATAGATTGGTCCGCCTACTTATTACTCTTCCAGTTTCTACATCTAGCGCTGAAAGAGCATTTTCATGTTTGAAGATTGTTAAGACAAGGCTGCGCAATAGGATGGAAGATGACTTTCTTGCCAATAGCTTGGTAGCAAACATAGAGGGTGAACTGGTAGACAAGTGCAGCTATGATGACATTATTTTGGAATTTAAGAAGCTAAAGAAGCGAAGAGTCGATCTATAGTGAACTGTCTAAACTGGTCCAATGATTATAAGGCAATGAGCTGATAGCTCCTTTTGTTTTAAGTACAAGTACTTGTACTGTTATACATGTATTTTGTAAACCAGCTACCAGCAACAATAAGCATGTTAATATGTTATCAATCTAAAATTCCCCTACTCTCCTAAGATTATTTATTGCTTACTGCTAGATTATTTATTGCTTACTGCTTAGCACTTGCATTGTTTATGTCATTCATTTTCCATATTTTCGACTGGTGGACTGGTGGTTAGCTAGTTGCACTAGTTGCATGTTATTGGGTTTGTTTGGGCTTCCTTTCTGATCCAACAAGTGTACTGAACTATCAGCTCTCTTGCCTATCTTGGTATCTCCTTTCACAGGTTAATGGTTTTAAACCATTGGTATTAATTAATACGAATATATGATAAACTGATGAATGAAGAACAAAGTCATTGTTATTAATTAATTGAGAAAAATATAAAACAATATATTTATTATAATTATTTATATAAATAGACATATCGGTGCATCGGGTTTTTTTTGAAAAATGGTGAATCCTCGTATCGCCGTATCGTGTCGACGTATCCGTATCGGTGCATCATAGGAGAGTAGCCCATCCTCTGAGGCCGTCTAGAAGAGACGTTGAATAGGATCCATGGCAAGAATGAAAAGCATGGGAGATATGTGGTCTCCTTGCTAAACCCCTCTGGCGTGCCAGATCTTAGGGCCTGGAACTCCGTTGAGAAGGATGGAGGCCGAGGTTGAGCCTAAGAGATAGAGATCCAGTTTTGCCATCTTTGTCCGAAGCCTAGCCATTCCATAAGCTCTAGAAGGTATCCCCAGTGGACGGAGTTGAAGGCCTTTGCAAAGTCCTGTTTAAGGTATAGGGCTGGAATTTAGCACTTACGGAGATCATGAAGCACATTCTGGGCGTAGAGGAAGTTGCCTTGTATGCACTGTTTCTTAATGAACACGCTCTAGTTTATGGATACAATGCAGTCAAGGTGTGGGGCGAGCCTGTTGACGAGAAGCTTTGTGAGGATTTTGCTTTAGCTAAGCATCAGGCTGATCAGCCTGTAGTCTGACAAGCACAGACATTTATCTTTTTTTGCAAGAGGACGATGTTTGCTGCATTAAGAAGGTAGAGGTCGTTCGCGTCTTGATTGTAAAAACGTTGGAAAGCCTAGATGACGTCGACTTTGATGATATCCCACCAGGTGTAGAAGAGGCTAGAGAAGCCATCAGGGTCGGGCGCCTTTCCAATGGGCATGGAGAAGATGGTCTGTTGGATTTCCTCTTCATACAGTAGTTCCAGGTCAGCGAGGTCATGTTCCACGTAGCCTAGGCGATCCCAACACAGGGAGATGTCAGGAGTGAAAGAGGTGCCAAGGTGTTCTTCAAAAAAGTCGTGGCATTCAGCCTCTTTGTCCGGGTGAGCAATCACAGTGCCGTAGAGGTGCTAATGGAGTGGATGAAGTTCTATCGACGTCTGGAGCTAGCACGGAGGTGGAAGAATCTGGTATTGGTGTCTCCTGCTTTAATCCATTGGATTCGGGCCCTTTGCCGAATTCTAGTCTTTTCTAGCGCCCTGAGGCCGAGTCAACGGGTTAGAAGGAGTTGGCGAAGCTCAAACTCCTGCGAAGATAGGGCGCAGATTTCATGTGTTTGGTCAAGGAGTAGGATGAGCTCGTTGATGACATACAATTGGCTTCTCATGTTGCTGATCTTGGTTCTTGCCTATTTAGTGAGTGACTTCACAGAGCGAGAAAGTTTAATGTGAAGCACTTGGTAGAGGTTACGGGAGGCCACATCCCTAGCCTAGGCTTCTTGCACGGTCTGATGGAAGCCTTGTAGTGAGGGCCAAGAGTTTTTCGAACCTGAAACAAGTTGGGCGCTATGCTGTGTCGCTAAGAAAGAGTAAGGAGCATTGTCTGAAACAAACGTGGGAAGGGTTCACAAACCGGCTGCAGCGAAGTGTCTGTCCCAACTAGCCGTACATAAGGCTCAGTCAATCCTTGTCAGCGTTGGGTTAGAGCACTCGTTACTCCAATTGAATCTACTTCCAGAGAGGTTTAGCTCAAGGAGCTCTAGTTGGTTGAGAGTAGAGAGAAACGCGTTTTTGAGGGAGGGGTTGAGGTTGTTATTGCTCTTGTCAGCCGCCTGGTAGATGAGGTTGAAGTCCCTGAGTATTAGCCAAGGTGGGTCCTCCCCCTGCGACGCGCAAGAGATTAACTGGTCCAGGAAGAAAAGCTTCTCCTGTTGGTGTTGAGGGCCATAAACAACTGTGATGAACCACGAGGAACCATCAAGCTTAGAGGAGATGCACAAAGTTGCTTTGCGACGCAAGAGAGGCATTGTCAAGAGCGAAGGAGGTTTCATCGCCTACAAGCAAAATGCCTTCCCCAGTGCCATCCACTGGGACGTGGGCAAAGTTAGAAGAAAACCACAATCCAATGCACTCAGTGACATCCTGTGTGGATATCGCCGCCAGCTTGGTTTCTTGAATGCAGATGCGCGATGGGACTTGGACAGGTCATGAAGGACGCTACAGTGCGCACCCGAGTTGAGGTCGCAAACATTCCAGTTGACAATATTGAAGGTTGTACTATCCATACACAAGAGGTCTTGACAAGTAAGGGTTAGCAGAAGCCCAAACAACCTGTTGAACCCAAATTGGGAGGTGATGGCGTACAACATCTTGATGAGTACATGAGGGAAGGCAACGCAACGATAGTATTGCCGCCCGAAATTGTGGTTGCGAAGTAGAGTACAGAAGAGGGATACAAGTGACGATTGGGGTACGTCGCAAGGAGTATAAGAAGGGTCAAGCATAGAAGGCCAAGACAGACTCAAACTCTGCTAACAGGTGTCTACGTCGCAGAACCTCCTAGCCCAATCGGAAGACGAACAGTGTTGATGAGGAGACGCCTACGAGCTTAGCGTCCAGGAGGGTTAAGGCGGTTCTCGGATCATAGAGGGATGGCAGTTGCCACGTGTTTAGCTCCCACCACTGTGGCCGTATCGGCGAGCTATACTCCAATGAGGTCGACGAGGGCAAGCACAGCGCCCTCTGGGGGTGGCTTGCCAAGAAGGTTGCTAAGGGCATCCAGCTCCTGCAGCAGCTCCACGGTGACAACCAACCAAGGGTGCAGCCTTCTAGCGTTGACGCGACGCACCTTGATTTCAGCGAGAAGCTTGGAGGAAGCCTTGGTGGCCAGGCGAGCACTACAGCGAGCCTTGGGAGGAGTTGGATTAGTAGGCTTGCGGGCCGACGACGAAAGACCTGCACGATGGGTGGTTTGGCTGGAATGTTGAAGGCACGAAGGAATTTGCCAAGTGATGGAAGGGATGACGAAGAGTCGGGTAGGACCTACGCTGCAACGGACAGGATATCGTGCAGCACTTGGAGAGGCGACGATCTTCCTTGAATCACCTAAGCACCAGTCTGTGCGACATAGACGTCCGACGTGGGGAGAGGTCCTCGACAACCAAAACAGGGCTATCCGGCAGGGTAGGGAAGGAGGTGCACTCCTTGTCACCGGTGGCTTGAGGCTCCAGTATGGGTCATGGCAGGCTAGCAGAAGTGCTAGTGGAGCCGCGATCTTGCCCGGAAGTCTATGGCCCAAAGGGGGCAACAACGGCAGGAGCAGCCGCAATGGCGTGACCTGTCAATTCTATAGGCACTGAGCCCAGGATGCCCTCTCCAGAGTGAGCCGGTGGCAGGCTACTAAGACCACCCGTCGACCTATAGCGACGCACCAGACTAGCTGATCTAGACAAGGGAGAGGCGACCGGAGGTGATGGAGATGCCATGAAGGTCCAATTGCGTGTGGCGACCGTGGGCGGGGAGGAGCGCCGGCGACAGCTCGATTCCGTGTCACCCGTCTGGCTCCGCAATGAGGAGACTTTGGGTGCGTTTGGTTGGCTGCATCTCCGCGTCCTGCATCTCCGCATGCAGCTAACTCAGTGTTTGGTTGCCATTTCGTATTGCCGAGCCTGGCTCGGACCTATGACCAACCATCCGGAGCGGCCCAGCGAAATGGCCGATCCGGCGTTCGCGCGAGCTTTAACTTCGGCTGGGTGCAACGCGAGAGACTAATGTGAGACTAACCACTAGTAACTTTCGATATACTACTAGTGCGTTACTTTTTCAACCTTCCATTTTTAAAAAAATTCAAACGACATCCAAATTCAATGAAACAAAAAACTGGAATTGTAAGTTCAAGTACAAGGTCTTAAATAAATTTCAGATTTTTTAATTTTTATTTTATTTTTGAATTTATTGATTTTAAATATTTGTTTTTAAATTTTTATTTTCGTTTTTGAATTTATTTTTGTTTCAATATTTGTTTTTATTTCTCTCTAAAATTTATCCATCCCATACTCTAGTCTGACCAACCAAACAATATCTCTGCACAGCCTGTCCAATATCATACAACCAACCAAACAACATCTCCTTGCATCACCTCACTGGCTCACTGACCTAGCCGAGCTCATCTGACTTTAGCTCAGCCCATCTGACAACCAAACACACCCTTTGTGTGGCGGCCTAGCTTGGAAAAGGTGGTGCGCAGGGTGCGGGAGCTCGAGCGACCCCTGCGCGGGAGTCATCGAAGTCGCGGTCCTAGGGGTGGTGGCGCACAGGCGGCGCTAGAGTCCAGCTCCTGCGGTGGGTCGCCTCGCCATCCACGACACCGAGCTCCAAAGCAAGCTGGGAAACTTGGACATAGGCCCTAGGTCCGTCGGAGTGGTCCTCCACAACATCGAGGTGGACGAGGATCTTGAACTCTGTGGCCTCCTTGGTGACAATTGTCCCATCAGCAGTAGGGGAAGCGGCGATAGAGAGGTAGTGTATCTTCGGGTTGTCGTCCGAAGAAGCCACCCATGCCTAGGCGTTGAGAGTTGCGGTCTCATTGCGACGCCGCGTTCCCTTCTCGATGCAATAGAGGGCGCACAAGCCACCTAGGACACACTCGACCGCTCTTCCATTCCAAGCATGCAACAGGAAGTTTTCCATGCAGAGGCGAACACGGTAAGGCAGAAGCTTCATGGTGTCTCTAGCCGGACGCAGGGGCCAGGGCTGAAGCTCGATGTTGATGGCGTCGATGCTGAACCGCCCTCTGGAGATGGCCCGGTCCCGAGTAGCCAAGGTGGGGAACCAAACGAGAAAGTCCTCTAGGTAGTGGTTGGTGATGGACACCTCTTCCTAGGAGGCACCAAAGGCGTTGATGGTCGTCATATGCGCGTCTTCAATGGCGTTTGCTAGAGTGGGACGCGCGTCACCACGAAGGATGGTGACCGCATAGCGGCTCTGGAGGATCTAGAGGTCGTCCACCATGTCCGCGGAGGCGAGGATCAAACTAGACTTCTTGCGGGGGCGATTTTCAGGGTCGTTGGGGGGGCCACGCCTCGTCATTGCGTTCTCGGTAAGCAACCTTGGCGAGAGCGAGGTACGACACGAGGATGGTTGTGAGCGGCATGCAGAGCGTCCAGCTTGGCACTCAAAGAAGCGGTGCCTACTCCATCGGCAAGAGAGGCAACGGACTAGGTCTCGACAAGATGCAATAAGGTGATCCGAGCCTAGGAATTTGAAGCAAGGACGGCATCCAATTGGTGGAGTAGAGTGAAGGCGGGCATGGGAGGTGGTGTGCGGAGGCAGAGGGCACCTTGAAGGCCAGCCTCCCTACGCACTGGAGTGCATGCTCTTAGTTGGGGAGCGGAGAGCCGCTGCATAAGTGCTACTGGAATAAGGCTCAATGGCCCCCCTGTTTCGAGGCCTGACCTCTATCCAGGGGCTTCCCCGGGAAGGAGACTTGAAGGCGCAACTGTCAGGCGAGCGTAGGGTGGCACAATGACAGTGTGGTCGAGGAGGAGCCATGCGGAGAAGTTAAGGCGACGCATACGCGCCGAGGAGACTCACTGTAGGCGAGATCCGGCGCTCCAACAACCAGATCTGTGCAGTCAAGAGGCGAAAGTGACTCGGGAGTGGCGCTGCCAACCAGATCTAGCGACTCTGGGACAATGCTGAGGTTGGGTGACCCACAGGATCTGGGCGGGCTTGCAGGCTAGGTGTCCCCAAAGTGGAGCCCTCCTAGGAGCTTCAGGCACGGGAGAAGGAGGGGCTCGACGTGAGAGGAGAGGCGCAGAGGTTCGATCCCAACTGCGGCAGCGCCAATGGCGGCACCAAGGCGACCAGGGAGGGGTGGCAGGGCTCCATCTTTAGGCGGCGGTGGCGGATGGAGACAGGGATGGGAAGGAAAGCCCTAGCCCATGGGGATGACTGGGGCGGTGGAAGGAAGGGCGACGGCGGCAGCGGCAGCGACTAGGGGGAAACCCTAGTCGCCCTTCAGGTCACAGGAGCCCCCAAAATACTTAATCAGTGCTATGTTGCAACTCTAAGTATTTAAATTACACAGAAACATTGTGTGATTGGCAGTGAATTACCCGCAACTCCATTTGTAGCATTTTATTTTCAGATTGGAAACTGCAGCACTATTGAATTCTTTTTGACTTCCTTGACATGCGAATACCAAATCTAAGTATTCATAGTAATATTCAACGGTTCAGAAACCAGCCCATTATATGTATTTAGAAACCATCTAATGCACATTTGAACTTGAGCAGCATCCAATTATACTTGCAAGTAATATCAGCTTTCAATTTCACCCCTGTCTGTTATAGTGTGAACTGTGAAAGCCTTCAGAGCATCCGTAGCAGAAACCTATATGGATATAGAAATAGAGTTTTAGATATAGAGTTTCTGATGGAGGGAAGGAATCTTTTAGGGTATAGTGTAAAGTGTGAAGGAATTTTATAGTAATAGAGAGAGAAAATAGGGATAGAGTTTCTTACGTGGATGCTCTCACGGGCCTGTTACGAACAATAGGCTTCCACATTCAGTGCTACATGCTATGAGCCTATGACAATATCTGAGCGGCTTGGGATAAAGTGGTCGCTGGACTAGGAGCTTGAGATGAGACGGGAAGTCCTGAGAACGGGGTCGGGGGCCGTACCGTGGAAGCAGAGAAGATGAGGACGAGGAGGCCGCCGCCGCCGTCTCGCCGTGGCCGTGGGGTAGAGGAGAGCGGGAAGGGAGCGGGAAGGGGGCGGCCACGGAGGCGTGGCGGCGGCAGGCGAGATCCGAAGCAGTGTCCGGAAAGGCAGCCGCGAGAACCTTCACGGCAGCTCTGCGGGAGCTGAAATCGAGGCGCAGACGGCTGCGCGAGCGAGGTAAGCAGGCGGAGGTGGTGGCCGGCGGCGTGGGAGCTTCAGCATGGCAAGGAAGGGGAAGAGACGATACCATTTGAGAGGATCCGCTAGCTGCCGGGTCCAACCTGGAAACAAAGCCCGCTCGCTTAAAGGCCGTTGGGCAGGCCCAGTTAATCACCTGCCACTAGCACCTGCTTGGGCTACTGCTAGACAAGTTCCTGGCAACCCTCCCTCTCTACCTATAAAAAAAACTCTCCCTCTCTAAAAAAATAAAAAGAAAAAGAAAACAAGAAAGAGGTAGAGACAGACACACAAGCTCGTCTCAAAGAAAAAATTGCTAGACAAGTTCCCAATTGGCTATCTTGCTGCAGGGAAGATAATTAATTACAGGCAGGATGTATACTTGTTACTGCCTGCTTGTAATTAGTTTTCTTCGGAAAATAGATAGCGGGAAACCAATCAATTCATGCTGTTAAAAAAAACACAGGAGATCCCTGCAAAAAAATCAAGACTGAAGCATGTGTTGCAATGATCTTTCTGAACTGTGGAACTCCTCACACTTTTTGATTCATTGATTATTTCTTTTTTTTATTCTACAAGGAGAGCATCAGCATGCTTCAGCCTATCTCCCTTTTCAATATAAAGAATGAATCAATAATGTTAAATGGTACATACTACAACAGCCGTACAGGGTACAAAAAATGGGGCCGAAATTCTACAAAGCATGTATACTTCGTCGACTCTGGGAATCAACTTGTAAATCATCAACTGCACCGCTGACCTTGGAGTGTTCAGTGACGAAATTCTCAATCTTGAGTAGGGCCTGAAATGCAAAAGGAGTTATGTTAGTAAAATATCATTTCGAGGGTCCATTGAAGAAACTATGAAATGTCATACAATTCTACATGAATAATTGACTTGAAAATTAAAGTACCTCAATAGCTATGTCAGTTGGTGTAAGCTTTGAGACATCGTCATGACCCTGTTTAGCAGCAATTTCTGTACAGATAAATGCGGACTGTTATTATTCTCTGCTGGATATTTCAACTTTGCTCAAGGAAATCATAATTCTAGTGGTTTAACATCTGTTTTATCTCGATTTTATTGAGAACATATTGTCTTGTAAGTGGCTGTGTACATCCCAGGATGGCAGGATGTAGAGAACTAGAGATCGGAATGTTCTTTCCATTAAAAAATCTATGATCATGAAGCTAGGGGCATATTCTTTATATGAAGGCATGGTAAGAAGATGCTATTCATCCATAGGAAACATACCTTCAAGAGAAACTCTTGCATCAGCATTTGCATAAGCTTCGCCTCTTTGCTCCGCAAGCTTGCTGAGTTTTGTGAACGCCTGAGGTGCAAACAATTTTAGTCATGCATTTTAACTAGTCCAAACATACAAAAAGGAAAAAAAATGTACACAGCAAATGAAGATACAAACAAACCCAAAAACTACATGGATCTTCATTGTAATTCCTTACTGGAACTCATTTAGTGTTTGCAGGATAAGTCACATGCATGTTCAAATAACATAGTTTCAAGGATAAAGTAGCTACCGCTGTGTATGGATCATCAGATGGCTGATCTAGAAGAGGACGAGAGGCAGTCCCCACTTGAGCAATACGCTTTGCAAGGGCATCCAAAGGAACATCCAGCCAGACAGATAGACCTTCCTTCATATATTTCCTAAAAATTAATAAAGGAAAATCAGAATTATAATGTGAACTAAAGGAGAAAAAAGGAAAATCAAACTTATACAGAGATGGGGCGAAATTAGAGTAAATTGAATACCAGTTAACTGGCCGAATAACAGCACCACCTCCAGTTGCAACAACTAATCGCCGCATTGAGGATAAATCCCTCAAGACACTACTCTATATGACAAAAAAGCACACAAACAAAAAATTGTTAATCCAAAAGTCTTCCCGTTCTGATTACTACAAAGTCACCAAATCTCTGAAAAAAACAACTTATTAACAGGGGAAACATAAGTCAGCAAACATTACCTCATTATCTCTGAAAAATGCTTCACTATGAACCTTGAATATTTGAGCAACGGATGGCATGCCAACTGCTTGTTCGACCAACTTATCACTGTCAAAGAATGAATAACCCAATACTTCAGCTAAGATCTTCCCCACTGTACTCTTTCCAGAGCCCATCATTCCTGCAGTATGAACACACTATTATTAATTTCAGAGGCAAAGGAGACAAATCTATATATAATTTGGCCTCTTTTTTTTGGTAACAGTAAATAGACAGGTATCAGAACTAACCAACTAGGTAAATACACCGTCCATTCAAGTAGAACAAAATTTCTTCCGATTTCCTCTGCAATTACAATAGAAGTATGTCAAAAGCCAGACAACAGGCAAAACACGTTTGGTTTGATCCATATTAGGAATTTAGAACAAGATATTTACCTTCAACAAAAGGGCTTCATCGGCTGAGTTATGCAAGCTTTGGTGACCTGTATTATATAGGACCACACATAAGTCAATTCGACTAATCAATTCATAGGCGTCGTGAAGTAACCACCCAAAAAAATTGAGCACTAGGTCGTGCAAAGAAAGCAGAATCAGTAAAGAATTATTATGTACATAATAATTCAACTATGCATAGTCCTAAAATCGTTATTCACAACAAAGGACATCTTAGCTAATTCGTACGAAATGTTCATAAATAAATAAGCATTACACTTCAGTGTAAAAAATACATATTAGATATCATCAATACAGCTAATGCCATGCACTTCTATAATTACATATCTTCCTGTCAACAACTCCGACCAATTCAGCAACCAACATCACACCTAATTTAAAATTCCATCAGTTCATATGCAAAGCTAGCATTCCCATACATGATACATGACCAAAACAAGAGCTCTATTCTAATTCTATGCCTCCTCCCTCCTCCACTTGTCTCATTGACCAAGCAAACCATGATCTACTCTGAATCAGCTCCGATTTTCAACCCCAAGAAAACCACGATTACTCCAAATAAACAACGAATCAACAAAATTTTCTCACCAAACCTGCCAAATTTCGCCACCACACTTGATCGATCCACACAAAGGACCACAGAGATCCGTCCAAACTAATCATATACTTGTCCTCCTCCAAAATCGCACAAAATTTTACCCGAAAAAAAATACGGTAGCACCGGCACAATCCCCAACCCAACATCAATTCGACGGATCGAAAAGATCGTAGAAAGAACACCTCTGGATGCCTTGTGACAGCAGAGCGGGGCGACGGGCTTGGCCCGGCGAGCCCGCACGGGTACCACCGGAGCCGCCGCTCCGATCCGCAGGCTCCCCGAGTGCGCCCGCCTCTCCCCGCACACCAGCCCGTTCCGGCGCCCGCCGGGCCCGGCTCCGACGATCCCAGCCGCCCGCGCCTGCATCGCGAGGCCCGCGCCCGCCTCCATTGCTCGCCACGCGCTGCGCTGTAGAGTAGGAGGCGAGGTAGCCGAAGGGAAGTCGCGGACTCGCGGGCGAAGCGGGTGGCTGCGAGCCTGCGACTGCGAGTAGCGGTGTTCGCAGGCGGCCTTAAATACCCCCGTGCCAGCGGTGGCCCAGCCAGGGCGCTGACGGGTCGTTGCGTTTGCTCGGACGAGTCTGGAATTACCGCTTCACCCTTGCAAGTTTTGAGTTGAGCATGCGGCCGGCACTTCAAATTTCTACTCTATAATACTATTTACTACGCACTCTATCCATCCTCTAAAATTTCTTTACATTTTACACTGCACTCTAAAAGATCCTTCCCTCCAGCAGCTAATTTATCTTAAAAAGTCAGATGAACAGTATTATAGAGTGTCTGCTAGAGATGCTCATCACTATTCCCTAAAGTCCTAGTCAATCTCACTTTGTACCTCATAAAAATAAAAAATTAATTTTTAATCGTTTTAACTTATTTTAACATCTGCTTTTAATTTGTTTATCTCTGTTTGCATCTAGAGCTGGAATTTTAACTTGTGGCTCGCGAGCAGCTTAGGCTCGGCTCAGAAAAAGCTCGGGCTCGGGCTCGGCTCAATATGGCTGACTGGCTTGTGCCTCATTAGATTTAAATAAGCCCATTCGACCTAGCCCAGCTCCCCATGACTCTAAGTCCGTGCCATGGGCCATGAGGCCCGTGACCTCCCGCAACCCCGCACTCACCCTACCCTGCTCGGCTGCGCCTTACTCTCCCGCCCAACTCCCATAGGCCGCCACCCTCTGCCCTCCGCTAGCCGCCACCCTCCGCGAGCTCCACCCCACGCTCTCCGCTGCCCCTACCTCCTCGGCCCTCCTCCTCTGACGGCCGCCTCCTCCTGTCTCCCCAAACCCGGCCTCACTCCTATCTTTGTGCCGCCGCGCCTCCTCCTCCTCGCCTCGGCGAGGCTCGCTAGCCTTCTTGGAGGTCCGCCCAAGACCGCCTCAAAGGTCGAGATGGAGGCCGGCGGTCTGACGACTTCAGCGTTGCTCCGAGAGTGGCAACAACAACGGCAGCCTATAGCGTGAATGGCGCCGGCAACGGGTATGACAGCAACGGGTCGACAGTTTCAGTTACGCTCCGCCATGAGTCCTAGCCCACTCCACCATCTATAATTTCGATTTTCGCTAAGATTGCAATGCTAACGAGCCACGAGCGCTCACGAGCGGCTCGCGAGCTTTACCGAGCCCGAGCCGAGCCCAATTTTTAGCTCGCTCTTCAAAACGAGACGAACCGGCTCGGCTCATTTACAAAACGAGCCCGAGCCTAAACACACCTGGCTCGCTCGGGCTTAGCTCGTTTCCACCCCTATTTGCATCTATGCCCTGCCGACTAGTGGCACGATGTTCCCGATTAATTAAAAAAATAGATTTGCATAGCCAAAAAATCAAAATAAAATTCATAAAATTTATAAATGTTCATAAAATACAATTAAACTGCTATATGTTCAAAAAAATACTAGTACAATGGGTCTACCCCAATGTTGAGGCCAAAGTTACCCCCGCGACCCTACTTCAGTAGGTGGGTAAGGGTGAGTCTTTTAGGAATAAAGACCCTTAATTATAACCCTATAATCATAGATGGATAAGGACATTTATGTCCCCTGTGTGTGTAAAATATTCCCTATAAATAGGGGAACCCGTGTACATCAAGCCCTCAAAAAAGAGTATATTATACACCAAGTGTCATAGTAAATTTTAAGTGTTGTTTCCTCTACTTAGGTTACTCCTTCGCTAGGAGTTGACATCGATTTGTAGGTGCGAGGCTCGAAGGAGGGGTACCTCCCAAGTAGTCTGTTCGGAAGATTCCGATGAGAGTTGTCTTGCTTCTAAAGAAAGTGGATGCTAATTGTATCCAACAATATAGGCCTATTTGCTTGTTAAACTGTATTTATAATATCATAATAAAGGTTCTCACTAAATCAAAATGTTTTTTTGAAAGCGAGAAATACTACGGAGTGTGTATTGGCTTTACATGAGATAATGCATGAGGTTATGAGTAAAGGAGAGAGTGCTCTCTTTTTAAAATTGGATTTCAAAAATGCATATGATAAGGTTAATTGGAAATCCTTAGTTTCTTGTTTGCATATGAGGAGCTTTAATCCCACTAGGTGTAAGTGGGTTATGCAGGTGGTGCAGTCTAGGACTCTTAGTGTGCAATTAAAGGGTCAGATGGGGTATTTTCAAAGTAGACAAAGTGTTAAATAGGGTTATCCTTTGTCACCTTTGTTGTTTAATGTTGGGGTGACTCACTTTCTAAAATGGTGCAATCGACTCAAAGAAATGATTTGATTGGGGGATTGATCCCTGATGTGGTTGATGGGGGATTGATGTTTTACAATATGATGATAATAATGTGGTTTGTCTTCCTAATGATTTAAATAAAGCAACCAATTTCAAATTGCTGGTGTATCTCTATGAATCCATGTCTAGGCTACAAATTAACTTTTTGAAGAGTGAATTGTTTCTTTATAAATGGTGACTCTACAATGGAAGAAAGGTACTCATCCCTATTCAAATGTGTTGTGGGCAGGTTGCCTATGCTTTATGTTGGGGTGCCTGTGGATTGTAATAGGGTGAAAGTTAGTGGCCGGGATCTGTTGGTTATGAAGGTTTAGAGAAAATTAGAGGCTTGGAAGGGGAGTGCCCTGTCCTGGGAGAGGGTAACACTTATGAATGTGTGTCTTTCTAGCGTTCCCATTTATCACATGTCAATGTTTTGTCTTCCAAAAACATTTCATCACAAAATTGATAAGATTAGGACATCCTTTTGTGGAAGGGTAATGATCTCAAAAAGAAATATCAATAGTCAAGTAGGTTGTGGTTTGTTGCCCTAGAAAAATGGGGGGTTTAGGTGTGAGGAATCTGAGAGATATGAATATTAGTCTTCTTTGTAAATGGCTTTGGAAACTTCAAACTGACAAGGGGGTCTGGTGTGAAATTGTACATGCCAAATATGTCAGGGCGTGCCCTTGTCTCTTTGTCAAACATAAAACCTCGTATTCTACTTGTTGGACAGATCTTTTGAAAATTAGAAAGTTCTATTTGAATGTTGTATAGTGGGGAATGGGAAAGGAATAGATTTCTGGGGGACATTTGGCTGAAAAGCAAGAGTCTAAGAGTGTGTTTGGATCGAGCCAGCAGTTACCCTACCAATGAATGGTCGTGCCAATGGTATTTGGTCTAGATTTAGTTGGAAGCCATGTTTTGGCTCGTCCGTAGAGAAAATTGGCTTGCCGATGCTTTTGCATGTGAAATCTTCGCCGGGCGTTGGCGCAGAAATTGCTCGCCAATGAATTGGCGAGCCAACGCGGACGGCTGCATGCAACATGGGTCCCAGTGACCAGATGCACGGCGCACGGGCATCGATGGCATCGACATGCATCGACGTGGGTCCCAGGTTCTCATTAGCACGAGGCTGAGCACATTACGAGCATGATGCAACAAGTATGTGGGTCCCAGATGCTAATTACCGTGGATCCAGCTGCTAATTAGGCAAACGGGGGCAACTAATTAGCGTGTGGTGTTTTTTCCCATTTAAATTGAAATATCTGGTTTTTCTATCTATTTCATCCGTAGTCCAAATGACATGAGACAAATTTTTTAATTTAGCTTAAATCATATATTGTCTCTTCATATTTTTTTAAAAAAATTTATAAGATTTTTTAATTTAAGTTTGGTGCTAACCAATTTTTAAAAGTTGGCTACAAACCAAACACTGGCCTTACCAAAATTTGGCATTCTGTTGTAGGCTTCAATCCAAACAACTTATTTTTGCCAATAATTTGGTTATGCCTTTGATTGGTCATAACCAATTTATTGGCATGGCTACCCAAGGTCGCGAACCAAACACACCCTAAGATCTATATTCCCTGAGGTTTATGATGATCTCACAATCAATCTATTTATGTACATGATGCTTTTTTGAGAAATTGGAAATTGTCTTATTAGTGGTATCTAGCCAAGCACTGTGGTGATTCGACAACTAGGAGAAGATGATGAAGGTGCCAAAAGCAGTCATGGGGACCAATTTGGACTTGGCTAACTTGGTCTAGGAGTTGTGATGGTAGTATGTAGTGCTTCTAGTGGTGTTTTGATTTGTTGGGTGCCTTAGTTATTTATAACTATGCGGTGTTGGGTGTGTTGGAAGGTTTTTTAGGGTTGTAATTAGACATGATAATGTCCCGAGCCGGGCTTGAAAAAGCCTAGTGCTCTACAACCAAGTTTGAGACTGGCCCAGGCCAACATTTACCGTTGCTTCAGCCTAAGCCTAGCCTAGACAAAAGCTCAAAGCTCAGAGTAACAACATCAAGCACCTATGGTGGCGTCGAGCATAGGAGGCAGTGGTGGTGGCATTGAGCACCAAGGCAGTGCGGAGCACCTTGGGTAGTGGTGGCAGCATCGATCACCCGGGGCGATGGCAGCGAGCACCCAGGGCAGAGCGGCGGCATCGAGCACAAGGGCGGCGTTGAGCCATCAGAGGCTAGGACCTAGGAGCTATGTTGGATAGGTTATGGACTTTAGGGTTTTGGTTGGGATGGCCAACAGGCCAGGGCCAACCGGGTGGGCTGAGGTTGAGAGGCCTAGGAGGGGTAGGAGGAGGTATAGGCTAAAGATAAAGAGGAAGGCATAGGAAGGTGGGAGTTGGTCTAGGCCGAGGTTGAGGAGAGGAGGCTCACGAGAGTGGGAGTCAGGCCGAGGGTTAGGCAGCTCAGAATGGGTTTTTTGGGCTGGGTCGGGCTTTTTTTGGGCTTAAGCCTAGCTTGAAACCAAAGACGAGCTAGAAAATAGAGCCCAAGACCGGTCCGATGGTTAGGCCCGCGATTTGGCACGAAAAATCGGATCGGGTTCAAGTCGGGTCACCAGGCCAGACTACACATGAACGAATCTAGTTGTAATGCTCTAGTAGTTGGTGCAAAAGAGGAGTTTAGACGCATGAACCATAGTTGTCGTAACCGGCATGTTGTTTTCATTGGTTTTCAATGAAAATCGGGGCAGGTACCTCTTCTCTGAAAAAAAGAAATTTAATTTTCAATTAAGCAGGACCTACCTTAGTACTTGACGAGCCAGTCTTTTATGGCACTTATAGATGCAAACGGAGAAGTTAACTAGGCAAAATAATAATTATAATAAGTTTTCCAACTTAGAATACAATTTGCTAGGTTCCCCGAGAATACAATTTTTCCGGGTTCACTTTCACGTGGGAAACGCGATGGTGGAGATGTGCGAGGGGTTGATGGTGGGGAAGTGCCGGAGCTGTCCATGACTCCGTTGAATGGCGTGGATCTCAGGTCAACGGCTCACATGGCTTCCACGTTTATTTTGTGTTAACGTTAGCAACACGGGTGCACATGTGCATCGGGATAAAACGAATTCACCGAGAGTACGCGTGAAGCCAGTAAACAGCGACATATCCAGCGGCCGATCCGCCGTAACAGATAAACGAATTCCGAAGTTAACAGATAGGAGTAAGTCGTTTTGCAAACAAGTTCTGTTTTCCTTTGTTTTTCTTTCAAGGAATAGTCTTTTTCTTTGGCATCGACCAAATGTCTGTCGATAAATGAAACGAACATAAGCGGTAGTGCAACCATTCCTATTCTATACAACTTAATTATCGACTTATTTACTTATTTCTTAAATTTTGAGAGGTTCTCGATATAGCCACGAGAGTTAGATCTGACTCATTTGACTTGTTTTTTTAAAAGCTTTGACATACGTATTTAAGATAAAAAAAGACTAAAGGGTAAAACATTTATAATTTAAAAACAAATAGACTGATAGATAAGTAGTAAAGAACAGCTACATGCAGACATGCAGGGTAGCTGCTTTGGCTTCCGTTTCTTGACCTGACGGGTGCAGCGCTTGTCCGCTTCATCTGAGAGAGGAGCCGGGAGCTGGAAGAACCTTTGTCCCCTGGTGGCTCCGTTCTGTGACCGGCAGGTGCTCTTGCTGCGCCGCCGTCGCACTTGCTGAAAGCTTCTCTCGAGTAGTCGAGTACAAAACCGAGCTACGTCGTCGCGTGTAGCAGACGTGTTGGACCGGCGCGCTGAGCGAGTGCGTGCGTGTGCCGTATTATTTGGTACGTTTTGCTGGGCACCGGTTCTGCGGCGGGTGGAGGCCGATCGGCGAAAAGGTAGACCAAGCTGCTCACTGCTGACTGGCCTGCACGTCTTTAGGGAAAAATTCAGTTTATAACACTAAATTAGAAGGTCTCGCTAAGAATAACATTCAATTGGCTTGCCTTTCAGTCACTAACTCTGTGTACACAAATTTCTTCAGTTTATCACATTTTGGCCTTTTTTTCTCATTTTCCTTTTTCTTTTCCTCCCTTTTTCTATTTTTCTGCCCAATTTGCCCCTACTCCCGTGCCGGCTGACAGGTGGAGCCTGCATGGTAGTAACTCAAACCGTTTAGTTTAAAATTTAGAAAAACTAAAATTTGAAATTATATTTTTATTTTGAATTTTAAAATTCCAAAATTTCAAGTGTTAAGATTCCAAAATTTCAAATTTTAAAATTCAAGTTTCCAAAATTTCAATTTTCAAATTTTCAAATTCCAATTTTCCAAATTTAAAATTCAGAAATTTGTTTTGACTCAAACCATTTAATTTCGTAATTTTAAAATTCAAAAAAAAATAGAATTTCACTATCATGCGGGCCCCACCTGTCAGTTGGTGCGGGAGTAGGGCAAATTGGGCAGAAAAATAGAAAAAGGAAAGAAAAGAAAAGGAGAAAAATGCCAAAATGTCATAGAACGAAGAAATTCGCGTGCACAGAATTAGTAGCTAAAAGGAAGCCAATTAAGTGTCATTTTCAGCGAGGCCTTCCAATTTAATGTTATAAGCTAAATTTTCCCGCCTTCCGGTCCTGGTACGACGCCGGCCGGGAGCCCCTGTCACTGCCACTGCGTGCGCCTCGAGGAGGCATTGACAGTTTGACACGCCGTGCATCCTGAGTCAGTGCCAGACATTTTGAGTTGTTTGGACTTTGGAACGTCACGTCAGACTCATACCTGGAGATCTTCAGATCCGATTCTGCAGTAGAAAAAAAATATTGATCTACGGCATTCCGTGCCATTGCTTCAAACTGTCGTTTTCGTTAGGTTGAGGTATAGGAAGGGGGGCATGAGAATTAAGTGACACTTAAATTCTCTGAGGTGGAAAAGAGAAGTGAATTTTCTCTGTTTAAATTATAAATTCTCATTTTTCTCTCTAATTTTCACCAATTGATCAAGAGATTTAACAACACATCCATCTCAATTCTCAATTCTATCTCTAATTCCCTCCAACCAAACAGGCTAAAAACAAAATAGGAAAAAGACAAACGACCTATTACTTTTTCACACACCCTCTCTCTAATCCTAGCTCCTTCCGAGAATGCAAGCAGAGCAGGGCTCGGTTTGCCGTTCGTCAGTTACTGCGTAGATTCCACCGCCTTGGACATGCATCGCTCGGTCAAGCAGGCCACCACCGTCTTGTGCCTAGAAAAAAATTTTATTTTAACTTTTTAAAAATTAATATAAAATTAACTCGGTAAAAAATATTTTTATTTCTAACCCTTTTGACGCGCCACTCGAGACGGCGCGCAAGACAGAACTTCCGCGCCCGATGCATGTGGCGCGGCAAAGTGCCGCAGTGGCGCCATGCCGGGCATGGGATGGCGTGGCAGTCGCGGGCCCACCTTTGCCGCCGCCCCAGCTCGACCGCCACTAACACACATGCCTGACGACGCTGGCGGGACCCACCCTTGCCGTGCCACCCCGCCTGGCGCGGCAAGGCCTGACCTGGCCACTTACACACATGCCCCACGACGCTGGCGGGACCCACCCTTGCCGCGCCACCCCGCCTGGCACGGTAGAACCCTGTAACTATCGGACCGAGCCCTTTGCTGGCGCATTTCTCTGCTTCTTCTCTCCTCCTCCAAGCAGCCACCACCGCCGCCTGCCGCCATGCCATCCATCTTCTACGATTCTCCTAGGAAAAGTCGTTGCCCACCCTCCTAGCAAGGTAATCTCCCTCATCACTTGAGCTATTTGTCACCGGATCTATCGCATTTCGTGGTTGTTTGAAAATTAGGGTTTTAGTGAAAGTGCTCGATTTAGTTGGATTTTAGTTTGTTTAGTTTAATGTAAGTACCGTGGGTACGCAACACACATTCTGTCCATATTTGTAACGTGTGAAATTTGTTGCATGTTTCGATTTGTCGTTGAAATTTCAAATTTAGGGAAAGCGTAGGTGTAGCTATATATAAGTAGTATATGCATGATGAAAATATATTATGTATAATCATGATGAAATTTTTTTCTATTCGTACGTACGTCTTTTTACAATATTATAGGGTAAAAGTATTTTTCACGCTTCGTGCGCTAAATACGATTGAACATTATTCAATTCTTTTTTTTTTCCATGTTAGGGTTAATTAGTTGTATGTGTTGTATAATTTGTGTAGATGGATCGTTTAGTTCGATTGTTTTACGGGGGAACTGTTAGAGTAAATGGGGAATTTGAGAATATGGAGGAGGAGATTGTGTTGTTTGATAGGAGCCCAAGCTATGGTGATTTAGTGTCCCGATGTCGGTCTGTGCTGAGGTGTGGTGTTGGTGAAAGTGAATTGGTAATGCAGGGCAGGTTTGATTGTGGGAAGGTTAGGGCTCACTATGTTATGTTGAGTATTTCATCCGAGTCGGATTGAAGTAACTATAAGGAGGTCGTGAGGGGTTCAAATGTTAGTTGTTGGGAGGTGGTGGTTGATTTTTGTATAGGACTAGCCGAGCAGAGAGTTCAGGAGGAAGTACTAAATGAAATATTTAACATACATCTTAGACTTAACATTACTACTAAATGAAATATTTAAAAAAATTCACTACACAATCTAGCCTTTTTCACGAGATCATCAGTGAAGACAAAACAACTACGCAATTCATACATCTCCACGCTAAGTTCAACTAGAATCCTAACCCTAACCCTAACCATAAATCAATTAAAAAATTCATGAAATATTATTAAAAAAAATTCACTACACAATCTATACATCTTCAAAAAATTATTAATGGAGACAAAGCCACTATGCAATCCATACATCTCTTAGCTAAGTTTAACTAGAACCCTAACATTAACCCTAACCCTAAATCAATTCAAAATTACAAAAAATGCAACCAAAAGACACCAAAGGAGAGGGGGTCACCTGCCATGATGAAACGCAGCCTTTTCCCAAATAAAACTTGCCGGATCTAATGCTCAAAGTTTTTGGGAATGGAGGAGGAGAAGAGTGGTTAGAGAAGAGGTGAAATGGGAGAAAATGAAGAATGGCCGAGCTGGGAGGAGCTCTGGGTGTATTTGAGTCAGGCATTGACGCGCCAGGCGGGGTGGCGCGGCAAGGTGAACCCGCGACTGCCACGCCATCCCTTGCCGGCCATGGGCGCCACGTGGCACCCTTGCCGCGCCACATGCACTGGTGCGGCAGTTCCTGTGAGCCACGCCGTCTCGAGTGGCGCATCCAAAAAGGTTAGAAATAAAAATATTTTTTTACCAGAGTTAATTTTATATTAATTTTTTAAAAAAAAAGATTAAAAATAAAAAAAATTTCGCGCCCCGGCCAGTGAAGTCCGGCGCCTTCCAAATCCTTAGTCTGCAGCATGTCGTTGTCCAAGCTCAACACCGAGTTAGTTGCTGCCGTTGTGTTCTACCTGGGCCGACGCACGCGCCACTACCACAAAGCTCATCCCGATTTTCCAAATGCTTGACGAGAGATGATATTCAATGACATCCGATCCGATACTTGACAATATTTGTCGATACCCATTAATACTTCAAGATAATCAACAAAACCTGGTGTTACTCATTGATACACGCCGATACTATTAAATAGAACTTGTTCAAGCTTAGCGGTACCTGATGATACTTATATTGATACATGCTAACAATACTTGTTGAAACTCAACATTATGTGATAATACTTAGTGATATATGCTCGACGATACCTGATACTTCATGATATTTATGATACCTACTCACGATACCCGACTGGATTCTAGATGTTACCCGACCTGATATTCCATGATCCCAACCCAATATGCAACGGTACTTATGTTATATGCTCACGATGGCTAATACTTAACGATATTGGATACTTGTCAATACCCAATACTAGACGACACAATGCTCGGCAATATTCGATACTCTACAATGTTCAATACTTGATGATACCTCCAATACTCGATGATGCCTAATGCTTGATGATATCTGATACTTGACAATATCCGACGTTTGACTATACCCGATATTCGACAATACATCGATACTTAAGATACCCAATACTCGACGATACTTGATACCCAATAATACCACAATACTCATCGATACCCAATGTTCGGCGATATTCCATACTTGATGATACCTGAAACCCGTAAGAATCGTTGAAACTTGCCATTATTTAAAAAAAATTAAAAAAAACATTCGTGACCACCAACATGGGCTAAGCCCTACCTGGACAGCCACACAATGGCCCGGTTGGCCGAACAACTGTGCACCTAGGAAATGAGGTAGCGCGGTGGGCTGATTTTTGGTGTATGCTGTCCCGCTAGAAAGAAGCCGAACGGGACATCGTTTGCTAATCTAGCATTGCATAGACCGACCGTTTACAGTTTCACTTGTCGTTGCGTGCGATAATCACGATTATTACAAAAAATCACGCAGACTTCATATTTCAAATTTTGAGTTCAGTTGCCCAAAGTTCTAGATTTGCATAACAATAATCGCTCTTTTTCTTGGTCGAAAATTGATTAATTTTGAAAGAAAACCGACGTAACCAAAATTGATGGTTTTCACAAAAATCAACCAGCCCACTCCTACTCTCCCTCTAAATGCTAAGATTTCTACTCTTAGAGCATCCATACCAACTCTTCTAAATTTTCTCCTCCAAAACACTATTAGTGTTCCCTCTATCCATCCCTCTAAAATTTCTTCATATTTTATATTACACTCTAACAGATTCTTTCCCTCCATCAGCTACTCTATCCTAAAAAAGTCAGAGCCACAGTGTTATAGAGCACCTGCTATGGATGCTCTTATGTCACTTCCCCGCCGCTCTCCTGTTCCCTCAACTCCCCTTCATTGCCCTGGTGCTCCCCTCCCTTGGTTGACCGGTCGCCCCACTGTTCCCCTCCTCACGCAGCTCTTGTGCTTCTCATCCCCCAGCCGATGTCACCCTCTCTCCATCTTCTCACCGTCGTTCCTAAGACTATCTCCAACCCTTTCCCTTCCCATCCCTAATTCCCGTCACGAAGGGATTCTCGTTCCCTTCAGCGCTCCAACAGATTCCCTTCAGTGATCCCTTCGCGAAGGGATTTCTTTCTCCATTCCTTTCAGGAAGAGATTGTCTCTCCTTTCCCTATATCATTCCCTTCGAAGGGATGCTGTTAGAGATAGTGAGAAATAAAGAAAACGAATATAGGGAAGAAAATGAGAAAGGGAAGAAAATGAAGAGAAAATAGTTGGAGATAGTCTAACGTGTGAGGACGATAACAAGGCTGGTCATAGATTAGGGCGGGCTGACATGACTGCACCATCCATTTTCTCTTCCTCCCTATGCTTCTCCCCCACCTCCATCCCTCGGAATTTTCTTGCTTTTTTTTCAATTTTGTAAACTCTGGTTTGGCAAAGAATGCCACCACTTAAAACACATCACTACCATTTTCAGGAACTTTTGCGGATCTTTTCTCTATTTGGAAGTTGAATTTCAAATTTTCAAATTTGGACCAAATTCAAAACATTCAGATCACCTAGTTTTGGATACCGACCCTCAGTGATAAGTAATCGTAACTATCGTCAATTTTGAACACTGTAGCTGCTAGGTTCTCAACAACGTACAGTTACAAGTACTGAATATTTTTTTAGAGGTACCATAGTGAGATGCAGATCCTCTGTCGTAGAGGGCGGCAGCTCCATCCAGCTGTTTGTGCAAAATCCAAGGGACATCTTTTCCTTTTTCTCTCTTCTCTTCTCTTTCCTCACAAAAATGGGAACACACCTTTGCCATTACAGTAGATGATATACATCCAATGAATAGGTGCTGCTGGAAAAACGCTGGATTTTGAGACCTGGATATGTAATGGCAAAGGATACATGTCCAATGAATAGGTGCTACTGGAAACGTCGAATCTCGAGACCTGAATATATAAGATATAAATCGAAGCGAGACAGCACAACAACATCTGCTACAATGTCACAGGGCTATCCGAAGCCTTTTTTTGGCTTAAATTAAACTAAAAATTACGGCTAAAAATTTATTATTTTTTACAAGCCAAACGTTGTGACACTTTGTAGCCCTTTTTTTAAAAAAATTTTAGTTGTTTTTCTCAAAGCTCTTAAAACTTTTTTTTTTAATAATTTTTAGACTTTCCAAATCTCATATAAGGACCCACAACTTTTATTATAATGTATATCTAGATTAAGCCGAAAATAACAGCCCTCGAGTCGATCGACAACATCAGGATTCACGAGACACAAATCACGGGTAAAAAAATGTAAATGGTGTGAGCGCAGGCGGTATGTGGACGTTCCAGTCTACGTGGTGCCAAATGCCACCGGCGCATCACTATTCTTCTTTTTTAAATAGGATAAAACTTTATTAAGATAAGATCGTCTCTTTTACATCAAGACTTTTACCCAATAGTAAAATATTACATACATCTCTAAAGGGTCTAAATGCAGAATAAAAGAAGTTTTCAGAAGAGTTCATCATCCAGCCCTGTCCAGGATGAAGTCTCCGAAACTTGTCTCCACCTCCCTCTCTTTCGCCGAACTAGACAAAAACGGATTAGAAAGATTAACATCAACCATAGTCGTGGCAGCACAAAGATCCGTCGCAAGTTGTCGGACAGAGAAGAAATCTAGAAAACTTTGCCAAAGACCACCGCCGCACATAGCAAACACGCCAGCGCATGAACTTCCTAAGTCGCAACTTCCGAACACATCCTTCAACCGTCGCTCTGAAACAGTTGCGGTCACATACGACTCCAAAGGCCACCGTCAATGCCACTTATTCTCCTCCTAACCGAATTCTTAACTAAAACCAAAATATCTCGCCAAATCCAGCAACAAAGAAGCAAAACCACCATCATAGACATCTTGCCTGAGCAGTAGCGCGGCCGCTGCCCGAGTTGGTCGTTAAGGAAGGCCAAAACACTGCCACACCCATCTGCGGACTATCAACTCCACCACCACCGCAGACCTAAAGGCTTGCGACGGCTAGGAAGGCCATCTCGTCCGCGCCGCCCCGCATCTAGTGCTAGGAATTGGGCCATGCCAGGCCGGCCCGGCTCGGGCCCGTCGTGCCTCGGGCCAAACCAAAACGGGCCGGCACGGCCCGACCAACACTTCGGGCAGTGCCGGGCCGACCCAGACAGCCAAAACCAAGGCCCGGCATGGCCCAAAGGCATGTCGGGCCGCCTTCGGGCCAGGCTGGCCCGAGCACGGCCCAAACAACAAAACAGCAGGAAAAAATATTTTTATAAATTCATATGTTGCTCAAATGAAAAAGTTGTCAACAAGAAAAAGATTCGTCTCGAAATCTTCTACAACTTTTGTGTTCAACGAAAATTCATTCGAGCAATGGAAGACCTCGAAAAATAGAAATTACCAGGTATGGTACCGCCGGCTCTACAGCAGGCAGCACACTAAATATTTTTTTTATAAATTCATAATTTGCTTAAATGAAAACGTTGTCAACACAAAAAAAAGATGTGTTTCGAAATTCTCTACAACTTTCGTGTTGAACCGAAATTCATACGAGTAAAGAAACACCTTGAAAAAAATTATTTACTGATTGTGCCTCGGTTTGGACCGAGCCGGTCCGAGCACAGCCCAAACAGTCGGGCCAAGCCGGGCGGCCCGACGTGCCTGATTTCCAGGCCTGGCCCGACACGCCATTTGGGCCGTGCCGGCCCATCCCATTCTGCTTCGTGCCATGCCGTGTTTTGGGTCTAAAAAATCGAGTCGTACCCATGCCGGTCCGGACAGCCCGGCCTAAACTCCCAGCACTACCCGCATCACTATTCTTCTGCAGCTTCTGCTCGTTTTCCCCGCCAAACCCCGATAGGCACACCGCACGCGTCAGTCCGACGTGGCACCCCCACGGTTGTTGACTCATCTCCTTCCCGGAACCGCAGGCTGCACTGCCGCTAGGGTTTAGAAAACCGATCGGGCCCCCGAAACCGCCCTCCTGGCGGGACGGTTTTTCGCCAAAAACCGTTCAAAACCGGTAAAAACCGTGCAAATTCAAAATCAAACTGGCAAATAGGCAGGGCGGTTTTCCGGCGGTTTTTGCCGAGAAACCGCCGGTTTTGGCGGTTTCTGACTAAAAACCGTCGGGAAAAATAGAAAACCGTGGAAATGGAAAAAAAAGGAAAATAGGTCTGAAAATTTTTTTAAAAATTGGAAAAAAATCATAGATGGGTGAGATATATGTGTTTGTAATTTGTTTAATTATGGAAAAATTTTGGAACAACCGTTGATAAATATATGACATATTGAACATGTGTATATGTAGTCAATAATTTGAACAATGTAGTTTCCAACAAAAATGTCAATACGAAGTCAATTTTAAACATATGAGTTTGAACATATCAATATGAAGTCATAATGTAATATGGATGGTAGTTTTCAATAAAAATTTTACTCTTCACGGGTGTCCTGTACATGCGATAATACATCTCAATCAACTTTACTCTCCTAAACCCAATTAGGGGTCTTAATTTAAAAATTTGCTTCATACAAACCCTTCTAAAAACCATCTAGTTTTTTATAAGATTTTTTCTTAATTTTTTTAAAATTAAAATTTAAACTCAAATTTTTGAATTTGACCGGGCAAAAACCGGCGGTTTGGCCAGCGGTTTGGTAAGAAACCGCCGGTTTTTGCGGTTTTTCACCGGTTTTTGTAACCCTGACTGCCGCTGGCCCAACGATCCTCGTTTTATTCGATAGAAATAGATTTCGGATAAGCACAGCAACGACTAGACCATCTCCACATGCGATTCATTCTTTTGGTTCCAACAAAGGAGGATTCTTTGGCGCTGTGTTGTTCATTCAAGATTTCTAATGCAATGATGACAGTTGTTTTTATAGTTGTTATGTAAGATAGATTGTTGAGACGGATGATAATTAATGAGAAAAGTGAGTAAATTTGTTACTTATATAAAGTACGGTCTCTATCTAAAAAACATTTAAAAAAAGAGAGAGAAGAAATCCCAACTGGAACATTGACTGGTTTCTACAAGGTTTATAAAAAGAGAAAAAAGAAAATAATAAATTAATTATTAGATAAGGTGTATTGGAAGGTTTGTTAAGTCTATGACGTGACATGCTTTCTTGTTGCTCTATTCAGCTTATTTACTTATCTTATCTACTTATCTTCAAATCAAACGCTTTGACTTTTAAAATCCCTTTTTTCTATCTCGAAACCACATCTTAGGCCTCTTAAAAACAAGTCAAACGAAACCGATCAGACTTTCCAAACCACTTTGGAAATCTCTTAAAATTCAGCTTTAAAAAAAAAGAGGATAAGCAAATAAAATAATCTGGAGAGAACAACCTTTTGAATGAACTCACTCAGAATGACTCTTCTATGTCTATATTTCATGGCCTATTAGAAGTAGAAGATGCTCTGGTGCAATCCTTATCAATATAAAAAGAATCCAGTTAGATCGGTAATAACTGAGTGTCATTGCTTCTTCGGTCCAAACCCAGGAATCCGCTGAAAACGTTTTGAAATGAATATTATTCTCTCTTTTAAGCGGGATTGCTCTAAAAAAGAAGTGAGATTTAAAAAGAAAATGAAATTGTCAAAGCGAAACAACTAGAGAAACAAATTTTTAATAGCGTAACTTAGAACTGCTGAAACTATTCACCTGGAGTGCCCGGTAAAACTTACATATGCTCCGAGAAGAACATTTGTGACGCTGGGCTAACCGATAGGCACCTCTCAGTCAACTGGCCCCAGAGAGGCAGTGGCCCAGTCTTCTGACCACACGGAGATCAATACTGAAGGCCCTATTTTGTTCAACCTCAATTGTGCTCGAATGGCTAAGCTGAAATTTGAAGAAATTTTTAGGATACGTGAGCTTCAAAACGCGTCTTCGAAAAATCAAAATATTTGGTTCCATTAGGTTTTGAAGCTTTGTGAAACAGCTGCAAACATATTTATTCGAGAAGCCGAAGAGTTTTGTTGAGAGAAATAGCCATAGCGCATAATCCTCAAGCTGATCCAATTCATTTCTCGCCAAACATCTGGTTAAAGTCAAAGAAACAGACTTCTTGGGGGGAAGGCAACGGAGTACAGCGAATAACACACACATACTCATTGCCAGCCTCCTCGCTCAGGAGATCATTTTATAGTCGTGTAGAGATCAAAATTCAATTATGGAAAACAGTGGTAACAAATCAAAAGAATATGAAAATATTGATACACAGTTAGTTCCTGGACAAAATTTCTTAAACTTTTTACAGTTTGATCAGGCTTTGCCGGGAGGCAGCAACATTACAGCAGGAGGCAAGCTGAGGAAAATTTGGCATTTGATTAGGCATCACTATTAATACATGATCATAGCACTGTTTAAATAGGCTCTAAAGGAGAAAGGAGCTGATTGACCTCTAAAGGCAAATGGGAGGGCAAAGCAGAGCAACAAAGCTATTGCTGATTTGTTGATTTCCTATTGACTAAATAGGAGCTCATTGATGCTATAAATGATAGTGTGTGAAAATTACTGCCGGAGTATGTCAGTTACCGAACCCAAATGGTGATCTACTCCTGCTGCCACCTTCGCCGTACTGTTCATTCCATTTTCTTAACTCGTTCATGCTTGTTGCGTCAAAAGCAACCGATGGGCTTACCTGTACACAGAAAATAACCATATATAGAACATTATATCCTTGCAAATGTACAGCAAGAAGATACAGTAGGTTTAGATACCTTCGCTTTTGCTTGGACAAAATCATCTAACTTTAAGGGCCTTAAGGAAGTTTTTGTGCTACTTGCACCACCCTAGGAAAAGATGGCAACCATGTGAGCAATATCATTGATACACCACATCCATGATGATTAACTTGCTTAAGAATGTAAGTATTAGTATCTAAAAGCAAGAACAAGCCACCTTATTTTCTTCTTCTAGAAGTTCGTGGACTGGCCTGTATGCTGCAGCTACACATAGGTTCTGCAGAAAAGGCACGGGATGAGCTCATATACACAAGGAGAAAAAATGGCACCAGATAATTGCTATGTAAGGGGCGGGAATAGAAAAGTTGTGGAGAGCTTAAGCAAAATACCTTCAAGTCACTTCCTGAGTATCCTTCTGTCGCATTGGCTAGTTCATCAAATTTGAAATCAGATTCTAGGTTTTCTTTGGCAAGTAAAATCTTCAGAATTTTCATTCGATTCTGCGCATCCGGAAGATCAATGTATATCCTATGGATCATGTTAACAAGCCATCAATTTATTAAGTGAACCAAGCTTAAAAAATATCTAGGAAGGCACAAAAACATTAAAGCAGATTTTACCGCCTAGGCAATCTTCGTATTACTGCATCATCTAGATCAAATGGACGGTTTGTTGCACCAAGGATAAGGATCCTTTGGTTCTCTTTAGACCTTAGACCATCCCAAGCTGCCATAAATTCATTCCGCATCCTTCTTGTTGCTTCGTGCTCAAATGCACCACCTCTTGCCCCTAGTAAGCTGTCGACCTGTCATTACAAATCTAAACTGCATGAGAATAAGGAGATTTTGCATGATCTTGGAGGTGGTAACCAAGCAATATGACAAGGATGTCCTTCTGAAGATATATAACCTTTTCAGTTTGTTTAACTGAAATAAAAATTTACCTCATCCACAAATATGATAACAGGGGCTAGCCGACTTGCAAAGGAGAAAAGGGCCTTCGTGAGCTTTTCAGCATCTCCAAACCACTGTTAACAGAGAAAGATGGCTAGTCAATAGAGATGAGAAACATTTTGGTATATTGATATATTCCACTTGCAGCTTCATGAAGAAAAATTCCGTACAATGGTGCAGGAGATAATTTTCTATGTGTGGATTTATAATTTCAAGTAAAGCAGCAGGTACAGTCACAACAAACAGTGGGGAAAATTTGTAGATAAAAGCAGTGCTGAAATTGGTCTATGAGATATTAGAGATTTGGACTATCACTACACTATCAGGATACCACATGGATCATGGATGACTAGTATGTAGCATCTGATAAATCATAAATGATTATTACCAGTCTGTGCTTACCAACAGACTACCAAGTATTATTGCATGACTACATCCAATGGAGTCTATTACATCAGCTATGCTATTGGTTTGTAACAGTAAAATTGATAAAAGAAAAGAAAAGCTAACCACGAAAGCGCTTGTGTATTTCCAGGTAACATGAAATTACACAAGATTGTATGCAACGATAGGGTGAAATAAAGACACAACTCTTCAGATAATATAGCAGTGATTCATGATTGCCATTTCATTCAATTGTCACAATAATATAACTAATAATCCCCAAAAAAACAAAGAGAGCCAAATAAAACTACTCCCTATCACAAAAACTTTGATGTTTAAGATACGTGCAAGTCAAAGTGTTGAAACTTTATCTATGAAAAATCATTGAACTATTTAGATTAAGCACTTGAAAACCATACATACAGATTCGTCTCAAAAAGCTCTTTCATAATATCATAATTTTAGTGGAATTTATAAATAAATTACAATAGTAACCAGTGGTCAAAGTATTTTAAAGGCCGTGTTAATATCCAAAACGTCATGTTTTTGTGATATGGAGGGAGTACCTTTGATGCGAGAGTAGAACCAGTAATGCTGATAAAATTTGCTCCAGCTTCTGTTGCAAGTGCCTTTGCCAAAAGTGTTTTTCCTGTTCCAGGAGGCCCAAAAAGCAATACTCCTTTGCAAGGCTGAATAAAGGTACATACACGTCATTTTCAAAATACAACTACGAAAAAAATACAGTGCAAAAAAAAACATAGAATTGAGGGAATGCAACTAACAAACAAAACCAAGATATAAATTTTGCTTCAGAGATACGAATTAAAAAAAATTGTCATAAAGACTTCCAACACTTGTTTTCATGGACTTGGCAGTTCATACAGTTGAATCCAGGTGTATAGCATAAAACGTCATCATATTAGCATCTTGGATTATTTTTACAATTTCATCTGTATGATCTAGCAATTGCACTTACATGCAACTACTACGAGTTTACAACTTGTTCCAAAGCACGAGGAGCTGCATAAAGATACTAATGTACGAAAGAAAGGGCAACCTTCTACAGCTGAGGCTTGATTAAGGATTGCAACCAGATGAAAGGCTTGCATCCAGTGGAAAGTGCAAACTTGAAGGCTATGACTGACTTGCTACAAGAATTGCTGACTCACTACAAGACCAACCATACCATACGTTCAATACATTGATTTTTCTCGCTATAGCAGATATCTACGGAAAGACATCTCTAATTTAATATCTCCACAGCAAGTAATCATTGATTTAAAAACATCAAGCAATGCTGAGTACCGACTGAGCTACAAAACGAATTTCCAGAGGCACAACACTAAGGCCACATCAAACTACAATCGAGTTTCTTTCTGCATTAGAAATTTAGAATATTATTTCTGTATTTGTTAGCTATGGAAGAATACCCTTAACAAGTTCCCATGCGAAAAAAGCTCTGGTCTCTTCATTGGAAGCGTGACAAGTTCATCCAGTGTCTTCTTAACATCCTCAAGAGCACCAATATCATCATATTTAACTCCAATTTCATGCGGAGGAACGACTGCTGAAATGAAATTGCGCTCATATTCATCTTTTGCCAAAATCTGCAGAGAGGACACCCTTTGAGGTTGGACAGTATTACAATAAAAAATTTAGACACGTAAGAACAAAAGAAAAATTTGACAAAGGGTTCATATTAATAGAAAGCTAACTTTATGTAACAGCTAAAACTAAAAGTACCTTTACCTTAATGTTTTCAGAGGGCTTCCCAGTTGAACCCTCCTGCTCCTTTAGCCTCCGAATTGCCAGGTCCAGACTTCAAAAAAGTGTCAATAGTCAATACCGAACCAACAAAGATGACTGAATGCACAGACCACTGAGAAAATACCTTTCACGGGGAATGATTAGTCTGTCACCCTCTATGGAAGGATGAATCGCTGATGACAAATAGTGACTTCTAGCCCATCCAGTGACCTTTTCTGCTCCTGTAATTGATAATACAAAATCACAAATGCATGCAGTAAGCAATGACCGTAGAATCCACCGCAGGATTGTTCAGAGTAGTTATGTTCATTTGGGAGGGCAAAAGGAAAATTTGATTGAGCATGCAAGGCCCTTAATAATGAGGTGCAATTTCAAATTGTTTGAGCCCATGCCTATTGACTGAGCATGAATTGCATACTCTGTTGTTGCAGTTCAGCTGGTTAGTTTGCATTGTGCAAATAACAGTTCCTTAAAAAAAACAGCAGTTTCAGTTAGAAGAAAGTTTGGATCCGTCAAATGGGAATGCATGCCACCAGCAAATCTAACAGAAACTCCGATAAACTTTAGGGTGGAGATTATAATGATTATTCACTCCAAACTTTGCCGTGATACTGATACAACAGCATATAAGTAATATTGGTAAGTGGTAACCACTTACTTCAGGTAAAAATACAGGATATGCAACATAATATGGATCCATATATACTTACTTTGTCTTGTCAAAATAATGCCCTCTGACTTCACATGCAAAAGATCTTCACATGATAGTTCATGCTCTTCAAGCACCTGCATTTACCGGAAATGACTTACAGGCAAGTACTCGAGGAAGCATCATTATCATATGTAGGCCAAGTAATGAAAATCAACTGCCATGAATAAAATTATTGATTAAAAATTAAATCTCAGGCAGCATTTCCAAACCTTGTGCAATTCTACAAGGTTATGCCTTGAAATGATTATTTTTCTGTCCTCCTCAATCTGGTTATTGAAAACTCTCAATTGCTCATCATCCTGAACATAAAGAAATATTATAAGTATTCACAAAGCTGTAAAGATAACAGCATTATCCAAATTAAGGTGTTCTGCTGACTGTTGTGCTGAAATTATGATATGGATGTTCTCGTACGTAAGCTCGCGTTCCGGGTCGAAGACCGGATCGCAAAGGATTGGACATCTCCACGGTAACGCGCCGGCGACCTATGATAACGGCTGTTCGGAGCCACCGGCCGTTTATCGTCGGCGACGCCTAAAACTGAGTTTGATGGCACAAAACGTGCCTTTTCTGCCTTCTCTCTTCCTTTATATATATAGAGATCTCCTAAACATAGTAACTAATAAAACAGAAAATACTTAAGAGATAACTACTAAAGATAGATAAGGTAGATACAAAAGATATTCTCCTATCCCTATTCCTCCTCCAATTCCGCCTCAGCTTCCCTGATCCTGCCGCAGCCCTAACAGTCAGGCCCGCGCTGGATAATTTCCTGATTTAGTCAAGACATTGCCGTGGACTCCCTGTCCTTGGCGGACACAGCCACTTTTCTTCCGAAAATAGACCCTATTGGGTTTATCCATATCAAATTATTTCATATTCACAAAGCTGTAAAGACAACAGCATTATCCAAATTAACGTGTTCTGCTGACTGTTGTGCTGAAATTATTTGATTATTTGTTCAAACTGAACTTCAAGAGCTTCGAAAAGTGGAGCATTATCAAAACTAAGGTATTCCGATGTGCTGAAATTATTTGATTATTTATTGAAACTGAACTTCGAGAGCTTCAAAAGGTGGCTTCGACAAGCCGGAACGTTTAGTTTGACTTGGTTAGTAAAGTTTGTACCTTGTGGCTTCGAGATTTTCAAGAAACAGCTTCGAGTCAAAGCATTTTTTTTTTCTAAATAATCAAATAATTTAAGAAAAAAAGCAGTCCAGAACAGGAAATGAGGAGGGCTTGAAGTTTGCATGCATTTGTGCACCAACATTTATTGATGCAACAACAGATACCATTATCAGATGTCAATAGGGGAGTCCTGTCAACATCAGGCTTCACATATCACAACTTCGAAGAAGTACTAGAAGGATGCCAACTTACCTTTGGAAGAGGTATAAAGAATCTATTTCTGAAGAGCTTCGATATTTCAGTGGACCTTGAGGGCTTCCTCCCTTTCCGTCCTATCAGCCTCTTCAATGATGATGCCTGAAAATATACATCTCAAATTAATAGCCACGGCAACCCGCCATAAAAACCAACTCTCTAAGACAACGTTACAAAGAGTAGTAGCTAATAAGAACAATATAAATTATATAAGAAGCAGACATAGAAAGTTGTGTAACAAATCAGAAAGCATCTCTTGTTAAAGGATCCTTGCTCATTAACTATTTATTTAGTTACTTTATTTTTGTGGCAAAATTAAGAAGAATATTTGTTGGGCAGGCCATCGATAAGCATTACTGCTTTTGAAGGTTGCATTTTACATCACAATGACTCTGTAAAAGCACTTCTATTGACTATTATGGTAGTTTTTTTATATATTATCTTACTGATAACCTCTTTTAATAGCTGTAACAGCAACAATATTTTACTAGATTTGGTACATATTCTTTGTAACTAAACACAGCTTAGTACAGCAAAGCACAGCAACACCAAACTGGCACCAAGTTCTTGTCAGACTTGGCTAGACCATAGGCACCTACAAGGACCAGCCAATCAGTGTTAGGTCAAGTAAGAACTTTGTTGACTTATCCAAAAATGTCAAACTCATCCCTTACTTTATGCTAATAATGTGCCAGCAAGCATATCAAACAGAGCTTATGGCCATGGGACTATTCAATGGATTAGGTCAAACAATAAATACATGCTACAAGTCTCAAAATTTTAGTTAACTCCCAGAGTCAATAAACATTGCTAACAAAAAATAAATGAGGGAATGTGGATAAAAAGGGACAACTACAATTCACCGACGTCCAACACGTTCGGCGATCACCATACCCGTGTCAGACACCATGTCCTACATGGATACACCACTATGTATCAGCGTATCAGGTTCGATTCAAACAGGAGGAGTACGCCATGCTACCGTGCCTTGGATGATCCACATCTTCGGGTCAGGCGTTTTAGAAAAATGGTGAATCCCTAAGTCGTCGTATCGTGTCGCCGTATGCATACCGGTGCATCATAGAAGGGCAAGGAAAAAAATAGTAGGGACAATGTTGCGAGTCTCCTCCAGCTAGCAACTACAGATGGATGCCATGGATGGGGAAAACTGGCAGCTATAGAAACTTAGTTATATATTGTACGATAAATAAATTCTAGATGAGCACAAGAGACAAATATAAAGCTGAATGGGAAATTCGGGATGTTTTCCTTATCAGTTGCAAAAGAGCAGTATCAAAAAATAAACATAAATTCTTTAGCAGATTAGCTAGGCATACCAGTGGAGACAGCCGAGAGAGATTGTGGAACACCAGCGTCTTCTGTATCCATCCAGAATAATAATGAGAAACATAAAAAGATATCTATTATCTGAAACCAAGCAGATTGAGAGGATGAGAGTTTCCATGGCTTACCGGTCCTTTATCCTTCGGCGCAGCCTCGAGCGTGTTCTGCCCACATATCAACACTAAAGGCCCAGTAAGCTGGTCAAATAGCTCCCCGACCTTTTCCACAAATTCTTTGTGATTTGATCTTGGGACTGCCCTAGACAGCCACTGGGAACTGTCTGGGAAGTAAACAATGGCTGGTTGCAAAGATGGCAGTGCCTAATGAAATAAGCAGAAGAAACCCAGAAGGGGTAAGTTTATCGAGCAGGTCATATGGGACACAAACACTGAAATTGAAGCACCAAGCATCTCACCAAATGTGCAAAACAGACTGTGTGGTCAAAGTTAATAAAACATGTGCATGCACACCACGTATTCAAGATAATAGAGATTTCATACAAGAGATATTGTCTACAAATTACCTCACAAAGTGCTTCGATAGCGATATACCAATCTTCCGCCTGAGTATCATGGTCATGCACAATATCTTGAGCTAAAAGTACAAATAAGATCAATGTTAAAATTGCAGAACATTTAAACTGAATATAGCACTAAGGAGGTCTATAGCACTAAGGAGGTCTAGGAGTAGGACCATACTGTCAACCCAATAAACTGCTGCTTTAGCATGTTGCTCATTAGCTTCATCTTTTTTACCATCAGCCAGCTTCTCCTCAGGAGGGTCAAATATAACAGCCACTTGATCGCCATTAATCTCATACACCTCTCCACGCTGTCCATTTGATAAAGTTCTGGAAATTTAACAGTAAGAAGAATGTTCAATTATTAAACAATCAAAGTAAAGTGCATCAGTTTAAAAAGATAATCATGGAACATAAGGAGCATCAGTTGTGAACCAAATCATTCATCAGAACTCAGAAGCAACATTTATATGGATGAGATGAAAAGAAGAACAAATATGTCTAGTTTCTACAAGTACAAATCAAACTAAACATGCATATATCAGATATTTTGCAGCTACGTCTCACTACAGAAACTAAGCATAAAAAAACTTTAAACAAGACCAGACCTTTTCATAATGTGCTCACAAACGATGGATAATTTCAATTGAATTCAAGAGTATTATCCATATTGATATTCATTTCAATGAGAAAAATCAACATCGAATCTACCCGTAAAGATATACTTCACAAATTTGTAATTATCTATTCATGATTCATCTCAACGCGTACAAAGCCGAACATGCGATGATAGTAACATGCAAAAGGGCATACCATCAAAATATACTATCCCTATTCCAGACAAGATTTAACCACCCCACCTGCCACTAATAAATGTATAGGCATCCGTTGCTCCCTCTTGAGTAGGTATTTTCCCCAAAATGATCCTGTGACATAAGATATCTGATATGCATCATGATTAGTGTTAAGAAGCTCAAATAGTACAACAGTCAACAGCCACGTTAGAAGAGAGGGATTGATGAATATGCATTATACACATGTACAACATGTCATCCTGAGACCAGGAAAAGTGTAATCACCTATTTCACCAGCATTGAGCACGCATGTGCAAACAACTGACAACACAGAAGTCACAAACGCATGCACATGCACAATATCACAAATGAATAACACATGCAATCATGCATCCACCTGGACCAAGACACACACACGTGCTCACTCAATACATATCCACATTCAAATCCACACATTTTTTTCCCTGTGCATGCTGCTCAAGTGTCTCCAGCACACATCTCGCACAGTTGCAGACTTGCAGTCCATGCATGAAAATTGAACATACCCATTGGATGGAGAAATCTGAGTTCATACAAGTTCTTTGTATTGCACAAGACTATTTGTTTCAGGTTCATAAATCCATTGATCAATGGGTATGTCTATAAGCATTTAGCAATTTCCAGAAGGCAAAATAGACTTGCCTTCAGGACCAGACGACCAAGCAATATGAACAGAATAACAGCATGTTAACCCGAAAGGAAAAACTCGTCACATCATATAACACATATTATTGTGACGCTCTTTGTATGATTAATTGTGTAAAGAAAAAAAAATGGCACATCTATCGTTTAACAAGAAAAAGAAGTAGCAAATAAATTGAGATGCCAAAATATGAGGTTTTACAAATATTTTAATGAAAAGGAAGAAATTTCATGACGCAAGTCACGAAAAAATAAGGAGAGCATAACTCTCAACAAGTACCTATGATCTGCTTCAACAAGCACTGATGCTCCAACATACTTGACCCTATCACCTGAAAAAAAAAATCAGTTTGGCCTTTATTCTGAGTTCAGTACATATTACAACAGTCTAGTCTGAACCCTATCACCTGAAAAAAAAAAAAATCAGTTTGGCCTTTATTCTGAGTTCAGTACATATTACAACAGTCTAGTCTGAATTTCATATTTCATATTTCACTAGTGGGTGCGATTTACGATAGTATAACTGGTATAACTGCAATTGATCTAGTAACATAGCTGGTTAATACAATGGTCCATATTTTGCAAGTACAGAGAAAAGTTGGCTGCATAGTATAGCTGAATTATTACATTTAAGTGGTTAGGTTCACCTCAACAAGTTATGGTAGAATGCAACTGGCTATGTGCATAGCTGTATCTGGGCTAACAAACTTTTATCTAAGATGGAGGATACCGAAAACATATTAAATGCGTTAAGAGCATAATCAGAGGTCGACATATGGTTAATAAGCACGAGGCCAGCCTTAATTCCCATAAAATGGCATTATAATCTACCGCTCTATGGCAGAGCTTAGCCCACCAATTCCAAAAGCACTAGATAGGCTCCACAGGGGGGGTAGGTAGGTATTGGCCAAGTATGACCAATTATCTGCATCATGATAAAGAACAACGAAGTGCAAAATGCCATAAAAAATGCTAGTTCAGAAGGATTAATATACTCTGCTATTTTATTTAGAGTCAGAATTCAGGAAAACACCAAGACAAGAAAAAAGGAGAATGAAAGGCTAGCCATATACCCTTTCGTAGAGGCCTTTTCTCCTCTTCGGGAGTCTCAGCAGTACCGGAGGACTCTGCTACTGAAGAAATTTCTTGGTGTACACCAGCAACTCTCTAGAAGCACAAGCAGTCAGGACATAAGCTGTAAGCCAGAATGTGAAACAAATACAACATGGGGAAAAACATGGGGGCATTGATTGTCATTTTTAGCAGAGATGGAAACAAAACCATCGCCCATGAGGCTGACAAAAAATTGTCTTTCTCTAAAGGTCTTTCACCCTCATTCATTAAAACAATAGATATAAAGTAAAGGTAAACCACTCAATTTTCTAAACAGACTAAGAGCAAGATAATTGGAACAAGAATTTAGTAAGAAACATCGAATATCATCTTTTAAGATGGTTTAGCAGCTTAAAAAAAACAAGCACCTTCGCAAATTCCTGAAGTGTGGAAGGAACTAGCTTCTTGAAATCTTCCACGGATTTAATAGTATCATCATCTTCACTTTCACCAGACTTAGCTTCATTGCTGCTTGTCCAATCTTCATCTTCCACCTCTGATTCTGAGCCATCATCTTGTGACTCTGCATGATCATCCTCTCCATCACTCTCTGAATAATCCTCACCAAAATCCTACATGGTGAGACATTAGGTTTGCCCATAAAACTGGAGTCTTTGGCTTTTAGTACTGTATAGGGGGTTGGGGTGCTGGTGGGGGGGGAGAAGGACATTACTTACGTACGGAGCTAGAACACTGCTGTCCAGAACCAACAATGACACACGTAGCTCATGGGCAAGGGCTCTTACCCATCTCTCCCGGTAAAGCTCAGTTCCTGCATTATATTAACACGAAAAACAGAATCTTTTCATTACCCATATAAGGAGAAAGACACAAACACTGAGGGAACATCGACCTCCATCTCGCACAACACCTGGTAAGCTCTGGAGCAATATCCTCCCACTGGAAGACTGCAGCCGGGAACCGTACTCTAGAGCAACGTCCTTGTGCCGTAGGTGCGACGCCACGCACTCACTCAGCAGCTTCCTCCCGTTCTCACTTGCAACCCAAGAGAAACAACGCAATGCAATTGAGTTAGTTTCGTTCAGAGGGAGGAAACACCAAACAGATGGTATGCGTTCGTGCGTTTCGTCAAGCTTACTCGACGTAGTACGGAAAGTTGCCCCAAGAGTGGTTGCTCTTCTCCCATGGCACAACGCGGCGCAGGAACTCGTTCCGGAAGCGCTCCCGCTTGGTGAGGAATGGAGACTCCTGCCTCTTGCAGCCGGTAACGAACCGCTCGCCGCTCAGCCACTCCTGTTGGTCCCTCTCGCCAAGCCGGGCGTGCTCCTGCTCGCTGCTGCTGCTGCTGCCGCTGCCACTACCAGCACTCCCCACCTCCGCCTCAGCGCTGCCAACGCCGCTCTTCGAGCAGTATAACCGGCACAACCGCCGCCCCTCGCCTAACGGCCGCGGCGGCGGACCAAGCCTCCGTACCAGGGCGCTCCCGCCGGGCGCGCTGAAGCTCCTGACGAGGACGCCGCCGCCGCCGCGGGTCGCGGGGGTGGCGGGTTTGCACAGGAGCGGGGGCTGCAGGAGGCAACGCAGCCGCCTCGCGCGGTACATCTCAGGTCGCGCCGGGCGAAGCGAGGAAGGATCCGCGGTCGGGCTAGGTCTCGGATTCGCGCATGCGGCGGGTGGGCTGGGAATTCTCGGCCGTGCCGTGAGCAGCGGCGCAATGGCAGGGAGGGCCGTCAGGGCGGGAGCGGCGGCGGCGGCGCACGGCTGTGCGACGCCAGGGGTCAGGACTCAGGACCTACAGGGCACGGCGGCTGCACGGCACACGGCACACCGATCTGGGTAGCTCGTTGCGGCTTGGGTTGGGTTACGAACTTGCGGTGGGGGTTCGCGTCGCGTCGGAGTTCCTGCAGACTGGGCCGCAGTTGTGGAGTTGGGCCTCTGGTAGGGGCAACATTTGCATGCTATGTATATCTCACATAAAACAATCCAAAATCCTTCGTGTTTAAAACAAGTATTAGACTACGTGTCGGACGTCCGACGGAACGCTTCCATCGGACGCCCGCCCCCTGCCTCGGTCAACATATTTTGCATGTGATGATGCAATGCTGACGTCAGCATATATTTCTTTTTTATTTTTTTAATAATGGCCATAACTTTTGATTGAGTGCTCTAATACACCAACCGTTTGCACCAATGCGATCCTCTCATTTTTACGAACAAAACAAGACCAATATTGCCATATAAATTTTTATCGCAACAAAAAATTTGTGCTACCGCAACAATTTTCAACACCACGAGCAACAAAAATTTTGTGGTACTGCAACATTTTTTGTCTACCTAGTGCAACAATTTGTTCAGTCTAGCTAATGCAACAATATGTCTATCCTGCTGAAACAATTGGTTTAACCTTTTGGAACAATATATATAGCCAAGTACAACAATTAGTTTAGCCTATTTGGAACAATCTATCTAGCCTGACGAAACAATTTGTGTAACCTATTCAAACAATATATTTGGCCTGCTGAAACAATTAGTTTAGGATATTGGAACAATCTGTCTGACAAAAACATTGTGCTACTGTAACATTTTTTGACACCACATGCAACAAAATTTTGTGGTACTGCAACATTTTTTGTCTATCTAATGCAACAATTTGTTTAGTCCTAGTGCAACAATTAGTTTAGCCTGCTGAAACTTGTTTTGGGCAGCGTTAATGGGCCATGGGCCACAACGGGTTAGGGTCGGAATGATTGAATTGTGACGGACGCCACGATAGCACTGGGCCGGGCCACTGCCGCGGCGTCCAAGCGCATCGGACGCCCGGCGGCCAGCATTTCCGTTAAAACAATCCAATTGAATCCAAATTTCCTATAATAAAATAAACTTGAATCCAAATAAATTCCCAAGTTTTAGTCAAGGCTTAAGTTAATACTATTAGCGATATAGATTTATAATTTTGATCAACTCTAGGAGCCTGGTTGGTATTGCAAATTTGCAAAGGACGGGCAAGCATGGAAGTCCGCTGCCTCGCTGGCAATGCAGGAACAGATGGATATTAACTGCAAGCAGCAGTCAATCAAACCACCCATACTTTACAGCGAACAAGTAAGGTTCACGGGTGTAAATTAACTAAACAGATTTAACAACAGGTGCTTGGTACAAAGATTTGCGCAACATGGATAGCGACTACAAGTAAAATCACTGGGACATATCAGTTTACACATTAAACCTGAGCGCCATGCGATGCATGCCACAAACTTCCAGTGCTGTTACCTTCCAACTGAAGAGGCCGGCATTATATATCCGCTACCTCTAGCTCTGGTGCCGTCGCCGACACATGCTGCCAGCTCTCTTCCATCAACTAGAGGAGCAGATAATGCTCCTCATAATTCCAGGATATGAGATGCATGTTCTCTTACAAACGAAAAAACCTCCATACCTCATTGAATTCACCCGAACAATTCAATTCGTCAACGAGCCATCAGGCACTGACTGTTACCACTTACTAGAACTTTAAATATTGAAAGTTTTCTGTTCTCATTCGCTTCATTTTTGTCTCCTTTATCCCCTCCTTGGTGACTGGGACTATCTGCTTTCTTCTCCACTGCAAGAATTTTCCAGCGCCTAGCAAGTTCATGTCTAACATATTTAAATTTTCTAAACATAATCTGAAACTGCATAGATAGACGCATTGCACAGTGAGTCAGCATTTAGTGCAAAATTTCACATGCAAAGCTTCCTTATTGAATATTTAGCATTTGTCATGTCTTCAGTACCAGGCAAATTCAGGAACATGATAAACTTCATTTCTTCATCTCTAGAGCATGGGCTATTAAAACCTCTTTCACAAGACAAATGAAGTTATCACTATGATAGGGTGATGTGTTAGATATCCAATTTGCCCTTTTAGAAGAGAAGAATTCACTAGTTTGTTCAATGGATCTCTCCCTTCCTTAAGGTTATTTCCCATGCAGCCAATGGAACAACAAGAACTCCATTCACGGCACTGGATTAGTTAGTCCCCATTAAATGCTGCAAAGAGCTTCTTTACATATCTGCGCATGAATGGACAAGCTCTGCAGGCATGCATACTGTGGAATATGACTATAGAAGCTGACAATATGCTCATGCTTGTATGAAAAAGGACAATCACACGAAAAGCACACTGAATGTTGGAAAATAAGGGAAAGAAAATGAATTCCTGGACAAGCTTGAATCTACAGATAATCAGATAGACTGTTAAGAAAAGAATACCAAGTTACAATGGTGATACCATTTTGCATAACGAAAAAACAAATCTAATGCCAATACATTTAGCTAGAGAAATTGTCTGGATGACAGTGTTAGCACTTAGCATCCTTTGTTGAAATGTTTAAGTGATATGTGTCACGTACACTGAATGCATTTTGTTAATTTTGCGACAACATTGATACAGGTCAAAACAGAGAGGCTGGTTCTAGGAGTAATAAAGGGGAAAAAAACAGGCTTATAACAACCCCAAGTATCTAGAGAAGACAGTACAAAGGTGCATCTCTGAAGCTTCAAAATTTTGATATCAAATGAAATAATTTTTACAAAAAACTCCATGAGCAAAATTTATCATGGTAATGTAATATAGTTGGAAGAACTTGATAACATTGTAAAAAACTTTGCTGAACAAACACGAAAGTTTCTGTTAGCTCCCTGAATTGGAAAATAGCATGAGCTCTATCCTGCACACACCTAACCATTCTCGCTACTCGCATGTACCATATTAGCACAATGCCAGTAGCAAGTTATACTGTTATAGTTATCTTGGCCTCTTACACCACATAGGTGCAATATCTGACAAGTGTATATTGGTGCTCATACACCATCTAGGTTCGCAATCTCTGGCAGTAACAAAAGCGTCAAGCAACTTCAGAGCTCTTGTGAGTTGTGATAGAAATTTGGGTTTGACTTGAAGGATTCTTTTCAGATGAGTAGATCACAGGAAACCCACGAACTAAGCCAGGATTATATCGATATATCTCCTGAGGATCTTTTGATATGTTGGCCCTCTGATCCATCCACATTCTTGACCAAATATGCCTCTCCGTATTTGACCTTATCTCCAGGAGCTCTTGCCTCATTCATGCCTGCAAATGATCCAGCGTGCCACGTTGCCAGTGTTTTACCAGTAATCCCTGCAAGAGCACTGCCCATCTTCAAACTGGTGGAATCTTGCTCTGTCCCGAATGACAATCACCCGGCCGTAGGCTTTAGAGATGAGCTTTGCCACCAGATGACAGTCCCCACATATTCGGAGATTCTTGATCACTCGAATGGTATGCCCAGGTGGTGTGGCAATCAACGCAAAAGCAATCGCCAGCCTTTCACTATGATAGCACAATGCATACTGCTTCTCCTCCTCCCCAATGTCATGTAGCACATTGCTTGTTTCTGGCTCATAACCTAGTTCACTAATTCTTGCTCCAATGTCTTCTAATGCCCTATATATTTCCAGCCATCTTGTGTGCTCTTTGTCACCATTAATAAACTTATGCATTACACCATCTATCTCTGTGTAGCTGAATCCAGGAACTTTCCGCACATCATTGCTTCGCATGGTATCACGGACTCGACCGACGTCCGCCCACCGAGCCTTGGAGGCATAAACATTAGAGAGGAGCACATAATCACCATCAACATTGGAACCAAGCTCAGCAAGCTTTGTGGCAGCCAACTCTGCAAGCTCAACATCTCCATGCATCTTGGATGCACCGAGCAATGTCTGCCAGAGGACAATATCTGCTGAAAATGGCATAGACATAATGGTGTCATATGCCTCAGCAAGGCGGCCTGCACGGCCAAGAAGATCCACAACAGTGCCATAGTGCTTTACGTTAGGAGGAACCCTCATGGCATGAAAAACCCTGAGCCCGTCATCCACAAGCCCAGCATGATTGCACCCGCCCAACACAGCAAGGTAAGTCACTTTGTCCGGCGCAATACATGTAGGCATTTCATCAAACAACCTCAGCGCACCACTTCCATGCCCATGCATGGAAAGTGCCTGTATTGTGGCATTGTAGGACACAAGTGTCCTGTCTTCTTGCTTGATGGAATGGAACACCTCAAGCGCCCGGGCCAGTGAGCCACACTTGGAGTACATGTCAATAAGCGCGTTGCAAACACGAACATTGCCATCAACGCCAATTTTACGAGCAAACTCGTGCACATGCAACCCGTCCTTTAACGAGCCAAGCTGCCCACACGCAGAAAGTGCCGCGACAACGGACAACTCATTGGGTTCCTCCCTTGGCGGCAATTCCAGGAAACTGCCCACCAGCCTGTGGAACAGCGCAAGCGCGAGGCTCGGCTCAGTCCCCTCCGCCAACCCCGAGAGCAACGCGTTCCATGTGGCCACATCACGCACGGTCATTTCATCGAACACCTTCCGCGCGGACGCAAGGTCGCCGCATTTGGCATAGGAATCCAGCAGCGTGGTGACCAGCCGGACGTCAGCGGCAACGCCGAGGCGGATCAGGAGCGCGTGAAGCTGGAGGGTTGCGGGCGCGTCGGAGCAGCGGGCGGAGGCCTTGAGGGCGAATGAGAGGGAGAGCGCGTCGAGGCGTGGAGGCGGCGGGGACGGCGCGGGGAGGAGGCGACCTGCGAGGAGGAGGAGGGAGCGCGATGGGTGGGGGGAGGCGGCGAGGCCACGCAGCGCGGCGTTGAGGTCGTTGGTGGCGGGGGAGGGGAGGGAACGGAGGAGGAGGAGGGCGTGGGGCAGCGCGGCGGGGTGCGCGGAGAGCGCAAGGCGCTCGAGGAAACGGCAGCGCAGGCCGGGGTGGGAGTGGAGATGACCCGAGGTGAGGAGGCGCGCTTGGAACTGCTCGTAGTGGGAATGCGTGACGAGGCGCGGGAGGATGGACTCCAGGTGCTGCGCAGCCGCCGCCGCCGCCGCCGCCGTCGGCGGCGGGGATCGCATCGTGGCTGGGCCGGGTGGGCACAGACGTAATGGATGGCGCCGATGGTTCGCTCTTTTGACTGGACAAATTAAAATTTATCACAAAAAATTACGGCTGAAATTTTATCATTTTTTATAGGACAAACCTGGTATCACTTTGTATCATTTTTATGAGAATTTCAGTGGTTCTTATTAAAACTCTTAAAAACATTTTTTTCACAGTTTTGGACTCTCCAAGCTCCTATCAAGCATCGACAGCTTTTTTAGATTATAATTATCGATGACTCGAAAACAGATTTTCCGACGAGCTTACCTGTTGATTACAGGATCAAACAACCCCTTCCTGCCAAAGGGTTTCACGTGGAAATGCAGATTCACTGAGATGAAAGGCAGATTAGACACAAGGATTTATTCTGGTTCGGGCCTCTCAAAGAAGATAATAAATCTACTCCAGTCGCACGTGGGCGTTTGTGTTATTGTAATAAAATTGTGGATGCTGACGTCAATACCCTCCCCCTCCCCTAGGGGGAGGTATTTATAGTACAAGCTAAACATGGTCCTGGTCCTATACGACCTGGGGAACCATCTTGATAGCTTAGATTCCTACCAAATCTATGGATATATCTTAAAAATACGTTAACTTGTGCACGAAGGAACACCCATGTCCGAAAGGCTTCGTGCTCTAGATATAGAAGAACTTTAAAGACGGTTAAGGGCACCGGGCTGATTGTCTCAAAGCGGCTCCCTAGGCCCAAGATGATCCGCACAATGGCCCATGAGTAAAGAGACCCACTCCTAAGCATCAAAGTCGGGATATAGACGCGAGTTCTTAATCTGAGCTTGCCATATTCGCCTTATCCTTTCTGGGTATGCACCACAGGAGTACATCATGCATAGGGCCCAACTGTCATGATACTTCATCCAATCCTCGACAGCTAGCCCTTGAGACTCAAGTGAAAATCTACTTGGTCAGGTCTTCTCCTTAAACTTAAATACTCAAAGGAGGAATTTGAAAATTGTAGTAGAGCACTGCTGCCTCATCCGAGCAAGCCATGCTCGGGATTGAGCTTAAACCAACAAGCAAGAGCTAAACTCACCTGACCCAAGTAAGGATAGGCAGGATAGAGCTCTCTCCAACAATTATATCGCCCACAACGTCTATTGTAACGTCCCGTGGAAATCTCACCATGCGCCGAGCCATAATTCACAACGCGTCTTTTTAGGTGAAACAGTTGCAACCATTTGGTTACTTCATTTATACCATAAATAATCGTACACAGTAAGAACACTCTTTACTTGCTCTCATTCTCCCTGCACTAGGAACACTTAGAGTCAGAAAATCCTCCCGATCTTTCTCTATTTCCTTCTTCTTTCTCATAGATGATTCACCTTCATGGCCAAATTCGGTTCAAGATCGATCACCACTGGACACCTGGCCGAGCTCAAGAAGTTAGGCCACCTTGATACGAAATCGTAGCGGGTGCTTGGAGCGGAGGAATACCCGGAACCAGCGGAGGATGAGGTCATCTCAACCGAGCTCTACGCTGTGCACGGTCTCCATACGCCGAAGAGTGACTTCGTCGCCGGCGTGCTCATGCACTGTGAGTGCAAACTCCTCAATCACAACCCTGACTCTATCCTCATCCTTGCCATTTTCACACACATCTATGAATGTTTTCTAGGCATCATGCCCACTGTGAGTCTGTTTCTTTAATTCTACTCTCTTTTCTGCATCGGGAATAACTCCACAATCAGCTGTGTTTATTTCTGGCTGTGCTCCTCATCTCCTTTTTCCTACCCCGTTACGACCCTGAAGGACTCTATTTCTGGATGGGCCGAATTATGGTTTTACCATAAGAAATCCACAGATACTACCTCCGTTTCACAATGGTTGTAGTTTTAGCTAAATGCACATAAAATAAGGAGACATGAAAAATGACTTGTCTACCCTCATTTAATGAAGGGTAATTGAAAAGATTAGCTTAAATAGATGACTGCATTGATGAAGGGTACAAAGGTCATATTGGCTCTAAAGTTGTATTGAAATGTGAGAACTACAACCATTTTGATAAAAAATTTTGAATGCTAGAATTACAACCATTGTGAAACAGAGGAAGTAGTTATCTTTGCTTCCGCGAAAAAGTCCCGATCAAGAAGAGCATCTCTAATCCTCCCGTCCAAGTTGACAAGGAAAAGTGGCTCAATCTAATCAACGAGTTTGCCTCCCACGGGCTCACCGGTCAGGCGATCACAAAAGACTTCCTGTGGAATAGGGTGTGCCCCCTAAAAAGAAAATAGCATCCATTCTATGTGATCACCGGTATGTTTCACCCTTTCCACCCTCCTTTCATGCTCGAGCGGTGTTCTTTATTCTGCACACATATTCCCCGTCCTTTGCAACTCTGAGCGTTAGCTAGGTGGAATCTCGGATGGTTGAGCTCTTTGGCACTTAGAAGGAATAAAAATCTTTCTCCTCGGTGCCGCACGTGAAGAATGTCTAGGATCGCTCCGAAGAGGTACATAATCTTAACTGCCTCTCCTATCCATGCTCGGGAAGCTTTCAACTCATGCTCGGGCTTATGACCCTTGCAGGAGAGGGAGGATCTAGAGCGCTTTCTGACTATCTCCAGAGCATAGGGAAGAGGGCCAAAAAAATAGACAAAGAAGGTCCTTGCTCGGAGACACAGAGCTCCAGTTCCCCCGTCCCTCCCCCCAACAAGGCGATTGACTAGGGCCAGACCGACCTCAAGCCCTCAACGCGGTGCCCAGAAGGTCCACCTGGAATACGCCAATAAAGTTGAGGTGCGCAACTTAACGCCTTTGGACGAAGAACTTCACCGCAGAAAATCTCAAGCTCATGAAGCATCTTTGTCGCGCCCCTAGCTCGGAGGGTCCATCCCAAGACTGTTAGGGCCACAGTGTCGGAATCCTCGGATTCAGAGGAAGTCAGGCAGGCCCTAGAGACCATAGGAGCAGGGGAGAAAGAGTAGCTCGTCCCCCTACTCAACCAAGGATCAGGAGAAGGTTCCCCCTTTGGTTGTAGGTACGCATATACGAGTAGCTTCTCTTCCTGCTCAACTAGCGTCTCTTACCTTTGTCTCTTTTTTTCTTTTCTTCTAGATTACTAGGACCACCGTCTCAATTTTTCCGCTATAGCCATACAAATTATCACTTGCAGTATGGACCGTGAGCTCGAGCTTATTGCAGATCGCATTATGGCATAGAATGGCATGAAAGACATCGAAGAACACCCCCTACCTTCTGTCGAAGCTCTGGGACCAGGAGAAGAGGAAGCCCCGAGCATGAAGCATGCTCGGAACGAAATCGTGGAACCCCTAGAGGAAACGCCTCCCTAGGGATCCCCTGCATCTGTCGCCTTCGTGGGCGCCGAGCAGCCCCCGAGCATACAAGATGCTCGGGAGGAGGCCGTAGGACCTCCTGAGGAGACTCCTACTCAGGAAGAGCCTTTCGCTCACACTCCTGAGGGTCTCAGGCAGCCTCCGAGCATGTAGAGTGCTCGTGTTGGCGCCACCGAAGTCCCGGGCGTCGTCTGCCAAGCTGGTCTCCTCACCCTTCCTTAGAAGGATTCAGCAACTACGGACAGCCTCAAGCATGAAGCCACGAAGGATGATCCCTTTTCCTTGATGCATAAGGATAATGTCCTTCTGAAGCAACCTACTTGCTCGGTGCTCTAAGGTAACAGACTCAATTTTATGTTTCTTTGTATTTCATCTTTGTTTATGTCAATAACCTCTATCTTTGTCTCCCGCAGCTGATAGAAGACACCTGTGCTGATTTCTAGGCAGGCATGGTAGCTCCTGAAGAGGTCGCTAAGGCCCATGCTGAGCAAGAGGCTAGGATCATGGTCTTGAAGCAGCACCTCTCTATGGCCTAAATCCACTTTGAAGCCGAAGTTGGGCGTCTTGAAGCCTAGGTAGGGCAGTCGCGGTGAAGAACCGGGAGGTCATCGGCGCACTAGAGCAGGAGCATGCCCAGTTCCAGTCCTAAGAAGTTAAGGTTGAAAACTCACCAAACCTACTCGGGAAGCTTCTGACCGAGCCAAGGAGGGCCAAGAAGCAACGAGGCACATGTGGCTAGAGGTCCAGGACAGGCGCCAAGCGCAAATCCGAGTCCTGAATCTCCAGACGGAGCTTGACGAACTAAAGGAAAGGCCCTTGGCTTTGGAGCAGGAGAAATTGGACCGAGATATAACGACCTGCCCTTAACACTTTGTAATTTTCTTTGTAACCTGATCAAACAAAAAACACAAACTAATTTTTACCTAAGTTTTACCTTGGTAGTTTTTGATTTGACGATATCTTTCTTTACCCTACAAAAAGAAGCAAGCAGAATATAGATTGCAATAGAAGTAGATATGACACAAAGGGGAAACCCAAGTCAAAATAGCACAATCCTAACCTAGCCCCTGCTATGGCTAAGTCTTATGCACCTAATTTGCGAGCATGAACTTAGCCATACAAGAGTTAGCAGCAAGCTCTGTCCTTCAAATGCCCAGCAGCCATGCCCCTAAGTTGCGAGCATGCATGGGCGAGGACACTCAAAGAGAAGAAAAACAGACTGCGCTTAGGGCTATCCCCCTAGTGTCCCAGCCTATGCACCTAGGTTGCAGGCATAGGCTTGGCAGGTAGGGAAGGTGACTCACGACCATGGGGCATTTAGATTGTAGGATGATCATGCTCTAACTGATCTAGGTTCTTAAACCGACCAATAAAGAGGGCACGTGTGCAATGAGCATCGGCTTATTTAGGCATAGACCCTTTGGCAGCAAACGCAAGACTGAAATATGCGTGACAATTGCAATCGTCGTGTTCCATGATCCCGATCTAGCCAGAACTAAGAAAAACCGCTTGCTCAATTCCTATGCTATCCTGACACCAAGGTCCTGTCGCGGCGTCGCACGAGTCGGTGCTCGGTCTAGCAGGGTCACCCCGAGCATCCTGGATAACCAAAATAGAGTGAAAAAAGCTGACAATACTGAAAAGAAAAAACTAATAATTAAAAGGAGAGATTACATGTACAACTTTTGAAGCTAGTCTATATTCCATGTGCTGGCAAGCTCGCGTCCGTTTTCCATTGCAAGTCATATAGCCCCCAGGCATACTGCTAAAACAATAGTATAAGAACCCTCCCAGTAGGAGGATAGCTTGTTGGCGTCCGAAAGGACATGAATTCTTCGTAAGAACAGATCGCCAACTTACAAGGTCCTTGGTCGTACGGCTTTTGCCGCATGCTTGCGAAGGGCTTGCAAGTAAGAGGCAAAGCGTAGCAGAGATCGGTTGCGTGTAGCCTCCAAGAGGTTGAGGTCGATAAGGGGCTTCCGTTTGATTGATGTTGTCAACCATATTAACCCTCGGAGAAACCAGCAAAATTTCTAGAGGAGGGCAAGATGGCCTCCACATAGTAAACAAGCTGGAACGGGGTTTTCCCGGTTGCTCGACTAGCCGTGGTGCGTACCGACCATAGGATGAAAGGGAACTCGTCCACCCTTGCCTGCCCACGATGGGTGAGATGCTCAAAGACCCGCTTCTTGATGCCCTAGATTACCTGTCCATTGGCGCGCTTAACCGCGCCATTGCTCTGTGAATATGCTAGAGAGGCGAAGCAAACATTTGTTCTGATTTCCTCGCAGTACTCCTAGAACATCCTGCTGGTGAACTGTGTCCTATTGTCGGTGATCAAACAGTTTGGAAACCCAAACCTCACGACCATGCTGCTATGGAAGAACTTCGTAGCAGCCTAAGCCATGATGGTTGAGACTGGCTCGGCCTCAATCCATTTGGTGAAGGTATCAATGGCAACAATCAAATACTCAAAACCCTTCTGTCCTTGGGGGAATGGCCAGGATATCGACCGCCCACATCGAGAATAGCCAGACCAACAGAATTGTTTGCAATGCATGTACAGGTTGATGGACTTTGCGGGCGTGAAATTGGCATGCTTTGCAAGTGGTCACGATGGCATGAGCATCGGCGAGGACGGTTGACCAGTAGTATCTCATCCTAAAGGCCTTCCCCACTAGGGCCCGAAAGGATGAATGGGCTCTGCTGTTGTGTAACGGGTAGGCTATACTAGCGCAATTTTAAAAATTTCTACCACGATCACCCAGGACATCATGCAAGTAGCGAATCACAGATCATTACCTTTGACGTGCAGATGCAGCGAAAGGAGAGTTGGAGAAGCTGATCCATCGCCAACCTCTCCAACCCGGACTGGACGCCCTGTCCCCGAATCCAAGGTCTGGCGACGCGCCGACGGCAGCAGCCAGTGGGGGCTTCGGGGCTCGGGCGAGTGGCAATGGCCGACGGGTGATAGACGAAGTAGGCGGCGGCGGCGGCGTATACAGCAGCGCCACCCGCATCGGTGCGAGCCTCGATGGCCGGCCGATGGCGATGTGTGTGCGACACAAAGTAACAAATGCGAGGCGGCTTTGTAGATGGCAGCGCCCGTGACTCGTGAGGGTGAGCTGCTTAGAGCCTAGCCTATACGGCTATATTAATACTGCTAGTAGCCTAGTACTTTAGTTGTGTAGTCTGCTGACTATTGTTTATTTACAATGCATTGAATTGATTATTCTTGTCACTTGTCAGATTGTCTCATACTATCTAATTTACTTTAGATTCAAGATGGATAAACAAACTCTGTACAATTATTTCTCAACCAATCAAAGCCCAAGCAATGTTCAAACAAATGAGAGCACTACTCAACAAAAGAAGCCTCGGATTGATTTTAATCCAGATGATATAATTGCAGATCTAGCTTGTCGCAAACCAATTGATAATTACCCCATCGAAATTAGAGATATAGTGAGAAGAGCATATTTGTTAAAGGGTCCAACTTGTCCAATTGGATATGATTATCCAAAAAAAATATTTGATTATTTGAGATCATTTCAAGAAACTTGGTTCAAAAAATATGATTGGTTGGAATATAGTATGTCAAAAGATGTCGCCTTTTGTTTCTATTGCTATTTGTTCAAGAGTCCATCGCATCCAAATTATTTTGGCAATGATGCATTCATAAAAGTTGGATTTATTAATTGGAGGAAAGCGATCAAAGTTTTTGATACTCATGTCGGTGGACCAAATAGCACTCATTGCTTTTGTAGACAAGCATGTGGAGATTTTAATAATCAAAGATCAAGTGTGTCACACCAATTGGAGGCTCATGGAAAGTTGGATGAAATTTCATATAAAATTCGTCTAACCACTAGCTTAGATTGTGCAAGATTTCTTCTAATGCAAGGTGAAGCTTTCCGTGGACACGATGAATCTAGTACTTCTCTCAACAAAGGAAATTTTAGAGAATTAGTGGAGTGGTATAAAGATAAGAAGGAAGAAGTAAAGAAGGCATTTCATGCGGCTCCAAGGAATTGTACCATGATTTCTCCTTGGATTCAAAAGGATCTTACAAAAGCTTGTGCAGAGGAGGTTACTAAGATAATTTTGGGAGAGATTGGAGAAAGGAATTTCTCAGTTCTTGTTGATGAATCCCAAGATGTATTCGTAAAGGAGCAAATGGCGGTGATTGTGAGATGCTTGCTCCATCTTTCAAATTTTGTTTCGATTGTTTTTGTATAAATATTTTTTTGTTTGTCTAGTTGTCCTAACATGCTTATCTTATGGGCTTGTGAATTTGTGATGTGCAGATTTGTCAATAACCAAGGGAAGGTCATGGAGAGGTTTCTAAAACTTGTACACGTCAAAGAGTGTACTTCTGCTGCTTTGAAGGAGGCATTGTTGAATGTGTTTGCTGGATATGATTTGCCCCTTGGTCAACTTCGTGGGCAGGGATATGATGGAGCTTCAAATATGAGAGGAGAGTTCAATGGCTTGCAAAGACAGATTCGTGATGAAAATCTGTATGCTTTCTATGTCCATTGCTTTGCTCATCAGTTACAATTAGTAGTTGTCACTTTCTCAAGTAGTATCAAAACTATTGGTGATTTCTTTAATTATGTCCCAATGATAGTAAATATTGTTAGTTCTTCATGCAAAAGAAAGGATGTTTTGATTGAAAAACATCATGAAACCTTGTTGGATAAGATAGAGTGAAAGTGCATCTAGGCACTTAAGTGATTTTGGTGATTAATGACAAACACATATAATGACAACTATTTGTAAATGACAAATTTGTGTAAATGCTTGACTGAGCAATTGCCTAATGACAAATCTCTAATATACTTATTGCCTTGAGACTAATGTGTTTATTGTGAAGATTTGTTTAGTTTCACCCTATTTAGAAGAAACCCTATGTTGGTCAAGTGGACAAGCTATCCATCCTAACAAGGTATGCATTATACTAATCATGTTGTTGAGACTAACACACTTGCTTGTTGATCTTATTTAGTCTCATAAGTACAAGTAGGTTGGATTGCTAATTGAGGTATGTCTTAATTAGAGTTAAACTTCACATTGGTATGAATTAGGTTGTACATGTGTGCCATGATTATATATCATCTCATGTACATCACTTAGTGAAGTTTAATCTAGATTGTTCCACAACTTCACTCTTGCTTAAATATGATTTGCACATGTGTAATTCTTGTATATTCTATCATGTGCATCATTAAGTGAAGATTGTGGTATTTGCCATGATTTAGTTGATTCACCTTTCTGGCAATCATCTCTTTAGTGCATATAGATTAATTGAATATTCATTGTGGTGCACTTAGTAGAGATCTTTTCTATGTCAAGTGTTTCCATTTAATATTGTGCTTATTTATATGAAACACTTGACACGCCTTAATTGCTCATAAACATCAATTTATTCATATCTATTGAGCTTTTGGGACTAATATCTTTCATGAGTGGTTTGGAAAAATTTAGGTCCCGTGAGTATGTGTGATGACCAAGGTATGTTAAAGGATGACGGTTAAGCCGAGGTCAACAAGACGGCGGTGTCACCAAGAGTTGAGGACTAAGTCAAGATCGACTTGGTGTGGAGATCGTCGAGGAGGATGATCAAGTCAAGGTTGATGGGACAAGAGTCTCACGAGGTGAACCGAGTCAAGGTTGACAAGGCGAAGGCGTCATCAATCATTTGTTGAAGGTCATCACGCACAATGCATCCAAGAAGAAGACGACATGTAGATTGAATGTAAGACTTAGTTTTCTCGTTTGAATTTGAGTCTAAGGATTGCCGTACTATTAAAAGGGATGCGATAGAGAATAACTTTTAGATGTCTCAAGTGCTCAAGTGATTTATCTTTGTGAAAGATTGAGAGACACAAATCACATCTTGTACACATAGGTGTAGGTGGTTTGGTGTGAGGGGGAGAAGTGTTGGTGGTGTCGGGAAGTGAGAATTTTAGGACTATCTTAGTTTCCTTGTGGTTTCTGCACTTATCATTTGGGATTTAGGCAGTGAGACCTTGTTGGTTATGTAGCCCTTGTTCTTAGCTTTCCGTAGAGCCCAAGATCACCCAAAACGGAGTTCGGAGTCAAAAGTTACGCCCGTTTTCGTCGGGCTGCGCTGATTTAGCATCGGACTATCCGATTGAAGTTCTGATCCTCTATCCGATTGACCCCTTGCTGCCATAAAATATCGGATATTCCGATATGGACATCGGATAGTCCGATATGTCGCAGAATGGACTCAACGGCTAGATTTTAGGGTTCTCTATTTAAAGTCTCTCCTTCCCCACTTCGTGGAGACTTTTTAGGAGGATATTCCTGGGTAGAATGAGAGCTAAACTCTTGTGTTCTTGAGTCCCAAACACCTCTCCACTCTTAGATCTTAGTGATCCCCTTTAAGAGAAGGGTTGGGAAGAGTTGGAGGAGGGAAGTGCTAGGGTTGTGAGAGATTTGATCTAGTGAGCACTTGAGTTCATCTCCAAGCTTATTCTTCGTGGCATTTGTTACTCTTGGAGGTTAAGGACTCCTAGACGGCTAGGAGGTCGCCTACGAGCCACCGGAGCTTTGTGTGGTTGGCCGTGGGAAGGTTGTGAAGGCCCGATCTCCGCCTCCGCAAGGAAAGGAACCAAGCGAGTGAAACCAAGGGAGCTTGGTGCGGATCTTGGTGAGGGAAAGGGTTGAAAGAGAACCGGGCTCAAGTGTGACCGAGCCTACCTCAACGGAGACGTAGGATCCCCTCAAGGATCCGAACTTCGGGAACAAATCGACGCGTCTTTTCTTCACTTTGGTTTTACCTCCTTTACTCTCTTTACTTGGTTCTCTTTATGATTGAGCTATCATTTTGATTGGGTAGCTTTAGTAGCTCCTTTTACATATTTACATGCTTGAGAATATTTGGTTGAAGGTGGTATACCTAATTGTGAGCAGATTTGAACATTTCTACTCTAAGCATATCGGAGTATCCGATATAGACATCGGATAGTCCGATCCACATCGGAGTATCCGATACCCATATCAGATAGTCCGATATTTATATTCCGCTGCTTAATTGTTTTAAATTTGTAGTCGCCTATTCACCCCCCTCTAGGCGACATCCCGGTCCTTTTCATAGAGAATGGAATAGTTCTCGCGGGAACGGGCTTACACCAAGAAACTAGTCTAGCTAGACCTGGAGAGACTAGATGGGGCTCACATCACAAAACTTTGCTTCGTTTGTACCAAATGTGGGAGGCAACGGGGAAGGTGTTAGAAATTGTAAGTGATGATAGCCGTCAATCATCTAATTCCGGTGGAGCATGTGGCTTGCTAAGAAAAATGGAAAGTTTTGAATTTGTGTTTATAATGCATTTGATGTTAAACTTATTGGGCATTACAAATGAGTTGTCACATGAATTTCAAAGGAAAGATGTAAACATTGTTCATGCCATGGGGTTGCTTAAAGATGTAAAAGATAATTTACAACACATGAGAGATAATGGATGGGAGTCTTTGCTTCATGGGTAAAGAGTTTTTGGGAAGCAAACAGCATTGTTATTCCAGATATGAATGAAAGCACCCCAATGTTAGGTCGAATGGCACATCGAGGCAATACGGTAACTCATGATCATTTCTATAGAATTGACATCTTCTATGCTGCCATCGATGCCACAAAGTCAGAGATAGACCATTGTTTCAATGAGGTTTCTTCTGAGCTTTTAGTATGCTTGTCTTCTCTAGACCCAAGAAACTCTTTTGCCAAGTTTGATCTAGAGAAGCTTATACAACTTACTGAAATTTATGTTGATGACTTCACCTCTGCTGAACGGGTGTTGTTAAGAACTCAACTACAAAACTACATTCTCAATGTTAGAAGAAGCTTAGAATTCCGTGGATGTCGTGACATTGCAAGGCTTGTTGAAAAATTAGTTGAGACCGAAAAAAACCACACCTTTCCATTAGTTTATCGACTTATTGAGCTAGCATTGATACTTCCGGTGGCGACAACATCAGTTGAAAGAATATTTTTGTCAATGAAAATCATCAAAACTGACTTGAGAAACAAAGTCTCCGATGATTGGCTCAATGACTTGATGGTATGCTATACAGAGCATGAGATATTTAAAAGCATTGATGATGGAACAATCACGGACCATTTTCAAAGGATGAAAACTTGTAGAATGGGATTGCCTCAAGCTTCTAGCCATAGCTAGCGGCTTCATGGTATGTTAATTACTTGATACTATCATTTTATATAGTGCAAAATTCTAACAATAACATAGTTTTCTTTTTTTTTACAGATTATGATGTTTTTGGCATGCACGATATTTTTTATTGCAGGTACAATTTCTAGTGCATTTTTTTATTCATGCTTTGTTTTTTATGTATGAATTATGTCATCGTTGGTCAAAGTTATCAAATCTATGGTTTGTTTTCCTTCTTTTCACACAAATGGAGATAATATGGTAGTTTTGTAATGCTTTCAACCGTCATTGTGTCAAATTAATTTTTAAGCTAGCACCCACTCTAATTTTGTCCTGCGTACGCCATTGCCCAAGATGACTCGCACAATGGCCCATAAGTAAAGAGGCCCACTCCCGAGCGTCAAAGCCGAGCTATAGACGTGAGTCATTAATCCGAGCTTGTCATATTCGTCTTATCATTTCTAGGTACACATCTCAGGGGTAAATCGTGCATAGAGCCCAGTCGTTAGGATACTTTATCCAATCCCTAATAATAATCTATTGCTGGTTTAAACCGAAAAGAACAAGGTTTAATAGGTTGATTTTCTTATTTCTTCTTTATTGGGCTGTGCAGTTGATGAAGCGTCATATGGGCCTCACCAGACAAGCCTGGATCTGCACACGCAACCCAGTTGTGCTGGGCCGACAGTTTGAGTGGAGGCTAATGCACAGCTTCCTAACCGTTTGATCAGGCAACAAACTCTCCAGATTGTTTCTATTGCACTTGACAAAACCGAGTAGCAGGAGAAACTGCTATTTCCTTGTTTTTTTTTTGAGCTTTTCCTTGTTTTTTTTGAGAGATTTTCCTCTTCTTTTTTTTTTTTTGCAAGGAACTGCTATTTCCTTGTTGAGCATCACTTAGTTTTCTTCTCGATCCCATGGATGAGTAATCATTCGATAACCAGTTATCATTTATCAATCCGAAGCCTTCGGTATGGAGGCCTGAACCTACCTAAACACTGCAGCGCATGCTCGATTTCTATGTTTGCCTTGTTTCTTCGTAAGATCGGCTACAAAATTGTGGATAGATTTTTGGAGGAGTCGAGAACCCAAGGAGCTTTTTTTAAAAAATTAGATACATGTCGTGGTAACCCATGATTTTGTAACATGTCATTGAAAAGTAGAAAACCTGTTGGAGCAGAGGAAATCTAGTGAAAATTTGAAGATAGCAGAGAGCCAACATTGTCCACAATGGCATATTTCAAAGAATAACTGAGCATGCAGTGACATCCAATAGGTTTATAACATTTTAATGGCACATTTTGAAATACACATGTTTGCAGTAGTATGCATCTAAATAACCTTTTTAGCACAAGACCAAGCCAACACCAGGGGTGATGCCTAGATACATGAATCCTTTTTCATAAGGGAAGAATTTCTACATGTCGCTATAGAAGCTCCTAATCCCTCATTGCCATCCCTTAGTCACTTGTCCCCTTCATACCATCGTGTTTGCAGCTTGTCCCCTATACGCCACCGCCGTTAGCTCCATTATGTTTTACCATTAGGAAGCCTTCCATAATAGCCAATTACCCCCTTTTGCATTTTATGGATTTAAAACTTTTAAAGCATTCTATCTCCTCTGTTTAAACTCCAAATCAAATGATTTAAATTTCTAAATTTATGTAAAAAAAATGTTATACTACCTACTGAGATTTTATAATTTTTAAATTTTCTAGTATTTTGTTTAACGGGAGATGATGCCATTTATTTTTTAAAAAATGGCATATCTTAAAAGTTTTCAATTTTAGATGTGCATTTGAATTACACATGATTTTCTGAACCTACTCAAATTTTCTGTCATGTTTTTATGAATTTTTTTAATAATTTTCAATCACTTATCTTATTTTCTATCGCACTAAAAAAGCAGGGACAAACTCGTCTTTTTACACTGTTGTAATGGTAAGACTAGTCAATAATGGCATGCAAGGGAACTAGTAAGAAATGCAATGGCCCGAAGGGATGAGGTGATTAGGCCCTGTTCTATTGGGCTTATCTAATCTGACTTATCTCGAATTTCGAGAATTTTCCGAGGTTGCCTCGAGAGTCGGATAACCTTGATTTTTAGGATTTAGGGAGCTTTTAGACACGTCTATAAGATTAAAAAAAGGATTCAAAAAGTAATAAAAAAGTCAGATAAGTCAATATTAACCACGTCTTATCTGACTTATTTCGTGACTTATCTGACTAATATTGACTTATCTAACTTTTTTTTATTACTTTTTGAATCTTTTTTTTTATCTCGTAGACAGGTCTAAAAGCTCTCCAAATCCTAAAAATCAAGGCCATCCGACTTTCGAGGCCACCTGGGAAATTCTCGAAGTTCGAGATAAGTCAGATTAGATAAGCCCAATAGAACAGGGCCTTAGCGATGACACAAACGGGATTGAGAATTTTTGTAGTGGCATACAAAAAATTCCCTCTTTATATAATTACTAGCCGAATGTTTATGCTTACTACAAATATTGAATATCAAAACCTCTCGCCGTGTCATAATTGACATGATTGGTATCAACTCCGTTTTCATGCTCAATTGTATTGTGTCTTTATATCCTTATATTCGTTTTACACCGTTATATAATCAGATAATTTTTATACAGCCATTATATAATCAGATGATTTTTATGGAGGTGGAATTTATTTGTTATTAGAATTTTTATGTTTTTGTTAGATTTTGTAAGGAGGGGAGAGTGAATTAGAATAAACTATGTAATACTTATTTAACATTAAAGATATAGCTTTGGCAGATCAGATCATCTCACTAATTTTTTCATATCGTTGGCATGTGCGTGCGCACCCGAGTTGCAAAAGCGTGGAGGTTCGAACCTGGCGGGGAGGGCTGCAACCCCAAGCAGCTCCCACTAAGACCAACTCCAACCGTCTCCCGTCGTGGCTCCTATTCCCTTCACGAAGAGATTCTCGTTTCCTTCGGCGCTCCAACGGATTCCCTTAAGCAATTTCTCTCTCCAATCCCTTCAGGAAGGGATTCTCTCTCTTTTCCCAATACCATTCCCTTCGAAGGGATGCTGTTGGAGATAGTAGGAAATAAAGAGAATATAGATTGGGAAGGGAATGAGGAAGGGAATGAAATAAAGGAAAAATGGTTGGAGATGTTCTAAACTCCATAGCGTGGAGGTTCGAACCTGGGGGAGGGCTGGAAAGAGCTCTTAGTTGGTTAAGAGCATGTCCTACGTAGATTTTTTTTAAATTATTTAATTATATTTTTTAATACTTTGATCTTTGATGTCTTACTCGACAATTTTACGGTCACTTCATTTTTAAATCTGGTTTTGATTTATCATTCCAAATTTTGAATCACTGATCAAAACAGTTTTAGCATATAATCGGATAAATTCTGCGCCGTTCCCTCTGAGACATCCCTTTTCAGCTATCAACTATGCACAGTACATTCACCCTGATAATTATGCTAAAACTTTGCGTTCAACAAAAAAATTGTGCTAAAACTTTGCGCTAGATCTCTCTGTTTCCTTGCTCGGCCATTGATGCAGCACAGTAGCAGGCAGCAGCATGCATTCTGGACAGTTGACCATCGGGGCGGACCCACCGGTTCCGGCATCGGGCGTCAATCCATCCAGCTATCCAGCCAACGGTAGAGGAAGAACGTGCAGAAGCAACGCTTCCGCTGGGAATGTATCCCCTGTCTTAAGAGCAAGTATAATAAGGTGATGTAAGTAGACCGTAAGAATTACCACGTCACATTTTGCTTTGTTAAAAGAGAGAAGAGGAGAGAGAGAAAAAGCGGGCTCTTGTTCTACAGTTAACTCTTAGCTGGCGGTAATACAGATTCCAAAGGAGATAAGAGGATGGATTGGTGGATCATTTATTAATGTGCAGATTGTTTCTACAACTAACTTATTATATGGGTGGGCTTTTAGACGGCTGTACATGACATGGCAACCATATATAGTCAGCAGTGAGCTGTATTATTAGCCTTACTCTAAGAGCATCTTCAACACAAACTCTATCCTCACTACTCTAAAATACTATTTATCACTACTCTATCTATCTTTCTAAAACTCCTTTATACTTTATACTATACCCTAAAAGATTCATTCACTCCACCAAAAACTCTATCCTCAAAAAGTCAGCACTACAGCGTTATAGGGTTTCTGCTACGGATACTCTTTGGGGCTATTTGGTTGCCTTCTCTCACGAGCCTGGCCCGTTCGACTCAGCCAGACTGATGGGATACGGGATGCACAAATGTAGAAACGGTGTTTGGTTGAGGGTTTAAGACACATATTTTGAAATTTATATAGCAAGTGTGGTCTAGTTTTGTTCGAAAAAATGTCAGAACCCATTTTTGAAATCGGTTCTGTAATCGGAGATGCTAATCAAAAGATATAAACAAAAAAGAAAAAAGAAAATTTGCGCATAACATGAGGCTGCCATGCATGGTTTGCTATTGTGGTGACAAAGGCCCTCTTGTGAGAACACGAGGTCGCCATATACGCCGATCTAGAGATACGCCTATTTTCTCTCAGATCTCCAGAGCTGAGCTTCAGATCCGGAGAGTCGCGCCAAAACTAGATACAGGCAACCAAACATAAAAAAAAGTAAAATTCTATATCTGTAGATACAAATCTCTGTGCATGCAGGCAACCAAACAGCCCATTTATCTTTGTATTCGTGATACGTGGACCTATCACAAAGACAGAGGCTTAAGGCAGAGAAACTGCTTCCCGTCCGCTAGGATCCAAATATCCAATCCCAAATCCGCAATTTAGCCGGCCGAACCGAACCACGGAGGCGCGTCGTGCGAGCCACCAAATCCGGCCCAACGACTCCATTCCGGTCTGCCTGCCTCCGGCCGTTCCTATTCTCCTACGACATCCTTCTACCTACGTCCTACGGTCATCCTCCTACGACTGGAGCAGTTGAGAACAGTTGACAATATGACGCCAATTTGAACTGAGTTGCTTTCGGCTATTGAGTTTTGGGTTTTTTAAAAAGTAGTAAAGACAAATCAAACAAATAAAGTCTTCTCGAAACCGTTTCTCCCAGCTCTCGGCTCTCGAGCCTAATCATATCGGCGTTACGGCTTGTCCAAGCCAAGTATCTCAGTTGGTTGGAGCGTTCCAAGGGGTCGCTTATACTCATGCCTGCATGAACACAAGCGGTTGGAAAGGGGGCTAGGCTCGCGTTGGCATCTGCAAGGCAAACGTGCGGTGATGTCTAGTGCAGAGGATAACAAGGGCTAACAAGGATGGTCACTGTAGCAAAAATAAATTTGATCAACCGTGAGTTAGTGAGCATATAGTAGAATTTCGGCTGATATACTAGTCCGTCCACTATGTTGCAATGCCTAGTGGTGTCTGGTTCACCCACCCCATGACGAGATAATTCAGTGTTTGGTTGCTATCGTCAGGGGCGGTTTCGGTGTTTGGTTCAGTCAATCCTAGAGAAACTCATGCCAAGCGGCACAACCCGACCTCTCGAGGCGAGCCGAGCTCCTCACCGGCAAAGCTCTTCTGAGCTACTGGAGACCATCTCCAATCATTTTTGTTTTATTTTCGTTCTCTTTTTATTTCCTTCTCCATTCTTTTTTTTTATTTTTTACCATTTTCAACGGCATCCCTTCGAAAGAAATGATACAGATAAAAGAGGGAGAATCCCTCTCTGAAAGAAATGTAAAAAATCCATTCCGAAAGGGAACGGTGAGACAATATATTAAAGCGTTGAAAAAACAGATTTTTTTAGTGACGAGAACCAGAATTGGGACAAACTCCGATGGAGATGGTTTACCTCTGCACCTCACTCCCGCCGGTCACCCATGAGCCATCGCTCCGAGCTTTGCTATCTCACATGTCCACCTATCGCCGACCGCTAGGTCCCACACATACGTAACCAACTCATGATCCAGTCAAACAAAAAATTGGTTGACTCTGTCCCTATACAAGAAAAAAAAACAAGCAGACAAATAACAGAACAGTTTAACACACGATTGTGATTATCCCTCACGCATTTCATCCGAAATCTACATACATTATTCCCATCCCATCTCACATATACAGTAACATCTTGAAGCAACCAAACACACCTATGTTTTCTGAACCAGGCCCGTCTCGCTGCCTCTCTAAGGTTGCGTTTCTTTGGACGGTTGCGGTTGCATTTGCGTTTAAGCTGAAAATTTGTTATTTTCGTATAAGCCAAACGTTTTGACGTTTCGTAACCGATTTTTATAGATCTTACTATTTGTTCAACTAGCTCTCAAAACCATTTTTTTCTATAATTTTTTGATCCTTCGAATGTCTTTATCGAGAAGCTACAAATTTCCAGTTTAAACGCAAACGCAACCGCAACCGCCAAAAGAAACAGTCTCTAAAATTATCTCGCTGCCTCTCTAAAGTTTCACACAAGTTGCACTGTGGCGTTACCGATTACCGATCTATGACCGCTTGATTCCACGGTTGAGGTTACAGGCCCAAGAGACTGAGTCTCCACGCTTGCGTAGGTTCTAGGCATATTCGTGACCATCTGATCTTTTTCAAGATTGATGCATAGTACCTATGTTCTCTTACATGTTCTTTTACAAAAAAAAAACTCCAAGATTTTTTTTGAAAAAATAATCACGTCCTTCTCCTTCTTCTTCTCTCTCTCTCGTGCTCTTCCCTCCAGCCCAGTCGAGCCAGCTCTCCTCCATTCGTGCAGGCGCGCAGCCGTTGGTGACCACGTCCCTTCCCGACGACGACCACACCGACGCCCACATAGGCTGCCGCATCAATGCTGTGGCTCATGTAGGTGCTGGCATTGTCACTGGCAGCCGTGGGCGTAGAGCGGGAGCCGGCTTGGCTAGGCTGAAGGGGGGAGGAGAGGAAGAAAAAAAAGGACCCGGTGAGTTTTCCCTTTCAAAACTCATGAGCTTTTTTCAAAAGAGCATGTGATGGAGAGTAAGAGCCGTACACGAATCTTGGAGCGATATTGATGGTCGCGAACATGTCTGAAACCACGTGCAAGTGTGCATTTGCATTTCCCATGCCCCAATAGTCCACGGAGACGAATTGAAGCTGCGAGTGGTCCGACCTTCCGTCCTAATCAGTAATCAACTAGTGATCGATCGCCCCTGGCGTCGAACCGAAAACATATCATTCGTCGTGCAACCACGAACGAGGCCTCCTGTAATCCTGTCCATCCGACCTTCACCAGGCCGTGTCGCTGACGAGGGAATACGCGTACAAGCGAAGGATTTCCTCATGCCGTCGTCGTCGTAGAATACGATGGATCCATGACATGCACGCATCCCTCTCTTTCCTCTATACTTTAAGCAACAACGATGCGATTTAAAGCGGAGATGACCTTTGCTTAAGACGTGCATGCAACACACTAAGCAAAGACAAGAAGCTAGTGTTTCAGAGAAATAATGGGAAGGGAAGAGAGAACGAGGCAAAGTGGACTAGTCACCAAGAGGCAGGCAAGTGGCAACGACACCCAAATATCTGCAATCCGACACGACCAGGGATTAGAAAACCAAACTGATCTTAAAAACCGTACACAACAGTTCGGTGTTTTTCATGATTTTCACTTAAAAACCGTTAGGTAAACCAAGAAAATCGAGCGATTCGCTGTTCATTGGTTTTTCTCAAACAGGTTTTCACGGTTAACCGAACCGTATTCAAAGCCCTGATGCCGACTCTCACCGAGCCAACGCTCGCTCGCTCGATGGCAGCAGGCAGCAGCTGCCAGATTGCCAGAACCCTCGAAATAAACAAAGAAACCATCGAATTCCGCATGGTGAGCCTCCTCCTCCAGAGCCGGTCGTTTTCAGGAGTCAGTGAAAAGCTGGCTCGCATCACTCCGCGGCTGTCGATGCGTTCGAAGTAAAACGAGTCCAAAGTTCAGATTTGGTATCTGGCTTTAGGCGAAAAAGAAGAGCTGCAATTGGGTTAACTTAACCTTTTCTTTTCAGTTAAAGCCTGGCTGCGATTTTGCCGGCTACGGTCGAATTTCGAAGCTGCGTATTGGGACGTAGTCTGAAGGACTGTCAGCCATCACATCTAGATCTAATGCGTTTGCCTCGGGTAACCGCCTGAATTTTCTTAATGGTGGAAAGTTCATGAGATTGACAACTCTCGAACGATTTGATAATCTGCGATTGGTGCCATGAAGTAACGAATCCGATCTGGGGGTGGTAAAGCAGATTTGGAGTAAAACCCATGATGACAGCCCAAATGCTTGTCACCTGCCAACCGTTAGATGATTTAAAACGCGTGCACATCACAGCAAAGAATGTTCTCTCAATAACCAAACATTATCCTGATATCCCCCGATCACCCACCCACCTGCCGCTCCAGTTCTTTTAAACTTCATTGCAGCGCGCGAATCTAGACAATGTTTCTTTCAGCAGTTGCGTTTAAACTAGAAATTTATAACTTCTCGATAAAGATATCCGAGGGATCAAAAAATTATAGAAAAATGGTTTTAAAAGCTGAGAAGAAATAGTAAGCCCTACAAAAATCGATTACCAAACGTTAAAGCGTTTTAACTTATACAAAAATAACAAATTTCCAGCTTATAAGCAAACGCAAACACAAACGCTGAAAGAAACACTACCTTAAATCCTCATGCCGTTCAATCATCATCAGCATCATCACTTCATAGTTAATTTAACAAAGCCCGAGCCCCGTTTGGAATGCAGAAATTTCCCAGATCAATTTGTATATGAATCTTAGCTCAAGAGAATACTCCCTCCGTTGGGATTTATAGGGCGTATTAGAGATGGGCTTCAAGACCAAGGACAATGGTCAAGTTACAAATTTACCCTTAAACTTAATTGGTGGAGGATGCAATTAATGCTTCAAATGAACTTAATCACACGCATGCATGCATACTTTAAATGAGGGTATTATAGAAAAGATCCTACTAAAATAACATTGAAAATTGTGTGCGCCCTATATTAAACAACAAATCCAAATCTCTAATAGGTCCTATAAATCTCAACGAAGGGAGTACATTCTTGTGCAATAAGAAAACAAATTCCTGTGTTCTAAACGTGTCATCATGCTTGCTCTTTTTTTTTCCACTGCAGAACAAGAGTCGTTCACTCATTGTACCAATCCCAATAAAACGAAGGCAAGACGTTCACATGGTAACTTCCAACCGCCAACCGGAGGAGATCGGACGCAGTCGCCATTGCTGGCGAAACCTCTCTGAATCCCACATTTGTCCAGCCCACCGGCCGCACCTGCCCCTGCCACCGAACCGGCAGTGACTGCTCACACTGTGGCACACTGACACGGCACAGAAGCAGAGGAGTGGTACACTGGTATAGTACCACGCTTCACGAGTGATGAGTCAGCAGCTGGCTGCAGCGCCCACCTGACCTGACGACACCGAGAGGAGAACGGATTTTCCGTACGATAACTTTACGCACATGAAGTTGATTTGCGGCACCGGAATTCCACGACCACAGCGGTAACTTCAGTATACGTAGGCCATGTTTGGTTTGAGATTAAATTTGGCTAAATTTGTCACGCTAAGTTGGCCAGCTCGTCTAAACTTAGTTCGTAAATTTCTCTACCACACTTTAGCCTGCATAAAGGAATCTTGCATGTGGGACCCGTCCAAAAAAAAAACAATTCTGCTACAAATGTGGCAATAAACAAAACGCACACCTAACTTAGTCAGACTTATCTACGTACTTTCATAAACCACCTGCATGTATGACCTGTGTAAAAAAAGAGCAATTCTGCTACAAATGTGGCAATGAATAAAACGCACATCTAACTTGGTCAGACTTATCTAACATGGAGCGTGTTAGAGTGTGGTAACGTTAAACGCAAACCAGACAGGCCAGAGTTGATTTTCCGCGGGTAGAAGAATTGCACGGCCATGACGCGCGCCCACGTACTAATTCGCGAACGAGCGTGATATCGCCGGTTCGGTACGCACGGCTCCCGTACCCGCGACCCCCAACGCCTCTCGCTTTCTTATGCGTTTTCGTGCCCTCCCCCTCGCGCCGCAGATCGCGCCGTTGTCGTTGCTTCCCCGCGCCTTTCTACTCGTCAACAGCGATCGTTTCCTACCGTTTGACGGTTTGCGCCCCCCCTGCCTGCGCGCGCGCGTGCCGAGTCGTCGTCGGCTCCTAGTGGCTAGTGGAGAGAGGTTTTAGCCGTTTCGTTCTTGGGGGAGGAGGAGGAGGAACGGCCGGCGGCACGAGCACGACGGGTTCTTGGCGTGGATGGGGTGCAAGGGGTCGAAGCACGCGCTGCATGGAGGAGGCGGAGGTGGCGGCGCGTGGGCGCCCGAGACGCGGAGCTACTCCGGACTGGTGGCCCGGCACTCCGTCGCGCTGAGGTCGTCCACGCTGGGGACGCTCAGCCTCGACCGCGCGGCGGCGGCGGCGGCCGCGGCGGTTTCTTTCGCCGGGGAAGAGGGAATGGTCATGGAGGAGAGCGAGGAGGGAAGTGGTGCGGGGAAGTACGGATCCGCGCGGTGCGGCGTCGATGGGTGGTGTCCCCCGCCGTCGCCGATGGCGCCGGCGAAGCGGCAGAGGCGGGCGCCGCGGACCCCGACCAAGACGCCGCTGCGTGAGCCCGAGGAGATCAACGTGTGGGAGCTCATGGAAGGGCTCGAGGACGACGATGGGGAGGAGGAGGAGGAGGATTGCCACGGTGTGGAGCGGAAGGTGCAGTCGGCTCCAGGATCGCCGGAGTTCGATCCCGACGTCCTGGCGGTCTTCCGGAAGGCGATCGACGAGCTGTCACCTTCTCCGGACGCCGCTGCGCACGACGGAGGAGCCATCCTGAAGCGCGAAATCCAGATGTTGGCTGGCGTCGTGCGGGCGCGGGTTAGAGTGTTCCAGCAAGAGATCGACGCCAAGTTAGCCAAGAAGGCGTCGCCGGGGCCGCCGCCGCCGCCGGAGAGCGCGCGGCGAGTCGTGGTGTACCTGACGAGCCTCCGCGGCATCCGCCAGACGTACGAGGACTGCTGGGCCACGAGTGCCATCCTCCGCAGCTACGGCGTGCACGTCGACGAGCGCGACCTGTCCATGCACGCCGGGTTCAAGGACGAGCTCCGCGCCGCGCTCGGTGGCACCGGGCCTGGACACGGCAGGCTCCCGCAGGTGTTCGCGGACGGCTGGCACCTGGGTGGCGCCGAGGAGGTCCGCCGCATGCACGAGTCCGGCGACCTGGCGGAGGCTCTCGAGTCCTGCGACGCGGCTCCGGGCGCTGACGGCAAGAGGGGATGCCTCCCGGCCGCTGCGTGCGGCGGCTGCGGCGGCGTGCGGTTCGTGCCGTGCGATGAGTGCTCCGGCAGCTGCAAGGTGTTCGTCGAGGACGAGGACGGCGCCGCCGGAGCCTTCAGGAGGTGCCCCGAGTGCAACGAGAACGGTCTAGTGAGATGTCCCGTTTGCTAATTAGTAATTACTACTGGAGCTAGTGAGTAGTGAAACCTTCCTCGTGTGACCGTGTCCGTGTGGATTTTTTCTTTCGCCTCTCAACGTGTCTGATGAGTTGCTCCTCAAAACTTGTACAGACCAAACACAAAACCAAGAAAAAAAAATTGTATCATTGCCATCGTTGGATTGCAATGACACACGGGTTTTTTTTTTTTTGCAAAATGGAATTCTCCCTTGTTTCCATTACCGAGAACGAAAACTACGGAGCCATAGTTTTTCAATCCGATTATAGCCAATGGACAGGATCAATCTGTGGCGCCTCACAAAGATCAGATCCTCCCACTACAAAACCAACACATTAACAACCAACCACACTCAGTATCAACAAAACAACTCTAAAAACACTACTGCTACCACTGAATTTCCATAGCACCCCAGACAAAAGTTTCACATTGCACATCAACCAAAAGAGAACATATCAAAACGAGCACACTTCATTTTCAGGAGCCCCTGACCTCTATGACTACTCATCATCATCATCAGTGCGTCTCTTTTTCTTCCCTTCTTAACACGGTGCTTTGGCAATTGTGAAAATTTTCTCCACACCCATCTCTACAAGCACCTTATCGTCAGCCTTCAGAAGACCTGCTCAACAACGAAGCTAAATACACACATCATAAACAAGAACAACTGGGTTAGAGACCTGCAGATTATCAAAACAACATCTATTTCTTTTGAGCCAGATTGCCCACACCACAGCAGCAAAATCATAGACACATATACCAATATTTTGAGACATAACCCTCTTTATCCAACGAAAAAACTAAGAAAAGTTTTTGGGTATATCATTTAGGCCGAAACAGGCAGCAAAACAGGCCCAGACTACTTTCGCCACTCCACAAGTAAAGAACAAGTGGTCATGAATTTCCACTTCCCTGCAGAACACACAAGTCATATCACCACACCACCCACGCCTGGATAAGTTCTGTTTAGTTAAAATGACATTTCTCATGGTTAACCACAAAAACAGTTTCACTTTCAGAGGAATTCTGGCCTTCCAAACAGGGGAACTAACAGGCTCAACTCCATTACAGCACATATCATACATACTTACAACAGTGAATCCCCCAGATTTACCCCCCTTCCACCTTCACTCCCAGTTCCACAGTAGTAGTTTGGAATAGAGTCAATAAAAGCTTTCCACCTAACTAGCTCATCTGAGTTGAGATATCTTCTCATCATCAAATTCCAATTTTTTCCAGTTCTAGAAGTCACAGAAATTTCTTGATATATCATTACAGATATGAAAAATATCAGAAAATTTCTGTCTCACAGTATTCTGCCCTATCCATTGAATCATGTCAAAAGCTCACCTGATTACCCTCCCCTACCATAAATTCTCTTTTACTTGTATAATGATGCCTAATTTTCAACATATCAGTCCACATATGAGAGTCAACACACGCGTTTAAACTTTATTAAACCCTTCCGTAGATTTCATCTGTGACAACACCTCTGTACATTGCAACGCAGAAGGAACAATCGCATTACGAAGAACCAAGGTTCTAACCAGTGGCTAGTCACTAGTGAACTACTACTGCACTGTGGACTGTGACTGAGCTGGATCACAGCTCGCCACTGACAATGTGAACCATGTGTCCTAGAAGATCGGTTCCAGTGCTCACTGACTGCTCGACCATAACTGGGCTCCGTGAATCGACAGTGTACTCCACCTGGCAGCGACTTCGTTGTGTATGTGTACCCGCTCACTAATACTACGAGAGTACGAGGCAGCCTGAAATGGTAAAGGTTCAATGACCGCCATTGATGCGTAACAGTTCGTCCGAAAGAACACCGGACATAAGCTTCACGGAGCTGCGCGCACGTTGTACTTGCATCCATCGGGAAATCAATGGCGCGGTGGCTACGTGCGACCGGCCGACGGGGACGACGGTTTTCTAGTGGGGTTGGTGACGCCAGGCTAGCGATGCAGCGTACCTGCTAGGGGTAGCGGGAATTTTGGTAAAGCTGGTTCCGTTTATTCGGGTTTTAAAATACGGTTTTGCTATTAATCAATCGATTGATCCTTTGTCAATGCCAATCAACTGATTTTTTAGCAACTATCAACCACTTTGTAGGCCGTTTGTTTGATTTTGGTTTTGACATTTGTGCTACCCATAGTAGTTAATTGAAATTTTGTAAAATTTCATCGACCTAAAATTGCACATTAGTAAGAGTAAAATTGCACTATAAACTAAAGTGCAATTTTAATACAACTATACTGTAATTTTAGTTCAATTTATATTTATATTTTGTAACACTAAACTTTTTGTAGTATATTTTTTGTTTTGTATTTTGTGTTGTATTTATTTTGCATTTTTATGTCGAGATGAAGATAGTTTTCTGTGCCTACGTGACCGAAATGGTTTAAATATTAGTAGAATGATCAATCAATCGATTGATCAATAGACAAAAAAAAAATGGTAATAAAAAATTTCTTATAAAATGGCAAAACCGCAATATTTCAGCTTGGTTTTTCAGTTAATTGATCTTAACGATTGCCTTTGTTTGCCCATGCTGCTGCCACCATTCGCGAGCTGGGTTGCCGCCACCGACTCCTGCACGCCGTGCGGTCCACGGTGGGATTTCAAGGCCGGCCTACTAGTTGGGAGTTGGGGTGCCCGGGAGTTATGGAAGCGAGGTAACTATTGAATTTGACGACATCGAGATTGTCTAAGCTTGGGGAATGACAGAGGAGGGGCACCACCGTGTAGTGCAACACCGAGGCGTTGGGTGGGCGACGGCTGACGAAAGGAAAGAAGAGCTCCGAGCTCCGGTGCTTGTTTGTCACACATTGCACGGACGTCGCTGCCTCCTAGTCGCAACAACAGAAAACTTAAAAAAACCCAATAATTTCGGTTTATTTGGTTTGGTTAGGGTTTTTTGTTCATCCCTTGTACCTACTAATCATTATTGCTATACATAGGGGATTGTTCTTTTGTTTGGTTGGTGTGCTATAACCAAGGTTATCCTAGACGTCAAGCGCTAACCGGGCGGGGAGGGGCTACCTAGCACCGCCGCCTAGGGGGCTAAACGGATTTACATGTAAACAAATATTTTGGCAATAATGTGTGACTATTTTGGCCTATGTGCTAATATTTTATAATGTATAAATGCTTTTAATGACATATTTGTCATTTCATAGGATAAATCATATTTTTTTAAAGAAAATCTTCCATATAATTATGTCATCAATTATTAATCGCCACCTAGCCACCACCTAGGACCGCCTATGGCGCCTAGCTGCCGCCTAGGTGAACCATGGCTACAGCTCTCAAAAATTTTTTTGGTGGGCTACACATCGATCTCTAGCTCAATGTTTGGAGTTGATTCCAAGTATAACCTTGTAGTTCATGAAGATGTTTCCGAATTTTTGTAGGATTAAACGGCTTAATCTCTTATAAATGTTTTCTTGATTATAAAGCTTGCACTCTGAGTTCAAAAGGCCCTTTGAAACTTCTCATTTACCATCCACAAGTTCTACCTATTTGCGAATTCCCCGCTATCATTTTCCCCCTTAACAATCGTACCACCTTTCTCAAACCCAGTTAATGCCAGCTATCATATCATTTTTTATATCTTTATATATTTATAGCAGGTGATTTTGAGTTTGAGCTATTTCTGATTTAATACGAACGATAAAACTAGCTCTGGCATTTTTTTTTTGAGTTTTTGACATCTCAAATGCACTTTGCAATGGATCTGATGGTCACGTGAAAATAGATTTGTCAAGTACCACGAATCTCAAAACACATCAACAACTATTGATTTGTCTGTATACGCACCAAGTCGTTCGAAAAACTTGTCCATAACTTTTCACGGTATCATTAGAAAAGTAACGATAAAACATGTACTTCAGAGACCATTTTGAGCACAAACAACGACACCTGATCTGGTTAACAATGTATGGTAGGATAGCTGTGCGTTGACAGCGTTGTCCCTTCTGCCCTTCCAGGGTTCAACTTTTGAGAAATTCTCGCGGGGGTGTGGCACTAAAAACCGTTAGATAATTTCGAGATAAATTCTAGATAAAATAAAAATTTTAAATTTCCAAAAATATTGTTGACGTACTTGAAGCGTTTGACATGTATCTTTTTGAAAAACGATTTTTGAGCGAAATTTGAAGTTCCCGTGCATCCCCATACTCGAAGCGGAATTTCACCAAAAAGTGAAAATTCGTAAAAACCTAGCAGGTTTTCGCTAAAAATCATCGAAATTAGCTACAAAGCAGTTCAATTTAAAATCCTATTTGAAATGAATTTTTTACCAAATTCAAAGTTCTTTAATTTAGTAAAACCTAGTGAAATTTCATAAAACCTAACATTTTTTCGCTGAAAACCATCGAAATTTGGTTAAAAATTGTTTGCTTTCAAAGCCAAATCTGAAGCTCTAGAATTTGAATTTGAACTATTTCTGAGAGAACTTTGGTGAGTTTTGAGAAAACTTTGATACTATTAGAGTGTGAATTTCGACTTCAAAACAAAATATGAAACCCTGGTTCCTTCTCTTAAAATCAATGCCATTTTGCAGGCTTGCTGCAGGCCCTCTTCGAGTCCAACGTCGATCACAAGTCCAAAACAGAGTTAATCCTGGCGGTACTGTTAATGTTGGGCTACTCAAATTGGACGATGAAGTGCGGTGGCCTGCAAAGAAGCAAGGTGCTTACCCACCTTGAGCCTAGTAATAGCATGGCCCAACAACTCATCCGTATGGTCGAAACCTAACAAAAAAACAAGTTCATATTAGGCCCAGTACCTAACTCATGTTTCATGGGATTAGGAAAGGAATGACATAAAAACTTCCAAGAAGATTACAAAAATAGTTGTTAATCTCCACGGTTAAAAGTGTCCAGTGGTTATGGTGGTGGTGGGACCAACTTTTAATTTGCCACCGTCCAATTGCATCTGATGCTAGAGGTGGCTAAACGGGCTGGCCCAAGTGGGACAAAACAGGCCGCCCCACACTGTTTACCAAACCGGGCTAGCTCGGTTCGTTCAACCGAATCGAATCTGGGCCGAGGCCTTGGCCCGCCGGGCCAACCAGGTTCGGTTCGTATAGTGGTGGCCCAGCCCGGTTTGATTTGGCCTAGTTCGGCCCGGAACCCTAGCCCGCATATTTAATTAAATATATATATTTATATGTTTATTTCCTCATGATACATAATTTATTTCTTCATTTTATAACACATATTTATTAAATATAATTATTTTTTATTTTTTATATATTATTTTTAGGCTAAAATGGGTCGGCCCGCTTAGAACCTGCTCAAATCTTTATCAGGCAAACCATGCTGAGGCCCTGTTTTTTGAGCTGTGGCTTCTCCAAAAGATGCTTCTATCTTTTGACTATGAAGAGACAGCTTTTGCAGAAGCTGTATCTGTTAAGCAACCTAGCTTTTGCGGCCGTCGAGGTAGGAGGAGCTGACGGTGTCAAGGGAGGAGGACTCGGCCGCGGCGGCGTCGAGGAAGGAGGAGGCGGCGGCCGCGGCGTCGAGGGAGGAGGACCCGGCCACGGCGGCGTCGAGGAAGGAGGACTCGGCCACAGCGGCGTCGCAAGTTCAACTCATAAAAGCCACAAAACTAGTGAAATTGGACTTCTCGGTCCCAGTTGTAATACTGACTTTTGGATGTTAGGTTTTGGAGAAGCAATGTTCAAAGCCGGCTCTTTGTTTAGACTTCCGGGTTCTATAATCTAGAAGTTAGCTAGAAGCCAAAACAAGCAGGTCCTAAACTGTGACCCAGCTCGTTGGCTCGTTAGACCCGATTCATACAATGAACTGAGCTAAGCGGGCCCAAACTAGACCGGCCGTTTTGTTTGTTGGCCACCTGTCTGACGCCACTCTCGTCGTGCACCCAGCGTCGCACGACTCTCAAGCTCCCAACCCTAGCTGTCCCCGAAGCATATCCCTTGACTTAAGTCAGGTGTGAGTAGCTCCGATAGCCGTCGATCTGGAAATGGACAGTTGGATCAAAAACTAGTTGAGATAGAGATGTCCGTTGATATGGAAATCGATGGCTGGATTGGAGCTACCGGTCCTCAGACTTGAAGTCGAGGATCTGCTTCCAGCCGTCCCCATTCTCTCGCGATGCCCCCTCCCCTGATCTCCTCTCTGGCTCGGACTTGTATCATCTGACGTTGCCCTTCTCTGCCGTGCCTCTGCCATTCACCTCATAGATTACCGTAGCTACAGGGATCTACAAGATGCCGCCTGGTAAACAGTCTCGCTCGGTGTTGCTGTTCACTACAGTACCGATGATGCAGTGTTTTGCTACAGTATTGATGCTACAGTTCTCTGCCGTTATAGACACAGATCACTGTGCTTCTCTGACTTTGCAGGATGCGCGTCCTTCTAGCTCCTATCTTCCTCCATGCCCATCTCTCCCATCTCCACGCGCCCTCCTCCTCTCTTCATTCCCTCTGTCCTCAACGTCGTGCACCCGTGTCGACATAGAGGCGCATACCAGAAGCGCCTCCCTCACTCCTCATCGATGCGCCATCGCCGGCCGGCTTGATCTGTGGCGATGACGAAGCAGGAGGCTGGATTTGGTCATCACCACCATGGCTCGGCCTAGCTGTTGCGCCCCACCACGCCCTCTCTCAGTCCAGCCGTCATGTCGCGGTGCCCCGCCGCTCCCTCCGCAGGCTGGCAAGCTGCACGACCCGCTGCCTGTCGCGATCTTCGGCCTCCCTCGACCAGCATGTCACCATCCATGTACTAATGGGCAGCAGTGGGGTATTTAGTTCTAGGCTTGGACCGGGTAGGCCGGACCTGAAGGGCAGGCTTATATCGTGGGCGATGATGGCTGTTAGAGAAGTGTGAAAGATAGATGCAAAATATTGTCTTCCCATCCCTCTCCCTCTCGGTCTGACTCTGTTTGCTTCTTCTTCCTCCAAACTCTGTACTTCCATGACTATCTAGAGTTCCATTAATCCGAGGATCGTTACAACTTGGTATCAGAGCCACGATTGATTCATGGCGCAACCACATATACCCTCGATTTGATCGGTAAAGAGTTCCAAGAGGCAGGTTGCCCATGGCAATTGCGACGGCTGTAAAATCCCTATACTCGAGGTCCAGTCGAATTTGGGGGTGGTAGCACCACGAATTGATCTGGGAATTGTGTGGAGAGGCAAATGGAGACGAGGCTATCAGCAGCCAACGCAGATCTGAAGTCTCTGGGGTCGGATGTGAAAGCAATTTTGGTAGCGGTGACTGGAATTGATGTAAGGTTGAAAAATGCAGAAGAATGGCGTCCTTCAGTGGATCAAGCTTTGAAAGATGTTCGGATTGCAGTTGAAGAATTGGGAACACGTGTATCGTTTTTGGAAGAGAGTCCACAGGGGAATTCATCTCAGAATCCGACTCCGCCTCATGAAGGACAAGGTACGATTAAATTTGTGCGGATCGCTCATGCCGATCGTGGTGTTCATGATTATGCGCTTATTTCACTCAAAATCAGTTGATGGGGAACTTGCAATAGAGGTATTAGAGGTGATCTGTGGGAAAAAGGGGTTATAGCAGAGATTTCGATTGCCTAAAGTAGAGTTTCCTCGGTTTGATGGGGAACACCTCAGATCTGGAAAGACAAATGTGAGAAATATTTCAAGATGTTTCACATTCCTATACGCTTTTAGGCGCAATTTGCAACTCTGCATTTCCATGGGAATGCAACATTGTAACTACAAACATTGGAAACACATCATCATTTAGACAATTGGTTTGAACTTTGTGTGGCGCTTGAGACCAAGTTTGGCAAGGATTTGTACCATAACTATGTCAAAACCCTATTGGGAGTTAGGCAGATTAATGGGGTTCAAGACTACTATGACAATTTTCAGAACGCTGCACATAAGGTCTTAGCTCACAATAGCAATTATGATGATGTATTTTTGGTCAACAAGTTTGTGGAGGGTCTTAAGAGTGAGTTAAGAGCAGCAATTACATTGCATAAACCTGTCAGATCGATCTTTGCTTTGTCCTTAGCTCATTACAAGAGGAAGAATGGAATTCTTCAGGGAAAAAGACATATAATCACACTGAACATAAAGAATTCGCTAAGTTTTCAGCCAAATCGATGTTGTCGAGTGGTAAAGGAATTCTAGGAGTAGCCCTAGGGGACATAAAAGCTGAGGACAGGATCAAGTTACCAGAGAAATATGAGAACCTGCGTATGCAACGCAAAGCTTTGGGCTTATGCTTTAAGTGTGGGGAAAAATGGGGAATGGGACATCGCTGTCCCAAGGTGATTCCTCTGCAAGTGGTTGAAGAGTTACTTTCAGACTACAAGTGGAAGATTCATGGATGAATTAGCGGAGGGCGAGCATCATTCCTCGGAGGAGGACACAGCTTCGAGTATGCCAACTGTGCAAATGAAGGAACTCAAGGAAAAGGCACAGTTCGATTGCATGGATTGATAGCTAAGCGTACCATTTCAATTTTGGTTGATTCGGGGAGCTCCGGTAACTTCATTAGCGATTCTTTGGCTGAGACGCTGCAGTGTAAATTGGAAGAGGTGAGACCCGTGCAGGTAACAATTGCGGATGGAGGCCGTCTAACCTGTAACAAACAAGTATCTCAGTTATCGTATTTGGTACAGGGACACACAGCTATGTCACATTCAAGAGGAGCAATCTCCAGCGGCCATTCCAGTTTCTGTGCAAGAAATCCTGAAAGAATTTGAAGATCGGTTCCAAGAACCTAAGAGCCTGCCTCCCAAAAGGTATATGGACCACTCTATACATATTTTGCCTGGCTCAAAACCAGTGAATATTAGACCATATAGGTACAGCCCAGCGCAAAAAAATGAGATTGAGAAACAAGTGATTGAAATGCTGTCTACGGGAGTAATACAACCTAGTAAGAGCCCTTATGCATCGCCAGTATTGATAGTGAAAAAGAAAGATGGGTCATGGCGCTTTTGTGTGGATTATCGGCATTTGAATGCTACAACGGTCAAAAACAAATACCCATTGCCGATTGTGGACGAACTGTTGGATGAATTACAAGGGGCTCAATGGTTTACAAAACTTGATCTGCGATCGGGTTATCATCAGATAAGGTTAGGGGAATCGGATGAATATAAAACAGCATTTCGTACTCATCATGGTCATTGGGAATTCAGAGTTATGCCCTTTGGACTCACCAACGCACCAGCCACGTTTCAGTCCATTATGAACCTTATTTTTGCTCATTTGTTGAGACATTGTGTGTTAGTGTTTATGGATGATATCCTCATATACAACCCAACATTGCAAGTTCATATCCAACACCTTAAGGAAGTGTTTCAGATCTTGCGTGACAATCATTTCTTAATCAAGCCTTCCAAGTGTTTGTTTGCTCAGCAGCATCTGGAGTACTTGGGGCACATTATTGGTGCGGATGGTGTAGCTACAGACCCATCGAAAGTCAAGGCAGTGTCTCAGTGGCCAATTCCAACTTCAACGAAGATGTTGCGAGGTTTTTTGGGATTGTCGGGCTATTATAGGAAGTTCATCCGTAATTATGGCATCATAAGCAGACCACTCACTGATCTTCTTAAGAAAAATGTGTTGTTTGTGTGGACAGAGGTGCATCAACAAGCATTTCACTCAATTAAAATGGCTTTGATCACAGCACCGGTACTAGCCTTACCAGATTTCACTCAAGAGTTTGTCCTAGAGACAAATGCATGTGACAAAGGTATTGGAGCGGTGTTGATGCAAAAGGAGCACCCAGTGGCGTACTTGAGCAAAGCATTGGGGCCGAAGGCTCAGCTATTGTCAACTTATGAGAAGGAGTGCTTGGCAATTCTCTTGGCAGTGGAGAAATGGAAACCTTATTTGCAACATAATCCATTTATTATTCGGACAGATCATAAAAGCCTTCTTCATTTAGATGGCCAACGCATTCAAACTGGTATGCAACAAAAAGCCTTTATCAAATTATTGGGAATGCAGATGCGAATGGTGTATAAGAAAGGGTTGGAAAATCGAACAGCTGATGCTTTATCACGGCGTACTCATGAGGAATTGCACACTTTGGCCATATCAAGCCGCACCCCTCGGTGGCTTGAGGTTATCATTGAAGGGTATCAGAATGATGAACAAGCTAAGAAACTGCTCACTGAGTTAGCTCTTTCGGGTTCCAATTCTTCTGGTTTTTCCTTGCAAGAGGGGGTGATTTGGTTTCGAGGAAGAGTGTGGTTGGGCAACCATACTGAGGCACACAAAGCAGTGTTAGCAGCTCTTCATAATAGCGGCATAGGTGGTCATAGTGGTATCACTGCAACATACAACAAGATCAAATCACTATTTGCATGGCCTGGACTTAAGAAGGATGTCATTGATTTTGTGAAGTCTTGTGAGATCAGCAGACTAAACCAGAACATGTTAAGTATCCAGGCTTTTACAACCATTGTCAATTCCAAAAGAGTCATGGCACACAGTAAGCTTTGGATTTCATTGAAGGACCGCCAAAATCGAGTCGTTTTGATACAATTTTAGTTGTCGTGGATAAGTTTTCTAGATATGGGCATTTTATTCCTCTCTCACATCCATATACAAAGACATTCTATAGCTCGATATTTCAATAACATCTACAAGCTCCATGGTATGCCCGCTGTCCTCATTTCAGATCGTGACAAGGTTTTCACCAAGACTTTATGGCAAGATTTGTTTCGATTATCGATACAAGACTTAACATGAGTTCCTCATATCATCCGCATAACGGCCGGACAAACCGAAGGTTAAATCAATGTCTCGAGACATACCTAAGATGCATGATTCAGCTTGCCCAAACAAATGGTCGCAATGGTTGCCTCAAGCCGAGTTTTGGTACAACACAACCTTTCATTCAGCATTAGGCCGATCCCGTTTGAAGTTCTATATGGGTATGCTCCTCGACAGTTTGGTATCTCTAGTTCGACTATGCTTCTAATGGGGATCTCAATGAATGGCTACAAGAACGCTCTAAAATGCAAGATCTCATTCAACAACATCTAGCCCGTGCTCAACAAAGAATGACCGACCAAGCAAATAAGAAGAGAGGTGAACGTTCCTTTCAAGAAGGAGACTGGTTTATCTGGTTACAACCTCATGTGCGAGACTTCACTCGCTAGACGCCCCTGTCATAAATTGAGCTTCAAATTCTTTGGGCCCTATAAGATATTACAACAAGATTGGTGCTGTGGCTTATCGTCTGCGATTACTGAAGGAAGTTGCATCCATCCAAGAATCCATGTGTCTCAACTTAAGAAGGCCATTACTCTGAACAAAGGGTCACCCCGATTACGCCTTACACTTCATTTCTACTAATGTGCCACTAGTACCTACTGCCATATCCCAGGTTCATCTACATCAAGTAGGGTAATGTAGAGTGCCATTTGGAAGAGTTCACTGGGCGCATCTACCTCCTGGATGGTGTACAATGGAGAACTTATTTTCTTAGGCGCTTAACAAAGGATCTTTACTTGAGGACAAGCTGAAAGCTAAGGAGAGGGGAGTGTCACCATCCATGTACTAATGGGCGGCAGTGGGGTATTTAGTTTTGGGCTTGGGCCGGGTAGGCCGGACCTGAAGGGCAGGCTTATATCGTGGGCGACGATGGCTGTTAGAGAAGTGTGAAAGATAGAGGCAAAATATTGTCTTCCATCCCTCTCCCTCTCGGTCTGACTCTGTTTGCTTCTTCCTCCAAACTCTGTACATCCATGACTATCTAGAGTTCCATTAATCCGAGGATCGTTACATAGCACAACGCGCCATCAGATCCGTCTCTCTCCACCGAGCCACCGCATAGATCCGTGTCCCTCCACCGAGATATTGTTGTGCTACGCATCTGAGAAGTGATGGCCGGAGGCATGGCCACGCCCCGTCTGCTCCTGCTCGGTGTCGCTGCCGTCGCGACCTCTCACCCAGCGCACGAGGTGGGTGCTTCGATCTTTCTCGCGGTCGTCGGTTGCATTTTTATTGTTTAGTTAGTTGTTCTGAGTTCTGACATGATTGGATTTGGACATGCACGTGAAGTTCTGCCCGTCCGCCGGAGGAGGTGCGGACGGCGGCTGCGGTGGTGGCGGACGGGAAGGCACGGGGATCCCTGGCGAAGGTGGCTAACGTGTACGTGGAGGACGGCATGGTGGTCGCCGTCGACCGAACATCCCGGTGAGTAGTTGGTCGGTTACCGCGCCTTGCTTTGGCTAAATTGGATCAGTTCAGCTCGGAATTTGGAATCTATGGATCGGGGTGGATTGATCTGGTTCCAATCCACCCAGATTAGCTTCGGCGTGTTGCTCTGCGACCAAGGTCCAAGGATCCACTCTGCTGCACCCATATGTAGCCATGTTCTTGGACTTTGATGCCGTGCCAAGTGGGCTGCTCAGTTGCTCTCTTAACAGAAAACAAATTTAAAGAATTTGAGTTCTTGGGAATTCTTGGCGCTGCTTGTTTTAAGATGAATTCATTTTAGTTCAATACAAAATCTTGTGGTAAATATAGAAGAATTTAATGGAAGTATGTTGGAGAATAAGAGGTAGATTGTTGACTTTTTTTCTTGTTTTAATCTGTGAGAACCTTGCAAGGGTAGAGCTATTGAGAACTACTTAAGGTTTTATCTGTTCTATGTGTTTATTTTACTCTACATTTTGCTGGCCATTAAGATTTTTACTGTGTGCGAAATTCCTCTTGTTCATGAGTTAAACAGGAAACCAAAGCAAAATATGGAGATGATCATGGTGTGTTCTGTTTAGCGGGGTGCACAAGTGCTCGTCACTATGTCCTTTGTCCTATGTTACTTAACTATTAGATATGATTCTTATTCTGATTTGTTGGAATAGTAAATTTTCTCAGCACTAGTACTCTATGCATATATTGAGTAGAAGCTATTATTTTGTTTGGCTAGAGGATGTCTCTAAGAATGAATTAAATCACAACAATTTTCTCAAAATTTTGGAACCTATTGTTCTGTTCAATTTGTTTATTTTGTTATGATGAGGTAGGAGAGGCCTTTGAGCTGCACCTACTGCTAGCAGCAACATTTTTGTGCAGAGCACTGTCATTTTTTGCTTTCTTATCTATACTTTTAAGTTGGGCAGCGTATCCTATGCAACCGGCATTCCTCGTGCACCTGTGCAACTGGAGAAGTACAGCCCCATGATCTCAATCCAGCGGAGCGCAAGCAACACTGGCATTTTTGTACGTAGCCGCCCGCCTCCACGCCTTCAATTTTTAGAAGAGTCCCTGATGGAATCCCTACTCCTCCCTTTCCCCGTCTTCTCCCTAATCCTCCCGCGTCTCGCCCTCCCTATCCTAGCGACTTTGCCCAGACGAAGCTCTTCGGCGTCGCCCTTGAAGCCCTCCGCCACCACCCCCACGAAGCCCTCCGCCGTCAACCTTGAAGCCCTCCGCCACCGCCCTCACGAAGCCCTCCGCCGGCACCCCCACAGAGCCCTCCGCCGCCGCCCCCACGGAGCCCTTCGCCGTCGCCCTTGGAGCCCTCCGCCATCGCCCCCACGAAGCCCTCCGCCGCCACCCTTGAAGCTCTCCGTTGCCGTCCCGACGGAGCCCTCCGCTGTCGCCCTTGAAGCCCTCCGCCAACGCCCCCACGAAGCCCTCCACCGCTGCCCTTGGAGCCCTCCGCCGTCGCCCCCATGAAGCCCTCCACCGCCGCCCCCACGAAGCCCTCCGTCGTCGCCCTTGAAGGCCTCCGCCACCATCCTTCAATAGGAGGCCCCTGATTCACGGATTGCCGCCGTTACCCTTCAATAGGCTGCAATCACCAAGAGTCCAAGGCGGCGTTGCCTGCCCCCTACAACGCCGGTGCGACCTCCAGGAGTCCAGGGCAGCATCGTCCACCCCCTACAATGCTGATGTGAATCGAGGGCGCCATATCCACCTACAGTTGGACTGCAATCTCCTTTTTTGGTTTCTTTTGGGAGTGAATGCACATATGTGAGCAAACATTTGTAAATCTGAAATCTTTTTATGGAGTTGAGAATTGATGTGTGTTGAGAATTGGTATATTATGGAGTTGTGTACTGTTGAGCATTTGAATAATTCACTAATGTGTTCAGACTATGTGAATAGTCTGAAATATATGTTGTGTCACTTGTTTGAATGGAAATAATGAAATGAGTTTAATTTAGATGTTTGTGTATGAACTGAACATCTACAGGTGCAGTTGAAAACGGGTTGCTTTGTGTTGTGGAGTGGCTGTCGAAAATGTTTGTGCGCTTTACAACAAAATCTACCTATGGCAGTCGAAAAACTGAACATCTACCTGTGTTGTGAAGTGGAGTCGAAAATGTTTGTGTATGACTGAGGCATCTGTGTCCTGCAGAACACCTTACTGGCCGGCTTTTGTTATGGACTCTTGTTTATGGACAAATATATCTGCCTGCTTTTGACCAAATGTCAGGACTACAGAGTACAGACCAATCACATGTCTGTAATCTGTACTGTAAGTGAACTGGGTGGTTTGGAGTGAACAAGTATGAGAGAAATGAATTTAAGCCTAGTTGGTAAATTGCTCTGGATATGTGTTGCTGGCAATGGGCTTTCACCTGAGTTAGCTAATGCTAAGTATTTGCAAGCATATCCATATTTCAGGTCAAACACAAGCCTTTTTTTTTTGAGCAAAAAGCACAAGCTAAGTGATACACCTTGTTATGATGCTTTATTAGATTAAATATATGCTCTATCCTGATATTAAGATGAAAGTCAGAATTGGCCTTAGTAATACTCTACAAAGATACATTAACCTTTTATCTAAACTTTATCCTGAGCTTTTTTTTATGACAATTGAGCAAGAGTTGTGTACTGGGTACATCAAGTTGTATCAGGGGAGACACCTCATTTTTAGGAGGGCATGGGCAGATTATATGCAGGGTGTTTTGACTCACATCTACAGGTGCAGATGAAAATGGGTTGTTTTGTGTTGTGAAGTGGCAGTCGAAAATGGGTTAAACTGAACATCAAGCAATAGCAAAAGCCTCATTTGAGCTATTTTTTCAGAGAATTAGAAGCGGCCATGAGACATTCAAGAAAATGGCTACAAGTACATTGAACATGTAGCTAGACTAAATTTTAATTTGCCATAGGAGTGTTAAGGAGATAAATCAATTAAACTGAGAAATGAAAAAGATAACACTATTTGACAGCAACTTGAGTAATAGAAGGTAGAAACATTGCCCTATCATCACTGGTTCCAAGAATCAATATACATGCTTATTCTTGGCTTAAAAAATGACATAGCTTGTCTTCTCAGCTTGACAAAATATGAAAACACTGTTTTTATGACAAATAGGACATAGAAATGGAGACGAGATTTGATTTTGTAGTAGAGAACAAAAGTGTGATGCATCACATGTACACATATTCTTCTTCAACTAGCAGTCATGGTCATTATGCATGCTGGTACAAAATGCATCTGTACAAAATGCATGCTAGAATTTCTACTAGCTGTACATTAAGTCAACTCCACATTACAAAATGTAACACTAGCATAGAGATAACGTGGCATCTTGTATGCTCCTTTGCAACTCCAAGCATCAAGTGGATGGCTATGAACTGTATACAAAAAAATTTAAAAAGAGAACAATTATGAGTCGCAGAACAAAATAGAATGCAAGTAAAATTATCTTTGTCTAGATACCTACACTTTATTTGTTTGGACAATTGCGAGCATCATGAAGCATCATTTGCTTACAAATCCTACATAAACACGGCACCCTTTCCTTGCATCGTGACTTACTCGGCATATTGTTCTCCTTACTCTTAATTCTTTTACTTCACCCCTTTGAATAAATATTAGTTGGTGGATGTATATTCACTTCATCCGGAATTTTGCAACCTATGAAATCCTCGTATTCATCTTGTCTAGTGGGCTTACTAGCTGGGGCCATTTGTTCTAGTGCCACCTCTATGTTGAACACACTACATACTAAAAAGTCCATCCCTTGGTCAATTTGTTTGGCTTTTTGAATGAGATCTTCCATTTTGTTTCGTACATTAGATATTTTTTCTCATTGCCACCTCCAAGCTATCAATGGGCTTCTCTTCTAAAAGGTTTCCTCGTTCATTGTAGACACTTTCCCTAAAAAAATTGAAATTAAAATAAGGACAAATCCTAGCAATAGGGGGAAATTGAAATTAAAATAGGAACAAATTCTAAATATTTACCTTTTACACCTTTTCTCCCATCTTTTCTTAATGTAGTTGGTAGGTAACACATTTCGATTTTAACCTCTCAACAATTGGATAATATGGCGGCATAGGATACCTTTTGACTCAAACAACTTGCAGGAGCAATTAGCCATCAAGGTTGTTGTGTTGCAGTGAACTTACCTATCTTTTTTGGACTCCTCACTAACGGTCACAATTTTATTGAATAGACCCTTAGCGAATGCAATGTTCTTAACACAACATTTGTCTCTTGCGGCAATTATTTCTTCTTGGAATTTTTCAAACACCTCATCGGTGTATGCTATACTACCTTGTTTCTCCATGCCCCACGGTGTCAATATTGGAGGAGTAGTATGAATATTTGTGTTGTTAGCCTTCAGTTCCTCCTGACGTCGGCATTCCAAAGCTGTATTGAACATAAGCCAAAACTCAACAAATGATAACTTGCGATGAATGAATCGGTTAAAAAAAAGAATTCGCACTCTCCGATCTTGAGGTGGTTCTAAGAATGCCCGCTAGAGATATGTCCATAAAGTATGCCGATATCCACGATGCACGAATATGATACCTTTTAGCAAGCCACTTGTTTTCCCCTAGATGGAAGTCTGCAATGATAGAATTCCATTGTGACTCAAACTCCTCTACGGTTTCAGAACCCCATACGCATGTGTTGAACCTCGCCCGAAAATTACCATCCTCTCTAACATACGGTCCAATCTTCTCAGGAACCTTTTCCATGATGTGCCACATGCATAGCCTATGAGTTGTTTCCAGTAGAACTTGAGCAATTGCACCTTTCATGGTAGCATCTTTGTCGGTTATGATGAGGCTAGGTGCTACTCCCATTGCTACAAGAAATGTCTTAAACAACCATATATATGATTCAATCCTCTCATTTGCTACGAATACAGCCCCGAAAAAAACACTTCGCAAATGATAATCGACCCTAGTGTATTGTGCAAAGATCATATTATATTGGTTAGTGGTGTATGTTGAGTCGAAGGATACCACATCACAAAAATGACTGTAATTTTTTCTACTTATAGCATCAGCCTAAAACAGATGCACCAACCTTCCTTGTTCATCCACAACAAAAAAAATGCTTCATTTACTGCCCTCTTTCTCTCAAGTTGTGCCACAAACATTTGTGCATCTGCATTCTTGATTTTTTTTCTGTAGATCACGACAGTAATTCTGTAAGTCCCTCCTTGTGCACCCTACATTCTCAAAACCCTCCTCACTCACATGAAGGAGCCTATACGCCTGCGAGGTGCCAATGCTTGCTTTGTGACAAGTGAACAATGTGGTCTTCGCCCTCTCACTAACTGCCCGGTTTGATCTAAGTAAATGACGCTTATCCGGAGACACTAGTCCATGATTGTGATGCTCAACCATTGACACTATGAAATACCTTTTATCATGATCTATTTTGTCAAAAATGTGTGCATCACATCCACATCTATTTTCCTTAACATTATGTGCCTTCTTCTGTGTGCAGGAGGGATCAATATTTAATTTACCTTTTTTCGCCTGATATCCTTGCCTTGAGCAATAATATCTTTTGGTTTGAACCACCTCATCCAACACCTTTTGCTGCCCAATACGAACTGAAAAACCAACATCATATGCATAGTCCTTATAGACCTTCTCCACAGCTTCGATACTTTCAAATGCCATCCCTACTTTAGGCTTCAAACCATCTTCACACTTGGGAGTAAACGAGAAACACTGACAAATTAATTTGATCTCAGTACACAATTTGTTCACCGATCAAAGAAAAAAAGAGAAAATACTCACATTGAGAGGCAAATTGCATTTCCTTTTAGGAGTGCACAACTCTTCTTGCATCTGGCCTATGTTGATAGATTGTTCGAGGACCGGTGTTGCTTGCTGCTGCAATGATGGGGACGACTGCATCATCTCCAACACATGGACTTCATGGCCGTCAGCAATTGACCATCCCCTCGTAAGCAATCTCCAACGCCATGGGCAACATCCCTATCGTGGGCCAAAATTTGCCCTAGCCAACAAAAATATTTGCACTGTATGTTAGCACTCAAAAATCAAGTAGAATCACCCTAAGCACTCAAAGCCACCAGCTCTAGGGACGATCGACTCTACTTGCGTGCTTGTGGTAGGCGTATGATCGGGCTCTACTTTGTTTTGTCCGTTTGCGTGCTTGCTGTCTCCATTGCGTTTCTGCTACTTGCATGCTTGCCGTAGGCCACGATTGGCTTTGGTTCCATCGCCAGCGTAGGCCCGGCTTTAAGGGTGGTGGCGGAGGGTTTCATAGGGGCGGCGGCAAAGAGCTTCTTGGGGGTGGTGACGGAGGGCTTCAAGGGCTGTGGCGAAGAGCTTCGTCTGGGGCAGCGTCGCCTGGATAGGGAGGACGAGACGCGGGAGGAAGACGGTGGTGCCAGAGAGCTTCCTGGGGGTGATTGAGGAGGGCTTCAAGGGCGGCGTCGAAGAACTTCGTTTGGCAGTCTCGCCAGGATAGGGAGGGCGAGACGTGGGAGGAAGACACGGGAGGACGAGGCGCGGGAGGAAGAGACGCGGGAGGATTGGGGAGAAGACGGGGAAAGGGAGGAGCAGGGATTCCATCAGGGACTCTTCTAAAAATTGAAGGCGTGGAGGCGGGTGGCTACGTGCAAAAATGCCAGTGTTGCTTGCGCTCCGCTGGATTGAGATCGTGGGGCTGTACTTCTCCGATTGCACAGGTGCACGAGGACTGCCGGTTGCATAGGATACGCTGCCTTTAAGTTGTAACTGAAAAGCCATAGCATAGAAGTGTACCATTTCCAATTGTGTGTCTGAATAGCGAATGATTTCTACTACGAAAAGTGTCTTATGGAGAATGCTAAATGGTCCATTCTCTTCAAATTTCAAATGATAGCTACCCAATCTGGATCGTTCCACCATTCACGGGATTGCTCCGCCTTTCCTTCCATTCCATCCGTAACGACGATATCCTCTCCCCAGCATTCAAAATCTGTCCTCCATTGCCCCAATTCCTCACCATCTTGCATGCCAATCCCTCTCGGCCTCTCTAGTCCTGCCGCCCACTGCGTCCACTTCTCCCTAGTGCCGCCGCCCCTGCTCCTCTCTCCTTTCCCTGTTCCTCACCCCTACGGCGTCGCTACTAGTACACCCTTCCCACCCACCGTGCCCACACCTCCACGTCAGTGGCCCGGCCTCCCCTCCCCCACCCCTAGCTCCCCTTGCCGTTGCAACGGCACCACACCAACCTCTCCTCCCTGTTCCTCCCATGTGGCGGTAAACGGAGGCGGCCCAACTGCACGAAGGCGGCAACTGCACAGGTAGCTAGGCATGCGGCCGAGCAAGGACGAAGCATGCGACGCACTTGGAAGTGGTCCAGTCTCCACCTGTGCGTGCCTTCTCTTGTGCGGCCTTTTCAATTTTGCTGCTCGTACTATGGTTCACCGATGTGATGGCTTTTACTATAGGTGGAACGCTGGAGTCGCACCCAAGGCGGTGACCTCGAAGGCAGCCCGCAGCCTAGCGGCACTCGTGCGACGGTGATGCCTGGAGGAAGCGCGTGGCTTGCTCGGACAAGGCCCACAACCGGGCGGAGAGTCAAGGTCACCGTAACCAACCGCGGAGACGCTTAGATCCATCACCTCCTTCATCCCTCCTTCGCTTGCTCGCTCCCCGCCGCTGTTCATGGCATTGCCAGTTGGAAATCAATCAGGTGGCTGCATGGAAATATATAAAATTAAGTATGTTTTATTTAGGATTCTTGCATTGGAAATTGTCAGGAAGGACATATTTCTTTTGAGCCTTCATGTGACCAATTTTGAGAGACAGACAGTGCAATAATTACCATAGTAGAAATTAAAATATTTAGAAATTCTGTTTCTGCTAATCTCGAATCCAGTAGGACCAAACAATAGTCAAGTACACATTTATATTTAAAAGAGTAACATATTCACTTATAGAGTAGCTAATTTCTAGAGATTTGTTCAGGAATTACAAAGAATGCAAAAGGCCAAGTATTTTACAATCAGGATACTTCTTTGGCCTTGGTTGTTTTCAATCAGTATACTCAGGCTTAGGGTGGGTTCTTTTGAGCTTATCTTATCTACTTATTTATTGTAGCACATCACTTCGTGAATTTTTCGAGATAGCCTCGAGAGCCGGTTGGCCTTCAATTTTGGGATTTAGAGAGTTTATAGACACGCCTACTTAATAAAAAAGCGACTCAAAATAATAAAAAGTGAGATAAGTCAAATAAGACCTCGAGATAAGTACTTATCCTACTTATCTCGTGTGTTGTGACTTATCTCACTTTTTACTAAAAATAAGTAGATAAGATAAGCTCAAGAGAACCCACCCTTAGGCTTCTATGTTTTTTTGACAACTTCTTTGGGGTAACTCCAGTTGAGTTGGCTTTGGCACAAATGCATTTCCTGAAGGGATCTTTCAGCTTTCCAATGTAGATGAGATAACTCCAATTGAATTGGCTCTGGCACAAATGCATTTTCCAAAGGGATCTTTCAGCTTTCCAATTAATCTAAATCTTTCAGGCCTGTCTTTTATAACACAGCTAAATCTGAATGTCCTGTTAATAGGGTATTGTTCTAAGAGGACTTCTCATCATTGATACGGAAGGAGTGATTCAAATGTGAGATATGGATTTTCGTTATGTATGCACCGATACTGTTTGGCTCTTTTTAATTATAAAATGATGGCTCTTATTGGGTTTCATTTTTAGCCTACCCCAACTTGTTTGAGACTAAAGGCTTTGTTGTTGTTGTTGTTATTGTTCATAAGAACTTACAACATGCTAATAAACTTTTGTTACAAGCTATCTGATTTTTAAATATGGTCTTATAAGCAGCGGCATGCATTGTAGCGTCTCATCGCCTCATGGGCTGCAAGATAATCTTGAACTTATATGTTTTCTTGTTGTTATTATTCCGATCAACATTGTGTTGAAAAAAGTTGTTTGTGTAAAAGGAAAGGTTGTTCAAATGTTATGCAAAATGGTTCTCAATAGTAGTCAGTGTGTGTTTCATTTTGTGCTGTCTATGGCCACAAATAATAGAATGCATCTCAGGGTTGTCTCCTAAATGTCAAGGTATGACTACATAAATTAAGTGTCAAGGTGACCTAAGAAGGTTGATAATGTGAACCCGGATTTGCAGCAGAATTATCTTCTCTATTGGCCAGTCATAGGAGATCTTTCAGAGGAAGAGCATTCACGTGTAATTTACAGAGAAGCTGGCAGGTATGGTCTTATGGCAGAGTCACATCATGGTTAGTTGCGGTGAGCAGCAAGTTTGAACTTGCATTTTATTTCTGAAATATCTGACTTTTTGCTAGCTTTACTTTGTTGTGTTTTCTAGATTATCTTGGATGTTCCATTCATGGGAGGAAGGCTCATGCTTGTGGATATGGCTGGCTCGAGAACAAAGAAGCAGCAGGTTATACTGAATTTGAAACCAAAATGCAGGTGCGTTGCTACTGATCATGCTACTTCAGCAGCATCAATGTTTTCAGTTGCTCTCTGAACAATGCACTAAATACATTAGAGTAGTCTCATTGTTAAGTTCTGTTTTTACACTGATACTGCCATATGTATTGCACCACTGGTAATCCTGCACATGTTAACCACAGCTTAAGTACTTTACCTACTCCCTTTTTCTTTTCTAATTCACAGTGAGATGAGTGAAAACAGAGGTATGTATACAGTAATGATAAAAAATGACAAGACGCATGGTGATGACAGCTCAAGTACTCGATGCTTAGCATGCCAATGTTGCCTGTTGGTTAGATCTCGATAGATGTTTTTGTATGGCTTAATCTCTTATAGTGCTAATGACTGTGGATTTGTTTCAATTGTGGTTTAGCGACTCATGTATCTAATCTAATATGTTTTAAAGGAGATTTTCTGAATGAGCGCTTGTTCTTACTTCTTAGTGTTTAATTTATTGTTAGTACTTGCCAATCGCTAGCTTGTCTTTTTAAATGCCATACAGACTATAAGTGGGAAACTGTATTTCAGTAGAGGTATAAAGGTCATTAAGGAAAAAAACTTGATTAACATTGAGTAGGCATCAAAGGCTGAATTTAGCTAGGTTTGATTTGACCTTGCGTTTTGCCAGAACGTGCCTTGAAAATAATGTTTGATACTTGACCAACTCAAGCATGATTTATTTTCATATAGAGAATTGTAGTGTGTAAACGACTGAACGAGATATGGATAACCTTGAAGGGCCAATTAATTAAAAACATGTAGCATATTGTATTTTTCTAAGCAAAGCATGGCCCACGGGCATTATGCTAATCTTACATGTTTATTTTTTAAAAAAGAAACAATGTGTGCGTTTTTACGTGTAAATTTAATTTGGAATATATGTTTCATTGCACCAAATGAATCGTGTAAGGACTGCAGGATGCATTGTAATCTATCGGAGAAAAAACTAAGGCAATGTAAAAGTCAGCTACTTTAAATGACTATTTAGTTTGATCCTGGGCATGGCTAAAAATAATGGGCTTGCTTTGTTGAAGCCAGGCTAAGCTTGTCAGATTTTTTCCCCATGTTACAGATCAATGAGCATTATACACTAAATACTAAACCTTGCTTATTTTTTCTCAATGTTTTAGGCTTTGCAATGTCCAAGATAACCCGGAAAGATTCATGAAGCCGGACCACACCAAAGGCAACAAGTAGTACTTCGCAGCCATCTAGACAAAAGCACCGTTGTTGATCATGGATGATGTGTGTGCTATCTGTTAATATTGCTGGATAAACTGAACCTATGGGCTATATCGAGGTTCGAAAAATCCACATGCTAGCCTTAAGTTCTGGCCTTGTTTCATAATGAGTTGTAAGCTGATTTTGTCAAGTTTCTATGTCTGTTGATGTAAAAACTGCTGGCCATGTATGCACAAGTCTAGAGCTTATGCCATATATAAGAGTAAAATTTGAAAATACGTTTTTCAGAAATAAAACAGTAGTGTTAGTATTTCCAGATCAACTTTCCTTTTTGCCACGATTTTACTGAATGTATATGCTCAGTTATTCTCATAAATCATATGGAAACATACATGCTGATATCCTCAAGCTACCAATGTAACGATTAACCAGAAAACGGTGAAAGGTCACAACCATCTACTTTTTTGTTCTGGTGCAACATGTGTTATCAAGCTAATGTTATTCTATTTGTCTTCTCGAGTTCCTTGCTGAGGTTTATTTTATTTGACGTGTGTGAAAGAACCATAATATTTTTCATATAGTTTAGGATCTTGTATAATATTGGTATATCTAATACCTTTCGATTTTCATTGTAACACAAGGGCACCATACTAATCAGATCAAAATTGGCTCTTGCGACGACGAAATCTTAAAATTGGGCCATTGGATTGAGAGGCGATGGAGGGCTAAGATTGAGTGTATCAATAAAACTTGTGTCTTTTTTATTAGTATCTCTACTATTAAAAGTCTTATGGTGAGCGTTGAGTGGTGATTAATAAAGTCTACTTTTAATCTTACCATTGATCCATCCATCAATGCTCGCACATGCCTCTAATCCACAATCCAATCCTAGTTCCACGATCTAATCCAATTCCAACTCGGCGATCAGATTCCACTAATTACTCCCTTCCCTGCTCCGAACTCCACGACAATGTCAACACCTAGCCATCGTCTTCGTCGAACTGCAAGGACCTCAGTGCCGAGGAAGATATCGTCATCTTTTGCATCCACACGGTGTCGCTACTCTAGACTAGAGATGGCAACAGGGCTATCCCCGCCGGGGATCGTCTCCCCATCCCCGTCCCCGCGAAGGTAAAAATCCTCCGCGGTTATCCCTATTCCTGCACACGGTGGAAAAATTTCCCTGTCCCCGTCCCCGTTTAGGTATATGAGGACCTCGCGGGAAATATGCCCGTTTAGTCTTCATTACATTACACTATTCTAAATTGATGTTAGCAAATGAATGGGTTAAAAAAATAATTCTCCAAGTTCTAAGCTAAAAACATATGAATATTCTTACATACAACATATGAAATAGTTTAGCACATCACCAATGAATATACAAAAATAGTTTCAACACATTATATCTATGACAAATATATAGTTCGGGTCCATATACGGATCCCTGCGGGAAAACCCCATCACCATCCCCGTCCCCGCATCCCCGACGGGGAATAGATTTCCCCCCATATCCATCCCCGCGTGGAACAAAACCTCCCCATCCCCGTCCCCTAATGGGTGAATTCCCCACGGGGAACGGGGAATGGGTCCCCATTGCCATCTCTACTCTAGACCTTTCTGTGCGAATCGAAGGTGGGACTTCCTTCTTCTTGCCTCCGTGAACCTTCCTCACTTGACATTGTTGCTGTAATTCGTTAAAGCTCTACCAGCGTCGCACTGGAGTCCCCATGCCTCGGTGTCGTGTCGAGCCACCACCTCAACCTTTCCTTGGCCTAACTGCGTTGCCATCTTCCCCTTCCCTTCCTCTTCTTCCTTAGCCCAGCCATCGCCGGCTAAGCCCTAGCTGTCGCCACGGGCCATTGCTACCGAGATGTCGCCGCACCACCTGCCGCTGAGCCAGAATTTTTTGAAGGGATAATAAAATCGATGATGCTATTTGGAGTACTTATTTTATATAATTTGTATCCTTTTTGTAAGTTCAAGGTAGCCCTTGTGTGATTTTGGTGATTAATGATAAACACTAATTGATGATAAATATTATTTTATAACAAGCATTTATTAACTTAATCCTTTTGAGACTAATATGTTTATTTTGATGTTATCTCTTTAGTCTCTATTTAGATATAAAAAATTATTTATCCAAGCAAGGTATGTATTGTAAATGTATTGAATGTTGATTTAGTGCTTGATTAATAAAAAAACTCCATATGAGACTAACTTACTTATTGTTAATTTGTTTTAGTCTCATATTTCAAAGGAAAAAAATGTCTAATAGTAAAATTTATTCCTCCTTTTGGATTAATTAAATTAGAAAAAGGCTAAAATTCCTAAACAGTACTGGCTGAAATCAACAATGTGCGGCCCAATACGGTCCGGTCAGTGAAACAGAAGCGATCTGAACAAGCCTGTGAACTAAAGCCGTAAACCAAGAATGCCTCCATTAATATTGACGGGTGGGATCATGGATCCACGTGTCAGCAGCTGGCAAAGCTTAAGTGCAGGAGATTTAAACGCTCAAGGGGATCACACCTCATAGCGAAGAGGGTGAGTCTACCGCTACTTGTTTTGGGAGACGTGCGTCATAGCTATAGGCATGAGCTCGACAGTTGTTTTGGGGACAGTATGCCATAGCTATGGGTACGAGTCCACCGACTTATTGATAGAGGGACCTCATGTCCATAGCAATGGGATGAGTTACCCAAAGGCAATGATGATGTTTCGTAGCGATAGGAATGAGTCCGAGACTGAATCGAGGATCATATCCCATAGCAATAGGAATGAGTCCACCAAATATTGAAAACCCCATATTCTTGAACAATTTGCATATATAGCATAGTATGTCTTTAATTTGTTAAATGGCTAAGTCACATAAATTTTAATTATTAATTATTGCAACTTTGGCTTTCTGCAAATGAAATAGCCTAGTCTCCACCAAACAGCCTGTATCACTATACTTCATTACGTGGGTCTTGGCTCGCGAGTGCGGTTTAATTGTGCACTCACCCTCGTACTCACTTACTCTTTTAAGTAAAGACATTGAGGATAAAGATCCAGACTACTGCGATGGAGATGAGGAAATCTAGGAGGCTAACGTGCTAGTCGGGTGTTAGACGGAACTCCAGTCACTTGTCTGATGGATTGGGCACAACCTCGAGACCCGACATTTTCTATTTTATTATGTTTCCGTTTTTGCTAGACTCCGATAAGAGTATATTTTGGTATAGTAACATTTGGCTAGATGACCTATTCAAACTGAGCCAATATGTACTTGTTTAATGTAATAAATATCATTTTGACGATATGTACAAGATGATTCGGCTTCTGTATGTGATTGTGCCGCTCTAGCAAAATAGATCCTGGGCTAGCGCAGGGTGCGCGGAGGCTTCAGGTTGCCCTGAAAACTTGGGGCCAACATTTTCAGCTTAATCTAGCTATATATTATAATCTAAAAAGTTGTTGGCCCTTGATAACGGGCTTGGAGAGACAAAAATTGTAAAAAAAATGGTTTTTAGAGTTTTTAAAAAGAATTACTAAAATCCTTATAAAAATAGCTACAAAGTGTTATAGCGTTTCACCTGTATAAAAATAATAAATTTTTAACTGTAACTTTTAATTTTTAATTTAAGTTGCCCAAGTCCGTCATTCCGTCATTCTCAACAAAAGAAAAATTGTGCAGAAGAACACTTCAGGGGCGACACCAAAAAGATGAGCGACAGGGACTAATCACAGTTCCGGTTCCTGAATCCTGATTCGGGCTGCGTTTCCATGGTTCCATCGACTTTTAGAGCATATATAATGGTTGAAATAGTAGTTATCTTTAACTATTGCCATGTCACTTAGGGACAGCGCTAGAGGCAATATATACAATGGTGGAGATAGTTGCACGTTTTTATATGCAGTTTTCTCATGCACAAAGTTTCTTAATGCTCGTGTAGAGTCCACTCTTGCGTAAGAGACGACTCAAATATCTATGTATATTCTCTTTCCTCCATATCATCATATGTTTTACATAGCAACTCTTGAGACTGCTTATAGATAGTTGACGCGAACCATTGTACATGCTCTTACTCATGTAATCCTCGGAACAATTGATTGGTGCTTGTCGGCTGTCGCACAGGAAGAAGACGAGGCATCCAACTGTAGCTACCGGTACCGTATCGCTACCGCCACCGGCCGACCGGCCAGCCGTAGCGACGACGAGAGCGATCACCCATTCGGATGCATTCTGGGCCTCGGGCCCAAGAAAACGTGGCGGCTAGAAGATTCAGCCCAGTTATAGTATTTATCGAACACCCACAATGACATCTTGGGCTCTCCCCGGTAGGCAGCACACGTACATATGGCTATTTGTCCAAAGTCCATACACGTACAGGACACATACATTCTGGCACATGAACATGAATACATGATCTCAAGTCTCAACCCTGGCTATCTGTAGCTTAATCCTGTGACGGCACTGATGCCCAAGTTCTAACACGTACGTTCCAAACCAAACACATTAATGGGTCACCAGCTTCTGGTTGCAATGCGAGACAAGCTTGCATGCACCCTATACCTTTTGCCTCGAACCCACACCGATCATTCACGCGTGCATGCACGGCCAGCCCCGGGCAAGACGTACGACGCCAGCGCCAGTGCATGCGCAGTGGGCAGTGGACAACGCTGCCACCCACCAACCTGGGCCTGGCTCGTGACGCTCGTCCCGTATCCATGCATGCACGTACGCGCGCGCGCATGCATGGACGACGACGACGACGGCCGGCCGGGCACATGCCGCTGTCCCGGCGTGGCCAGCGCGCGGGCACGCGCGGGCAGGCAGGGTGTGCGTGCCACCGTTAGGTGTCTGCCCGGAGGCAGGCAGACACCGTGCTCGCGGGCAGCCGTGCAGCCCGGCCACTACCACCGGCGCCGGCCGGCGGTCCACGTCCAGCTCGATCCGCGTACGTGCCCCTCTGGCTCCCGCGGCCGCGGCGCGCGTGCATGGTCCCTGGGCATGTCGTCTGCGTGTATGCAACGCCTCGACTGGTCCATCACGAGGAGGCGGCGCGTAATGAGCTACCTCCTGGACGCACGCGGCCTGCGACACTTGTCGGAGGCGGCCGGCCTGCGCCGACCTTCCTAACTTGGAAGAAGCTGTGTATATGTGTGCGTGCATGGCGATCGATCGAGCTGCAGCTGCGTGCATCTTGCATGTGAAGTTGATCGACGTACTAGCTAGCGTCCAGAGTCCAGACTTTGCGGTTGTTGCTGCATGCAGGAAGGAGCAGTACGTACGGACCCCAGATTTCGAGGTAGTATTCGTGGTAATACCATCTTGGATTAATTGTGGAGAAGCATCTAACTAACAAGAACTCGATGAACATTTAGGGTTCGTTTGGTTCGCCACGCGGCCGGCCACGCTCGCCGCATGCAGTTAATCGCGTGCGAGCTCGCGTTTGGTTGGCTGCACACGCGCACGGGGCCTGGCTCGACGCAAGCAATGAAGGCCAGTGGCGTCATGCGAGCACGCAAGCGGAAGCGCCCAGCAGGCGGTTTCCATGCCAGACTTCATGCAGCGTGGCTCCACGCGTACGCGAACCAAACGGACCCTTAATTAACAGAAACACTATATAAAACACTATATAGTTGAAACAATATAACAAGTATATCATCAAGTATCCTTAAGTATCATGGATTCCGGACTGCATGCATGGTATAGCATGTATCAAGGAGTATGTAGAGTTTCGCACTGTATTATACTCCATAATATTGAATGATACTTACTATATACCTTTTCAACAATATAACAATATGTAGCTGCATGCTCCTTTATTTAAAGCAAGAGCGCCGGCCATTGAACCTGTGATCATCGATTGATCGCAAGATAAGGAAAGATTGGCATTATCGGTTCGATGTGATCATGCATGGGCCCAATCGAGACATAGCAAGATCATCAGTTCTCCGTTGGGTGGTGTAATGGAACATGCAATGAATTTTCTGGTTGCGTGATACCGATGTCCAAATTAACAAGGAGAATTATGGCGTGGGGGGTCCACGCAGCCAAAAGTTGGTTAAATCTGAGAGAAACGAGTGGAATGATGTGGTTTCGGTGTCTTGGGACCAACCAAAATTAGATAAAGATACGTAGGTTCAGGACCAATTTCTGGGGGGTTGGTCCTGTTGCAAAAGTTCATTTTTGACATTGTCGATCGATCACCATGCATATGTACGTACGTCTCGGCCGGCCACAGTGCTGGGCCACAGTACGATCTCTCATCATCTCTCAATCTAGCGTGGAAATTGTGTAGATCATTCGAAGAGATTTATATCGTCCTTTTGGACTAATTCTTGCTGGTAGAGTTTCTACGATAGGCGCGCAATTGAGTATTAGTGTGACTATCTAGTAGTACGTTTCTATTATCATTCTATTGTGAGATGAAGCTAGCATATTGTGTACGCGCAGTATAATTTTGCAAGTTTCTTACGTAGAATTGAATCTAGAGGGTGATTTCAGTCGAATTTTTGGCCATCCTATGCGCTTGGAGATTCATGATCCCCCAAAAATCACCTTTCCTCTCCTCTCTCCCATTAGTTGCTGCTACTCTGCTTCCCACACCGCCACCGGGTTAGGGTTTGGGATTCACCGGGTTAGGTCTAGCCGTCTAGGGTTCAACCCTCCTAGGTCCCTGCATCAAAAATCCCCTGACTCCCTATCCCTGATATCGGGATCCCCATCCTCATCCCTATTTGTTGTGGAAGCCACCAGGAGAACCAGAGGGGAGAAAAGAAGTAAGAATTAAACATTGTGCCACTGGAGCTCATCACCACTAATGGCGATGCCACTACCCGCTAGCAACCGCTCCCCAGCTAGAGGGAGAAGAGGGAAAGCCACCGTTGTAGGGAGGGAAAGGGAGAGCTATCAGCGCGACGCTGGCAGAGGAAACGAAGACCCATTGGCCACTTCTTCTTTTGTCGTCATCACCTGTTGCTGCTGCTCACATCATCATCACTGATGCTACTGCTCAGTCAGTATCGCCACTACCTCTTCTCCATGCACGGCCGCTAGCCGCTCTCTCATGCGCCGCTGCCGCCAGGCTGCTCTCCCTTGTGTCTCTCTGCTCTCCTAGCTGCACCCCCGCACAGTCACGTGCCACCAATCACCTGGAACTGAGGTAGGAATGGGAGGGGGAAAAGGGAGCCAAGGATGGATTGAATGGAGATTAGGGTTAGGAGTGGGAGAAGATGGCCTGGATGTGTGGGCTAAGGGGAGGAAGAGGGATATGCTAGCTAGATGTGTAGGCCTAATGGGACATGTAGGAGAGTGGGCTAGGCAAGATTGAACTGGGCCATAGAGATGATTGCGAGGCTATTGCTATCCCTACAAACGGGGAAATTTTTTTTCCCTGTTTCCATCCGACGGAGGAACAATCTTCCTCATCCCTATTCCCTAATAGGGGAATTCCCCACTAGGCCAATGGACACCATTGTCATCCCAATACCCACCCCTTTGTGGGGGCTTAGAGGGAGACAAGACAGACGGGAGAACGACGGTGGAAGGTCGTGCAACTAGGCGATAATGGCATCACCTCGACTGCAGGATTGTCGAAGGATGGTAGCTGTGGGGAAATTGCTTCGACATGACAATCGGAGTTAGGGTGAGCGGTTGGAATGGTGAAGGCGCTGGTGCCTGCGGGTAGTGGCCAATGGAGGCATGGGTGGTGGAGATGTGCGGAGCTACGCCCTGCGTTGGAGATGAAGGGGGTGAACAGTAGAGGACAACACCGAAGATTGCAAGATTTTAGTCGACTGACGGTTAGCTGCTCGTAAGAATTAATGCAACAAAAAATTAATAAGGTGACAATACTAGAGTTCTTTATACGATTAAACATATACGGTTTAGATGTAATAATCTTCAACCCCCTAAGGCTTAGAATAGGATAGGTGTCTTAAAAAAATCCTCTATACGTAGTGTGTAACTACATAGTGGTTGCAAATGAGCGCGGCGTTTGCGCTCCACTATGGAGCTCCCCGTTCTATCCGTGCCGTCCACGCCATCTGGAGATCCACCCCAGCAGACCGACGGGACGGTTGCTAACTTGACGCCGTGCTACTTTTTCCTCCCACCCGCATGCTACTTTTTCCTCCCACCAGCTTCACACCTCCAATGCTGCACAAATTTTCCCTTCATCGTCCAGGAAAAATTTCCCCAATACGGGACATTTCAAATCTGTAAAAATCCGACATTTCAAATCTGCTTCTCTGCAATCAAATAGAACTCTGCAGCTGATATTACAACAAGTCAACAACCAATCACATTTCAAATCCCAACATCTACTCGAATTTTTAAAATGTCGGAATTGAGAAGAGTCCCAGCTTCTCTGCAGTTGACATATACAACAAGTCAACAACCAATCACATTTCAAATCCCATGTTGCCATCTTGGAAAAAATCCAATGGTTACATTTCCCCAATCCCATTTCAAATCCCATGTTGCCATCGTCCAAGAACTAAATCTGTAAAAATCCGACATTTCAATTCCCATGTTACATCTTCCTCCAATATTGGAGCCGGGGAAGAATAAATCATTTGGAAGAGGAAGAAGAAAGAGAGAACATTTTGCAACATTCGGCCGGGGAAGAATGGAAATGTTTAGAGAAAAAAACAAACCCTTTCCACTGCCGTTTCTACTCCCGTCACGGCCTCGTTCTTCCTCCAGATCCGCAGCTTGTTGCTTCCATCTCCGTCCTCGTTCTCCTTCAGATCCACGGCTCGGCGAGCTTCGAGCGGTTAGGCAGCGAGCTAGACAGCGGTGGTTGGGGAGGCGGCGGAGGCTGGGCGGCGGAGGCCATCAGCCAGGCTTCGAGGCGGCGGAGCTCGAGCGAGCTGGAAGGCGGAGGAGCTGGACGGCGGCGGAGCTCCGCGGAGCTCGAGGCGGCGGATCTGGACGGCGGAGGTTGGGGCGGACCTCGAGGGCGGCGGGGGTTGGGGCGGAGGAGCCGGGGGAGAATGGAAGCAACGAGAAGGCCGCGCGACGGGAGTGGAAAGGAGTGAAGCGACGGATTGACGGGAGTGGAAAGGGGTGAAGTAACGGCGTCCGCTGGATGCGCGTATCTCGATGTACAACGGACGGCAAGGATTGGACGGGGAGTTTCATACCTATGCGTGGATGTATTACCGGTTGCAAATTGGCTAAAATACTGAATACCTACGCAGAAGTCTAGAAACCTACGTATTGCATCTCTCTTTCGCTCTGTCCCAGCCAATAAATAGCCAGGCCAATCCTTGGAACACATCCGCTTTGATCGCTAGCTGACGAACCTTTTCCGGCTTTTCCCAGATTGATTTTAATTTCTTTCCGGTCGTACTTTGCTGCAGGCGAGCTAAGGCACTGGCGCAGTGCACTGCCTCGGCCGTCAGAACCTGCAGATTATTGCAGGAGCAGCTGCGCATTGCTAGCTGCTGTCCCGGTCGGCTGGTTTCGCAGCAAGACGGGAGCTCAGATGCATGCACTCAGACGCAGAGCAGCGCTGGCGACTATCGACTATCGAGTGCGTGCCGACTGGCCCTATCTGCAAGTCACGTAAGGCCCAGAGCGAACCCCAGATCGATCTCGGACATCGCCGAGTGGGGCAGGCTTGTTTTGATCCGGTCGGATTCAGACGACGCCATGGACGAGCCAGCTGATCGATATGATACTCGCATGCAGCATGCAGACGCAATAATATACTGGCCGGCGAACAAGCAGCCGCATGCATGGAGCCGGTTGGCCATGGCGGCCGGGAGATGTGGGCTAATCAAGCGGATCAAGCTGGCAGGGCCTACACCGACAGCACAGAGCTGGCCGGCGTGGATGCTGCTTGGCCCTACGGCGAGGCCAGTCCGGCCGGCAAGCATGGCGGCCAGATGAGATGACGAAGCGTTTCTCCCCGGCTCGAAGAGGTTGGAGGGCCCACTCTGACAGGTCGAAGACCATGCATGGCCGGTCTGGCCGGCCGACAGCACCGTTTGGTTGGTGATCACTGATTTGATTGTGTGGTTTTTCTCGGTTCTAACTTCTAATAAACAATACAGAAGCACAGCAGTCAGCAGCATCAGCATGTATCGCTGGTGTAACTACAGCTCGACCGATTGATATGTGACGATCGACGTTGCGATCAATAAATTGACAAAGGTGATCTTGATCTTTTTTGTAAGTTCAATCAATAAATTCCAAGGGACTGTGTCTAGTCCCCTGCGTTTTTGGCAATAAACCAGTCAATTTCATGGTTGATGAGTCCTATATATAGCCCTTGGATCCTTATCATGTGGTTTTTAAACGTCTTTATGTTTTGTTCTATTTCAGCTCAGATTAATTATTTAATAAACAAACAAATGATTATTTTTAATCAAGAAAAAGTACATAATAGTATAGTTTACTGAACCATGCATGTAAAATTAAGAAACAAAAATTATAATATGTTTAAACCCTCCGTACAAAATAAAAAATAGAATTAAAATTTACAGTATGAGATGTCCAATTTTAGATGACTTTTTTTTTTCTAAACTACTCCAATGAGTGCTTCACAGTGAGAAAGAACTAAAAAAACCAGACGCTTCTTTTGCGAAATCAGGAAACTCGATGGGTCAAATTAAACAAAAAGAAAAGTGGGTTCTATGTGCAAATCCAAAAAACTCCGTGGACGAAAACAAAACTAAAACAAGATCCTATGTAGGATAACATATGGTGGTTAATTTTAGTACGTGACGTAGAGAAGGGTTTTATGGGATGCCATATATTGGGTAATTTTAGTTAAGCGTGAGGTACTTCACACCACGAGAGATCACTTTTTAATAGTAGAGAAAAAAAATCAGGCAGCCATGAAACCATCAAAACTGAAGATATAAACATTGTCCGATCACTACAGGCAAGGCAACACGTACGTTACGTAGCGTGGTAGCGCACATCCCACAACGAAGAAATCAAGGGGAATTAACTTGCATTATTTCCTTGGCATTCATGTATCATAAGGGCATGTACAATAGAGAGTCAACAGTGTCTCTTGGTACATTCTTTTAAGTAAAAAAGAGAAGTATGTAAGGGTATATACAAAGCCATTTAATATGGTGTCTCTTAGCGATTTAATGCTACTCCTCTCTAATTCTGCCTAGGAGCTTGTGAAGAGTCGTCTCTTCACCAAGAGTCGACTTTAGCATTTTTTTCACTTCCTCCTGCCACATCAGCGAAATATGTCCACCTCATCACTAAGAAACGCCCTATTAAATGGTTTTATACATGCCCTAAGAAACTAATCATATACCCTACCCTTCCATCCGTCGATCCCGACCCAGGCTAATCAGGCATGACCGAGGCATGCATGGGAAACGCATGAACTCAACCACCTCCCGCCCCGCACACCTCACCGCGCGCAACGAACTAACCGCCTCTCGCGCGCGATCGCTCCACCGATCTCGCTCGCTCGGAGCAGGTGCACGCGCCGAGCATGGTGCGCACATGGCGCTGTACCCGTCTCCGTCTCCGCCTCCGCGCTACCCGCGCGGCCGCGCGAGCAACGCGGTGACCTCGCGCACGCAGGCGGCCGGCGGGCGCAGGCGATCGACGCAGGCGCGCGCGGCGTGGACGCCGCTGGGCCTCTAGGGCCGCGGCACGTGTGGGAGCCCACCGCTGCCCGCGCGCGGTGGCGGGCCGGGCAGTGCGCCACGCATGCAATAAACGCCGCGACGGCGACCTCACCTGCAAGCGCGCAACTCGGCATGCACATCTCTCTCGCGCGGTCGTTGCCTCCGTCGGCCTCGGGCCCCACGGCGGCCGCGCGCTGCATGCATGCTGCGTCTATATGCTATAAACCGGCACGATTTGTACTGGCACATGTTATTAGTTCTACGAGCGTAGTGCATATGAGCTAGCTACCCATGGTTATAGCAGGCCACTATTAATTCAAGCTTGGTGAAATTAGTCAATAGTGAAAGCTATAATGCAGATGTTGGAGCTAGCTAAGACTTGGTTACACAGTAAATTAATTACACACGTACTAGCTAGTGGTACTATTATTTCCTGCTACAAATATTTTACGGCCGAGATAGGTTGCAGGTCAAAATTTTAAAACTTTAGCCATGGCTATCGTTTTAAATACTTTTGATTTGGTACATGAATGTCACACACGAAAATTCTAATTCTTCTTGAATAGTACTCCCATAATGTTATTAATTCTAGTGTTTTTTACTGAACATATAACTGGTGGCTAAAGTTATATTTCAAAACTATCTGTATTGACGCCCAAAACATCAAATATTTACTTTCTAAAAAAAGCACCAAATATTTATGACCGGACAAAGTACTGTTTACAAAAAGCAATGGAACCGGTCTCGACAGCCCCTGTGCCTCTTTGACCCCACGTAAAACGTAGTCGACAGTTACCGGTCTTGATTACGCCCTGCTGTTACTGAAATTTTGGTTCCGGCCGGCCGGCTCTAGCTGCGTGTCTCTCATCAGGTCATAATGTGCGTAGGGGATGGTCTTCTGGTCTGTAGGTGAGATGATTCGTGATCGACACATGTCCGGCGCATTTATCCGGAACAGTTATGCCCCAACCGATGGGTGGTGCGTTAGGCCGTTAGCCCCTATGGATCGACATCTCGATCTCACTATGAATTCCGGGGCGGGACAGAGAGAGAGGCCGCGCGATGGATGGACAAGGACGCGACGAATTAAAACGTGAGAGGGCGGGGGTGGAGTTAAGGCGCATATGCGTGTGTCCGAGATATATCTGTGCCCCGCCGCGATGTGACGCCGGCATACGTGCCGTGTAGCGTGATCGCATGTCAACCGGCGTGACCCCGACCGGTGCGCGCGCGTCGCGCTCGCGCCCCCGCCCCCGCGCGCGCGCGGCACGGCGCGCCCTGCCCCCTCACATGGCCCTCCTCTCCTGATCTAGGCTTACACGAGGAATGGCATGCATGCTTGCACAATGTAGGTCTTTCATTGTGCACCAATCTTGACTACACATGTTTTTTTAGAAAACTCTCTCCTCTCCCTTTATTCCATCCATTCACTTTCTTATTCCTCCCTTTCTTTCTCTATATCCCCACCCGAGCTTTGTCACTGACGAACGGAAACCTCAATGGCGGACGGAAACCTTGGTTCATCACCGGCAGCCGTGGGACGGTGTGGCTTGCTCAGGCGAGCCAAGAATGGAGCAACTGGCGGAGCCATGCTCTAGTCGAGCTATGGACGGAGCCATGCTCTAGCCTGATCAGAGATGCGTCGTGCTCAGGCCGGAAACAAAGACGGAGCGCCCACAGGAGCTGGGTGGCGCGGCCATTGAAGCCCGGATTACTGCTCGGGTTTGGCGAGATATAAGGAGAAAGATGGGAAGAAAAGATGATAGAGCGGAGGGGAGAAGAAAAAAAACCTAGGGATGGCTTTTTTCAGACTGCCGCACGAATCTCGATACGCAATGGGCGGTTCGGACAGCACATGCAAGAACCTCAGGTTTGAAGCGTAGACGGATTATCAGGCGCCACACTGCACGTACGACGCGTCCCACCGCGCATCCCGCGGTCAACCGTCGCGTGGGCCGCCACGGCCGCGCCAGATTCCCACCGTGCGGGGCGCTGCTCGGCGGGGCCGGCCGGGGAGGTGGCCACAGGCCTCCGGCGCCGCCGCGTGCCGCCCGACGTGCGCTGCGCGAGACGTGACGGCCCGCGATCGACGGCACATGCATATGCGTACGCAGGAGTACACGGTCGACGACGGGGTAGTCGGGCCAGGCGGCCGTTCGCCTCGCGACTGGAAGGAAACGAAACCAATAAATGGTCGGGTACGAAGCCCACGCGCCGTCACGTGGACGTATGTGTACGTTGTCCGGAGCCGCCGCGAGCCGGGCGAGGGAATACACATGTACTTACGCGTCAGGACACCTGGCGCGCGACGCCGCGGGGTTCGCGTTCGTTCGTGGCGGGTAAACGCGGCCAAAAGCGCCAGTATACGATGATATACCAGTCGCGCCGTCGGTCGCTTCAATCGTGCGGGTAGGAATGCAAACGGATCAGATAAGGTCGGATAGCAGTGATATTGTATCCGTATCCATATTTATTTTTCGGATACGGATCGATCTGAATAAGATCGGATATGGATCTGAACACGGATAGTGTCGGATCACGGACGCGGATAAACGAATACGGACACGATACTACTGGTTCGGATATTGTTGAACGGATAATTTCTCGGATATCGCAAAATCTGAGACTTTCAAAGGAAGCATCAAACATTTGAAGTACGCATAAATATTTAATACACAAGAAATATACAATCTTGTAGACACTACCAGGGCGGTGCGGATAAGGCATAAAGCACCAGCACTCCAGCAGCCTAGCTAATTGAAACGGTTCGGCCTAAGTAGTGAGCAATTCGGCCTAAGGCTGTAAGCATCACCAAGTCCACTAGTACGGTTAGGCCTGAGCACTGTAGCAGATAGTAGTACTGTACAAAGCAGTTTTGGAGCAGTAGTACTACAAAGCAGTTGAAACGGATCATCTCAGCAGCAGATAATGGCTGGTGGATGGGCTTAGCCTTGAGATGATTCGGATAATATCCATGGATATTATCCGTATTTTTCTTCGGATAATATACCACAGATATTATCCGCATTATCTGTATCCGTATCTTCATCCTAATATCCATATCCGTATCCGTATCCGCAAAAAACAGCCGGATATCCGTATCCAAACCACTATCCGTATTGGTTCAATCGATCGGAAATTATCCGCTCTGTTTGCATCCCTACATGCGGGGTATTATGGGTCTTATATAACCGTGCATGTGCTTAGTGTGATGCTTAGAGCATCTTCAATAGTAGAGTCTAACTACTGGCTATAAACAATCTCCATGTCATTTATAGATATTATGTAGACAAACTTTTCAGTGGGCTAGCTATAACATACTCTTAAAATTAAATATGGGTCCATATGTAATAGTCTTCATTTATCTTGAAAGACGTTACAGACTGACTCTTACTTAAGAGCTAGCGCTTGTCTCTCCTTCTCTTTTTTCCTCTACATAAGCAAAATGCTGAGCTGGAAACCTTGTTAACTGAGATGGTCTTGTTGGAGATGCTCTTAGTGTCAAAAAGACGAAAATGGATTTTTTTTTTTTTTTACCATGCAAGATAGCACGTGTGTACTTATAGCAGAGCGAGAGTGCTTAACTTGATGGAAAAAGACTTTTGCCTCTACATCGTAAGACATATATATAGCCGATACATCAAACAATCATTTAGTCTTAACCCTGACAAGAAAGGGCTAAAACAAGAAAAAAACCCTAAAATTAAACATCAATTTACACAAAAGCCTATAATTGAATCTCCATTCATGGCTGGCAAAGCAGGACATGCTCACCACCTCGAGGGAATAGCACATTTTGAGGATATCCTCTCTCTCATCCTCTTTATGTAGCAATATCCAATGACACAACCAATATGTTCCTGTATATAAGAGATATCTTTGTGTCTATCAAAAATAATATCATTTCGACAAAACCAAATCACCCAAATTAAAGTTGTAATTCCAAACAATGTATGTTTCCTTTGATTTAGTATCATTCCCCGAAGCCATCATCCAAGCATACGAGTACAACTCTTAGGAGAATTCAAACATGCATGGTGCAATTTAAACCAACTATCAAACTCTTCCAGATAACGACTTTCCAAGAAAAGATGATGAATTGTTTTGTTATTACTATATAAACAACATTTCTGACTCTTCTTCTAATTCCTCTTTGCAAGGTTAATTATCTTCGGTTAAAATTATCCCTAGACCTAAATACCAGAGGAAAATTTTTAATCTTCAAAGTGAACTTTAACCTCCAGAAAAGCCTGTTCGGATATGACAACTTTTGATTGACCATGCTTTGATACATCAATTGTATAAAAAAAATTCATCATTTGTGTGCATGTTCCACACAAAACTATCTTAATTTATTGCTACAAACAAGGATATCAACTAGCCGATTGACTAAAATGTCGTCAATGTGTAAACCTAACTTAGCATCTATGTTTAGATATATACTTGAACGAGGTTGCAATATCTAACCATATGTGTTATGTGTAAGATTTCTGACATTCGAAGGAAGATATTTAACATAGGTACTTTAGTGAGAATGCTCTCACTTGTGAATAATCAACTTGCACTGTACGTGTCCTAGGCTAAGCCTCCGACTGTTAGACATATATATGCTCAAATTATAGTCCATGAATATTTGTCATTTGAGAGACATGCAAGCCAAAGTTGTGAGACATTAGCAATGAAAAAGAATAATTCATTATTAGCCAATTGCCAATGTTTGAGAGTGACAAAATCCTTAAATGCCCTCACAATACTATAATTTTATTAGGTTTTATAAATAAATCACAATAATTCTTATTAATTGTTAGAATTGTATTATAGGCCGTACGTATATGTAGATATCCAAAACAATATATTTTATTTGTGATAAGAGGAAATATATACTGCGTGAGCTTGATTACTAATATACTATTACTAGATAAGACAAGGGGTTTCCGGATGGCATCGCCGTGTCGAGGTGAGTTGTTGTTCCGGCAGCGGGCATGGGGGGACAGGGCATCTTATGGGTCTGGTACTCGATCCATCGGGTTGCCGTTTGACTGTGACGTCTCGATCGTAGTTAATTAAACATTATATTTTTTTTTCCCCGCCGATTAGAGCTACCAGAACAAGCGGCCGGAGCTGAGGCCAGTCGTCGCAGCCGTCGGACTGCGAACGGAAGGCCGAGATCAGCGCAGCTCCGCAGGCTCATGAACGATCCACATTGATTGCGAGTGGGTGATCTTTTTGCAAGGGAGTACGTAGGTACGTGCTTGCTTGAACACCGTCCCCCGAACCATACCTTGTCGAAACCCATAATGTAAATATAAATGCGTAAGGTTGGTAGATTTGTTTCACGTAAGGTTATTCTTTTCGGTTTACTTACTTATCTTCCAATCAATCGCCCAAGCCGGAGAAGGACACGTGGCCCCGGCCTCCCCCGTCTCTCTTTGTGGATGTGTGGCAGCTCCCTTTCTTTACCGCTCTGTCTTGGCTCCATCATCGCCTCTTGCTTGTTGCTCGGTTGCTCCCCACGTCGTCTAGCTCGCCAGCTTCCGTCTCCCCTATAAAGACCCTCTCCCTTTCTGCTTCCCATCACACACTCCAGCTGCCCAGCTCCCCATTGGATCGCTCGCACACACCACCGGCCTCGATATATCGCCCTCTTCTCGCCGGCCGGCGGCGGATACAGTACCGCACCACGTACGCACTCTCCGACGATGTCGAGCCGGAGGTCGCGCGCTTCCATCTCGGAGGAGGAGATCAACGAGCTCATCTCCAAGCTCCAGTCGCTGCTCCCCAGCGCTCGCCGCCGCGGCAGCAGCCAGGTAACTAGCTAGACGTCGTCGTAGTTTCAGGTGCAGCAAGCATAGACACTGCACATACGTTAGTGCATGCACATCGAGTACGTCGTACGTAATTGAGCTTGATGAGCTGCGAAATGGCTGCAATGCAGGCGTCGACGACGAAGCTGCTGAAGGAGACCTGCAGCTACATCAAGAGCCTGCACCGGGAAGTCGACGACCTCAGCGACCGCCTCTCCGACCTCATGGCCACCATGGACCACAACAGCCCCGGCGCAGAGATCATCCGCAACCTGCTCCGCTAGCCGCGCAGCCGCTTATGAGTGATCAACTGATCAGATCAGTGACGATCACCTCCTCCTAAGATAGCTAAGCTAGCTCCTCATCGTCTTCAGACAGCACAGCTCGTGCCTAGCTACATCTCTCTCTATATATATACACGTGAACATGGTGTCCATCGATCGATCCCCTCGTGCCTAGATCTGATCTACATAGCTAGCTCTCAGTGTCCTGCATATGGAAATGGATCGATACCTAATTAAGGCTGTCTTAATTAATTGGTGCTTAATTTAATTACTCTGGTAGGGCAGGCATGCATTAGCTAGGGCCGCCTAAGTTCGTAGCTGCTGCTTAATTAGCTCACCACCTTGATCATCATCATCTCCTGGCATGTGGTTTCGTCCCCAAGTTCCCATCTGTCTCTTGAGCTCTTTGCTCATTTCTTTTTTTTGTTCTTTTTCACATCCTTTTCTGTGAACTTAATTTGCGGTCTGGATCGAGTTGTTTCCTCTACAGACAACCGACCGACCGCTAGCTACCCATCGAGAGGTACTGCTAATATACTACCATCCATGCTTGTACTGCTGCTGCTGCTGCAGCTTGATTAATTAATGTAAGATGATTTATGCTACGTCTCATGGCATCTAAGTACGTACATGCATGCATGTGACTACGTGCTGATTATTAATTACTATGGAGTCTGGACAGTAACAGCCCGACGATTGAAAAATTTTCTACATGGGATATATTGACCCCATGAGGACTAGGGCTCACCACATCAAAGTTCGAGTTCCCTCTTCCGCTCAAATCTGTGTGTAAATTTTCTTACAATCTAGTTTTCTCTTCGAGTTAGCATGTACAATGATATAAATTTAGCTAGTTGTACCTTGCCACATATGTGGTGGAGAGGGAGGAAGAAGAATTGAACCTTTTGCCATGCTAGCTAGCTAGTCAACAATAGCATGAAAAACAAAATATATTATGTGTGCAAGAATGCTAGCATTCTTCTGAAAGATGCAAAAAGACAATTTATTGTACAGTTGTTTTCAATATTCTGTTTATAACATGGTACAAATTATAGACCTTGGTTGTGTCGTACATATATGCCCTTTGGACGGCATGCCAGGATGCAGCACTCCCGTTTCCACGGAGCGATCGGACAGCTCCGCGCCTTATCCTACCCTGCGCGGGGAGACTGGCTCTTTCGTGGACGCTTCGGCTCCGCCCATTTCCCACCAGCGAGGCCGGACGGTTGCTTACGCGGAAACGGGAGGAGGAGGCCGACGTACCGGCCGGCCGGCCGGCGCGCGCGCCCGGCAGCCACCTCGCGCCTGCGTGCATGCGACGCCGTGCCCATGCGCGCGGCGGGCCCCCACCGCTCGCCGTCGCGGTAGCTAGCGATGGAGCGGCAGCGCCGGGCGGGCGGGCGGGGCAGGACGTACGGGGAGCCGGGGAGGTAGCTCGCGGCGGCATCAGCGACCGCGACAGGTCGTCCTGTGCGCATGTGTGGTCACCTGGGCCTGCCCTTTCTTTCGGGTGAAAGAAAGGAACGGGTCGGGGGGGGGGGAGGCCCGCGTGCAACGACTGCCTTTTCATCGGTGGTTGGTCGTCGTGTGTGGACTCTGCTTGCTGCCGCCTTTCCCCGGCCGGCTCTCCGTACGCAGCAGGAGGAGGGGATCCACATGCATGCAGCACCGGCGCCACGTACGCACGCATGTTACCATCGGGGTACAGCGGTACGGCCGGTGATGGTGCCGAGTCGCCGAGAGAGGCTCGGGTTGCCATGCCGTGCTGTATCGCTGTCGTTTTCTCCTTTTCTTTTCACGGCCGTCTTGCAGATTTGGGTTATGATGAATGGACAGTGTGGAGTAACACTAGCAGCTGGTGAGTGCACGAGATCCAAAGTTAATTGCTGGCGTAGGTACGTGCGCGCGACCTGGAAGTAACACACCTGTCTGCAGGTTGCACGGCTTCTCCAATCCATGTGGAGCAAAGGCGTCGTGTCTTTTGCCCTTTGAAGGGACTATTCCAATGATTAGTCGTCTTAGATTTATAATTTATCGGACCTTCACACCCTATTATCCATTGGGTCAGAGATGTTAGAATTGGAGACTAATACCAATTTTTTGATTGTAAGGACAACATTAAAAAACTAGCTTGAGGTGAAAATCTCTCCCTTTCACTTCTCCCACTTTTAAGTAAGGGAAAACTTTTTTATATGACATTACGGAGTCACATAGCTCGTCTGTGTCATCGCTTAGATGTCTCTCTTTTACTTGTTATCACAATTGATTCAATATTGGCTTATATGTCATTGTTTACCTTTTTTCGGCAATCAAGCTATGACAGGGTTGAGAAAAAAAAATATTTTGCCCTGTATTTGTAATTCCTTCTATGCCACCACTGCTTTCTTCCACTATCATGTGGGCTAGCTCCATGATCTTCTTCCTTGACCTCTCTCTCAACCTCTCTATTGCCTCTCACCCAACACAGAGGCAAGGTGACGTGAGTGCCCCATGTTGCTACTTGCTCTCCCTGATGCGAGTAGCAGATCAGGAGCAGGGAAGCTTGGCTCGGAGGTTGCTGCCACCCAAGAGCCTCAGAAGGCGTCGTTGCCTTGTGGCTTGGCCCAAAGGTCAACGTCCCCTAGCAGCTCTGCTCAAAGAGCGTCGGTGCCCAACAACTTGGCCTGAACTTCATGCTCCATCGCTCCGCCACCAGCCTCCCCTAGCTCACCGCTCCCTGTATACGTGCTCCACGATGCCCTCGTTGGTCTCCCTGAGCTCCATCATGCCGCCGCCATCTCCCCAGGCAGCTAGACCATGACGTTGTCTCTAGACGACAATGAATTGAATGTGAACATCATAACACAATGACGAGCGATGGCTCCGGCAATGGAAGGGGAAGAGAAGGTGGAGAGGCCTGGCTGGCCGAAGGGGAGGAGGAGGCAGTTGGAGCTAGCTATGGCCGGAGGAGAGGAGGGAGAGAGGGAGCTAGCTGTGTTCGAAGGAAAGGGGAGATTGCCGTGGCTAGATGGGGGAGGTGGAAGAGGAGTTGGAGGAGGGGAGGGAGAGCTGTCCGTGGTCAAAGGGCAAGAGGAGGAAGGGGAGATGGAGCTAGCAATGGCTGGAGATAACTGCTACGTGTGTGCGTGAGAGAGAGCAGGGAAAGGGGAAGAAGAGGAGGGAGGAAGGGTGTTTTGGGCATTATGGGTGTTTGTAATGGTGAAAACTAACAGACGTTAACGGCAATGGCATGGAAGGGAATAAATAGTGAATACAGTGACATAGAAGCGAGAGGTCACTAAGAGATGCAGACATGGCATTAAGCTTAAACTCAATGGCATACATGTTTTATCCCTCTAACTTATGCCCCTTTCCCTTCCACAACCAATGACCTGTCACTGATATTGCCACAAACGGCTGGTAAAAGAGACACCCGTTTTCATTGCACATCAAATGTGGCTCTTAGTACAAACTGTCAGTAACACACTGACTACACTTTAACTATTCGAACATATATGTTAGGAAAATTTGACTAAGCAACACTACAATTGTGTCATTGTGTGGACAATGCTCTTAAGCACTATCATTTTATACTTATGCCATTTAACATTGCCTCGAATTAATTGTGTCCCGTGACATTAAATATCAACTTCAAACTATTGAGAGACAAATTATTATAAGAATGCCACTAGTTCTCGAAACTAGCAATGTATAGAGTAAGAAAAAATTATGAAGCCATCGCCACTGGGCACGATGCAAATACCTATGACATATGCACAAAAAGAGTGTCCGCGATCGGACTCACACATATGTATCATTGAAAGATGAAATAAAAAGGAGAGTAACGGATGATAACTTTCATGTTTTGAACTATATTTTTCTTTGATTCTTTTTCTAAAATTGAGATGCAACACCCTAAAAATTGAAAAACAAGACAATGAGTATATGAAACAGTTGACAAATGTCTTGATACTTATAAATTATGATATGTAATTATGTTGCAGATATCATCAGTAAATATAGTAACTAGCCAACCATAATACAAATTATGGAGAAAACAAATACTTGAGACAAAGACATTTAAGACAACAAACATAATAGCACTCTAGCATAATAACATTCATTCAACCAGCACAGTAATAGAAGGAGTAAAGGACAACAATTTTGTAACTCCTAAAATTACAAAACAAAGGCACAAATCACATAAGAAACCGTTGAATTCAGTCTTCCATGTTGAGATCACAATTCAATGTAAACACTTCATCTCCACCCTCCTTTGAATTTGATCCATTACCACCCCTATTACAAGTAGATTGTGAACTCTTCCTGTTAACATCATCATCAAGATCCTGCAAGCAATCATCTTCTTCCTCGTACTCTTTGTCATGTTCATCATCACTTTGAATAATCATCTTCTATCGCTTAGTATAATTTTTGCAACACTAACCACTATCCCAAAACTCCCTACCATCCCATGAGCTCTATTGTTTGTGAGATCAAAGATTGTGTGATACACCAACCGATTGCTTCATAAACTTAAGCCCATGTAAGGTCATCCCTTTCATAAATCTTTTTGGCATTCTTATCAACCCATTTAATCTCTCACTAGAACTTTTCTAAGATCAATTGTTTACTCCTCTTTCCTTTGGTTCTTTCCTCACGTATCTTATCGAACCTTCTACCCATTTTTGGCTTGTATGTAATGTACACCAAATTGTTCAATCTTTTTATTTGCTCTAAATGATATTCTTTTACTTGGCGTGGATCGGAAATTATGAAACATAATTCTATACAGAAAACAGCAACATGTTTATTGATGTTTAACTTTTCCTCCATGTTCTTCTTCTTCACGACTCAAGAAGAGCCCTTGTATGCCTTTACTTAACAACCTCTTTAGGAGTCTTCCAAAGCATGGAAGAAACTAATTTTGGGCAATTTGGTTTTGTCATAATAATGTTGTTTTTGACAAATGCCAAAATACAACTTTTTTATAGGTTATTTTCAAGGGAGTCTACTGGTTACAACACTGGGCATTATTGTAGAAGAATCATGACAATAAAGAAATTAGCAAGGCATGTCGATATATGGAGGTCTACGCTATGGAAATTTTCAATAACCATGGGTGGAGATTTAATAACAAGCTTAGCTAAGACCAGGTATTTAAATTTTGTCAAAATTTCGTGAATTTCGCTTATTTCGGCCTAGGGCGAAAAAGCCCATTTCTGTCAAATATTTTTGGCTTTGATTTTTTGGTCGAACATTCAAAATTTATTCAAATTCAGTTAGTTTTTGTCAGCACGTTTGATTTTTCATCCGAAATTTCATCCAAAATTTCCGAATTCCACATGATCGGGATTTTTCCCTAGAGGACAAATTTTTTGCTCCACTGAAAGATTAATCCTTGGCTAAGACTGATTTTATTTCTTTTGTTTTGTTCATGCTCCAATTTTATTATGACCTGAATTTGTAACAAGTACTATGGCCGTATACATCATGTGATGTAGAGGCGGGATTTATTTCTATTATCTAAAAAGAGTATCTTAACTGGTCATCCAAAGTCCAAATAAGATTTTTCATAAGAAATAAGTGAACCATGTCCCAATTTTTTTTTTAAAAAGAAGCCCTTTGCTTCAACAACTCTTGCATTCTAACTGCTCACCTTCGGCGATGGGGCAAGAGGCAGTAGCACCGACAACGAGCAAGATCGCACCACTAGAAAGTGGCGGCCCGACGAGGGGTCACCAACAACAACCAGCTAGCAAGGGTAAGTTGACGGGCGGATGGCAAGAGGCGCCACTCCCTCTATCTGGCTCCCATCTTCCCACCCTCTAACCCCCACCTCCTCATTGGCACGTCAAAGTCTCAAAATTAGACTCAGGAAGCTTTGGCTGGAACAGGGGCATCCGTCAAGGTGACACGAAGGGCAAAGAAGAGGTGATGCACGTAAGGGGGCCATCAACACGAAAGAGAAGTGACACCAAGGGCAACCACTAGGGCAGTAGAGAAACATGTAGAGGCATCACTAGGGCAATGGCTAGGACAAAAGAGAGATATGGAGAGGGTGGCACCCCTATGTCTTCACTACCTCCTAACTCCTCACCCCATCCCTTGCCTCCCACCTCCTCAATGGAGTGGTGAAGCTCTAAAGGTGACGCAGAAGAGAGATGTTGAGGGAGGCGACGCAGGAGGCAGCACGGAGAGATGGCACCAAGGACGGTGGCCACCATGGAGATGACAAATTGTGGCTAGGTTTTCTTACGACGTGCATTGTTTGAGGCTTAGCCCTTAAGGTTTGAAAATTTACAAGATAGTTGATAGTTTTTGAAAATAAACCCTGACTACTACATGAGATGCAAAAGCCATAAACAATAGGTCTTTGTTGGGGAACGTGACCCATGGAAATACGGCCCACTGACTTGCCCTCGGCCCCACAGGAAGTAAGCCCGGGCTTGGCAAGCTCGCCCTCGAGCTTGGTAAGCCTGCGCCCGAGCTTCCCCGTCTCGAAAGCTCGAGCCTCTCACTCCTCCCGGGCTTCCGAAACTCAGGGCTCAGGACCCGAGGCAGATTGTGCCGCGCCGCGGACAGGATACGCTTCGGGTCCCTAAGGTCATCAAGAATTAAATGCGCGCACTGTACCGAGGAGCGTCTAGCGAAGGCTACTGGCGGGTTGGCGGCAGGTCCCGTCAATCGTCCGCATGGGCAAAGACACGTGTTGACCGGTAGCGGTCCGGCGCGGCAATCGGGAGATACACTCGATTACCCGGTAGACTTTGTGCGCCCCGGCGTGGTGAGACAGGAGGGAACGACTATTCAACGGACCAGCGCAAGCTACAGTGCCGGGCGTCGCCTATAAAAGGGGCGTACAGGCCACAACAAGGAGAAGGCTTTTCCCCCGCACAACACACACTCGGAAGGTAGCCACTGCAGAACAGGAGCACTTGCACTCGCGTAGGAGCTCTAGTTCCCGGGGGTAGTTCTCCGCGTAAGGTAACTGTAGGAACACACACACAGTGCCTTGAGCACTTATTGTACTCGAGCCCGGTCCAGGGGACAGGCCCACCTTCGGGCCTCGCACCCACCTTTTCCTTGCTCATCGGCCCGCTGAGGCTCGCCTCCCGGTTGCCGACAGTCTTAATTGCAAATATCATTTGTTCCAAATTAGGATTAAGCTCATTGGATCACACTGATGACCCACTTAACATGCTTTATAGGGAGGGACTTCGGATCGGACATCCAATCCAAGTTACTACATGAGTTATTAGGAACATCATTGTAGTACTACTGAAACATCATCGAAGTACTAATGAAACATTTTTTGCTAACGTTTATGAAACATGTTTAAGCAATTATTCCAAGATGTTTTAATCCATACAAGTAATGTTTTATAAGAGCAAACAGAATGGTTCACATATATTTTACGGGTGTTACAAAAGAGCAAAAAAAATATTTCAAAAGAGCAAACAAAATATTTTAAATATTTTTTTACTGATGTTTCACATGTAGATGGGAAACGTTTTTGAGCAAAATCAAGATGTCTTCACCCATCCGAACAAATATTTTACAAGAACACATAAAATGTTTTATATATTTAATAACGATGTTCCGTCAATGCCACTGTGGAGCTCGCATCACTGGCAGCGACAGCCTTCTCGCCACCACCATGGAGCACCTTGGGGGGGGGGGGGTGTCCTCCTTCCTCCTGGCGAGGCTGCGTGGAGGTCTAGTTGGGCCGAGGAGACGTGGAGCTCAAGATCGGCATGGCCACCCGCTCTCGCCGTCGCCGAGGCTAAGCCCAACGGCCACCGAGCCACTGTATAGGAGGTGAAGAGAGGGAGGACCTAGCTGTGGCAAGCTTCGGGAGGAGGCTAGCGTGGTGAGCTCTAGGAAGACTAGGCCACAACGAGCTCTGGACCTGTCCTTGTGGCACACGCCATGGCCATCGCTCGGGGGAAGTGGGGGATGGGAACGAACAGGAAGAAGAGGGAGGAGTGGCAGCGGAGGAAGGGGGGAGTAGTAGTAGGCAGCATGCTGCTTGGTGATGGGGGAGGAGAGGAGAGAAAGAGGATAATAGCGCAGGATGGAGAGGGGCGAAGGAAGTCGCTGAAGCCTGGAACGTGAGCGAGGCTGAATGTAGTGTCCTGATGCATCCTCGCTCAAACGTCTGATAATAAGTAATTCCGTACTTTATAATATGAATTTGTAGTTTTTGAACTTTCGGGTGTGAACCTACTGAAATAATTTTATGTGTCCACTTATAGGTATTTCTGTGTAGAGCCCGTGCAACAGCACCGGACCAAAATCGAAGCTGCTTTTCTTTTCCTTAACGTGTATATTGAGCTTTGTTTGGATGAACTACAAAATAGACACGTTAAGTTGAAATTGTATGAGTTATTTATGAACCTATCCGAACGATGCCTCAATATTGAATATGGTGACATGGGATAACCTGAAATACAAGCATTTCACCTCAAACACACCGTTTTCTACCGCTAGTGAGACTGAAGCCCGAGCATTTCAATCTAAGGACGGGGCAACCAAATGGCGGATCAGAGCGTCCAAAAAAGTTGTCACGGGAATGTTTTAGAAAAATACAGTGTAAAATACGAAAAAAATTTAGGAAATGAAAAAATTGAATGTGGCAAATAGTTCTATAGATAATAGGATCACGAGAAACCTAGGCTTCCCCAATTTTTCACTCACTGTGAATCACTGTTAAATCCCCTTCCTACCAGTATTCACCTTTCTATATCAAAACCAAACCCGACAGTCACCCTAAATCCGATACCCTATAAAAATGAAAAATAGGGTGACGTTGAGCATGCCTATCAAAAAACGTTACTCTATACGTGCTGCGACGACTGGCTCGGGATAAGTTTCCACAAGCTCTACATGACAACATCGTACAGGTACGATGGGGATAGTGGAATTGTGGATACAGGAGAAAAGGGAATATTGCATATGTGCAGCCAACATTTCCTATCTATGTGTGTTATGAACTCGAAAAAAAAAACAAACATTATCATCGACTATTTCTGTTGTACAGGGAGGAGAAGCCATGGTTAACAAGCGACTTCATCTTCTCGCAGAAAAAAAAAAAGTGACTATCAAGCAGGAGCCCGGGCTAAGCTCAAGGGAGATTCAGTAAGCTCACCTCTGTAGTCTATATATTATACACCTCTCGTTGCTCCCATGCATCTGTTGGTACTAGGGAGGACAAAATTGGTCGTCCACAGAATCCGCCAACCCAGAAAATATACATTTGCCGGAGGGAAAAGCTATAGTTTATACCAATTTTCCCATGATCAAATTCTAACCCTTTTCTCAGATTGTTTTAGATGGGGTGATACTGTCTCCAGTAAGGATACCATATTGCTGTTGTAGTGTTGATCGGTGTTCGGCCCACCATCGCTCTGCTTGTTGTTCAGTGAAACGTTTCTTGCTTCAGGTGAGCAAAATATGGGATCAGTACGAGAACCCATGAAGGGAAAATGCAGAGCTATATCAAAAATTAGAGGGAGGCCCAGAAGTGCCACCCAAGAAGGCAAGAACTGAGCACAAGGATTATCAGAATCAGTTAAAGCCGGAAGACATACATACCTAAAACGGACACGCCTGAGGTACTTATGACCTGCAGGTGAGCGGAATAGTGTGATGTAAATGCCATGCTCAACCTGTTCTATCCATTCGTTGTCTGTTACAGTGCTATTTTCCTTGAAAGACCGATGAACCAGGTGGCCACTTGAATCAGGTGATCTTGAAACCTCATTCAAACGATTCTCGTAAGAATGACTTCCTAACAACTTAGAAACTTGATCAGTCCAGGTGCCATTGATGGTACACCCTCCAGGTGCTCTCTCGGTTATACTTTTGATCTGACAACATAAATAATTTCGAGTCATGCAACAAAGGATATACAAACAATGAATTAACTATGGAACTCATAAAGATTTTACCCCATCGCATAGGTTGCAATAGCAACAAGAAATTAGCTGAAATCTCATGTATCAGCATGGGCTTATAGGACAAAACCTGTAGATCAACCTTCTGTCTCCACTTCTAAATTTAACTAAGTGGGACTTACCATGCGTCAACACAGTTGTATCATGTGTTGTCTCTCTATCCTCTCTGGTCTCCCAATTTTATTTTGAGTAGGTCAGTAATTCATATTGCATGTATAAACCTAATGTGCAGGAACAAATTTATATAAGCTGATAAAGAAACTTCCAGTAGGAATGCATTCCAATGCCTGCCCATGCGGTACAAGACAGCTTTAAATCCTGTCCTACGACTATACAATACGATTGCACCCTACCTCCCATATTTCTCAGCTACAATAGTTCCCACAAAAGGCTGAGCAAATATTTCTCATTCCAAGAATTGACAGCATAAGAAATGAATATCTACCTGAGAAGTAAGGGAACTGATAACTTCTTTTGCTGCTTTGCACTTCAAGTTTTCCACACCAGCAGTAGTTCTGGCCTCTCTTAACTGATTATTAGTTTTGTCAAGTTCTGCTTCAAGTAATTCGGACTTATGCGTCAAGTCATGCACCTATGAGAATCAATCAGGTCACTGGATGAGACTGAGCAGTACATGTTTTAGGGTAAAGATAGAACAGTACATGACATTGTAGGGTAAAGATAGGACAGTACATATATTAATTGCCAAGCAAAGGATTCGTAAATTTAATCCTAATAGACTGAATGATTATCTCTACTAAGATCTTATGAGCACATAAATCTTTAGAAGAATTTGAGTATCTCAGGTGAGCATCTTGCAAAGTGAAACACCATTGTATTGTATATGATTGCGATAAAGTTACCTGTGACTGCAGTCTAGCAACTTCTTCAATCAGATTCTCATTTGACTGATATGCACAGGCAGTGTCTGGTGATGTTGATCTATTAGTAGGATGCGGTGAACTTGGTCCAGAGGACAAACACAATGGTGGCTGGGCACCTACCTTTGAGGTAGGGATGCAAGAAGAAATCAACTCCTTGGAATGACTAATAAAGTTTGTAGCACCAAGGCTTAAGTTACCTGAGTGATGTAGGGGAGACCGGCTATTATTCTGTGAGTGTTTACCTTCAGGCTTGAATGATTCCATAGTCAAAAGCCTAGATATTTGCACTCGCAAATTCTTATCTGTGTTTTCTCTCTCAGTTGCTTCGGTGGACAATTGATGTAGATTTACATCAAGAAGCTTTGAGTTTTGCAGATATTTTGTATCCCCCGCAATATTAAGTTTGGTATAGCACTCATCACATACCCGATAAGGCTTGTATGAATTTGGAGCCAAAGAAGCTTTCATTGATTTTCTACTGCTGCATGCTTTGCAAAATACTAAGCCACAGTTGTAACAGTTATGTCTCATTCTTCTAAAACCAAATTGTAAACGACAACTAGAGCATACTGACTGATCCAAACCAGATGTGTTCTTATGGAGACATACAACAGCAGTGAAATCTGTACCACATACCACACTCTTGATTTGCTTATCTTTCAAAGCTTCAACAAGAGTTGGAGTATTCCGATCATAATTGTCACCATGCCCTAAACGTCCATTTGCGCCCCTGCCCCAAGTATAAACTTCAGCTTTAGAAGTCAGCACAGCAACATGATGAGAACCACATGCTATCTCTTCAACATTACTGCCAGAGACACTCCCTTCAACAAGAGTGGGTAGCTTTCCACCGGTCGTTGGATTTCCATGTTGTCCAAAGGCATTACTGCCCATTGTGTACACTTGCCCAGAAGTTGACAGAGCGATGGTAATGTCATATCCACAAGCTACCTGGCAAAAACTAGGCTCAAAAAGTGATGCCACAAAGGCTGGGATGAGCCTTGTTTCTCTGTCAACATGTCCAAGCTGACCTTTTTCTCCATCTCCCCATGTGAATAGTTTAGCAGATGCACCAGAATTTAGAGAATCAACAACCTCAACTATCGCAACTGTATGCCAAGCACCACATGCTGCACGTACAGTACGCATTCCTCTCAGAGAGTCGACTTCCCTCGCAACTTTTGTGCTTTGGCGATCTCCATGGCCCAATGCGCCAAATACTCCTTCACCAAAAGTGAACAATTGGCCTTTTGATGTCACAGCAGCCGTATGCCAAGGTCCACATGATACTGATGAGATGTGCAGTCCTTCCAATGGGCCATACACCTTCTTTGGAATCCAATGAGCAGTATCATTCCCATGACCAAGAAGACCAGAATTGTGCATCCCATCACCCCAAGTGTAGAGATCCCCACAAAAAGAAACAGCACAAGTATGAAATTCGCCGCATGCAACAGATTCAATATTAACTCCACTCAAAGCACTAATAAGTTTAGGGTGGGTAACATCAGCATCAAATCCATGTCCAAGCCTACCCCCTGACTCTTCACCCCAACTGTACATTTCTCCTTGTTTAGTAACCAGGACTGAATGCTTACTCCCACAAGCTATACTGTGAACATCCAGCAAAACTGTTGCCTCAAGTGCCTTTGGTGCAGACACGTCACTCCTAGAACGAAACAAATTTCCAGATGTATGTGAAGCATAAGCAAGCAGGCCATCACCTACCCCTTTTCCCCAAATGAGAACATCCCCCAATGAATCAAAATCGTCACCTGATCCATAGCTGGATGAACTTATTGCACTTGAATAGCTAATTCTCACATTATTATCTACTCCAGATACTCCCCCATTTGAGGTATCTGCACTTCTAGGTGAGAGGGAGTTAGAAGTACGTACTGACCCTGTACTAACAGCACTCTCCTGCCCAGTATATAATATCACATCAGAAAATATATTCCCAAAGTTAGCAAATGCATGGGCATCATAATTAGTGCTGCAATGCTGGGTACTTTCCAAATCCTACCCAAAAAAAGCAAAACAGTGATATTGCATTACACAGATAGTTAATAATGAATCATATAGAGATATCACCGCTTACTAACCTTATTTTCAGCATCACTACTATAACATGAGGATGCCAATGGTGAATCTCCCTGCTTAGGGTTAGTTGGGCTATCAGAAGCTTTATCACCTTTTGTCTCTATTGTCCACTTTTCACAGTTTCTCCGTGCAATAAGTGCCTTTAAACCAACGAACCAGGCCTCTGCTTCCTCCGTATCTTTGCAAATCTGCCACAAATTACCTACTTAGGGTTATTAGATTAATCGAAAGGTTCATAATCAGAAATCAGAGCATCAAAATATTATTTTCCCAATACTTGCATTGATTGGCATGTAAATAAATAATGGAAATAGAAATTTAATCATGACTGCAAGAAAATTAGAAAGAGAGAATTTCACACACCAGATCTAATGATCTCTGCCCATATATAAGGGAGAATGATTGATACTCTTTACCAGGTCTTGGATGTCGCAAAAAGATAGCCTGGCAGCAAAGACAATATACAAAACATAATCATCATGCATCATGCCTTGTATTTCTTCATTATCACTACTATTAAAAAGAGCCTAGTGGTGGTGGTGGTGGTTGCACATTCCTTTTGTCATAACCAATATTGACCATCAATCCCTAAATCAAATGTTCTAGGGTGGGTTCTTTTTAGCTTATCTTATCCTACTTATTTGTCTTATCTCGTCACTTCGAGAATTTTTCGAGATAGCCTCGAGAGCCGGTTGGCCTTCAATTTTGGGGTTTAGGGAGCTTATAGACACGCCTACGAGATAAAAAAAAACCGACTCAAAAAGTAATAAAAAAACACGAGATAAGTCAAATAAGACACAAGATAAGTTGACTTATTCTACTTATCTCGTGTCTTATTTGACTTATCTCACCTTTTTTTATTACTTTTTGAGTCGGTTTTTTTTTTAATCTCGTAGGCGTGCCTATAAACTCTCTAAAGGGGTGTTCTTTTGGGTTTATGAGCTCTGACTTATCTATCTTATCTCCAACTTCGAGAATTTCCCGATGTGGCCTCGAGAGTCGGATGGCCATGAAATTTAGGATTTAGGGAGCTTTTAGACTACGCCTCGAGATAAAAATAAAAGCAGTTCAAAATAATAAAAAAAGTCAGATGAGTCAATATTAGCCAGATAAGTCACGAAAATTTTGTGACTAATCTGACTAATATCGACTCATCTGACTTTTTTATTACTTTTTGAATCCATTTTATTTTTATCTCGTAGGCGAGTCTAAAACCTCCCTAAATCCTAAATTTCAAGGCCATCCGACTCTCGAGGCCACCTCGAGAAATTCTCGAAGTTGGAGATAAGACAGATAAGTCAGATTATATAAGCCCAAAAGAACAGGGCCTAAACCTCAAAATTGAAGGCTAATCGGCTCTCGAGGTTATCTTGAAAAATTCTTGAAGTGACGAGATAAGACAAATAAGTAGGATAAGATAAGCTGAAAAGAACCCACCCCTAGACATCATGAGGATACTTGCTATTAATTTGGCTTGCTTTATTATTTTAATGCCTTTTCTTTTAGAAAGCTTTTGATTGGCTCGAGATATTCTATATCAATATATTATCTAGCTTCCATATTTTAGTGTGTTCTATTTTATGAAGCTTTTGATCAGCTCAAAATATACCAAATCAGAGTGTCTGAAAGCATGGCACAATCAAGCGCATAAGCGAAGCCAAGACGACGGAGTCGATGGTGCAGTAGCACAACACAGTCAAGCATAAAAGCGGAGTAGATGGTGTGAGCCAAGCATGTTGAATATAACATAGTGGAAAGTAAAATTATATTTGTTCATAGCAAAGCATGGGCACTCAGCTAGTCAAGTAAATTGCTTTTTCTATGGGGAATCAAGTAAATAGTTGAACAAGCTGTCAATTGTCAAGTAGCCTAGACAAAGTCACAAGAAAAAATAGGGCAAAAAAAAAAGAACAAGGAAGACTGTTGGAAATTAATCATAACAATGCTAAAAGCTAATTAGATGTGCATGTGTGTGGCTGTGTGCACATCATGAAATGGAGGCAGCAATGGGAACAGGATTTAGTTAATGATCATGTATGCAACTTCATAGCACCTAGCATATGATGAGAGGCAGTCATCAAGTGGACCTGCATGCTAGGACGCCATGGTGTTTGTGTGTGGAGTGAGTATCCTGGGTGGTGGCGTGAGTTTTGGATCGAGTTAATTACTCGATGTCATGGTGTGTGAGTATTTATCCTTGCACCAACTATTAGTTTGAGAAAAAGAATAGAGAAGAAAATGTAGCCAATGATTGTGGGGGTGTGTGTTCTCTGTGTCTCTTTTTCTTTTTTTGCTCTTGTGTATGTGTTTGTGAGAAACACTAGGCAGAGGGAGATTCACGAGGGTCTGGGCCAACAAAAATAGTATCAAGGGAAATGCTGGAAGTCTGGAACTACTTCAGCAACGAAGCAAAAAGAACATCATAGCAACACCATCAACATTAATCCAAGTTCAGGGTGATCATGTTCAAATAAAAAAAAAAAGTGTCTAGTGATGAGATCAATTTCAGCAACAGAAAAAAAGGGATAAAATTATCCAAGCAGGGACTTACTGTATGTTGTCCAGGTATTATTCTCAATACATGATTAAGGTTTAGCTGCTTCTCCATTCTTCCAGAGTACCAGATGAGCACAGTTTCATCCTGGGAACAGTAACAAAAAATGATATATCTGAGACACACAAGGACAAGATTTATCAATGAAAGCAAATATTGGTAAGTGTTTGTTTTCAGTTGTTCTTCTTAGGCATCTACAAATTATTTCTAAATATATCCTTGGATGCAGACTGTACGAGTCACTAGCAAATTACATATAATAGCCATGTCAATGAAAGCAAATATTGATAAGTGTTTGTTTTCAGTTGTTCTTCTTAGGCATCTACAAATTATTTCTAAATATATCCTTGGATGCAGAATGTACGAGTCACTAGCAAATTACATATAATAGCCATGTCTCCTTGATCCTCAGTCATATATATGAAATAGATAAATAGATCTACTTCATTTTTCAAATAACGTAAAAAAACAGTGCCAGAAGAAAAATGCTAAGCAAAAAAGGGGTTAAAATTACAAGTCAAAGCTTGATAAGTAACAAAAATATATTTCATCTAATTGACTTGGTAATAAGCCGAAATAGGCTGTACTACTATTTATTCACAGAAGGAAATGTTTTGCCACTTACATTGGAAAGTCTAAATGGACAGAATTTTGGTTTTCCTCGCCGCCCATATTTCAATAAATGTGTCCCTTTTTTGAGGGCTGTTATTGCCTATCAATTAAAAAGGATCCATTCAGTGATATAAAATGAAAAGGAACATTCCATTCTATTCCATTTAATAACATGGCGGCAAAAGAAAAGTATTAGTTTTGAGATAAAAACAAGTAAAATCCTCATATGCTTAATGCTGGTTCAAATTCAATGCATGCAGAAAGTTGAGTTTTATCACTGGAAGGTTGGTCTAAGAACTCATTCTCCCAGATTATGAAATAAGAGAATGCATGCGTGATTCTACCACCACTAACACGTAACTAAACCTATCACTTTACAGTTTGCACCTCATTAAGGTACCTACCAGGTGCTAAATTTACCTGCTAGTGCTTTCTGATTCTAACTTTCTTATATCATAAAATTCAGTCAACAAAAGATCAAGCCTTCCCAGAATTTTTCGCAGCTTCACTTCACATAATTCATTCCATCTGATTTATAAGACAGTTACCTGCTCAACACCCCTCTCAAAGGGGCCATTCTTCAAACAATCTGCATCCATGCAGCAGCACCCAGAGTCACATGCCGCAAGCTGAGCTCATTCGAAGACCACGTGTCTATGTCAACCACATGGATTCTCCAAACCAATCCCACTAAGGGCAAAGCCCCTAGAAAGCGCTCTGCAGCAATCTAAATAGTCTTAATCAGTATCATGTATAGCCATAGAACTAGATTCTTCATTTCTCCACCCAACTATGAAAGCTAAGTATGAGATAAAACACAGAAGCCAGACATTGCAAACCTCAAACAACATAAATCAATCTACATAGTGCTGGAACAGCTTTCCGGATCAATACAAACCTGCAAAATTGCAAGTTTCTCTTGGGAGGAAAAACACGATTGAACCTTCAGCAATCAGCATAACTATAACATAGAACAAAATCAAAGTTTGGCCATCCAACCATTACCATCGAGAGATTATCTTCAGATGGAGCATAAACCGTTTCCCCCATTACCTTTCTTACCAACATGTCAGTATTGCACAGATACGTAAAGGTAGGGCTACCGAACGAATGATCAAAGATTAAAATTGTCACAAGCACTGACGTTTCTGCAGATCAACCATTGCCCCCATATTGCGGGAGTGTGTTCGTGTCAAGGAAATGCTACAAGCTAGAGGTGCACAAGCTACCCGTGAAGCACAAGACATTGCAAAAATTGCGCCAAATTATGGCCAAAACAGCCTGAAAACGTCGAATTCGGAGCATCATAGTAGAGAAAACGTCAGAAATTTAACCCTAGACCGCTCCAAAAGAAATATATTCCACACCAAATTGAAACAATCCCAATGCACACTCAGTCTCTCACGAATCACTCAAAGAAATAGATGTTAGCTAAATTACCGGAAACGACCTCAAAGCTTGGCCTCGAAGCATCAGGCGCCGATTGGATGGGGCAGGAACAAGATTCGAGGAAAGCCTTGTCTGCACCGCCGGGAGGACGCCGGCGCCGGCGAGGTTATTCGGCGGCCGGACTCCTCCGGCAAGCGGTCGGGAAACGCGAGGATTTTGCTCGTGTACGGTGGTCCGATTGGATCGGGCAGGAACGAGATTCAAGGCAAATCTTGTCTGCGCCGCCGAGAGGATGCCGGCACCGGCGAGGCTACTCGGAGGCCCGACTCCTCCGGCAAGCGGTCGGGAAACGCGAGGATTTTGCCGGTGTGCGGTGGTGCGCGAGACTGCGAAAGGCGCCTCGCGGAAGAAGGGCTCCGCCTCCGGGAGAGATGCTCCCGTGGACCGGGCGCATGGACCACGGAGGAAAGAGCGCGGTGGTGCGACCGCGGCAGCGAATGGACAGGTCGGTCGGCGGCGCGGGGTCTACGTGGAAACGGTGCGCGGCGGTTTTGGAGCGGGAGGATTAGCGCGCGTATCGAGGAATCGAATTTATTTTTTTTTTAGAAGGGGTGAAGATTTCATTCGTATGATCAACCAAACCCTTTTACAAACAGATCCTTTAGGCGCATTCTCTTTGAAGATTTCGTGATTTAATTTGTTTATCTCGAAACTTATCTGAGCTTGAGAATTTTACGAGTGGCGCCGAGTCGGATGGCTCAATTTAAAATTTAGAGTTATCCGACTAATATTGACTCATCCGACTTTTTTATTACTTTTTGAACCGCTTAAAAAATCTCGGATGAGTCAAAAGTTTAAATCCTAAATTTCGGCCATCCGACTCGAGAGCCACATCGGGAAATTCTCGAAGTTCGAGATAAGTCAGATAAGTCACAGCTCATGAGCCCAATAGAACAGGGCCTTAGTAAACACGATACGACAAACACATCGTTAGAAGACCAAATTGCAAACCAAAGCAAGTACAGAACTTCAATACATCCTCACCGACGAACGGCACGGCCAGCACCGCTTCGCTCTTCATCACCTCCAGCCACAAGCAACGGAAGAAAAGATCAAGATCAAAAGTAAACATGGAGGCACAGCAACCCGTCAGTAGCACAAACGAGAGACGAAAAAACGAGAATCCGGCGTCAACCATCCCTGCCGGCGATAACAGACTCCACAACACTGTAAATCGCCGATGCACCGCCCACCAAACAGCCCACCTGCGGAGGAGACGACGCCGGCCGACATAGACGCCACTCGATGAAGCTCCCACACCGAGGCATCTCCTCTTCCTCATCCAATCCGTCGCCGGGCCGGAGAGGTCTCCCTTTTGCTTCCTCCCCAACTCGATTTCGGTTGTACTTACTAACACCGAAATCCTCTTTCTTGATGCCGATGAAGCCACCACGACCAACCTCGCGACGAGCAGACGAAGGCGACCCTCTGTGTCGGCGACAAGATCGCCACCTTCATGGAAGCCGCCGCCGCACCCGCTCCCCGCATCCGCAGCAGCAACCTTCGGCCAAAATGTCCTACCAACTAGCCCTATCCTACACCTAACCCTACCTCTGTACAAGTGTCGGCCTAGATCTACCGCTCCCCCACCTCGACGGAGGCCCAGAGGCCAGCGGTGGTGAGGGAGCCGGCCGGATCCAGGCCGGGCGCCTCTACTCCGACGGTCTGCCCTGTTCTCACGAGAGGATAAGAACGAGGAAATCGAACTTGTAATTTGGCATGTGCGTCACATAGAGGTGGACAACGGGCCAAACCCGGACCGGCATGGCTCACTGTACAGACCGGACCTAAGGGCGCCTTTATAAATGTGTCCAAGCCCCATGCTCCATCACTGTTTCCATCACGGTAGCAAACAGTAATGAGGCATGGAATAGGAAAAGTACAGTGTAGGAATATGGATGGGGCAGTTGTTGGAAAGGTAAATAGAGATGGGACAGTCCTATTTGGTAAGGTGGCACGTAAATAGAGATGGAGCAAATTTAAAATGGGACAACTGGTAGAGATGCCCTAACAGGCTAACAGGCTAGGTCTCAGCCTAAACCTGTTTCTTACCGTAGCCGGCCGAACCATGTTAGGCCGAAAATATATGTAAAAATCAAGAAATAATTATATTTTATAAATATTACATTATAAATTGAAGACATGTATGTTATAAGGAAGTAGACATATAGATGTATATTTAATTAAATAAATATGCTATAGCAATGGGTCGAACTAAACCAACCCAATAGACCAAAGACAACAGCCCAAATCTAGTAGTTAGGCCGAGCCGGCCCGACTTAGCCTAGTTCGTCCCATTGGTCCTAGCCTGTTTGGCCACATCTAGCGGCACAACCATATTTTGAGAAGCTCGTGTCCAAAAAGGAATTTCGAATATGCACCTAAATATAATGCTATTTACGAACATGTCCCTTGGCCAATTTAAGATATATAACTTGCCGTGACATGTGCCTTCTCTCATGGCATTAGCACATTATATGATATGATTTACCGATTATCTACTTATTTGTTTATCTATTTAAAAAATAAAAAACTTTGATTTTTTGGATTTTTTTATCTCAAAAAATGTATTACAAAGCTCTAAAATACAAGTCAAAAGTTTCTTTGGCTATTCCTAACCTGTGATTTACCGGTTACAAACCCATGCAATTATAATCGGACTTGCTGTGGTCGAACTTTCATAACAGATGCAAATATCATTAAAATGTTTAAATTAGATAGATAAAAGTTTTTTTTACATATATTCATTTAAAAACATATAATAAAAATTAATGTTCAGAGTACATTATGGCCTTTCTTCTTTACAGCTTACCTCGATTGGATGCCTGAGAGCCCAAAAAACTATAAAAATATGAGCTTTAAGAAGAAGCACTAAAAACCTTAACAAAAAAGCTAAAAAATGCTACATTGGCCTCGTTTGGCTTTAAAAAAGACAAACTTTAATTTTAATTTAAGCTCATGTCGATGGCCAGAGCCAAGAAAATATGCCCATGTTGGGACAGAAAATTCGGCAGCTTCTAGCTTGCATAATTTGAAGAACTCGCTCCAAGCATAACAAAGAAATCGCTTTCTCAAAAAAAAAAAAAAGAAATCGTTACAATATTAAAAAACCTAGGTTCTAAGGAGGCAATGTCAGGCAAAAGGACAAGGAGATACCAACGGTTCCTCGCCTTTTATCGCTGTGGAAACTGACATCCAACACAACATGAAGTATTTATCTGCCCTTTCACAGGAGCACTTTTTAACATTTTTCAGAACTGGCCCTTTTCCAAGAACGGGATATAACAGCAAATCAATTCTCTCGTCTAGCTCAAGTTATGTGTAGTAACATGCAGTGCAATATTACATAATCTAAAAACTTACAGAAATTGCCAACGCCAGCACCTATTTACAAGAATTCAGTCAATGCACAATTGTTCTGGGGCTGAATATTGATTTAGCGGACGCATCAAGTACAATCCCCAAGTCAGATACGTGGCTTCCTCAGGCAGATCCAAGATCCAAGAAAGTTGCCTGAGAAGTATAGTTGCAGCTTTGTAAAGTGGCCCCACGGTTCTAAATCGTAACACAAGTCCAAATACTAGAATTGACCTTAACATTTTGCTTGCGGCTAACCTGATGTGAGGGTAACCAAAAAGAATAGCGTGTTTAGTGTCGATAATTTTTATCGTAGAATGGATTTTCGCCCCATGATTCTCTTTCAGCCTTGGCTATGTTTTCAGCCTCTACCTCCTCCAAGATTGACCGTCTCGTGCTCCTGGAGTTTGAAGCCCTTGTGGACTGAAAGAAGAGTAAATAAATGGTGTAAGTTTTAAAAAAAGGATGTAATACTAAAATAGATAGGGGAAACATACGACATGCCCCAGACGCAGGGAGAAGTACAATTTTGTATTTGGAAAAAAAATCATACACTGATGAGAAAAAAGTGCATGAACAACACTAACACAATCATCCACAGAAGAATGGAAACTAATGCAAGCTTTTGGATCCATCAGTTCATTATGTTATGCCAGTAAGGATTGCTTGATTCAGAAAACTTCTACTCACATTAGCATGTATGTAAGTGGCATTTAACACACAAAGGACATAAGCAGGAATATAGCAGCAATGCATCAGTTAGAGGCACAATGTTAAGATAGAGAATACCGCGCCACCAAAAATTGTACTAGCTGCAACTATTTTAGTTGAGAATGGGAATACCTTGCTAATTAGCTTCTCAAATGCTTCTGTTCCATTTTGCTCAATGTATCTCTCTGCAGCTGACAGGACATCATCAGGTTTACTTAAGTTCTCCTTTCTTGGGACATACCACACGTTTACCATTTGGCGATTCAGAAACATTGGCCGCACAAAATGCTGGTAAACATGAGCAGCACCGTTGAAACAAGGCAAGACAAGCCAGCAGTTGAAGAACAGTTTTGCGTAAGACCAGAAAGGAAGCCTACAACAAGAATATCAAGTAAGCATAGTTATGATCACCTGTTGGTGTATCAAAACATAGTTAGATTCATGTATCTCCAATAATGTTAGCAACAAATAATATAATTAACAATAGAAACCATAAAGGCATAAGGAACACAATGGATAAGGACCAATTTAGTTCTTGGTTTTTTATTGTATCAGCTCCTCACTGGTAGAGACTCCTAGGGAAGTCAACAAGACTGAATATTCTGAGAGATATCCGTGGAGTAAAGGAAGGGACTTTCAGTTCCAGTCTCTCAGTTGGCTTAAACATGGTTGTATTAAAAAGGTAGTTTTGTGTCGCCCAGATGGCTGAAATGTGGGGCAGTGAGGTTGGCTTTGGTAGCTGAAAACTCGAGAATGTGATGTCTGTTGTTTTGAAATGTTCTGAGATGTAAGTTGCTGGTTGTGAGAAGACTATTTGTTTCCGTTCAAGGTGCATGCATAGCAGACGCAGGGCGAAGACTGACGACGACGAAAGCACAGCTTATGCATGCACAAGGCAATGGAAATCAGGCTTGCCCCTTGTCGAAAAAATATATCTCAAGACCCAGAAAAGTGCCAGTTACCATTCAATTATTGGAGCAAAAGTGAGCTCAAACAAAGTGATAAACGAGTACAACACCCAGTATGTGAGCCATTGCTGATCATCTACAGGAGATTTTGTTTCTATTGCCCTCACAGAGGCATATCTGCAAAAGGTGCCAAAATAGAAAATGATGAGAATTATAACAGTAGCATAGTTGGTATCAAGAGGAAGACAAGGTATGTTAATCATAATTTAGGATAAATGTAATGCTTACAAGGGATAAGCAAGTGAAACTACTGGCCTGCAAAGAAGAAAAAAAGGAAATTAGGGTTGGACAAATTGACTAGAAATTTAGAAATCATTGGAAGCATTTAGAATAAAAAATATGATTGGAAGCATTCAATTGACATGACATTTAGAAATCATTGCAAGCATTCGGAAAGTATGCTCAGAAGCATTCAAATTGACTTGATATTTAGAATTCAATGAAAGCAATAAGAAAATTATCCCAGACATGCAGATAAGAGGCATCATATATAGTTAGTTGTATCTCCAAGAAAATACATAATAATTTGATAACACAACATTATCACTTACCAAGAGTCTAAAAGGAAGCATTTTTATTCCCATTATTTTACCACATTCTCCATACAGCAAACAACAACGCACAGAAGCAATCTTGACTAAAGCAGTTAGGTCATAATGTCAGCATATTCCAATTAGTTCGATACAGCTAAGATTGCAGAATAATATGAATATGAATTCTATCTTGAACATTAACTACTGTCTTCAAACATCTCTGCAGCCTTTTTTTACCCCATTGCAGTTGTATACTTTGTATGCATGACATTGTTTGCACATTCGCACTTCACGCAGAACAAACAAATGCTCATCGGGCACAACAATTGGCAAATATGCTTCTATTATTCCCGCAGCATTTTGGCATGTAGATCAGCAGCTGGAACAGTTGCGCGACGGCCAAACTGAGCAACACGAGCTGCTCTCAAAGGAAGCATCGGATCGGCATATGGAAAGAGATCCAAACGTTTGGCAACAGGGTTTTGATCCAGACCCATGCGCGTTCGCCTACCACGACCTACCACCCCCCACAAAGCGGCCATCCCAAGATTCTCGCACACTTTCCCCACAAACCCCGGCACAGCTACCGGACTTACCCCAACCCGAGGCTCCGAACGCGCCACCGACGAATCCTGCCAAGAACCACCGTGGCAACCCTACCGCAACCAATCAATCGACGAGCCGCCGGGGAGGACGCGATCCGTGCAGGAAGAGAGAAGGGGAAAGAAAAGAACCCCGTACCCGGCGAGGATGTCGAAGTTGTTGGCCAGCACCTTGAGGAAAGATCCGGACCCCATCCGGACCCCTCCTCCTCCTCCTCACCCCTCGCTCTCCCCTGAGCTCAGCAGCTCAGAGACAAGACGCCGCGGCGTCGCCGGAGCGTGCGCAGGACAGCGGCCGGTGCTCTCTCTACAGTCGTCTTCTCTAAACTTTTCTCTCTCCCCTTTTAACGCGCTCTGTCTCGTCGTTGCGTATGGGCCAGGTGAAATTAGCGGCCACCGACCTCGGCGCCGCTCTTGGCGTGGGATCCACCATTGAAGCTTCCAGGCTTCTGGTAGAGAATCCGCGGCCCGCTCGGGAGCGGCTCCCCGGCCCAGGTAGGGCTAGTTTTCGTGGGCCGATATTGGGCTGCGGCTGAGATGATGCAGCCCGGGCCTTCGAGTAGAAATTGTGTTGCTATATGGCCTGCAGTCTTTCGTGTGAAGAGAGACGGCCCATTTCGATCATTCTTTTTTTTTTTTTGAGATGCCCATTTCGATCATTCTCGTCGTGTGAAGATGATGAAGAAGGTATGGGAGAGGAGAAAGAATGATCGTGGATTAAGAAGAAGAAAGGGTATGGTGGCAACGGAGGAGCACCGGTGATAGCGATGGTGTGCCGTGTGCAACCGGAGGAGGAGCACGAAAGGATGGCGACGGCGATGGATGGATGGATCCGTGAAGGATTACAGATGCAGTGGACATATCATGTCTAGGAGGAGAGTCCAATGAACATCCTATGTTTTGGAAGAATCTCTTTTTCAGCCATCGTAAAACATTCTAGTAAATTTGAATCCTAGGGTTGATGAAATCAAGGACAAAACAAAGGAGTGCTCTGTAGTGCACAGGACACCGGGTCCCATATCTGTATATGTGTGCCTCCTGATGGCATGCAGCCCAAGCCTTAACTCTATATGCATGTGGTGATAAATATGATGCTTCTAGTACTGGCGGTCTGGCGGAGCTCGACAAATGTAAATGCACTGTATGTACATCAAAACGATTCTTTTTCATCAGTCTAGGGCTAGCCGATGAAACCATGAAAATATAACGCTATAGAATCTACAGTTTATAATCAATCAATGTAAGAGTATCTCCAGTGGTAGCTGCAAAACGCTGTTTATTTGACTTTTGTATGGATAGAGGAGGTGCTGGAGAAAAGAATCTTTTAGAGTGTAGTACAAAGTATGAAAGAATTTTAAATGATAAATAAAATTAGTAGAAAATAGTGTCGTTGAGAAAAAAAAAATTGAAGTCTTCCGGTGGTGGTGATGCTTTCCGCTGCAGCAACGGCCCGCAAGCTAGCCCTGCCATTTCCGCGTTCTTCTGGATTCGTCGCTTGGCCGCTGGGTACTCAATCTACTGCCTTGCTCGTTTCGATCGCGGAGCGGATAGCTCGTGCGTGCTTCTGGTGGCGATTCTGCAACAGCCCAGACAAATTTTAAAAAATTCACAAATTTGAAACAAACTAAAAGTATTTATTATTCACCATCCGAAAATTCAAAATTTGATTCAAAATTCAATCAAATTCATCTCAAAATTGAATTTCAGGTTTTTTTTTTTGCTTCGCCCACCGTGCTTGGCCCATCTTGGGCCTAGATCGACCCACCTCACCTCTCTCTTTCTCTCTCCTCCTCTTGCTACGGTCGCTTAGCGATGCCGAGCCCGTCGCCTGTCACCTCCACCTCTACTATCAAGCGCCGCTCTGGCCTATGCCACGCCACAAGGCGCCGCGCCCGCCACAGCGTGTCGCTTCACCGCGTCCCATGCACTCAACCCCTCCCTCGAGCCTAGCGTATGCGGAATGCCGTTCTCTACCCTAGTGATTCTCTCCTCCCCTTATATCCGCAGCCTCGGCCCTAATTTGCCCCTCCTCCCGTTTCACCGCCGTTGACCCCAAATCACCCCCTTTTGTCTCACTCGCGCCTCGATAAGCCACCAACCGATTCCTTGCACCCATAGCCTCTCCAAGGGCTGTTGCTCATGACTCTGCCATCAATTTTGCCCAGGGTTCACCATAGCTCTCGGGCAGCGCAACCCTTGTTTCAATCACCGCTACGTCTACAGTGACAGCTCACGCCTAGCCTTTCCTGAGCTCGGCACTGCCTCAAGTAGCCTCCTGGTAGCCCCTAGACTCTCTCTTCCCTAGTGAATTGGTCGATGCCCTCTCCATTCATCGTAGCACCATGGTACCGTAGCTTAATGGTGCTGTCGATTTAGCTCACCGCTGGTGATGATCCGGCCATCACGTTCTAGCCTGTCGCTCGTTGGGGCCATTCCTACCATGTAGCAACTTAATAGTAGATCGTAGCACCGCCAGTTCCATCCGGTAGATTCGCCAGAGCTAGGCCGTAGCGCCGGGCGAAGCTGATGCCTCGCTGACATCACCCTGACGTCGGCCGGCGTTACTGAGCCACTGACACGCAGGACACCCCTAGCATTTTTAAATCTCGCCTCAAATTAATCTTGAATCACTGAGATATGGGCCCTAGTCCCACATGTTGGATTAAGTGGAAACGTATTCCTTGAAATACGTCTTCTAGAACTATCGACATATTTTCGTCTCTAGCGTGGGAGCACCTTGACATATGGGCCCTGAGGCCCACCTGTCAGTCGCTTGTGCCCGCTGTCCGGTAGGTCCTGGGCCCACCTAAGTTTGGGTAGGTTTGGTCATATCGAGATTAGGTACAGAGGTTGGAAAGGATTGGGTAGAAGGTTATAACAGGAATCACAACACATTCGGCACTTATACGACTATTTAACAAGGATCGAAATTGGCTAAGTCATAGGATTGTATTATCGGTATTTACAAATTTGGTGTTACGCAAACAAAAGAACCATTTGCCTTTTTTTAGAGTCTTTATCATTACTTGCATTAGAAGGGTGTTAATTCACAGGTGTTGTTTGATTATGTATTTATCCTCGTACTCACTCATTTTTTTAAATGAAGATCAACCCGACGTTTCTTATGAGTGACACGAGGACGATGATCTGATCTACAGTGGTCATGATGAAGTCTAGTCTGTCTAGAGCGGCTCTACAGTTGTTTGTAAGATTGTATAGCCGCTGGATGATTTTTTGCTGTATTTAAGCTTTTCGTATTGATATTGAACTTTGAATCTTCTTTTATGATGTACCGTGGCATTTGGTCTAATCGGCCTTATTGTAAACTATTCGTCGAAAGACGCTATTTCAGTTAAGTAACTGAGACAACTATATAATGTTTGAATACAAATAAATCTGCTATATAACCGTGTGTACTACCCTATCGATACAGAGACTACTACAGAAAACTTAATAATTCTCGATGGCTTACAGTTCTGACAAGCGATACTCAATTTACAGGCGATCAATCTATGGTCAGACGCTGAGTCGTTCTGCCCGCAGGCAGAGTAGAGCTGGCCTCCTGGACCGGGCTATCGAGATTCGATCGAGACCGGCGGAGGCATAGACCACCACTGGCGAACTGTGCAACCAACACGTGCTACGCAAACGCTGTCGCTGGCGCCAGGGCTCAGTCTGTTCACCGCTGCCTGCATGCATGGCGAGCTGGCTGGTCATCTCTGGCCGATCGGCCGCAGGCCTGCTGTTGTAAATCGCGTCGTCGTGTAGCCCGATGATCGACAATCAAATAATCACAAGAACAATCGACATAATGTGTAGAGAGGCAAAGAGACGGTGTATCCTTTATTGATTCCAGATCTGTTTTGGTACAAGGGGTGTCTCTTTTATATTGCCTCCATAATTAGGTTTTTATAATACCCTTAGGGATAAAACCCTAGGGTTACAACACTCTCTTGACGAACCGCGATATGCCAATGCCTCATTAAAAACTCCATCCAAAACCCAATGGGAAAAAGGATTGGAGAAAAGAGTACACCGCACACGATGCGTTGTGATATTGACTCATTAAAAACCTTATTATGAGAAACTTCATGGAAAACTCATATAAGGAAAAAGAGTACAATATTTCGTCTTCGGGACGTGCACATCTTCGTGATGCGATATCTACGGATAGCTATAATTCTTTGTTCGGGTCTCCCTAAACACTACAACTCATGAAATCGCCTCATACCTATTCCGTGAACAAGTTTCCTAATGTTGAGGTGGTAATGCCTTAGTGAACAAATCGCCAGATTTTCATTAGACTTCACTTGAACTACCTCGATCTCACCGCTCTTTTGGAGTTCGTGAGGTAGAACAACTTAGGAGCAATATGCTTAGTGAGATTGCTCTTAATATAACCCGATTTCATTTGCATGACACAAGCAAAGATTATCCTCATAAATGGGAATAGGGTATCAATGGTTTCTATGCCACATGACTTCGGATGTGGTTTACCATCCTTTTCACCAAACACCCTCTCGGCGGCTTCATACAAGGCTATAATCTCGAGTGGTTAGTGGATCGTAGCCACCAATGTTTGCTTACAGATTTCCAAGAAATCGCAGATACCACCATAAAGATATACAAACCCGATCGAGACTTAGCAAAGTGCGGATCGGACATATAACCCGCATCAAGATAACCCACCATGTTCTTGGACTCGTTCCTCCCATAGAACAGCTTCAAGATCCTGCGTACCTTGCAGTACCTAAGAACGATTTTACTCCCGCCCAATGTCTTCGGTTGGTGCGGAGTCAGATCTGCCAATAAATTTACATGAAAGGCGATATCGTGTCTAGTACAATTTGCGGATACATCACAGCCGATGGCCCGAGATAGGGAACTTCGGCCTCAAAATCTCCTCATCATCTCGTTCTCGGCTTAAAGGATCCTTATCCGCTTCTAGGACCGGACCACCATGGGGGTTTTCGGGGTGTGCCTTATTCATGTTGAACTTCTCTAACACCTTTTGGGTATAGGAAGTTTGGTGCATAAAGATCCCTCCTGACACATGCTCGAGCTGTAGGCCGAGGCAAAACTTGGTTTTACCCAAGTCTTTCATTTCAAACTCCGTCGTCAGATGAGCGCTAGCTTCACCAATGTCCTCTGCTGTGCCGATGATATTTAGGTCATCAACATACAGATATAATACAAAATCCACAGGGATTTCTTTGTAAACACGCAGGAGGGCAGTCATCATTGTTTGTGTATCCCTTCTTCAGAGGAATTCACTCAATAGGTTGTACCACATTCTACCCGATTGTTTCAAATCCATATAGCGATCTATTCACTTGATGCTATACAAATTTCTATCTCCCGATTCGATTTTCAGCCCTTCAGGGACTCTCATGTATATTTCCGAATCTAATGACTCATATAAATATGCGGTCACAACATCCATTAACTGCATTTTTATGTTCATACAAGCTGCCAAAGATATTAAGTATCGGAAGGTGATTCCACTCATGACAGGAGAATATGTTTCATCATAATCAACACCGGGTCTCTGCGTAAACCCTTGTGTCACCAGCCTCGCCTTGTATCTCACCACCTGGTGATGCTCATTCCTCTTCCGGAGGAATACCCACTTCGCTCCTACGGGAAGCACCTTGGGGGGATTTGGCTCTATGGGGCCAAACACTTTTCTTTATTAGCGGCCTTGATTCAAATTCAATTGCTTCTTTCCATTTAGCCCACCGAGCGCTTAAGACTCTGCCATGGTCTTAGGTTCTGGGTCTAAATCCAAGGATTCAGCAATTCTAGAGGCAAAATAAATATCGACTACAGTGGACTTTCTTTTATACAATTCTCCTGAATTTATATAGTTTGTGGAAATTTCCTCATTTAAATCATCCGTCTCCGCGTGATTTCCCAGCACGTCGGGACTAGACCCTTCCGTTCTCCCAGCGCCTAGAGAGGTGCGCGCATGGTCACTGGGTTTCGCACCTTCGGGGTGCCCGCCACCTTCAGGGTGGTTATCGACTACTGGTCGATCCACGACTACAGATCGTTCGTTCTCACTTGCCAGGGGTAATAAGTCTGCACCGATTCTTTGCTTATGCGGACGTCTCCGCTTGCTTGAATCAGGTGCACCCGGGTCGCTCCCCCTTTTTCTACCAAGGGGGGCGTGAGTGGTCTTCAGGGGTACCTCCACTCTCTCCGGTGCATTTACTGCAGGTATGTGCGACTTAGTTACGCCTTTATGGTCAGTGAAAGCATCTGGCAGCCGATTTGCAACTTGTTGCAAATCTATTATACGCTGAACTTCCAGTTCAATTTCCTTAGTGCGTGGATCTAGGGCTTGAACGCCAGTGGCATTCCAATTGATTTCCCGGTATTCCTTAGTGTGGTATTTTTCATCTCCCCCTAATACCGGGAAACTGCCTTCGTCAAAAATACAATCAGCGTACCTAGCCTTATGCAGGTCACCTGTCATAGGCTCTAGGTATTTAATAATCGACGGAGATACAAACCCAACATAGACCCCCAACTTCCGGTGTGGCCCCATGGTGGTATGCGCTGCGGTGGTGAGATCGGCACATATACAAAGACAAATTTAATTTACGCAGATGGGAAATACTTGGTTGTTGCCCACGCACTAGTTCCATAGGGATGTGTTATAATATGCGCTTGGCACGAGTTTAATTAATTCTGCGACATGCGATCGCGTGTCCCCAACTCTTCGGTAGGGAGCCTACAATTACAGCAAAGGTCCGCTATTAACTTGATCCTCTTTATAAGTGATTACGCTAAGCCGTTACGTGTGTGCACATGAGGCATGAATGCTCTCTGATTATGCCCATGGTCGTACAATAATCATTAAACGCCTCGAGCTAAACTCGGCGGCGTTGTCCAACCTAATGGACTTAATTCTTTCTTTAGGAAAGTCGGCTGTAATTTAATTACTTGGGCAATTAACTTAGCAAACGCATGGTTTCGTGAGACAAAGAAGCATACGTGAGACCGGCGTGTAGAAGCATCTATAAGCACCATGAAATACCTAAATGGGCTTTTATCGGCAGGATCGGTCCGCAGATATCACCTCAATTCTCTCCAGAAATTCGGGGACTCATTTAGACTTTAACATGAGAGGTCTAATTATTAATTTCCTTTGGCGCATGCAGAGCACACAAAAGCTTCGTGCTTTGGAAAATCGATACCTTCGAGGTATGGCCTACAGAATTTTTAATTATTCTTTGCATCATACTCAGTCCGGATGTCCCAGACGGTCATGCCAGACTATATATTGGTCCAGGTGATTATTTCAGCCTTCATAGAGATGAGGAGAGGGCTTGATGTAGGTGTAGTATAGGCGGATCTAAAGAGGAATTTCTCCACCACCGCTTCCCACACCCATCTTTAGAGGTTACCAGGAGGAATTCAGTTCCATCTTCATGATCGGTTTCTATATGAAAGCCGTTCATGCGAATGTCCTTAAAACTTAGCAAGGTGCGAGTCGATTCAGGGTACAAGAGAGCATCCTCAATGGTGATCATTGTGCCCATGGGGAGAGTTAACACGGCTCTCTGGAACCCACAATCCGCTGCGTTGCCTACAATCGTTAGGATATTTCCATCCTCTTCGGAGGTTTTGGAAGTACTTTATCTCCCTTAATATGGTGTTGGTCGTGCAACTGTCTGCACGATGAGTTCCTCCTCCATTTGGCCACTACGGCGGTTCTATGTCATATGAATATATCACATACACACAAGTAAGGTATATTTTCAAGTATCACAAGCATGCATAATATTATCATATCGAAAGCAGTGATAAATAACCCATAACGTTATTAAGTTCTTCAGGAACTATTGTGGATATAGAACACAAAGGACTAATTATTACAAGTTTATAAATAAAAATGTTCTGCAGGAACATAAGCAAACCACAAACTAAGTAGGGATAATGTCATGATACAGATGCAGCTACAGGCTACTGCATATCTCCATATAAATCCTCCAGTTCTACACCAAGAAGATCGTCCTCATCATCAGAGGTGGGGTCCTTCATCTTTGGGCTTGGTGGGACCTCCTGTTTGTCACCCTTCTCCTCTTCCAGAGGTTTTTCCAGCTGAGTGACGTGTACCTCTGATCTGAGCTTTTCTTTCTCGCGCGTCTTTCTTCATGTACTTCATGCAGTTCCACGAGGTGCTTTGGGTACGGCAAGTTCGCGACCGATGGCCCTTGCCACCACACCTGTAGCATGGCTTACCGGCGTGGTGTGACTGGTCTCATGAGGCTTCTCCCGACAACCTCCTTGTCTTTGCCACCACTTTTCCCTTATCTTGCTTTTTACGCCCGCCGTGATTACGCCACGACGCCTTTCCACCTCTTCCCGCTTACGGCCACAGCTCTGGGAGGACCCCGAGCATTGGCGTGTGCTTCATCACACCCTTCGATCCGTGGGGCGAACATGATGATTCTTCATAAGAATCTCATCGTGCTTCTCCGCTTCAGCAGAGTTTGCATTAACTCGAGTGACGGTGAACTTACGGCGACGATCTCGCTGCCGGAGTATCATCATGGAAGGTGAAAAGTCCCTAAGGTCTTGTTAATCATTTCCTCATCGATACTGCTTTTCACGTAACTCGAGTTTGGCAACGACCCTATGGAGGCGAGTTGTACCCGACCACGGACTTAAAGTCCGGAACTCGAGTTCCGTCCACTCTCTCTGCGTCTCGTGCGGAGAGTCTGCACATGCTGGTTGTAGCGCTCTCTCGAGAGTTCCACGATGCCGGTGTCTGTCCTCCATCATATACTCGGACTTGGTCCGGTGTATGTGGTGCCTCATGTAGTCTTGGTGAGTACTGACCGGATTAGAGATCGGTGGTGCGCCCTCTGCGGGAGGGACAATTGTAGCACCAAGGGAGCGGGCTTCCAAGTTGATCCGCAGATCCATAGCCCAAGTCAGGTAATTGCTCCCATCGACAGCGAGAGGGGAGAAATCTCTCTTGTTCAAGTCAGACATATCCTACATATGTAATTATATATTTACTATAGGAAATATACAATGATGGTTTGCAAGGAAATATTCTAGAATTCTCTAAATTGCATTAATAATTGAGACTATCGGTCTTAGACGAATTATTAAGCAAACAGTGCCATGCAGTATGTTGCGTGGATTTTCCGGCATGAAGCGTAAACCGTTCAGATATCGTTGCTAGTTCAGATATCGTTGCTAGCTAGTTTAGACTTCAGAGGCAGATTGGCCTTATCACGTTCGTGGCCTGCATGGCCCAAAGATGCATAGCACTGTTCCGCATGTATTTCCCGGCTACAAGCGCGTATTTTGTTCGTATACGTAGGTTTCCTTGCCCTACGAGCTGATGGCGGCGGTTGCAACAGACCGGACGGATTCCACGGCGGGAGATCCGGTGGTTGGCGCGAGGCGCGGCTACAAAGCGGGCGACGTCTTTGCGTCGAGGCAGGCGCCAGCTATAAGCGGCAGCTGCTGGCCTTTCGGCGGCGTCATTGCGGCGGCAAATACAGGCGTCAATCAAGGGCGACGGGGTTCGTTCGGCGGCGGCAGCGCTGCTGCGCGCCGCCGGTCTCGGCGGCCTAAGCGCTGAGGCGTTGTACACCATGGTCATCAACCGCCGGATGTAACGCCCGATAGCGATGCACGCGCGCGCTCGCTATCATGCGAGAGGCGCGAACACGACATGCATCCGTCGCGCGGCCGTCGGCAACCGACATCGAAGAGCAAAACCGCTACCGCCAGCGTTCGGCGGCGGCCACTACGAACGACAATGATCGGGAGCAGCGACGACCACTTGCGCGACCTATAGCGCGTCGTCAGTAGTAGATGCGAAAACTAGAATACCGACCGGTATCTCGCCGATGCACGTTTCAATCTACTAATTGAAAACGACGAGACATCTACCAATAGAATGCGATTTAAATCAATCTACGGGATCGATTTGTTACCTCCGATTGCTCGTAGATACAAAATTGTCGAGTTGGTGCAGACGACGAGGTAGCAGGTAGCTCGTAAATTCCGCTCCTAGAGACGATCGTGCTGATAACGTGTTGTAAATCGCGTCGTCGTGTAGCCCGATGATCGACAATCAAACAATCACAAGAACAATCGACACAATGTGTAGAGAGGCAAAGAGGCGGTGTATCCTTTATTGATTCCAGATCTGTTTTGGTACAAGGGGTGTCTCTTTTATATTGCCTCCATAATTAGGTTTGCCCATAATACCCTTAGGGATAAAACCCTAGGGTTACAACACCTGCAACCCCGCTGGCCCGGGTTTTCCCCCATAATATTTAGCATTTTTTCCTTTTTTTTTTTACTTTCCCCCTTTCATAATATTTAGCATTGTATTCTTCTTTTTTGACTTTCCCCTTTCATACTATTTAGCATTTTTTCTTGATGCGCCTGTGGTGGGTTCTTTTCAGATTATCTTGTTTGCTTATTTGATTCCCGACGTCGCCTCGAGAGTCGGATCCGTTTCGTTCGACTTGTGTTAGAGAGCTTTTATACACGCCTTCGAGATAGAAAAAAAGGAATCCAAAAATTTAAAAAAAATCCCGATAAGTCAAATAAGCAAACGGATGTAAATGAGATAAGCTGAAAAGACCCACACCTGTATTAAAATGATTGTATGACAAGATTGTTGACATAAATGTTCATAGCACTGTTTAAATTGTGTGATGGGAGTAAAGTGTCAAGAGACAGCATAGGGCTACTACTACATGGATGCGCATTCTCTGCTGTTACGGCAGAGGTGTTGTTCCTTGCCTATGAGGAGGGGAAGAGAGAGGAGAGAGAAAGTAGAAGAGGCTTAGGCAGTGTTTCTTTCGGCATTTGCGTTTGTGTTTGTTTATAAGCTGAAAATTTGTTATTTTTGTACAGGTCAAACGCTTTAATGTTTGGTAGCCAATTTTTGTAGGTCTCACTATTTCTTCTCAAAGCTCTTAAAACCATTTTGTCTATAATTTTTTGATCCCTCGGATGTCCTTATCGAGAAGCTATAAATTTCCAGCTTAAACGCAACTACAACCGCAACCGCTGAAAGAAACACTACCTTATTAGATGAAAAATGGATGACTAGATTGGGCTAAGGCAGAGATTTCTAAAGACAGGGATCTAAATCCCTATTACATAGGGGCAACATGAATGCATTGATATCTAATAACGGGGTGCTAAGTAGAAGTATCTTGAGAAGAAATTAAATTTTGATCAAGAACGGAGGAAGCATCTTTGTCTAGTAGTGCATGAATGCTCCATTCCGAGACTCTTACTTGCTGCTCCACCGTAACAGCATGTATAGGGTATAGCCAACCGTTGTCTAAAATATTGTTCATGTCGTATATAGATAACAATAAAATCAATCATATAAGTGATATAGACAAATTTTCTCTATATACATAGTTTGTATTGGTTCTTATGTTGGAGTCGACTATATATATGATTTCAAACGGACCAATTATCTGTGTACATCCTCCACCATCCACATTATCTTCTCTTACGTAGCAAAGTTTATAAACGGCCTGTAGACAACCGATGTGCAGTGGATGTTGCACATGCTCTAATGATCTGTGGCTGCTGCATGTAGGCTACATGTACGCATCGTGTCTCGTAGGTATTCTGTATTAGACTATATTAGTGTACAGGACCGCGCGTATTGGCCTAGGAGGCCGTCCCGGTCCAGGCACAGTGCCCGCGAACGTGACCGGGCCGTCGCACGAGAGGCGCGTACGTACATACGTTTCCGCCGTGCGAGCTGGGCGGCGGCGCCAGCGAGGAGCCGATCGAAGACAGTGACAGCGGCTCGCGGGTAAGTACGTGGCGTGGATGGCCGGACACCTGGGAGGCAGCAAGGCAAGCGGGACAGCGGCCGTGGGGGGAATTCGGGATATGATATGGTCGATGACTCACCGGCCGGCCGGGCCGCTGCTGCATCGATTGTGCACAGCCACGTCCCTTTCCTCGATCGTGACACGGAAACTAAAATTGATCGTTGGTGACACTGCCACACCGCACATTACTGATTAATTGTTTTGTGACCGGAGACGTCGGAGATGCACGGTAGTAGTACGTACTCTAGTTCAGCTCCGGGGGCAGCTAGGTTTTATTCTCTTGGACAGTGGCAATTTCTTGGCTCGGTACATCCGGTTCTAAATTGCCTATTAGCAATTCAGCCAGTGTTTCTAAATACCAAACGGTTTGACTTAGAGATGGTAATAGGGCATTAATTCTCTAGCGAGGATTGCCCACTCGTCCCCGGTTTCAAGTAGGATTTTTCCCGTCTCCATCCCGGTAATAGGTGTACGCATGCATGTGGTACACCGGCACACCCTAGGTACGTACGCGTGTACGGCGTACGCATGCAGAAGAAGACCCGATCTGGAGGGCAGCCGGTTGGGTGGAGCCACCGAGCAAGTACCGTCCGACCGTACGCAGGCGCTGGACCTGGACTGGGCCCGGGTCAGGATCTGACCGGAGCCGCGGGGCCCACGTGGCGGAGGTGTGATCGCCGATGTCAGTCAAGGCTCGGCTCGGCTCGGCTCGGCTCCAGCCTCCAGGGCAATTCATTACCTCGGGATCCAGCAGGCTGATTGATTCCTCCTGTCCGGGTGACGTGGCGCCGCATGTCCCATCCCTCTTCCTCCCCGCTCGGCCGTTCCGTCTGCCACGACGGCGTCCCGCTACTTCCAGTGGTATTGGATCCACCGGACGCGACTGGTTCCGAGAGGAGGCGGGAGATGAGGAAGGTTTCAAAAATCGATTTTATCTTAAAAATCGTTTAGGTGTACGATTTTCGATTTACCACAGCAAATCGCAAAAAATGGGTTGAAATTTATGTTTTGAATTTTAAATCAATCGAAGGGTTAAAAAATAAAAAATCGCTTGTTTTTCGATAAATCGGTCAATTTCTTCGATAAATCGTTTGAAAACGAAAAATCGGTATTGAAATTTTGAAATCTCGAGCCAAACTTTGAAAAATCGCGATTTTTTCGATAAATCGACCGATTTCTTCGATAAATCAACCGAAGGTTTAAAAATCAGAAATCGCTTTTTTTTGATAAATCGGTCGATTTTTTTCGATAAATCGGTCGATTTGTTCGATAAATCCTTTGAAAATAAAAATCGGTCGATTTCTTCGATAAATCGACCGATTTCTTCAATAAATCGACCAATTTCTTTGATAAATCAAACCAAACCGATTTCAAATTTTGAATTTAATTCGCGATTTGCCGATATCGAGCCACCGCGATTTCACGGTAAATCATGATTTGCCACGATTTATCGACGATTTTTGAAACCTTGGAGATGAGAGGGTGCTCCTCCTCCTTCCGGCTGCCACTGGTCATCGCCATAGAGGAGCAAAATTCTGCCATCGATGCACAAGTGATCTTTGATAGCGTATTTCCTGAAATACGTCATCAACGGAAAAGGTAGAATTAATCAGGTATCTAGTGTTAGTAAGCAAATACTTAGGTAGGTAGCTAGTTTTGAGGTGGTTTTTTAACCAAGATATAGGCCGTTGTAAGGCTTATATAAGCCGATTCCGGTTTGTGGACTGTATAAAGTCGTGAAACTAATAAAAACACCCCATCTTCTCAAAGCTCATTTGAGGTTAAAACATGAGAAAAGTTGAAAGTTGTGTCGTCCCAAAAAAAACTACCATGAAGTGCATTATGGTCTGTCAGGATCACAATTGTCCAGTGTTGTGATCTGGCAGATCCAATTAATGGTGGTCCCAGGAACTCTGTCGTGGTTTTCCAATGAGAGTGCAAAGGTGGTTCCACGAACTCCGGTGGTGATCAATTGAGATCCTACTACGCATTTCACACATTTTGTATCTAAACGGAAGTCATTTAGCCGGTAACAATCCAAATAGAAGCCTCTTCCGCCTAGCTATATTAGCCCTTCAGTCGCGGTCATGCCAAACATGCCATAAGATAGAGTGTTAAATTTTTTGAGAAGGAAAGTGTTAACATTCAAGAGTAGTCGGTTCAACAAAATGGAATGTGATCTCAGTGGGTAATTCTTCAATCCTCAAATGGCCCCACCAAAAAAGACTTTGGATAGGCATTTGTATTATTTTCTTCTGACACATCGAGTGGCAATTAAATCCTCAAATGCACATATAGTTGGTAATTCTAAGCAACTTTTTTAAAGTTCTTTTAACATGGTATATATGCCTCGTCTGTAGATCGTTTCCTCATATATTATTTCAGAATTGCTAATTCTCAGGCGACTGAAATTTTCTTAACTATTAGTCAATTTAAAATTGCACTCTAGTAAGACTAAAATTGCACAGCTAACAAAGGTGTTGTTTTAGTATCAAAATTGGTACTTATCAATCATCAGTTTTATTCGTTAATTTATATGCTTTATTGATGCATAAATCTGTCGAATACACGTGTTTACTTATTTTCCTTTTTCTATGTTCAAGCCATTATGTTTATTTCTGTCAATTTAAAATTGTACACTGGTAAAACTAAATTTGCTCTTATTTATAATTAATGTGCAATTTAGTATAGTTATAGTGTAATTTTATTAATAATCGACTGATATTTATTTTATTATCAGACAGCTTGCTCTTAATCGTTCCCATATTATTTTACTACAGGGAGCGTGAAAATAAAATTAAACTGTTGATGCTTTAATTGCTGCAGATCTCCTGTACATGCATGCATGTTCTTTTGCAACCTACAGCTGGTCTTATGGATAAACAATTAATATCTCGTCCATTCCTCTTATTTTTATATTGGAGCACTTTTGACAGAAAAGTTGCAAGGTGGCATATATGTACATCATCACCACGGTTGGATCGATGCTTTCATGATTCTGTTTTTTGCATGCTTTGGGAACATTATATAAGTCCCTAGAAATCAATATATAGTTAGTCCAAGCAAGAATATATGCACACATCAATTAAAGAAGTCTATATATAAGAACATCTATTGCAAGGAGAATATAATTATTTGCCAAGAATATCAAGAGAGATTAATCGACATATCTAAGTAGTATTGACCCTGTTCTTTAATTTTACTCCATTTCATATCATACTCGACATTTCCTCAAAAATCTAGCAATGTTATTTTAATATAGTTGACATTTAGAAAACTAATTATTTTTTACATACTACGGGAATCTGACTAGCTAGCTTATATCCTTAATTATTTGCTTATCTTCGTTTTCTAAACAAATGTTTTGGTTTTTTATTTTTTTTTATCTCGAAAACGTGTTTCAAAGCTCTAAAAATAAGTCAAACAAATTGTATCCAACTCTTTAGGCCACCTCAGGAAGCTTTTAAAGGAGTTGGGCTACAGTGCTTCGCGAAGCACGGAAGACACCGTGCTTCGTGTCTAGTTTGAAAAATCCGAGACTCAAATGGCCGATCCGAACTGTCCATCTTAATCTTCTCGTTGAAATCTTTTAGATGACCAAAGTTCGTATTTTTTTGAAATTTTTTGCTATTTGCTTTGTATTTTTGAAAATCACCGATCTAATTAATTGTGAAGCGTCCAAATTGCTGGTTTTCAAAAATACAAAAAAAATAGCAAAAAAATTTATAAAAATACGAAATTTGGTCATCTAAAAGATTTCAACGAGAAGATTAAGATGGACGGTTCGGATCAGCCATTTGAGTCTCGGATTTTTCAAACTAGACGCGAAGCACGGCGTCTTCCATGCTTCGCGAAGCACTGTAGCCCAACTCCTTTTAAAGTTTAAGAGATAAGAAAATAAATAGATAAGACATAGTAAAAACTCCTTATATTTCAAATTATAAGGCGTATTAGAGCATGTACAATGCTATAGACAACTGCTCTCTATAGCAAGTTGCCATGTCACTTATAGATAACCTTAAAGACCACTATACAATGGTACAGACAATCACTTTCTTTATAGACAACTCATCTTTACACACAACCACCTTAGTTTCCGTGCTATAGTCAACTACAAATGTATAGACAACTTCTTTCTCTTTCCTCTTTCTTTTTCATCCACATCAGCAAATAGGTGACATGACAACTCTTATGGACAGTAGCTTTCTATGCATTGTACATGCTCTTAGAGATGGGCGCGCACATGGATTAAGGAGGTGGTAAAGTCAAGAGAAAGGCAAAAAGAAATGACCATGCTATCCATGTTATAAACACATTGGAAATATGAAAGAGAAAAGTTTGTGAGGGTGTTGGAAATAAATGTAGAAAAGATAAATGTGTAATAAATAAGGGTAAGGGAATAAATTCGCATGCGCATCTTATATTTTGAGACAAACTTTTTAAAACTATATGCCTTATAATTTGAAAGGGAGCGAGTAAGCTGTAATCTCCTCTGAGTATTGTGTCGAAAACGGAGGTAGCGTACAGGCTACGTACAGCGCTGCTGTTTGGCTACAGCGTTTCCTTCTTCATGCATGCATGGCATTAGAGCAGACATGGGGCCATGCGTATGAATCAACATGTCAGTGCATGCACTTGGTAAATAGAACGGGCCTACAGACACACACTGTGGACTGTGGAAGCATCTGCACCTGCACCTGCACGCCTTCACTTGATCTCAGGCTAGCTAGGCTAGCTGATCAGCTCCTCAATTCCTCCAACGCATTCAGCCAGCTGCTGCATGCATGCTACGCTGCAGAGATCAACGTGCAAGAAATTATAGATGCATGACCGGCTACAATGCTATGAACTCGGAAATGAAATTGATGATCAATCCATCCATGATGACCAAAGCCAAAACCATATATCTGCATCTTATGATCAGCAATTGCTAATGAGGCATATATCGATCAGAAAAGCTATTTCTTGCTCTGGTTGATTTGAGGCTGAACTTTTCAAGGACCAAGAACCATCATCAGATTGATGAATGAATCATCAACACTTCAGTTTCGCGTTATTATGGCAGTCTCAGTCTTGGTTCAAGTTCGAATATGCACAAGTCTAGCTAGTTGAATCAAGGCTCCTGCAATTTCAGAGAAACTATCCATTAATTGGCCAGTCAATCAACACACAAAGCGGCCAATAAAGAGTCAACAAATCAGAAGCATAAGCTTAATTAAATCCAAATTAAGCCGCACTAAATCAAGTTACTGAGAAACTAGCTAGAATGGCAAACCTGACAGTGCCACATTTCAAATTGAATCCTAGTGCGTGCTCTCTCGTCAACAACGTGATGAGCGAGAGACGATCATTACTGATCTTGATGACACCTTCAGTAAACTAATGGGAACTCCCTCTCCTTTTCACAGGCTGCGATAATTAGCATAGCAGCGCACCGCATGGTGATGTGCTTAATTAGGCCTTAAAAATGGAGTTGATTAAGATTATCTCCCCTGTTTGTACCAAGAGGAATGCACAGGTCCCAGCCTCATGTCATCATGTACACTCATTAGGACTCATTAGGACATGCGGCAATATTTAATCCCTGCACACTAGGTACTTTTGCCCATTAAATAAAACTAGTGCATCATTAAGTTGTTGTGCTATCTTCTCAATTATTTGACACGGCCAGATGCCCATGCTTTAATTTATTCCCCCCAAAATCACAAGGAATATTCTTACTTGGCATTATAGTTAGCAATGAGGACATCTCTTGTAGTTGTGATGTAAGGATTATTAATTTTTAAACAAATTGTCTTCTTTTTATAAGCTTTGAGGTCATGACATCTCAAACACTCCCTAAATGTATATATAATCACTAGATTCTTAATGCTCATATTTTTAAGAACCAATGGGCATACTTAAACAATCTATACATCCACTGATATGTTACTTGCTGAGCAGATTAAGGAACCTGTTTAAACCAAGTACACATATATGTTGCATGGTTACTGAAGGTAGTGGTTGACTGGTAGTGGCAATCATGGTGTTCAAGCTTTGGTGGCGTTGTTGCAGAGAGCAATGTGATGCGAGAGGTTGCCTTATACTGCAGGTGTTGCTCCTAGAGCTGTTTTCTGGTACATTGTACAAGTCAAAGATGGTCCACTCACCCACGATTCATGCAGGTACATGCCCTAAATAACCTAAATTAATAATGTTGTACAGCTAACCACCGTTTGCTCATCATATCATATACATTTCCCTCTCTTTTTTTTTTGGAGGTCTTGAGCTTTGCCTCCTAATTAACCTTGGGGCAAGCTAGCAATGTAATGGAAGTACACTGTGGAGTACACTGTTAGTACCAAAACCAACAGTGTGTCACTGTTTCTTCTGGGATAAAAAAAGCTGGGAACTGTGGATTGCTTCCCTCATCTTTTCCTTCTTTCCCACTCTTTTCTAGAAAGTGATCATATGGGATTCAACCCTTTAAGCCTTTGATTAGCAACTAGTGGTCATCCACCTGCACTCAAAAGAAAAAAGGTTGGTTAATACTGCTATATGTACACCAATATTCATGAAGCTTGCCCACCAACATGTTCATGTACTGATGATGACTCCATTATACTATTGCTTGCAATGTTCATAGCTCCAGTCTTGATTCACATGACACAGTAAGTTCTGTGGATCACTGACTTCGAATGTATTGCGCTCGCAATCGATCAATTTGCAGTGTTCTAGAAAAGGAAAAAGTAACTATTTGGCCCCTAAACTCCAAAACCAGATTAAAGTGATCCTTGAATTGTTAAAATTGGACACAATTAGTCCCTTTGCTGGTCAGACGTTTTGGGGTGTTTGGAGTGGTTTTCACTAACGTGGATGGCAACTGGCAGTATTTCCCACGTGGACACTATCTGGATGCGCCACCTCAACTCCAGCTAATCCCTCTCTCTTCCTCTATCTACTCTCCCTCTCTCTTCTCCATATCTCTCCTTCGCTCCCCATCCGGCACTGCTGTCCCCTATCGGCACCGTCGTCCTCCTCAACCGACGCTACTGTCCTCCTCCTTGACCAGTGACGCTGTCCTTCCCCGTCGGTGCCGCCATCCTGCCTCGTCGGCGTTGCCCCTTCACCACAGCTAAAGCCACCTCTCCTCCACCGCTAGCTCTGTCCTCCTCCACCGCCGTTGCCGCCCCTCCACCACCGACGCCACCACTCCTCTACTGTCGGTTCCGTCTTCCTCCATCGTCAGTGCCACCATCCTCCCTTACCAACTCCGTCCTCCTCCCTTGCCAGCTTCGCCCTCCTCCACCACATGCGACGCCTTCCTGTACAGTAGGCTCGGCCTTTTCTCCATCGTCGACGCCACCATCCTCGTACGCCTGCTCTGTCCTCCCCCTCGTTGGCTTCGCCCTTCTCCACTATTGGCGCCGTCCCTTCTCCACCGCCGGCTCCGCCAGCTCCGCCCTCCTCCCTCGCCGGCTCCGCCCTCCTCCCTTGTCGGTTTCGTCCTCCTCCACCGTCGGTGCCACCTCTTCACCACCGACACTAACCCTCCTCCCTTGCTGGCGTCGCCCCTCCACCACCGACGCCGTCATCCTCTTTTTGATATGTGGGTCTGAGTACCTGACATGTAGGGCCCACAAGTAAAAACATATTTTAAAAAAGAAAATCCTACATGTAAGGCCAAGTCACCTATAACTGCCACTTGTAACTCCACGTCGATGTCCAGTTAGCAAAAACAACCACAAACAACAAAAAACCGCCCTTTGACAAGTCAAGGGACCAATTGTGTCCGGTTTTAATAATTCAAGGGCCACTTTAACCTGTTTTTGGAGTTCAGAGACCAAATCAGGGTCGGAGAGAAAGTTCAGAACCAAATAGGTACTTTTTCCTTAAAAAAAAATCTGTTTGCAGTTGAGGTGAATTAAAATATGAGATGGAAAAGGAAGGCTGGTCAGTGTTCAAATTAACTGGAGCAATTGCTGCCTGTCTTACCTGAGACAACCAACAACTTTTGCTTTTATCATTCCTCCATGTTAGCACCTATACATCTACCTTAATTAATCTGACATGGATGAGTAGCTTAAGTACGGTCACCTTACCTGTCCTGGATTGCTCTCGCACTGCATGTGGCACCTCGCATGCATTGAACAGATTATAGCTAGCCATAGGTCGTAGCACCCAGTTTTGGTAGATATGTTCTCTAATTTGTCTTAAGCATTCCTAACAACTTAATCAACCAATTTATGGGAGTGTAGGCGTGTAGCTAGTGTCCTAGTGAGTGGACAACGGATTGTCCAGACGTGGGTGAAGAAACCATTAATTGAATTTCCTGCTTCTCCGTTCTTTTTTTAATGTGAAGTCTTATAAAATTTTTCTCGTCAGATTTCCCAAAGTTTGACTAGATCAATATGTTTAAAACTGACTAGATTGAGAGTATACGAAACTTATATCATCAGATCTATCGTCAAAATAATTTCCATGATATTATAATTTTACCACTATACACGTATCTTAATTATTACAAAATTATAGAAAAGTAACAGTCAAAGTCATATATATGTTTGGGATCATAACAAGCTAGTCAGAAACGCAGAATAGAAGAGAACAAAGGGAGCATATATGTTGAGAGAATGCCTGTTCCAGAAGGATGACCTACATCCATGGGAAAAATCCATATACCTCAACCTAACCACCTACCAAGAATAGATAGCAATTCACGTGATTCTTCAAGTGGTTGCAAAATCTTAAACTAAAAGATCGCATATCTGAGGATGTGACAAGAATGTTGTTTTTAATAAACATTAATATATATATAGCAATCTACGTGGCCATCTTCTACGTGGGAATGAACAAAGTTACAACCATGAGGATGCTAGAATTGTTTAATTGTTCTAAACCAGGAGACAAATACTTTTATCTAGGGTTAGCCTTAATTAGTATAGCAATCTGTTTGTCGTATTGCTTTTGATTTTTTGTCTTTGAATATAATAAATGTTTAGCTTTTGGTTGTGTAATGGCTATGTGCATCCTAAATTGACGCAAAGGCCATGAGTTATACTTTCATTATTAAAAAACAAGTGTGAGATACATAGCAATAGTTCGTGCTACATAACCAGCTCAAACTAGACGCATGTAATTAGCAACAGAATCACCATCTTCCCATACAAATCCCTGAAAGTGGATTAGATCATTAGAGATGAGATCGGAGCTGCCTCATATATAGGTCAATGGAAAGTTATATAAGGTGCTAATTCTCTTTCAGTCTCTCCAGTGCATCCCATCCCTCTCACATCCAATCTATTCACTGTTGTGGCAGGCAAACAAGTGCATGCATATGTGTGTATGTGTGATAGTGTGAGAGTGGCCCACAGCAAAGGATGGTGAGAGGGAAAACTCTTGAGAGATCTGGCCGGGTAGGGGCCCTGGAGGACATCATGATGCTGCTAAACTTTGGTTTGTGAGTGAGACATCCTTAAATTGACTCTAATAAGAAAAAGATCAAGAGCGTTTGGGAGGATTATCCAACACAGGAGGCTCCTGGACCACACACCAGCAATTCTTGTGGCTCACAGTCACAGCAAGCATCAGAATCACATGTCACCGTTTATCTAAAAGAGAGAGCTAAGCTTCTAGCAAAAGCTCGCTCAAATCCTACTTCTTTTGGGGTTTCCTGATGATAATAAAAAGATGATATCCTTCTGCTAATTAAATAGTTAATGCATACAAAATACACCCTACTTCTTTTGGGGTTTCCTAATGATAGTGGCCATAGGTTTGTTGTTCGGCAACTTTTTTGATGTAAAACGATTTGGTTCCATGTATTAGCTAGTTCATTGAAAATCTTAAGTTGGCGAAGAAGAAAGGTAGCTGAACTTTAACATCTTCCTCACATCTAGCCTCTTTCATACTATATATATATGATATAGAGGGTGTTCTTCGACACTGAAATTATGTGATTTTCTACTAAAACTGGATTTTGACCGCTCTGACTCAGTGGCTTCGAAAATCAAAGTTGATACGTTTGCCTTGTGAATTTAAGAACAATGATTAAATAATTTAAGAAAAAAAATCAAAGCGTTCAGAAAATAATTAAATAAGCAAAAAAGTTGGGCAAAACATGCTCATAAACTCACAGTGAACCACATCTTTTTATTAAACGAGCAGTGTGTCCCACGTATTTGCGTGGCTAGATTTGTGTCAAAAACTAAAAGACGATTTGTAGATGTGAGCTCTAATGTAGTTCATACCCAATCAGAAGGATATGTGTAGCCATATAGATCATGGTAATTAAGCTCTAATATAATCTAAGTCTAATTTGGATCTCTGCCTTCTATCCCACATTGCCGCTGTAGTTACCTCGATCACTACCTTCTCGTTGGTCACCACATCGCTTTTATTGGTGGTAGCACCGACTCATTATGCCAGGCACAACTATAATGCTTTTGGTTCTTCTCCTTTAGTTCGTATATGTGGTGACTTCGTTGTCTCATATTTTAATTATACAATAGATAGATATATAGATATGGACTCCTTTTTATTATTTTTCTATTTTAATTTCATATGGTTTATATTTTTATTTTAGTTGATATGAACTTTTTTTAGTGTTATCGTTGATATAAACCCATTTCTTGTCTTTGTAGTTGATATGAACTCTTTATTGTTATTTTTTTTTACAAAATTTAGTTTTTTTATTGTCGTTGATATGGACTTTTTTTCTAGTTTTGTAGTTAATATAAACTCCTTTTTCTATTTTTTGAATTTATATTATTTTATTTTTCTTGTATATTATATGGACTCTTTTTCTAGTTTTGTAGTTGGCATGGACTCGTTTTTCTATTATTTTTATTTTGAATTTATGTTTTTTTATTGTAGTTGATATGAACTCTTTCTTTTAATCCGACATTGACTCTTATTTCTATTATTTTTATTCTGAATTTATATATATTTTATTTTTATTGTAGTTAATATGAACTCTTTCTTTTAATCCAATATGGGCTCTTATTTCTATTATTTTTTATTCCAAATTTATATAATGTTTACATTTTTATTGTAACCGATATGGACTCTTTCTTTTAATCTAACAAAGGACTCTTATTTATATTATTTTTATTCCAAATTTCTATTATTTTTATATGAATTCTATCTTTTAATCTAAAACATTATAATTTGGCCCCATTTTAACCGACGGTGTAGATCTTTTATTTTATCTTAATTTACGTGGAAATTTCTTTGATTAACGTGGTAGCTCATGTTTTAATTATATCTCTACTATTAAAAAATATCTAGTGGTGGTCAGCGTCACACTTCAATAAAATCATCTGCCACGCCATCTACCATAACAAATCTGTTTTATTTACTTCACTAAAATTACCCACCACGCCATTCATCGTAACAAATTCATCTCATCTATTAAAATTACCCACCATAACATATGTGGTAACAAATTTATTTTAACCACTAAAATTACAAATCATGCCATCGGACGCAACAGGGATACATTGAGAAGACACGCAATCGCTCACAACGCGTTGGGCCGCACAAAAATCAAAGACATATGACCCACTCTATCATAGTCTCGGTGGTGTAATTTGGATTTTCTCGTAGTAAAGCACATGCATTCGGCTATTAATAGATAATTGTGTTATCTCCATATTAAATTTTACACGCATTGGCTTTATATCATATTAAGTGGTATGCGCTAACCAGTTCACCTTAAACAACCCTAACTAGAGAATGATTGGCAAGAAAGCTGAAAAATAAAAAGTAAAACATGAATACTGTAGCAGGGTTTTCTTTTTGAAAAAAACGAATTACAGTACGTTGGTATCTTTTGGATGTTCCTCCCAGCTAGCTCTATAGCTAGCTAGTTTCCTACACATAAGGATGCATGGTCACTGTTTCTTGCTTTTAGTGTACACACAGCAGCTTGGCAGGCCGGCCTTCCTCCAAGCAAAACATGCGAGGATTCCTCAGTACCCCTAGTCCAGAAGTTTTTAGCAGTTAGCAACAGGCACTAGGACACCATGGATTCGATCGATGGCTGGCAATACGAGACGGATAAGAGACGCACATGAACGTTTACCGGTTGGCTTGTTTGCATCGAACGGCCAGCCATCATAAAAGTAAAAAAGGGAAAACCGCGGATGGCATATAACACTACCCAAAAAAAATTATGTATAAAAATTACTGGGTTGCATACACCGATCAGTTTATCCAAAAATTTATATTGATATAAAAAGACAGTCATATACTTCAACACTTCCATTTGCCAAATTCAATCTCTCCTTTAATAATGTTTATACAGCATTAGCTCTGTTGTTGGTGTACATGATAGACCACGAGAATTATTGCTTGTGGTAATTCTATTAGGCCCACTACTACTTCATCCTTCGCTTCTTCACCTGTAGTAATATGACTTGCATAGACCCGCGATATAAACATTGGTCGACATAGGGTATAAATTGTATTATTTAATTAATACACATATTTACACATAGATTCTATTTATCAATGTTAATTACTACTGTACGCATCAGCTGATTCTGGCTAGACTAGTGCAGTATATATAACAAAAATTGATATTATTAATTTTGGGATCCACAAGTCAAACACCCACAATCAAAGCACACTAATGTCAATAGTTTGTAGCAGGAAACAAGGCCTGGTAGGGTTCAATATAAGGATTAGACTCTCACAAATTAAGTAGCTAGGGTGGCTGGATTCGCTAATGCACACTTGCATTTCTAAAATTCTCCGATTTTTGTACTGTTCTGTTGAAATTTCGATCGTCCTTGTTAGCTAATGAATGCAGACAACAACGAGGATTAGTTAATTGCACAGGTATCGTAGATAATTTGTGCTTAGTTTTTTTCGGACTTCATTTCAGAAATGTTTGTACTCAACTTTTTAAAACTCTTGAGCTCTAATATACACAAAAGTAGTCAGCCGACTTCTGTATTTCCGTTCTTTAGTAATGGAAGACAATGAAGTACTCCCTCCATTGATAAATATAAGACATTTTTTGATTTAACACAAGGATTAAGGTGGTGATGAATTTGAGAAAGGAGTGAAAGAAAATGACTTATATACCCTATATAATTGTCTTGAAAAGATATGAGAGAATATTTTGTGTGTGTGGTAATGAATTAATGTAGATGGTTTAAGAGAATAAATAGGGGTATATGAGAAAATATCTCATTAAGATAGAATTGCATGTCTTATAATATTTCCACACAAATCATTCAAACTATATGCCTTATATTTTCCAACAGAGGGAGTATTTAGGTTTATATAATTACATCTCAAAAGTATCTTGCTACATTTAATTAGAAAATCACAAATTAAAATATATGTTAGAGACATATCCAAAATGATAAGTACCATGACGACTGAGCTTAGCTCGATTAGTTCGGTGTGTAGTTGTATGCCTCGCCGACCAACATTTGAGTATGCCCGGCGATGGTTTTCCTCGCCCTGCTCGGGAGTTTTGCTAGGCATTTAGGTTAGCTAGGGCACACACGTGCATGTACGGTGAGTGCCCGTGGTAGTGAGCCCCTGAGCCTCTAAGTTATACCCTTATTTACGTGTGTAGTTGACGTGTACGTATGTGTATACATGTGGAGTGCGTGTGGTATGAGTTTGTGTGCATTCATTTGTACCTCCTGAGAAACGATTCAGCCATTAGTGCTAAGAAAGTGATTGCAACTTGCAAGGTGCTCGACTATTAGATCATGATTAGCAGGGTCTCTAAAAGAGAATATTCTCTTTATCCAGAAACTCCCAGGCACTGTTCTTTTCAGCGTTTGCGTTTGCTTATAAGCTGAAATTTGTTATTTTCGTACAAGCTAAATGCTTTGACGTTTGGTAGCCAATTTTTGTAGGTCTTACTATTTCTTCTCAAAGCTCTCAAAACCATTTTTTTCTATAATTTTTTGATCCCTCGGATGTCCTTATCGAGGAGTTACAAATTTTCAGCTTATAAACAAACGCAAACGCTGAAAAGAACACTGCGTCAATCTCTCTATATATCACTCTAAGAGAGTCTCTATGTTAGTCTTTAAATTTAGATATTCTCTCTTCGAGTTTTTATATTTAGAGATTCTCTCTTCTATCTCTATCTATCTTTTTGAGAATAGAGACTCTACTAAAGAGAATAAAACTAAAAATATAGGGAAGAAATAATGGTTTAGAGAACGAGATATGGATATCTGATTTTTTTTTTAACCTGCTAGGGATGCCCTTAGCTTGCCAAACCTACAAAGCAGAGCAGGCATGGCTCGAAAAAATTAAAGCCCAGTGAAAACGGCCCAGCCCAGATCGACACAGCTCAGCACAAATTTTTACAACTTTCTCGCTCCATCTCATATGGGTATGTAGCAGTAGTAGGCTAGTAGCTTTTAGGGTTTGTTCAGTGATCATCGGAGAAGATATTTTACTTACGCTAAGAAGTGGTAAGTGAGCCTAATAATTTTGCTAGCTTCTGCCTTCCTTATCCTCATCAGTCCTCGCTTGGCTTTCCACACTCACTCAAACATACTACCTTTAATGCGTCGTGATCTCTCTCCTCCAATCCCGACAAAGTACACCATCGTCTCCTGTCTTGATGTTCTCCCTCTTCTTCTCTCTCCCCTCCCCTATCATATGCATATGCTCCTCCCCCCTCCTCTCCTCCAGCCCTCTTCCTCCCTGCACCTCCCATAGCCAAACCCAACTAAAATCACCATAGAATAGTGCCTGATCTCTCTCTCTCTCTCTCCTTGCCAACCTGCAGTGCTTCCCTAGCTACTACCCAGCTAGGAAGGTCTCTCCTGGTTGATCTTACTTTTACTAGCTCCCCGCCGCCGCCGCCACGGCCACGGTCGCCGCCCCCACATCGCCACACCAAACCAGCTGAGCAGCCCCACAAGAACAGTTCGTTGTCACCAAATCCATTGCTCGGCTTCGCGGTACCAAAAAGGCGGCATCTTGGTGTGGTCTATGGCTTAATCGGCCATGGACGTCGCCGGAGACGCCGGTGGAGGGCGCCGCCCCAACTTCCCCTTGCAGCTCCTCGAGAAGAAGGAGGATCACCCATGCTCCACCTCCTCGGCAGCTGCTGGGGTGGGCGGTGCCGGTGCTGGGGCGAATGGGTCGGCGCCGGGGGAGCTGCAGGCGAGGAAGGCGACGCCGCCGAAGCGGACCTCGACCAAGGACCGGCACACGAAGGTGGACGGGCGCGGGCGGCGCATCCGGATGCCGGCGATTTGCGCCGCGCGGGTGTTCCAGCTGACGCGGGAGCTGGGGCACAAGACGGACGGCGAGACCATCGAGTGGCTGCTGCAGCAAGCGGAGCCCGCCGTGATCGCGGCGACCGGCACGGGCACCATCCCGGCCAACTTCACCTCCCTCAACATCTCCCTCCGCTCCTCCGGCTCGTCGCTCTCCATCCCGACGCACCTTCGCGCGGCCGGCCTGCCTGGCCCTCGTTTCGGCGGCGCACGGGCCGACGCGTGGGACCGCGTCGTCGGCCTCGGGTTCGGGGGGGCCGAGGGCCCGACCTCCGCCACCTCCTCCTCGTCCTCCCCGCTGCTGCTGAGCTTCCACTGCGGCAGCGTCGGTCTTGACGTGTCGCCGTCGTCGTCGTCTGCCGCCGCCAACACCACCGACCTGTCCAGGAAGCGGCGGTGGGAGCAAGAAATGCAGCAGCAACAGTATCAGCAGCAGATGGCCGGGTACACGCAGAGCCAAATGCCGGGCACGGTCTGGATGGTGCCAAGCAGCAACGCGCCGGCTGCCGGAGGGGCGCCAGCTGGTGGAGGCGGCGGCAACGAGTCGATTTGGACGTTCCCACAATCAGGGAGTGGCGGCGCGGCGACAGTGTACCGAGGCGTGCCGAGCGGTTTACATTTCATGAACTTGCCGGCGCCGATGGCGCTGCTTCCGGCCGCCGGCGAGCAGCAGCTGGGGCTCGGCCAGGTCGGTGGCAACGGCAGCGGTGGAGGCGAGGGGCACATGGGGATCCTTGCCGCGCTCAATGCGTACCGTGCGCAGGCAGTAGCATCGGACGCCGGAGCGGGGCAGAACGGAGCAGAAGGGACATCCAGCCAGCAACAGCACCAACAACACGGCGGCGGCGGCGGCGAGCGGCACGAGAGCATGAGCGCCAGCGACTCGTAGGGCGGCGCGCGCATGCATTGGTGGATCCGGTGTGTCGTACTTCTATTTTTGATTTGTTCTTCTTGGCTTCGTTTTTGTTTGCGCTTGTCATGGCTTTCCTCCTTAATTCGCAAGGATCATACGGTTGCACTTGCATCGCATGCCATTTGGGTAAAATCATTCGCCATGTCTGCGACAGATCGAGGTGGATCAGCGAAAAGATTGGCAGGAACCAAAATTCCTTCTCTTCCTCCTCCCTACCTAGCCTGTTAGGGTTTGGCCAAAAAATCTTGGTGGCGAGAAACACCACTAGCTTTCTTCTCCAAGCAGCCGGACTCTCATGCTACTAAACCTTTTTCATTCCTTAATCCTTCTCTGCGAAATTAAACCCCATGCAGCTAGTGATCTAATTAAACATCTTTTAAACTCAAGAATCAAACACGACCATGGCAAGCTGATTCCAAACCGAAATCTTTCCCTGATCTTTTCGTTTGAATCGCACCGGCAGCAAGATAGCTAGCTAGGCATCCAGCAGCAAAGCTAGATCCTTTCATTTGAATCGACCGGTAATACAGTACAGGCAGGCTAGCTACCTGGCAAAGTTGCCAAGAACGAGAGCACGAGAGGCAGCGACAGTGTGCAACAGTGGCAACGCCATATTCTATTAGGTTGGTTCAGCTCCAATGATTCCCCACACCACACCCGTCGGGCGCCGGCCACCGCGCGGGCGTTATGGCGCGCCACCAACCCTCCGTCCGTACCCAGCGCGTCCAGTCCCCGATCGAGCGCGCCCTGGTGCAGGCAGCTACCTTACAGAACGAAGCCTGGAAGCACGTACTCCAACGCACGCGTAGTGTCGCATTCGCCGCCGTCTCGCGCCAGCGGCGCGCCGCCGCCGGCGCGCGGCGGTGGAGTGGCCACACGGGGAGGGAGCGGCGCGCCCGGCCGCGCTGCGAGCGGTGGGGCGGCTGCTGCGCATATAAAGCGCGCGCGCGCAGGAGGAGGAGGCAGCGGCCTCGCGGGCGGACGGCGCGCGTGGTCCTGCCGCTGCGCGCGCGCCAGGGTTGCCCTCGGTGTCTCCCCGGCCGGGCCCGGGCGCGCGCGCGCAGGCGCAGCGCATGCCATCGTCTCGGCGTGGCTCCACTGCATGCCGCCCGGGCTGTGGCATGTAAGCCGCAGGTACGTGCGTACGTACGTACGTAGACCGGTCCTGCTCATTCCGTTTACATACCACGCGTACGGAGGGCGTACGTACTGCTCCCGCGATGACGTCATTCACACCATGTATCTGCACGCGTACACTAAATAGGAGCAGAAATATAACACTGTTGCCTTTGTTATTTTTAGCTTAAATTCGGATTCGAGTCATCATTTTTATGATAGCCAAATGCTTGAATGCTTTGTAGTTTCTTTTAGAAGATCTTATTGTTTTTTCTTATTGTTCTCAAAATCAGAAACCACGGCTTATCAAAATATAATCCACAGCCAGCTTCCCAGCTTAAAAAATAAGATACATAGTTTTTGGAATGCTATAGTTAGCGAGCATCATTAGTTTTCTATACGTTCAGTTCATACAGTGGTATAGCATTGTGTAGTGCCTCCATAAACTAATACGTCAGCGCACACACACTGACCTCACGAATTCTTGGAAAATTTGAAAATAGCTTACATTTTTTTTTTGTGCAAATCGGGAAAAGAAACTCTGTGACCTAAATATAGTTTTATTTTGGTGGAGCCGGCGGCCATTGATGGGGGAGCGGCCAAGCGAGCGGATGCATGGGATTAATTGCATGCAAATACATGGGCGATGGGTGGGACGGCCACATGATTGGCCACAATGTGGGCTGCGCAGCGCAGGCGGGGCGCAGGGTGGGAAAAGAGGGCGCTGCTGCAGGATGAGGCCAATGACGTGCTGGAGCTGTCGGTTGTTCTCTGCGCCAAATTGGAGCCGTCACATGTTGAGCTGATTGGCTGCATTGAGTGGCCTAGCTAGCTCGCCCAGTCGCAGCAGCTGCCTTGCCTGCAACCTGCAGCGCCCTAAACCACATGTCTACTTGACCAGGCTCCGCCCATCCGGCCCTGTTTGCCACACCGTAATTTTTGTAGTGATTTTACGGGGAAATTAATTGTGTTTGTGACGTCGCGTAGTTCGGGAGGTATAAATTTTACTATTAAGCATTTTTACTTTTTTTTTTTGTTAAGGTATGATAAATCAGAGCCGTTTATCAGAGCAGATCTAATGCCTATCATCGGGAGGTATAAATTTTACTATTAAGCATTTTTACTTTTTTTTTGTTAAGGTATGATAGATCAGAGCCGTTTATCAGAGCAGATCTAATGCCTATCATGAGGTAGGACCGCTTAGATACTGTTTGGCATCAAAGTTTACAGAAAACTATTTTTTAGTATACGTAGAGTTTTACGATGTGTACATACAGAACTATGGTTTCAACTAACACCATTTCTTGTGGATACAAAACTTTGACCAAACATAATGGACAAGTAAAACCACAACACTAACCAATGGTCAAAGTTAGAAGAAAGAGGTGCGAAATAGAGTTACAAAAACTTCAAAAACCATGGTTTCAACCAAAATAGAGTTATGAAACTATACCAAAGTTTTGTATCCAAACAACTCTAAATTTTCTAAACCATGATATTTTCACAAACTAGAGTTTATCTTGAAACTATGAAAAAAAAAACCATGATGCTAAACAGGCCCTTTGTACCCTCCTGAATCATTTGTAGAGGTACTAAAATCATGTTCGAAGTGGCTTAGGCTTAGTTGGCTATAAAATCAATTTGGCTTTTTAGTCCATTTTTTAATCATGTAGCCACCTCTAAAAACTCATAAAAAATAACATAAACCAAGCAAACCAGATTTAAGAAACAGATTCAAGAACCTCTCAAAATTTAGCTTAACATCCAGCCCACTTCAGCTCCGCTAGCTTATTTATGAAGCTCAACCACTCCAAACATGTTGTAAATCATATAAGAACACTTTAGAAATTTATATTCCTATTTTATCTCTTCATACTCTCTCTCGCCACTGTTGCTGCACCACTACTGGTTGAAACTTCCTACCAATGTCCACCGTTGCAACCAGCCGACCCTTCTTTCCGCCTATGCATTGCAACCGTTCACCATATGCGTGTGCGTCGCCATTGTGCGCTAGTCGTTCAGGAAAATACCAATCTCGCTCTTGACAGATGAATCATTGGATATAGTTGGTGCCTCCTGATACTTGGTGCTTATCAAGGACTATAAAAAATATATATTTATGATTATTGATTTGTGGTTGAGAAAGAGTTTAATTTGATGATAACATTTTTCTATTTTTTCTTTCGAGGGTTTGAGGAACGGATGCACAACCTCTATCTTTCCTAAGATGTCAATTGACCGGATGAAAAATCCAACCGTCTAAATCATGATGGATGATAAGTTACTTTTACATCATGAGACTTCAATTTCTCATATGCTACAACTTGTTCTAAACTGCTTATCAACAATTTAGCCAGAGTGTCTCTAAAAGCCAAATACTTTGACCGAGTGGACCGATTTTTTGAAGCCACTTCTAAAAGCTCTTAAAGTTCTTATCGAGCGACCTAGCCATTCAACTAACCCTTTTAGAACAAGACCGTTTGGCTTATTTTATTGTCTTATCTTCTTATTTGCCTATAAACTAAGCTTGGATAGCTTCTCGAGATGGCTTGAAACGTCCGATGCGTTTTGATTGACTTAGTTTTTTAGAGTTTTGGGACGTATCTTCAAAACAAAAACAAACAGACTACCAAGACAGAATGTTTAATTTTTCGATTCAAAGATAAGTAGATAAAAAGCATCTTCAGCAACCACTTCAAATTTCTACTCTATAACACTATTCCCTACATATTTTTCTATGCCTCTAAAATTCCTTCACACTTTACACTATACTCTAAAAGATTTCTTTCCTCCGGCAACTACTCTATCCCTAAAAAGTCAGATAAACAGTGTTATGGAGTGTCTGCTTCGGATGCTCAGAAGATAAACCGAAGAGAAGAACCGTTTATAATTCCAAATGTACGTTCGGATCGCGTGCCGTTTCGTGCCAAGGGACGCGCGTCTTGGACGAGGAGGCCTGTGAGCCCTAGCTCCTGATTTTGATCTCGCTATGTACCCGTAGCCAGTAGCTTTTGTCAGGACTGGCGCGCGCATTCCTCTTTTCAAAAGATAGGCAGGCAGGCAGGCAGGAGCATGTGTGCATCTCTACCGAGGTGACAACAAAATTACAGGGAATTCCTTCATGGGGATCATGAGTGTAATAAAGCAACGACTAACTCGTCACACGCAAACGCATACACGGAGGGAAAGAGAGCGCTGCGTCGCGTCCTTTTCCTCCCCCCTGCATCATTTGCACCCAGAGAGAGAGAGAGGGGGGGAATCTGCGGAGGCCGGCCACGGTTGCCATCAGGGTTCACAAATCTAACTAAAATCGGTACGGTTTGGCATTGGCAAACCCACTTATAAAATCGATCTAAGTTCAAATTTTATAATTAAAATTTAACATAAATTGATTGGTTTTCAACATTAACCGAGAGGCTTCCGTCGTAAACCGAAACCAATCCCCAAGCAGTCAGTTTTTGATAAGCCGGACAGGGTCTGAACCAGCTGAACGACACTTCTTGGCTGCCAATTTAAAAATTTAAAACTTATTTAGTAATTTTTTAATGTTTTTGGACGGAAACTGACGTCAGCCTGTGGGTTCCGATTTCTGAGTATAGGAATGAAAATGGTTCGGATAATATTTATCTGGATTCAGATCTGTTTCTGGTTTTTTATTGATTTGGAACCTATTTTTCTATTTAGACGGATATGTATAATTATTCAAAATTTTAAACGGATATCGATATAGGTTGAGAGGTATACGACAGATATTGATATCCGTCGGATATTATTCTTATCCGGTTATTTGCTATCCAGATATCATTCGTATACAGATATAGGTTGGGTCCGAGCTCACTTGTATATTGGGCCTGCTGGTTGCTGTTGGTGCATGCTACACATGTACGTGCATGTTGCAGTGTTGCTACGCACGTACTACTGCACTAGCTAAGTATTTAATTTGTCCAAACAAAAAACTATGTATTTTATTCTTTAAAAAAAATTTCAAATAAAATATATTATATTATGTGTTATACATGATTAATATTTAGATCCTTGTCTAGCAACTAGTAAAATATGGTAAAACCTGCTTTCGTATTCATATTTGATACATATCAGGTTCATATCCATATTCGTTAGAAACCGTTTTTGAATCCATATCCGACACTATCCATATCTGAATTTATATACGATAAAAAATACGAATACAGATATCGAAAGATCCAATCCGATCCGTGTTCGGTCTGTTTTCACCCCTATTCAAGCACAGTAAGAAATTTGGGACCCTGGCTGGAAACGCGAGCTAGCCACACTGCTGTAGGAATATGACTATAGGAGGAGGGGCTTTATCGCTTTCGCCGTGGCCGGCCGGCGATGCACGCATCGATCGACCATACGCGTACATATATATGAAGCGCAGCGCAGTCTTTGGGGCCTCAAGCTAGGAACGGCAGCTTTATGCGACCAGATTTATGTGCATGGCGTAGCTACGCATGCATGCAGTGACACAGCCACTGAGCCACAGTGACTGCGTGTGATCGATGCGTATCACTCCTCATCCCCCTCTCCTTCTCTGTACTCTCCCCTTTTTGCAGTGCATGCTTCATTCTCTCTCTCTCTCTACACAAACAGAGAGAGCCGGGGCACAGTGCTTTTGCAGAAAGGGCTATTTTGCGGCTCAGCTTTCATCCTCCTCCCCTGTCGCTCTGATCGACGCTCTTCTTCTCCGTCCTTTCTGCTGTCTCGTTGCCATGATTTACGGTTGATGCGCCGATCGTAAGGGCATCTCTAGCAACTCTAAAATCAGACCTTTATACATCTCCTTTAAATCACTATTCGCTCCCTATATTTTCATTCTCTTCAGCAGAGCCTCTATCCAGAAAAACTATAGAGGTTGATATAAAGAGCCTCTAAATTTAGAGGCTGGGAGAGAGAAACTCTAAATTTAGAGGCTAAGATAGAGGCTCTGCTGGAGAACGAGAGATTCTAAATATAGGGAAGATTCTGTTTTAGAGGTTCTGCTGGAGATGCTCTAATGCACGCGGCCATTTCTACCGTCGAGATGGACGCTCTAGTTACCACCTTTCACGGATCGCTTCCATCGCCTCCACACGAGACGTCGCGCGCCGGACGTTTGATCGCGCGTCAACAAATGTTTGGGAAGATGAGCTTCACTCGGGCCTGGCATGGCTAGGGCATTTCTCATTGCTAGGAAATGTGCACAACATATAAGAAAAAAGATATAGATATTTTTAATTTGTTTGGCCCAAACACCTATGTCCACATGGGAGACACCCCATCTCATCTCATCGCAATGAGTCCAATGATACATCATACATGGTACTCACTCGTCCACTTCTATAAGGTGTATTTTGATTTGAAAAGTTAAATTTTGTAAGTTTTAACCAATAATTAGTCAAATTATATATATCGTTAGTGTACAAAAGTTGCATCAATATGCTCATATTTCAAATTACTTTTGATACAATGTTATTTTGTGGCAATTAATAATATATAATACATGAATTTAATGGTCAAAGTCTATCTTCAAAAACTTTCTCAAATTAAAATACACCCGAAGGGAGTACAATTTATTGTCCTAGGTAGAGAACCCTACTAGAATGGGAAACTTATTTCCACTATACAAACGGTAACTTTTCCTTAATCTATATGAGTCCCAAATAAGAATATATTATAATCCAGGATCTAACATTGTAGCAATAGTATAGAAAAGCTCAGCATAGATGTTTCGCCAACGGGTCATCACATTTCAAATAACTACATGAGTGCCATGTTCTGTTACAGATAAATATTATGTTACTTTTCATTAAATCATGATCCACATTATTGACCCACACACTCACCTTCGCTTTTACGATTGACTATGTCGAGCCTCCACATCCTTGGTACCACTATACAACCAGACATTTGAGCCATCAATCGCATGAATATATGGTACTATAACAGTAGTGTGAATAGCCCACTATAATTATTTGGAGGAGTTTCTATATGATGAACGTGCAAAAGAATAGATTATCGTCCACTTATTTTAGACTTTAATTATGGTCTTATGAACATATATTAGACTACAACTACTTCCAACATCCTGTGTGTTTTTCTTATTTACTTGGATGTGAATAATCTTGTGTAAATATTACATATTTTTATACTATATAGGATAACTTTCGTGATAGAATCTTATACATGGCGTACAAGTTGACTTATTGGACTAGAGAAAAACAAATCAATAGGAAGTAACCCTTACAATATTTGGCCCAGCGGTTGAAGAGAGGTTAATGGCGTACTACCACTCACCATTAGTCTCTTTTTAATAGTATTTGTCAATAACTAATTGAACAAAGCAGTGAACATTTTCGTAGAAATGAAAAACTACTAGTACATTAAAGCTCATCACATACAACTTAACATATAGCCATATAGCAATCAATCCGTTTTACTTAAGTTAGTTGCCGCGAAAGTCCACTTAACCCCCTAAACTATAAAAAGTTTCAAACAATTAACCCTCCTCGACTATGAAAATCAGAACAAACAACCCTCCAAGGTGGTTTTGATAATGGTTTTGGCATTCATAATCAGAATAAATCCAATTTAGCCCCCCTCCAATTATTGAAAATGCCCAATAAATCCATTAGACTACAAAAAAAAGTATAAAATATTTAATTTCTGTAAACAATTACAATATAATATAGATGTTCCAAAATTTTACTTTACATAAGGCTTTATTTATCTCTAATTGGAAATAGAGTTGTTTTTAAGCATTCAATTTCTTTTAAGAAGTATTAGCGAAAATATATCCATTTATAAATAATAAATTTCTTTTAAAATACACAAAAATATCCTTTTAAAATATTCACTTTATTTTAAGAAAAATTCATGAAACTATATCTATTTTAAAAATATTATATTTCTAAAATATATTAAAATATATTTGTTTCAAAATTTTACTTAAAATTTTAATGTCCAATAAATCTGCCCGGCTATATTTTTGTGGAATGATTTTTTGAAAAGGAATTGAATATTTTAAAATATTCTATTATAGTTTAGGGGTTTATTGGACTTTTTTTTATTAATTTGAGGAGGGTAAACTTGACTTATTCCAAGTCGAAGTGCCAAACCATTGTTAAAACCACGTGGGGGTGGAGAGTATTTGCTCCAATTTTCATATATAATTGAGGGGGTTATATACTTATATGTACTGTTTCATAGTTTAGGGGATTAATCGGTCTTTCATAATAGTTAAGGTATATAAAATAGACTTAACGAATATACATACAGTTTTAACCTTTGGAATGAAAATCTATTGATAAAGAAGACGAATATTCTGCACCGAAAAAAAATAGTACTCAAATAAAGCTCATCCAAGTCTCCCAGACACCTTATCAAACTGATTCGATTCTGACCTTTTGGACGAAAATCGTTGGGGGGGAAAAATCAGTGCAGAAAATCGGTCAGAACCTAGTGACCGTGAGCTCCCTCAAATTTTCACCTTTTGCAGTGTGCGTGCATGCGTGAGTGGCAGATTTGCAGAATCGGCACGGCGCTAGCTCCTACCAGCTGCGAAATTACGAAATAAAGCGCCATGGATTTTAGTGCGTCTTTGGCTGTATCTGAAAGGAATCAAAGCTACGCCTACACTACACTACTACTGCGGCCGCTGCCGCTGCTGCCGCCATCATGTATGGAGTACTGATTAGTAGCAAGCTAGCCTAGTAGTGGTGCACTGGTGCTACCGGTAGTGTGCCGTGCTAATGTTCCTAGGCGCCATAATTGGATTGGATTAGAAGGCTCTAATCATTCTTAATTAGTGCTGTGGGTGGCCCTGCCCATGCCGTTTTGCTGTTTGGGGCATCTCCAGGTTCCAGCAGTTTGCCCCATTTCTCTTTTGTCCTATCCCTATTCACGTATCATCTCATCAAATGGGGCTGCCCCATCCCTATTCACCCCTAACAAAGAAATTTCCATTACTATTCTTATACTCTCTTTTTTCCATTCATCTTTCATCATTTGTTTCTTCTGGTGATAGAACATCTTGACTTGGACAAGCCCTTGGAGATGCCCTTAGTGCCCAAGGATTATAGTTTGAGGAGTTGAGATACTTAGAGATACCAGATACAAAAGAGGTACTTAATAAATTCAATCATCCATCCATCTAGTAGGGGTAGGATTGGAATCTTTTTTCCTTTCCTCTTCTCTCCTCTCTCTCATCTTCTCATGGATGAATTTGGGCACCGGCGACGGCGGCGGCCACAGCTCTAGCGCGGGCGGCCATGAAGCGTGGTCCTGTGGCGCTCGAGCAGCCAGTGGCAGCGCATGTCCACGGCTAGGCAGACGGCGGCGATAGCCTCCGCTCGAGCACGAGCGGTGACGACTCGTGGTCCCACGGCACTCGGATGGGCAGCGGCGGTGTGTCCACGGCTAGACGGACGATGGCGGCATTGTGCAACCACGGCTAGCCGAACTATGGTGGCAACAGTCTTGTAGCTAGGGTAGATGGTGGCGGCGACCGATCTAGCGGCACTCACCCGGGCGGCGGGCCGTAGGAGTTGGGGAGGAGGTGCTCGGCTGAGCTGACAGTGGTAGCGTGTAGCCGACAGACTGGTTGGCGGCGGAGCTTGGCTACTGGAGGTCCTAGAGAAGGAGTGAGTAGATGGAAGAGGCAGGGAGAAAATACGAAAATACCCTTCTGCACATTAGTCCTCCGTATAGTGAAAGGAAGGCACTCAGAGGTATTGAGACATACCGTCTAATCACAACCATTGGATCGAGCCTGATGGATGATGGATGACTTTGATTGAAGGTATCATGATCGAGGTACCAGAAGGTACCAAATTCTGTAAAAAAAAAACCTAATATAGTTTATTGAGGCCTAATTATTTGATTACTTGGAGACAGTGACCTGCTGATTGATAAAAAAAGAATTTAAGTCGTATCGCTTTGCTTACGGATGCGGCCTCACCCAAAAGGGGAACTTCTTTGTTTGCATTGTGCGCAAGATCGGATCGTAATTTGGCAAAATCAAGTAAGCAGAAAGATGGGCCAATAAATGGATGAATCATGGATGAGATGGACGAATTTAGTGCGAGCTCAAATATATCTACTTCTCATGTGAACTTTAATTTGGGTCATGGATGACGGGTCCATGGATGTCTTTACATAGATCATAGTTTGAGAAGGTGGGAACCCTCTGAATTCAGAATTTATCATGGTAAAGATTGACTTTTAAGGATTTGCTATTCATATGTCAATAGCATGTGGATCATGCATCACATGTTGACTTATGAGTGATAAATCCTTAAGTGCCAATATTGGCAAATCCTTAAATGCCTCTAAAAATATCATTATTTTTCTAATGCACGGAATCGGAGCTAGAAAAACACATCTACAGTGCCATCCTTACATCATGGGAATCAGATAGAACTTGAGACCGATCTAAAAAAAATTAGAACTTGACCACTATTTTTAAATAATGTGTTACTTGCAACACTATCCATATGGAAATTTTTAATATTGAAAATTTATATACGGGTCACACGTTAAGACTCCGTTTAGAAAGCAGAATTTTTCCTAATTCATACGGGAATTGAATTGCTTCATGATAATCACAAAATGTTTTAAACAGAGCCTAGATACACGGACATGTTCCTATCTTTTTTAATGCATTAATTACATAGATGCCACTAATCAATGCCCTCTTTCGAGAACTGCCACTACTCAATCAAGTCTAAATCTGTCATTGCATGTTCGCTAAAATTGGAATCAAACCATTATGCGAATCTCAAATCAGCTTTCTAGCTCAAATGCCTAACTGGCAACATTTTTAGATCATTTTGCCATTCGGATCATTTTCGGATCAAATGCGAGCTCGGGGAGGCGAGGCTGGCCTAAAACTAGAGGGGGCGAGCTTTGGGTGTGGCGGTGTCGCCTAGCCCCATCTGCTCATCCTCGTCCACGCTGCAGTCACCAACAGCGCTGCTGCACGTCTTGGCGCGTGAGGTCGGGCCAACTCTTGGCGGGGGTGAGCTCGTGGCATGGAAAAGTGGCGGCGGGGGAGAGCTCGTGGCGCGCGCGGCCAGCTCGGATCCAGCGCCATCGCAACGGCAGCATCGGAGACACGTGAGCTCTCTAGTTCGACCATGTTTGGAGAGCTTTCAGAAAAGTTTTCAAGGTGATCAAGAAACGGTTTGCTGAAGCGTTTAGCTCGGAGAAACGGAAAAAAGTAAGCCATAGACCAAACCAAATGTGGCATCTGGTAAGCTGCTAGTAAGCGCTGGAACGATGCCGATGCTGATCGCGCCAGGCAGGAGCAAAAGACAGCTGCGCTACCAGGGACCTGGACAAGGACGCGTGACGATCCACGTAGCCAGCGATGGACGGACGCAAGCACGCAGCAGCCCGACCAACCAAGCCGTACGTGTGCGGCGGCGACACCACGTCGAGATCACGAGACACCGCGCTCGGTTCGGGTCGGGTCGGGCCGGCCGGCGGCATCGATCGCCGGCGATCCGCATGTCGCCTGCAGGGCGAAGGCTAGCTGGCTAATCGATTCATGTGGATCATCCCATCCCAAGGAAGACGATAAGTGGGCCTAATCGCTGGGCCGTGGTGCCGTTCCTTAACTCGCTCGTGGGCCGTGTCCAAATCGATTCATTCTGAAAGCAAACGTGGGCCAGGAAGACGAATTGGCCCGTAGCAATAACATGCTCCGACCGGTGAAGCACGCATCGCATCAAGCCAACCGAAACTGCCTATTTGAGTCGTTTTTCTGGCTTCTGCACACAAAAAAGCTACAAAGCTATATGAAATATTTAGCTTCACAAAACCATTTGTTGAAGCTCTGAAAGCTGCTCCTTGAAGGTTGAAGCCGGACTAAAAGTAAGCCAATCCAAAGGGCAAAAAGAAAAACTCCTCATATAGGTGTCTGATTCATGGGATTGCTTAAAAGAAAATTCAAAGTAAGAATGTTTTTTCCTTTTAAGTTTGGAGGAATGCTAGCATGAGCTATAACCACATCTCTGGATTTCCTTTTAAAAGTTCTGTTAGGAAAGTATGTGGCCCATAAAGATTCAGCTCATTTACTTACCCGCGGCCCCACAGGAGGCAAGCTCGGGGCCAGCAAGCTCGCACTCGGGCTTGGCAAGCTCGAGCCCGAGCTTCCTCGTCTCGGAAGCTCGGGCCTCTTGCTTCCTCCGGGCTTCTGAGGTTCAAAGGAACAGGACCCGAGGCAAATCGTGCCGCGTCGCGGACAGGATACGCTTCAAATCCCCAGAGTCGTCAAGAATTAAATGCTCACACTGTCTGCGAGGCGCTGGCGGCGGCTTCGACGGGTTGGCGGTCTCGTCAACCGCTCAGTATGGGCAAAGACACGTCTTGACCGTGCTTGATCCGTACAGTGATCGGAGATTACACTCGATTACGGTGGATTTAATACGCTACTGCAAGATAGCAAAAAGGCAACGACTAATTTAACGGACTAGCGCAAGCAACAGTGGCCGGAGGGCGCCTATAAAAGGTGCGCACTGGCCACAACGAAGAGGACCCCCGCTTCTGCACACACACAACACATTCGGAGAATAACTACTGTAGAACAGGAGCACTTGCACCCTCGTAGGAGCTCTAGTTCCCGGCGGTAGTTCTCCACATCTAGGTAACGGTAGGAACACAAACAGTGCCTTGAGCACTTATTGTACTCGAGGCCCAGGCTTCCCAAAGCTCGGACTTCACCCCTTGTACTCGTTTAAGCCCGGCATTAAACGAAGACTGGACGTAGGGCTGTTATCCCGCAGTGGAGGCCTGAACCAGGATAAAAACACTCGTGTTACTCCCCCTAGCGATCCGGTCTCGACGCGTCCAACCGCGTCGAGATCAAAGGTCTTTTCCTTCGGCAGCGTCCGGCCAGCGGCCGGGCCGGTCGAGAAAGGGCGCCGAACCTCGCACCCTCTTTCCTTGCTTATTGGCGCCGCGGAGGCTCGTCTCCCGGTCGCCGATAGCTGGCGCCCACCGTGGGGCCCGATTGCGGTCTTCTCCCCTTGATCGAGTCGAGGATGGCCTTGTTGTCTTACGACGACATTGATACCGTGGACCTCAACTACGACGATCGCGACGATCTCGACGACGTCGACGAGTCGTATGAGGAGTGGCAGACTAGTATCCTCGCCGGAGCTCAGTCCGACGAAATGAAGGTGGAAGCAACACCCACCTCGGAAGTAGCCGTTGCTCTCGGCTTTGCCGGCCAAGCGGCGATTTCGCCGACTCACGTCGTGAAAACCCTCATGGAGGACAGAGGCACCGCCACCATCTCAAGATCCGGACGGACAGCAGCAGTCTGTGATCGTGTCCGACGAGGAGGACGATCTGCGACGCAAGCTGGCGCCCGAGACGTCGGGGCGGCGAGTGGACCGGTGTGTGCCCATGATGGTGGAGGGTGCCAACGGCACCGCCTCCGTGGGTGACACCAACATGTCTCCTTCGCGGGAACCTGCCTCACGCCATGCCTTTGCGGCGTTAGGCGGAGCAACCCCGCACCAGCCACGCACTGACCTAAGCGGAGAGCACCAGCGGTGTGAAGCCGCTCGTAGCCTCTTCGCCGGGTCGGTCGGACGGACTTTGGCGGACATCCGTCGCAGGCCCACCGGCCCGACACCCGCCTTCGCCGCGCGCGCGCAGCCGACCACCATCGCCACACCAACCCAAAGGCCGCGTAGTCAGCAAAGGGTTAAGCCGATTGCCTAGGTCATGCGTGACCTGGAGAAGGACCCGCGAGGGTTCACCATGGCCGACCTAGGCGCCGCTGTTGCTGACGGCTTAGAGGAGCTCGCTGGGGATCTCGGCGAGCACCTTGAACCCATCACACACCGGTGGCTCCTCGGCGCAGCGGCAGAGCGTTTGGTCGCACCGCGAGCATCCACATCCACAATGACGGCGCTCCTCGGCGCGACCCCAGCGGAGTTTTTTCCCGCCTTGGGCGCTTCCGGCGATGAACCCCGTTGGAAACAATAGGGCGCCCTCGATGCGGCCTTCTCTGAGCTTTGCGTGAGGCCCCATGGCCTCGCAAGTTCAAGCCCGGAGCATCGAGAAGTTCGATGGGAGCAAGAATCGGACGAATATCTCATTGTCTATACTATCGCCATCTGCCGCAGCGGTAATGAGGTCGTAATGGTCAACTACTTCCCTACCGTCTTGGAGGAATGGCCCGAACTCGGCTGTTCAACCGCCGAGATTCGATCTGCAATGGGAACAGTGCAGGAGGCGCTCGGACGATTTTCGAGTGGCTCTGGCATACTGGAAGCCCCAGACCTCAAGCTTGTGGTCGGAGGGCGGGAGAGGGCTGCAGGACTATGTCCGCAGTTCGCCCAGTCATAACACCATTCCGTCGATCTCGACGAGGCCATCGTTGAGGCCTTCAAGGAGGAGTCTGAAATACCCGTTTCACCGAGGACCTTGAGCTCCATCCGGTCCACACCGCAGCCGATTTATTTCGTGCTGCGGAAGGATACATCAATGCCTCCGAGGGGGTGGAGCACAAGCGAGGGAGGACGGAGGAGAAGGCGGCGACCCGGACTGGCACAGATGCCAAGAAGGGCGACGCCGAGAAGAAGAAGAAGAAGAAGAAGAAGAAGAAGAAGAAGAAGAAGAAGAAGAAGAAGAAGAAGAGCTCTGTAGTCCCCGATTACGTCGCGACGGTGGGCCCGAGAGGCTGCTCTTCTGGCGGCCGCCTCCGTGGCGATCCGCCCGGCGGTGGCAAGAACGGCCGGCGCGAGGCGGGGGGGGTGAGCTCCTAGCCCGACGTCGGCCGGCCAGGGCTAACCCTCCAACAACACATCGCTTTCTCCATCGGCAATCTGCCACGACTTGCGAATCGCAGGGCGTGGGCAGCGGTTGGAGGACTTCTACGCCGGCGGGCCTATGACCGAGCTCCCGACCACGGGTGCTTGGACGACCGGCGCCTCAGGCGCCCATGGCGACGCCTTCCAGAGGCTTCAGCAAGACGTCGCCGTGATCTTGGCGGCGCTTCGCTCTGACAACAGCGACGCGAGCAAGGTCACGCCCAAGAGGTTTACCACCTCGAGAAGGGTAAGCCCGGAGACGCACCCCTGTGGTGGTCTTATCAGTTGATCACTTTCTCCGGGGATGATTGTCCCCCGGAATGACTAGGCCCAGCGCTTGCCGCTGGTGCTCTGCCCGACCATCAGCAACACGCGAGTCGATCGCGTGTTGGTGGATGGCGGGAGCTCCTTGGACATCGTCACTGCTCAACTTCTCGAGCAGATGCAGGTCCCACGATCCAAGATCAAGGACATTGCCATTCCCTTTCATGGCATCGTCCCTGGGTCGTCCCTACAACGGATCGGGCAGATCATGCTGCCCGTAACGTTCGGGACCCCCCAGAACTTTCGGACGAAGTACGTCACCTTTGAGGTGGTGGACTCCGAGCTCCCATACAACGCCATCCTTGGACGCCCTGCGCTGTCCAAGTTCATGGCGGCCACCCACCACGGGTACCACTGCATGAAGATCCAGGCTCCTTACGGGGTCATCACGATCAAGGGCAGCCATAAGGCCGCAATGGCCTGTGATGAGAGCGCTTTGGCCATGGTCGGACAGCTCCCCGAGCGTGGCCCGGCCAAGGCCGAACGGCCGCCAGTCCGTCCCAAGGTGGCCCTGCAGCCACAAGAGCCCACCAAAGCAGTCCCCCTCTCTGAGGACGACCCAGCCAAGGTCGTCCATGTAGGGGTCAACCTCGAGTCTAAATAGGAACTCGAGCTCGTCACCTTCCTCCAGGCTAACGCAGACTTGTTCACGCGGGAACCGTCCGACATGCCCGGAGTCCCAAGGGGGGTCATCGAGCCTGAGGCTAGCTGTTGACCGACAAAAGCTGTCGCTGACAGGCCTACGGCGCTTCCCAAAGTGGAAGGCCGACATCATCCAGGAGCAACTCGGTAAGCTCCTCCAAGCCGGTTTCATCCAAGAGGTCGAGCATTCCGACTGGCTCGCTAACCCGGTGGTCGTCAAGAAGAAGGGCGGGAAGTGACGAATGTGCGTCGACCATCGCGACCTCAACGCCGCCTGCCCCAAAGACAATTTTCCCCTGCCGTGCATAGACCAACTGGTCGACGCAACGGCGGACTCGACGCTCATGAGCTTCCGGGACGCCTACTCCGGCTATCACCAGATCGCGCTGGCAAGGGAAGATGAAGAGAAAACTGCCTTCATGACGTCTTTTGGTACCTTCTGCTACACGACCATGTCCTTCGGTTTAAAGAACGCGGGAGCCACGTTCCAGCGACTAATACAGAAGACGGTCCCTGATCAGATAGGGCGTAATGTAGAGGTCTACGTAGACGATGTTGTTGTAAAAAGCAAAGTCCCACGGGACCATGTGACCGACCTTCAGGAAACTTTTGCTAATCTTAGAAAGCATCAAGTTAAGCTGAATCCTAAAAAATGTGTCTTTGGTGTCCGGTCTGGGATGTTGCTCGGCTACGTCATAGGAAAGGCGAGCATCGGGGCAAACCCCGAGAAAATCGAGGCCATCGAGAATATGAGGTCACCAACCTGCACCAAGGAGGTGCAAGCCCTCACCGGGCGGATGGCGGCTCTCAGCAGATTCATATCTCGTCTCGGCGAGCGCAGTGCACCTTTCTGCAAGATCCTGCGCAAGCACGATGGTTTCGAATGGACAGAGGAAGCCGAGGCCGCTTTCAACGAGCTAAAGCGTTACCTGTCCACGTCTCCCGTCCTAGCCACGCCAAAGCTCGGGGAAGATCTACTCTCTACTTGGCGGTTGCCCTTGCAGTGAGTGCCAGTACTTGCGGTTGAGCGCGAGGGCAAGCAACGACTGTCTACTACGTGGCGAGTCTTGCATGGACCTAAGGAGCGATACCGAGGTCGAAACTCTTGTACACCTTGCTTATGGCCTTGCGAAAGTTGCGTCACTATTTCCAAGCCCATCCGATTACGGCCCCAACGAGCTTCCCGCTAAGGGATATCATCCGGAACCCCGACGCAAACGGGAGGATCGCAAAGTGGGCAGTCGAGTTTGGTGAATTCGACATCAAGTTCGTACCTCGAACAGCGATTAAATCCCAAGTCGTGGCCGACTTCTTGGCTGAGTGGACCGACCCGGCCGACCCTTCGGGAGGCTCGCCCGAGCTCACCAGCCAAGAAGCGTACTGGGCCATGTTTTTTGATGGGTCGCGCCAATTCGAGCGATCAGGCTGCGGGTTTGTTCTCATCTCCCCCCAAGGAGAACAAATTCAGCATATAATCTGACTCCATTTTCCCGCGAACGAACAATCTTGTGGAGTCTGAAGGCCTCTAGCCGCCCTCTGAGCATGCACTACGCCGGCATAAAACGACTAACGGCGAAAGGGATTCGAAGTTGGTCGTCTGCCGAATAAACAAGGAGTTTCAATGTTGCGATGACTCAATGGCGCGATACTTGGCGAAGTGAAAAGCCGGAGAAACACTTCACGAACTTCGGTGTGTTACGTTCCCAGATCGCTAATAGCTTTGGCCGATAAACTCATGGCTTGGCTCCTCAAGAAACCGCCCGTGGTGCTCGTCAACCTATTAAAGCCCTCTATTCCTCCGGAGAAGAGGCCCCGAAAGACGGTTGCCTTGACCCAAACGACCGGTACCGTTTGTTCCTAAACGAGCAACATGACACTGGATAGACGCCATTCGTCCGGTTCTTGGCGATGGGACAACGCCACGAGATCTGGTGAAAATCCGGCTCCAAAGACAAGCCCGGCCTTACCGATTACTCGGGGGCTTGTTGTACCAAAGGGGTTCTAACGGCGTACTTTGCAAGTGCGTGACCTAGGAGAAAGGCAAATTTCTCCTCCAAGACATCCACGACGGGATCTGCGAGGCCCATGCCTCTTTCAGAACCCTAGTTGGAAAAGCCTTTCGCATGGGGTACTACTGGCCCACTGCGTTGACCGACGCAAGAGAGCTAGTAAAACGTTGCCCAGCCTGCCAATATCATGCTCGGGTGTCCCACCAGCCCGCATACGAGCTGCAGACTATCCCGCTAACCTGGCCATTCTCAACATGGGGAATGGACATACTTGGTCCGTTCCCCAGAGGCCTAAAGGGCTGCACGCACCTGTTCGTCATCATCGACACTTTCACTAAGTGGATCGAGACCGAACCAGTGTCGAGCATATCCGCCCAAACGGCCAAGAGGTTCCTTAGGAACAACATCGTGACTAGGTTCACCGTCCCGAGTAAGCTGATCGCTGACAACGGGACATAGTTCATAGGTGAGCTATTCCAGGATTACTGTGAAGAGCTCGGCATGAAGGTCGCCCAAGCTTCGGTAGCTCACCCACATAGTAATGGTGCAGCCGAACGCGCGAATGGGCAGATCATGCAGGGCATCAAGCGCCGAGTATACGACGCTCTTGCCGAACAACGTCTGGCCCAGGTAGAAGAGCTACCCTCGGTGCTTTGGGCAGCCGACAACCTCTAATCAGACTCTTGGCGAAACCCGTTCAGACTTAGATCTGGCTCGGGCGGTCTTGCCCGCCGAGCTAAGACTTGGTTTAGCTCGTGTTGATTTTGCAGGACAGATCGACAACGACGAGGAGCGACTGTTGGATCTCGACCTATCCGAGTCCTACCGCGAACAAGCATTACTACGAGTGGCAACATACCAGCAATCCCTGCGACGGCATGCGGCTAAAAAGGTACAGATCCGGACCCTGCAAGTGGGCGACCTAGTTCTAAGACGAGTTCAAAACCTAACTCATGCCAACAAGCTTACCCCAAGGTGGGAGGGTCCATACACGGTCGTATCAGCCGTACGCCCGGGGCTGTAAGACTGGCTATGCCGGATGGTAGAGTCCTCAACAGCTCCTGGAACATCGCTCAACTTCGGAGGTTCTATGCCAGAGAAAAGGTCGTAAGTCTCCATTCCCCCCTATCACTCTTTCTTTTGACCATCCTACCATTCCCCAGAGAGCCCCCAAACTAACCCCAGCGACCCAAACTTTCGATCGGGCTTGGGAGAAAGCCCGGTCGTTTTCGATGATACATCGGCGGGATAACGGCCACTGTGAGGCCAACCCCGGATTCCTTGCACACGGGTAAGCCGATATCCATCGCACCTCGCAAGATCCCACGCGGGCACATGCTTTCCGGCCCTATATCATAAGCCCGCATAAACCTGCCATAGGCCCGGGATATCTCTAGAGTCCAACACTCTGCCTCTCGCAAAGAGACGGAGCTAGGGCCACAAGCTTCGTACAAGGCATACGGTCACTAAGCCGCGCCCGAGCTTCTCTTTGAAAGCTCGGACGTGGCTCGGGGGCTAGAGTCGATTTTTCAAAAATTGATCTCTCTAAACCACAACCGACCTTCTGTTGAACCAGAAGCTCGGTCGTGGCTCGGGGGCTAGGGTCGATTTTTTAAAAATTGATCTCTCCAAACCACAACCGACCTTCTGCCGAACTAGAAGCTCGGTCGTGGCTCGGGGGCTAGGGTCGATTTTTCAAAAATTGATCTCTCTAAGCCGCAACTGACCTTCTGTCGAACCAGAAGCTCGGTCGTGGCTCGGGGGCTAGGGTCGATCTTTCAAAAATTGATCTCTCTAAACCACAACCGACCTTCTGCCGAACCAGAAGCTCGGTCGTGGCTTGGGGGTAGGGTCGATTTTTCAAAAATTGATCTCTCTAAGCCACAACCGACCTTCTGTCGAACCAGAAGCTCGGTCGTGGCTCGGGGACCAGGGTCGATTTTTTTCAGGGTCGATTTTTCGAAGGGTCGATTTCTTAAAAGTTGATTCTCCATGGTTAGATACCCAAGTAAGGACTTCCGATCTTCTCTAAGCCACGCCCGAGCTTCTATTCAGAAGCTCGGCCGTGGCTCAAGGGCTAGGATCGGTAGGACTATACTGCGTCTTCGAACTTTTTCTTGCCTATACGACTACTCGTGATCGTTCGCACGCAGAAAAGAAGGCAAAAACAAAAGGGAGTAGCAACAACCACAAACAACTTTATTAAAAGACTCTGGAATGGCCCGCAAGCCAGTTACACAGAGTCCCAGCGGAAGGGCCCCAGAAACCCGACAATCTCATCAGCCACCTCGGCAAGCGCCGGGGCAGCCTCGATCAAAGCGCGGCAAGCGAAGCGTCGCGCGGCACGAACATCGACTAAGCGCCTCCAAGCGGATCAAAAGCCCAGCGAGTCATGGGCGACTTCAACTAGCGCCTCGGCCCTGGCGACGTCACGGGCGCACGCCTCCTCTTCCGCGATCTCGGCCATGGCGAGGTCGAAATCCACCCAAAGCTCCGCCAACTCTAGATCGGAAGCCATGGAAGCAGGAGGAGAAGGAGGTACAGAAGAAAGAAGTCTGGAATGAGAAGTGGTCGTCGCATCGGCCTCTTTTTATAACCAGGATTCGGGAAGCCGAAGCGATCCCAGGAGTAATGGCGTCGGGAAGCAGTTCCGACGCGAAACTGTTTTCAAGACTAAACGTGAATGTCTCTTGGGACATGGCGCAAACAGTCAAGACGACGATCGGCATTCCGGGGAAAGGGTGAACCGAAGGAAAAGAGTCAAAACAAGTCAACTGCATTAATCAAAGTTATTTACAAGGGCGAGCCGGATTACCGCCTAACAAAAAGGAAAAAGATGAAAAAGGCCTATGGCTTAGGCTGACACCTGAGCTTGCGAAGCTCGGCCAGCAACTCATCATGTTGGCCCTAAAGATCGAGGAATTCCTTCTCTCTTGCTCGGACGGTCTGCATCTTGACTCGCAGGGCTTCATTGGCCGCCTCCAAGGCCTGCACGGCATCCCGGTGGGTCTTCAGCAGATCCTCCGTCGCGGCCGCAGCTGACTTCGTCTGGGAGAGCTCCACGGCGAGGAGGTCGCGCTCCTCCACTGCGCGAGCTACCTCAGCATCACGGGACGCCTCATCGGCGGGGCGCCCGCGAGCTTCGATGGCGCGGTCACGTTCGGCCGTAAGGGTCTCCAGCGACCGGCGCGAAACTTCCCCGGCGTCATCCCGCGCCGCGGCTAGGGCCGCCTCAGCCGCCGCGACTTGAGCTTCCAGAGCCACTGCCTGGACTAAGCTCGAGCGAGTTTCCTCAAGCTCGGCGCGTGCGGTATCGGCCTGCTGTCGCCAACGCGAGCCATCCGCCTGCAGGGCTTCTCGTTCAGCATCATGCTTAGCCCCAAATGAGCAAGCAATGCCAACGACCTCGCGGTAGAACTGCATCAAGAGGATGGGCTAAGGGAAAAAGAAAAACCAAAGCAGGGTCAACCAAGCAATAAAAGCCAAGCTCGGAGACACTTACCGCCTTAACGGCCACAACTCTGACTTCATCTTGGGCTCACAAACGCTCCTAGGCACGGGCAGCTCCACGACCTAGTGGCCCGGGCTATCGCCCGAGCCACTTAGTCCTTTGGCCGCTTCCTCTACCGGCCCGGCCGAGCCTCCCGCAGGCTCGGCTACCTCTTCTGCAGGCCCGGCCAAGCCTCTCGCAGGCTTGGCCACTCCTTCCACAGGCTCGACCGAGCCTCCCGCCGGCTCGACCACTTCTCCCGCAACCTCGTGAGCTCCTCCTGACGGCTCAGCTGATTCCCCTACGAGCCCAGCAGCACCTATGGCATGAAGGCACGGCTCGGGAGAAATCGATCAGCCGCAAGCATCCACCATCGGCCCTTTCCCCATTCGGTTCGCCAGCCACTCCTCGAGCGACTAGCCCGGGACTGGCCGGAGTCGGATGGAATCTTGCCTGCCCCATGCGGCGAGCGAGAGGTGGTGCTCAACCCACGCTGGTGTCGCCGAGATCCATCCCGAGACAACCAGCGGAGCCACGCTCCACAGCTTCACCGGGACGACGCTGGCGGCCGTGATGACCCGGACGGGCCAGTCCCAGCCGAGGAGGAGGGTGTCGCTCGCGTCCAGTGGGGGAACGGGTATGTTACTCCTGTCAAAAAGCTTCTGAATGCCGCGGAAGTCGATCGGGCACCACCCGGTCGAGGTCCGTCCCTCGACACGGAGCGGCGCCAAGCGCTCGGTGCCGTCATAGGTCTCCACCTTCACGAAACACGGCACGGGCGCCGTCCCTGCGTGCCACCAACGGAAGGACGAAGGGCCCCGAGCCCCGGTCCGGATTGCCCTGCGAGGTCGTTCTCCCGCCACCTCCTCCGCGACACTGGATGAGTTTCCCTCTTGGGGAGGCAATGTGATCGAGAACCAAGGAAGAATCAGGGCACGATCGGCCCAAGGGCCATGGTAAATGAAGAAAGGAGACAAGAGAAACCAGCAAGCACGAGTGACTTATGTGCAAGCTTGACGTCCGTCTCGGCCAACGCATCGTCCGAATCATCGTTATTCAACACCAGTCAACGCCTCTTGGCGCCCATTTGGCATCTCATGCGGCCGGATCCCGAGCAGGAACCTCGGCCGGGCCGGATCGGGACGGTCATCGATGGCGAGGCGCCGCCGCCAACGCGAGCGCGCCTTTGCTCGAAGCGACCGGTGGCTTCTTGGCGGCTGCTTTCTCGCCGTCCTTTCACGCCGGGCCGAGCCAGCGTCGCCGCCGGCCGCCGAACTGGCGACTCTGAAGTTGCCGCCGGCTCCCACTCCCGCTTCCTCTGCAAAAACAAGTCATGGGGCGTCATTGCGCCCTAAAAACCGCTTCCAGGGGCGCCTAAGCCCGCAGAAACACGTACCTCGTCCAGGACATTGTGGACGTCCGAGCCTGACGGCTCGTTGTGGTTTGCGGGCAGAAGAAGCCCCACGGCCCGGCCCACGTCATCCTGGGGCAAGGCTGCAAAAGAAAAGAGCGGGAACATTACAAACGCGCCTGAAGGAAAGCTCGGGCAAAGGACTGCGAGATCGAGAACAAAGACTTACTGGAAGTGCCTTCGCGGGTGAGATCGTCCCACCCGCGGATCTCGAAGAAGGGGCGAACTCGCTTCCTCAGCGGGCTCACCCGGTGCCTGGTGAAGTCGGCTACAATGTCGTAGCCATTGAGCCCCCGGCTGGCAAGATCCCGAATCTTGGCCGCCAGGGCGACCTCCGCTGCTCCAAATGAGGTCGAACATCGTCACCTTCCCGGGACTCGCATTCGCGAACCATAATCGGCAGTCGTCGAACATCTTGGCGTAGTACCACCGCGACGCCCACCCCCCGACGTTCTCCTTGGTTTTGAACACCGGGTACGAAGGCTTCATGTCGCGGCGGAGTTTGAAGTAGGCGCACCTCGCCACATTGTTTCCGCCGGTCGTAGTCAGCTCATAGAAGTGGAGGAAGAGGCTGACCGACGGCTCCACCCCGACGAACGCCTCGCAGAGGTGCGCGAAGATTGTCAGGAACAGGATCGAGTTGGGATTGAGATTCACCAACTCGATCCCGCACTGGGCCAAGACGGCGTCGACGAACTCGGACTCCGGAACCCGGAGCCCATGAACCGCAAAGAGCTCGAAGTAAACGAACTCCTTGCTCTCGGGCGAAGGGACCGCCTCTTTGCCGGCTGCCCTCCATCCGCCGACCTCGACGTAGCTGGCGGCTTCCAGCCCCTTCAGGTCGTCCTCGGTAAGGAGGCTCCGCGTGAAGGGTGCCATCGGAAAAGGATGGATCGGAGAGAAGAAAGACGGCGGAAAGGCGGAGGAAGGAAGAAGGCAAAGGAACGCAAGTAGCACAAGGCAAACAAGTAGTACATGAGGGCGTGAGAAGAGACGGTGAAAAGGGAAACCGCCTGATATAAACCGGCAGGGGGAGACGAACCGTCGCCTGTCCGCCGAGAGACGTGGAAACCGAGGAGGAGGAAGCGGCGCGCGTAACCGCGCCGATTTGGGATTCCCACCGGCGATGGGGGCCCAGCAGCGTCTGGCGAGCATTCGCCAAAGCGATTACGGATAAACCTCTGAGCGGCACGGCGCGGTGATCGGGAAATTACACTCGATTACTCGGTGGATTTCGTACGCTACCGGCATGGCAAAAAGGCAACGACTAATTCAACGGACCAACGCAAACTACGATGGCGGGCGCCTATAAAAAGGCGCCTGAGCCTGCGAAGAGGACCCCCGCTTCTGCACACACACAACACATTCGGAGAATAACTACTGTAGAACAGGAGCACTTGCACTCTTGTAGGAGCTCTAGTTTCCGGCGGTAGTTCTCCGCATCCAGGTAACGGTAGGAACACACACAGTGCCTTGAGCACTTATTGTACTCGAGGCCCGGGCTTCCCAAAGCTCGGACTTCACCCCTTGTACTCATTTAAGCTCGGCATTAAACGAAGACTGAACGTAGGGTTGTTATCCCGCAGTGGAGGCCTGAATCAGGATAAAAACACTCGTGTTACTCCCCCCTAGCGATCCGGTCTCGATGCGTCCAACCGCGTCGGGATCAAAGGTCTTTTCCTTCGGCAACGTCCGGCCAAGCGGCCGGGCTTCGGTTTAGGGGAAAGGGCCGCCTTCAGGCCTCGCACCCTCTTTCCTTGCTTATTGGCGCCGCGGAGGCTCGCCTCCCGGTCGCCGACAAGTTCCAATGCAACTTCTCTCCTCCCCTCTCTATCCTCCATATAATCTCTCTATCCTCCATATAATCAATTAACATTTAATATCAGAATTCATGTTTTTTTCCCTACGAGGTGATCAAACACATCTTTTTGTACATTTTCAATGGTTTTGTTTCATGCATGATTTAACATGTCATGACATTTTAGAATCCCTGTATTTTTAGAATCATGTGCATCAAACATACCCGTAATGCAGAGTCATAGCCAATGATTTAACTCCATCCAAAAGCATTAAGCATGTTGGCCACACAAGGTACTCTTCAGCCCCTCTCTAAAAAAAAAGGATATCTATGGCTTTCATTCGGCTGAAATCTAGGGATAGGGATTTCAGTTACCCCTCCCTCCCCTCTTCCTTGCCTCTAGCGCTGCCCCCGCCCCCTCTACTTCTTCTCCGGAGCCGCCCTTTCTCCATCCTCTTGCCGAAGTGCTCCGCGTGCCTCTACCAGCATGATCAACCAACCTACTTATGGTTGGTAGCGCCCTTGCTGCTCCACCCTCCTTCCCCCTGCCGATCTCACCCATCCTAACTCTGAGCAGCTATGTGTTGATTCCCCATGGATGTTGCCCATTGCCCTTCGACACCTCACAGCTTCGGCGGCGCCACCGCTGTCTCACTGCAGTGCCTCCCACTGTCGGGACTCCACCTCCCCTACCTCCTCTAAGCCCATGGGGCAAGGGTGAACCCTCTCCTAACCCTATCTACGGTGGAGCTTTGACGAGAGGCGGCAGCGCAGGGCAAAGCAGAGCAACGAAGGAGCTGGGGGAGAGAGGAGGGGAGGAAGGGATGAGAGGGAGAGTGTGGACCATTAGATTGCAATCCAACTAACGCCATCGACTGAAGTGATTTCACAGTATAGTAATCCGAAAAGAAGTACTCTTATCAGCCAATCATTGATTGTGATGTGCTATGCTGCTGATGTCACATGGAAATTTGCCTTAGCATGGTCTTGAAATGGGAGAATGAGAACTGCCAATTTTATTTTTTACTTGTCTTAGGACCCAAAAAAAAAAAAGCTTGCAACAGTTTTCAGATATTTAATGTTTGCCTGCCCATAGTACCATTGCCATGTTGCAAGCAACAGATGGTCTGAGCCAAATACTTAGCTGAACATGTTAAAATTTTCCCAACAAAATATTCACACTGCAACTGCTATGCAGAGAATCACTGAAACAAAGCAGATTTATTTTGTCCCGGCTCCAGCTAGCAACCTGACGCAGCTAAGGAAAATTAGGCAGGTGCACACAAATGCCATATGAAATTCTATACCAGAAATAGCAGGAGGTACCGGTCCAGTTCAATATACAAATGCCCTGATGGTCTTCAGACATACGCACACCACATTAGAAACTTCTCACTGTGTCTGAACTAGTCTGGAGGCTGATCTCTGTGGGCATTTGCTGCTTTAAGCCACTTCAGTATATGGTTGTCAAATGCCTCGTAGTCAGGCAGAACCACGTTTTTTTCAGGCTCGCACTGTCCGTCTGACAGCCTGGTTCATAAGAACAGCCCATTGTTTCGTTTTAAAATCTAAAGAATGCCAAAGCGTCAGCATTAGTTACAGAGACAAAGTCCAAGACAGCAAAGTAAAAGGCTTTAAGAATGTGACGGCCAACGCACAGCTGCATATGATGCTAATAATTTCAGCTCACTTTGTCCAGCATGGAGGCACAAGCACAATCCAGAGGAAACAAATCTGAGTGGATATTCTTTCACACAATGTTTCATTTGCTATACCTTGGTACAAGATGGCATTCCCCCAGAAGGGTTTATGCATATAGACAGGAAAAAAAGACTTCTACAACACAGATGTAGTTAGAAAAAATCAGGCAATAACACAACATGAGCATCATGCATTTTGCAAGTAGAGAACATGAGGAAGAACATTGCTTAGTCTGTCTTGCTCTGCGCTGCTTGGTTGAGTTTAACTGGGCGTGCCTCAAACCCGCCTCCCTTGCGGTTCTCAAGAGTGTATGGCATGTATGTTCCGAGGATCTTGTCCCACATGACGAAGAATGGCTGCGAGAAGTTGTACTTGTTGCCATAGAGCTGGTGGTGAATGTCATGGTAAGCACTGTTGTTGCTGAAGAAGACATGGAGGATGTTTCCAGGGAGCCACAAACCACAGTGATCATCGACAGTCTTGATGGTTGCAAACGAGAAGAAGAATATGGCTGTCCTAGGAGTCATGCCGGAGATGAGGAACGAGAGGGCACCACCGATGGTATCCAGAATGAGGCCCTCAAGGGGATGGTTGTAAAGAGCTCCAAAGGCATATGGGACCACAAGAGTGTGGTGCTTGGAGTGGACATGCTTGTACAGGAACTTGTTGATGTGCATGTATCTGTGCATGAAGTACTGCCATGTGTCCATAACAAACATTGCAATGACAAATTGCAGTGCTATGACCAGGGCAGGAGGTTGCTTCCTTATGGTACCACTTTCATCACCGATGACCTGCATTTTGATCAAGTTTCCAGATCATAAGTACAGTAAACGCATATGAAATTTCATCAGGTAACTAAGAAGCAACATTATGAGTCAAAGTTGGCCCAAAGAGAACATTTTTCAGTGGCATTGGCATTTCCCTGCATACTATTTCAACCCTTGATGGGTAATAAATCCCTAAATCTTCAATTCATAGTCTCATTGCAACCCCTGGAAGCAATCTTCCTGACTGAAATATAAAAGCAATTTCTCCAACTTGAAAGCTACCGACCTGCTTCAATTTACATAACAACTAAGCTTAAGGCACATTCGACAGAGAAACGCAGCGCTCTGTCATGATTTCATAATAAATCTCACAATCTTTCTTTGTTATCTTTATAATCAAATTATAAATAGAAATAAAAAAGTGAATTTGTTTCCTACTAGCCTCAAGACTCTACATTTACGGGTGCTACTAGCCAGGTGCTTCATTAGGCCAAAAAAAAGCCTGAACTCACTGAATTCACCTTCATCCATCAACTAGCAAGGATTAAGCTTTGGGATTGTGTGATGGAACCATGTTAAACCCATACTGAACAAAGGTCTTAATAAACTAACACAACACTACCAATCAATACCATGAGTTCAGGCTTCAGAGTTCAGAGTACTGCAACTAAAGGCTTTTCATGGTGAGAAGAAGACAAGCTCAGGATGATTATTACCGCGAAGAGGAGGAGCGAGACGGCGATTTGGAAGGCCTGCTGGACGAGGACGCCCTTGACGACCGTCCACCTGGAGACGATGTTCTTGGTCTCCTCCCCCTTGGGGTGGAGCCGGTAGTCGTCCATCCCCATCCCGTCCAGCACGACGTAGAGTCCCGAGTAGAGCCAGTACACCGCAATCGGCACGAAGGTGCCAAGCAGCTCGTCGGAGATCGCGAATGCCATCTTGGTGCGCCCCCAAACGCCCCAAATCTTCACCGCCGGAAGCTTCCCTGCCTCTCTGAGCAAGAACGCAAACACCAGAGCGTTAGACCTGGCAGTAAATTTGGGGGCAAACACGTTACAAATCCCAAATCTTGGGACCAAATGCACGGTTGCAGCGGCACATTCGCGGGGCTGCACAGCCCAAATCCCATCCGAGGAACACCGGCATCGGTGAAACCACCAAGAACCGCAAATGCGCAGCCCCGGAGGCGATATCTCGGAGCCGAAGCCACCCACAAAAGGCCATTTTTCCGCCCAAGAACTCAACGAATCAGGCCGGATCTCGCTCTTACCAGGACAAATCAAGGCTGCAAGGCTCCAACAGATCGTCGCTCTAGCGAGCCAAGAAGGCCTTTTGGTTTCTTGGACTGCTCCTTCTCCGAGATGGGTGGATGCTGGAGGCTGCTGGTACGGCGGGTACTTATAGCGAGGAGGGCAATGCAGTGGGTCTGCGAAGGCCGGCGAGACCGGCGACTCGTCCGAGGATTTTGAGAGACCGAGCGGGAGGGAGGAGGCGAGAAGGGAGAAGCCGAGCCGCCCACTCCTCCTCCTATGACCTATCTGTTGCTGTTTTGATTTTAAAACGGATTTTCGGCAGCCATAGAAGGCTCGCTCGCTCCTGGCAGTCCACGCTGTCCTGGCTTGGCTTGTCTTACGCTGCCGTGCTGCTGGAGACCGAGCTCCGGGGCTGACCGGCGACCAGTGCATGGGAGCTTACAAGGTGGCAGTGGCACACAGGAAATAGAGAATTTGTGCCGGCCGGTACACAAGATTGCATGGGATCTTACCTAGTAGCACACAGAATTTTATGTAAAGAGCGGTCAGTGGTAAATCTCATTTCTTGGATCCCAAATAGTAGTATTGAGAGATCCCCGAATAATTTCTTAAGTTAAATTTGGTAATAAATTTACAAAATTAGGCTGCCAATAGCACTACACCTTGGGACACTTTTTTCCGACACTCCCATCAGCCGGAAAAATACCCATTACTCAGCTAGTTATATGTTAGAATAGACTTTGCCGACTGGCAACCATCGGCATCCCGTAAATTCCCAATTAGTAAGGTCATCTTTAATAGACCCTTTATTTTTCACTCTCTATAACCACTATTTAGTTAACTCTCTAAAATTTATGGCTCTCTGTCTTTACAACATGTCCAACAACCTCTCTAAATATCACTATATATCTTATGTCTCCTATACTGTAATCGTTAGTTGTAACCACCATGAACTACCATCCAATTTAAACAATTGAGTGTGTATTGGATTTAAGTTAAAGCTATTAATATATCCCAATGGGAGGAGTGAAGCTCTGTACAAAAATGCATTACGGCTGCTACAAGAGACTACTAGTAGAACTACCTGCTAATCCTAAAATCTACTCCTCATTTGTGGCCCTGTCCAAATCGTTGACATGTTCTGAACATGGATAACAATAGTCCTTGTCAGCATCAGGGATGGGCTCCACGGCTCCACGCGATGTCACTTGGGGATGCTAGATGAGAATGCGTCGTCGGGCACCCACAGTTCGTGAGCCTGATACTAGCGCTCCGTGGGGTACACGTCCTAGACCCACTGCCACAATCTATTTAGACTGAGAATGGGCGATGGAGTTGGTTGGACCAATGGTAGTGATGGAGACGCACTTTGGGCTGGTGACGAAGGTGGAGGTAGAGTTGGAGCCGGCGATAGAGGAGAAGGTAGAACCAGGGTGGAGTTGGTAGCGTGGCGGCGCTGGTCGTAGTGGTATAACCGCATCTCAGGGGCATAAACGATGCCTCCTAGCCCCAATGATGGTGGTGGTGGTGGTGACCAAGGAGGAGACAGGGAAGGATGAGCTATTACAAGTAGGTGTGGCAAGGTGAATGAGGAGGCGGAGGTGAAGTCAGGGTCGTTGGTGGAGGAGGAGAGGCATGCAAGGAGGAAAAGGGCTGGCAGTTGGGAAGGAGGCCACCACTTTATAGCCGCACACCAAAAGACGGATCGTCTCCGAAGACAAACTGTCTCACTCCACCTCACCTCAGGAGCCCGTTGTCGTAGTACTACCGCCTTGGGACGCAGCTACTACATTCACTTCTGCTTTTGATTCAACGTGGTAGGAATTGGTCGTTTGCATCAGCGTGGACTGGGGGAGGGGATAGCAAGAGGAGAGAGGCTCGTCGGATTTGGCCAACCTCTCTCTTCTCACTAGCAAGTTCGTTGGGGATAGCGAGGTTGCTGGAGTGGCGCTCCGTTCACCCTCGCCCTTGTGTCGCCATCAAAGAGCAAGCCAGGTGGGGGCAGTGTGGGTGCTGGAGCTGGTCTAAGATAGTACGAGCAAGTCCAAGCGGCCCTATTAATCACTTTTAAGTTAAATTTAGGGAATGGATTGACAAAATTTGGCAGCCAATAGATCCCTTATCCCACCCCCTATATTTAGAGGATGGGTTTTGATCCCATATTTACGGGATTAATGAACATCCCCTAAATTGGTTTCCTCTCACTTTCGGGTGGGCCCGCTTTCCATTTTTAGTGGATGAAATTTTAGGGGATAAAATTGGAGAATAATTTAAAGATGGATCCATTTTAAGCTCAAGGATCCCATAAATTTGGTTTTAGAGGATGAAATTTTAGATGATCTCCTGGACTTTCTTGATCTCTCAAGTCCCAAGTAGTAAATAGCTAAGATTCACGGCTACAACAGTAATACTCCCTCCGTCAAATTTTATTATTTTGGTTCGCACATAGACAAGAAGACATTGTCCAAATGGCTATATTATCGTAGTTGTCATCTCTAAGTACTAGTTCAACGCATATATGTAGAAATTCAAAATAAAGTTGAATATTTATTGGGACATATAGGGAACAGCACACTAAATTTGCATTGGGCTATGAAATTAGCCTTATATTTATAGATAAGATCGTTTAAAAGATAGGCCTATAAACTTGGATAGATGGAGTACAGTTCATAAAGAAAATATTACCTAAAAATATCTTATTTGCTGCAACATCTACGAGAAGCTTTGGGTTGTTTGGTAGTCTTATGGCTTTTGAACCATAAAAAACTTAAACCGCTTTTTATGAATTTTAAGATTACTACGGGAATCCAGCGATTCAGTCGCACGATTGTAACACACCCTAAAGAATGAGGTCTAGATATTTATTGTCCTTATAGTGATTTGAATGCGGGTGGTGGACTTCACAACCAAATCATCGTACCACCTGCCCTAAAGGTAATTCTCTTTAGAAACCAATTTTCGTTAGAAGCCAATTTTTAAAAACTCTCAATGTTTAGGGGGTGTTTGGTAGGGTCCGGCACTAATTTTTCAGCTCTGCTCTACAACTCCACTGTGGAGCAGATCCACTATGGAGTTGGAGCTGTCAGTGGGTGTTTAGTTAGCAGGTTGGCTCCAGATTCAAGAATGAGGAAGATTTTAGGTGAATGGTCAATACTATCCCTTGGTGGATATTAGCCCAGTGACAGTGGTGGATAATTACCTCAACTCCACGTCTATTCTGATAAATGTGGTCCGCGGAGCACCCTCTAAACTGTTCTACAAAAATAAACTACGAGGGAGGCTGCTCTATAGAGTTGCCTGCTCCAGAGTTACGTGGAGTTGGGACGTTTGGCACTGCTCCGCTCAGATCCGGAGTGGAGTTGAGAGTTGGAATTTTGCCAAACACCCCCTTAGTCTAACCAAACATTTGACTTATCAAAATCATTCTTTGAAGTTAGCATTTCAGACATAGTTGTTCCAAATAGGACTGCTACCATGATTTTCTACTATATGCTACTAAAGGGTGCAACTGAAACAAATATTTTCTGATCGACTGACTCTGGTAGTTTTTACGATATCCAAGTAGTTTTCTCAGATCAATATAGTTTGTCTCAGATACGGATAGTAGATATCTATTGGATATGAGAATATCCGAGTTTTTAATTGATAATATCCAAATATCAAATATAGATATTATATGAAAACCAGAAAACCTGTATCTCGGTGCCTCCTTAAGATATCCTTTCAAGCTTTCTATTTTCCTTGTAAAAAAACTTGCAGGCTTTCTCTCCGCTCAACTCCTGCTAAATTCACTTAGTATATAATTATGTAAAATTCACTCAATATTCATTCTATTTTCCTTCAAGTTTGATCATTAATTAATCGTTGTTCATAATCTATCTTTGGTCTGTTATATATGTGCTATAAATGATAACTATTTTTATGTGTTATTCGACTAATAATATTTGTATTCGTATAGAATCCGAGCTGTATATGCTCCATATTCAAAATTGATATTATCTAATATTATTCTTATACGTATTCTTATCTGATACTATTCATATCTCACTTTGTATCCGATAAAAAATACAGATACAATATGAAATAACTGATATCAGATCATATTAAATCCAACTACCAAATGCTCAACAGATCAAAGTCAAAGGGCCCCCTACCCGATTGCATGGTACGGGAACTGATCCTTTGCATCCATTGAAGGAGACGAACATGCACTAATTCCATTCGATCTCAAGAAAAATGGGCTCGTTCGGGCAACAAAAAGTTCGTACCAATTTTTTTTTCCCTTGTGGAAGCATGGTATTATACATGAAAGCTTGCGAGCGACTCGCTGTGCAAGAAATTCTTCATCGATGATCATAATGGATGTAAATTACTCATTCGCAAGCAAAACAATACGTATGTAATTAGTGATTTAATACCTTTTTATTTCGTTTATACCCAGCACTCTATGCAGTTTCAACTTTCAACATTTGGCTTGCACAGATGAGCTTGATGCTGATCAAGCATGGAGTCAATTTCAGTACTTCATCTATTTAATTTTTAGCGGAATAAGAAATCATCAGCTGTGATTACAAGGATTAACCTACTGGGATGGTCCCGCTTGGTGTTCTGCACATGGTACACCAGATTGCTATTGTATTTCGTCAAATCTGGGGGAACATGGAATTCGGAGAAAAAGACAAACAACTCGGGAGTCAATTTGTGATGCACAGTTTTATTTATTTTATATTTTAACAATACAGGCTAAGCAGAAGCCATAATGTTCGAGAGCTAAAAAAAAGGGAATTTTGCTCTAGGACATTATAAATTTCATGTCATTTTTTATGACACTTGTGAGTTATTAACATATGTCTCATGCCATTGACACATGCAGTGTTTTACAACATATATATGAAATTTAGATAATGTTTGGAGTGAATAAGCTGAATGAATAAGCTGGTTGAGTTAAATGTTAAGCTGAAATTCAAAAGGTTCTTGAATTTACTTCTCAAAGCTGGTTCACTTCGTTTATATTTTCATGATAAAAAACCAAAGCGTTTAGCTTTTTAATTCAGTTAGGCTTAAATTTAAGCCTAAATCAAGCTGAAACAAACATACTCTTAGAGTGTTATACAGACAATTTTGCCCCAAAAAACCTACTAAAATTTCTCTGTTGCTCTTTTGTAATTTTGGATCTGTTTGGAATATGGTAAATTATAGGAACCTCATGTGGAACAGTTTAATTCATGTAGGAATAGGGAAAACTCTATTCTCCGTTACGAACAAGCCACCATTCGGGGCTTATAGAATCCAGCCAATAGCACGTTGTAGTGGTAGAACACCAGCGGAGAAGGCGGCTTGCAATTTAATTTATTAGGGAATGTTCTCCTCAGCTTATTATCTTATTTTATCTACTTATCTTCAAATTGAAAAGTCAAACGCTTTGATTTTTACAGATCATTTTTTTTTTATCATGAAAGTGTGTTCCAAAGCTTTCAGAAACAAGTTAAATGAAACATATTGAACTTTTTAATCTGTGTTAAGAAATTCTCAAAGTTTAGCTTATAAGTAAATAAAATAAATTGAAAAGGACGGTCTTCACAAAAGCCGCTCATTTTATACCAAACCGTGCGGTAGGGCTGGAAGCATGGATGATGGCTCGGTCAGCGACGGCGTATGGAAAAATATTGCAAGCAACCGAAGCTCTTGGACCTGACGACATTTCCTAGCGCTGCTAGCATCTCAATTTTCAATCCCGGCGTCTTGGCTTTTACCGTGGAAGAAAAATGCTCCAGAGCTCAGTTCCATGGACAAGTCGACGCGTCAATGATATTGCTGGCTTGCTGCTATGAGGAAGGATGCTACTACTTAGAGCATCTCTAGCAGAGGCTATAAAACAGAATTTTCTCTATATCTAGAATCTCTCGGCCTTCAGCAGAATCTCTATCTCAGTCTCTAAATTTAGAGTTTTTCTCTCCCAGCCTCTAAATTTGAAGGCGCTCTATATCAATCTCTATAGTTTCTCTGGATAGAGGTTCTGCCGGAGAGGATGAAAATATAGAGAGCGAATGATGATTTAGAGATAGTATATAGAGACCCGACTTTAGAGCATTATCCGGGATGCTCTCAAGTCTGTGCACGTACAAGCCAAAGTTGAAGGCTGACCGTCATGGTATAGACGTACCAAGTCTGGCAAATCAAACGCTGAAATTTTACCAGAAACAGTTATGCAAGTCCATGTAGTCAGAGCTAGGGTTTTGATAATCGGTTTTAGAAAAAAATTTTGGCAGGGTCCCATAAAGCTGATAGTTCATTTTATCAATGATAATTCTTGAAATACAAATTTGCATTCATAAAAAATCTAAAAATTAAATTTTAGCAAAAACAGCCAAATATATCTAAATTTGATCAAAATTTATCAAGACCAATATTATTTGGCCGATACGAAAAATCATCGGAGGTAGCCAATAAAGTCAATTATCCCCAGTAACCCCGGATAATCGGCCCATTATCAACTCCGAGGTGAGAGCTACCTGACCACCTATAAACCAGGTCAGGCAGGCCGTGCTAACTGGCGCAGGCCAATACGACCCGGCTGACGAGCGCACGGCCGAGGTGGTCAGGTTAAGGTTGCTGAAGTGAAGGAGCCCGTGAGGACAAAGAGCAGCATTACTTGTCATGAACCATTCGCCATAGAAGAGTTGCAGAAAGTGGCTGCGTCCTCGAGCCTGTCTATAACAGTCCAGCTGTTAAATTTCGTATAGCTATACATATCATTAGCATGTTCATTTGTTTTTATGATGATTTACAAAAATTTTGCATTCAACCACCATACTCTATGGTGGGGACATAAGGCTTTTAACTTTAAACCCTTTGGCTAAGCCACTAGAGTAGTGAGACCTAGCCCGACGGGCATGTTCCTTAAATGCCCGAGCTAGATGTAGCTTGCCCGAGCAAGGTAGAGTTCACCCGAGCTCTATCAAGCAAGGTAGTGACTATGCCGGACTTCACCGAGCTTAGTTGCTATCCATCCGAGCTAAATATCACTTGTCCGAGTTAGAAGATGTCCGGAGGAAACGCCTGAGCTATAGATGGTTGGACCGAAACAATGAAGACCCGACCGGCAAGGAGAAGCTCGAGTAAGCTCGTACCTATTCAAACAACCCACCACCATATCTGTTCTTTATTCCTTTTTGTCTTCCGCGATGATCGGTAGAATCTTCTATCCATTGGTGACTTGGGCGGTCTTTGACAATATCGGCCGAATCTTCCATCCATCGGTGACTTGGCGGTCAGAGGCGCCAGACCCTCGACTTTTCTTACCCAAATCTTACCCGCAGACTCTCTATTACAGGTAGGACTGGACCCACTTGTCAATGGAAGAGTATACCTCTATTTAAACCCTCTCCACCCACTTCAACCAACCCTCACTCTCATTCTTCCCACGTCCAAGTTCGGATAGCAAAAGAACAGACAAGTCGTTCTTCATCTCCACCTCCACCATTTTCAAATCTCCCCCCCCAAACCACCAAGAATCCATATAGGGTGTTATATATCGTTGGAAAGCTGAAATCGTTGGCTATCTATTCCACTCCTTGGTAAGCACATGTACAAAGGTTTGCTATGGATTTCTCTTCCTTTTCTCTTTGCTGTTCGATTTTGGGACAGCAAAGACTGATTTCGTTTTCTTCCCATCTATGCCGTCTTTCTTCAAATCCAGGCCATGGAATGAGCAGGAGTAACATCTATAATTCCTAGGCTTCAAGTACATCCAACTCCCTTGCACGTTCACAAGGATTTGGGTGAGTTCTTCTTGCCTTTTGCATCTACTTATTTGTTTTGAACAGCAAGTGAGGTTCTTTGCTGTTTCCTCATCTTGCATGTCATTTTCCCTCACATGCAAGCCTGGAGATGGCCAAGAAGAGTTCATGCACGAGCTAAAGGACGTCTAGGAGCAGATCCAGGCTGCTGGAGTTGAAGGGACCTCAAGGAACAAGCTAAAGAGTAGCTGAACCGCGTTCTGGACAGATTACTGTCCACCACTTCGATCTCCTCATCTTTGGGCTCTCTATTGTTAAGCGAGGCCTTCCTTGCTAGGTGAGAACCCAATACTCCCTCTCACTTCTGTTTTCACCATTTAGCATTTATGGCTAAGCTGTTCCTTGGTGGAAACCGAAGCCTTAGAACCCCTAGATCTGAAAACAGCCTGTTTCAACCTTTCTTTGAGCAGTAGCCTAGTAAGTAAGCTCTATAGAATCAACCGTAGCTCGGATGAAAAAGTGTTCTACATGAAAATTGTGCACCAGGAAATTTTCTACAACTTTCATGTTAAGCCCGAGGTTAGCCGAGCTTATTAGGACCCCCAAAAGTGGCTCGTACTGAGCAATATACAAGCCAAGTGACTTTCCCGAGCTAGAGCTAGTTGAGCCCGACTTTGGCCATGTCCTAGCCGACCAAGCTATGCCATATCCGACCTTGTAAATCCACTCTTGACTAAGGCAATGTCCTTCCCGAGCTAGGCGACTCATTCCCGAGCTTAGTCCTTACAGCCCCGAGCTAGTTTTGCACCCAAACTTCAAATAGCTCGATCTCACTCATCCGAACTCGGATTTGGGTGATTCTTTTTGCAAAATCTGCATTAGGTCATGAACTTTCTGAATATCTAAAAATATTTTATTCTCCTATTTTTTTGGTATTTTACTTGGATTTTATTTGATGTTCTTGCTACCGAACATTAGGAACCGACGTTCCGGAGGAGCCCGGACTTGATCCAGAAGCTCTCCCCGACTACGACCAGCAACAAGGCACTTATACTCCCCTCATTTGACTCACCATATTGATCATCTATTTACATGCATTGATTTAATTATATCCTATCATTTGTTGCATGCTAATTTCGAGTATGTTACCTGTTGGGTAGAGGGTAGTTATGTCCTACCCAGTGATTAGTACCTTACTAGGCTTGACACCCTTATTCCTTTGTAGCCTAAGCATGTACTATTATTTATGTTGTGTCACGAATGCTTAGCAATGCTTAGAGTCAACGAGGTAAAGCGATCAGTGGAGTAGTCCATTGGTCGTGTGATTCAATTATTGATGTACTCAATGTTCGGTTTGGATTGATGAGTATTTGGATTACGTGTGAGAGCTAAGTTGGACTCGAACGGATGATAGAGGATGATGGGAGGACGGATCCTGGACATGTAGCCCCGTTTGGGTAATTAAGGACCGAACATCGGGTACCTTTCTCTCAAGTACTATACGTACGACCACACGTGTTTTATGGGGACACTTGGCTAACTTCCTGTGCATGCTTGAGCCCTTGGGTACCAGCGGGGCAATGTGTTTGTGGGTGGGGTGGCAGGGCGGACCATCCGTGGGGCGTCCTTGTGCTTGGGTGTGATGGGCCTTGGACAAATCCATCGCAGCAGTTAACTCCCTCCTGCACTCGTGGAGTGGGGACCGATAAAGTTAACTCAGGTGACCCAATGGACTGACATGTACATCTAGGAGGCTTCGGCATGGCTTGCTGTGTCGTGTGGGTAAAGTCGTACACCTCTGCAGAGTGTTGAACTGTTCGAATAGCCGCGTCCCGGGTTAAGGACGAATCTTGAGTTGGTTAAGCTGCCATTTGTTAGCACTTGGTTACTGATTCTGGTTATATGGTTTGGTTATGTGTTCATTTCCGAGCACTGGGTTGCTCGCGGTGTCACTGGTCGGATAGAGACCGGGGGACGGATAGAGTCCCGGGTATGTTTTGATATGGCCGGATAGAGGCTATGGACGAATGGAGTCCAATGGATTGATGATGGTGATGATATATATATATATATATTGATGAGATGATGATATTATTGCTAGTCACATTGATTTAAAATGTTTTATTCAAATGCCATTTACAATCTACTTATGTTTACGTCTTGCAAATGCACTTTGTGCTGAAAATGTCATGCTAACCTTCCATTGGATACATTATTCATGAATGAGGATATACATTACCTCCTAGTGCTGAGTACCAGTGGCGGATTCAGGATTTCAGAACTGGGGGTGCACAACTATATGATTTTTTTTAATGCTATATAGAAGCATCACACCATTATAAAAATAGCACATAAATATAAAGGTTTGTAAAGTAGTTAAATTGCCAAATAATTGGTCCATATAAATTCTTACATTAAAAAAATAAAACATAGCATGCAATAAAATGAGCATGGATTGATAGAAATAGTACCTTATAATATTATTTTACGGGTCTTCATCCTTAATTTGGAAACGCTCTATTTTAGTATCATCAGTGACTTTGGAGAAGATATCCCGCTCAATAAATGTGATCAAACAGTCGTTCAAGAATTGATTATCTATACTATTTCTTAACTTGTTCTTCACAAAATTCATGGCAGAAAATACCATTTCAACACTTGCTGTTGCCACCGGTAAGAGCAATACTAATTTGAGAAGCAAATAAACCAACCTATATATGTCATGCTTGTTGGTTCGAACAAGCTTAATTGATAGGTCCACAATACCCTTAAGATCTTTGAACCTATTATCACTCCGCAAATCATCAATGAAGTTATCTATTTGAAAAGGAAGCCTCATCAAATCTATATCTGAAAACTCATTTGGATAAAACTCTGCAAGCTTAAGTATTTTCTCCTTGTCAAAAGCTTCAAAAGAGTTGAGTGGATTGAAAGCGGACATGCAAACAAGAAGCTCCCGAGTCTCGCCTGCACTGGCGCACTGCTGCACGGAGCCCGCCTGGTGCCTGCCGAGTGCCAACCGCCTATCGGCTTGTGTGTACGTCGACCGCAAGCAGCCGCCGCCTGCCGTTGAGTAGCCCATAGCCGCCAGCCGTTTTGGGATTTTGGATTTTTAGTTGCCATAACCCAAGCTTCACAAACACCGCACCAGGCACCAGCGCATCTTACTACCTGAGCAAGCTGCTTGTTGATTCTTTAAATGGGCCTCTGTTTTGGACCGCCTGTCGGCTTATTTGGACCATATATTCACTAGGAAAATGGGCTCTGTCTGCAGATTAGACCTAATACTATATAGGGGTTCTTTTGTTTTCAAAATTTCTGGGGGTGCCCGGGCATACCCGGCACCCCCCTGGATACGCCCATGCTGAGTACCATCTGTACTCATACAAGTTGCTATTATTTCAGGTGAATATGACCCCACGCTTGAGTATTACCATCAAGCGGGTTGCGATGACACTAGCGGGCAAGCGGAGTTCTAAACTTCCAGTCGGTTGCCCTTGGGTTATGAGGTATACCTTCTTGGCCCTTTTGGTTTTAGTATGATTAAGACTTCCATTGTTTTGTTGTTGAACATCTTATGTTTTCGCCAGTAAAACTCGAATTATGTTAAACTTATTGTATGGACAGCAGTTCATACCCCGTTGTAATATAAGTTTATGTCCCTTACCGTTTGTATTGTGTTATCGATCCACATGAGGGTATGTGTGTGATGGTAGCGATCTTGGGAGCCATCACGAGCACATATCCGGCACCGGTTTACATTCGTTTCAACGAAGATCGCCTGTGTGTCTGCATGCATGCTTGGGTTGGGAGCTAACATGCTCGGCTTGCTCCTGGGCAGCTAGTATGTTATTTACCAACCACATGGACAGCGAATGGGCAATGACTTCTTTGAGCCGAGTGTGAAAAAGGGGGCGCCACACTATTCGCAGAGGCAATTAAATAGGCTAGGGGCTGTTTGGTTGCCTGGCCTTGGTGCGGCCAAGCCCGCGTGGCCAACACGGCCGGTGTTTGGTTGGATGTGCGCTGCCTGAGGCTAGGCCTGGCGCATGCAAAACACTGGCCTAGCCCAGGGGAAACGCCCACCACGACCGTTTTCCTGAGCCAGGCCCAAACAATGTGTCGTGGGATGCGTGCGGGTGGACAAGCGCATGGATGGGCGGTGATTTCGGCGGCGGCGCGTCTAGGGGACGATAGATCTGGCGGCGACATAGATCGAGCCGGACACTACCGTAGATCGAGCCGAATGGATCTGACAACGGCGTAGCTCGAAGAGGCTAGATCCGGGCAGGAGGAGATCTGGATCCAGGTAGGAGGAGATCGTCGAAGCTCGAAGGAGGTTGTCCGCGCTCAGGTTGCGGAGGCGTCCAAGGAGAGTCGCGTGGGCAACCAAACGCTAGGACAAGTGGGCCAATCTAAAGCGATGCATGGCAACCAAACACGCTGTCCTGCACCACCCCAAGGCTTGGCTCAGGTAAGGCTGGCCAAACAGCCCCTAGGTGTTTCATGAGAGCTGAAAGGACCATGTATCAGCTTCAGCTTCTGGACAAGGTGCACTAACCTTTGGCAAAAGGCATAGTGATGTTCTACATCAATTCCCTTGGCTCGTTAAAAATCTTGGTATTCCGACGTAACCATTCAAGTGTTCAAGCAATACATGTGTATTCTTAGATCAAGAGGAATCTTTTATATTTTTCACACCCAAAATAGGAGAGCATGTTTTGACAGAAATCCTGACAAAAATGAAACCTGGATGAATAAAGGGTCCTCCCTACCTGAGATCGGAGCCGCGAGGCATTGAGGCCCATGACACTTGAATGTCATCAAGCCATCAACACGACAAAGAGAGAGGATTCATGGATATAGCTTGCACAACCATTCAACAGCTTCCATGAACAAGGCAGTGCTATTCCAGTGAGTGGGTTAATGGAAACACGAAATATTGCTTACATAAACCCCAGCTGCGGGAATGGCGACAAACATCCTACTTTAAGTTTGGATAGTTCCCACCAGGTGCCAGCCGATGCATTAAGGTACATGATGGTAAATGCAAAGCATTAATCATCGGTACACTGGTGCACCAGCGAAGGAATAGAGTGATGAAACTGGCAAGCCAGGTGCATTAACCCTTGCTGAGACAGACCTCTGGCTGGTTTGGACATAAGCAGGGTTGGAAGTCTCATACGCAGCTGTCACATACGTTGATTGATGAGGGAGGTCCACAGCACGAGTGACGAGTTGGTCAGAACGGTAGAGCTCCACATGATCAGAACGAGCAGCAACATCTGGACGGTAGAGCTCCAGATGGGAACCAAGTGCAGAAATCTCTCCTGGACGGTACAGATCCTCCACACGGGCACCATAGGAGGCAATATCTCCTCGACGGTAGAGATCCTCCACATGGGCACCACGCGCAACAATATCTCCTGGACGGTAGACATCCTCCACACCTGGACGGTAGACATCCTCCACACGAGCACCACGAACAGAAATTTCCCCAGTCCGGTAGAGCTCATCCGGTCGATCAACACGAACAGATATTTCTCCAGGCAGTGCTGTATAATCCCTTGGAGGTATTGGATCCCTAATGCTGAAATTCAAGAATTTTGTTGGTCAAGAGCACAGTATATAGTTCAAGAAAAGAAATGGAATTACAAATAAAAACTCAGTTTGAATTAGCATTCAAGTCCACACCTACCATACACAAAACATACTGATTCTGGATGAGAGAGAATGACAGAAATTACTAATACCGCATGGTACATAAAATTTTAAAAATAAAATATCAGTGCCACAACTCACAACCAAAAAGAAATGTTTTTTTAGTGGAACAGCTAAAAGGAATGTCAAATTCATTTCCTCATGGTACAAGAGTACGTAATTCACAAACCAGCCACAGGAAACCTTACCAATGAACATTTTCTTCATTTAGCATCAAATGAGACATACTTTCAGAACATATTTTAAACTTGGGACTAAACCTATGTGCAAATAGAAATATTATCACGTTTTCACAAGGTATGACTAAGATCACATTTTCTTAGGGCATGAGTGAACCAAAAAAACTCCTCTTTTGCACTGCTTAGAGAAAACTATCGGCACAAGGGACCTGTAAACTACAAGAGGGTATTATGTTTGGACGGAGGATCACATTAAATTTCTCTGGAGGTTAAATATTTTACAGGAAGACAAAACCTATCCACAAGAATTCTGTAATGTACACTGCTTTTTGACACATTGATTGCAAATAGTACAGAGAGAGAGAGATACACAACTACAATTCCATCTCTCTCTGCACAGATATTTTGTACATAACCTAAAATGCAAGTTAGCTATGGCATTATTTTATTTATAGCATCTAGGCAAGACAATATCAAGCCGAAATTCTGTTAAAGAATACTTAGAAAATGTTAAAGAAAAGCTTATATACACCTTAAACTAAGATGGGAATTATACAAATATTTGTAAATTAGATAACATAAGAGCATTTCTTTTGCATTTGTAATGATGAATAAAATGGAAGGAGATTGGTGTTAGATAGCTACTCTCTTATAAGTTTATAACCAGGGAATTGATCATATTCCATAGTGTAAAGGAGACCACAAAAATGCAAGGTATGCCAGTTGAGATTACTAACATGGAAGTCCAAAAACATCTTCACAATTTCTTTACACAGGAACAAACTGGGATTTCTTTGCACAGGAACAACTAGGTGATCAATTTATGTCAAAGTTTGAATATTTAAGTATTTAACTAACCAATGGAAAGAACAACTTAAATTAACTGAATGCTCAAGTATTTGTCAAAATCCAAATGTTTTATCCTTTTCAAGTGCAAAGGTTGTCCAAAGCAATAACTAGCACGATCCATTTATGTCAAATTTTCAATATTGAACCAATGGAAAGATCAATCCTGAACACTCAAGTACTCACCAAAATACAAATGTTGTGTTCCTTTTAAGTACATTGATTGTTCAACATCATATAAAAAAAATTTCTTGGTGAAATTTCAATGAACAATATTAGAATGAACACATATTGTACAAGAGTAGAAAAACTAAGCATTGCAACTTACCGCTCAGGCATTGGATCCACTCGAGAGCGATAGTATGTATCATCAGATGAAGGAGCCACATGATTGTAATATGCAAGTGGGACATGCCGAGGTTCTGGCACAAAAGGCACATGGTGAGGCTCTAGGGTAAGTGGAGCATGGCGAGACTCTAGGGCAATAGGAACGCGGCGAGACTCTGGAAGCACTTGCTGATAATATATGCGCTGATCATCCTGGACATTGGCCAAAGAATGGTCAGGAAATGAAGCAAAACGTGTTGCATCCTCAGGAGGAGGAACACTTACAAGCATTTGTGAGCGCCTTTCTTCATATTGATGTGGCTGCCTTATTTCTTCATAGTGGTGCCTTTCTTCATATCGATGTGGCTGCCTTCTTTCTTCATAATGGTGCCTTTCGTCAAGATGGCCCCTTGGAGCTGATTGAGGTACATTGACAGGCTTAAACAGCTCTATTAGTCTACGAACCTGCACAAATAAAACATCAATAACAATAAGCTATACATTGGCATTCATGTTTGGAATCTCCCTGGCCATTCTTTTGAATTAACATATATTATACAAAAATTCCAAGGATGCCCACTTGTTTAGAATTGATCTCCGGGTTGAATTTGCCCTTCGAAGTATAGTTCTCTTTGATGGCATGCTTGAAACTACTCTCAGGAAGAGGAAGGCAATCTTTTTCAATCTTAAATTTCACCTATATTAGACATGTAAAAAAAAAAATCAGTAAGAACAACATTAAATACTTTGGCATGAGGCCCATCTTCAACCAAAAGGATGTGTAGAATCTTGTGCACACAAATTAGTGTGTTACCATTGGAAGTACATAAAACTTTGCATGTGCCACTACAAAGTCTTGAAAATTTATGTCACGAGTCTAACATGGTGAGCTAGAACCCACATGCTAGTAAGATAGCAAGTGATACATACAAAATATCAACACTTTTCAACCTACAGTATCCTAACCTTACTCATGCCAACCTTCAACCCACACAACGAAAGTGCAACAAATTGGCCCTTAATAGTGTAATTACAAAACTATACTTGCAAACAAGATACAACTAGGGTAAACATGGAACTAGGACTCCATTTGTGTACTCTGTGCCCTCTTTAATTCCTCATTCATCAATATCTATACTTCACTATGATCAACAGTGGGCCATGATCAATATCATCACAAGTGGCAATTTAGCACTACCATGGGAATTACAATTGACAATCCACATCATCTTTTCCAAAAAGAGGGACGATATGCATTAATTTTGACATGATTTTGGCACATCAGTAACAAACCCTCCAAATGATTGAACAACAGCCCTTTAGCGAGTAGTGAAAAAAAAATCATCAACTATCATGAGAAGCATGCATCAATGAAATTCTTAAACAGGATGAATGTAAATGAAGGCCAATGTCATGCAAAAGAGTTATTAAGATGACCCGCAATTTTATCCAAAAAAATGATAGTGCAGTGTCACTTGCGATACTTCAGCAGGCTCTACTAGGAGGAACTAGCTTAGTTTCTCTCAATAGAACATACAAGCTGGGCTGCTTTATGAACTAGCCTAATACAAAAAGAGTAAACTTATCAAGAAAGCGAGATGTGTCAAGTACAAACACATTTTATGGGGTGCTAACATGTTAACTCTTTACATGATAATTTGGAAAAAGAGTAAGCTTATCAAGAAAGCGGGATGTGTCAAGTACAAATCCATTTTATGGGGTGCTAACATGTTGGCTCTTTACATGATAATTGGAAAAGCTTTGGGCAGATCTAAGCCTGAAGGTTGTAAAGAGATAGGATCCCTCATACATAATTTCTCCATCCAAGGAGGTTCATTAAAAATTTTCCATCCGTTGTATCCTCTCGTACCTTGAAAGTTTAAACCAAAGTCCATCCGTACCTCATCCAATGACTCATTTGAAGAATCAGTATGTTAACACCTCCAAAAAAAGGGTTTGCATAAGATACTTCTAGGATGCATGTTGAACCAAAACCTGTGCCTAAAGGCTTGTGCACTAAGATTACACTAGATTGCTCCTAAACAAAACCTTAATAATCTCAACGAGATCTCATCCAATTGCCTGACCATTTAACATGAGATTATATGTGATAATAAAAAATAAAGGTTTCCAAGCATATCTCGCAATTGGTATATCACTCTCATAAATGCAAAAGCTTGCTATACCATATGAACCAATCATGCTTATAGCAAATTCTTAACAAAGCAATTCCTTTAGATGTCATTCTGCTCTGTGAGTTGAATTAACCAAAAGTCCATTGCAGAAGAACACTCGAGCATAAAAGAATAGGAAACTCACAGATGGAAAATATCAAAGAAATTAAAGGGTTTGTTCAGTTCTCTGAAAGAATGAGAAAACATAGAATAAGGAATAGGGCACTGAGTTAAACATTCTCTCTTTAATTAGCTAGCAAAATGCATCACAACCATGATTGCACGATGGAACATGGGCAGTGAACATTCTTTCACAAGTCTATTACATCCTTTGGACACATTACCGATGTTTGTTTTGTTGCCAAACAAGGGTGCACACCTCTCATTACTGCTGTTTGTAAAAGTTTGCCAATTACCAATGTGGGATCTTTTACAGTACTCCAACTTACCCCCTAGATCTTTTACAGTACTCCAACTTACCCCCTAGGGGGTAATAGACCACTCAATGGATTAAATATGGATGGTCCAAATGCATTCATCTATAGGGCTGGCACTTTGGCTCGTGTTCGCGAGCAGCTCAGACTCGACTCGGTATTTATCTCGGCTCGGGCTCGGCTCATGAACCAAACGAGCACGAGCTAACCACCATTTCCAGCTCGGTCACCTGACCGAGTCGAGCCAAGCTTCGCTCGTGTGGACTTGCTTGCAAAAAAGCCTCTGTGAAAAAATATTGGAATAAGTCCATTTTACATACCTAAACTATTAAAAAAGTTCACTTAACCCTCTAAACTATGAAACAGTCTATTTTACATACCTCAACTATGAAAATTAGAGCAAATAACCCTCTAGGGTGGTTTTAAATGTGGTTTTGCCATTTATAATTTGAATACATCTATTCTACACTTACAAATTAATGAAAAATTCAATGAATATAAAAAACAATTCCTTAAAATTTTGAATGAATATATATTCAATTAAAAAATTAAAATTACTATTGATAGGGCTATAATGGACTTTTTCATGAAAATATATTATAGTTGTTATGGAAAAAATTCTTTAATAAAATTCACAAAATATAGTTACTTTTGAAATATTCGAATTCTTACAAAAATACATGAAAACATTGCCATTTCAAAATTTTACATGAAAATTTTACTATACAATAAATCCCTAAACAATAAAATTTTGAAATAGATATATTTTTGTGTAATGTTTTAAAGAAATTAATTTGTTTTGTATTTTAGGAGGTTCATTGGACCTTTTTTGACTGTTTCAATAATTTGATGGTGTAAAATGGACTTGTTTAAATTATAAATAGCAAAACCACCATATGGGGTTATTTGCTCCGGTTTTCATAGTTGAAGTACATAAAATAGGCCATTTCATAGTTTAGGGGGTTAAGTGAACTTTCTCGATAGTTTAGGTATGTAAAATGGACTTATTCCAAAAATATTTACCATTAATATTGGGGTTAATTGCATCCATGCCATTATTAACTTGCCATATGGCAAAAATGCCATTATAAAGTGTGAAATACCTGACATGTCATTATAAAGTGCAATTCATTTCTTTCATGCCATTACGGACCCTTTACTGCATAGAACTACTCAAAATACACACTGAAATACCAATATATGCGTTGGCTGGTGGGCCCCGCCTGTCAGACCTTATTCTTCCTCCTTCCTCCCCCTTCCTTCTCTCCTTTCTTCTCTCCCATCTCCGACAAGCTCTGGCCAACCCTCCTCCCCTCTCACTCTCCCTCCCACTCCTAGATCTAAGTTGTAGCCGCCTCTTTCATATAGCTCCCTCCTCAACTCGTGCTCACCTCTCCCCCAGCCGGTAGTCACTGCATTGCACCCCTCCTTCCCTCGGCCACGTCTCATGGCGGACGCCCTACAGTTCTTGGCCATCCAGGTGACAACCCTTGAGCCGCCACCGCCAACATTGGATCCACGCCACCCAAGCTCCCAAGTCACCATCAACAATGGATCCATGACGCCGGAGGTTTGTCGCCGACCTTGGATTCATGATGTCGGTTGTACCGCTGAAAATTGTCACCCCGTCATGTTAATTCTTTCCCCTCCAGTTATCTTGCTATCCTTGATTCACATGCCGATATCAACGATTGGACCATCCGATCTGGCACCTTCTCTGTCGGTGACCATGACTGGACCATCCGATTCTATCCTGATGAGGGGGAGGGCTTGCCGAAGCTCGTCAGAGATGAGAAGGAAAAGGAGTTGGGAGGAAGAAGAAAGGAGCGTGGAGGAAAGTCTAACAGGCGGGGCCTACTAGTCAGAGCGTATATTGGTATTTTAGTGCATATTTTGAGCTGATATATGCAGCAAAGGGTCTGTAATGGCATGACTGAAATGATTTGCACTTTATAAAGGCATGTCAGGTATTTTACACTTTATAATAGCATCACAACTTAATATTGGCATGGATGCAATTAACCCTTAACATTGGCATGCCCAACATCCCACACCCACTCATCTTCTCATTCTGTAGGCCATTCTAGCAGCCCATTTAGCCCATCACATAACCCTAACCGCAAACGCCACATCCACTCCCTACCTTACTCTTCCACACTCTAGTACTCTCCAGCCACCACCACAATAGGCGCACAAGCATAGAAGCTTCCCTTCTTTTCCTCCTAGGCCTCCTAAACCAGAAGCTGCTTTGCTCTTGCCTCCTCTCGAGGATCTCCTCCCTCCTCCCCATCCTATCCTCTCTTCCCTTCTCTAGTCCGGGCACCGCCTGTCATCTCCTCCCTCTCTCGATCGGGCGTCGCCTCCGTCCACTCCACCTCCCCAACGCAGCCTCTCCGTTTCTCCCTCCACTGTCATATAGAACGACGACAAAGACACCAGGGTCGTGTCCAAGTTCAGAGGAAGTGACAATGTAGGCATGCACGAGATGCGATCAACCTCGTGAGCTGGCCCAAGCTTTTCAATTCTCACAATCTCAAACCAAGCCTTCCTAGCTCAGTCAACGAGCCAAGCCCGAACAGCCCTAGCTCGCTCAAACTCAGCTCGTTGCCAACCCTATAGACAATTGGACCATTGGAACAAATTACAAGCATGTTCGCAGTAGCTGAGCTAAATGAATAAGCTGGCTGAGCTAAACGTTAAGCTGGACTCCGAGAGGTTTTTGAATCTGCTTCTCGAAGCTGGTCTGCTTTATTTATGTTATTTTTAAGAGTTTTTAGAGGTGGCTTCATGATTAAAAAAAAAAGCAGGACTAAAAAAGCCAAAGCGTTCAGCTTTTCAATTCAGCTAGGCTTAAGCTTTAAGCCTAAGCCAAGCCACACCGAGCATGCTGTAAATAAACGGACCAAAATAATCTCGGTTCATCTTAAAAAATCCCTACAAATACAAATGCAGAATAAAAGACAACTGTAACTAGCGTTTATAATCCATAAATCAATCTTAGGAAAACGATAAGGCCATCTAGGCCAACAAAAGAGCTTATTTGTCCTCAAAATGAATTATCGGCAAGACACCATGTATACCCATATCCACCATTGTTTTGCGTACCAAAACAATTGGTGCACCTCAGTCTCACACTTCCTCCAAAACAATACATACACCCACTGACCCACACACAAGGAAACAGATCACCTGACAACCATATTTACCACATAAGGGTCTAAACAATGTAAGAACGGGATTACCTGTGCAGGGAACTTCCCACTGAATGAATCTCGCACAAGGTTCAGCCCACCCTTTGATGTCGCATTGTACACTCCGTACAACAACTTCAAATCAAAATCATACAGGAACAGCTTTGTTCCTGGTCGGATATTCTCCACCATCGCAAGCTTCCCCCTAGGAAGCCCAAACAAGCGGTTCTGGAAGCACTCTGGTTTAGTCTGTGCATTGCACATGAATATAAGCCCTCCACCCTTGCTACTACCATCCACTTCCTTCTTTCCCCGTTCCACCTTCCCCTTCCCTTGGCCCTTCTTCTCCTGCTCCTCCTTTTCCTTCCCCTTCCAATTCATAGCTCTCTCCCTAGCCCGCTCTCTTTTGGTCTTCCTCTTGCCATTACCACCGCTGTTATCAGCACCCACACCATTGCTGGTGGCAGCTGCAGCATCAGCAGGCTTTGGCTTTGGAGCCGATGCCGCTGATGCTTTAGCAGTGGTTGGCGATGGTGCCTCTTCAGCAGACGGCTTAGGCACGGGTACCGAGGCAGGTGCATCGCCGCCAGCAGTGCCCGCAGAGGTGGTTCCGTTGGCCGCTTCCGCGGCAGCGGCGGCAACTGCGGCCATGGCCTTCCGCTTTTTAAACTTGGACGCTTTGATCGATCCAGGGGTCGAAGCGTTGATCTTGGACTTCTTGGTCACCCCGCTGGCGCCGGCGCCCGCAGAGGCCGCCTTGGCCTTGGCGGCGTTGGTGAGCTTCTTCACCATGGCTGCTCCTCCGAGCAGCCTTTTGGGGAACGAACAAACGAGAAATATCACCACAAAAACTGCATCGAATCCGTCAAAATCGAAATGATACAGCGCAGGGGGGTTCAATGATTCAATCGTGCGGCCTAGAAGAGCAATTCAGAAAACTTTTTTTTGGGGGGTAGGGGTGTCGGGGGTGGGGATCAAGCGGAAACCCTAGATTACGAGATGGGGAGCGGGCAGCAGCGGCGTACCTGGGTAAACAGCGAGAGGCGGCCGATGCGGAATGGAGATGCGATTATGCGAAGGGAACCGGAGGAGACGGGATAATAAAGGGCAAATATATGTTCAGATGATCCTCTGAAGCTCTGATTCCTCTGATCGCGATTGGACGGCCCAGATGGAACGAGCGAAATGGAAGGCCTTTAACTCGCGCGCGGTATCGTTCGCCCCTGTGGCCAAAACCAAATTGCGCAAGTAGTTAGACCATCCGTAGCACAAATCCTATAAACACTGTACCATTGATTTGGTGAGAATATAGTTTCTGATGGAGTGAATGAATCTTTTAGGATATAGTGTAAAGTTTGAAGGAATTTTAAAGGAATGGATAGAGTTGTGATAAATATTATTTTAGAGTAGTGGGAATAAGGTTTCTGATGTGGATGCTCTTAGGGTTTCCTAACCAGCGGCTTGGTCCTCAGGCAATGTCGGCTTTAGTGGCGGCTACCGGAGGTTTGTGTTTCTCATCTTTATTCGTCTTCATAGATGCATCGCGGTAGGAGATGATATGTAGAATACAAGACTGAGACACTCCTCTGCTGTTACCCTTCCCTGGCGACGGTGGTCTTCAGATCGATTGTCTCCAGCATACTTAGGGTGGAGACATTGACTGCGTCTCTCCAATGGCCATTGTTAGAGTTCCCTTGTTGTACGGTTCTTTCATAGATTGGAAGAAAACCGCTACACCGTCGCTGCAGCGTAGCCCGTCAGTGGAATCTCACCACTTCAAAACCCAGTGCGGGTATGACTGGAGGAGCTTGTTCCTAGCGGTAGGTCCGGCCAGTTGCGGTTTCCTTCCTGATGGCGGCGACGTCCTAGGGCGAAGCAGTTGTATCTTACATATGGACTCAAGAAAGGGTGGTCTTTGTATTATCCTTTCTTTGGATTTTTCAGGTAATCCTACTATGTATGAGTATGCTTAGTCTTGGCCTTCATGAATGAGTATGATAGTTTTCAAAAACTGAAATGTATGGTTTGACTGTGTTTGTGAGTTTTTTAAAGTTAGATTATTCAAAAAGGCTTCAAAAACCTGAAGCATTTGATTAAGAGAAATAACAATTAGTTGTAAGCCATATGGCGTAAATCAAACCAAACAATGCTATAAACTTTCTCCCTGTTTCATGGAAGCTAATTCGTTGTCATTTCTCTATCTACCACTATTTAGAGAGTGTCCAACAAATTTTCACCGTTTCAGTATGCAGTGTGCTAGAATGGATCCTGTTGTTGTCGAAACCAGTAGGACAAGCGTTGATATTGGGGAAATGGAAGCCAAATTTTCTGTTTTGCTCCCATGTGTCACTGACATGTGATCCCTCCAGGAGCAAATCCACAAAAATCGTAGTGTCTCACAGCCAGTTTTTCCTTGATTTAGGATGCACTAGGAAGTAGTTGGGAAAGGACTGAACTGGTACATAACTGCCAACTAATACCAACAAAGAAAACTGTCTTCCTGCAGTCATAGTTAGTGCGAAAATATAAGAACAGTAAATACCAGGGGATACAATGAGATCCATTGTTGACTGACAACTGGGCCTGAACTCTGCCAGTCTTCGCTTGGATTTGGAAAAGAAATTGCCAAATTAAGCTTAAAGTGTTCATTTGGCTATTAATTCTTCATAAATTAAACACTAAAAGCATGCTGCTCAAGAAAAATATTCTGCCAGGTTCAGACCCAGAGTGTGTCATCTGTCAAGATGGTGATATGGAGACTTGCAGCCTTCTCTTCTTTCAATGTGAGTTTAGTAGATATTGCTTGGGAAAGCTTTCAATTTTTTGGAATGAAAATCTTGAAATGCATTTGATGATCTAAGAAGCTAGAGCCCTTTTGCCCCATTCATTTTTCATGGAAGTTTTCGTCACTGGAGCATGGAATCTCTGAAAGCAGGGAGTTAAAAACGATGTTATTCTGTATATGACCAGAATGAAGGAGCCGAAGCGATCTCTAATCTTACAACGTACACCAATTCAAGAAAAATGAAAACCATGCCAAATTTTATCTGCCGTTACTTCTCCCCATTTTCTAAGGTCAACATCGCAAGGCTGATGAAAAGTCAGCAAACAATACAGATATTGCGTAAATGTGCCATTAAATACATATAACCTAACATGATGTTAGCGATAAACACCAAAGTATTCAGCTGTTCTAGGAAGAGAACCAAAATATGTGGAGGAAAGCAAGTATTCACACTAAATGCCTACAATTATATCAAAATCAGATATCGATCCATTATTACGTAAAACTTGTTAGCATACCTGACATTATAGATAACAAGTGAAAAATCTAGGCTGGAAGGCGTTTCCATGCAGAACTTCAAAAGGATCTGTTGACAAAATAGGTGCTGATATATGCAATTCTGCTTACCAACATCATACTCAAAATAGCTAGTAATATGCTCAACAATTATTAGTACGGCAGAAATAGAGGCAACATTGACAAAATAGAATGTCAACCCAGAGCTAGTGAATTTCCTTTTTAATAAATACAATTGAAGATATGTTTGTTATAGATAGTACAAGTACATGAATGCTCATCTAGAAGTTCCTTCCAACAGATTATCTCATTCCCTAAGCCACAAAGACCCGGCACCATACATTTTGGCTCAAATAAATACTATCAGCAACAGACTACAAAATCTACATAACATTGTTGCTCAGCACAAAGGTATGAAATCACTGCAGAGGAGAAACTTTGCTACAGGAAAAAGGAGAAAACACTCTGTAGGAGTAAGGCTCTTTTGCCCAGACAAAATAACAGCATGTTGGTGGTTTCCTTGTTCTTGGAGCATTTCTTGAATTCCTTCAGAGACCAAAATTACATAGTGTCAGGAATTCCATTTCTGTATCAACATACTTGGTCCACAGGGCCTTGTACTGATTCAAAGCAACATCAAGCCATGGCTTCATGTTCCCATTGAAGTGTATCACTGCAGCACCACGGATCACCTCAGGACTGATACTTGGATTATACCCAAGACCCATTACATGCCATGACTTATCAAGTGGCTTTGTATTGCCGTAGAAGGTCATCAGCCCAGCTGGTAGAACAGATGTTGGATCCCAGAGGTCACCATCCTCATTCTGCAATGAAAATATTAGATTATACCAAAATATAATACACATCAGTGCCTTGGTGCACACAAAACGCGCAGCATGTTACCCAAGGTTTACGAGTCCTATAGTCGAGTCGAGTTGCTAGGGTACCAACTTATAGATTAATCGTGACTAGCCAACTACTAGTCATTGACTATACTTTGTATAAATACTAAGCTACTCCAGAGCAGACAAGGGATTAGAGAAGCATAGAGCAGAGCGGGAGAGGAGACTAACAGGGCAGAGCGGCCAAGCGGGAGAGGAAGCAGAGCAGAAGTGATGGCATGGAGAAGTAGGAGAGGAAGCAGAGCAGAGGCGATGTACTGGCATGATGGACAGGGAGAGGAAGCAGATCGGGGGCGGTTGACCAGAGAGCAGGGCGGGGGTAGAAGCACAGCTTGGGAGAGGAAACAGAGCAGATCGGACCAGAAGGAGAGCAGAGTGCGTTGGAAGTTACCAGTGTAATGGCATTTGATCGGTGGCAACGATTTGGTGCCTAGGGTTCACAGCGTTTTGTCTCAAGGTTTAGCAATTTGAGCAGTGGTGACAATTTAGGGCTAAAGGTTTGGCTCTCAGGCTGTTCAAAACAAAGCCCAACTAGGCTTTTTTTTCCTGAGTCAGGCGACTAGCAGGGCTCGATTAGCTGTGGCTAGTCGCCAACTAGTCGCCGTGTCGCTCGAGTCAAGTCGGTGGCACCGACTTGTCGACTAGTCACGATGCGACTAGTCAAGTGACTCATAAACAGTGATGTTACCGCTAAAAGGTGCAAAAAGGGAAAAACTAGCAGCAGCATTTGCATACAACTGACGCACAGGACAAAAACAAGACAGACCATATCTTTCATCAAAACAAAATGCAAACATAAATACCCAAAAAGGCACTATTGCTGAAAAAAAGCATTAACACTTATGGCTCAGAAAAAAGTAATATGAGTGGAGCTGGAGCTTTTCCTAGTGATGTAGTTTTATGTCATGTACGATGTATCAGTAGTTTACAGTAAACTCATGTCGTCAATAATCTATAAAATTACATGCTAAAAACTGATGAATATGGTTTAGATGTTAGAGAGAGAGAGAGAGAGAGATATGCTGAACATCTCACAACAAAAGGAGAAAAAAAAAAGCCCACAGTTTGGTGGACTTTAATTATGACCAAACCATGGCCATTGAATGTTATCCAGAATCTACTAAAAAATTAAGGAAGTTAAGGGAATGATAAGTTAAACTTGAGCACAACCATTGGGTATTATAATTTTTATATTGGATTTTTAAAGATATACCTAAACTATTTTGGGCCATTCGTTTTACTTGATCCAACGACCACCTGTCCTCTAGGGGGTAAGATGATGAATACATCTGGACCATACATATCTGATCCAACAACCTAGTAATCCCTTACCCCCAGGGGTATCATAGATGTGCTCTTTTTATATGGAGCATATATAAACCAAAGGAAAAGGAAACATTCTAAACTATACAGAGAACTCTTATGAAGGTATACTTTTAACTGAATTTGAGTTGAGATTTGTGATTAAGACTGCAGTGCACGATCAATGATAAATGAGATCTTCATGGGATTGATATCTGACCATGTGTACTCAATCATTAAAGGAAAAAGCTAAATACATTAAGAGACCACATTTTTTACTTCCAGTACGGTTCACCAAGATGTTGAATTTTTGGAGCTAAAATCTTCTACTCCCTCCATATCACAAAAAATTACATTTTGGGCATCCACACTGCAATGCAATAGAAAAGAAACAAAAGAGAGAGTTGGGCCGGCCAGCCCAGCCGACCCAATCTCCCACCGACCCCAATAAGTAACTTCTAGCAACCTCCTCTCCATCTCTCTCTATCTCTAGAACTCTCTCTCTCCCTCTCCTTAACCGAGCAGCAGCAGCCGCCGCCAGCCTCCATCGCGCCTCGCCGCAGCCTCCCTCTTCTCTCCTCGCTGAGCCACCTCCACACCTGCACCACGCCGCCACCCGCCGGCCACCACCCACCACCCACCGCTGCCTCTCCCTCTCTCTCTCGCTCGCTCAAGGCCGCCGCCACTCCTCTCGAGTTGCTGCTCCAGCCGTCGGCCAGGGAAGGCTTCGTATGGAGCTGGCCAGGGAGTAGTAGAAGAAGAAAGGAGAAGGGAAGGGCCGGCTAGAGAAGACGAAGAAGAGGAAGAGGAAGAAGAAGTGAGGAAGAAGAAGGGGAAGAGGAGAAGCTAGGGTTTTGGGCTTCACTTTTGGGGTTAACGCAATTTTTCCATTAATCCCTGTTAATTAGCTCTTCGGTTGTGTTAATTGAGTAGTCCTGAGGGGAATTAGAACCCTCGAATAGAGATTCATTGGTTCGGATATTCAAATCGATAATGCGGTGGTTTGCGACTCAATTTCGAGGCACTTAAGCCATGATTCTGTGGGTGGTGATGTTGTAGAAATTGTAGGTTATGTTTTTATCTTTCCATCGAGTCCAAGAGTCCAAGAACGCAAGAATCGGCCAAGCTGTTTAGGAGTTATGGCCCTCACAAGCCAGCTGCCCGGAATTTCCAGATTTCCGGTCTCCAGGCGATTAGTTCCATACCGGGTGATTCTAGTATTTGGGGAATCGGGGTCTAGGCTCGATTAATACCTTTTAATATTATAGCCATTTGTTAATATCTACTGAGGGTCTGTTTTTTGGATTTAGGAGGTGCCGCCGCCTTGGGGACGGGGACATCTTCGCCGCACGCCGTTCTTCGGGGTTGAGAGGCAAGTGCATATTTAACCAACGAAACATGATGGTTGTTACTTTGATCCCGTTTGTTATTATCATGACAGATTCTGGTAATACTGGTATGTTGCTTATGCTCTTGACTATATGGATCGCTAAATGGTAAGTGGAAAATGAAGCCAATTGCATTCATGTGCATGGGCCGGTCGAGAAATGATCATACAACTAGTCTGGAGTGCCTCGGGCCAAGTCGGTGAGATAGCTATATGATCAGTCCTATTATCTCTAAGACCTACGGGAGTAGGCACTCCACGGGAGTGGAGAAGTTCAACCCTGTATGAAAAAGGACAGAGCAAAGGTGTGTCCTCGACAAGGGAACACCTGCTATACCGGCATATGCAAGAGAGAAGAGATGCATCCTGCATTGCATAATCATAACATGATTTGACATGGCTGGCAATGACTACCTGATACTGAATTTTGGATTAAAATGTTCTATCTGCTTATCTTACTTTCAGCATGTCTTCTTTGATTAAGTATGTGCTTGCCGAGTCTTGACTCATCCTTGTTCTCTGTCTTTTTTTTAGGTGAACCTTGAAGTTGTCGCACGGGCGGGAGTAGCTCCACACACTCACCGCACTTCTAAGTAACTGAATAACATCTAACTAATAGTGGTAGCAAGTTCCTTTTGAAAGTAAACTGCTAACTAGTTGTAAACTTTATGTGGAGTTATTGTGGTACTAGTTATGTACTTTTGGCTGTCTTCGGTTTGGGCCCTGGGGGCTAAAGGTAAGGTTGGTTGGTCATATCCTAGCGTGGTGGCAAGGATTGTGATTATATCGTAGTGATGGTTTTGAAATGCGTCGGCATGGTGGTATTGAATAATAACTGTGGTAGAATGTTTATATATATGTTCTATATATGAAATGCTTCTTTTGTCACCTGAGTGGATGTCTGTACTTTTAGGGGAAATGCTGCCGAAATTTTATAGAATTTAGGGAGTTAGTAGCATCTTGGGCCTAGGCTAGGCCGGGGTGTTACAGGCACGGTCTTCGAAATGCAATTTTAACCACTAGTTACTATTGCAATTTATTTATAAAATCCACTAAAATTATGATATTATGAAGGAACTTTTCAAGATGAATCTATATGTATGGTTTTCAAGTGTTCAATCTAAATAGTTCAAAAAAATTCATACATAAAGTTTCAAAACTTTGACTTGCCAGTATCTCAAACGTCAAGCTTTTGTCATATGGAGGGGGCACTTTTCTCGCCCCTTGTATGATTAATGCCTACTATGATTAATGCCTACTCAAGCAATTTTGTATTAAAAAATAAAATCAAGGGGACTAAATCACATGATGACACGCTTCTTTAGAAAAATCACATGGTGACCATGAAAACATTGACAAAGAAAACTAAGCATAACTTGCATCAATCTAGTGAAATTGACAAAATGTATATGTATAGCACACATGATCATGCAGTAAAATAGCACACATGATCACGAAGTAAAAGGATACCGAACACTAAGCATGACAATTAACTGGTGCAGCTACATGTCAATCCCAATTTACCACAATGCTAATTCTAGTAAGTTGTAACCATATATCACTGCAACTCACCATTTCCATGTACTGATGGAACAGCTCAGTGCACCCATCTCGTCTCCATGCTTCAAGATCAAACACATTGACCCCATACGACCATGCACAGGAGCCAGGGTTAAACCGCTCCTGCACTATGGCCTGCGTGAAGTTGAGATACTTTCTATATCTCCTGAACCCCCCGAAGCACATCTCCACAGCGCCATTCACCTTCCCATCCAAGTCGACATGCCAAAGTCCGGCCAAATCCTTCTGCACCACCACATCATCCTCCAAGAGAACCACCCTCCTCAGCGCTGGAAACATATCTGGGAGGTAGAACCTCAGGTAATCGAGCATTGCCACGTCCCTCTTGCCGGCATCGATCTGCCTGAGCACCGGCGAGAAGGAGACATTAAGGAACGGGAAGTCAGAGTAGGCGAGAAGCTGGACGTGCACACCCAGCGGCGGAGGCCGGCGGGCGAACCAGACGCGGAAGGCCGGCAGGTACATGGGCGCGGTGACCACATGGAAGACATGGCGCGAGGGGTCGGCCGCAGCTCGTGCAGCTGAGGCCACCACGACAGAGACGGCGAGCACGTTGTCGGAGAAGACAACGTAGTGGTACAGTGAGGGGTCGTCGAATTCGGGGGACTGGTCCTGGTCGTCGGCGAAATCGGAGGGCTTGGCGAGGCGGGCCTCCAGGAGGCGCATTGCAAGACAGTGAAGAGATTTAGGGGTGGAGCCTGCGGCGATGCGCGATGACATGCGGCCGGCACGGCGGGCGCGGGCTAACTGCTCACCAACGGCGAAGACGGTGTCGGAGAGCTTCTGGATCTTGGACTGCGTGTCGAAGCCCTCCTTGGCATCGGCGGCGAGGAGGCGCGCGAACTTGATGCGGTCGCGGGCCTCCTTCTCGAGGGGCTTGAGCCCGTCCTCGGGGAGGGAGAGGTGAGCGGCGAGGCGGGAGGAGAGGGCGGAGAGGTCGGAGGAGAGGGTGGAGAAGGAGAGCGACTGCGCGGCAGACGCCTCCTTGAGCTTGCGCGCGTGCGCGGCGTAGGCCGCGAGGACGGTCGCGTGGTCCGCGGCGTGGCGGCGGATGGCGGCGAGGCGGGACGGCGGGGAGGCAGCGGCCGAGCGGGACGGGGCAGCGGGCGCGGAGTAGAGGAGGAAAGAGAGGGAGGCGAGGAGCAGCAGCGTCAGGAGCGCCGCGAACGCCACGCGTCGCGGCGCGGACGGCCGGAACGCGCGGCCGCCGGCCATCGGAGTGGGCTGTGGGAGTGGCCGAGTGGAAGTGAGGAGTGGAGTGGGAAGAGCGTCGCCGCGGATCTGAGCTGGGTTGCCTGCGAGCCAGGTGGGGAAGAGTAGGGGGGCCGCAGGGTCTAGTGGGCCCGTTCGGTCAGTGGTGCTGGACCGTGCTTCCGGCTTAACCGTGGTAGCGCTGTCGGTGAGGTTAGATTTAAGACGTGGACACGTGGTTCGAAATGGCTTAGTTTATATTTAAGACTTAATTAGCTAAATTGTAAAAACTGATTAATTTGGTTTTTTTAGCCTGTTTTAAAAATCATGAAGACACTTCTAAAAACTCTTAAAAATAATATAAACGAAACGGACTAGTTCTTGGAAACAGATTTAATAACATTTCAAAATCACTCCGAACATGTTCCTAGTTTGTGGGTAGTGGATTAACTAGTTTGTTTAGCTCGTCTATCCTCTGTCTTTGGTACGGTAAAGCCAAAGACGTATAATGTTTTTATGAGAGGAATGACAGAGCATTGTAGCAAAAATACTATAGCATCGGGCACTATAGCAAATAGTATCGGCAAACAATACCTTTTTACTATATCGAGTTACTGTTTATTACTGTAGCTACAGTCATTTGTAAGATGAACTACACAGGCTGTAGCTCTCTCTAGGCAACGGCAGAGGATACGCTTTCGTTTTTTAGGTGTGGTGAGTGATTCTAACCCTAGCTCTATCCCCTCCTACCCCAAACCCAACTGCCCTTGTTTTAGGCTTGTTCTTTTGGGATTATATAATCTGACTTACCTGACTTATCTTGAACTTCGAGAATTTCCCGAGGTGGCCTCGAGAGTCGGATGGCCTTGATTTTTAGGATTTAGGGAGCTTTTAGACTCGCCTACGAGATAAAAAAGCAGATTCAAAAAGTAATTAAAAAAAGTAAGATAAGTCAATATTAGTCAGATAAGTCAGACTTATTTCATGACTTATCTGACTAATATTGACTTATCTGACTTTTTTATTACTTTTTGAATCCGTTTTTTATCTCGTAGGCGAGTCTAAAAGCTCCATAAATCCTAAAAATCAAGGCCATCCGACTCTCGATGTCACCTCGGGAAATTCTCGAAGTTCGAGATAAATCAGATTAGATAAGGCCAAAAGAACAGGGCCTAAGCTCCCACGACCAGTGCCGCCCTCTACTCCTTTCAGTTTACAAACACATAATTGAAACTTCTCGAGCAAAATAACACCAAATTATGTCGCCTTTTAAAATATAACACTGTGATAGCGAATTTCTTTATTTTGCGACACTCACTCCTTTCTATTCTAAAATACCCTTATGGGATTCACTTGTCATCCCTCCCGCTCTTCTTCTTCTTCCCCCTCTCTCTTCTTCCTCCTCCTAGGCTCTCTTTTTCGTCTCCGGTCACCTCAAACAATAGCCTCTCCCCCGGCCTCTTCTCCTTAAGTTGTGAGACAACCATAGGAGCAGGGGGAGCTCGAGCGACGAGACAGCGAGCAATAGGCCAGCCATGAGATAAAGGGTAGTTCGAGTTGCTGTCTCCATCATTGCCACTGCTGCCGTCACCATTGAGGATGAAGGAGGCCGTGTGCCATCTACTGTTGCAGACACCCTGACCCTAGCCCCCCGCAACGGGGGCCCTACCTTGCCTGAACCTGACCTCGTTGTGGAGAGAGGGGGATGAAGGAGGAGGGATTGCAAACGTCAGCATGGCAAGGCCACAACTCGCGGGGTGAAGGTATTTTTGCTGGACGGATGGCGGCGGAGGCGAGTGTTGATGGCAAACTTCCTAATGGGAGGAGGAAGAAAAGAGAAAAGGGGAGGAAGAAGAGAGGAGGAATGACAGGTGGGTCCCATAAGGGTATTTTGAGGACGGAAAGGGCTAAGTGTCACAAAATGAAGAAATTTGCGACCAAAATGTTATATTTTGAAAGACGGCACAATTGGGCGTCATTTTAGACAACACGTTTCAATTGGGTGTGACAAACCGAAATTCCTCATCCTTCCTACCTTGTGTGGATGCCTCCCCCACCCTTTTCTCGACGCCAGGCCTCATGGCCCAGGCCGCCATACCTCTCTCCTTTCTCACATCCAAGGCCGCCCCTCTCTTTCTACCCACCCAACATCAATGCTATCGTCTCACCCATGGCCCCACCATCCCCAAGACGCTGCGTGCCTGCGCCACCATCCTCCTCCCTCCTTTGACGCCTCAACGTTGCACTGCCACATTCTTCCCCCTGCACTCGACGCCATGCCGCCGTCCTCCCTCCCCCTCCCTCAACACCATCTACCCGGTTCACCCCTAGTTGCCTGGTTGAGCAGTTATGTGAAGAATTTACGTTTTGTTCAAGCAGGGTCGGAAATATCCGCTTTATTAGGAAGAATGCCATCCACAGTGGGTTATCAACCTATTCTTAGTATAGAAATGGGTCCTTTGTAAGAAAGAATTACTTAAAAAAAGGATCTATAACTTCGATCCGAGCAATCTATATGTGCCTGCTTGGATCCAAACAGTCCGGTTTTTCAGTTTTTTTTCAGTCCACTTTCATGGATGGTTTAGGGAGAAAACCGAACCCGACTAAGCTCAAAAATAATCCCTCTGTGCCCGTCGTGCAGAATTGCAGAAATAATCCCTCGAGCACACCCTCCCCTACCGACTGCACCAAAATCAACCCAGCTCAGCTCTGAGCTCCCGTGATCTCCCGCCCTAGGGACGCGAAGCTCCCCGTCGCGCCGCCGAGCCCCTGCCCTCCCGCCATGACGGAGGTACTCCTCTCTCTCTGCCCCCCGCGAGATTCGAGGCCGTGCACGCATCACGCATCTTTGAGAAAGAATTAGCCAATTAGGATTCACATCCTTTCGTGAATTCTAGTCGTGGTGTACTCTCTTTTTTTAGTGTGACTGGATTCGTAACAATTTGAGTTGAGGTTAGAGGTTGAGCGTCGATTCGTCATGCCAAATTTGCTAGTCACTTTCTGAATTAGTGAGAATGCGTTCAGATGCAATGTTTTGTCTTGCAGTCGAAATAATCGGGGTTCTTTTTGCCCCTTGAAAAATTATCTGCCATAATTTTCTTACAGTTATGTTGTCAAGCTCTGTTATGGGCTTATGGCAAACATCAAATAAGTTAACTTTTGGTATTAACAACTTTTTCCAGTATTGGGTGAGCCAAGGAAATAAATGGTGCGACTTCTGTAAGATTTACATAGCTAACAATCCGTTAAGCATCAGAACACATGAACTCGGTAAACGCCACAAGGACAATGTTACTAAAAGATTGGCGACTATGCAAAAGGACGGTGCTGCTAAGGAAAAGGAACAGCAGCAAGCTGCTCGAGCTCTCCAGCAGATAGAAGCAGTAAGTCCTTAATTCACTGCACTTTTTTATTTGTTGTTGAGATCTATCAATTGAGTGATATATTGTCATCTCAAGTGCTAGATTTTGTTAAGGGAAAAAGCTGCTAAATTGCTACAACATGTGGACTTCTCTTTTTGAGCTTTACATTGCCCCTTAATGCTGTGTTGTTGCAGTTTGTCTTACAGTAGATTGGTGGATTATGAAGGGAGCATGCCTGATTGTGTTTCAACTTTTTCGCTGCAGAAAGCTAAAAAGAGCTATAAAAAAGATTTAGAGAATAACCAGAGAAATGCGGATGGTGACATTTCTGCAGCACCTGGAGATGGTTGTGTATGGTTTACTTTGTTCCTATATCTATGTTGTTCTTCAATAGCTGGTGCACTGCATAGCTTGTCTGTTGTATGCATAGTCATCTTTCATCATACGTACATGATGCACAACATAGCTTGTTTTCTGTTTTATGCATATTCATCTTTTTTTCGTAATACAAATTCGACCTCCATCTGTGATCAACATCACCCATATTCACCTAATTTGAGCTTTCGTTAATTTGCTGTATTAGTCTTTTCTACCAATTTTTCTACTGCTGATTCTAGTTGTTCACATATTTGAACTTAGTTCCCACCCAGCTCACACCAGGAGATTATGATTGGTGAGCCAGGAATTAGGAATTAGGATGGTTATAGCTTGCAGCAATAGCCTAGTTACTGTTAGTTTTTCAATTCTTGCTTGCTTGATATAGCACTTGCAGTAAACTGCTCTATTTTTGCTGCCTCAAAACATATCCTTGGCTTGCTTTGCTCTACTCCGTCCTTACCAGAGGAAAAAGTGACATCAAATTGTCATATTATGCCACAAATATGAAATACGTTAATTGTGGTACAGCAGCATTTCAATTAAGATAAATGTGTTAGCTTTTTCATAAATTGTTCGTTACAAAAAGTTTCTTGTTCTCCAATGACTTTGTTTTGGTATATTTCTGTACTGTTATCTGGCCTGGTCAGCATATGAATTCCAGTTATTCGAGGAACTATTCCAACCTTAACAGACATTCAGGCTTGAGTATTGGACACCAATGACTAACTGCCAGTAAAAACCAATTGCTACATTGAACCTGGTCAACTGGAATACTTATTAGTATGGAATCTGCCAGTACAAACCAATTACTACCTAGAACTGGCATACTGAGTAGTATGGACTATGGACCATTAAGTGTTTTTTGCATAGACCAGTTGATCATAATCTTCACTATAAAAATTCATTGCTGTCTGTCTGAATGTCGGGTAACATGTTTGAGATCTGGTTTGTGCAGGATGGGAATTTGACTCTACTTCAGGATATTATTATGACAAATCTACTGGACTTTACTATGATTCAAACTCAGGCTTCTATTATTCTGATGGTTTAGGTACTTCCATTAAGCAATCACACATCTGGATTTCTAATTTGCTCTGACACACTCTAGCGAGGCTGCTCTTTTTGATTCATATCTATGTTTTTTTTGGTTAGATATATAATAGAGTTCGTGTCTATTTAGGAGTTCATGTCCTTATAGGGATAGAATTCTTGCCTTATATGCCCTTCCTTTGTACCCTACATATACAAACCTTTGGCCTACAAGCTCCCACTCCCAGCTCCACCTCAGATATGGAGTCTGTAGGTTAAAATAAAGTGACTTAAGTTTATACTTTTAGTTTAAAATGTAAATAAGATGATTCATCTAAACATCCTCAATACCACAACTCTAGCTCCATGAATTTCTGTGTAGTTAGAAATAGGGTGCTCTACCAACTTCACCAATTTTGGTGGAGCTGGAGTTATGCCAAACGGGGCCTCATAACATGGTATCAGAGCCGAGGTGCCTAAAACCCTTGCCGCCACTGACCGTTGCTGCCCCCGGGAGGAGCAATCTCCGATCTCGGGGGCGGCCACCTGTCTCGCCATCAACAACAACAACACCACCGTTGTAGCTTGTTGTCATCACTGTGGGGATCCTCCATGGCTGCAACTCATGGTCTTCGCTGCTCGTCATCGAGTACGCTGCCGCACGAAACTCCACCACGGCGCTAAAGCTTGTCGTCTTCGCTGTTTGTCACTGAGCATGCCACTGCATGTGGCTCCACCACGCTGCTTTTGCTGGATCCACCACACGAGGGCGCCGACTCCTCCACTGCTCTGCGTTGGTCATGCTGCAGGGCTCTTGTCGCCGTTGCGGCTGCGTCACCGCACATGGCTGATCCTTTGCAAGACGCTGACTCCTCTGCTACTCTGGGTTGGTTGTGCCGCAGGGCTCTTGTCGTCGTTGCGGCTGCGTCACCGCACATGGCTGATCCTTTGCAAGACGCTGACTCCTCTGCTACTTTGGGTTGGTTGTGCCACAGGGCTCTCGTTGCCGTTGTGGCTGCATCACCGCTGGACCTTGTCTCTAGGACCGATCCTCTGCAACATGTAGCCGTAGCCCAGCTCGCTCGTTGCCCGGATCTATGCTGCCCGTCGCTAGACTCTATGGCTTTGTCGCTCGTCGTCCCGCTCTGTTTTGCTTAGGATCTACTCGTTGTGTTGGATCTGCTCCGACCAGCATTGCACCTGAGATCAATGGCGGAGCTAGAAAATTCAAAAGAGGGGGGCTAATGCGTGAATTGAATGGTAAGCTTAAGGTCTTCTCAAATTAACTTTGAGAAGTCGACTCACTTCGATTGACTTGTGTTTTAGAATTTTGAGAAGTGGCTTCAAAATAAAAGAAATGAGCTCAGAAATTAAGTATGGATTTTCAAAATGATCATAAGCCATATGCCTAAGCCATAAACATATGTCTAAGCCGTTTTGAACATATAATAAGGAACAAAACCCAAGCACTAACTACATCAAATTCCTACATTATATTATTATTTTATTGTTAGATCATGTACAGAACATGATAACCTACAAATACAAATAACTATCCAACAGTTGCATTGATTTAAATTTAATAGCAAAATTGGGATTGGAACTTTCAATCTAAAAACGCATGTGATGAATGAAAATTTACCACTAATTACCATTGTAACACCAGCAAATGAGCGTTGGCTTGAACTAGTTCGTTAGCTGTATTAGAGGTAGCAAGGGCAAAAGCTAATTAACCACCTTAGTGCAACTGGATGCCACGACCGGGGCTAAAGCCCCCATTAGCCCAGCAGTGGCTCCGCCACTGCTTGAGATCCGACTGACTTGGCTTGCTTGGCTCGCTCCCTCCGCCTCGTGCACTTCTCTTGTTGCATCTCTCATCATGAACTGCAGCTAAATGATGTCTTTGGTGGAACGAGCTAGGCCAAAGTGTGACCTGAGCCCGCGTTTTTTTAAAAAAAAATCCCTTTTTTCATTGACCTAGATGTGCATGCATGCTTTGGTCATTTTTTAGGGGTTTCCTAGTCGAAGTTTCGTCACGTCCACCCAAGTCCACTTTTTTCTTTTTCTCCAAGTTCGTTTATGTCGTGCGAGTCCACATCAGTCAATCAGCTTTCTTCTTGCATACCTGCAGTGCCTGCTCTTTTCTTTGAGCTTTCGCTGCCATGCTTTCTTGACTTGGTTTAACACTTCGATATTGTGTCGCATTCCTCGTCTTCTTTTGTTAGGTTGTTTTGGTCGACTTTGCCTTTTGCACCATGTGCTTTTTTGGCTGGCTGTCTCCCGCCTTCAAATAGATAGAATTTTTCTGGATTTCGGCATGTTATCATAACAGAGCTACACGCTACGATGACTACAACGGCATTTGCAGGGTCTAGGCTTTGGTTTTCTAGTGTATTTCCCTTCAAATGCAATGCTATTGCATATACCTTACATTTCGGCCGCGGGGGGGGGGTGTTGTTAGATATATAATAGAGTTTGTGTCTATCTAATCTAGGAGTTTGTGTCCTTATAAGGATAGAGTTCTTCCCTTATACGGCCTTTCTCAGTACCCTATATATACAAGCCTTTGGTCTACAAATCAATACATCTCATATTTATAACATTTTTTACCTTGGGCAGGCAAATGGGTTACTCAGGAAGAGGCATACAACTCCGTGAAAACTGCCAAAACTGATGCTGGCCAATCCTCCACTTCACAAACAAAACCACCTGGAGGGGGGCTTGCTGCCCCCACTATTACAGGAGGGAAAGCTCCAGGTGTGGTCGTCACAAAACCACTGAACCCGGTGAGACCTGTGAAGGGTGCTCCATCTGCAATTGCTGTTAACAAGAGGAAAAGAGAGGATGGCAAGCCCAAGGTGATTTCCAAGGAGGAGGAAGCTGCTCTCAAAGCGAGGGAGGCTGCAAGAAAAAGAGTCGATGACAGGGAGAAGCCGCTGATGGGACTATACAGATCGTACTAAGATGTCATTGTTCAACTATAGGAATTACCCAACTGCAGTAGAAATGGTAATGGATGAATTGCTCAGAAAAAAAAAAAAGAATGGCGAGTTTAGTGCCGTTGGGTTTCAGAGAGCTCTTTAACATCCGTTCTGATGCCTGCCTGTCGTGTGCAATACCTCAGCCACCAGCAGTTTCAAAATTGGCCGAGTCTCCTTTCCTGATACATGTAAAGGGGTACTATACATTCATTAGCACTTGTTTTGTTCGTGCCCCCAATGCTGTTTGAGATATATTGTATCACCTTACCTGTGCTCAAAAGAATTTCGTTTGTCACAGCCAAGTGTCCATGCAGGGCAGATAATCTCGAATGCACAGCAAGGCGTTCGGTTTCTGCTCATTTGTTATTCTGCCTAGCATTCCTGTGGAGACCTATAGGGTTCGGTTTGAGAAACCACCTCATGCTACGATGAGCGGAACATCTAGGGTGATAAAATAGAGCTATTCCTTATTTTGGATAACCTTTGTGCTTATGAATTATGATGGACTAGGCTGTGATGGATCAATCTTTTTGTGCACCGAAACGCGGCGACCAGACACCGCAACTCCGCAATAGCACGAGTCAAGTACGGCGCCCTGTTAAGGCCATCTCTAACCATTTTTCTTTTATTTCACTCCCTTCCTAATCCATATTTTCTTTATTTCACACCATATTCAACAGTATCTATTCAAAGGGAATGATATAAGGAAAAGAGAAAATCTCTTTCTAAAGGGATTGGAGAGAGAAATTACTTCGCGAAGGGATTGCTAAAGGGAATCTGTTAGAATGCTGAAGGGAACGAAAATCTCTTCGTGAAGAGATTGTTGAAGAGAATTCGTTGAAATGCCAAAGGAAACGGGGAATCCCCTCCTAAAGGGAATGGGAGCCGTGAGGGAAAACCTTGGAGGCTTGGAGTTGGTCTAAGACTCTCTTCAACGGCATCCCGTCCCGATGGGAAAATGGCCGGGACGGGATGGGCGGTGGCGCTCCAAGTGTTTTCCTTCCCGGACGGGAATTCGCTCAGATAGGAGAGAGATTCCTGAGGGGGAGGGAAGCACAGGCCATTCCCATCGAGAGTTGGCACGGAGGCGAGAGGCAAGGGACGGTTAGACGCGCGTGAGGTCGGAACCGGCGAGCGGAGGCATCGGCGGCGGCAGCGGCAATCTACCGTGGAGCACGACCTCTCGCGGGTACAGGTTTGCAGATCTTCCCCTTTTTCTGTAGGATTTCGTTGAAATCATTCCGATGTATGCATGGATTTGGCCGATCTATGGTTGATTTGGGGACGATTTGAGGGTCGGATTTGCGGAGGATGCGTGGGTGTGTGCGGGCAATTTGGGGACGATTGGAGGGTCAGATTTGCGGAGGATTTGAGTGTGTGTGTGGCGGCGATGGCTACGGCGAACGGCGGGAAGGGGTTTGAGGTACCAGATCTGGAGATGAAGTTCAGCAAGCTCGTCATGAGGAATGGCCAGTTTGTCGACGCTGTAGCATGTACGCACGCGCCTCCCCCTCCCGATTGCCTAGCTCGCGTACTGTCCCGGTGATCCATACGTAGCTATCCGGGCATATGCTTCGATGGGTGCATATAGTTATTTTTTTTCCGAATTATTCATACATATAGGATTGATGCCGTGTTGATTGTAACATTCATCATGGAAATGGCTGAAGAAACCTTAGAAACTGCAAAGTTCTGAAATTATTCACTAGAAGGTTATATATCATGCAAATGGCTCAATAATCCAAAGTTCTTTTGTGTTGTAAACCTTATTGAATGTGTAAAGCATTGGGATGAAGTGGGATAGAGCGCACCACCCCTCTTTATACAAGTTCCAGCCTGATTCCTTCCACTGGAAACATCCTACCACATGGTGTTCCTTTCGGGGAAGCCATCCCATGTGATGCCCATGTGGCTTCTCAGAGAATCTTTTCGACACCAGACTTCCTTCGGAAACTATCTGGCTCCCTCTGCTATCCATTTAGATTCCACACGGAGGAAACAACCGACCGGCTCTGCGACAATTTCGAGCGAAGGCGGCGGCGTGCGACGGTAGAGGCGAGGAGGAGGAGTATCGGACGACGAGGAGTTGCACTGGCGCCGCCAGGTACGCCCTCTTTTCCATTCAATCCTAGGGTTGTAAAAATCCCCAGTTCGGTAATTTATGAATGAAACGATTTGTTCTTGAAAAATCTTAGATTACCATTAGAATAGTACTGTCTTTAGTCTTCAATCATCTAATCTTGTCGGATCGATAGCTCAGTGTCTTTTTCAGGGAGAAATTGCAGAATCGTGGGCTCTCTATCGGAGGAAATTGTGCTTTTTGCTAGACCATTTGATCTAGAATCCTTCTTTCAAACAACTGGCTTATTTCTTAATTCCATTCCTTAGAATAACTTTACTTCTATTGTGATTCCCAGTAGAAGGGTCAAAATGGGTATTAGAATCCATATCAGTCCATAGACTTCTTTTAATAATTCCGATGGGTGTTGCGTTGTGTCGGCATTAGTTCGAGACCTGACCTCATGAAAGTACATCCCAAAATCAAGCGAAAGAAGACAGCTAATGGAAAGCAGTAGGACTAAGAAATGGAAAGCCAAATAGGCCAAACTGCCCATTGTATATTGGCACTTATCGAGTATAGAATAGATCTGCTTCTCTTTCTTCTTACGAACAGAGTTGGCTTCTTATTTTTAATGGAATGAAATAAATATTTACGCTTTCTGACATAGAATCCCTTAGAAAGTAAAAGATGGACTCGAAATTAGCAGATAATGAATAAAGATGAAAGATTGAATGCTTTATCAGATATAGATTTTTACAATTTCTAGTTCTATTGGATCGTTGACTAAGATTGGTTCACTCCGTTTCATTAGTGTTGGTACTCATCCAATCTTGTCAATTGCATTTGATCCATAATACTTAATGGAGTATACTCATACCTTTGGTGAAATCATCTAATCTTGTCAGACGATGAATGTTCATTGTCAATTGATAACTCAATCTTAGATCAATAGCTCAATGTCTTTAGTCTTCAATCATCTAATCTTGTCAGATGATGAATAATTGCATTTTACAGTCAATTCTCATCATGAGTGCATTTCTCCAGGGGCGGAGCTTAATTGGGGCCAGGCTGGGCCCTGGTCCCCCGGCAAATATTTTTTTAAAATCAACTAGTAGTAATACAGCCCAAAAACGAAGCAGGCTTGCTAATTGGCCCCTCCTACTTCTAGCGTTTGGCGAGACGAGCGCGGAGCACGGAACGGCAGATGCGGAAGTCAGAAGCTCGGAGCTCGGAGGGCGGAGCCTGGAGCCTGGAGGCAAGCGGCCGTCGGCGCCACACCCACGCATCGACTAACCCAAACGGCCCAAACCCACGCCGCCACGGCCCACTGCAGATCGCTATAGTCTTTATTCTTTCTTGTCCCCTATCTCCAATTCCCCATCCCGTCTGTCTTGCGCAGACGCAGAGAGACGGCCAGAAAAGTTACAAGCAGCGCAATCAAGCCGCGACGACCGATGACGGAGAGTGCATCAAGATCGAGTTGCCTTTCGGGCTTTCAAGATCAAAAGATCTGCACCGTCTTCGCACTCTGCGCAGGTAATTTTCCCCTCTTTCTTGGTTCTTTAGTTCTTTGGTCTTGCAGATTTGCACCGTGCTGCAATTAAATTGATTTGCACTACAGATTGAAGTCTCAAGTCTTGATTCTTGAAGGTGATCACAGAAATGTTAAAGGGAAAAACCATTGACTTATTTTTTAAAAGGAGAAGAGCTGAACTAGAAGGTCCTGAACTAGTTTATGAAGATGCTAATGCTGAAACTAATCTTCCTCCCTTGCTTGAATTGGAACCACGAAGACAAAGTCAGGACCAAGATGAACAAAATCAATCGAATGAACAAGTCATGTTTCGAGGTATTGAATTCTTGGAGCGAGATCCAGCATTGCGCGCACAAGTTTGGCAATACCCACCTGAGCAAAGAGATGATGTGCGATGAGCCTACTTGAAGTTGGGTCCTATGCAACCCAGGTTACATCATTACAAACCTTCTGGTCCAAAAGGTCATTAGCGTCGCTTTCAGTTCAGTTGGTTTAGTCTTTTCCCATCATGGCTAGAGTACTCACAGAGTAGTGATCTTGCATATTGTTTATTTTGCTTTGTGGCGAGCAAAAATAGAAACAAAAGAGGTGGTTCTGATGCCTTCACAGTACATGGATTTGGAAATTGGAAGAAGGTAAATGATGGAAGAAATTGTTCATTCTTAGCCCACATAGGATCGGAACCGTGTTCACAACATAATATTGCAGTCATGGAATGTCAAACCTCACTGAATCAACCAAGCAATCTAGAAAATGTTATAGCAGTTAAGAGCAAGAAAGAAATAGAAGCAAATCGTTTGCGTCTTAAAACATCCATTGCATCAGTTAGGTGGCTCACCTCACAATCCTGTGCTTTGAGAGGTCATGATGAGACAGCTAATTCAAGGAATAGAGGAAATTTTCTTGAACTAATAAAGCTTCTTGCAGAATTTAATCCTGATATTGCCAAGGTTGTATTGAATAATGCTCCATACAATTCAAAGTACACATCACCAGATATTCAAAAGGAGATTGTTAGTATTCTTGTTAGTAAAATCAGGAAACATATTCATGAGGAAATTGGTGATTCTAAGTACTCTATTTTGGTGGATGAAACGTGTGATGTGGCAAAAAGAGAGCAAATGGCACTAGTTTTTAGATTCGTTGATCAAGATGGCTTGTTACAAGAACGCTTCTTTGACTTGATCCATGTAAAGAATACCAAAGCTCTAGGAATTATGCTCTATATTAGCCCACCATTCTTTTGATGTTCAGAACCTTCGTGGCCAAGGATATGATGGGGCGAGCAACATGAGAGGTGAGTTCAACGGTTTGCAAGCTCTTTTTCTCACGGAATGTTCATCTGCATATTATGTCCATTGCTATGCCCGTCGTTTGCAACTTGCACTTGTTGCTGCATCTAAGGAGGTGGTTGCAGTTACCCAATTTTTCCAGAAATTGGTCTTTATTATAAACACAGTTGACTCTTCGGCAAAGCGTCATGATGAGCTCCATGAGGCCCAATTGGTTGAACTAGCACGTTCGCTGGCTATTGGTGAGATTGAGTCCAGTCAAGGGGCAAATCAAATTTCTACATTAAAGAGACCAGGAGACACTCGGTGGGGTTCTCATTTTGGTTCAGTTTGCAGCCTAATGGGTATGTTTAATGCTGTAAGTTCAGTTCTACAAAACATAGCTGCCGATGCATCAGCAGGCTCAATCCGTGCTAATGGAGACACTGCTATCAGCTACCTGTCCTCTTTTGAATTTGTTTTTATCTTATGTATGATGAAAGAAATATTGGAAATAACTAATGAGCTTGGCCAGGCTTTACAGAAGAAATCACAAGATATAGTAAATGCTGTCTGTCTAGTATTTTCAACAAAAGTGTGTCTTGAAGAACTAAGATCAGATGATGGTTGGGATGTCTTTTTTTGCAAGGTTGTTGAGTTCTGTGTAAATCATTCAGTCGATATTCCAGAAATGGAGGAAATATACATCATGCGTGGTGGTCGTGCTCGTCGTCAGCCAAACCATTTGACCAATGAGCATTATTTTTTGGGTGGAAATATTTCGTGCAACACATGATACTCAGCTGCAAGAATTAAATCTCAGATTCAATAAAAAGGTAATGGATTTTTTATCTACTAGTGCTACATTGATCCCCATCAACAAATTTGTGTCATTCAAATCTACTGATATTTGTGAGTTGGTAAAGAAGTATTACCCATCTGATTTTACTCAACAAGATAGGTATGGTCTGGAGTAGCAATTGAGACATTTTGTTGTGGATGCTTCCAACAATGAAGAGTTGAAGAAGATCTCAACCTTAACTGACCTTTATCGTTGCTTTGTCGAGACAAGGAGACATGTTATCTATAATTTGATTGATAGATTGGTCTGCCTACTTATTACTCTTCCAGTTTCTACATCTAGCGCTGAAAGAGCATTTTCATGTTTGAAGATTGTTAAGACAAGGCTGCACAATAGGATGGAAGATGACTTTCTTGCCAATCGCTCGGTAGCAAACAAAGAGGGTGAACTGGTAGATAAGTGCAGCTATGATGACATTATTTTGGAATTTAAGAAGCTAAAGAAGCGAAGAGCTGATCTATAGTGAACTGTCTAAACTGGTCCAATGACTATGAGGCAATGAGCTGATAGCTCCTTTTGTTTTAAGTACAAGTACTTGTACTGTTATACATGTATTTTGTAAACCAGCTACCAGTAACAATAAGCATGTTAATATGTTATCAATGTAAAATTCCCCTACTCTCCTAAGACTATTTATTTCTTACTGCTTAGCACTTGCATTGTTTATGTCATTCATTTTCCATATTTTCAACTCTATGCTTTGGCCCCCCTACATTTTCGGCCAAGCTCCGCCACTGCATTTCTCATTGTGAATTCATTTTCATCTGTATATAGAATGGTTGGACACTGTCCAGACAAGCAAAAGGAGATGGAGCGTCAGGAGGCCAACAAATGGAGGGTAGCCCTCGCGAAAGTCATAGCATAGATCGAGAAGAAGGTTGTCGACTTGATGGCAATTGTGAATGAATGGTGGAACTGATAAGAAATTCCTCTCCATGGGGTCAACTCCGCTTGCCGGCGTTGAGCGGGTTGCGGAGCAGCTTGATGCGGTGGAAATTGAAGCCAACAAAGCTCCATGGCGACACCCTCATCGAGCTGAGTCCAAGACCAAGCCGTCAGGTGGCAGCTACCATGCCATCCTCTACCCAGAGCTAGAGCAGGACTCTGATGAGTCCGATGGAAAGAACGATTTGCTAATGAAAAGAACGATTTGCTAAGTCAAATTTGACCGAGGCCACAGGACACCTTTTTTTTTTTGAGATGCCAGAGGACACCCTTAGGTGTGGTAACACCGACGCGTCCACGAACATGGGGGCCATGGGGCTCATTAACGCTGGGTACAACTCACGTGTTGGCACCAAGAGGGGCTTCTCAATTCCCATCCGCCGGGGGCGAGGGCCCACTCGTGAACGGGCCGACGCCCGGCCTGCTCGATGCCAGACTGGGCTCTCCGCCGCGGCTCGTAAAGAGATCGTAGACACAAATCTGCCTCACGTCTCTTGTTTTCTTGGTTCGGCCCATCTCTGGCGTCGGATGTCTGGTCCTTTGGGCTCAAGAGCTCGCGGTTGTGCCGCGCGTGCTTGGGCTTGGGCCACCGCGCGCAGCCCACACCCACAGTCACTGGGCCACCGTATGACCCTGGCGGGCGCGGCCGTCTGCTTCCCGGCCATACTTGGGCCGGTGGGTAAATGAGCACAACGGGTCTAGGCCTCCTGCACTTGGGTCAAAGCCCAGGGAAGGCGTTGTCGAACGTGCTGTTGCGGCCCAACTCGTCGTGGTTGGTGTGTGCTAGTGCAAATGACACAACTACAGGAGCAGCAGAATTTATTGTAAAAGTATATTTTATTTAAAAAACACAAAATTTGTCTACTGTTTTAAAAATTTATAGAAATAGACTCCTGTCGCCTGCCCGTAGAGCTATAAATAAAAATCACTCAAAGATCGAGCAATTTATTCCCTATCGCTTGGTCATCGGGCCCGTGGTCCGATTCAATTTGTACTTTTATCGAACACTTGGATTCACATTGGTAGAAAGAAAACTAACTAGCAGAAGAAAAAGTCGCCCTATGGAGTATGGACAGGCGGCAGGAGCTTTTTCCTACTATTTTTCGAAACAACAGCCTACTGTTGTAATTTTCCTAGAAATAAAATACTTTTTTTCACAATAAATTCAGCAGCCAGGTGCCTCTAGATTCTAGAAACGGCAATGGGAAACAATTAACGTGCATGTCAGTGTCCCTGAGATGCATGCCAATATGCGGCCGTGTGTACGGAGGTTAAGACCGCAATTTGGACGCGACCTAGTGGCTCGCTGAGCTTTCGACATGATCTGGCGAATTGCTTGGTCCATATCGGCGATGCATCTGCTGGCCAGGTCACGCGTCAGTTCTTGATGCAAGGTACCAGGTAATCTAGTCCATGCGTTGCTGCTTTGGCTTAGAGGTTGCCAATTGTTTTTTGTTTTGAAGTTGCCACATCTTGGTTTCACTCGCTGTTGGAGAGGGGAAATTAAAGATGCCGGACTTGTGGATGGCAATGCTGGATGCAAAATTAGTTGGCATGGCACTCGAGCTAGACTACCAAACAAATCACAAAAGTTGGAAAAAGAAGTATGCGCAACTGAGTGCATTTTTTAAGTCAGTCCGTTATTTTATGCTATGCATGGTTGTCTGGAATGCGAAATTGGGTAGGCAGCTGAGTCCATCTCCAGCAGTAGCGTGTTCCATTACCCCAGTCCCATCACTATTCATATATAGTGTTAGCACACTGCTCTATCACTATTTATTGTCCCAGTACTATTTATCTTTCAACACCAACCCAATCACTATTCTCACTCTCTATGGCAGTGTTTTTTTTTTTCAGCGTTTGCGTTTGTGTTTGCTTATAAGCTAGAAATTTATAGCTCCTCGATAAGGACATCCGAGGGATCAAAAATTATAAAAAAATAGTTTTTAGAGTTTTGAGAAGAAATAGTAAGACCTACAAAAATTGGCTACCAAACGTCAAAGCGTTTGGCTTGTACGAAAATAAAAAATTTCCACCTTATAAGCAAACGCAAACGTTGAAAAGAACAGTCTATATATTCACTATTCACTGTCCCATCACTATTCATCTCCTTAACAGTGTACCATAAATTCACCTGCTGCAGTGTTGGGACACTCCAAATAGGGCACACTGCTGTAGATGCCCTAATGGCGGAGGAGGGTAGCGTGCAAACAACAATGCTAATCTTGAAGGACATCGCTGGCTCGTTGCCCTCCAATTCCGACTCCCTCACCACCTGGAGAAACCATCCTATTCACGTATTTAGTTGCATTATTGCATACACATTTGGAATAGTTGTATCTTGCATCTTGCTCCAAGATCTGATGTGGCATTCTTTCTCTTATGTATTTTTTTTAAAAAAACTGTTGGGAAAAGTACGCGGTCCGTAGAAACGCGGTCCACTTACCTACCTCTGGCCCAGCAGAGAGCCCACGCGAGCTTCATAAAGCTCGCTCCCGAGCTTGGCAAGTTCGCACCCGAGCTTCCCCGCTTTGAAGCTCGGGTCTCTCACTTCCCGAGCCTCGGCCCGGGGCTCGGACTTAACGCGATCGCGCCTTGCGCGCGAGCGCTAGCTGGTCCCCGCATGTCACCGCGAGTTAAATGCGACCGCAGTACCGATGCACGCCTGCCACAAGCCACTGACCGGTTGGTGGCCAGTCGTTTCAGCGGTCAGCTTACCGTTCGTCCCTATAGAGAAAGACACGTATTGCAGTGTGGCGGTCCAAACACTGATCCTAGCAAGTTGGAAAAACACGCCCAAATATCCAGTGGACCTCGTACGTCCGCCATGTTGCAGCACGGCGGAGCAGAAGAATACAACCAGTGATCAGGAGGCAACACGGTGCTTTATAACGGACCGAAGTCAAACTACAGTGGCCGGGAGCCGCCTATAAAAGGGGCGCACAGGCCACAACCAAGGGGATCCCCGGAGACACCAAGACAGACACAAACAGGAGAGTACTCGGCCACCGTAGAATAGGAACACTTGCACTTGGGTAGGGTTTCTAGTTCTAGGCGTTAGTTCTCCGCATACATGTATTGTAGGAACACACATAGTGTTTTGAGCACTTATTGTACTCGAGCCCAGGCTTCCCAAAGCTCAGCCTCGTCCCCTTGTACTCATTTAAGCTCGATACTAAACGAAAACTGGACGTAGGACTGTTATCCGACAGTGAAGACCTGAACCAGGATAAAAACACCCCGTGTCACACACACATCCTTCCCTCGGCAGCGCCCGCGCACCTCGCGGGCCTCGGTCGAGAAGGGGCAGGGCCGCTCTCGGGTCTCGCACACCCCTTTCCCTTGCATATCGGCCTGTGGAGGCTCGCCTCCCAGCCGCCGACAAACACCTTTTTTTTTTTTTGAAATTTCACATGGAGACCATCTCTATCTTTTTCTCACTATTCCTCTCTTTTCCTTCCCCTCTAGTGGGTAGCACTGGCGAGGTAGCCCTCCTCCACCCCTACCACCTGCAGCCTAGCACCGACCACTGCACTGCCACACCATCCACCATACAAGTCATGGCCCAACCGCACTTGACCATGGTGGGCTTTGCGACGTGGTGGCTAGGGGCAACCATAGGCACTGGTTGCATTGTGCTCAAGGTGGAGGAGGGCTGCCGCACTAGTGTTGGCCACCGGAGGGGAGGGTTGAGAGAGGAATAAGGAGGAAGAGGCGGATAAGGACTACATGCAAAAAAAATAGAAAAAATTAGAGTCTTCTTTTTTCAAAACTACTACTCCGTCCCTAAAAGAATGTTGTTCTGGAAAATTTTGAGTAGATTAAGAAGAGTATATATAGGTAGGAATCTAGAGTACTTTATAGTGTTGGGAGAAGAATATATAGGTACTTTATAGTGGTGAGAGGGGAATCTATAGGTACTTTATAGGGGTGAGAGGGGAATCTAGCAATTATTGCCCTAAAATGACATTCTTTTAGGGACAAATTTTGAATCGCAGAATGACATTCTTTTAGGGACGGAGAGAGTACATAATAGAAAGAGAAATTGGACCGCATCAGATCTCAAAGCAAGATCTGATGACTCTTAGTGCGCATGGTCTAATTAAATACCTACGTGGGAAATCCTCTGTTCGACTGTGCCTCACTGTCCTAACAGGGCAATGCAAATCTAGCTATTGAATTTTTCTCTTTTTTCCCCCTAATTTAGCTTTAGTACCAATGTAAACAAGAGACACTACACCAAAAGAAACCATATATACCGACACATATAAGAATAGATGTGCCGGTTCTTAAATGGACAGACAAAAAAAACTCTTCTATACTGGGTCTTAAATAAGAATGGCACAAAAACTAAAAGGGGGTGGGAGCTAGAAGTTACACGCATGTTCTAGGTCAAAAAAGCTATGCACGGTAACCAAAAAAGTGGCCTCTTAATTCACTCCACTAGCCCTCTCCACCTTATCTCTTTCCTCCACTCTCTCTCCACTAGCGTGGGCGTCCTCCACGGTGATGGTCATGGTGGTGCCAGCGTGCTCCACGGCGGCTAGGGCTGTGTGGCGTGGGTGTCCTCTGTGGCGTCCTCCACGGCGGCGCGACATGGGCGTCCTCCACAGTGGTTGGGACGGTGAGGCTCGAGCGACCTCCACAGCAGCCGGGGCAGTGAGGCGCAGGTGGCTGACATGGTGGCGCGATCTCTACATCGACGTCCCTCTGCTTGGCCTAGCCACCGCCCCTTCCAGCCTGGTTTTCACGGCAACCGATAAGGTGGGACCTCCATGGAATTGGTCGGGCTCGAGACCCGATGTTCTTTTTTTATTCTTTTTCCTGATTTTCAGTGCCAATTCAAAATTAGTTATTTGTGCCGGTTTAGGTTATGAGTGTCTCTGGTTTTGTGCCGATTTAAAAACATATGTTATTCTGTGCTAGTGAGATTAATTAGTTGTGTAAACACACTGGAATTATGAATGATCTTTTTAATTCCATATTACATTCATTTACCCCTTCTGGATAACAATCATCGCCTACAACTGTTTATCAGCTCAATATGCAACTAAAATGAAGGATATGTTTAAGTGCCCCCTCAAAATTATTTTCATAATAACATAAATTTTATTAGGATTTTATAGATAATTGCAACATAAATTATCGGTCAAAATTATATTAGGATTCGCGGGGATATACCAGAGGACAGCTTTGAGAGGGATAATCGGAGTTTGACATCCGTGACTCACGCCTTGCAAGTTCTGGGCCGTATTGGGCTTCCTGTGAAACGAGCCCGCTGCTGTTGGGCCGACCGACAGATACAACGAATGGCCGAAGCTTGCCCATAGCTGTATTCATATGCGTCTTCCTTTCAAGAAGAAGAAGCTGCTCTAAGAAGAAGAAGCTGCTGCTTCTGCAATGACAGACGCTTGTCAACGTCACGGAGATACATCACACATGCATGTAGCTTGTAGATAGAAGCAAACCGGCAATTTCGATCACGGAGCTTTCGAGGAGATCTCTGCCCAATTGCTTGCATTTTGTACCATGGGCCCCTGGCGATTGCAAGGTTGCAAATCCATGATGCAACAGCGCGCACCTGCCGACAGATCATTCAGCATGGATCGATTTCAACTTTACCGGAAGGAACGAAGGACGAAGCTACCTTCTATGGAATGGAATAAAACAGGTATATACGTCTCCTTCACCCTGTCATCTCGGTCTTAATTTCCAATTTTTTCGAGATCATCCGAAGATGTATACCCCGCATGTTACCACATGCATGAGACCGTCTTCTTAGCACATGTTTAAACAAATTAATCGAGGTGATCGAAGGATAAATCCACAAACCTCATAAGAACTCTACTGAATACATGCGATAGCTTAAACCGCTGGTGGCTATGTGTATAACTGGTTGGCGCAGCGGCCGGAAGTTATACTTTCATCATATAAAAAAAGATTAAACAGTTGGAGGGCAGAAACCAGTCCACAAACCCTCAAAATATGGGAATCTGTCGGGGCCCCCCTGGCGGAGGTGGATCCCGCCTGTGCTTTACCTATAGTCCCTGGATCAGTAGCTAGTACACACAGATAACAGAATTTGGATCACAACCATGACGATTAATTTACATAAATTTACATTAGAGTACGCCACATGGCGTGGTTACAAAAGTTTGGCTCGAAGGTTTTACAAAAGCGGAGGTCTTTATTTTACAACTGTAAATCCAAAAGTGATGAAACCAAACAATCCCCACAGGTAGAGCTGGAAGAGCACAATTCTAGATGTCGAAGTGATCTTTGTCTTGGATTCCGGCGGCGAAACCTTCATCGTGATACATCTCCTCCTCGGGGTACCACTGCTGATCGCAACCTGCTCGTTGGAATGAGTAGCCCCGTATGAAAGGCGAGGATGAGTATACTTTATACTCGACAAGCAAGGCTGACTAATATGCATCTAAGGTTCAACAAAGGAAAGGTAAGGGTCCTTTTTGCATAAAGCTAGTTTTGTAGAATTTTACCTAAGGTTTTATAAAATGATTTAAAATGTGTTGAGGAAAAGCAAATGTTTGAATCAGTTTCTTTCAAATTCCAGCACTGACCGGTTTTTGCCCATCCTGGCTACTCACGGCACCCACCGTGTTTTTTTAACTCCCTCATCGCTCACAGCACCTATTGTGAGGAGAAAAACCAAAACACACGAATGCAATCGTGGTTTTCCTTTGAAACACCATTTTGAAAACAAATAGATAAGAAGTACCATTGAGGCAGCTCCCCGTCGTCCATTCTTGACCGTGGACACGGGTGTCATGATAGTTTTATACTCTGCAGAGGTTGCACGCTTTACCCATGCAAGGTGGTTTTTCCCTAGGATGCACCCAGAGGAAAAAGGCTACCACAAGGCCTTTCTCCAACATCCTCCTAGTTAAGGCATTCCCGCTAAGGTTTCCACTGCAATGCCCCTCTTGCGCCAATAGAACAGTAACGATTGTCTACTCCACTGACTGGAATGCCAAAGCTAGGAGGCCGAAGGATACTCAACCAGGGCTCACCCATACAGGCACACATGGTCGCACTGTTGTACTTAGCTCATCTATCTCAAGGAATCGGTCATTAGGGACCAGGGTGGTTCCCACACTGGGCTCAAATCTTGTGCATGCTGCACCATCCTTGCAACCATCCATCCCGATCAGGTTTTGCAAAACAATTTTCCCTCCCGATAGCACCCACTATCAAGTAACCCATTTGCAAACACGACAGCATCAACTGCCTTTTGAAATCCATAGTTCAACAAGCATTTGATAATGACAATCCAATACGGACAATAATTCAGTACTAAGCATCTTTAAGCATGTGCAAAACCTAATTCAAGGGTGATGTCAAGTATTAGCAATTTTAATAACCTAGGGTAGCGAGGAACAATTTTAATAAGGTTGTACTAGTGAGGTCGTAACTATTACTACCAATTAGCATTTTTCTATGTTTTAACATAGCATGCAATTTTTAAACCTCTAACAAAACAGTTTATAAACATAGGACCGATTGTTCAACACTTGCCTTCTGCTGCAAAGACCTGCTCTTCAGCTTGAGAGTCTTCGGCGGCGTTGAACACGGTCGGTTCTACATGTATTGAATATGCAAATAAGAACAATTGCATTGAAAAAACGTATGCAAGATATTATGTATGAAAAGAGCTAACCATGTGCAATCAGCAGGTATTTATTCATGAATGAATTTTTAGAAAATTTTAATATAGGGGAAAACTATTTAAAGGGAGCTTAAAGGATTTTTAGTAAATCACTTTTAACTTACAACATAAGGGTTTTATATTTTTCTAAGCTCAGAATAATACCTAGTATTTTTTGGAAAACCTTGCATGATTTCTGAAAGTTGGTTGCCATTTTTAGAAATTCAAAAATCCTTTCTGGAATTATTTTAAGACTTATTTTGGAAATTTTAAATCTAACAGAAAAGTTCTATAGGTGCAAAATGCATGATAATCTTATGTAAGGTAGAATGGATTTTTACAGACATTTATAAATTTATTTCATGTTGTTCTGAGTTTGTATGAATTTCTTATGAATTAAACAAATTAAATTGGTTTCTAGAATAAATAAAGGGAGGAAACCGGGTCTTGGGCCACATTATGCTGCCCAGACGGCAGTCTGCGTGGCGGCGGTGTGCAAGATGGCCAACCTGTGTGTGGTATTATGGCTTGACCTAGCGGCAACAGGGGACAGGTGGCTCGGCACATGTGAGGCGGCCAAGCGGCTCAGCGTGGCATAGAGCGGAGTGGCGCAGCCAGAGGGAGGAGGCGGGCACGGCTGCTGCTGCCTAGCTACTGACGCGAGAGGGTGGGGGCGCACGAGGACCCAATTGTCGGCGTCTCGAGCCAACCGACAAAGGGGCCGTCTATTGGCGACCCAAAGTAGAGGAGGGGCTAGGAGGTGGCTCGGGCGGCGGAGAAATCCGACGAGCGGCGGCTCGCTGGCGGTGGGGAGGGAGGGAAAAGAGAGAAGGAGGCAAGGGGAGCTCAAGGGTAGGGGTTGGCCGTGGGAGAGGCGAGACGAGGTCGGCAATGCGGCTCGGGCGGTGGCGCGGTGGCGCGTGGCGCAACGGCCGCCCGGCAAGAGAGAGACGACGACGGGTCTGGGAGCCAGCGAGACAGAGGGGGCCCGTAGGGCTACTTTCAAAGGTGGATTAGCGACGGCCAGACCGGCGGCGACGGCGCCGGTGCCGGCCGCGAGGAAGAAGCGACGCATAGTGACGGCCTTCTCCAGTGAAGAATAGGCAAAATTGGACGCGGGGAACAACTCTTCTAGCTCTAGGGTTGCTCTGTAAGCAGGGAGGAAAAGGAATTACCTCTCGACGGCGTGAAATTGGGAGGAAGACGGTAGTGGCGATAGTAAAGACGACGATGTCTTCGGCATCCAAATCCGGCTAGCTCCATCGCCGAATCCTGTGGCCAAGGGGCAAAACGGGTTGAGAGGAGTGAGAGGGAGGAGGTGGCGGGAGGGTATGGCCGGGGTGGAGCTCACCTTGTGGATTGAGAGAGGAGGCGGTGGGGAGGAAGAACGGGAGCAAAAGAAAGAATGGCCAGGGCAGCTGGGCGTGCAGCAGAGGAGGGAGGCCGCGTGGAGGGGGAGTTAGAAGCAGGCTGCCATGCGGCGAGTTGCCTAGGGAGGAGATGCCGGTGGGAGGGGGTGAACACGGGGGAGAGAGAGGCAGTGAGGAGGAAAAGGTGCACGTGAGAGAGTGTGAGAGGAGGGGGTGTCAGTGAGGGAGAGGTGGGTGAGAGGGAAGAGAAAGAAGAGAGTGACAAGGGGAAGGGACCCACTTGTCATAGAGAGAGAAAAGGGAGAGAGAAAATGGGTAGGGGTTAAACAGGAAAACCAATAATTAATTTAATTAATCACTTAGTTTGCAATGTAAATTTTAATTTGGATTTAGTTTTTAAATTGTTGCTTCAAAAGTCTAATTTGAAATCACAAATTTTACAAATTATTATAATAGGTTTTTAGTGAATAATTTCCAATTAAACATTGTGAAAGCAAAAACTTTTATCTATGGCTTTTATTTGAAACGATGAACTCAAAATTATTTCCTTTATGGAAAATAAAGTATTTTTAAAACTCAAATAAATTCTTTAATCTTGATAAATCATTTCTTAAAGGTTTCGCTTTTGCAAGATTTTAAAATCTTATTTAAAAACAAACATCTTTGCAATAAATATGTTTTAAAAGGTAGGGTTAAACTCTTAACAAATATCATTTAAAACTCTTCTTTTATTGAGGAAACCAAATTATTTGTTTTATAAGCTCAAAAGTTATTATAACATACTTATTTTCAAAAAGTTTTAAATTCTAGTGAAATTCATTAAAATGCAATTGCATAATGCATGATGATTTTCAGTTTTTGAAGATGAGGATGTTACAAAATCCCTCCACCACCACCACACAAAGAGGCCGCTCCGTCTTTTTACCCTTGATCTAATATCACAATCTCTACAATTAAAAAGACCCAGTCGTGAATGAATGGTGATACATGGCGAATGAATTAATGAATATGATACATCCTAACAAACACATAATATATGTAGTTATTTCCAAAAGAAAAATAAGTGTCACCTCTAAAAATTTCGCAACAACTCAACAAACTCATCTTACGTGATCCCTCTGTTCATTTTTATAAAGCTTATAATTTGAATGAGTTTGCTCAACAATATAAGGCTTGAATATAGATTTAATGAGGTGTTATCTACTACATCCCTAGTTATTCTCTCTAAATAATTTGCATTTATTCGTTAGCACAAACACATAGAGCACAAACACATAGAATTCTCCCTTGTCCTTGCAAGGAAGTTATAATAAAGGGGTATCTAAGTCATTTTCTTTCCTAACTTTCAAAAATCCATAATCACCATAATCTATGTGCATACTCAAAATACGTCTCGTGAAGGAAGGAAGTATATACCTTGTAACAAACAAATTCCACCAGTAAAATTTTCTAACAATAATAAAAAAAAGTATATCTCTAAATCTAATAGATACACAATAGAGCCAAGTGAGCTAAATATATTGAATATAAAATGATGTAAAGTAACATAATATTTTTTATAGCAAAGCACGTGCACAAACCAGTAGAAACTATAAAAAGTTGTGTAACTAGTAGTAGCTAGCATTCTTGTATAGTTGTATGCCTTTATTCTTTGAGAAAAGTCTATTTTACCTACTAAACTTTGAGTAGAGTCTAAAAAATCAGTCCTCAACTCCAAAACTGGTTATTTGACATCCTTGAAATCTCAAAACCAGGTAAATTACACCCCTCACCAAACCAAAAGTGGTTTCACTAACATGGCAATTGATGCGGCACAGAAAAATAATTATAGAGTATAATTCAAATATTAGAATAGCACACACACTCTAATTAAAATTATGAAATTATTTTGTACAATTATGTGGGCATGTTTGGGATCGAAATAAATTATCTCCATTTATTATCTAGTCCCAAATTATTGTAAAAAATCAACACATACTTTTGAAGCTATAATTGAAATATTAAAATAGCAAATATACATTAAAACACTTGAATTATTTTAGGATTACCTTAGCTTTATTTTACAGTCTTTGGAGTTCATTTGCTAATTTTCTTATAAATAATTTAATTTGATGATTTATTGTTAATTTTATATTCATCATTGAGGACTAGACAATACATGGGAATGATTTACTATAATAGTCTTTTCACTTATTCTTAGGGGGTATAATAGGCTTTTCACTTATTCTTTTTAGTCTGGACCATTTGGTATACGCAATTTGGGTTCGTAGAAATAGTATGTAGCACTCCCAAATTGTCCCAGTTACGTATATAGCTGTGTTTATCAAACATTTCCATCAATGCATACATGATTTTGAACTGTATGACTACATAATAAATCATATATTTTAATACACAAAATTAGCCTACTATTTCTTGGGTTTCAATGGATGTGTCTGCTATTTCAAAACAAAAATTTAAAGTTTCACAACTTTTCACTATAGGAATCGCACGGAAAACCGATCCCACTAAGTTCTTTCAATGGCCAAGAAACCACAGTCGAGAGAAATAATCACTCTCGACGGCCAAGGTCTAACTGTCGCGTATATCTATCTCTCTCGACGGCTGTCACTCAAGCCGTCAAGAGCGGTTGAGTGCCCGCTCATGGGTGCCAGCCCACGGAGACGACATTAACCTCTCTCGAATGCTTGCCATTCACCTTCGATAAAATTTGAGCGCAGAAACAAAATTTGGGTTGGCTGGGTGGCGCGCTAGGGGTCTCTCTCGACGGCTTGCATTAGGCCATCTAGAGAGATCGAGCGGGGAAGATGGTTGCTGGGGTTTGGATGGCAGGTGATGGGCTCTCTCAACGGCTTAACCTAAGCTGTTGAGAGTAAATGTTTTTTTAAATTTTTTTGCCAAATTCATACATATGGTAATATGAATTACAATCATGAAATTTGGCATTGCAAGGGTTATGAAATTAGTTCTTATTGTTTGCAATCAATTTCTGAATTTTTCCGAGCCGTGAGGACAAAAAACTAATTTAAATGTATTTTATAATGATGGAAATGGTTTTGTATTAACATATAAATGTTTGGATTGTTCAAAATGTAAAGAAAAAAATAAAAGTATCAAACACGTCACCACGTAGATTTCGATCCGTCCGATGTTTAGTGCAGCGGTGGGATGGAACCGGCAAAGCTATCGATGATTATCTCCGAACATCTCTATACACTAAAGTGCATCAGTAACTCGATTAGGACGATTACTTGGAAACTCGTAGCTCGGAACGTCAAATTTTTTTCAAACTTTTTTGAGCATGCTAAGTCACATATGGAGCAATATAATTGAAAGTTATAGTCAATACCGTCAGTACAATTTTTTTGCAAAAATTAAAAGAGCCAGTGTTGACCACCGTTTGCCTAAGAAAGAGGGGCCATCGAGTCAGAGATATATCTCGACGGCCTCCTCCTAAACCGTCGAGACAAAGAGGCCTCTCTCGACAGTCGTCAACGATAGCCGTCGAGACAGATGTGTCTTGACGGCCAGAGCAAAAAAAACCCTCGGGAAGGCAAAGGAGCCTCTCTCGACGGCTTAAGTGGGGCCGTCAAGAGAAGTTGGTGGTGACTGTGCCCTAGGGAGGCCTCTCTCGACGGCTTTCAACCCGCAGGGGCTCGGTACTTGGGCAAAATCCCAAGCCCCTCTTGCCTTCTCCTGCGCCGCCACCGCCCGTCCCAGCCCCGTCCACCTTGCCACACGCCTCCACCCTCCCCAGCGCTGCCCGTCCTGCTCACCTCGCCACCAGTGGCGCCCATCTCTGCCCGCCACCATCTTACCGCCACCTTGGCCATGTCTGCCAAGATCGGCCTTCCGCGCCACCTCCTCGGCACCTTTCAAGATCGCCTCCTTGCCCGCCTCCTCCGGCCCCATCTGGCCAACCCCAACCCCCTCAAGGCCGCTTGGTCCGTCCCAGGTATTTTGTCAATTTTTATTTTGAAATTTACGAGTTAGTCTCAATGGCCGGCACACCGTCGAGACTTAGGATTAGGAGTAGTATTAGTACTAAAAGTAATAATTAGTATTGCTATTAGAAATAATTAGTATTAGAAATAATAATTAGTATTAGTATCAATAACATACTAATTTCTAGTAATTTGTATTAGTATTAGTAACATAGTAGTAGTATTAGAAATAATAATTAGTAACATAGTATTAGAAATAATTAGTACCATAGTATTAGTAACATATCATATTATTATAGCAACATAGTATTAGAAATAATAATTATGGCAACATAGTATTAGAAATTTTTAGAAATTAATAAAAATTGGTAGGGTTTGGTTTAAATTTAAATTAATTTGTACAATTGGATGCATTGCTTTATGTTTATTTCAAAAGTCTTGTAAATTAAAATGTCACTTAGCCGTGCGTCACCCGTTCGGGAACGTCACAGCCCGTAAGGATCTAGAATGGTGATTCGTTCGGTTCCATTACGAAAAGTGAAAAGCATTCCCGAACTATCCAATGGACTGCCTCGATTGGCATCCCAGTGGACAACCTGCGAATATCTGTTTGGTTATGATACGTTGTGCTACCTGTGGTTTTTGTGGCGAAATTTCGACGGCATGACCCTATATGGTTCTCCGGTGCATAATATAAGTGCTGGGGCACCGGGAACGACACCATGACCATCATTGCACAAGGGTAACTTTAGGGTTATGCTTTCGAAATTTCGTCTCAGGTCCATTGGTGCCACAACGGTCGTAATCAATTTGCCATTCTTGGGTGGGTTTAGAAACCTCCCCAAGCCTTGTGTACAACACCTGACCTCCGACAACCTATGCCGTATGGATTGAAGAGGAATGGTAGAAGACAGGAGTTCAACGTACGATGGTTGGTGGCAAAATGGACAACACATGGATGAATGGCTCTAGAAAGCTGGTGAATTCGTGAGTCATGCTTTCGAGTTGATGACCAACTCTAACGACGCATATGTGCATTGTCTATGCGTTAACTGCTGTAACTGTCAAAAGAGGTCGCGGGACGAGATGCAAATCGATTTGTGTAAGGTTGGGTTCAAAGCAGCATATCATAGATGGGTCTACTAGGACGAGGGGGCTCATGTTACGCCAGCAGATCCCATTGAAGGTTTCGATGAAATTGATCGGATGCAGGGCATGATGGAGGACTACGGTCATCATTTCGAGAATGAAGAGTCCCCCATATCCATAATTGAATTTCTAAAGCTTCTGTCGTCCACGTAGGAGCCGTTGCATGAGAAAACCACAGTAACACAGTTGTCGACGGTATCACGTATGATGGCGTTAAAGTCTAAATTCAATTTCTCTATCAATTGTTTCGACGAGATTTTTGCTTCGTGGTGCTCCGTCCTCCCTGAAGGTCACAAGATGCCATCGAACTGGTATCAGTCGAAGAAACTCGTCAGTGGTCTAGGAATGCCATACGAGAAGATAGACTACTGTCAAAACCACTGCATGTTGTATTACAAGGAACACGACAAGAAGGCCTGGTGTGATTGTTGTGAAGAGTCAAGATATGTCGAGATGACCGATGCAGATGGCAATAGTGGTCAAACAATTATGGCGAGGAATGTGTTGCGTTATTCCCCTTGAGAAAACGCATATAGCGGTGTTTCATGACAAAGAAGACATTGCAGCAGATGAGATGGCATACGGAGACAATCTCAAAGTCTGTCTCGACTGTGCGCTGATATACAATCGACCATCAATGAACATGAATACATGATAGAAGGACGGATGAAGAAGCCAAAGGCCCCGTACTGTCTCACTAGAGCACAGAGGACAAAGGTTCTACTCTGGTTCCAAGATAAGCTTAAATTCCCCGACAAGTATGCATCAAGCTTTGGTCGTGGCGTGAGTATTCCTCAAGGAACGATACATGACATGAAGAGCCACGACTACCACATATTCATGAGGGGCCTACTTTCCCTCGTGTTTCGTGGGTACGTCCTCGAAGACGCCTGCAGAACCCTTGCAGAGCTTAGTTTCTTCTATAGGAAATTGTGCGCTAAAAAGATCAAGAAGGGGGGATGGCGCAGCTCGAGGATGATATAGCTGTGCTCGTCTGCAAACTCAAAAAGATATATGTCCCCAGCTTCTTCAATCCAATGCATCATCTGCTGGTCCATCTGCCTTCTGAAGCAAGGCTCGGAGGCCCCGTGCAGTATTGATGGATGTACCCCATAGAACAACGTTTGAAAAGCGTCATGGCAAATGTGAAAAACAGGGCCTGCGTAGCAGGTTAAATATCAGAGGCTTGCTACATCTAAGAGATCTTCAACTGCACTAACAAATACCTGGTGAAGAAAAACAATGTGAACACACATACCGAGGTATAACATCGTTGCCTATCTGATCTAAAGTTGTTCGTTGTCTATGGCACTCCGGTCGGATGGAGTACGAGACGTGAGCTAATACGAAAGAAAAGGGTTGTTGCGCTCTTGTACATTTTTAGCAACATGGAAGAAATGGAAGACATACAACGGCAGTTTGTACAAGCTGAATAGAGAGGTAGGAATGGACCCGATATAGCTCAGGCTCCTAAGAAGAAGAGTGGCCAGAACAAAGTCCCCAAGGCACCCACAGACGGCAGCTTGAGGATCCCTATCCAGATCAATGGGGATAGGTATGTTTAATCGCTTTGCTTCAACCTCGTATTTTTTAATTTTTGCTATGTAAAATTGCTAACATTCTTTCAATCTCTGTAGCAATATGTCGACAGTGGATGCCTCGCTGAGGACGCAGCCAGGCTACACGCTGGGGGGGGGGGGGAGGCTTGTCCGCTAGTTTTACCCTAGCATGGTGACCGTGGGCGACGTCACCAGGCTAGCATATAGCTAGGAGGACTACAAGCTTGCCCCCTATGGGGACTCGACCGCCGTTGTCCAGTGCGTTCAGGAGTTCTAGGTAAGTCTGTGTAACCGACTTTACTTTCTGAATTTATGATCATGATGCTAATCTTCTTGGTTTAAAAAATTTCAGCTTATGTACCATCCCCTGTCCGAGTTGACGGAGGCGGAGTTTGAGCCCGTCCTGGTCAGGAACGCGAAGCAGAAAGTTCAAGACCTAATGTCCAGCGCTCGTGTCGCGGCGGTCGAAGAGTACTACAGGTAAGCAACCATCCCTATAATCCATGTAAAATGGGATTTACTATTGCTACAACTGTGAACTGTTTGTACATTTCAGGAGAGAGCACGGTGAGCGGATCACCACTTCCGAGGCCCGTGGGATCTACCTCGATGCAGACAACTACGTCGGGGTGCTGTCTGAGTGGGCCACCAACCACCCGGAGGCATGGAGGGCTCTTGGCGAGAAGTGGGCCAGCCAGGAATTTCGGGACAAGTCCGCGAAGGCCAAGCATAACCGGGTCTCCAAGAACTACAAGAAAAGCATGGGAAAGTGGTCTATTCCCCAGCTAGCCAAGAAGCTGGTAAGCTCTGATTTTTGCTTTACTTTTTATTTTTCTAGCTAACTTGTCTTTCCCTTGTTGCAGATGCGAAAGACAGTCCCGGTCCGGTGTGTTTCACCTGTGGAAGCGGGCCCACACACCGAAGCCCAAGCCCGGCACCTAGCCCGCGATGGACCTCCTCGTGCAACAGAAGATGGTAAGTGCTAACGAAAACTTTCACCCTTATTAGATTTGTAGTTTTGCTTAGTCTAACTTGAAAAAACGTAGGATCACTACCGGGAAGCTTACACTCGGGTGTACGGCCTGGACAGCTTCCAGGAGGATGCCCCCTCGACTTAGTAGTAATCCACTAGCACATGGGGGGCAAGGCGCATTGGAGGTTGGTGATCGGAGGGGACCACCTCAGGTGAGCTAATTACTATCTAGCATGCCATTTTTTAAAAATATTAATTTTGCCAACTAACCACGATCCTTAATTGTAGGTCGGAGGCTTACATGCCCGAGGTCCGGGCCTCTCATAGCGTCACTGAGAGTCGGCGCGAGTTCGAGGCCTGCATCCTCAGGGAGAGGGAGGAGGAGAGGGAGCTGGAGAGGAGGGGGCGCTAGCAGATGATGGAGGCGTTCCAGGCGAGCCTCAGGTCTGCGGAGGAGGACCGGCGGCTGGAGCACAAGGAGTTCAACGCTAGGCTCCTAGCATTGGAGGCAGCGGCGAGACTTGCCGAGGTAAGAGACTACCACAACCTCATTTTCTTTCTTTCAAATCTACAAGTCTTTAACTAATGCGTCGGGAATGTGTAGGACTCGTCGAGCGGTTATAGGGGTCGCCCGCCCTCTCCTCGGCCTGCTGGTTCAGGATCGGCGGCTCTGGCTCATTGTGACAACGCCCAGGATGAAGGTGACAGGTCTGGGAGCTAGCCGATGGACCTGGTGTCGCTTTTCCTACAGGACGACCCGTCGCCCTTCCCTTGAGTGGTACAGGACCGTAAGGGAGTGAATCCGATGAATGGTACTATTAGATATGTTTGTGATATATTACATGCTTTTGGTTGAAATTGTGGTTCTATTTGTAATATATTACATGTTTGTGGCTTGAAATTGTGCTTGTGCATGCATATTTGTGTGAAATGTGAGGATGATGATATATATGCTGGGTGTTTTGGGTATGCAGGTGCAGTAGCAGCAGCTAGAGCAGTAGCAGATGCTAAATTAGATTTTTTTAGCCATTTACCCAGCTCTTTTTTTTGCTGAAAATTTATTACTCTAGAAGGCCAGGCCTAAGCCGTCGAGAAAGGAGGCTTCCAAGGAACCCCATGGAGGCAAGCACTCTCGACGATTGACCTACGACCGTCGAGAGAAGGTGGTCTGGGGAACCCCCTAGACACCAGCTTCTCTCGACGGCTGTGTGGTAGCAGTCGAGAGAAGTTAAGACGACCATGTGGCCCAGAGCCCTGGACGTCACCTCTCTCGACGGTCACATGGCCGTCGAGAGAGGTGGAGCCAGAGCAGTCAAACGGCCAAATGGTCGTCCGCCCAATTCACTCGACGACACGTTGTCAAGCCATCGAGATAGGTGTTTCCGTCAAGAAAATCCATCTCTCTCGACTGGGGTGGCCCGACGGTCATTTCTCGACGGCCGGCCGTTGAGGGAAAGTCTTCTCGACGGTTTAGAGACCTCTAGATCGACGGTTTCATCTGTCGAGAAATTGCGCGTTTCCTGTAGTGTTTTGATATGCAAGATTTTGAAAAGGCTTGAATAAGAAAACCGTAGGATTGAGATGTTTCTGCTATATGAATACTACAGGATTCAAATCCTCAAAGAATTACTTGCCGTGGTATCTAATTGTACCAGGAAAAAATAAGAACACTATTTTCAATTTTTTTGTTCTAAAACTAGCATGGGCTATTGTGCTTCACTAAAGAAGGAGCCCATATGAATTTTTGCAAGAGGTTAGACCTTATGCCAACTTTCCTTTGGAATATTTGGCGCCTAGGGAAGGAATCCACACAAGAATAATCCTATTTCAATTCTACAAACCAAACAAGGCACAAAGGATATTGAATTGCATGCTCTGATCAACTAACCCAAGAGCTTAAACTAATAACCAGAAAAGCCGGACAATATATATTTCAACATATATCTTTTCATTACACCCGATGTTTCTCCAGATTTTCCCTGATTAAACATGACGCTATGATCACATTCTTCATTTTGTAGGGCTCAAAACGTATGCAGTATGCAATGACGTACCCAGCTAGCAAATAGTTTCCAGGGCAAAATCATAAGTCCAAAGTTCAAAAAAGGACATGCATGCATTTTTTTCTTTCATGAAAAATACACAAACACCACACCCTAAAAGAGGAACATCATCCTTAGGTGGACGCTGTCCTCACTCACCACCAAAACCTATATATCCTACCACAGCCTGGCAAAATATTTTTTTGCTAGAAAAAAAATTCAAAAAGGGGTGTAAAGAAGTGAAGCCATACGCTGGAGAAGCAGAAACATGAGGCCCAAACCGTTCCAAAAGTTTTAATTTCCTGCCACATCTTAACTAAGGCCAGCCATCAAGCGCACTAACCCCTCAACACATATCAAATCCGGCAGAATTGTACCGGACTCGCCACTCCCATTACCAAACGCTTTAGCCTCCTTTTTCCCTCCATGCGTCTCTAAAAGTCTTTAACTTTCTACTGCCTTGGGTGAGCCGTGCCTGCTCCATGTCACCCTAGGCGAGGCGAAAATGACATAGGAGAGGCGTTTGTCCGCTGCTTTCTACTGGAGCCCGTACACCTACTCCTCCCGATAAAATGAATAAAAAATTTAATTTCCAAGATTCCAGACACCACCTCGTGATCAGCCAAAGACCTCCATTAGAACACCTCACAAAGGTGATCCTCCGAGTAAACCACCATTACACAACTCTTAAGATAAATATGACCCGAGACATAAACCCTGAGCTCAGGTCGCTGTAATGCGCTCGTGATCCATGCATCAATGATTTGGGCCTCTCATGCCATGAGGTCTCTCGAAAGATGAGGGATCAGGCCTCGCTGCCTGCGAGAAGTATCCTCCTTCGATTGGGGGTCCTTGGGCCTACATGTCAGTGACTGTTCGCGACAATCCGGTGCGCGGAGCACTAGCCGGCTGATCGAAACACCCGGATGGTCAGCAGCAGTGCAGCTAGCCAGCAAGCTAGCTAGCCCAGACCGACGGACGGGGACACCTGAATGGATTGCGGCCTCTCTCCCGATCGAGCCCATGTTCCCCGATCGCTACACGCATTAGGGACGTCTCATATCGGTCAGTGCGCCGCGATACGTCCGTGCCACCTCAGATTGGCGCACTGACGATCGATCGAGCCCATGCGCGCGTCCGTGCGTGCGTGAGAACGTTTTCCCCATGCGTTTCTGTGGCACATAGCGCGCGCGCGTGCATGCATGCGCGGTAGTGACGGCGTACGTGGCCTACTGCTGCATGCTCTGCCCCTCCCTCTCTCTCTCTCAATCTCTGTGGATCTCTCTAGCTCTCTCTCAGCTCTCTCTATCTCCCATGGTGACTTGTAGCTTTCGGCGAAGACTAGTGGCGCCCGTGGTGGCGCCGGTTGGCCGGCACAGTGGCGGTAGAAGACCAGGGATGTACTGATGGACGTTAGGGTCCATTCGGCCGTGGAATTAGCGTGATATATACCATCGTGCTATACGCATAACGAGCTGGTGGTTAATTTGGTCTGTCCGCCTTGGATCAAAGATGCACGCACTAGCTAGATACCGGATTGCATTGATCGATATGGGGGACTATTTGGGCTTGCAGTGCTAGCTAGCTAGCTAGCTTTGGTACGTCGTCGATATAATCCATACCTTCAGCAAACGGATAGGTGCAACCAGCAGTTCCTAGCTAACCAGTCTAGTCAACTTTGGCACTAACAATGTAATTAAGTATAATAAGATGCAAAATAAAGAAAGCCAAGATCGATGGAGTGCCTGCGGTACATATGTATGGGCCAGTCTAAACTGGATATCAGCAATTCAACAATTCAGCCGAGGCGTTTCCAAACGCCAAACAATTTGACTTCTCAACCCTGTTTGTTGAAAATCTCAAAGCTGCTTCCTAAGAATCTCAAAAGAAAGTTGAACCAAGCGAGCCAGCTTTTCGATGCTGCTTCTAGAACCTCTCAAAATTCAGCTTTCAAACAACTCAGCTCAGCCTTTTGATAAGCTAGTCTTAAGCTATTAATATCCTTTTGATAAGCCTTAGGACATGTATAATAGTATAGACAGCTGCTGTCTATAACAGATTGACATGTCATTTATAGACAACGTTATAGATAACCCATACAACTATATAGACAGTTCATTTATGAGTAGACAGCTTCTTCTCACATACAACCTATTTTGGTTTCCGTGCTAGAGTCAACTATAGATTAAGAGACGGCTCAACTCTCTATACACCCTCTCTCTCATCCACATCATTTTTTTGTTCTACATGGCAAAGGCTTAGAGACAGTTGACATAGAGCATTGTACATCCTCTTAGAACAGGCTCAAGTTTTATCTTGGATGCACCACCGTTATGACTAATTAAGCTAGTCTTTTGATAAGATATTCTCTTCGGCAACAAATATGTATCATTTGATATTATATATGCGCAAGTTAGAGTTTCAAAACTTAAGCTATTAATTTTTTAAAGCAAAAAAAAAATTCTATTTTTATCCTCAACTACGTTCGTCGGTGTGTTTTGGTCCCTAAAAATCAAAACAAGAAAAACATGATCTCTAAAATATGAAAAAAAACCATAAATAGCCGTTTGACCGATCAAATGACGATTTTAACCAAAGTAGCATATGTTTGACTTTTATTTTTGTAAAAAAATATTTTAGAAAATAAAGACAAATTGTATGTTTTAGTTCCTTATAATTATTTGAACTCATGATTTTTTTCCAAATTCTATAGAAAAATGGAAGCATTTTCTCCATTTTTTAAAATACTAGAAAAAGATAGAAAACTTGAGAAAATTTATAAAACTCTATAAATAAGGGGAAATTTTTATGAGCTTATAATTTTTTTGGGAACTAAAATATGCAATTTAATCTGGATACTAGATAAAATGTTATGCAAAAATATAGATCAAATAAGTGCCACACTGATTTCTGCATGGTTTTCACATTTCAAGACCAATGTTTACTGGGGTTTGATTTTTAGACAAAAAGCGTCCATCACCAAAGTTGAGGGTTCAAAAATAAACTTTTCCCTTTTCAAATATTTAGATTGGGTAGATAAGACTAATATTTATATATTTGACTCAAAAATATTTCTATAATATTATAGTTTATTGGGTTTTTAAATAAACTATACTTAATTAGTGATAAAAGTTGTATTTTAAGAACCATGTTGATGTCCAAAACATATATATTTATAACCGGAGCATTACACTGAAATAGATCATATATTTCATTGTATAACAACTGATATATATGTCGTGTGTTAAGTCAGCTCGACTTTTAGATTTGTGCAACGCAGTTCAATAACTCTAGTTATGTTTGATCTGACCAGCAAAGCAACAGTTATTAACGTATTTCGCAGGGCATTCAGCAAGGCATGGTCTTGGACTCAGAAGCCAGGTGGTATTCAATTCCTGCGGTGGAATAGACAGCTAGCTCAACTTGATTTGGTAATTCGTAGCCAGCATGAAGCTTTTGGCCAGCTCAATTTGTCAGCCTGCAAGTTAGGATAAATTAATCACCAAGTTAAGTGGTAAGAAAGCTCAGAGGGTTGCACTGAATTATAACTCAATTAATTCCAAGCTGAGCATGTGATCTGAATGATAAAAATTTTCAAAAGATGAAGTTAATTAGTTGCTGCTGAATGGCGTTGCCTATAAGCAACGAATTCCCTCCCACCTAAAAAAAGTTGTTTTCATTTACTCACGTTACAGTACAGACCCTTGGAAATTTCTTGAGCATGTAACATGAGACCAATATCACAATAAATTAAGTGCTGGACTTGGGGGGATAATGCTTCCTTCAGCCGGAGACAAACTGACCATATAATTTATCTTTGTCTAACGAGCTTCTCAATCGGTTGTACAACTAATCATGATCCACAGGAAAAGCTAATTTTCTGTTATTGAAAAGGGAAGGCATATATATACTACCAAGTATTCATAGAATCCCTCATAGTTGAAAACCATCAAACAAATAGAAACAAACCATCGGCTTTAATTGTTATGATAGTTTATCTATAACCGTCAAGAAAATTTTTATTAATCCAATAACATTATTATTCCCATCATAAAAATAGGAATTCTTGATTATCATTGTGGTCTCGTCGAAAAATTCACGATCGTGAGGGATATATAATGTGCTTTCCAGCAGTAACAACCCAACTCTATTTTTTTTTTCAGAACAACCCATTTGTTCTTTGTATTGTAATCATTTCTCTAAAAAGTTTAGTCTGGTTTATGCTGGAATCAAGGATAATATTATTGACTCTTGCCAAAATTGTCTAAGACCTCGATCCATATCATAGGAAATCCTGTAGGATTATTTTTACCCTACAGTCCTATATGTGTAATCTTAAATAGAAGAATCACGTGAAATATATAGTGGGCCCAGACCTTATAAGCTATAACCTTCATGATCATGATTTCTTATGTACAATCCACTCACAACCTTACTATGCAATACTATCTGTTGGTAGGTCCATGATACTGACAAGTGAGAGCAAATGTTGTCCTTAACTTTTCACGTTCTCCGAGTACGAGACGGTAATTAATTACTACTTCTCAATTAGCATATGAAAGCTACGTGATTTACTGTGATATTTTCTCACGACGAATCCATCATTTTCACACACATATATATAGACAACATATCCAGCGCTAACGCCAATTTAGTGCTAACATGCTAATTTTAAATCAGACCCTTTAGATCTATCACGTATGGCTGAGATCTATATAGGTGGAAGCACATGGTAGATCTGAAATCCCAGGAGGTTTTGTGAAAAATGGTTTAAGTCAGGAAGGAAGTTTCCACCTCAATGAATCTCACGCATGATAGATCTGATAGTCTGCATCGCATGTTAGCACCTTAACACTAGATGGCCATTAGCACTAGATATGCTGCCATATATATATATACCCCTTCAGGCTACTGTGTTTGCTATTAAAATTTTAGTCACATGCTTCCGACTTCTGCACAGTAGAAAAAGGGTAATGTTGAAGCTAGACAACAGCTGCATCTAAGAAAACCGTTTTTAAATTCCTGAAAACCCCTATAAACCAAACACTCGACTTTTTAAAACCACTTCTTGAAATCTACCCTTTCAAAATAGTGCCTCGACCAATCCAGATGCGCTCAGAGCATCTCCAATAAGACCATCTTAGCTAGCTATAAGGTTATCAACTCAGTATTTTGCTTATGTGAAGGAGAGAAGAGGAGGAGAGACAAGAGCTAGCTCTTAAGTAAGAGTCGTTCTATAACGTTTTCCAAAACAGATGAAGACTATTACATGTGGACTATTATTTAATTTTGAGAGTATACTATAGCTGGCCCATTAAAAATTTTGTCTATATGCAATACATAAATGATATAGATGTTGCTTATAACTAGCAGTTGACTCTACTGTTAGAGATGTTTTGAGGAAAAAAATCTTTTCAAAAATCACGTGTGCCTAGCTAGCCAGAACGTCTTGCTGACACATCATGTTTGCTCGGATCACCAACAACACGGCCATCAATCATCCCCTAGGGTACATGCACTAAGGTCAGAGCAAGGATTAGTTAGGAGCACTGCTAATTATTCCAAAGTAGCACCACACCCAATTGATGGACATTACCGTCCCAAACGATCGCCATTATTCCTTACTCACGCCCCATTTACGCATCTCATTTCCCTGTCATGGCCACTACTGTTTGGTATTCGATGGATCCATGGGGGTCAGACCCACATGGCGCCCTTTTCGCTGCAGCGAGCAATGGCCTGAGACCTGACGGCGACCACGGCGGAGGATCGGCGCATGCGTCGCTGTGGCCCGGCGGACCCCTCCCGGCCGGCCGTGCGCGCAGCCACTAGTGCAAGGGACGGCTGCGGATGATCCATTGCGAGAGAGGAGAGGCCTGTGGACAGCAGCGAAATTGGAGATCGATCATATCGATCCCCACACGACTCCGTAGATGGATTTATAATAGTCCAGTGGTCATTTCTTATCTATCCGGGTTCGATTCTTAGGATTGGAAACGAAATAAGCCTTTTCTTTTTTCCAATCATAGAGAAGTCGTACGAAGCTAAGGTTTCATGTACGGGGTTTTGGAAGGCACGGCGTACTGTATATTTAACCCTTATAGGTCTTATGGCATATTCCATTTGTCAAAAACAGGGACATATACGTACAATGCAAGATTTATGTACATGTGCTCAAGGAGAGATTATAGCTTTGCCACTTCATTATGCCCCTATATATGTAAAATCTCTTTAATTCCTCCGTTGCAGGGAATCTTATACAGACGCTTAGAGGTTTATTTGTGTCGTTAACACCTATATAAACATCTATGAGCTAATTAAAGCGGAAGATGTCTCATCTCCTGCTCAACTTTACAATAGTACCGGTGACAGCAGTCTGTGAAATACAGGCAAATGCGCTGTTCAAGCACCAGAAGCAAAGCTAAATCATTCTTCTCTCCTCTAACCATCTATATTATTCTACAAGGCTAAAAACCGTTTTTTATCTAAACTTCTCTCTCGGTGTTTACGTATGTTGTACATATATTATAGCATAAGAGATCCCAGATGTGGGATGTGCTTCAAGATTTGTACTCCACCAAATGACTTCCTGTGTGCATAGAACTCTATATGTATTGGAAATGTCATGTTCCATATCCATCTTATCAGTGATGGGCACACATGCTGCATATATATATCTAGTTGTAGATTCCTGTTGTCTCGTGCTCATCTGCACTATTTCTTCTTTTGTATGGATGATAGCATGTGGGACATGTATATATAGGTTGTTTTTTTAATGCTATGATGATCAACCTGCTGATTTGATGTGGGTGAAAGTTCAGGGTTCAGTGGGCTAGGACTGGGGGCAGAATCACACTAAGGATTAGTGAGTAATCAATTCTGACTTTCGATTTGTTGGACTTGTGAATGTTGGCGACTGGTGCATGTATGACACATCCAAGATTTGACATGCGAACAACAGACAGCATTGGAGATCAATGTGCTTAATCCGGCGGTTATTTGATGGACCTGCATGCATGATTTGCCCCGGCTGTTTCTTCTGTGTGATTGTGTCTGTTTTTTTTGGGCCGCTACCTGACGGTTGGGCGCGCTCTAAATAGAATTGCAGCGTCGACAAACCCAGTTTGACGTCAGGTTTCAGCTGAATTTTGGAGCAGGTTTCCCGGTTTCAGCAGTTTCAAGCATATTTTTTTCCCGAGTTCCAACATATTCCGCAAGGTTTAAACAAAACGATTAAAAATGGAACATAGGCCAGAGCTTAATGGCGGTGGATGGAAGATGTGGACGAGATGGTAGCATCTTCACCAAAGCTGTCGGTACAACCTGAGAAGCAGAGCAGCAGAAGCTAGTAAATACCGCACGGTAATGGGATACCTGACTACAGAGAACACGCAAATTTTGGCCTCGACAGCCATCAACAAACCGTCAAGAAAAGTGACTACTCTCGACGGCCAAGTGTTCACCGTCATGTACAAAGTCTAGACTTGATGGCCAAGCACAGGCTGTCAAGTCTATGGTCGAGACCAGCCCCGCTGCCAAAGGCATGGTGGCATGAGCTATTCTCGATGGTCACCCTCATGCCGTCAAGAGAGGGCTCTGTCAGAGCACGTGGTCTTCCAAAATTTTAAAAAACCTAAGTTGGGGTGGAGGTCTCTCTCGACGGCTTACCTCTAGGCCGTCAAGAGAGATAAAATTGAAATGGAAAACTGTGGGCACGGGCTTGAACTCGCGATCTAGCCCCCATAGTAGAGCCGTCGAGACAGACTAACGTAACGGCCCGACCGAGCAAGGTCACTCTTGACGGTTAGGAGTTGGGCCATCAAGAGAGACCTAGCTTGGTCGAGACATTACATCAATCTCGCTTGACGGTTTGATATCAGTTGTCAATAGAGAGGAATGTGGGAACATGGGTGACCGTTACCCCACACTCTCTTGACGGCTTGTGGTTGACCGTCGAGAGAAGCATGTCTTTTAGATCTCAAGCCTGTGCCCGTTGCCACATCAATGTCGCTGCCCTACCTTGCTGCCCCATGCGACGCCACCTCAACACCATTGTGCTACAGCAGCCTCACCGCCCTGCCATGCTTGCTAGAGGAGGAGAAGAAGGAGCAGAAGAACGAGAGAAGGAGGAGCCAACAGCGGAGAGGACACCAGCGCCACCGTGAGGAGGACATTGCCGCGAGTAGGAGACCACCGGTGACGCCACCCCCACGAACTACACCACCATCGCCTGATTCCCATCATCCCGCAAGGTTTACTTCGTGCCCTTTTTTTTTTTTTAAGTTTTCAAAATAGTCTCGACGGCTTTAGTGTACTGGTCAAGAATAGGAATAGGCTAAATATGTAGTTTAGCCTAGGTTAAATTATAGCTAAAAATAGTAAATGGAAGTAAATAATTCAAAAAATAGACTAAATATTAGGATAAATATGGTTGCTATGCATATTAATTATGAGTGAATTTGAAAATTTTGTTTAGGCTATAAGATAGTGATTTGGAGGAAGTAATATGAATAAAATTAAAATTTAGGATAAATATGAATGCTTTAATTGTAGTTCACAGTATATGAATGTTCTAATCGTTAATTTCGTAATCATGTATTTTTTTTAATATTTGCTATGCACATATAGTTCTCTATTATTATGTTGAATGCGCGTGTAGCCTAGCTGTACTTCATCCATTCGGGAACGACACAACTCGTAACCAACTCGGATGGTGATTCTTTGGGTTCTATTACGAGTTGTGGAAAGCATTCCTAAATTGTCCAATGGACAACCCTAATTGGACATCCCAGTGGACAGCCTGTGAATAGTCATTTGGGTACAATTTGTTGTGGTACTGGTGGGTTGAAGACGAGATTTTGGCAGCATGGCCCTACGATTCTCCTGTGTATAACATAAGTGCTAGGTGCTGGAAACCATACCCTAGCCATTATTGCACTAAGGGAACCTTAGGGTTATGCTGCTAAAATTTCGTTTAGGACCCACAGTACTCAAACCGTCGTACTCAAGTGGCTATGAGGGTTATGGGATCTCACACCACTGAATGCACAAGCACAATTTTTACTCCCTTCCTTACGCCAAGGATTTGCTACTGTCCCACAACCTTGATGTAATGCACCAAGAGAAGACTATAACCGAGGCCATCTTTGGCACAAACTTTAACATGGCCGATAAAAGCAGAGATAATGTCAAAGCACGACTTAATTGTGTGCTAATATGCAATCGATCGTCCATGAACATGATAAAAGGTAGGAACAAGAAGCCAAAAGTGTCATACTATCTGACTGTAGCATAGAGGAAGGAGGTTCTACGCTGGTTCCAAAAGAAGCTCAGATTCCCCGACAGGTATGTGTCAAACTTCAGTCGTGGTGTGAATATAGGTCTGAAAGCATCTAGGCCCCCTAATTTTTATTTAATATTATTTATGGAGTTTTGGTGCTGATGACAAGCTTAATTAATCCTCTTGGTGATTGCATTAAGAAGGCATCAAGGCAGAAGGACACAAGGCTAAGGATTTAATTTTTACTAGTTTTGACTTGGGAGATGCATCAAGCCTTAGCTAGGGCTTATTTCTATTTAAGCCGTACTATAAAGAGGGATCTAGCACTTGATGTAGCTTGGATCTTAGCTTAGCATACCCTAGAAAATATTTGGAGCAAAGATTCATCTTCATTTCCCACCAAATAGCCTAAGTCCAAAACTCTGTCAGATTACGTTCACGCCGGACCAATCCTTAATTCCTATTTAACTCAGTCCGGACACCATCCTTGAATATTCACAAACAGAGCGCTGGCCGTTCACGCCGGACCGCTTTTCGGTCTTTTGAGTTCAGTCCAATGCAGACTAGTTCTGCCACGGACCAACTCTATTTTTTTGTCTGGTGTTGAAATCCAGTGTAATTATTCTAACAGAGAGTTTCATGGCTACGCCAGACCGACTTTTTGATTTTATATCCTAAGTCTGGCATACACTTATTTTTGCGACGGACCGTGCCCTGTTTCGGTCCTGTGCAAACGTATTCTAACTCCTCTAAAGAACCTTCACTAAGGACTGATCCAGCGTCAGAATCCTTTCACGACGGACCGAATCATTTTTAGTCCGGCGCAAACACAATTCACGATGGACTAAAGGAGCATCAGATCCTTTTCACGGCGAACAGACTTGGTTCGGTCCAACGCAAACTAAATTTAGACACTCCTTCGGTCCGGCGTAATTCAAACTCTGAAATTTGAAATGCATTTCAATCTGCAGTACGTGTGATTCATCTATCCCAGCTATAGTCCAAAAATAACGGCCATTTCAACCTTCAACGGCTAGTTTTGAAATCTGTGGCCTATATAAGCACATATGAGCCCCTCTTGCTCGGTGTTACTGTTCTCCTTGGAAATTTGCCATCCTAAGCTTATTTTCCACTCAAGGAGTTGAGCTGAACCTGTAAACCTTGTTTCACCTCAATTTGTGAAGAGTTCTTGCTCCAAGTAGTGCCTAGAGAAGTGCTTGCTAGTGAACCAAGAGACAGGATTAGTGGTGGATCTATTACTCTTGGAACAAGGTGTTCCTAGACGGCTTGGAGAAGGAGAAGTGGTGAGACCTGCCCGAGGTTGACTGTGGGAGGCCACCCAACTTGTGAGAGATTTGGGACTCACCTCACCGAAGTGTGGAAAGAGTCACCACTAGTGGAGATCTATAGCTGCCGATGCAAACAAGCAATTGGAGGAGCTAGACTTCCTTTGAAGTGCTCCAACGTGGATGTAGGTGCTTGGCACTAAACCACGGGAAAACATTATTGTGTTCATCTCTTTCCCTTTACTTTTTAGCATCTACTTTCTTATATATTGCCTGTGCTATTTTATTCCGTTGCTTAGATTGTTTTGTTTTGCTGTTCTTGCTTTAAGTAGTAATCTCTTCTAGTACTCTTAGAGATTTCGTGGCTCACCTATTTTAGGGCCTTAGATTTACTTGAACCAGTGATAAGAATCCATACTTGAACAATAATTTTAAAAGTTGCCTATTCACCCCCCTCTAGGCCAACAAGATCCTTTCAAGGTCAAGGAAAGATATATGGGACCAAAAGCAAAGAGGTATCAATAGTTCTTTTTCGTTGTGATTGGTTTGGCCCTACTAAAGGGGTACGACGTCAACTTGAGCCTGGCTTAGTGGAGGTAAATCATGCTTCGAGGCTTCATGGCTATGATTCGTTCATCCTCGCTGACCAAGCCGAGCAAGTGTACTACTTACCTTATCCATGCACTAGTAAGGAAGCCTTGGAGCCATGGTGGGCTGTTTACAAAGTTAGACGTTCTGGAAAATTGTTAATTCCAACGACTGACGAGTACAAGAGTGCATTCAAGAAAGCCGGCGGTAGGCCAATGCAGGAGCAACACTTAAACGACACATTTGTCTTTGAGATTGGCCTAGGGCTTGACAACCTAGTTGCCATTGTCGACGACAATGTTGAAGAGGAACACGATGATCAAATCATCGGAGAGGAACGTGATGATCAAGGTCAAACAAATGCTGTTGAAACATCGAAAGACGATCCTCTCGATGTTGAAGCTAATTGCTTATAAATCGATAGTAAATATGCATTTTTGCTTAATTTACTTTGTTATCACATTACGATTCAATTTTCTTAATTTACTTTGTTGTCATATTATGATTCAATTTGCTTAATTTACTTTGTTGTCGCATTGACAACTCAATTTGCTTCATTTCTTTTATATATATGTGACTAACTCTTTTAATTTTGATGTGTAGGATGCCACGTCGCTTGACTTATGGCACTCCAGAGTTCAGCCAGGAGTTGGTTCCTACTCAGGAGTCCGAGGCCAGCCCGGAGGACGCCTCGGGGTCTAGCCAGGCTGGAGGCTCCTAGGATCCACGGAAAAAGAGGCCAGAATAAGGTGCCCAAAGCTCCGATATATCCGAGTCAGCAGATCATGATTGAAATCGATGTGGACTAGCATGTATAAACCCATTAAAATTTTGCAGATGTTAACTTTCCTTCATTTATTCTCATTCAACATGGAAATGCCTAACTTTCTTTTAATCGACGTAGCAACATGTTTATAGTCGATACTAGGCATAGGATTCAGCCTAGGGGTGCCCTTGAGTCACTTGTGAGGCAGCACTACCCTGGCACGGTGATCGTAGGCGAGGTCACTAGACTAGCGTACAGCTAGGAGGACTACAAGATTGCCCGACATGGTGATGGCAGTGCCACCTCCCAGTGCATATAGGGGTTTTGGGTAAACTATCTGACCTGTAATCTTTGTACCTTTTGATTATATTACTAATCTGCTTGCTTTATCCTATTTCATCTTAGGTACCATTCCCGCAAAGGGCTAACAGTGATGGACTTTGACTCCGTCTCGTACAAGAACGCTAAGCAGAAGATCTAGGATCTGATGTTCGGGGCATGTGTCACGGCCAACGAGGAGTATTACAAGTGATGAAATTTCCCATATCTTATTTTCAACTGCTATATATTATTGTCGGCTACCTAACCTTCTTTATTCGTAGGAGAGAGCATAGTGATAGGATCACCAGCACCGAGGCTTGTGGCAAGTACTTGTCCACTGAGCAGTACAGAGAGGTGCAACTAGAGTGGGCCACGAAGTGCCCAGAGGCCTAGGAGGTACTCGGGCAGAGGTGGACTAGCTTGGAGTTTCGTGAGAAGTCCACAATGACCAAGAAGAACAGGACGTCCATGACCTAAAAGACGACCGACGGGAAGTGGTCATTTGCACAACTAGGAAGAAACTTTTAATATCTCTATTATTGCTTCGTTCATTTTATTTCTTGCACTAACGGCCCTCGCCTCAAATTATCTTGTCGTGCAGGGGGTGAGTACTGGGAGGGTTCCAAGCTTCATAGACCTGTAGAGGCGTGGACACATGTCAAAAGTCAAGGACGGCAATCAGTCGGCCATGGACCCTCACACATCAGAAGATGGTAAGTGTCATCTCCATCTTTCACTCCTAGACAGACTACCGTTTTCCCTAAACTTACTCAAACCAAACACAGGATCGATACCGACAGGCATACACCTAGGAGCACAGGGCCGACAGCAATCTGGACGAGGCATCCCTAGACCCTGTTGTGATCCACAAGCATATAGGGGAATAGCTCACGAGAGGCTGGATATTGGTGGGGACCACACAGGTGAGAATTCTATCTAAATTTTATATGTCACAACAAAATTCATTTTTCGACTGATCACATCGCTTTGTTATAGGGTCCGAGAATTACATGCCTGAGGTGAGGGTCACTCGGAGCACCGCAGAGAGCCACCATGAGTTTGTGGCGCGGATAATGAGGGAGAGGGAGCAGGAGAGGAAGGAGCGCGAGGCTGGGATGCCTTTCTGGGTGTGTACAAAGTTCTACGCCCTAGGATGACGGGCACTCCGGAGGCAGTAAGTGTCTTACCCTGCCATTGTTATCTAACGTCATTAAAACCAAGATTTTACAACACATGTCTAACCGTGTTGTATGCTTCATAGTCTTCAGGTTCAGTGGCTCCAACTCCAGCTTAGGCGTATGACGAGTAGTAGGGCAATGATGCCTCTGAGAGCCAGGCCGCAGACTTCGTCGATCCGTTGTTTGACCACAACCCGCCGCGCTTCCCTTGAGTCTCGAGGCAATCATGGTTTTCTTTTATGGACGTGGATGCCGCGGAACGATGATATATGTATATATGTGTATGAGAATGTTTATATATTGGTTTATGTGCGGATGTGGACGACATGTTGGATGCGAATGTTTGAATTGTCCGTGCATGTGTGGATATATGTGGGGTTCATATATATGCAGAGTTTTGGGTTTGCTGGTTGCAGCAACTGCCGTTACGTAGCAACTATTGCAAAATTCTGGTTTTTTTATTTTTCTATCCATTTTTTTTGGAAAATTAAGTACTCTCGCCTCATGTAAGCCATCGAGAAAATAGGGTGGTACATGTCACATCCTAGCCTCGTCAAAGCAGCCTCACTCTTGATGGCCAGATCAAGGACTGGGCATTGAGAGAGCGCACCTAAGGTAGACCAGCCCAAGAAGGGGTCTCTCAATGGCCATGGTAAGCCGTTGAGAGCGATGGTAGACAGAGTGGGCTAGCCTAGCTGCCTCTGGCAGGCTGGCTCTCAACGATTGAATCCTGGCCGTCGAGAGAGAGGACCCTAGAGCCATTAACAAGCCGAACGGCTGGCTCTGCTTCATCTCTCAACCGCTGCATGCCAAGCCGTTCAGAGTGTTACTCTCAATGGACGTCATGAGTACCCATTTCTCTCGACAGAGCTTGCATAACGACCTTTTCTCCACTGCCGGTTGTCAAGAATGACCTGTCTCGACAGTTTTGGCTTCTGTGCTGACTAATTCAGTTGTCGAGATTTTGGTCTTTTTTGCAGTGGCTTTTCTTTCTTTCTTTTTTCTATATATCCTAGGTGGGTGGAGAGTGGTTCGGTGAACCTTGTGAGATCCATTCTTTTATATGTATTTTTAGACATCTATCTATTATATTATTAAGCACATAGTCAAAATAAGCCACTAGGTTCACTTAAAAAACTGAAAATTTTCATAATAATCAAAGAAAAAAAGAGAAAAAATGGATATCAATAGTTACCGTGGATTCATATATAACTCCATATTAGTCATTGAAAGTAGCAGATACCACGGTTGTAAGATACTTTTTCTTTTTTCTTTCCATGTATCTTAGGTTGGTTAGAGTGGTCCAGTGAACTCGATGAAATTCGTTCTTTACATATCTTTTTTAGACGTCTATATATCTACTATATTATTGATGCAGGGCAAAATTACACACCAAGTTTGTACTAAAAGGCTAGAATTTCCATTTTAATCGAGGAAAAAAATCTACATCAGCAAGTTGGTCTATATTATAACAATGTGGATTTAGTAAGATTAGAGATGGACTATACCATCACTTCCGCCCTCACCAACCACAACAGCTGTGGTCGTCCCTCATTCGGTGATAATTTAAAATCAAGTTTAACATATTATCATATAATCCATTTTAAAACCAAGTTATAGATAAAAGTCTGTTAGGTGAATGTTAGGTTAGACTTCAAGAAGTTCTTAAATTAGCTTCTCAAAGCTAGTTCTTTTTTTATGCTATTTAATTTGAAGAGCTTTTACAGCCGGCTTCATAGTAAAAAAAGGCTAAAAATGTCAAAGTGTTTAGATTTTCAATTTAGCTAAACTTTAACCTTTCAACCGGAAATATGAGATCGACTACCATTTATCTGATATATGCATCATATATGCAAAGCTATCTGGTTTAGAAAACCCTAGCTCCGCCAGCACTGGATAGTGCTGGCCAAATGGGCTGTGTTTTTTGGGGCCGAACCGGGCGGCCTGGTACTATTCATCGGGCGGCCGGCCGGTCGAAGCGAACGAACCGGGCCTGCCTGTTCGGCTGGCGAATCGAACTGGCTCGCCTTAGGCCCGTCGGGCCGGCCCGGTTCGGTTCGCATAGTGACGGCCCGGTTCGGTTCGTATAGTAACCGAGACGGCCCGGTTCGGCCCGTTTAGCTCGAATCGGCCCGGTTCGGCCCGGTTTTCATTTGAAATTTGAACGTTGCCCGTTGCGCGCGCGGCGCCGCTGTCGCCCGTCGCCCGCCGCCATCGTCGACGTCCCTATCGCCGCCCCGCCGCCGACGCCAGCCGACGCCACGCGTCGCCATCGCCGCTTCGCGACCACCGGCGCCCGGCGCGTGGCGCGTCACGCTGCCTTTTCCGCGCTGAGCGCAGACCGGATCGACCGGCGTGGCGGCGTCGTCGTGACCGGCCGACGAGTGACGGTGACGGCCGACGCGCGTCTTTCCACGCTTTCTGCCGGTCGGAGTGTCGCGACTTCAGCAGACGCTGCGTCGAGCCACCGACTTCGGCGTGTGGTGGCATTGCCTCGCCCGTGGCCTTGCCCACGTGTCGCGCGACGGCTCGGACCAGACGGCCGCCGCTGGTGCAGCAGCCATGCCACAAGATGCCACGCCGCCACGCTGTCACAAGACATACGGGCACATGGGCGGCAAATTTCAAGATTATGCCGACGGCATAGCCGTTTTTTTACCGTTGAAGGTTTAAAGGTAGGTAAAATAGTAAAAAAAATTTAAAAAACCTAATATTTTTTCCTATACATAGGGGTGCACCCGCTCGTTAGTCGTCGTCCAGCCACACTTCAAACCATTGTCTTCTACTCTTCTCTGCTTTCGGAGTTAAAATTTAATTGTGCTTTACGAATTTGAGAATAAGTTTGAAATATTTTGCAAAAAATATTTCAAGTTTGCAAATTCGGTAGGGTGAGCCGGTGAGGTTTATATTGCAGAAATATAATTGTGGAATGTCGATTTTTTTTATACGCCAATTTGTTGTTTCTAACATATGGTTGTTATTTTCAATATTTTGTAGGTTTTGAAAATGGCCGACGGAAATTCTCCATATGATGAATTTCCCATTAGTCAATTCGGTTTAAGACCGGAGGACTATGAACCGTATGGCCAGAACATACCGGTTTCGGATGATGAACCACAAGAAACACAACGAACAGATGGAACCGGTGATGTGCCATACGGTTCTTCCGGTTCAACCTGCGCTTCAGGGTCCGATACCGTGGGATCGAAGCGGGCCCGAGCTAACCGGTCGGAGGTGTGGGACGACTACGAGCAGTTGAGACACCTTGAGAATGGTAAGATGGTGAGGTATGTAGCTCGATGTAGGATTTGTCGACAGGAGTTATCGGCGGGATCTGGCTCGGGCACGGGACACTTGAGGAGGCATGCCTTGGCGTGTAAGAAAAGGAGAGGCATTCAAATGAGACAGTAGCAATTGAGCTATAACCCTGACGGTACAGTAAGTAATTGGGAGTATAATCCCGAATTAGCTAGACAAGCTTTATGTCATCTGATTGCTTCTGAAGATTTACCTTTGGGTTTTGGTGAATCCCCTGCATTTCAAGAGTATATTAAAACTGCTCACAATCCTAGATTTACTAGTGTGTCTCATCAGACAACAACTAGGGATTTAAAAAAATTGTATACAGCTAACAAGTTAAAATTGAAAGAGCAATTTAAAACTTGCACATTTTCAATTTCTTTAACATTAGACATCTATGCTGGGAGGGCTAGAGAAGATTATTTAAGTGTTGTTGCTCATTACGTAAATCAAAACTGGGAAATGGAGAAAAAAAATAATTGCTCTTAGACTTATTGATGTGAATCACACAGGTGAGAATATAGCCGATAATATTATGAATGTTGTTCAAGAATTTGAAATAACAGACAAGATTTTCTTTATTACCTTAGATAATGCATCAGCTAATACTTCTGCTATAAATATTTTAAAACCTGTGCTAGCCACATATGCTGAGTCTTTTCTAATGCATCAACGATGTGCATGCCATATAATTAATCTGATTGTTAAGAGTGGCTTGAAGAGACTGCAGTCTTATCTTCAAGCTATTTGGGATGCAATTTCATTTTTAAATAGCTCTAACACAAGAATTGGTGCATGGAAGAATTATTGTCGTGCATCACAGGTACAACCCAGAAAATTTGGTTTGGACATGCCTGTTAGGTGGAATTCCACCTACCTTATGCTTCAACATGTCTTACCATATATGCAACCTTTTGAAATTTTTATTAACACTAACTACCGAACCCATGATGGTACACCAGTTCTGACTCCACAGGTTTGACAGGTACTTACCCATTTACATTCGTTTTTAGAGTTTTTTATGAATGCACACAAACTGCCTCAGCTGTTTATGAGCCTACTTCTTGTTCTATAATTCAATGCATCTATTATATCACTAATCAGTTGAAGTCATTTGAAACTGATCCTATTTTATTTGATGCAGTTAGCCATATGAAAGCTAAATATTTAAAATATTGGAGAGACATTCCATTTTTGTATGTTTTGCTTTTTTGTTGGACCCTCGGGCCAAACTCCCCGGACTAACTAATGCTCTAACACAACTTGGTACTGCTACTGGCAATGATTATTTTAACTATTTTCATGAAGTTAGGAATAGACTGAATGAGTTGTATAGGAAATATGAAGAAAAGTATGTAGGAGTTCGTCCACAACGACCGCCACCGGTTCAACAGACGGGCAGGAAGATGTCCTTTTGGAAGACCATCACGGGCAAGGACACTTCAAGTTCTTCGAGCACCGGTCAGACCGCACAAGCTACATCACGCGGCTCTTCTGGTGAGCTTGCGTCATACTTGGCGAAGGACCCCGTCGACTTTCAGGAGGAAGAGTTCAACATCCTTACATGGTGGCAGCAACATAATGGAACATATCCCGTTCTATCCATCTTAGCACGGGATATGTTAACTGTTCCAGTCTCCACAGTTTCCTCGGAGTCTGCTTTCAGTCTTGCCGGAAGAATACTTGAGGACAGACGCACTTCGCTTCATTGCGACATGGTTGAAATACTACTGAGTATGAAGGACTGGTCGTTGGCAGAAAAACGACTCCAGAATCTCGCCGCCCAAAGACACAATCAAGAATTGGAAGCTGCATTCCAAGGTCTAGAGCTTGAAGATGAAAGTTCTTGCTCTTGAAACAAATGTAATTTGTAAATGTATTGTAAAGCTTTAGGCTGTACTCTTTTTTCTTTACCAAGGTTTTCTCAATTTTGAGTTTTTACTTGGTAAAGTTTTTAACAAGGCAGCCATGTACTATACTTATAATAATAAAGCTCTTCAATACTTTATTTTTCCTATATATTGTAATTTTTTAATCAATTTTATGAATTTTCGTGGTTATTTCTGGAATCCTCATTTTTTTTTTTTCTGATTTTCCTGATTTTTTTGATATATAATATGTAAACCGGGTCAACCGGGCCAACCGGGCCAAATGGGCCAAACTGGAACTAGGCCGGCCCGGTTCGCCCGGTTCAGTAAATGAACCGAACCTGGGCTCAGCCCCGGCCCGGTGGCCCGGTTGGCCTGGTTCGCATAGTAACCGGGCCGAAACCGAACCGGGCCCGAACCGGGCCGGCACGGTTCGGCCCATTGGCCAGCTCTAGCACGGGACACACGGACCAGCTGGTACGCCGGCCGGCGGCAGGCGCAACCAATTAATTAGAGGCAACAGTCTGCGCTCGTTCAATCGCCGCGCCTCCCGGGCTCGCACCTTCGTGCGCGCGCGCGCGTGGCATGATCGATTGACCTCGGCGCCGGCCGGCGGCGTGCGTGGGTCCGCGACAGCGAGCGTTTCGGGACGGCACTTCGCCATTGCCGATTCGCCGTGACGTCTCTCCACACATTCCTTGTCGGGGGCGAGGCGAGGCGATGGATGGATGGATGATGGTGTTGCATGGGCCATGCAGCACTCACGCAGGTGTAGCTCTAGTCGGCCGGCCGGCCTGAGTGCAGCGAGGACAACCTGGCCCTGCTTCCCCGTCCTTATGTGGCCCTGCACACAGTCGCCGACGTTGCTGTCCGGCAGCACTGGTCAACTCTGGAATAGGGCTTCTGATCTCTCATCCCTGTCTAGGACCAGGTGACCCCTGACCCCATGCATGTTTGATTTGAACCGGTCATGATCGTGATGGCATCGCTCATCAATGATGGGATTCAGCTAGCCGTTTCTTCATTAACTAAGGAGAGAGGCTAATTAGATCGTAGGCACAGTACGTATGTCACAGGATCGGGTACTAATTGAAATTAATTTCTAGCTAGAGCTTATATGGGCCACATATGTGTTAGCTACTCGCTTCCGTGTGCATATGGTTTCTATAATGAATTTTTTCTAAGATGCACCCTACAACCTGAAAGACATGGGTAGTATATATAATCGTTCTAACTGATATATATGTTCCTAGAATATATATAGTAATTAAAGAGCTCCATTTCTAAACATATCACAGTGTATAGAAAAATAGCAAAGGCTATAGATAAAAACTTTTTAATGCACGGTATCACCACCCTCTTTCATCCCTATTTACCTCCTTCCAATGGAAACAACACATCTCTAGTGGGATTTTTTTTTCATTTGTTTACCAAGTTTTCAGCGTAGAAACCATTTATTTAATATGAAACAATTATGATCTCTCTCCTCATTAATTAACTCTTCATATCAGCAATCTATCCTAGCTAGCTGCCAACTATAAAAACAACTCACATCACTACATTTTGGAAGCCCTTGGGGTTAGTTTGTGTGGTTGGCATTCTGGGCTTTACAGTGTGGAGTATGTTCTAATTAGATTAATTTCAAATTTTTAATGCACTCTTGAGTAATTATCATATAAAATTAAAAAATATATAGTTTTTTTGAAAAAGCCATGTCAATGCCAAGCAAATACATATCCATTTTAATTGTCGGAGGTTCAACTCAAGAGTCTAGTTCCAATCAAAGATTGCTCTAGAGCACACTAAAAAAAAGAACAGGGATGTTTCCCGAAATATTAGGTGCTCCATCTCTAAAGTTCCCCACTTACCAAGTTGCCTCCGCAGCATGAACTTTTCTCCTATCCTATGAGGGCAAAGGCTGGTATTTCTCTCCCAAGTTAATTTCGAGTCGGCAATGCCACCCTTTCCATGCTTTAATTTCCCCCCAAAATTGGGCTCTTTAGGATACGTACAATACAAGGTATATATGCACAGGTTCTTAAGGAGATGGATCATTGCCAGGTCGCTAAGCACATGTGTAAAAAGTTTTCCCTCCAATGCTTAGATGTTTAGGTCATCTTGTTAGCATCATATAAGCATATATATGTGAGCTTGAATGGAAGATGTGTCATCCCCTGCTCAGCTTTACGAGCACCGGTGAAAGCAATGTATGCAAAACTAGCCATAGCCATCGACCAAGCACCGGAAACAAAATTAAGCATATCCTCTCTCCTCTAAAAATCTATAGTCATTCATGGCTAAAAAATGGTTTTTATACCTAAACTTCCATGGGCCATGGAGCTAGGCTGCTATAAAGCCGCTCAAATTGTTACATACGTTGGTCATTCCGTAAGATATAAAATTCTCAAAGAAAATTACAACGATATCAAATATACAGTGATTTCAATTTTATGATATTTTTAAAAATATTTGGTATTCAGTTTAATCTTAGAAAAGTTTTTTGAAACAAATATTAATAAAAAATAGAATGAAAGTAAAAAAAAAATTGTTTAATATTTTAATTTAATTTTTTTGGAATTTTTACATAGCTTCAAAAAAATGAGTGAATCCTGACCATCCTGACCCTTGGTCAGGGATGGGAACTCTGTCCGGTGCCATCGGACCGCCTCTGCTCGGCCATTGTGGAGCTCGATCTTCTTCCCAGAAGCCTAGCTCCGATCCAAAGCATGCTCTGCCGCCATGATAGCTGCCGGACTCCAACCGCATCCGGCATCCGCGTTTGTCAAGGACTGGCCGCCCGCAGCACACAATGCTGTTCCGAATTAAAGACAGACGCTGTGCTTGCAAAGCAGTTCAGATTCGCGTCTACACGAAACCGGGAGACTTGTTCAGACGTCGTTCTTGCCAGCGATCGGCGCCGTCGTCAGGGACAAAGAGAGCTTTGAATCGTAGCTGATATGTGCGTGGACTTGATGATTGCCATCACAGGCTATAGCCGCAGTACGTGGTGGTGGTGGTGGGGAATCATGCGCTTTCGTTTTCGCTCGCAGCAAACCAAAGCCTCGTTTCCATGCTCTTCTAGAAAGATTCCTCCTCTCCTTGCTCCGTGTGAATGTATTTGGCACTATTGGAAAAACGGGCTTTAGTCCCGGTTGGAAACAGGCTTTAGTCCATAAATTAGGATATGCATTCCTTTTGAAGTATGCTGAAATGAGCCTTTAGTCCCGGTTCGTGTTACTAATCGGGACTAAAGGACTACTTTTTGTACCAGTTCGTAACATGAACCGGGACTAATATGTACCTGTGCTAGCTAGTATGTACCCGCTTGCCAAAGCCACCTTTAGTACCGGTTCATGCTACGAACCGGTACTAATGTGAGCTACGAACCGGTACTAATCGTGCTTTTAGCCCTGTAGCCACGAACCGGGACTATTGCTACATTAGTCCCGGTTTGTGGCTAGTCGGGACAGATGTGCCGGTATGGAAGGCCATTTCTCTAATAATATTGTACGGTTGATCATCTAGAGTTGGTCGCTGACAGGGTTTCGAATATCAACGATAATAGCGGTAATAGAGTGTTTTCCCCTATGTTCGATTCGTCAAATCAATCGGTTTAGTGTTTTAGAATTGGCTCAAATTCATTAATTTAAATTTTAAATTTGATCGATATTGGTTGATTATCGGTCGACAAACCGAATGGTTGATTTTAGATTAACAAACCAGCCCGTTTGACACGGATTCAAAATTTGGAAAACAGAATTTGCCCGATTTCTACTGATAGTCCATCGATTAACATCAACTTTCACTATCAGGTAGGTACAAAATTTGCCTGATTTCTACCTATAGTCGATCCATTAACATCAATTTTTATTATTAGACAAGCATATAGGTGATACCTATGAAGGTTTTCTTTTAGCACGGCTGACGTTTCAATAATAGGATTGCTAATGCATGATGTTATCTTCCTGTCAAAACAGCTTGGAGTTGTAATAACTTTTTTGGGCTATTTTGTCTGTCGGTATGCATTTTTTATCCATTATCTAAACAACAGGCAGGTATAAAATTTGGCTGATTTATTATCGATAGATTAACGTTAATTTTCACTATGCCCCCCACCCCCCCAACAAATGATAAGTGATAAGTTAAACCCCGTCGTGTGTTGATAAATGCAGCTGGTACATGATTTCATTTTTTTAATACCCGGTGGGCATAATCCTACCTGTTCTACGGAAGCCCCCAATCTTACAGTATTTTTTCTCTAAAATGATAAGCTGCATGCTGTTGTTTTCGTTTTGTTTCAGTGCTACCTGCTGCCCCCACTGTATTATTGTAGAAGGTATATTTGACTTTTGTAAATTATTTTTGAGGGCACTCTGACTTTCTCTAATTAGTGGGACGAGGCGCTGTGCCTTTCTACCTCTTTATTTATTTTCTTCGGAAAAGGCGTCGTCAGTGGGAAAGAAATTGACCAAAGCTGGGGGTTGGGGGGCACTTTGCTGGCAAATTAAAGGTAGCTCCTTGCTGCAATACTATACCCTTTTGTAACAGCAAGATCTCTTACGGTTCCCTGCAGATGGACATGTGTAAATGTGTTACAAGTTGCAGCCAGCAGGAACCTTGGAAGTAGACGTCACTGTGATTAAGTACTCCTTTTTAATATTTCGTTCTTAACCCTCTTTTTTAGTCAACAAGACTAACATCAGTAAAACTAGTTTAATCCTTGCATGCTACATGCTCTGCACATATAATATCCAGACCAAAAGGAAATGAAATAGACCGTAATTAGTTAATTAATGCGCATTAGAAAACAAAAAGGTGATTAAATCAGTGCAAGGAGCCCACGAGAGGCCACGAGATCTCAACTAACACCGCACATATTTTTCATCAAATCTTTTTCAGAGAAATGACAAGAGATAGCTAGCTAGCTCCATCAGCTGCATATTACATTAGCCTATGCAACCTCTGACGCATGCAGCTATAGTACAAAGCCAAAGCCAAATACCAAGCGTACGTACATACATGTATACGCACGTAGGGGCGGGGAGAAAAATACAAATACGTACACCATGCAAGCATATGTACTCTCTCCATCTACGTTGTGCGTACGTACGTACATATAGCTAGCTCTCTCCCTCTTGAACAGAGCGAGCACACGTACACAGTACACGTACGTACACACGCGTAGACCGTACACATATACTTTGACTAGTACAGATGGCTTCCCGCGCTTGCACACATGCGTGCTCGTCGTATACGCATGTACGCCCAGTACGGCGGCCACACGGGGTAGAGTGGTGCATGCACCGGGTGTGGCCGGCCGGCGCCGCCGCCGGAGGGCGGATCAGACTTGGTCGAACTCGTCGGCGGCGATGGACTGGCTCTGCAAGCGGCGGAGCTTGAAGGAGGAGAGCTTCTGGGCGGCGTCCTTAGCGGCGGGGGCCTCCTCGAAGCGGATGTAGGTGTAGACCCACGCGCCAGAGAGCGTGCCGATGACAGGGCCGAGAAAGTAGATCCAGAGTCCCGTGTAGACATTGCTGGCCACCGCCGGCGCCAGCGTCCTCGCCGGGTTCATCGATCCTCCTGACACAGGCCTGCAAATGCCACTCGTTTTCGCCTCGTCTTAGCTAATCTGAATCAGTACATGTCATCTCGCTATGTCCTACGTGTCTTATAGCTACGGGCTGGTTAGCTACCATATACATATACACATGCATGGCTAGCTATCCTACGTGGCCTTCTGACGTGTACGTGCTTTGTTGATCTGTTTGTAGCTACTCCAGTTTTTTTCCTCAAGAAAATATTATATTTTGTGTGACATATATCCTATCTAGCTAGTTTATGCATGCATGCACGGTCAGGATTAATGAATGCCGAGTGTTAGCAGGTCCAAAGAATTGTTTGTACATATCAATTAGTGAGGGCTTGCTATGACGTTTTATGTAGAGTACACATATATTCTTTAATAAAACATATACATCATTCTTAAGCTACGTAATAGCTGAATTGGTTCTATGAACCTAGCTAGTGTACTAGCCCTGTTGCATCACAGTGTCGCCTTGTAAAATTAATGGTGGTTTATAATCTGTGTGGAAAAAAACGATGTGGCTGATCACTAACAAAGAAACTTCGACGGCAACTAAGCAATATTTTCTTCCGATGTACGTACCATTTTGTTGTGGACAGCCTAGTGTTAGCCACACGTAACATTATATTTTTTACTTGGGTTAATCGGGGTCCAGGTAATCCTTCCTAGCTAATTAAGGTTAATCCTTCCTAAAGTTAAGCCTGGGTCGATCGTTAGTAATTCAATTACCCTGCGAAGATGGATGTAATGCAAACCGCGGAACCAACAGCTAACCCTGCCAACTCACCCACCTGCAAAGCAAATTCAGAAATTTTCGATCAGATTCATGGCAAGATTGATCGATCGAGCAGAGAAAGAGATCGATCGATGAAGCTGTAGCTAGCAAGAGAGTGCTTACCGCTCTCGAGTCAGTCGCGACGGCGCAGGTGACGAACATCATGTTGAAGGTGACGACGATCTCGACGACGAGGGCGTGCCAGTGCGGCCCCGTCGGCGTCGTCGTGCCGAGCACCGAGATCGGGTACAGCACCGCCCGCAGCACGAACGCCGCGCACATCGCCCCGGTGAACTGCGCCGCCCAGTAGAACGGCACCTGCAGGCACGCACACGCACCCGTCAGAAAACCTGAACACGCCACGCGCGTCGAGACGAAGACGATCGAGGCCACCCACATGTGCACGCTCAGCTCGATATCTTCCCAGCTACTTTGCATGGTGCGCTCGTGTGATCGATGTGCATGTCGCTGCATGATGGTGATGCAACACTAGATGCAGACGCAGTGCGACCTTTCGATCGATTCTGGCTCCTTTACATGCTTCACCTTCCATCTCTGACTAGCTAGAGCCGGCCAGCAAAGGAGAGGCACGGGAGAAGTGCGTGCGAATCTTGGACACTATCCATGGTCAGGAGCATATGCAGGCCTGTACTCACTCACCTCTGGGCACGACTCACGAGTCACGACGGCGTGGCCATGCATCGATCTCCAGACAGACAGTCATCGATCGAGGCTGTTTACATCTATCGATGTAAAGGCCGAAACAATTTTTCCAATATCTTAAAAAAGATACTAGTCGATCGACAGTGGTGACATCGGCTGGCTTCGTGGATGAATACATGCCGGAATCTTTCGCCGAAAGGAAGGCCAGCCGCTGCTCAATATGGCGAACCCGGCCGGGCTCCATCAATCGGATCAATCCTACACTACACGCATGTGCCTTTCAGCTCGATCTAAAGAACAGGAGCTAGCCTTTCTGAGCTGAGCATGCGAGAGCCAGTGACCATGGTTAGGTCGCCGTCGCCTCCGATTCTCGCCGGCGCATTCCATATCTCGGCGCACGGTCGATCAATCTGAGAGACTAGCGAATCTCTGTATGCATAGACGCGTAGTTGATGTTAACATCTTGCAGTTCGTGCCGTTCGGTTTGACCTGATCGAGTTCATGTCACGGAGCTGTCAGAGTTTCAACGGGTTCATCACTAGCTAGCTACGAGACTCCATCGCGTGTATGTTCCGTTTGTGCCCTACAAGCAACACTTCGCAATAATTGGGACGGTTGCTCACGAGCAACCGTCGCCAAGTATAGCATGTCTAGCCGATCATCATGATCAGCATGAGCCTATACAAAAACCATGCGAGAATGTCAAACCCCATTGGCCGGTGTGCGTAGTACGTGGTAGTTGCGATTAGTGGGAGCTAATCAAGGCTCTCATGTGGTAATTAATTATACATAATATAATATAATATACCCTAATGATGAGATATATAGCTCCAAGTCAAGTTGCCCTATCCTTCAGTTTCATCTATTTTTTTTTCATTCGTGCCTAATCATGTTCCTTTTGTAGTATTATCTGTAGCCTTGGGTTCTGTCTGAGGTTACATGATCTTTCGTTGTTCACATGCTGTGCTGCGCCACTTATGATATATTATTTGGCTGCTACTGCATGCTACCGACCTGACACGTAACTGACTAGGAAAGGACCCCATGTAGAACAAATAAAAGTAAGTGTTGATGCCAAAAATAAAAATTGATTTCTTCGAGCTACTCCAAGTTGTGCTACTTAAATACAGGATTTAATGATTGATTTGGCTGCCTGCTTCGAACATGTTTGCATCCAGTTGTCCCATCTATATGTGTGTCCATGAGTACGGTTCTGCAAGTTCTTGCAGTGGTTATAGTACTACTAGTGGAGTAGTACATACCATGTCACCAATTCATTAGGCTTCATTAATCAATCATGCATGTGACTCGATCGTAGCATTAGTAGTAGTACCATTAGTTAGGCTCACAAGTTCTCCTTAAGCCGTGACTATTCCTGTGCTGACAACTAAGTTCTACTGAACTGATCCTATCAACGTTAACTGGCCGGACTGATGGACCAATGAGCTTTCGCGAGGAGAAGAAGAAGAAGACGGCGACGACGACGAAGAAGATGATGGAACCCAGCATGAACGTAGCAGAAAGAAGAATGAGAAAGGAGGTGGTTTTGGTACCTGGATCCAGGGGAAATGCCGAAAGCAGGCGAAGGAGAGGGTGACGGCGGGGTTCATGTGGGCGCCGGAGATGTGGCCGGTGGCGTAGATCATGACGGTGACGATGAGGCCGCCGGCGACGGACTGCCCCAGCTGCGAGATGCGCTTCATGTCCTCCCCGTAGATGGACGCCGCCCCGCACGTCACGAACACGAGCAGGAACGTCGCCACCACCTCCGAGATCACCTGCCACGCCGGCCGCACCAAGAAACATACAGAAACAAACGACGATCAAAATCAGAGCCTGCAATACGATCGATCCATCGATCAAGCAGCTAGAGGCAGCATGTACGGCTTCTTTAATTTCCTGACCTTCTTGAGGAGGTGAGGAGGGAAGATGTCGGCGAAGGACCTCTCCGGGTAGTACATGCTGGCCGGCGCGGCCGGCGAGCCGCCGCTCTGCACGGTGGAGAGGTCGTGGATCTCGTTCGAGTAGTTCACCCGCGGGTTGGTCCTTGACGCGTTGGACGCCATCTCCAACTTACGATCTCTCTCTCTCTCTCTCTCTCTCTAGAGCTCACGCTACCACGGCCGCCGAGCTAGCGAGCTAGGCTTCTGAACCGGGAGCGAAGAGCCAGCTAGGATCGATGGAGACGAAGGCTCTGTGAGGCTCAGCTGCTGCTGTTGCTGCTGCTGTTGCTGCTGCTTGGCTGCCTGGTCTCCTCTCCGAGGCGGGAGAGAGCGGGTATTTATAGCCGGTGGCGCGAGACGACCCGGCACGCCGTCCCGGGAAGACGAGACGAGACAGGTGGTAGGCGCGCGCCCGCCCACTGCCACTGGCGCTACCTTTACGCTTGTGGCCGCGCGCCCGTGCCAGGCCAGACGTACGCGCGCTAGCTGCGCGCCGAGGCCGGCCGATCCATCCATCTCGCTGACAAAGTGACGAGAAATTTTACGGTCGAAAAGCTAATTACCGCCGCACGCAGGCGAGGTTTAGCGCGGTGGTACGTGCTTAATTACCAAGGCATGAGCTCGCAAGGACGAGGTTTGTTTGTATCTCAAATGGATTACAACCTGAAAAGTTACCGTTAGGAGGTTTAAAACATTGTTCAAAATTTATTGGAAGAGTTTAAAGAAAACACTAAAATTTTAAATAATTGACTATGAAGTAGGGAGTGTTTTGGTTTGCAAAAAAAAAAACACAAATATACAACGTAGATTATATAATCCAGCTTTAAGTACCAAACAAGGTGATTAGTGAGTGTAGTACATAGTAGGCGGTAATTAATGGTGGAGAGATGGGAGATGGTTGTGTACGTAGCTAGGGAGATCGAGGACGTACGAGAAACCTTGATGGTGGAGGGGGGTCGTTGAGCCGGCACCGATTCAGTGCGGGTCGTCGCTTACAGTGCCGAGTCTTCTGCCACTGCCAACTGGCTATGCAGGGTCTTGAGACTTGACAACCGGACCGTGTTAGCTGTAGCTTAGTATATTTTTTTTATGTTAGCTGTAGCTTTTTTTTGTGTGTTTAGTTGTGTTTTCTCCTACTCTATAACGTGCTATCTGTAGCTTTTTGTGTTAGCTGTAGCTTTTTTTTTTTTGTGTGTGTGTTAATCTTCATGCTAAAACTCGAGAACATAAGCGTGACCCCCTGTGCCAACATTTTCAGCCTGGAAGGCGCGCTGGACATGTCTCGCACCGGCGCGTGGATCTGATGTGGATATTATAAGGGTTTTAAAAATTGGGGAGAAGTACATCTTTGTCCTTAACTATAATACTACAATCGAGATGACCACTTTTGGTCTATAATAAAGTATAATGCCGGGTAAAAATGATTCCCAATATATGTGAAATATGTTTATGCCAATGATCTTTTGACTAATTCAACGACAATTTTAACTAAAGTGATACATATTTGGCCTAGAGTTTTCATAGTTTTTTAAAAATCCAAACTAAATTGCAATCTTATGAGCTCATAAAAAATTCTTGTATTATATAGCATGTTATAGGTTTTCTAAAATTTTCTTATTTCCCACAAATATATAAAATGCCAGAATAAATTTAAGTAGATATAAAATTTTTTGGAAGATTTTCCATGAGCTTAGATAATTATATGGAACTCAAATAATTAACATAATATATATTTTATGAAACTTTTTATGCAACAATTTATGTGGTACTTCCGTCAAAATCTTAATTAACCCGGGCAAAGGATCACTCCTCAATGGTTTTTACAAATCGGGAGACACTTTTACTCAGTACTGGACTTTATTGACCAAAAGTAGTACGTGGCCAGTCCAGAGACTAAAGATGGATTTTTCCTTTAAAAATTGGTGTCTTTATATTTGCTATTGTATAATGGGGATTTGTGGGTGGCCCATTCTTCTTGCATATATGGGGATCATGTTGGAAGAGAACCAACATCTATATGATTGAGATGTACTTAAGCAATGGGTGCCAACACGGAATTGAATTAGATTGTTTCTAGCAGTCTACTGACTATAGTTAGTTTTTTTATTTTTATTTGAATTGTTGTTAACTTATCCCTTGCAATGGGGTCAGGTCAACAACTTATTGCTGCTTAAATATTCCTAGTATAGCGAGCTAGGTTATTGGTCACAATTCATTTCTAGGGTTTTTTTTTTTACGAATTCTTTTCTCACTTAACCTACATATTGGCCATTTGGCTTCACGATATTTGGCAGAGGAAAGTGTCACGAGATGTATATTATACTTATTTAAAATCTGTTGCAACGCATGATTACACACACAATTAAGCACTAGGCTAGCCCGAAAAGAAACTCAAATACCCACAGCCCTTTGTCAACAAACCCTCCTGTGCTCTTCAGTTCAATCTATTATTGATTTTACGCTTTGGCTAACTGGCAGTCGAGCCGCCCCCCCCTTTTTTTTTTGAGGGGCGTCTCCCTTTATTTTAGTTTTAAAATGGAACTTATTATTAACGTTCTTTCTACCATCCAGACACCGGTGTTTTCTACATTTCCTGCTGCTAAATTATTGCTGTCAGAACATCTCCAGTAGAGCATTTAAAACAGAATCTTCTCTATATTTAGAGTCTCTCGTCCTCTATCTTAGCCTCTAAATTTAGAGTCTTTGCCTCCCAGCCTCTAAGTTTAGAGGCTCTCTATATTAACCTTTATAGTTTTTCTGGATAGAGGCTCTGCTGGAGAGAATGTAAATATAGAGAGCGAATAGTGATTTAAATGGGGTGTATAGAGACCCGATTTTAGAGGTTCTGCTGGACATGCCCTGATCAAGGCTGCCGTGGAGATGGACACGCTGATCGACCATGACTGTAATCGGACCATGCATAACTAGTAATCAGTGGTTTACCGCAGGATTTTTCAACCTTATTTTTGTCACTTCGGCTGCAGTTGGGGACGACTCATCCATGCACGCGCTGCACGTACTGCCGTTTTCTACCAACCAATCCAGACCGAGTCCCACGCCGTTGCTCCTCGATCCGACGGCAGTCACATCGATCCGGCCGCCGCAGGCGATTCTTCTTCGTCCCATACACGTAATGAAATATTGGAATCCAGGTATTTTTAGTCCTAGCCAGCCTGTTGTCAGACGGCCAATGGATCCATCGCTACCTAATATTGTAGCTTAGCATCTCTAAGAGAAGTAGAAATCCAGCTCTCTCTAAGCCGTTTTAGTACTACCTAAAAGTTTTTGGGCTCAAAAATACTTACGAACTCCAACGGTCAGTCCTAAAACATTACATATGCACCTAACTATCCTAATATATTAGCTAGCTTCTCTTCTAATTATTATAGCGCTATCCAAAGGGGTTGCTAAATTTGTCAGCTCTTTATAGGACCTTAATTTATTTTGAGGCTTTTTTAAGGATAGGACTATTATTGGAGTTTCCTTTTTCCGTAGAATCCCTGAAAAAAAAAAAGCGATAGCATGCATGCATAGGATCTCTCTCAGAGATGCTGACCATATATATATATATATATATATATATATATATATAGAGGAATAATACATGAGATTATATCTCGTTTTTAATGTATAACCTTTTCAATCAGAGCTAGCGCAGCCGTTTCTTGATGTTTGTTAATTTCTAGCTCGTTTCTTGGTGTGCATGCTGGGAGCAGTGACCAGTAGCGAGTCTCAGTCGGGCGACATGAGCAATCGCGTCACTGCCAAGCGGACGGCCGAAATCTCCAGCTATATACAATACGGTTTGCTAGAAGTACGAAATTTTCGGTACGGCGTTTTAGAAAAAAACACAAGTTTGATTGGCACCGTGTCGACACGGGCATTGGCCGATGCAGAGCACACAATACAGAATTACAAGGAAAAGCTGTAGCGTTGGTGGATTTTCAACGGTGCAACTAAAGGACAAAAAACTTAAGTTGATTTTACTTCATGAAATCACGTGATATCATATGAAACCATATAAAATCATATTTCGAAAGTGAGACCCGCTCCATGAAACTATATAAAACCATACGAAACTATACTGCGACAGTAGGTCCCACTTAATGAAACTATATAAAACCACATGGGACTATATTTCAACGTGAAACCTATCTGATAAAATCACATGAAACCATACTTGATAATAAGACATACACGATAGCACATAAAACTATATAAAACTACATGATACTACATGTACCGTTGGGATTGCATTTAATTTAAGTACAGCGTTGGGCAACGTCATTCCACGGAATATCGATATATGAGATATGCTATTGTATACTAGCTTCGTCAGGTTTGTACGGTAACAATCTTGGACAAGGTTCCAAGAAGAGGAAAAAAAGAGGGTACTGAACGCAGCTCTGTCATCAGAGACGAAGCTGCTGCAAGCACGTAGCCGCCGGCGAATAGGTTTGGCCCCTTTGGTCCGTGGTATTCTAAAAACACGTGAATACGAAGAACATAGGATGAGATGCCTAGACATCATGTATGTATAATCTCGTATGATTGAAATCTGCCGGAGTTGCTCAAAGCATGTTGCTTGATTGCACCACACGAAAAATAAAGGAATTTTAATATTAAATACTAATTCAATAGGTAGAGAATGCAGAGAGGATGCCAAAAAAAAAAATTGGAGAGAGAATGCAAAAAAAAAAAGAGATGAAACCCGTGCTTGAAATCCTCCAAAATCTGGACGAAAATATCCTATTCTTTGTAAATATTTTGATGCAATCCTTTAAATCAAATTATAACGAGCAAGGTGTCCTACACATTTACGCGTCTAGATTTGTCCCAAATTTCAAAGAAAATTTGTATATATAAAAATTTGTACTCGTATTGATCATGGTAAGCTTTAATAGAGCTAATATTGATCTTATTATGATTTTTATTTTAAATTTCTGTTGTTTTTCTTTTTCACTAATTTGATATTTATTTTTTTTCTATTATTTTAATTTTAATTTTAATTTTTATCTTTTTGGCACGAACTTCTATTCTAGTCTTGTTGATACACACTTGTTTTCTATCATTTTTCCTGAATTTTATTATTTATTTTTATTATGGTTGATATATATAGATTCTTTTTCTAATCTAGTAGTAGTTGATATGAACTCATTTTATATTATTTTATTCGAATTTTATTTCTTTATATTTTTATTGTAGTTGATATGAACTACTTTTTTTGATCTAGTCTTTGTAGTTGATATAGACTTTTTCTATTTTATTTATTCGGAATTTCAGTTGTTCCTATTTATTAATGTAGTTGATATGGTTTTACTTTTTTTAATCTAAGCCGTTATAATTCAAACCCACAATAATTAACGATATATATCTTTCTTTTTTCTTCGATTAACATGAAAATTTCTAGTATGTTAGAATTAACCTGGTGACTGGATTAAAGTGGTGGTTCTGTTAGACCTTGATTTTTATATATAGTAGGCCGATGGATAGATAGATATGATATGATATTTTTTTTCCTTTGGATTAAAATCCTCTATTTATGGTTTGAAATTTCGCTAAATCAAATAGGCCCTAGACGGCGGCCGCACGGTAAAGCGCAGCCGACGTCAACACACACACGTTCCCGTGTGGAGGTGCCTGCCAAAATTCATACGGTGACGACGCGCGAGCGACATTGCGTTCAAAGCTTGGATGTTTCTCCGGGCGTACGTACAGGCTCTACAGCGCCGGGACGAACAGGACGAACGTACCTACGTACGTGCTCCCATGTACATAGATGAATGGCCCATGGCCCCCTGCCCAACGCCGACGACGACGGCGGCGGCGACGACAGCGGAAATCAACGGCGACGACTTCCGATCAACGCGCAAACATTTGTCTCGAGCACAGCAGTCTGCAGATCAATCAATCTGTTGTTGAGACATAGAAGTTAGGGACGAGCTAGCTGTGGCCTGCAGTGAGCGACGCGAGCTAGCGCGTCTCCCTTCTTCTTCCTCTGTTGCCTCTGCCGACTCTTCTGTCCATCGATCGAGCTGCCTGCGACTGCGACTGCGACTGCGACTCCGAGCAGGGTCAAAGAATCGAGATTAGACTCGTGATTCTGCAGGATTTGATCATTGATTACCACAAGTATGTTAGGATTAATCTTAATAAGTTTAACAAGTCCATTTCGTATTAGAGTAGATTTGAGTTCGTCTACAAATTGGAGTTGTTTTAGAGATAAAGTTTACTTTTATGTATAAGAGTTCTAGTCGATTTCATGTAATCTACTAGTATAAATAAAGGGCCAGGGGCCAGAGAAAAGGTGCTCGAGTTGAAGCACCAGGAAATATCGTTTTGTTATGTATTCGTGTTTCGTCAAGACCCGAGTCGACAAGATTGGCGCATCGCATGCAGTACATTCATACTAGCTAGCTAATTAGCCAACGTGACATTGGTTGATTAGTTTTTGTTGCTGCTCGGGTGCATGTGCATGTTAATTGAGCTAACATATATGAGTTAGTTTTGCTGATCATGCGTTAGGAGACCACAAGGGTTTGCAAATCGGTCCTGGATCTAACAGAGTACGGCCTGCATTAAGCTCCTAACCTAACCACCCACGTCAGCTCGCTGCTTAATTTGCAGGCTAAATCGATTCATCAACCCCTGTAATGGTCGCAGTCAGGTGTGATTAAGCACTGCCTGCCTCCATTGACAATGCTGCACGTAGATTAAGCACAGCCGGTTACTTCATCAGCTCCCAAGGTTTGGGTGGCCACCATGCAAGCCTTAGCCTTTGGGCTTTCGCCATTTTTTCTCCCCCTCCGTTCCGTAACAGTTGCAGGTACAAGCCGAGCCTATGGCCGTCATACATGAGAGGGAGAGAGAGAGAGATGGCAATTAATCTATCCACATATCTTCAGAGTTGAGTAAAGTCGCTGTCGTCGTCGCCTCCATGACCCCACATCCGTTTACTGCTGCTGCTGCTGCTGCCTAGCTCTGGGTGAAGCCAGAGGCTCAGAATGGCGTCTTTAATGGAGTGGACTCCCGTGTCCTTGAATTTTTTTTCCTTCAGCTCTAGAGCTTGCATTGCAGTGCATCAGTAGTAAGCAGTACATTGTACAGAGATTGCTCGTTGCAGTGGCAGCTAGGAGAAGGCAGCTCTCCATTCTTGTGTGCAGGGGTCCCAGCAATGCCCAAGGAAGGTTAGGTTCATGCATCTCAGAGCTGCATTTCAGTGTGCTACAATGGCAGTATGGCACATCCACTTGGTGCATGGCTGGCTGGCCGGTGGACAATGCAATGCAAGCAAGGGCAGTGCAAGGTAGTAGTAGTAGGAGCAGGCCAGCAAGCAGCCAAGGACCTAAGCTGCCTCTTGGCTTAACTGCAGTGTCCTCCATCCACAGAGATCTACTGCAAGAGTGCCAGTGTACCACTGTTGCTTTGCCTGGGATTACAACATTATCCATATTGGTTGTTGGGATGATCAAGCTAAAACCCTTCGATAGCGGTGTCGGCCTGGTTCGTCATTTGTGCCGGAGGAAGACGGATCTGAAATCTGATGTGCTCTTCAATGGCCTTACCAGATACCAGCCAGTTGTTGAGGAGCCCTCTGGATTTGGTCAAGGGAAAAATTTACTCTCGTGCTGATAAATCGTCAATTGCTCTCAACAAGTTTGATGGAACGCATATTGTCATGGTAAATAGTACCTTTTTTTAAAGAATAAATAAAATGCCGAGTGCCGATTTTCTTTTCTGATTGATCGATGGATGGCTGCCTAACAATGTTAATGTTGCTGTAGAGTGATTGCTGTGGATCTAGGTAGGTTGCTTCGTAGTAGTATATCCTATGGCATCCGATTATGTGTGCAGTAGCTGTCCAAGTGATGGAAGAAGTCCCTGTAAATGTCATCGGCCCAATTCTGAACTGATGAGATCGTAGATATTTTGCCCTGAGTTCTCTTATGGTAGACAACAGTGATATACTTTTACGGTAGGATATTTTAGATCTATCCCTTCGTTTATAAGGTATCCCTCGCAAAAATAAACTACCCTTATAGTACAAAAACTACTCTTTTTTTAGATAATGAAAAAATGTCGGTGTACATAGCCTACACAAACTCAGGCCAACATAATGTGTACTCTCTCAACAAAAGGAATTTCATGCCAAACGGAATAGGGTGCAATTAAGGATAACAAATCCTATTGCTAAATCTCTAGCCGTGTCTGAAGAAGAAGGCCATGGCGACAACTTGTAGAGAGTGACATGCCTGGGTGATGAACTTTCTATCATTTTCCTTTTGTAGCAATTTGCAGTGTCACAACCAATGTGCACCCATGAAGATAACTTGTAAGAAAGTTATATCTTTTCGTTTGTCAAATAAATAATCATTTCGACAAAGCCACATAACAAAACATGGCTGCAATTCCCACCCAAATATTCTTCTTTTGTTCTATTCCCATTCCCAAAAGCATAGCATTAAAAATTCAAAATCAATCTAAACTGTTAGAGCATCTCCAACAGTAGAGTTAACTACTAGCTATAAACAAACTCCATGTCATTTATAGATAGTATATAGACAAACTTTTCAATAAACTAGCTATAGCATACTCTCAAAAATTAAATATGGTTCCACATGTAATAGTCTTCATTTGTTTTGAAAAGTTATAGATTAACTCTTGCTTAAAAGGTAGCTCTTGTCTCTCTCCTCCTCTTCTCTCCTCCATATAATGCTGAGTTGGAAATCTTATAGCTAACTGAGGTGGTCTAATTGGAGATGCTCTTAGGTCAAAGGAATGTATGACGTACATTCATTTGTTACCATAAAACTTCTCTTTTCCGCATGGGCTGGAAGTATTGGTTGATGAGAACATGCTGATGAGTTCAGCTAGATTGCAAATCAAGAACCCTAATTAAAGAATCCGAAGAACATCATTATTTTTTTTCCCATCGTGTAAGTTGGATCAGCAAGTGCAAGTTTTTTTCCTTTGCCTGGAAGCAAAGCATGCGTGGAAGCCCAGCGGCGCAACATATAGACCGCACTTACATTTTGAAAAACACATGTGTTTATCAAGTAGTTTAAATTTGACTTTTTTTCCCATGAAAGGGAAAAGGACAGTTCCTCTTAGAAGATGAAGTAGCATGGCATCACCACGAAGAGGTGACATGATCTTTCTTTTTCTTTCTCTTCCATTATTGACACACAAAGGACTGACGACCGTAAGGGACACATGTAGATTATGGGTCTAGCTCCATGATTTTGATAATCACTCGTTTAGCTTCTTGTTAACATATGTTGATGCTAGAACTGTGTCGGACGTTCGGCTAATTAAGAGTCTGGATTTTGACAGTAATCGTCTGGTTACCGATGATTACTTGAAACGGTGTCTTGACAAGGACTTAGGATCAGTCTTCTTTTTTGTCCCGTCAATTTCAGAGATCGGTAGAATCATGGAACCACTATAATAAGTCTTGAAGTTGAAATCACGCATGATCGAGGCCAAATTGAATTAAGTTTTGTAATATTGTTCTTCCACGCCACCACAGTTAAAATTTTTTGCAATTAGTATGTACAGCTTGGCATGCACCACTTTTTTTCATTGTTTGACTTTGACCTATAATTTATCTTGTCGTTGTAGTAACGGTCTCTTGAAACTTTATGGGTCAACTTCTTTATGGTGATCGACTGTATTACTAGTACAAGCTAGCTACCCCAGAAACTTTTCAAAAATAACAAAAACCTACTGAAATCCAAGTTTGAATTGTGTTATATATAGCACATACTGTACAGTCTGTACTAGCATGAGTTGTTCATTTTTGTCAATTATCCGACATAGCAAATGCGAAAAAAAAATCTCTAACAAATGAATGTGACATTTTTTTTTTCAGTTTTTCCCTTTATATACTACTTCAAGAACAGCATTATTCAGAGAAAAAAAATGAAGCGAATGCTACCTTTTTGTTCTAATTCTGGCTTAATAAGACGGTCTCCAGTATTACCGGCAAAGCCAATGCATTGTTGCTGTCAAGACATGTTCAATTCAGATTGGTATTGCTGGTAGTGGACAGGCCTGTGTGTCTCCAGTCTGGGCCAAAAGTGGGTTGAATATTGTTGGACTAATCTGTACCAGTATAATAGCATCTACAAAATTTTCAGTCTAGGTTAAATATTTGGTATCTGATTGAATCAAATCCAGTGGTTTTTGTTCTTTTGTTCCCTGTTCTAAGAACATCACTCTAGTTGTGCCAAAATTTTCTTTTAAATCCAAGAAATAAATGGCTATATATATGTACCAAGCATTCTACAGTTGAATTCTGCGTAGGATTGTAAGTTATAACCCTTTGTAGGATTCTCGCCCAGTCGATGATTTGTGTGGATTAATTGTGGTGTTGATGACTTCATTTGTATGGATTAATTGTGGTGTTGGTGATGTGCCAAATTCGATTTGATCCTAAAAGGTATTAATGGAATTTATTAGAATCCTGGTTATTTTGGAAGACAACAACAAGCATGAAGGCGAAGAAACCTAGTCTGTCCCTAACCAGGTGTCGAGATGAGCTAGTGGCAGTTTGTAGGTTTTATTTTTTGTTTTTTGCCGCTTATCGGAGGAGTCAGAAGAATTATGTATCATTTTGGGTAATTTTATATCGTCATGAAGCATTTAGAGTACCTCTTTTCGTCTTTGGTCCAGCAGCCTATGTGGACCAGACCTTGCTTGGTTCGGTGGAGAGCTGTGTCAAACCAAGTCTCTCTGGACTTTAGTCTGGCCAGTGTTGTGTGGGGTGGACCAGCCGACGTCCGGCCCCTCCCTTTGGTAGGCGGTCCAACCCTTTGTGGTGGCCGGTCCGGCCCAATGTGGAGGGTGGTTTGCTTGTGTGGAGGACAGGTCTAGCCCCCGGTCCAGCCTGTGAGGGCTGTGGGACGGACCGGTCCGTCCTGTGAGGGTACTTTTAGCTCAACGGCTAGTTTTCAAAAGTGGGGTATTTATATCTTGCTTTCAGGTGTGTTTGGGTAAGAGAGGGACTTTGAATTCATTCTTGAATCTAGAAAAGGTGAGAGCTCTAGTTTTTAGGGTTTATCGTTGAGAGGGAGCAAAGTGAGGTAATAGCCTTGGGGAGTGCTTCATGGCGAGGGATTGACCTGTCTTGATCCTCTCGATGCTTCAGACTTATTACTTCGGTGTTGCGGTTGAAGAAGGTTCTTGGTGAGATTTTGAAGACGAATTGTGGAAGCCATCAAGATGAAATGTACAAGGTTGCGGAGTTCACCTTGCCGGAGCGGCGAAAGGCTACCCTGAGTGAAGCTGAAGCGACACCGCTCTTCGTGAAAAGTGCTCCAACGAGGAGTAGGAAAAAGAAAAGCCTTTTCTGAACCTCGGGAAAAATCGCTTTGTTCTTTGTCCCTTCACTTCTTGCATTTATGTTTTTGCATCAAATTCTTACAATTTCCTTTAGCTATGTGCTTTTGTATCTTGCTCTAGGTTGTAGTTGTCTCTTAGAGGTAGAAATTTTTAATATTACTCTATAAATCGAGAAAAAAGATTAAAATTTTAACTTAGGCCAAACTCCCTTCTTGGCCCTTAGATACTTTCACCCTTGTTAGATCATGTCAAGATGAACTAGGCTAAGGTTCAAATCCAATTGAACTCGATTGAAAATGCTTTGATAGAACAAGGCTAGTGTTCAAATTCCAACCAAACTTGAAAACACTTCGATGGAAAAAGACTAATGTCCAAAATCTAATAGAAGTCGAAAACACCCGAGGGGGACAAGACCAATGGCCATGGTGATAGGGAGGTTACTAAGCGTGATTAGTTGGAGAGAATTAAAAAAGTGGGAATATGAATTGAGAGATAGGGGTTGTAAAGTCCTGATTGATTAGAGGGAATTGAGATAGGAATGAGAATTTATCACTTAAAAGGAAAAAAATTACTTCCCTGGTGAGGTAGAGAAATATCTTCACACCCACTTCTCATTCATCTTCAATCTCATTCTCTTCTCTTGTCAAATAGATTGACAATTTTTGTTGTCCTTATAAAGGTACCAAGAGATAACAGGTTCCAATTAAATCTAAACATCGATCTATTTGGAGTAGATTTGTGAGTAAACTTTAACTTCTCCTCGTCCTCTCTCATGGTAAGGTCGGACGACTAGTCGGCGCGTGGGCAAACATCGACAGCAGGCAGGCAGGCCAACATGTTTGCCTCGTACCCACCTCCAGGCTTCCACGTAATTCTCATCGTCTCCAACCTTGACCCCATCCTCAGGCTCTTCCCACTACCAGGGAACAGGCCTTCCATACCGGCCCATCAATCTCGGTTAGCCACCAACCGGGACTCAGCAGCCTAGCAGATCCGGTTGAGCAGCTAACTTGGGCATGAGGACCATTAGTCGATTGGTGTTACCAAGCGGGGCGAATATCACCTCAAAAAAGGCGGGTGGCGGTATGGGATATCCGTCGGGTTGGTAATACCAACCGACTAAATTGAATTCGGTCATTGGTAACACCAAATGAAATGAGATATCAATCGGTTGGTAACACCAACCGGGATTGGTTAGCGATTTAACCTTTCTTCCTCCCGAGCTACAGTAACCTTCCCACCACTGTAACCCGACAGAGGAGCTCGGCGCCATTCTGATTTGAGGAGGTCTTGCTCAAATTTTTGTAATTTGATCATTTCACTTCAATCCAAGTTAACCAAGATTAGTAACTTCATTTCTCACTACTTGTATATGAAATGTAGTTTCTATATTTGCTTTAAATTTAATATGAAAAATTTGGTCTCTATTCCCCATCTTTGATGAAATGTTATAAATTGGTAGATATAGCTCGATCTTTTGAAAGGGTTGGCGAAAACTTGTTGTGTAATCTTAGATTTTGCTTGGATTAAGACGTAGTTCGTTTTGAATTTGTAGTTGTAGCTAATTAAATTTAGATGATGGTTTCATGGATCTATGATTTTGAATCTTAACTTTTGTGGACCAAATTTTGAAGTGAATTGTAAAATCTTGTTGCATTAGCTTAGAATTTACTTGGATTGTGATGTAGCACACATTGAATGCGTGGAGGTGACTCAAATTTAGAATTTTGGTTTCATCGATTCATGGAGAAATTTTGGGAGTAGAGTTTAAAGTAGATTTTGCATAGATTTTGATTGTTTAAAAATTAACATTATATATTAATTAATATGTGATAAAATATTATAACTTCATTGATCTCTACTCACTTCATTTTAAGTGGGTTGCCAAATACTTTGTTGCATTACCTTAGAATTTGATTCGATTGTGATAAAATATGTGATAAAATATTATCAGCTTAAAAATAATTCTTTTAAAAGGTATTTAACCTAAAATTGAAGTATTGACCTAAAAAATTAAATAAATGTATAATAAATTAAGCAGTACTTTAATTTTGGTTTTAGAAATTAATTCATTATTGAAAAATGAACTAACAACTGCCTTGATGTACTTAATGTAGATGAATCGGCGATGGATGTACATGGACCGCCGCTCCTCACAGATTGTGGAGGGTTTGGAAACTTTTATGCGTCAGGCAAGTGCTTGCACAAGATCAGGCTACATATGTTGTCCATGCATAGACTGCAAGAATCACAAGGAGTGGTCAAACTCTGAGCAAATTCACTTCCATTTGATCTCAAGAGGTTTCGTGGAAAACTATACCTGTTGGACCAAACACGGTGAAGAAGAGATTATACGAGAAGACGGTGAAGAAGAAGATGGTGACGAAGAAGATGTGGCGGATTATATGGCCGATGTTGGCCAACACGGTTCTATTGAACATATTGAAAGTGCATCTAAGCCCCCTATATGTTTTGGGGGTTCATGACAAAACGATTAAAGGACTAATGAGATTTCTAAGTGTTATCTTCGGATCTTAGTCCTCCACAGTGCAGTTATGGGCTTTGACGAACCCTAAATTCGAATGAAGCAAAAGACGGTACCTAGACTTGTGATTTGTAATTTATTTAAATTTTGAGTCTAAGAATAGCCGTACTATTAAGAGGGATTTGACGGAAAATAGTGTTTGGATATTCTAGGTGCTCATGATGGAAATTAGTTAGCAATTTGCAAGTTTATGATCTCTTGCTACCAAAACCAAAATCCAGACAAAAACACCTTTTGTCACTCGGAGTATCCGAGTAATTATTCGGACTGTCCGAGCTGACCCCCTCTGTCTTCCCAGAAAGAAATTGGTCTTTGAGACTAAGTCCTATTCGGAGTATCCGAGTTTTTTACTCGGAATATCCGAAGTCACTCGGAGTATCTGAAGTAATTATTCGGACTCTTCGAGGTGACCCTCTCTGTCTGATGGGTAGTATTTATTCGGACTATCCGAGATTTCACTCGGAGTATCCGAACCGCTCGGAGTATCCAAAGGTTCGGACTATCCGAAGAATCAACTCGGAGTATCCGAGTGGGTCTCTCTGTCTCGTGGTTTTACACTATTCGAGTATCCGAGTATTTACTCGGACTATCCGAACTTATTGAACTGAGTCAAAGCGGCTAGTTTCGAGGGCTCATATATATACCTCACTTCACTCTCACCTAACAACGATTATTCACTCAGAGCATTTACTCCTCCTCATTTACTCCTTGTGCCCTAGCTTTTCTCTCTCCTCTTGAGCTTGTTGATTGGATTCTCTAGAGAGAGAAAAGAAGTGAGATTTGGAGAGCTTGAGCTTGCTTAGATCCATCTTGAGCACCGGGTTTCGTCCTCTCGCGGATTTCTCGCCGATCTATTACTCTTGGAGGTTGAGGACTTCTAGATGGCTAGGAGTCGCCGGTGAGCTCCCAAGCTTCGTGTGGTGAGCCTCCGGAAGTTTGTGAAGGTCGAATCCACCTCCGCAAGGAAAGGATTCAAGATAGTGAAGTCGATGAGTGCTTGGTGCAACACCGAGAGGATTAGGGTTGAAAGAGACCCGGGCTTTGTGCCTCCTCAACGGAGACGTAGGATCCCCTCAAGGATCCGAACTTCGGGATAAAATCTTTGGGTCTCCGTCTTCATCTCTTGAATTTCATCTTCACACTTATGTTCGAAGTCAAATCTTGGTGTTTGAAGTGGTGATCTTGTTTGTAAAGAAGATATTGTTGACCATACTTCATTCACAGGTACTCAGGGCTCACTAACACTCTTTGGTACAGGGAACATCTCTCAAAGAGCCCACATTTACTTTTGCTTGTTTTCTTACTCTGCTATCTTCGGACTATCCGAATATATTTCGGACTATCCGAAGTACTCGGACAGTCCGAGCTGTACTCGGACAGTCCGAATCTTTTATTTCCGCTGCAATCAATTTAGTGATAAATTTAATTACGCCTATTCACCCCCCTCTAGGCCCCCTCTAGGCGACATCCCGATCTTTCAATTGATATCAGAGCCTAATCTCTTGTGTTAAGCTTAACCGCTTGGAAAAATTAGGATGTCGACTGAGAGAGCTAGTTTCACCGATGATAACACGGACAACCCACGTGTTAGCACCGGTGCAGAAATTCCTTTTAAGTATCCCACTGTCGGCCCCTCGGGATCATCATCTTATGTCTCCGTGTCGTCCGGTAAAGCGCCGTATTTCGATGGCACTCATTACCCGGCATGGAAACATAAGATGAAGATGTACTTGAGGTCTCTTCACCCTTCGATTTGGGAGATTGTTGAAACAGGTTTTAAGCCCAAGGACTCCACCAAGCTTACACCTCATGAGAAGAAGGAGCGTCACATCAATGATCATGCGGCTAACGCATTGTTGAATGCCTTGAGTCCAACCGAGTTCAACGGGGTTGATGGGCTTGAAGATGCAAAGGTCATTTGAGACATGTTAAAGGTTGCACATGAGGGAACCTCAAGCGTTCGTGAATCAAAGATTGAGCTCATCAATGGAAAACTCGGTCGGTTTGTGCTAGAGGATGGAGAAAGCTATACTCAAATGTTTGATCGCTTGATGATCCTAGTAAATCAAGCAAAAGGTCTCGGATGTGAGGACTTGACGGATAGAGCCGTGGTGAAGATTCTTCTACGTGTCATCACTCCAAAGAACCGAAATCTAGTACAACTCATTAGGAAGAGAGACAATTTCAGTTCTCTCACACCTCATGATGTACTTGGGAGATTGGTGGCCGATGAGATGATGGTCAAGGACGCCGATGCCGTGGAAGAACTTGTGAGGGCTAGTAAAAAGAAAGACATTGCTCTAAAGGCCACTAGAGGATCAAACGACACCGATGAAGGCTCTAGTGAAGATGATGATGATGGTCCTTTGAGCAAGGATGAAATGGCATTCTTTGTGAAGAGATTCAATAAATTCCTCAAGAAGAGTGGTTTCAAGTCCAAGGGTCGATACAAGAGCAATGGGAGTAAGTCAAGAGGAAGGCACTCTCAAAGGAAGTGCTATGAGTGTGGGCAAGCCGGTCATTTCATTGCCGGATGCCCACAAAGAAAGAAGAATGACAAGAATGATGACGACAAGAAGAAGAGGAAGGACAAGCATCAAAAGAAGGATGAGAGGAAAGGCAAGAAGAAGGAGCATGCACATATTGGGAAGGAGTGGGATTCCAATTCCGAATCCGACTCCGAATCGGACTCAAGCTCCGAATCCGATGAAGAAATTGCCTCTATTGCCATCACTTCATCATACACGCCAACGAGTTCAAAGACTCTCTTTGACAACCTAAGTAACGATGATGATGTTCCAACTTGCCTCATGGCTAAGGGGCGCAAGGTATCAAATAAGAACTCAATCTTTACTATTAATGATCCTTACAATAATGTTAGTGAAGATGATGAAAGTGATTGTGATGATGATTTGTTTAAATCAATGAAAGATTTTGACATGATAAAATTAAATGCTATGTTAAAAGAAATAGAGAGACAAGAAGCAATTCTTGAAACTCAAGAAGATTTGCTCATCCAAGAAAAGGAGAGAAACCTTGAGTTAGAGAAAAGTTTGGCTAGTGAGAAGAAAAAGAACGTTGAGATGTCTAAGAATATTGATTTAGCCACATCTCAAGTAACTAATCTTGAGATCACCAACGCTTCACTCATAGAGGATCTTGCTATAGCAAAGGACGCTTGCAAGGCTCTTGAAGTGAAGCTTGTTGATCTCTCGAAAAGTCTTTCTCACTCTTCAAACCTAGCTACTTTTCTCTCATTGCCTTCAACTAGTAACGGTTGTGCAAGATGTTATAACATTGATATAAATGTTTGTACAACTAACTTTGAGACAATGCAAGTGTTGGCGAAAGAGAATGAAAAGTTAAAAGGACTTCTTGAGAATGGATTTCAAAAATCCTACAAGTCGAGCAAAGGACTTGAGGAGTTCTTAGGAAAGCGGCAAGGCAACTTCAAAAGGGAGGGGCTTGGCTATATTCCTCCTAAAGGCAAGAAGGGCCACATTGTGGTAGCCCCCATTACCAAGCCCATCAAGTTTGTAAAAGCACAAGGATCTTCCAACCATCTTACTCATTCTATTTTCAATGCTTCCTTTGTGCTCAAAAGAACTAACCTTGGTTATATAGTTGCTAAGTATGTAGGTCCAAAACCCAAGAATTCTAGTGTCAAATCTATTTGGGTGCCAAAAGCATTAGTTACTAACCTAAGAGGACCCAAACAAGTTTGGGTACCTAAAAGACAAGTATGATTCTATCTTGTAGGACTATCACTCCGGTGGATCAAGTTGGATTTTGGATAGTGGATGCACCCATCATATGACAGGAGAGAAGTCTATGTTTTCATATCTAGATCCAAATAGTTCAACAAGCGATAGTATTATCTTCGGCGACAATGGCAAAGGTGAGGTGATGGGTCTTGGTAAGATACCCATCACCGATGATATTCTTCTCACAAATATCTTACTTGTTGAATCATTGAGCTACAATTTGTTGTCCGTTCCACAATTGTGTGCAACGGGCTACAATTGTCTTTTTACTAATGAAGGTGTGGATGTCATTAAGAGATGTGATAATTCCATAGCCTTTAAAGGGCGTTTAAAGGGAAAACTTTATCTAGTGGATTTTTCCATGGATAAACCCAACCTTGAAACGTGCTTAATGGTAAGGTCTAGCATGGGATGGTTATGGCATCGCCGTTTATCTCATGTTGGATTGAGAAATCTTCACAAGCTCTTAAAAGGCAAACACATTCTTGGACTAAGAAATATCACTTTTGAGAAAGACAGGATATGTAGTGCATGCCAAGCGGGAAAACAAGTGGGCACATCTCATCCCGCCAAGAACATAATGACAACATCAAGACCTTTGGAAATGCTACATATGGACTTATTTGGACCAATCGCCTACATAAGTATGGGAGGTAACAAATACGGTCTTGTTATTATAGATAATTTTTCACGCTTCATGTGGGTGTTCTTTTTGCATGATAAGGGCGAGACTCAAGGAACACTCAAGAAATTTATGCGAAGAGCGCAAAATGAATTTGAATTGAAGATCAAAAGAATAAGGAGCGACCATAGAACGGAATTCAAGAATACGGGAGTAGAAGACTATCTTGATGAGGAAGGGATAAAACACGAGTTCTCGGCTCCCTATTCCCCTCAACAAAATGGGGTAGCCGAGAGGAAAAATAGAACCCTAATCGAGATGGCAAGGACGATGCTCGACGAGTACAAGATATCCGATAGGTTTTGGGCGGAAGCGGTAAACACCGCTTGTCACGCTACCAATCGGCTTTATCTTCACAAGTTGTTGAAGAAAACATCCTATGAACTACTCACCGGGAAGAAACCGAATGTTTCCTACTTTTGGGTATTTGGGAGTAAGTGCTACATTCTTAAAAAGAAAGCGAAGTCTTCTAAATTTGCTCATAAAGTTGATGAAGGTTTTCTACTTGGATATGGATCAAACGCTTATGCATACCGTGTTTTCAATAATACCACGGGTATTGTTGAAATCACGCGTGATGTAACGTTTGATGAAACTAACGGCTCCCAAGCGGAGCAAGTTGATCGTTGTATTTTAGAAAATGAAGAACCACCTTGTGAGGCAATAAAAAAGTTAGCAATTGGAGATATCAAGCCTTAAGATGCTGAAGATCAACAAGGAGACGGACAGTCCGGACATGGACAACGGACTATCCGAACACACTCGGATATTCCGAGTGGTGTGTCGGATACTCCGAACAACTTTTCAATTGAAGGACAGCCACCCTCCTCAAGCCAAGAAATCGATGTCTCCAACAACTTTCTTGAGAAGGGTGGAGACGTTCAAGAGAAGCATCAAGAGTTTCCTCATCCTAGGGTACACCAAAGTATACAAAGGGATCATCCCGTTGATAATATACTTGGTGATATCAACAAGGGAGTATCCACTCGATCTAAACTTGCTAATTTTTGTGAACATTACTCTTTTGTTTCCTCTTTTGAACCATTGAAGGTAGAAGAAGCACTTGAAGATCCCGATTGGATCATTGCCATGCAAGATGAATTGAATAATTTCAAAAGAAACCAAGTGTGGGAGCTTGTGGAACGACCCAAACAAAATGTTATTGGAACCAAATGGGTGTTTCGCAATAAACAAGATGAAAATGGAACTGTGATGAGGAACAAAGCACGGTTGGTTGCTCAAGGCTTCACACAAATTTCAGGTTTGGATGTTGGTGAGACTTATGCACCCGTAGCTAGGCTAGATTCCATTCGTATTTTAATTGCCTATGCTACTCACTACAACTTTATGTTGAAACAAATGGATGTGAAGAGCGCATTTTTAAATGGACCGCTCTCCGAGTTGGTATATGTTGAGCAACCACCCGGATTTGAGGATCCCGAATTTCCGGATCATGTCTATCAACTTCACAAGGCACTCTATGGTCTCAAACAAGCCCCACGGGCATGGTTTGAGTGTCTTCGGGATTTCCTCGTCAACCAAGGGTTTGAAATTGGAAAGGCCGATCCTACTCTCTTTATCAAACATGTTGATAATGATTTGTTTATTTGTCAAATATATGTTGATGATATAGTATTTGGTTCTACTAATGATCTATTGTGTGAAGAATTTAGTAGGACAATGACAAATAGGTTTGAAATGTCTATGATGGGTGAGCTGAAATTCTTCCTTGGATTTCAAGTAAAATAACTCAAGGAGGGCACATTTATTTGCCAAACCAAGTATACCAAAGACATGTTGAAGAAATTCGATATGGAGAAGGCGAAACCAATCAGGACGCCAGTGCAAGCCAATGGTCATCTTGACGTTGAAAAAGATGGTAAGCCGGTCGACCAAAAGATATATCGATCTATTATTGGTTCACTTCTTTATCTTTGTGCATCTAGGCCGGATATCATGCTTAGTGTGTGCATGTGTGCGAGATTTCAAGCCGCTCCTAAGGAGTGCCACATGGTGGCCGTGAAAAGAATTTTGAGATATTTAGTTCACACTCCTTACTTTGGTCTTTGGTATCCAAAAGGGTCATCTTTTGAATTAGTTGAATATTCTGATGCGGATTATGCAGGTTGCAAAGTGGATAGGAAAAGTACCTCAGGAACTTGCCAATTTTTGGGTAGGTCCCTAGTTTCTTGGTCATCCAAAAAGCAAAACTCCGTAGCCCTATCCACTGCCGAAGCCGAGTATGTGGCAGCCGGGAGCTGTTGTGCTCAGTTACTTTGGTTAAGGCAAGCCCTAGATGATTTTGGCCTAACCTACAACCAAGTACCACTATTGTGTGACAATGAGAGTGCTATTAAAATTGCAAATAATCCTGTCCAACACTCTCGCACTAAACACATCGATATACGCCATCATTTTCTAAGAGACCACTCCACAAAAGGCGATATCGAAATTCAACATGTAAGAACTGAACATCAATTAGCTGATATTTTTTCTAAACCACTCGATGAAAGAAGATTTTGTGAACTAAGGAGTGGGCTAAATGTTCTAGATTCTCGTAACGTGGCTTGAAGTGAGCACACAATTGGATGATATTTGGAAAACATTTTGAAAATGATTATCTTCTTTATTTCTCTTAATTTGATGTGTTCATTTGATCTTTTGATCTTGTCGATCATGTCAACCATCATGTAATCATAGTTTGAATGTTTGATTGAGATGCTGATCACAAGATGGGGAGACTCTTTAGGACATCCTAGTCCCTCTTCCAACCGGTGGCATTCTCCTGTTTTGTATTCAATGTTCCAGAGAAGGGCAGCTCGGAGTGTCCGAATAAATGTTCGGACAATCCGAATGGTTCGGAGTATCCGAACATCTGTTCGGAGTATCCGAACTGACTGTCTCGGGTATTTTACCCCGCACGGTTATCTTCTTCCTCCTCACTTCTCTTTTCCACTCCACCGCGCGTTCTCTTTCTCTCTCTCCTCCATTTCAGCCCGGTTCATGGATCTTCACCTTTGGACCTCAAATCCTTCGATTCAGACCTCGGAGGAGTTCCCTGGGGCGAGGGCTCTCTTCTCCACCGCGCCATTGCCGGGCTCTCACCTCGGAGTCTCCGTGGTCCTCTCTTCAAGGTACCGTGGAAACCGCCCCTCGAATTTCACTCCATTTCGTTGTTTCCCTGTTAAACCTAGTGTCTAGGATTGTTCTAGGACCTTCTAGGATGATCTTCCTTGTTAGGCTCTAGTCTATTTTGATTAATCTCTAGATTGGATGAGTTAGGGCAAACTTGAACTCGCGCAATTCGGACTATCCGAGTTACACTTCGGACTATCCGAAGACTTCGGACTATCCGAACCTGTTCGGAGTGTCCGAAGCATTCGGACTGTTCGAAATATATCTCGGACTATCCGAAGTTGACATGCCCATATCTACCGTATTCTCATCCATTTAGTGTTTAATTGGAGTCTAATCTTCATCATTCCTTTGAAACTTCTTAGATGGACCCTTCTCATGGTGATGATCGCTTCTCTCGCGATATTTCTGTGACCATGGCCCAAAAGAAGAAAAAGCATGATCACCCTGCCGGCAGTTCCTCAGCTCCTCCTCCTCCACCTGCAGCTGATCCTCCCACTCAGACCGTCAGAAAGCAACGTAGGGCAGTCAGAAAGGTCAGTCAGTCATCTCTCTCTTAGTCTTCAAGGAGAGGAGATGAAGAGGATTCTAGTGATGATCCTCATGCTGCCATGTTCAATCAAAGGGAAGCCAAGAAGGCTGAGCAGCGTCGTTCAGGAGAGCTCATTGGACCTCTGCAAGTCCATCCTTCTGTGCGGGTCATTTTAGAAAATGTGATGCCTAAGAAGAAGATTGACTACAGCTCAGGTCAAGGGAAGGGAAAGGAAGTCCGTAGACTGAGAAACAAGAACCCTCTAGAGTTCCATCAGGAAGAGTATGTGGACAGGAGGTTCTGGAACCACTTCCAACAGGATTACTATGACTCAGTGATTGCCGATAAGAAGAGTCCTGTGGTGTCCATGCAGTGGGTTGACTGGGGTTACATGGAAGAGCAAGAGGATCCTATTTTCAACCAAGTACTAGAGGCTTGTGAGCGTCATGGTGTCAAGGACATCATGACCTTTCAGTTTGCTTGGAACAATGAGCTAGTTGCTCAGTTTTAAGCAACGCTCTATGTGGATTCTGATGAGGATAGTACTATGTGGTTCGTGGCAGACGAGCTCTACTATTCAGTGACCAAGGAACAATTTGCTGACTGCTTGGGTTTCTCAACTGAAGGGTGGTACAACCTGGACAAGCTTCACATGTCAGAACCTATTAGTGTCAATGAGATGGAGTCTATTTATGATGACACCCAGGCCTTCAAATTGGGAACTACTAGAGGACTCAAGCCATTCTATGCCATTCTCTACAAGCTGCTGAGGAAGACACTTTGGCCAAAAGAGGGAGATACAACCAACATCAGTTCCTTCTCTAGGAATCTCCTTCTCAGGATTGGTGAGGGAACACGTCCGTTTGACGTGTTTGATTTCATTTGGCAGGAAATTCGCTCAAACTCACTTAATCCTCGCAGCAGCTGCAGCTTTGCCCCTTATGTGATGTGTGTGATAGAAGGGGTCACTGGTCTAAGATTTGTGAGAGATGTGGAGCACACCGCCTATAGGGTCCGTTCTATCAAAGCCACTTCTTTTTCAACTCCCTCTGTCAGGCGTGGTAGGACCAGATCTCCTGCCAAGTCTCCTGCTCTAGGTCAATCCTCTACTTCCAGAGTCAGGCCATCCTCTCCTGGACCTTCCTCCTCCTCCAGTGGCTCAGTGAAGAAAATGCTTCGCGCTATCTTCTGTCTTGGCATGAAAAGCCACAGGAAGATTCAGGAGACCAACCTCCGGCTGGCTGACACTCGTCGTCAGCTTCAAGACATCAAGAGGAAGCTCAACCTGCCTTGTTCTGCTGAGGAGTCTGATTCTGAGTCCTCCGCCACGGTGGACACTCAGACTAGACACCTCTTTGGTCTCCACTCCCCTCAGGGCAGCGAGGTAGGAGTTGACGCTGCATTTGCTCCCGACGACGAGGACGACGACGAAGACAGCGATGCCTTATTCTGCTCCTAGTTTCCTCTACTCTTTTGGTGCCTTGATGACAAGGGGGAGAGGAATCTAGTCTATTTGTCTTAGTGATCTTTTGTATGTTCTCCGGAGTTGAACTGTTGTTGTTTTTAACTTGTGGTTGTGGTAAGTTGAACTTTTAATTTGTAGTAGCTGAACTTCTAATTCTATCCCTGTAATTGATTATGGTAATTATGGATGTTTGTTGTTGATAATTGTTGTCTGTGTAGAAATTGTTTACTATCTTGTTCTATTTTGCAAATGTTAGTGTTTCATTGTGTGTCCCATGCCATGTCATATTGCTATAATAAATTTTACTCTTGTTGAATTGCAAAGATATAGGGGGAGACTCCGTCAAAATTTCTTGAAAAATATGTGCATTCAAGCTTCCATTCAAAATTTTTTATGCACACATTTAGGGGGAGCTCCACTATATGTTTGGAATTCAAAAGAAAGTCTATTTCATTCCGTACGTAAAGTTTTAATCGTGTTGTCATCAACTCACCAAAAAGGGGGAGATTGAAAGTGCATCTAGGCCCCCTATATGTTTTGGGGGTTAATGACAAAACGATTAAAGGATTAATGAGATTTCTAAGTGTTATCTTCGGATCTTAGTCCTGCACAGTGAAGTTATGGGTTTTGATGAACCCTAAATTCGAATGAAGCAAAAGACGGTACCTAGACTTGTGATTTGTAATTTATTTAAATTTTGAGTCTAAGGATAGCCGTACTATTAAGAGGGATTTGACTGAAAATAGTGTTTGGATATTCTAGGTGCTTATGATGGAAATTAGTTAGCAATTTGCAAGTTTATGATCTCTTGCTACCAAAACCAAAATCCAGACAAAACACCTTTTGTCACTCGGAGTATCCGAGTAATTATTCGGACTGTCCAATCTGACCCCCTCTGTCTTTCCAGAAAGAAATTGGTCTTTGAGGCTAAGTCCTATTCGGAGTATCCGAGTTTTTCACTCGGAATGTCCGAAGTCACTCGGAGTATCCGAAGTAATTATTCGAACTCTCCGAGGTGACCCTCTTTGTCTGATGGGTAGTATTTATTTGGACTATCCGAGATTTCACTCGGAGTATCCGAACCGCTCGGAGTATCCAAAGGTTCGGACTATCCGAAGAATCAACTCGGAGTATCCGAGCTGGGTCTCTCTGTCTCTGTGGTTTTACACTATTCGGAGTATCCGAGTATTTACTCGGACTATCCGTACTTATTCGGACCTGAGTCAAAACGGCTAGTTTCGAGGGCTCATATATATACCTCACTTCACTCTCACCTAACAACGATTATTCACTCAGAGTATTTACTCCTCCTCATTTACTCCTTGTGCCCTAGCTTTTCTCTCTCCTCTTGAGCTTGTTGATTGGATTCTCTAGAGGGAGAAAAGAAATGAGATTTGGAGAGCTTGAGCTTGCTTAGATCCATCTTGAGCACCGGGTTTCATCCTCTCGCGGATTTCTCGCCGATCTATTACTCTTGGAGGTTGAGGACTCCTAGACGGCTAGGAGTCGCCGGTGAGCTCCCAAGCTTCGTGTGGTGAGCCTCCGAAAGTTTGTGAAGGTCGAATCCACCTCCGCAAGGAAAGGATTCAAGATAGTGAAGTCGGTGAGTGCTTGGTGCAACACCGAGAGGATTAGGGTTGAAAGAGACCCGGGCTTTGTGCCTCCTCAACGGAGACGTAGGATCCCCTCAAGGATCCGAACTTCGGGATAAAATCTTTGGGTCTCCGTCTTCATCTCTTGGATTTCATCTTCACACTTGTGTTCGAAGTCAAATCTTGGTGTTTGAAGTGGTGATCTTGTTTGTAAAGAAGATATTGTTGACTATACTTCATTCACAGGTACTCAGGGCTCACTAACACTCTTTGGTGCAGGGAACATCTCTCAAAGAGCCCACATTTACTTTTGCTTGTTTCCTTACTCTGCTATCTTCGGACTATCCGAATATATTTCGGACTATCCGAAGTACTCGGACAGTCCGAGCTGTACTCGGACAGCCCGAACCTTTTATTTCCGCTGCAATCAATTTAGTGATAAATTTAATTACGCCTATTCACCCCCCCTCTAGGCGACATTCCGATCCTTCACATATACTAGGGGAGTTTGATGACGATGATCTAGAACAGATGTTGCATGATGGAGAGGGAGAATACACCGATGAAAGACATTACGAAAAGTTTCAGCGCCTGCGGGAGGACCAAGGAACATTGTTGTATCCAAACTGTGGGCAGGGCCACAAAAAGTTGCGTACCACACTGGAATTGATGCAATGGAAGGCTACTAATGGAGTATCTGATAAGGGATTTGATGAGTTGTTAGGCCTCATGAAGAAGTTGCTTCCAGAGGGTAACACGCTGCCTGAAACTACGTATGAAGCCAAGCAAGTTCTCTGCCCTTTGGGGTTGGAGGTATAGAAGATACATGCATGTCCAAACGATTGTATCCTCTATCGTAATGAGTACAAGGATTTGGAAGAATGTCCGGTGTGCAAAACATCACGGTATAAGACCAAGCGTGATGACCCATGTGAGGTAGAGGGGGGACGTAAGAAGAAGAGAGTCCCTGCTAAGGTGGTGTGGTACTTCCCTATAATCCCTCGGTTGAAGCGTTTGTTTGCGAACAAAAAGCATGCGAAGATGATGCGTTGGCATAAAGATGATCGTAAAGTCGACGGAAAGCTAAGGCACCCAGCAGATGGCTCGCAGTGGAGGAAACTCGATAGAAAATATCCCGACTTCGCGAACGATGCGAGGAACATAAGGTTTACATTGAGTATGGATGGGATGAACCCGTTCGGTGACATGAGCAGCAGTCACAGCACCTGGCCCGTTACTCTATGTATCTACAACCTTCCTCCTTGGCTATGTCAGAAGCGGAAATACATTACGATGCCATTGCTTATCCAATGCCCTAAGCAACCTGGTAACGACATCGACGTGTATCTCAAACCGTTGGTTGAAGATCTGCTAACGCTATGGAATGATGGTGTACGTGTATGGGATGAGTACAAAAGAGAGCATTTCAGCTTACGTGCATTGCTATTTGTAGCCCGTTCCCAACCGGGATAAAATCCCTGTTCCCTGGTAGTGTCCATATCTTCGTCATCTCCGTCTAATTGGTCAAGGCCATCCAGCAGCGCTTGTACCGTATTAAGGCAACATACCTTCGAGAGCTCCAAACTGCGGCATCAGTGGGGGGTTTGCCATAGCTGATGCTCGGGCCACAAGCAACTTTGGCATGAGGCGGAGGCGCCCAAACGCATGAGCAGAAACACCCTGGCCTCCGCTTAGAGCCAACCCACTTTAGGGGCGGCCTACACATGCATAGCATATCTTTTGGCCTTTTAGCATTGTTTTGCCCAAAAGGGTTGACCTGAAAGTGCTACATTTTGGGTTGGCAGGGGTTATAACATAGTGGAACACAATGTGTACTAAAAAGTGGGGGGTTACAATCTCCCTTCCTTTATGGGTTGTCATCCTTAGCAGCAAGAAAGCTTAGAAAACTCCACTTGGTACATGACCTGTGCCATGTGTCGATATTGGGCCACAAGCACATGCGGCCCATGCAGCGAGGGTGAGCCCAACATTGACTTGCCCCCCAGTTGGTCGATAGAGGATTTTACCTGATTTTCTATCGTCGAGAGGGAGACTATAGGCTCTCTCTTGCAACACCAAGACACCCAGACACTAAGCAGAAGAATTTAGTCGAAGGACATGTATGTATCGTGGTCTCCAACAACGTTCCTTCCCCATATGGAGTTTGGGACCCAAAAGCAATTGTTGAGTGAACTGTATCTTATTCGTATTAGTTGACCTAAGCCGCACCATTATTGCAGGGGTAGGGCTCGGCCTCCGAATCGTACGTGGGATGAGTTGATACTATTTCTAACATCCTGGCCTAAAATCTACTAAGAGCCCGCCCCACGGTGGCGGCCCACACATGCGTAATATATCTCTTAGGATTTTGGTCTCGTTTTGTCCAAAAGGGTTAATCCAATGGTGGGGTTGACAAGGGTCCCAATCTAGTGGAACCTAATGTCAACAGACAAGGTGTACTAAAAGTAGGGTGTTACAATCTTCGTCGCTTAATGGCAATGAACCAGGAGGCAAAGGCACGCGGGTGCATGGACGGTGGCATGCAAGTGGGCGGTGCACGGTCAGGGTTAGGGTGTAGTGGGGCCCTGCAAGAGTCGCACGGACGGGCAACGGTGTGCGTCGTGCGGCTAGGGGGACGAGCCCATTAGCGAGTAGTGTGGCTAGGCGGGTGGGAATTTTGCGGCCGGCGGAAAGTTTGCAGGCGGCGCGGCTGGCCGGTTTGCTGCCGTTTTGTGAGAGAAAGAGGGAGAAGAGTTAAGGGGAGGAGTACCTAAAAAATGGAGGGGTGATACAAAAAGATTCTAGAAGGTACCATCTAATAATAGGCTTGATACTCCTTGAATCAAATTTGATGAAACATAAGGTAACAAACGGTGTTATGAGGTACTAAGGACCCTAAAATGGACTGATTGTTTAACATCCCACCCATCCGAGTTCGAGATTGGCTCAGGTGCTCAATCAAACAAAACGGATCAGCATCTTAAAACTGCTTCGAGGAACTATCAAAGTCCAACTTGACATTTGGTCATAAGCTATTCAGCATAATTAAATCAAACTAAACACAGTGAAATGCGAGAGCACCTAGCATGATGTTCAAGAAAGAAAACACCCGAGGACAACATCTATCCCCTGATGCATCCCATCACCTGAAAGTGGTGGCTAGTCTCTCCTGGCTTCACCGTTTCACGCTCCAGGCGTTTGCCTTGCCTGCCACAGAAACACTGTTCCTGCCACCCAATCGCCATGGCTTGCCTTGTCAGCGTCCAAGATGCATTCCATTACATGGTAGGCTAGCTCTTGCTGTCTTGCACAGGCTCAGCTAGCCATCATCAACTTCTTCTTGCCACTACAGCTGCGTAGAAATTAACCAACCTAGCTACGATCATATTCTGATGGCTGTCCAGAGTCGAGCCCTCGGGTACGCAATTACCCCACCACCCTGTGGTTGTAATACCTGGAGAGTTTCAGGCCACTGTGTTGCACACGCAGAGTGTTAAGAGCTTTCCAATTAGTGTGTATCAAATCATCCGGATTGTTCAATTCATCGGCGTACATTGTGCAGGGCGTAATGAGCAATGTCGACATGAGCCGGATCGGTCAACATGGCCCAATCCGGCGATAAAAGCGGTTAGGCAACGTTGACCTATGCTGGCTTGTCAGCCGAACTGTTACGACCAAGCGACGTCCTGTGAGAGCTTAACTGGAGGAGAGGAAAAAGAAGAGCGTTGTAATGTGATCGAGAAGAGCGATTTGGGAAAGCACCTCTTAGCGTGGTGGTGGAGTTGTGGTTATTGTTCGACTCCACCCAATAGGGTTGAAACACTGGTGGCCACCTCTAATCTATAATATTTTAGAAGAACGTTGCAATGTGATTGAGAAGAGCGATATGGGAAAACACCTCTTCGCGTGGTGGTGGAGTTATGGTTATTGTTCGACTTCACCCAATTGGGTTGAAACACTGGTGGCCACCTTTAATCTACTATATTTTAAAAATGGAGCTAAACGAATTCGTCACGTTAATTCTAAAATATTATAAGTTCTCGTGTTAATTAAAAAAATAAAAAGAATTGAAATTCAAAATAAAAAGTTATAGAAACCAAGTCCATGTCAACTAATACAATAATACAAAAAGCATCCATACAATAAAAAATCTAAATAAAAATAATAGAAAACGAATCCGTATGAACTACTACAAGACTAAAAAAAAGATCCTATATAAACAAAAAAAAAAAGTTAAACAAAGCACCACGTTAATCCTAAAATATCATAAGTTCTCACATTAATATAAAAAAATAAATAGAATTGAAATTCGGAATAAAAAGTAATAAAAAAGAGTCCATGCCATCAAATACAAGAATACAAAAGCGTCCATATAACAAAATAATTTAAATAAAAATAATAGAAAACGAGTTTGTATTAACTACTACAAGACTAGAAAAGATCCTATATAAACTACAAAAAAAGTAAAAATAATAGAAAAGGAGTCCACATCCATTGCTACAAGACTAGAAAAGGAGTTCATGTCAACTACAACAAAAAAATTTAAAAACTAGAATAAAAAAAAGAAAGGAGTACATATAAAAATAGAAAACCAGAATAAAAAATAATAGCAATTTGAAATAAAAATAATAGAAAATCGTAATGAGATTAAGGTTCTGTTAGAGCTACCATGAGGATGAATCTTTATTTATACAAATTCCTTTTAAAGTTTGTCATAAATCTAGCTAGCTGTGCAAATACGTGGAACACCTTACTCACTACCTGCACACGTGAGCATCCTTAGTTAGGAGTTTAGAGAGGTTCGTGTTGGATTTTATTGGGTTTGGCCTATGTAATTCCATAAAAATCCTTAGTAAATTTCAAAGATCCACTTATACAAGGTGAATGTGAAATTTTTTTTGCTATGCATTGTACATTGAATGGTGACATAAGAAGGACATTAGCTAAAGTCACACGTGGGCGCATATTTGTGTGTATTTACAAGTGATTTCCTCTATGACGTGTGACCACAACATATAAGTAGCGGGTCTCCCGATGCATTAAATCTATTTTTTTCTTTTTTGCTAAAATAGACGGATATAAATTTTGAAACCATATCCGCACGATTTTATCTCATCGTAGGCGAGTTGGTTCTAATCTTGTAGCATACAGTTACAAGGCTTTATTGTCTATAGAGGAGACATCCTCTATGATAAGAGTGCCCTCTATCAGATCAATCTGCCCTGGTGTTATACTTTCAAGCGACTCCATCCCCTCATCGGTGTGTCCCACCTGCAAAGGGGAGCGTAGTGTCTCTGATACCATGCTCGCTATTGAACCTACATGGGTGGGGAGACGATAAGGTTTTTTTTGGAAGCATATTCGGAGTGGTTAAGGTAAATGAATAATGTGACTAAGTTGAATGTTAAGGTGAACTTCAAGAGATTCTTAAATCTGTTCTCGAAACTGATACGTTTCATTTATATTTTTTATAAGCTTTTAGAGGTGTGTTCATGATTAAAAAAATAAACTAAAAAAAAGGGCAAAACATTCAACTTTTCAATTTAGGTAGGGTTAAGCTTTAAGTCTAAGCCTAACCCACCTAACCAACCTGGAACAATGTAGATTCGATGCAAATCTTCGTCAGAGCTCTTTGATGTAAGTCGATGGTCGTTGAATTGTTGTCTGTGTGTATCTGATCCGTCAGTATATGAACATGTTGTTGCTCGCATCGTGTGATTTTCCTATTATGTATGTTGCAATTTTTCTTGTTTTATATATATATATATATGTTATATATATGTTTTTTTATAAGGATGAAATGTGAAGTCACCACGTTAATCCTAATCAAAATACTAGAAATTCCTAAGTTAATCGGAGAAAAAAAGAAAGATCTACACCGTTGATTATAGTGGGACCAGATTATAACGGTGTAGTTCTATTGATGATAAAAAAATTTGGTTATTAAATTTAGAGTTTTATAAGGGACGTAGTGTCCTTTTCGTTATGAGATAAGTATGTATCAAATACAAAAAGTATTTGAGTCAGTCATGTTATTAGGGATCATATATGTATGTGTATATATGTGTGTGTGTGTGTGTGTATATATATATATATATATATATATATATATATATATATATATATATATATATATGACATTGAAACTTTGATTTAGAGAAGAGAAAAAGATGTCGCCGTCGAGGCTGGCTTGCTCACAGATGTACCGGCCGACGTGCAGGAACCGCGTGCCATGTATGGTGTATCGTGTACCACATAAATCAAGCTTGGGAAGCCGTAAATCAACGCATTAGTTTAGAAGCAAGAAGAGCAAATAACTCTGAAAATGTCAAGAAGCAATCAGTGAAAGTGCGGGAGGAGACATGTACTCGCTTTGCTCTGCATCTAACCAAGGAAAAGATCTCAGCCATCGATTATAGTCAGTCAGGATTATAATGGCATGGATCTAACGAGATTGGATATCGGTGTAGCAACTAATGAATCTAGATTTGACATACATGGATTAAATACGTGTTAGAGATCGACATAGATTATCAGAGACGTAAAAGATTCTTAGGGTTCCTATGTGTTATCTTGGGAAAAAGTAGCTTTGGAAGCTTACTTATGCGGGGAGGGAACGATAACAATGGTCCATAGCCCGAGGGCTAATTCAAGTCCCTCTTAACCGGTGTAACATTAGATTAGAAGCAAGAAGAGCAGAAAACTCAGAGGTGGCAAGAAGAATCAATGAAAGTGCAGGGAGGAGACATGCACTCGCTTTGCTTTGCTCGTAACCGAGGAAAAGATCTTAGCCATTGATTATGTAACCGGTCGGGATTATATTGTGTAGATATAATGAGATTGGATATGGACAAACTAACCAATAAAGAATGATCGTGTAGCAACCAATGAATCTAGATTTGACATGCATGGATTAAATACGTGCTAGAGAAGCAACCAATGAATCTAGATTTGATATGCATGTGGATTAAATACATGTTAGAGATGAACATGGATTACTAGAGATGTATAAGGATTCTTGGGTTCCTATGTGTTACCATGGGAGAAAGTGGCTTTGGAAGCTTACTTATGTAGGGAAGGAGAGATATGTCTAAGCATGTTAGAAGGGAGACACTTACGTATGCCTTTCCTAAACGAGTTTCGGTCTAAACTTTTTTTGTCGGAACAAGAGAAAGAATGGGGCACTCCGGAGATTATAAGCTCGGAGAGCAAAAACCTCGGAGGTGGCGATAAGCAATCAATGAGAGTGTGGAGTAGAAGTGCGTCAATTGATGCTCCGCACCTGACCAAGAAAAAACAATACGAAAAAGAAAAAAGACACATAAGCTCTAAAGCATGGCAATCAAAGTTAATAGAAAAGATCAATCTATTTCTTTCATATTTTTATTCCTTTGCGGTGTTCAGTGTAGGCATAGCCATGACCACACTCTAAAAGGTTAGATACTCCCAAACTAATTGGACAAAAAAGAGGAAAAATCGTACACAAAATATAACGGGTCTCAATAATAAGGGAAAATTGTCCGTAGGACATTGCAAAAGAGGTGATTATGCTATGTAACACTATAAGATCGTCACCTTGCCGTATAATATTGTAAATTACAAACCTATATAGGACACTTTGATATACTTCCATCGGTAAAAAAATAATAATAATACAAAACAAATAGAAAAAATACAATTTTTTAAAGCTAAATACAAGTGTATTCAGCTCCTCGAATTGTGAACTCAATAGCTCAACATTTGAAATGTCAAATTCAAGTGAATTTCACAAAATTCAAAACAAATATAAAAAATATTGAAAAAGAAATGTTGTTGAGGTGTCAAATACATTTCCATTCAATCCATCGGATTTTGAACCAACCAATTCATCAATTGAAATAGTGATTCAAGGAACTTTCATGATTTAAAAATTTTGTTTGAATTTATAATTCAAATGCTGAGCTATGGAGTTTAGACTTTGACATGTTGAATACAAGTGTATTTGAAAAAAAAGATACACAAAAATATTAATCTATTTCTTTTTCACTTCTGATTCCTTCCGTGTTCGAGTGCAATCGAAAGGGAGGCAATCCCTATGTAAATAAGCTTGGAGCATGAATGACATGGATCGATATAAATGGAAGAGCATTGTCATTCCCCGTCTATTCATTAAAGCATGGGTGAAAGGAGCTCCCACGTTCGCTATAAAATATTAGAATTTTCATGTTAATTAGAGAAAAAGGTAAAAAAAATGCTGTCAATTATATTGGGTCTATACTATAACAGTATAGATATGTTTAATGATAAAAATAATTTAGCTGAATATAACATATTGTATTGAATCTAAATATAAACAAAAAAGCTTAGCCGTGCAAATGCGTGGGTCACCATGCTAATTTTATATATAAAGCAGATACCAACGGAGCCACCATGTTCATCCTAAAATACTAGAAATTCCCACGTTAATAAAAAATATTAAAAATTCTCACGTTAATCAGAGAAAAAAGAGAAAGATCTGGACCATCGATCATTGTGGGTCTAGATTTTAACGATATAGATCTAATGAGGTTGAAGATGGACATCTAGAGTTTGTTTGGAAACTAATCTTATCGACGTACTTTAAACTTTTAAACTGAATTGGACTCTCTGTATATTAACAACCATTGACACAATATAAATTAGGACCCTCATGATCCAGGCCAGAGGAAACGACGAGATGCATACATCCAGCCCATATCAACAAGCATCCTTCTCAAAGTCATGGAGGAGACGCATAAAGGTTGCTTCACGTCGCAAATTTCACCGATGGCTAGGTAGATTCCAATCAAGATCTACGCAATTTCGGAAGGCTGTGACTTACATTGGCAAGTAAACAATAATTCAACAGACACGTGGAGGATTACTACTAGCAGGTAGCTTCTTGCTCAATGTTAATCACCGGATCATGCCCAAACAACGGTTATCGAGTAAGTGGAATAAACCATGTTGCAAACGTGCAATATCGTCTCTAGCTACTTTACTTGCCTTTGGAAGTACAAGAGTTTCCTGTGCAATTCCATGCAGCATAGTCATGCCAAATTAACAGATCTAGACACAGAGATGTCTATACCTGATATTAGAAGCATAGGAAGCATACAACTTGGAGGTGTTGAGGAGACGTCTAACGCTATTGTAGATCACGTCGGGAGAAAACGTATATTGCTGATGCAGATAATGGAGGAGATATCTATGCGCTACTGCAGATCAAAATGCTATAGATTTTAGAAGCCTAGGCTAGAGGTGGCGAGAAATAGTTGACAGGATATTAAAAGCACCCTTATCGGAATGCTAGAAGGAAGACATCTACACATTGTTGTAAATTGGAAGCTTAAAGAGGAGATGTAAACGCTCTGGTGGTGATGATTGAGATGCTCCAAAGATTAGAAACCCTCAAATATATAACGCCAAAAGTTCAATCTTGCATAGGAGAAGGCACCTACATGCTGTACAAACTGAAACACCTTGGAGATTAGAAATTTAGAGAAGATGACTTGGAGGCACGAGAAGTAGTTGTCTAGAGCATAGGGACACTCTAGAAATTAGAAGCTTGGAGAATGGACGATTCAAAGCTATTTAAAAGCTCTGGAGATTATAATGGTTTATATTAAAAAAAGAGTTCATATCGACTACAATAATAAAATAAAAGTAATTTAAATTTAGAATAAAAATAATATAAAGGAGTCCGTATCGACTACAAGACTAGAAAAAAATTTCATGTCAACTACAATTAAAATAAAATAAAATTCTGAATAAAAATAATAGAAAATGAGTTTGTATTAACTATTAAAAGATTACAAAATGAGTCCATATGAACTATAAACAATAGATATATGGAAAAAATATAGAAATTAGTAATGAGATCGAGGCTGACTCTATTAGACCTTACCATATATGATAGTACGAGTATAAATCTTTATATATAAAAATTTCTCTTAAAATTGAACACAAATCTAGCCGTGCAAATTCGCAGGATACCATACTAGTTAATTAAATATTTAAAGTGGGTAATATTGTAACCATTCACGGATTAATTTATCCCCCGTCTTCTGTTTGTTTGAGCGTGTGATAAAGAGACACCCTCGCGTGTACCTGTTGTGTGCGTGTGCGTGTCTTCGTCGTAATAGCAAGGAGAAAGAAGAGAGATTTGAAATGGGGGGCGCTACACTCGCTGTCGCATTCGGGGACGATAAACGGATAGGGGATCCAGCGATTCACCATTTGTATTATTGGATCATGGGGCCAATAATTTGCAAATGATCGAGCTAGGACCTTAGCCTCTCGTTAGTATAGGCAGGAGCAATGTTAGCTTGGGTCATGGACTCATGCTGCTGCCGACCCGTCTAGGGTCTCGGCTTGAAGCCCAGCGGCTCGGCGTGCTTCCCTGCTTAGCTTAGTTTCAAGTGATCGATGCTGGTGTTGGAAGTGGCGCATGCTTTCCAGTTAGATAACATAATCGATACGTCTTTTCTCTTCGATTAACACAGTACGTTTCTGGGCTTTCGTTCTCGTTTAGTCGCTTCTTCTATCTCCAGTAGAGGCCGGTATGTTTGCTTTGGAGGAAAACAACAGGTCGGTGGACATTCTTGCCCCAATACACCACCTTGTCCGGTCACATTGCTCTCATTTCAAGCTCTTTTTTCTCCTCAAAAGTACAGGGAATAGTGCTCTGCTCCGTTACGCCTATTTTTTGTGTGTGCAAGCAGTGGTCCGCGCCATTTTCTCCTAATTAAGTTGACGATTTAGTGGCTCTCGTGGATACGGCAAGTTCGTGCCTAATGGAATTCAAATCATCCGTATGTATGCGATGGATGGTTGGCTACGGCTCCCATGATGTGATAGCCCAGAAACAAATTTCTGAATTCGTTTTGAAACGACGCTCTTGAGATATGGAGTTATTGGTATATTATCTCATCAGGGTTTATGATTTCATGCCACGGTCCAAAATCGGAACACTGTCGGTAGATTTCTTTTTTGGTTGAAAACCTCTAAAAACCATGTAAAAATACTCTTTTTTTTTCAAATTTTGAATTAGAGGGTGAGAAGCATCTTTTTTTTTTAGCAAAATTCGGTTAGTTTGGACTTAAAAAAACCCAGTTTTTGCCTAAAATTGATGGTTTGGAGACCAATTTTGGTTTACACCGAATTTTCATTTGGTCCGTTTGGTTTACCGAATTGGAGTACGTTGTAAGCTGGAAAACTATCATTTTTGTCGGTTGTGTGAACCCAATGTCTCGCGTGCTCCTCGTGCAATTGTATGGTATGATCTGAGGAACCTGCGTGGTAGCCAGCCGAAAGAAGGATGGAAGAAGCTAGCTAAGCACGTTCATGGATAATGGAGATCATTATCTGGAAAAGAATCTGTCAGTTGATTAATTCAGCTAGCTAATCGCGTGCAGCGCGCCTTAGTTTAGTCCAAGCTGGGGATCGTCGACGTCAACTGGCATATGAAAATTGCTTTCCTAGCTCAGGAGACAAATGGTGCTCCTCCTCTCGACATTTTCCTTTCGGGTTAAATTAAGGGAAATTAACCAGTTTTTTCATCTTTTTTCAAATGAGTAGAACGGAGCACGAGTTTTTAAAAAAAAATCATACGTGTACTTTTTATTTAAAAATTTTATTTTCATGTGACTCTGCTAATAAAAACAAAGAGTGGTGGTGATACGTTCCTCAATTTCGTGCATAGGTCCATGGTTTTTAGAATTTTCGTTCCTCAAGTTTCAACATTTCACGTATGGCTTCCTCGTTTTTAGCTTTTAATTAGTCCATCATTTTTTAATATTTCATGTATAGGCCTCTGCTTCTACTGTTTATGTTCATGCATTTTCTAGCATTTTGCCCCCTCTAGATTCTCAATTTCAAGCATAGGACCACCCTGGTTTTACACTCAACTTTTTTGAGCTTCCAACCTAAAACGGTTCCACATACTTTCTAGCTTTTCAGCCCCTCAGCTTTCCTGATTTTCGAACCTAGCTAGCGAATAGCGATTACTGGTTTCTTTGGTCCGTCGCGGAACACAGATACTCAACTAGTCAAGAAAAAAGAATCCCACTTCTAAATGGGTCGATCCTCTATGGAACAAGCAGTAATCTAGCTAGTAGCAACTAATCCTGAGGTTAATCGTTCCTTTTCCCCTGGCACAAGGAGGCACGCACAAGTGGGAGGTAGAGCGCGCGCGCGCGCGCATGCTAGTGGACATGCCCGCAATCTCCACGGTTCTTTCCTTTTCCGAGAATATTTGGGACAAAAGTGCGCGTGTGCAGTGGCGGCGACGGCGACGGCGTACATCGTCCCCGCGCGCGCGCGGAAATGCTTCGCCGGAGACCTCGCAATCGGTGCACGCACGAACAGTGCGCGCGCGCGAGCGACCGCCTGATCCGCCGGATTTGACCCCCCACGGTTTCGCCGGCGTGCTCTCGACCGGCAAGCGAGACGGACACCGATCGTCGCAATGTGCAGGGACCGGACGACGTCGGCGTCAGGACGGCGATCGGCCACGGGTCAACGGCGGAGCGTTTCTTTGGTTTTTTCTCCGCCTAGTCGTGCTCGCGATCGAGTGACACAAGGATCATTTATTTTTTTCAGTTGCAGTGTGGCCAAATGCATTTGGAGTGTGATTGCCAACCTGTTAGGAGCTAAGTCAGTTACTGGGAACTTTGAACAATGTGTCATTATTGATACCAAAATTTGGAGAAGCCGATCAGTCTAGATAGTTCTAAAATCGGTTAGAATTGCGTCATACTTGATATAGATAGGATCGGATGTAGCAAGGGTTGGATCGCCTATAGTATATAGGGTTTGTATCGAATTGTATAGATATTAGATAGAATAATAGATAAAATAGAAAGATAATTAATAGAGTCGAGACCGTATCATGTACGAAGTTAGAGTTCTAGTCGATGTCTATCGGAGTTTGTATAAATATATAGCCCCTAGGGCGTGTAAAGGGACGGCCACCAATCAATCAAATCTACTTTTTACCCGTGCTTACTTTCCATCGACTTTAGTTTAGTTTAGCATAGTATCGCTGTGTTTTGTCTTTGATCGACTTGTTGTGTATCGTTTTCTCGATCGACTTTAACGAGGGTACGTATTGTCTCGATTCAGTTTGATCTATGGGTTTGCATCGGTTTTTTGTTTTATTGAAATACTATCTTAGTCGATATTGTTGTGCATCACCGTTTCGACTAAGGGTTATATTTCATTGACACATTCATTGGTGGTAGTCTGTTTATCCTCGTTTTATCGGCTAGTTTGGCTATACAATCTAGTTAATAGTCTTCCCTCATTTTATTGATTTATAGCTTGCTGTTTGTCAATAGTCTGTTTATCTATATTCTGTTGGCTAGATCAACTCGTTGATTTAGCCAATAGTCTGTTTACCTCTCGCTCTACTATTCAGTTGATTTCATTGACTTTATGGTAGATTTGTTACCCTTTAAATCTATTGGTTTAGATCTAATCTAAGTCAATAGTTTCTTCATTTTTCACTCTTGTTTGGACTTGTTCCAAGTGTTGAAGGTCCCCTACAATACAATTCTAATCGGCTAGTTAAAATTGATTACGTCTTTTCTTGCTGATTGCAGGATCAAATCGGCTGCACGCTCTGAACCCTGCTTCTGGTGCTGACGGGAATTCTAAGCCCTAAGCCCACGTGTGTTTAGCCGATAGTTAACTTTTGGTGCGAATAGTTTGAACGAATTTGATATGTATCATGCGACTAAATTCATTTGATTTTGACTCACATGCTCGCCGCCACCATCTTCCTCCTCTTTAGCTCCCCAAGTTAGCAGAATTAGGGTTTGTAGGATTGAAAATGGCGACCAAAGAGAGGCGAATAGGAACCAAATTGAATTTTGGTCTTTTCACAAGCATGCCCCAAATCTGGATTTTGATAGTGTTAGCCCTTTGATTAGAATTTTTCACGTTTTCACTGTACGATTGCCTTGTACCATAATGCTAACACACGAAATCCTAGATAGTAGCTCGGGTAAGAATTAAAAATGACATAACTTTTAATTGGGATGTTGAATTGACCTAAAATTTAAAACTTAGTCTAGTAAGAAGATCTAGAATCTAATCCAATCAAGAGTTGAAGAAATTTCTACTCAAAACACAAAAGTAATTGATCGTTGCAACAAGAATCGCCAAGAAATCATCCAAAAACAAGGATAAGAACAAGTTGAAGTCAAGGCAAACGAAATCAAATCATAGAATGAAGCAACCTTGATAATTAAGGATAAATGATTAAAACAAAATGATCGGAGAGGATCAACACAAATCCATTTCCAAGCACACCTTGATTTTTGTGGCTTGGCTAAACCTATCTCTCTCGAAGCATTCTCCAAAAGGTTCAACCTTATCTCTAAGTTATGGAGCCCTTATATAAGAAGGCTCAACGAGCCATACCCCTTAGTGGATTTCATCTCTCATTACATATGGGCTCACTCGAAATCCGATAGCATACCGAGTTCTTTTTTGTCTCACATATCATACTTCTCAAAGTGGTTCATACATGACGACCTAATGACCCGTTTCAGTCTACCTTGATCTCCAACATGATTGTGACCTAAACTACTTTTCCTTTGCATCGGTTTCTCCAAAATAGCCACTCTTTGCTTGGACCGCTTTGGCTTGCACACCTTGAAGTTTTTATCCCCAATCATCCACATCCACGTGCATAGATCGAGTCCAATCAACTTGCATGAACTCTCAATCATCTAGACCATGGATCATCCATCCACGTCTTCGACCCCTTCGCCGTCTTCAATTCATTCTGGTTACCTGCACACATTACACGAGCACACCATTTTTTCAGAAACATGTATATCTCCACTTTATCTAGATTAATCTATAGAAACCCATACTACATCAAAGCATTATGAAATCAACACTAAAAACATCGCAAACCAAAGCAACCACAAATTCCATCTCAAAGAACCATATGCAGTCAAGTGCTAACACAATGGTGACATAAAATAATTTTTATAAATTTATACATTGCTCAAATAAAAAACTTTCCAAAATGAAAAAGGTGCATCTTAAAATTCTCTACAACTTCCATGTAGAACACTTTTTCCTCCAAGCACAAAAAGATTTCAAAAGTGCAAGATACAATGTATTGTCCCAATAGGACGGAATGCCGAACGGGAGGCCATATGATATTGCTCAACCCATACGGTATGACTCGCGAAAACACCTCCCTAGAATGTTTCTGTGCTAATAGGACGGTCCATCGGACGGCATGCTTTACGATACGGCTCAACCCGTACTATATGATTCACCATGTTTCTGTGTCAATAGGACGGCCCGCCGAACGGTGGACCGTACGATACGGCACAAACGGTGATTTTTCAAGCACTTTAACATTTTCTTACTTTCCAAACTTGATCCAACTACAAACTCAAATACTACAGCAAATATTGACAAATACTCATCACATAGACGCTTAGGGTTTACCCTCTCTTGGCTTAGAGGGATGCCAACATAGCAGAGGCCCAGTGGTAGGTGGTGGGACGGCAAGGCGGCGGCGGCACCTCCTCTGTCTCAGGATCGACAGAGAGTAATGGATGAAGTTGGTTGGCGGATCGAGGACAAGGCTGAGGGTCATTAGGAGGCGATGGATGGTGGCTGGTGGATCCGATGATAGGAGCCACCGAAGACAAGGAAGGAGGACGATGCAGGGCGCCAGAGAGGACGAAGAAGGGGTAGGGGCAGGGCACCATGCTAGAGGAGAGGAAGATGGCACATGCTAGAGAAGAAAGGGGAGGAACGAAGCTCATCGGGGAGGAGCTAGGTAGTATCGATGATGGAGAAGCTCTAGTGGTGGTGGCAGAGAGTAGGTGGGGGATAGGGTTAGGTTTTAGAAAGGGGTTTTGTATAGAGGATGGCGAGAGAGATGTGCAAGGAAAATTGATTGTTGATTGGCAAATATAAGTCTTTTTTTATATAATTGGATCGATGAAAAGAAAAATTCAGGTACCACCATTTGGAAATGCAAGGATGTGTTATGAACACAAGGGAATCAAGTCCGATTATTCATACCATTTTTACGCTGCTGAATTACTGGGCAAGTCTTTACGCAGTCGATATTCAGTAGCTAGCTGCTCAAGCAGGGAGCAGTTCTACCATTACCAGAGCCTATCGGGGAAGGACATCTGGGCACGGTTCCGTTGGGAGTAGGGTCTCCGTTGACCATCTTTTCCCTTGCTCTGATCTCTCCAGCCATCTCCTCAAGCAAGTGCCGGATCACTTGACACGTCGGCCTAACGACCGCAGGTACTAATCGCAAGGTCAAAGCCAGCACAGGAGGACGAAGACATGCACGAACGCCACCACCACCCTGGTTCTCTATGCATGGATAGGCAAAAGGGCAGAGCACGAACCATGCATCGATCTGATCTTCCCGATAAGAAAGAAGAGCAGCAACATGGAACGGCAGGCACTGCGTCGATAATGCGCGGCGTGGCACGGCGGCGCCACCAGTTGACCCGCCACAGCCGGCAGCTCCAGCTGCTTGCACCGTCAGGCTCGCAGCGTCTCCACCAATCCAGCGCGTTGTGCAGAGAGACGTATGTATGGACGATTCGGTTCGTCCTCGGCGAAAGCATATCCTACTGCTCTATGTCCTCCAAGAGGGTAGTACGTCCGAGGATCTGTGTCTATGCCGATCACGAATCTACGTGTCAGTAGAAGAAAGGTAGAGGACAGTACGTAGAGATCACATCACTATATATGGCCGCTGCTCTGCGACTGAGCGGCGGTCTTTTTCAACAGTGCTGGCCGCATACGGTGGTTATCTCTCTCATGCGATATATCTGGTGTGCATAATTAGAGCTACGGACCCGCTGTGGCCGTTGCTCGGCGACCGAGCGGCGCACCTTTTCGAACAGTGCCGTCCACATGCCGTGGTGATCTATCTCAGGTGATGCATCTGGCGTGCATGATTGCGCCTAAAATAAGGGTTCTTTCTCCCATCTTGTTCTGTCCCGGGTTGCATGCATCAGCATGATCACCAAGCTGTGCGTGCCTGCTTAATTTGCTGCTCTGCTATGTTCTGCTCCTGCTTTGTTCTTCTGCACGAGCGAGCAGGACACCTGCCATGGGCTAACCGTGGGCCGTATCTTGGGATGATAACATTGGGCCAGTTGATCTGTCACATACTGTTTTTTAATGGATTTTTAGCATTTTACTAGCCAAATGCTTCGACTTCTCAAAGCTATTTCTCAAGTATTTTGAAGCGGGCTTGGTTCTTTTCAGCATAAATTAAAATTAAAAACTACAGTTAGAAATTTGTTATTTTTGTACAAGCCAAACGTTAGAGTACTTTGTAGTCATTTTTTAAAACTTTTAGTGGTTTTTTATCAAAACTCTCAAAACCAACTTTTTACAATTTTTTGGCTCTCAAAATCCTATTGAGGGCCCACAATCTTTTTAGATTATAATATAGAGCAGGATTAAGCGAAAAGTAACCAGGCCGCCAAATGCTCTCACTTCTAGAATCCATTTTTCAAAACTCTCCAAACCCTATCTTACATCCATGCAGAGAGACAAAATGGACCGGAGTTCTCTATCAACACCTTCGGCCCATGAGCAGGCTCTATGGGCTTTGTTATTGTTTTTTGGAAACACCAGCTCTATAGGCTTTGTGACTATGGGCCTTTATTGCTGCATAGGCTCCAATACGTACGGCCTTTTCCTTACGCACGCCGCAATCTGCGGAATTTTTTTATTTTTTATTCCAAAATAAATAAATAATATTTCGTTTAATTTTATTTAAAAAATAGACGTCTGATGGGTGGATAGGGCATGTTTCCACGTGGCTGGGCTAGTAGGGTAAATCCCGCTTATTGGTTGGGCAAGATTGAAATTTTGCCTGACCAAAGGGCGGGTTTTCTGTTTCGTCCAACCGACGGGCAAGAATTCTGTCCCACCCAACTAAAAGGGTTTTTTGATACGATATGGAGAAATTTTTCATGTTGCTAAAATAAATGGTAGATTTTAGGCTATTTTATACTTGAATTTTTTATATTTGGATCCTATTTGTACATGCCTGAACCGAAAGAAAATAAAGGTAGTAGGGACTACCTTTACGTGCAGGACTTTCGATAATTTTATATTTAATTTAATACAAAAATCAATAAATAGAATAACATCGGTATGAATAAATAGTATGAGACCAAGTGGTGCTCTCATGTTTTATGATGAGTATATTTGATTTGATTTGATTTGGTTGATGAGTTTGTCTTTGAGACTCGATTTAAGTCGGTTCGAGCTCCTATGACAAACTGCATTAGATTTCATTTTGGGGGATCTTCCCGTACTTAAAAATTAAGTGTTGTATACGAAAGTTGTAGAGAATTTCATGATGCATCTCTTTTGTATTGACAACTTTATAATTTAAGCAACTAAACAATTCATAAAAAATCAGGAAGTATCTTCTGTACTTAATCTACGGGTTTTTCCTTTGCCCCTTTTAAAATTACTTGAGATATCTTAATTTTCACTTATCCAAAGTTGAGTGTGTGTGTTTTAAACTAACTCCGGGCCAAGTATATCGATGCTTGGGTTCGGTTCATGGAATGGAAATGTGTTTGTCTTTGTGGACGCAGGTTTGGGGACAGCCGTGGTCGGTGACAGTACCGAGACTAGGTCAGGGGGATCGAGATCTAGAACGGTGATGATGACACGGGATGGTTGGGCTAAAGCTCAGGGTCCACGAAGACAGCTTGGAGACTACTTGAGGTGGCTCGAAGGTTCTGGGTTTGGGTTGGAGGCTCAAAGGCCGGAAATAGAGCGGTCAAGTTGAAAAACCGTTGTTTGTGTTGGGTTTTGGGTTAGCACATGTATGGCCCATGTGGGGTTGTGTGAGTGGAACAATCTCAGCCCTCCATGAGGTGTCTTGGCTACTAAAGAACTCATCCAAGGGTGGAGAGGGATTTCCTTGAGAGCTACTCCACCTCATGGCCTATAAAAGGAGGGGAGGGGGTGCCTCCCCATGTGTGCTTGTTAGGAGGTCTTGGGCTGAGAGTTTGGGTGTTTGTATCTGCTCTTTGAGAGCTTTGTCCACTGTGGTGTGGCTGTGTAAAACTCTCCTAAGCAATAGAAACAAGTTCCTCATATTTATGGCTTTATTCTTGCCTATTTCTTAGGGTTCGATATTGTTTCTTTGGTTGTTTTTGTTGCAACTAGTCTATTTACCTCACTTCCTTCTACTTGCTACTGATCTATGATGTCTTGAGGTTGCATATATGATTTGAGACCCTTTTTGCAACCTAGGAGAGGCTAGAGATCAAGTTTTTTAACTAGTTGTACTATTGCCCAAAAAGTTTCCTTCGCGCAGCTTGTAGTTTAGGAATTTTAGAAACATCTAGAGAAATACTTTTTCGATTATTCCAGAGCCAAAAGTTGCCTGACTTCCATATCCATCCATGAAAAAAAATTTAAGTCTATTAGGCAAAGCATCTGGGATCTATGAGGTGAATACCGAGCCCTAGAATCTCTGTATGCGATTTTTGACAATTCTTGGTTCAAGAATTTTTCTGTGAGGATTTTTGATCTAAAAGTTGGCTGGAGACTGCATGACTCATCAAGGCATAAGGAGAAAATTTTTTATAATTTTTGGAGCCCAAGAAAACCAGCAACTACTCCTATGATCAAAGTCAATTTCTGTTGGAATATTCCTACTTGCTTTTCAAAAGTGCTTTTGATGGTTGGGTGTTTTGTCTTGTGCCTCAACAACCCTTGAACGAATTTGCTTTTGTTTGAACCCTCAACAACCAGCACTATGGCTTAAAATTCCGCACATACCTGCACGGTATTCACATGTGTCACTTAGGGTACATACAGCTATTGAGTGTGTTCGGATTTTGAGTTGGGTGGTGAGTTCGAGGAGCACCGGTCCGAAGAAATTATTCAAGGCTCCCATTCACCCCCCTCTGGTTGCCATAGCCGGTCTTTTAAATAGGCTAGACTAGATGTACTGCTTACAAAAATCCAATGTACTGCATTCTACCTATTTATTCATACCGATGCTATTCTATTTATTGATTTTTGTATTAAATTAAAAATAAAATAGCTAAAAGTCCTGCACATAAAGGTGGTCACCACTACCTTTACTCTCTTTCAGTTTGGGCATGTATAAATAGGATCCAAATATGAAAAGATCCAAACATAAAATAGCCCAAAGTCTACCTTTTTTCAAGCAACACGAAAATTTTTTCATATCGTATCAAAAAACCCCTTTGGTTGGGCAGGACAGAATCCCCGCCTATTGGTTGGGCGAGACAGAAAACTTGCCATTTGTTCGGGCAGGAATTCAATCTCGCTCAACCAACGGGCGGGATTTGCCCTACCAGTCCGACCACGTGGAAACATGTCCTATCCACCCTTTGGTTGGGTGGATTATACAAAACCCGCACTTTGGTCGCGTGGGATTTTAGCCTCACCTAACCATAGGGTGATGGACGTCTATTTTTTTTAATAAAATTGTACGAAATATTAATTTTTATTTTGAAATAATAAAAAATATAAAAAATAAAAAATTCCAATCTGCGTGGGCACGACGGCGTGTAAAGGCCGCTTGGGGCTGGGCAGAGCAAGACAACAGTGCCATGGTTCGGCCCTTGGGCTTCTCCCTATCGGTTTCTTACGCTCCTTAGGCTCTTGGGCCATCGCCTGTTGTTAATGAGCCCACATGCTTCTCAACCGGTCATTGCTGGCTCGAGCTTCCTGCTTCTCAGTGTGAATTTTTTATTTAATATTTATTTTAAATCTTTTTTGTAAATACTCATCGAGAAATTTTATTTGCCAAAATAGGTGTCGATCGCCCTTTTCCTTGGCGATCGCCCTAGGCTCAGGCGATTAGTCTACCATCGTGACCCTAGTAATGGTGCCCGTTAACGGTCGTTAAGGCATGTGGTGGGTTGGCCACCAATCGCCCGTGTATGGGGAAATCGCCCGAGACAAGGGCGATTTGTTGTCAAGGACAGAAAAAAGGAGCTAGGTGGGGCTCGAACCCATGACCTTAGGGGAGCGCACGCACAAAGCTCAACCCTTATAACCAATATGCCCTTGGGACTTTCTCATCCTATGTGCTATTGTCCTCATCAAGTGTGGAATATTCTTGTACGATGCCTCGTACGTCCTGAACCTTATATCCAGTGCTTTTCTCTTTACCCTCCACGTCTTCCCATAACTTATCTTGTACTGAAATCTCTCCTCGACAACTCTAATGATAAATCGAGGCTGCAGGTGCGGGTCGTCCATAATCTGACCGTACAACACATTTGCCACCTAGGTGGACGACAGATTTCGGTGCTCCTACTCCGCTTGCTCCAGTTCACAGTTATACTCCCTCACTATGGAGCATTTCCAATAACCTTCCACTTCTCCTTGTATGCATGCACCCACCATGAGCACGAATCTACGACACACTTCATGTCGTATTCTTTCTTGCTTGACTTCACTAACTTAAATTGCCGCCGAAGAGACATTGCGCAGTACTTCACAGCATCCATCACAACATCCTTATCTTTATATATGGCTCTCTCCGTGACCTCGTTCTCATGATACTCCCATGCATCACGGCTCCCTTCATTCATTGCTAAGCCTTCAAAATTATAGGTACTCCATGCACCGGGGATAGGCACATCAGGAGTATTGTCCTCTTCGTCCGAGTTTTCACCCTTAGGGACTTCATCATCTTCATGGTCCTCCGCTTCCATAATCTCAACTATGTTTTCCACCTCCTCGCCGTCATCAGCCACCCCCTCACCTCCGCGCCTGTCTCCTCGACACCGCCAATCTCCTCGTCACCGCCAATCTCCTCGCCACTGCTAATCTGGGCCTCCCCACCCTCAATCTCCTCACTGCCTCCAACAACGCATGTTTCCAAGTTTCTCTCCTCCTCCTTCATCACATCTACCTCATCATCACACACTTCTGGCACGGTTGGAGTTAATTGGTAGCATTGTATCAGTAACGTGAGAGGTCAGCCACGCTCTAAAGTAAATCCAACATAGCTCCTCCATGTTGATGTTGCATTTATAAGAACCAACTCTCCAAAAAACCTTCTTGCACATGACTTACTACGGCTCTAACGCACAACCAATAAGTCTGGGCATCCAAATTGAACAACCGAAACAACCATTCTATTAACCCCTTGCATGTCTGTAACAGCCCAATTTGAGCCAAATTTTAAACGTTAAAATTTGAGTGCAAGAAAAATATTTTTCTCGGTAAAAATGCTAAATGCAAAACTATGCCATGCATTTTCCCATTTTCAGAAATATGCTAGCCTATTTAACTGGCTTGTAGTTTATATAAATACATCTATTTTTGGATTATGAATGGTAACAAACCTAATAATCAACTTTGCCTAAGGATTAAAACAGCCTAGGTGAAACTATGGTTCTACCCGTTTGCATAAACCTAGAAATTTCTAGGTCAATTAGAATTTCACCTTTAATTAATCGAGTATTAAAATCCAATTTAGAAATTTTGCCCATAATAAAACTCATTAAATTCTAAACCTAATTGAGCAAATTAAAGTTTTAGGGTTAAGAATTCACCCAACCATATAATTCCAAACCAAATCTCTTAATTGCACATGAACTAATATCTACATATTGGTATATATACATGTATATATATATATATATGTACTCTTACACATATAATTGTTTATGGATGTAAAATCATGCATTGGAAACTTCCCCAAAATTCACCCAAAAATTTCCCATCCAATTTCCTGCATCCATTTTTGTAATTTAATCCTAAAATTGATAAATTTAACTATGGGCCCACCTGTCACTCTTCTTCTCTCTCTCTCCCGGTGAGCCCTCTCTCTCCTCTCTCCACTCTCTGTCTTCTGCTCTCTCTCCTATGGCTGATCCCTTCTGACCGGTGCGCCTCGTGGCAGCCATGGCCTGCCATGGCCTCCCCGTGGCCACCTCCACCTACTTCGCATGCCACCAGTCTTGCCCCGGATTGTGCTCCGGCTCAGCCTTTGCCATTAAGCCAAACCGGCTCGTCCTCTCTACCTCCCCTTGGAAGCACTGCTGCTCCACCACGCCGTGGCATCGCTGCGAGGCCACCCGTCTCTACATACCATCCCGAGACCAACCTGCACCTAGATAAACCGAGCCGCAGCTCGTACTCTCTCTTTTCCCTTTGTCTTGCTCCGGCCGCCCATCTTCGGCACCTCCGTTCATCCACCACGGTGCATTCCAAGCCACAATATTGCAGTCTTGTCTTCCTCACCTCTTCCTTGCCAATGACCCCCGAGCAATCGAGCCGTGGAACCCTGGAGCCCACGGAATCGGCGAAATCCTCCCCGCTGGGCCGAAGTGCCTCCTTTCGAATCCTAGCCGCATCGGTAAGCAACTTGTCGATTCTTTGAGCATGGAGCATCCTCGGGATGTCTCTAACCTTCTCCTCCTCTCAATTTTGCATGCCAAACACCGGAATCCTCCGGCAACATGATTCTCATTTTGGCCGCCGCTGCCCTGCTCGTCGCCGGCCGTCTCCGGTGCATCTCCGTTCACTCCACGGCCGAAGGTACCTTCTTATCACCCTTTAGATGCTCTAGGACCCTAGCATTAGGCCGTTTTTGTCGTAGCTTGTCGCCCCCGTGCTCGCCATCGCCGATCGCCGTGGGAACTCGCCGCATCGCCGCTTGGCTGCCCTATCCGTCGTGCCGTCGGCACTGGGTTGCGAACGTTGCTAGTCTCCCTCGCTGTCGTGCGCCCGTTCACCGGCGTTGCCGAGCTCCTAAGCTAGCCATCGCGCATTGCGCCCCTGACCTGGCTCCAGGAAGAAGACAGCCCATGATTGGTCATGTATGTGCCACCTACAAGTAGGACCCACCTATTTAAGCCTTAGAGCCGTTGACATGTGGGGTCATGGTCCCACCTATCAATAAGTTCAGGCGTAAACCGATGAATACGCTTTCACATGACCTTTGACGTAAATAAGATAAGCCGCTTTCAACCTGGCTCGAGTGGGCTACGTTTCGGGCCGGCCCAGTACTATTCATAGACTAATTTCCAGCGTTTTTACATTTTATATAATAACAGCGAATACAATCGGTAATTTAAAATGGTTAGACAATTCCAAAATTCCTAGAAAATTCATGATAAATACTAGATGACATTCTTGCTTTAATAAAAATACTTAGGTGAACAGTAACATAGATTATAACCTCTGATTAAATCTAAAACCCATTCTTAGTTATTGATAAATGTGTTTCCCATTTACTTTAGATGATTATGGAATTATTAAAATTTATGAGAAAATTTCGATTGGAACATAAATATGGTTTATATATTTAATAAATTTATTGCACATTTATTTTAGGATCAATATTGTTCTCTAAATAATTAAATTGAGCAGTTTGACCATTTTTCTTATATATTAATAAAAGCGAAACTAAATTTGATTTATTTTAAATATCATACGACTTCAATTAAATATCAACTTTTTGCAAAGACATAGTTAACCATTTAGGTAATTATTAAAATATTGTGACTTAGGTTAGTATAGTATTTATGCATAATTTCCTTATTAGGGTAATTAAAACCCTCTATTAGTAATTTTCTTTTCCTATTAAAATAATTGGGAGTTAGATAAAACACCAAGACTGAAGCACACCATAAAATTCTAGAAAATATAGAATAACATTCTGGACCAAATAAAAATATTTAAATTGCAGCACACTAATATTCCACCCTTTAGTACATATTAAAACACACTATAATTATATCCTTTTAACTTTAAATAAAGGCTTAACCAACAATTAACAATAAGGTTAATTTGATAGCAAACAATCTGCCCTAAAAACAGTAAGCAATGTACTTTGAGATGACGAAGGAAATACTTCAAACAAAATTATTTTTCGTATACAACTATTTTGCTAATCTATGGGTAAATTACTATGGGTAGCATTTTTGCATTATGCATCATCGCATATCATCTTCATGATGCTCACACCACCGTTATCTTTTTGAAGGTTACTATATAGTAGCAGGATCATGGAACTTCCTCGATATCTAGGTTAAGACTTAACGTCAGTCCTCAATCGTTTAGCTAAGCGAGTTGCATTCCATGCGTCATGTTTTCTTATTGCACATTGCTGCTTTATTTATTGTTCTTCGATTTCGTTTTGTTAATAGACGCTGAGGAGCCAGAAGGACATTTCGTAGAGCAGCAAAAAGACCCACACCAGTGTCAGGGCCTAGGCGAGTTAACAACCTCCCTACAGGGTGTTTGCTTTTACTAGGGAAAGTCTATACCTTCCCTGGTGCGAGTTAACATTTAATAAGTTCATATTGAATCCCAGATTTCTAAAAATATCTCTTTTACAGTATTAAATTGCATGCTCTTTGAATAATTATGCCTAGTTGCTTAATCATGATGTATCATGCCATTTATTTACTTGTTATCAATTTACCATGATGATATTGCCTTCATATAATCATCCGCCATTTGACCTTACTATTGATCGCCTTGAAGATCACCCCTTGTTAGCCTGGTTAGGTTAAATAAAATGATTTAGACTCCTAAGTCTTGGTTAAAATATTGCTTAGGCATTACTCAGATCCAACTATTAATTTTAGGCTTAGAGTGTCTCGGAACGGTGAACCGACATTCACCGGACATGATCACACATTAAATATGGTTAACTGGAATTTGGGCCTGGCATGCCAGTGTGTGTGTAAGGATCGGATATGGTTGTGTTTCAATGTGGACTGGGTCCGGCATTGGGTAAGAGAAGGAGTAGTTGGGCTACATGAATTGAGGAGCTAATCGCCCATATACGTAGTGCATGGAAGAGGAGCGCGACGAGATCCGCGTAATGCCGAGCGTTGCCCCAAAGGGGGGTTCTGCCACATCGTGTGATTCACACGGAGAGTGCGATTTAGCCGATGAAGAAAGAATATGAGGGTGAGGCCCTTAGTGGACTGACTGGGCTAAATCAAGGATTCCCCCAGATGGGTGCATCAGGGATGCACAGTATGACGTCACTGACTATCTGCCTGCGGGGGATAGTTCCTAACACCACAACGCGCCGGCCATCGCGCGGTAGTGCAAGTATTAGGGATTCAGGGGTAGTTACGACCTGCGGGCGTACCCTGTCTGCCGCCATGCTTGAGGTGAAGACAGTTTCTTGTCGTCATCCGGGGATGATCTAGGTCCATTCTTACAGAAAGCAGTGAGGCTAGCGTGGGTCGGCAACCCAGCTAGGACGAGACCGGGTACTTTGTTGCGGAATGTGATACACAACGGGTGCGCCACACCCGGAAGATGATGACAGGAGTGGAAAGAGATTGTTTGGCAGAGTGTATGGAAACTGTCACGGGATGGGATGGATTATGGTGTGGAACTTAAACTCTGGAATAACTCATTGAAAGTAGAACTTTGTTAAAACTTCTAAGTCATAGGCTTTGATTTAAAACTCTGGCTTTCTACAAACAAAACAACCCCCAACATTTCCTTTGGAACCTCTACCATTAAATGTATTAGGTTGGGTGTTAGCTCGCCAGTGTTTGGATGACACTAACCTCGCATACATATACTCTTTTAGATGGTGATTATAAGCAAGACCACTACGCCTTCTTTGAAGACAGTGCGTCAGGAGCTCGCTGACGATCAAGTCGAGGCTTAGGATGTCTCTCCAGTCGATTGCTTAGGCATAGCCGGCAAGAGACTCTTTTGGATCTTTTATCGCACTTTGATCTTTTGTTGTTTTTGGGCCAATGTGCCATGTTGTAATATTTTATACCCTTCAGGCTTAATTAGGTACTTATTGTAATATAAATTTTCTGCTTGTATGAAATGATCCGACTATGTAAATGGTATGCACTAGTGTACTGATCTAGGGACTAGTGTAGATCAAGTGGTGGCGAAGGACAGGCCCCACAATGTCCTAGCACTCGGCCTTGTTATGCCCCGTGTGACTGAAGAAAATCGAGATCAATCCACTCCATCAGACCCCTATGCTCTCCCCCCATCTCCATAAAATATTTTAAAATACACTTTCTCCAACATGTTGCCTACAACGTTCGACCAAAAAAATTAGTTTTTCCTCCTATTGTTAAAATATCATATGTCGTAAATTAACTACTCATATTTTCCCTTACGGCATTACTGCTATAAATTATTAATTTTTTCCTAACCGTCATAACTGACAATCTACATGATATATCGTACTTCGTTTAATTTGTACATTGCATTTATCAAATTTTTACCTGTACTATGGATATACTACCATGTTTAAACATATGACTATCCTACCATGTTTTATAATAATTCACAAATTTCACTAATAAGTATTCATGCTACATTACATTTCTAACCATTCTATAATACATTATTTGCGGGGAAAAAAATTTACGGACTTATCTCTGCGAAAATGTCGGATCTACTTTCTTTTCTCCTTTCCTTCCTCTCTTTGTTTCCTCTTCTCTCTTTTCTTTCCTCTTCTCTTCTTCTTCTCCCGGTTCTCGGTCTCACTCGGTCTCTGAGAATGTGGGAGGCTCAGTGGGAATGAGAGAAAGAGGGAGGCAGAGGGGGCTTAAATGGGCACCTATCACCCCTATAATGGGCCCCACAACCAACGGCTCCGACGGAGGTAACGGCTACTTCCCGTGGCCGTTACCCTCTTAATGGTCATGGAGACCTATCGCCCGGTACAGGGGCGATCGGCGCCTATTTTTGCAAATAAAATTTTCTGACGAGTATTTCCTATAAAAAGATTTAAAATAAATATTAAATAAAAAATTCTCTCAATGTTGACGTTAGTCGTAGTGGGCAGTTCCCTTGCTTTCTATAAATTCAAAAATATTAATAATATTCTATCATACTATGATCAATATATTTGACATATGCATTCGAGCATGTACTGTCGTGTCTACATACGTTAACTTCGACTATTTTTGTTCCGTAAGAACTTAGCTGCACTTCCATGCTTGACTGCGTCAGCTTGAGCTTCCTACTTTCATCTCGTGTCTACTTCTGTGTTGATGTGAGTCGTTAGTGGGACTAGCTAAGTTCTCGTGCTTTGCTACAAACAAAAAAAATTAATGATGTCCAATCACGTTATGATCAATATATTTGACCTATACATTGAGCATGTAGTGTCAAGTCTACATACGTCAACTTCAACTATTTTGTTTTCTCAAGAATTTAGCTACACTTCCATGTTTACTACGTTGGCTCGATGTACCTTTGGCTTCAACTATTTTCTTCATGAGTACCACTGAAACATCCCTAGAATATAAATGCAGTGGAAGGAAAAAGTGAATCAATGGCGAGTATTCTTGCTAATCAAAAGTTCTAAAAAATACAAACACACTAAAATAAAAAGAAAAATAAATAAAAGAAAAGTATTGTCGAGGATTGGTTAACGGCCCATGGGCCGAAACTAACCTAGCAGCTCCATAAATCGGCGAGTACCTTAGAGGAGGTTCCTAAGATAGCCCAGACCGGGGAAAGTCCTTGCCCAGAGCGGTTTTTGCCCGGGGAGGGACTGGGTGCTGCCTGGATGGGGTTGTCCGGCTCGCCCTGATGTCAACGTCATGCCTTGCTCTGGTCGGGGCAACGTCGTGATGCCCGGAGCTGTCTTGCTTGCCCGGCCACCGACGTAACCAAGTGGCCCGTTGTAGCGTGCCATGTGGCCACGTTTCCCACGATATGGGAGCCGTTGCCCATGATCCGTGCGCTTCGCTCAACGGCTGCACGTGCGGCGCGACGTCAGTTTCCTCGCTCGCGGTGCATGCAACCGCCTCCCAGAGATTCAGAGCCAACGGTTAGGGATAGGCCCTATAAATACCTATTTTTCTATCATTTATAGCACATTTTTCCACATCAAGCCAATCATCAAACTCATCAGCATACATTGTAACCTCACATTTCGTAAGGGCTGTTATCCTTCTTAGGACGTCCGAACCAGGATAAACCCTTGTGTCTTGTCCATTTTCAGCTTGCTCATACTAAGAAGTCTTCAACATCTCAAAACGTCGCACTTAGGCGAAAAGGAGCTTTCTGATCCCTCAATCGATAAATAATCTTGATGGGGAATCCGGTTCCCAATCGTTGACAACTGGCGACGTCCGTGGAGATCGTAAGTCTTCTATGCTGAAGAATTCCTCTAGGATGTCGAACTCCAGTGATACCCATGACCTCTGCGTCTTCGACGACGTGGATGACCATGACGAGTACTACACTGACGGGGAGCTGGCTCGGATCACCGATCCTGACGGACGCACTGAGTGGGAGGAGGATTTCCTCACACGCGGCAAGCGATCGCGCTCCCCACTGCCCGGTCGCGGAGGTCTGGACTCGAAGTACGTTCTTGAGCCCCTCCTGGACCAGTTTTAGGATGCCCTTGACCGGGATACTCCCATGCTGGATGGGGACGATGGAGTTGATGAGATATATTGCGGGATTGACATCCCCAACAACGATATGGTCTCCTTGGGCGAAAGCGCTTGCTGTGGCGACACACTGATGGCGCCCTCGGACCCGATTCCTGCTTGCCAAGTTAACATGGCAAGTGAAGAGGGGAAGGGATCCCTAGGCGCAGCGACCGATGATTGGCGATGTCGGCAATCAGCTGCCCGGTGCTGGTAAGTCGTTGGGCCAGACGTTGGCTAAGATGAGGGACCGGGCAAGGGGTTCTGCCCAGGACCGACCGCGGACCCCTCCGTGGTCATCGGCTTCGTCGTGCCGTACCCCGACCCAAGGTCGAGATCCGCCCGCATCTCCACCGGATGTCCTTCTTAGGAGCAAGGAGCGCCTCAAAGTGCTCGCCTCCGTTGTCCGGGGGATGAGAGAGAACCCGGGTGGCATGGACTTGGCCGCCATGGGAGGAGTCGTGGTGGATGACCTAGAGCGCCTTGCTTCGAGTCTTGACTTCTCCGACAGACCCAACCGCAGCCGCAGCCGGGACAATTCTCGTCCGCGGGACCAAGCCTCGTCCCGCGGCGGCAAAGGAACCGTTGGCCGAGACTGTGACCCTCGTCACGATCGAGGCCACGGTGTGGACCGGAGCGCTTCTCGGGCAGCACCAACCGAGAAGAGTGTGGAAGCTGATCCCAACGGGGCTACCGAGAAGCCACTGGTTCTGTGCGATCGCTGCGCCGCTCTCCGCATGAGGTCTTTTCGTGGCTTGGCCCATGGGAGGGCGAGGCTGCCCGAGACCGTCCCTGGGCATCAATCTATGGCTACAGGGCCTTTTCGAATGCCTTGCGTACCGTAGTGTGGCCTGCAAGGTTTAAACCCGGGCACATAGAGAGATTCAACGAGACCCAAAACCTAGACGAGTTCCTCTCGATGTATGCCACCATTATCCTTGCGGCTGCTGGTGATGAGGCCATTATGACGAATTACTTGCCTACGGTTCTGGAGGGCCCTGCCTGGACCTGGCTGTTGAACCAGCGCGATGGGTCTATGCACGGTCGGAAGCAACTCTGTGATGCTCTGCAAAGCAACTTTCAGAGCTGCTATACTCGTCCAGGTAAGGAGGAGGACCTCCACCGTCTGACTCACATGGACGGTGAGTCGCTGCGCGCCTTTGTGCAACGGTTCATCAAGGAACGCAACACCATACCCAACGTCTTGAACGACACAATGCTTCGCGTGTTCAAGCAGGGAGTAAGAGATGTGTGGTTTACCCAAGACCTGGAGATCAACGCGCATCTTACAACCAATGAGCTCCTGAGGATAGCCGACCGCTATGCCAACACAGTGAAGGCGGTGGATTGGAAGAGGATGCTCGACGAGGGCAAGGTTCCACCCTAACCCGGCGTTGAACCCTTGAAGAAGAAGAAGTGGTCGTCCTCAGAGGAAAAGAATAATAAGAAGAAGAAGCAGGGCTCATCCAATACGGTCACAGCCGTGAAGTGGGAACCTGTGCCCAAGTCCGAGCAGAGGAAGCAGTACTCCTCAGGCAAGGGCAAGGGCCAAACCCCTCAGCGCCACAATGATGACCAAGGAGAGAAGCCCAAAAGCGGCAAGTATTGCCCCCTTCATTAGGTCTATAGGCACAATCTTCGGAATTGCCGTTCTTGGATGGCCTGCATGGAGGATTTCTACAATGGCAAGGGCCTGATGCCCACCTTGCCCAAACCGGGCGAGGGCAGCAAGGGCAAACGCCCTGCCCACGATAATGAACTGGGCTCGAATGAGTTTCCTGAGCTTGAGAATCACATCGCCATGATCTTTGGTGGCTCTTCCGGCTACACCTCCTAGCGCGACCTCAAGCAGGCTGCTCGGGAGGTCCACCACATCGATCAGGGCAAGCCGTAGCTCGGGTAGCTTTGTGACGTCCTCTTTATTTTTACAAGAAAAACACATCGATATTCAGCGTATAAAAAAATAAATAAATAAAAACCACCTACTTAGTCCTAATACCAAGCCATAACCTAACCAAACCCGTACCCCAGCCGTAACCCAAGCGAACTTCGTCGTCGTCAGCCAAATCCAAGCCTAACCGAACTTCAAATTCCAGGCCATATACTTAGCCGAGTCAACCCCGTATTAAACACATTCATCAGCTAAACCCCATCTCCAACCACCATCCAAAAACCAGCAGATCAATTTGCTACAATCGACATCAATGCAGAGCAAGGGGAGGAGGAGATTGCAAGCCGCCGTAATCGTCGTCAATAGGGTGAGGCCTCATCCCCACCATGGACCTCCATTCGCCGCAGGACACCGCAGTCGCTGCCGCAGCCGGTCGTCGCCGCCACGTAGCCGCCGCTGCCAGGGGACGTAGCCGTAGATTGCGTGGCGATGCGACGCGAGCCACGCCACCGCCGTCGCTGTGACACAAAGATCCACCGCCGCAGCTTCGCACCGCCGCCACCACCCAGACCACCGCCCGGCCGCCGCCGTCGCGAAGCCCGCCGCCGCCACGTGTTGTTGCCGCCGCCGACGCCACGCCGCTGGAAGTTGCCACCGCCGCGGCTCGCGTGCCGCTTGCCGCCGCCGAAGCGCGACGCCGCCACCACACAATTGCCACCTCCGCTGGTCACCGCCGACGAGCCGCTTAGGGAGCGCGCCACATCGCTATCGCCGCCGGAGTCGCTGTCGAGCCGCGCCGCTTAGCTTTGCCGCCGCCGATGAGCCGCCGCCGATGCCGCCGCCGCCGACGCCCGCCGGTCACCGCCGATGCCGACGAGAGCGCCAGCGCCGATCTTTCTCTCTCTCTCTCTCTCTCTTCTCTCTCTCTGTCTCACTCATTTTGGTCTGTGCGTGTTGCACAGTGGGGTTCCTCCCCTTTTAGTCACTAGACAATACCGTAACCAGCAGCCACTATTAGTTACTTTTCGATTTTTGAAAACAATAAACTTTCACAAATTATAGCTAGTAAACCGCAACTCTATTTCACATGAAATAAATTTCATAAAGTTCCTAAAATCAAACGCTACCTATTGATAATTTACTGTAAATTTTTGAAATTACTATTATTTTCTGGTTGTTTATTTGTGCTATTGTTTTGCGTGCGTAGACGGTGACGCCGACGTTGTTGCTGAATTGCAGGACGAACCGCAGTATTTCGACCAAGACAAGTTAGATGTATGCCACTCCTAACTTTGAAAGTATTTTTATTAGATGTTTGAATGTGCATGCTATCTTTATATTTATTTCATGGTACTATATAGCTAGATCCCAATTACGTGTTAATCATTAATTAGCATGTATAGCTGTCCATTGCTGCCCTAGGTTGAATATTATGTCTTATTTATGCCAAGTTGATATTCGCTAGATTTTCTTAGCGTGAATAGAGGTATTATAGCTGGTGTTATATTACGTCTGGGTGATGGTGCAAAATGAGACAGTGGGAGACTGTCAGGGTTTTAAAATCAATTAATCCACTAAGATCAACGTGGTGTGAGTCGACCTGGGGTGGATTGCAAGTTTGGCTGATTGCGTGAGGCACGGTTTGGGGGTGCGGTAGCCGCCCGGTTATTTTAAGGACCATTCCATTCGGTGGAATGCCTATTCCCGCATAACAGTACAGTCATGGGCGCTAACATGGTAAGGCCTTAGCTGATTAACTTGGGAAGCTCAGACTTGGGTGTGTCACTTGGAGGTGTGGGTGTGGCTAGCTACTATTGCCGACCTGCAAGGCGCACGAGGGGGCCACAAGCTTGGTGGGAGGCTGCCAGGGGGTGAATTCTTAGCGAGCGGGCTTAGCTCTAGGTGTACCTCGCCAAAGGTTTCATTGGAATCTTCGAAAGGTGAATCCATCCCATGGTAAAGTGTATCCTCTCTATAGAGATTAAACTATCATGATAGCCGTGCTCAAGGTCAAGAGCGGGCGCGGAACAGATCCACTGGTGTAGTCCCATGGTTTGGCTGTGAGTGCCGGGCAGTGAGTGCCATTCTCGGTTTATGCCGCGAGGGTTATTATTGTGTTAAACTGATAAGCAATGGTTCGTTAATTTAACTTAAAATTTTAAACGGTAGTTTTCCAACTCATAGGGAAAGATTATGAAATTAGTTTTATGCAAACAACCCTACCCTGTGTTTGTATCCTGCATCATCATTTGTAAGGACCTTGCTTGCTGAGTATTCGCGTACTCACGCTTGCATATCATGCAGGGTTGTTCATTCCAACAAACAGGTGAAGGAACTGAAGAAGCAGTCTACGACGATGAGCTTGACGTGGGCGGTCAGGACTTCTAGTTGCGATCCCCGGTCAGATGCCTGTGGCGTTCAGATGGGTCTCATCGACGAAGTTTATTGATTTTCGCTATTCTTTTATTATTTATTTATTGTAATAAATGGCGCACTCTACTCCTTTTAAATTGATGTTATTTCAAATGTAATAAACGTACGGTGCTGTTTATCAATCTGTATGATTGTGGTACCAGCTTGATCCTTAGGACTGGTACAGTGGCACAGAGGGGTTCGGTCTATACGGCCGGGTCCCGACAGAGTTGGTATCAGAGCCACGCTGACCATAGGACGCGTTAGATAGACTGGAAAGGCCCTAAGGATATTATGCTAAAAAAGGGGTATTTCAAAATGGGAGATTATTTGTGTGAGTTGCTTAATTCTTAACTTCTTGTTTATTTTTCTTTGTTCACCGTTTGAAAATTTTTAATAAATTTTGACTTTCTTTTCAATTTTAGATGCCGACCTTTAACTCTCTGGAACTGCACGCTGGTGGATTCTGCGACTTGCTGAGGGACTTGATGCATCATCTGGGGTACACAAAGGCCCCAGAGTATACGGGAAGGCCTGTTCTTCAATGCGGCGCTATGCAGATCTGGGCGAAAGGTTAGCATTCACTCCAGAGGGTTGACGACTACTGACGAACCATGCCAGTTCAGCGCCACCTGCCTTCGGCAGCAGGACGCAGTGCAAGATTGTGCCCGAAGGGCGATCCAACGATTGGCTACTGTGCACCAGCAGGAACTGATGGGAACCCCATATCGCTACTTTCCGCGCAGCATGGGGGCTCTCCACTTTAGCCACGTATCTGAGTGTTCCCAGAAGGAGGACCCAACTATGGATAAGCAGGCCAAATGGGTTTCAATCCAAGATTTGATGTATAAGGTACTCCATCGTAACTACAAGGACACCGAGCAAAGGCTGGCTATCACCATAGCCGACAATATGTTTATGGCGGAGGAGTTTCAAAAGAAACAAGCTGAGGGGCAGCAGATTGCAGAAGAAATTGTAGCTACGAAGGAGGAGCTAGAGGGTGAAAGAGAGCTCATCAATGCTGAAGGAGAAGAACTTGCTGAGGAAAGGGCGGACCTAGATGAGCTTCGACAGAATCTGGATGCAAAGAAGGGACTGCTGATCACTGAGAAGGAAGCGTTTGTGGTTGAGAAGGAAGCTTTTGGAAAGGAAAAAGAAGAGTATGACGCTAACCGGATGAAGTTTGTTGATCTCTCAAAGGTTAACATGGACCTCATCATGAAGCTAAACAAGCGCCGAGCGGAGTTAGCTGAAGTAGAACAAGTGCTGGCCAAGAAGAAGATCTCCCTCCGGTAGGAAGTGAATCCAGCCACCGTGGAGCATGAGGAGGACGAAGAGGAGCCTTTCGAGGTGGAGGAAGAACAAGATGATGAGCACCAAGAATAGGCTTAGGGTTTGGATTTAAAGATTAGCATCAGTTAGTCATCGTTTAGTTGATTTCAATAAAATTGCTTGTAATGGATCTTATTAGTCGTTGCATGAACAAGTAATTTTGCTAGTTAGCATATGTTTAAAGATCTTTTGTTTGCAAACTTAAGTTAGTATGTTTGCCTACCAGCTACCACTTAGTTATGGAACTGTGTTGATTGCTGTTAATCCTGGATTGGTTTATGTTTGTGAAAATTAGTGTTTAAAAAAGGATTTAGTTACTGTTACAGACGTGGTACTGTTCATCGCTACAGAACTCGCGGGAAAGACCTCCTCCCGATTTCTTATTACTGCTACAGTAGTAAAACAGGTACTGTTCATTGGACATTGCTCGCGGGAAAAGAATACTGTTTTTGCTGCTACAGTGATCGTGGAAAACATACACAGTGCTGTTTACTGCTACAGTACTCACAAAAAAGGATTTTTCTGGATCGCTGTTTACTGCTACAGGACCGTTTTCCTTTTCCTGCTTAGGCGTGCAGAAGGGATTCTAGCGGTCGCTACAGTACCGCGGGGATAAACCGTACTGTTCATCGCTGCAGTGCCGCGAAAAACCGTTCCAGAGTGCTGTCTACTGCTACAGTATCTTTAAATTTCCTTTCTGGTTTTTTGTTGGTCGGTGCAGTACGGCTTCTAGCACTAATCGATGCTACAGGAAAAATGAAACAGTGTTCTTCTTGTTTTTCTCTGTTCGTGATGTTACTAAAAGTTGAAAATGGAAAGTTACTTTGGACTTAAGTACTGTGTAGGTCCATTCCGGTGATTGGGATGCAGTTCGTAAGTAGAGCTTATGTGAATGGAGTGTTTGAATTTATATGTTACAGTGTTTATTGTTGTTAAACTGTTTCTTTGAAACTTATATATTTTATACATATGTAGTCGCAATAACTCTCCGTAGATTGTTTATATTTTTTCGATCTTTTCTTAGTAGCAGATTTATGGCAAGAAATGGACGTGGTCATGGACAAGCAGCCGGGTGAGGTCAACTGGTGCGCCGCGGACGTGGTCAAGGACGTGGACAAGCTCCACCAATTCCATACCCGGTTCAGGGAGGAGATCAGCAGGCATTTGCTCAGGGTCAGTATCAGAACCAACCGAACCCACATGCACCCTAGCCCATGAATGCAGCCGCAAATGAGGGAGAACTTCCACCACCACCAGCTCAGGAACCGACGCAACAGCCTATGCTGATGCAATAACAGGTGCTCCAAGCTATGGCAGAACACTTGATTAACCTGCCGGCACCTGCCTAGCAGAACCCGCCCCAGTCGAGGTATGGAGACTTCATGAGGACTCGTCCACCTACTTTCGCTGGCACCACCGAGCCCTTGGACGCGGATGATTGGATCAAAGAGGTGGAGCGCAAGCTCTATTTGGCAGACTGTGATAATTAGGAAAGTATGCAGTACGCTGCCCACCAGTTAAAAGGGAATGCCGCAAGTTGGTGGGAGAACTATTGTGCAGCCCATCATGATGCGCAAGCCATTACTTGGAATGAGTTCACTGAGGTTTTTCGTGCAGCACACATTCCCAGGGGTATTATGGACATGAAGAGGCAGGAGTTTCAGAATCTTCGCCAGGGCAATATGAGTGTGACAGAGTATCTGCATCGTTTCACTCATCTGGCTTGCTACGCCCAGGCTGATGTGGCAGATGACCAAGCCAAGATTTGGAGGTTTATGCAGGGTATGGACCCGAATCTTAAGGTTCATCTCGTTTCCCATACTTACCAAAACTTCCAGAATATGGTCAGCCGAGTTTTGCTGTAAGAGGATGCTCAACGGCAGTTGTTCAATGATAGAAAGAGAAAGATGGCAATGCAAAATCAGCAAGGGGCGAGGACCTCTCGACCCCGAACCGGACATCATCAGTTCAGACCCGCAGCACCGAGAGCACCCAGGGCGTCCACGCCAACTCTTCGTCCTTCGGTGCCGAATCCATAGCAATCAGGAAACCGTCCTAATCAGGCGGCACAGCCCCCGAAGAACAATGCTAGCTCGCCAGAAGTTCAATGCTATCACTGCCATCAGTGGGGTCACTTTGCCAACAACTGTCCCTAGAAGCATCAGAATTCAGCACCTGCGCCTGCTAATGTTGGAGGGACACCGGCTCGGACACCTGCACCAGGACAAGGCCGAGGAGTACCAGGGACCTCGAGGACACCACAGACCCTTGGAAGGGGAAGAATCAATCACGTGACTGCAGAAGAAGTTCAGGAGGCACCCGAAGTGGTACTTAGTAAGTTTCCGGTTAATTCAGTTATAGCTACAGTTTTGTTTCATTCCGAGACTTCTCATTCGTTTATATCGAAAGAATTAGTGGCAAAACATGAGTGGAAATCAATGACTCGAAAGACACCTTGATAGTACAATCACTGGGTAAAGAAATGAGAACAAGCCTTGTATGTCCTAAGGTAAAAATCATAATAGAAGGGGAAAAGTTCTTAGCAAATTTAATCCTCTTAGAATCTCCTGGGATAGAAGTAATTTTGGGAATGAATTGGTTAATGAAAGTACATGGTCAAATTGATTGTGCCCATAGAGCCATAACACTCACCAATCGGGACGGAAATAAAGTGATCTTTGAATCAATCGTGAAACCTAATGGGATAGCAGTGCTAAACCAGATCAAGGGAGTGACCCCAAAATCTGATTCACCGACCCTAGAGTCAGTACCAGTGGTGAGGGAATTTCCGGACGTTTTTCCTGAAGAATTGCCTGGACTACCCCCGGATCGAGATGTAGAGTTTGTCATTGACCTAGCCCCGGGCACAGCACCGATAGCTCAGAGGCCCTACAGGATGAACGCCAACCAGCTGGCGGAAGTAAAGAATCAAATAAGGGAGCTACAAGACAAAGGTTTCATCAGGCCCAGTTCATCACCGTGGGGTTCACCAGTGATTTTTGTGAAGAAGAAGGATAATACCCTGAGAATGTGCATGGAATATCGGTCATTGAATGAGGTGACAATAAAGAATAAGTATTTGTTGCCAAGAATTGATGATCTGTTTGATCAACTGAAGGGAGCGTGTGTGTTCTCCAAAATTGATTTGAGGTCAGGGTACCATCAGATAAAGATTAGAGAGGAGGACATTCCTAAAACCGCATTCACAACTCGTTATGGGTTGTATGAATATACAGTGATGTCGTTTGGTTTAACCAACGCTCCGGCCTATTTTATGAATATGATGAATAAGGTTTTTATGGAGTATCTGGATAAGTTTGTCGTCGTATTCATAGACGACATACTTATTTATTCCCGAAATGAGGAAGAGCATGCCGAACATCTGCGACTGGTGTTAGAAAAGCTTCGGGAGCATTAGTTGTATGCCAAGTTCAGTAAGTGCGAGTTCTGGTTAAAAGAGGTTTCTTTTCTGGGACACATTATCTCTGCTGGAGGTGTAGCAGTCAATCCGAGTAAGGTACAAGATGTACTGAAGTGGGAGACACCGAAATCATTGACCAAGGTGAGGAGTTTTCTCGGAATGGCCGGTTATTATCGAAGGTTCATTGCTGATTTTTCAAGAATTGCTAGACCCCTCACTCAATTGTTGAAGAAAGACAGGAAATTTGACTGGACGGAGGCTTGCGAGCAAAGCTTCTAGGAACTAAAGAAGAAATTGACGTCGTCACCGGTGTTGGTGCTGCCAGATAATCAAAAGGACTTTGAGATATTTTGTGACGCATCCAAGCAAGGACTCGGGTGTGTATTGATGCAAGAAGGCAGAGTAGTGGCCTATGCTTCTCGCCAGTTGAGGCCACATGAGGTGAATTACCCCACCCACGATCTGGAATTAGCCGCAGTAGTGCATGCATTAAAAATTTGGAGGCACTATTTGATTGGAAACTGAATAGAGGTATATACGGAGCACAAAAGTCTTAAGTATATTTTTACCTAGTCCAATCTGAATATGAGACAGCGAAGATGGCTAGAATTGATTGTAGACTATGACATTGGCGTGCACTACCACCCAGGCAAAGCTAATGTAGTTGCAGATGCGCTGAGTCGCAAGGGGTACTGCAATAATTTGGAGATAAAAAAGACTCAACCAATGTTGCACAAGGAATTTCATAAGCTGAGTTTAGAAGTAAGCGAGAAAGGTGGGTTAAATAACTTGGAGGTTCAACCAACGCTGGAGGCACAGATCAAACAACTGCAAGGAGATGATTCTGATGTCATAGATGTGATTGTGCGGATGATACTAGGGAAAGCCCTAGGTTTTTCTATGGACACGGAAGGAGTTGTATGGTATGGCAAAAGAATATTAGTGCTGGATTTGAAGGAAGTTAAGGAGCTAATTTTGCAGGAAGCTCATGACTCCGCATTTTCTATTCACCCAGGAAGCACTAAAATGTACCTAGATCTTCGAGAAAGGTTCTGGTGGCCAAGTATGAAGAAGGAAATCGTGGCATTTGTGGCTATGTGTGATGTGTGCCAACAGGTTAAAGCAGAGCACCAACGACCAGCTGGACTTCTACAGCCATTGAAAATTCCGGAGTGGAAGTGGGAGGAAATTGGGATGCATTTCATCACCGGACTACCACGGACTCGGTCAGGGTATGACTCGATTTGGGTTATTGTCGATCGTCCCACTAAGGTAGCGCATTTCATGCCAGTGCGCACTACATATTCCAGTGACAGACTTGCAGAATTATATGTCTCCAAAATAGTGTGTTTGCACGGCGTGCCCAAGAAGATAGTTTCAGATCGAGGAACCCAGTTTACCTCTCGGTTTTGGCAGAAGTTACACTCGTTGCTCGGCACCAATTTAGCTTTCAGTATAGCGTATCATCCACAGACCGATGGTTAGACTGAACGGATTAATTTGGTCTTGGAGGATATGTTGAGAGCCTGTGTGTTAGCAAATAAAAGAGGTTGGGATCAAAGTTTACCCTATGTTGAATTTTTCTATAATAATAGCTATCAATCAAGTATCGAGATGTTCATGTTCGAGGCGTTGTATGGAAGGAAGTGCCGCACGCCCTTATATTGGCATGAGGCTGGAGAGAACAAAGTTTTTGGGCCGGAAATCCTAAAGGAAGCGGAAGATCAAGTGAAGTTGGTGCAACAAAGGTTGAGGATAGCCCAGTCTAGACAGAAGAGTTACGCGGACAAGCGCCGAAGGGAATTGAAGTTTGTAGTAGGAGACTTCATGTAATTGAAGGTATCACCCATGAAAGGGATACGACGGTTTCGTGTTAGTGGGAAATTGGCCCTAAGGTATATCGGACCGTTTCAAGTATTAGCAAGAAGGGGAGAAGTGGCATATCAACTGGAGTTACCACCTCAGCTAGCGGAGGTGCACAATGTGTTTCATGTATCTCAACTCCGAAAGTGTCTCAGAGTGCCAGAGGAACAGATGTCGATGGAGAATCTAGCGCTACAAGAGGATTTGACCTATTCGGAGTATCCGGTCAGAATTCTAGAGGAGGCGGAACGTTGCACCCGTAGCAAGACAATCAAATTTTGCAAAGTACAGTGGAGAAATCACTCGGAGTCAGAGGCTACATGGGAGCGTGAGGACGATCTACGAGCAGAATTTCCAGACCTGTTCCCAAGTTCTTCCGAATCTCGGGGACGAGATTCTTCCTAAGGGGGGAGGTTTGTGACGTCCTCTTTATTTTTACAAGAAAAACACATCGATATTCAGCGTATAAAAAATAAAATAAAATAAATAAAAACCACCTACTTAATCCTAATACCAAGCCATAACCTAACCAAACCCGTACCCTAGTCATAACCCAAGCGAACTTTGCCGTCGTCAGCCAAATCCAAGCCTAACCGAACACCAAATTCCAGGCCATACACATAGCCGAGTCAACCCCGTATTAAACCCCCCATCAGCTAAACCCCATCTCCAACCACCATCCAAAAACCAGCAGATCGATCTGCTACAATCGACATCAACGCAGAGCAAGGGGAGGAGCAAGAGATTGCAAGCCGCTGTCGTCGTCGTCAACAGGGTGAGGCCTCATCCCCACCGTGGACCTCCACTCGCCGCAGGACACCGCAGTCGCTGCCGCAGCCGGGCGTCGCCACCACACAGCCGCTGCTGCCAGGGGACGCAGCCGTAGATTGCGTGCGACGCGCCACGAGCCCCACCGCCACAGCTCGGCACCGCCGCTGCCGCCGGACCGCCGCCCACTCGCCGCCGCTTGCGAAGCCCGCCGCCACCACACGCCGTTGCCGCCGCCGCGACCACGCCGCTGAAGCCACCACCGCCACAGCCACAAGGCTGCCGCCGCCTCTCCGGACCGCCGACGATGCCGCCGACACCACACCACGCCGCCGCCGTCACCGCCAGACGCAATACGTGGGGAGCTGCGCGACATCGCCGTCACCGCCGGAGTCGCCGCCAGAGCCGTGCCGCTTAGGTTCACCGCCGTCGACGAGCCGCCGCTGGTCGCCGCCACCGCCGACGAGAGCGCCACGCCGCCACGCTCTTTCTCTCTCTCTCTCTCTCTCTTTCTCTCTCTGTCTCACTCATTTTGATCTGTGCGTGTTGCACAGTGGGGTTCCTCCCATTTTAGTCACTAGACAATCCCGTAACCAACAGCCACTATTAGTAGCTTTTCGATTTTTGAAAACAATAAACTTTCACAAATTATAGCTAGTAAACCGCAACTCTATTTCACACGAAATAAATTTCATAAAGTTCCTAAAATCAAACGCTACCTACTTATAATTTACTGTAAATTTTTGTAATTACTATTATTTTCTGGTTGTTTATTTGTGCTATTGTTTTGCGTGCATAGACGGTGCGGGAAACGGTCAAGACGCCGACGTTGTTGCTGAATTGCAGGACGAACCGCAGTATTTCGACCAAGGCAAGTTAGAAGCATGTCACTCCTGACTTTAAAAGTATTTTTATTAGATGTTTGAATGTGCATGCTATCTTTATATTTATTTCATGGTACTGTATAGCTAGATCCCAATTACGTGTTAATCATTAATTAGCTTGTATAGCTGTCCATTGCTGCCTTAGGTTGAATATTATGTCTTATTTATGCCAAGTTGATATTCGCTAGATTGCTTAGCGCGAGTAGAGGTATTATAGCTGGTGTTCTATTCTATCTGGGTTATGGTGCAAAATGAGATAGTGGGAGACTGTCAGGGTTTTAAAATCAATTAATCCACTAAAATCAACGTGGTGTGAGTCGACCTAGGGTGGATTGCAAGTTTGGCTGGTTTCGTGAGGCACTGTTTGCGGTGCGGAAGCCGCCCCGGTTATTTTATGGACTGTTCCATCGGTAGAATGCCTATTCCTGCATAACAGTACAGCCATGGGCGCTAACAAGGTAAGGCTTTAGCTGTTTGGGAAGCTTAGACTTGGGTGTGTCACTTGGAGGTGTGGGTGTGGCTAGCTACCACTGCAGACCTGCAAGGCGCACAAGGGGGCCACTGGCTTGGTGGGAGGCCGCCAGGGGGTGAATCCTTAGCGGACGGGCTCAAGTCTAGGTGTACCTTGCCAAAGGCTTCGTTGGAGTCTCCGAAAGGTGAATCCATCCCATGGGTAAAGTGTACACTCTCTGCAGAGATTAAACTATCATGATAGTCGTGCTCACGGTCAAGAGTGGGCGTGGAACAGATCCACTGGTATAGTCCCATGGTTTTAACAATTTAATTGATGTAGTGGTTTGGCAGTGAGTGCCATTCTCGGTTAATGCCGCGAGGGCTATTATCGTGTTAAACTGATAAACAATGGTTCGTTAATTTAACTTGAAATTTTGAACTGTAGTTTTCCAACTCATAGGAAAGATTATGAAATTAACTTTATGCAAACAACCCTAACCTGTGTATGTATCCTGCATCATCATTTGTAAGGACCTTGCTTGCTAAGTATTCGCGTACTCACCCTCGCATATCACACAGGGCTGTTCATTCCAACGAACAGGTGAAGGAACTGAAGATGTAGTCTACGACGACACGCTTGACGTGGGCGGTCAGGACTTCTAGCTGCGATCCTCGGCCAGATGCCTGTGGCATTGAGATGGGTCTCATCGACGAAGTTTATTGATTTCCGCTATTCTTTTATCATTTATTAATTGTAATAAATGGCGCACTCTGCTCCTTTTGAACTGATGTTATTTCAAGTGTAATAAACGTACGGTGCTGTTTATCAATCTGTATGACTGTGGTACCAGCTTGATCCTTGGGACTGGTACAGTGGCATAGAGGGGTTCGGTCTGTATGGCCGGGTGCCGACAGAGTTGGTATCAGAGCCACGCTGACCGTAGGACAAGCTAGATAGACTGGAAAGGCCCTAAGGATATTATGCTAAAAAAGGGGGTGTTTTAAAATGGGAGATTATTTGTGTGAGTTGCTTAATTCTTAACTTGTTTATTCTTCTTTGTTCACTGTTTGAAAATTTTTAATAAATTTTGACTTTTTTTTTCAATTTTAGATGCCAACCTTTAACTCTCTGGAACTACACGCTGGTGGGTTCTGTGACTTGCTGAGGGACTTGATGCATCATCTGGGGTACATAAAGGCCTCAGAGTATACGGGAAGGCCTGTTCTTGAATGCGGCGCTATGCAGATCTGGGCGAAGGTTACCATTCACTCCAGAGGGCTGATGCCTACTGACAAGCCATGCCAGTTCAGCGCCACCCGCCTTCGGCAACAGGACGCAGTGCAAGGTTGTGCCCGAAGGGCGATCCAGCGACTGGCTACTGTGCACCAGCAGGAACTAATGGGAACCCCATATCGCTACTTTCCACTCAGCATGGGGGCTCTCCACTTTAGCCAGATATCTGAGTGTTCCCAGAAGGAGGGTCTAACTGTGGATAAGCAGGCCAAATGGGTTTCAATCCAAGATTTGATGTATGAGGTACTCCATCGTAACTACAAGGACACTGAGCAAAGGCTGGCTATCACCATAGCCGACAATATGTTTATGGCGGAGGAGTTTCAAAAGAACCAAGCTGAGGGGCAGCAGATTGCAGAAGAAATCGCAGCTACGAAGGAGGAGCTAGAGGGTGAAAGAGAGCTCATCAATGCTGAAGGAGAAGAACTTGCTGAGGAAAGGGCAGACTTATATGAGCTTCGACAGAATCTGGATGCAGAGAAGGGACTGCTGATCACTGAGAAGGAAGCGTTTGTGGCTGAGAAGGAAGCTTTTGGAAAGGAAAAAGAAGAGTATGACGCTAACCGGATGAAGTTTGTTGATCTCTCAAAGGTTAACATGGACCTCATGATGAAGATAAACAAGCGCCGAGCGGAGTTAGCTAAAGTAGAACAAGAGCTGGCCAAGAAGAAGATCTGCCTCCGGGACGAAGAGAATCCAGCCACTCCGGGACGAAGAGAATCCAGCCACTCCGGGACGAAGAGAATCCAGCCACTGTGGAGAATGAGGAGGACGAAGAGGACCCTTTCGAGGTGGAGGAAGAATAAGATGATGAGCACCAAGAATACGCTTAGGGTTTGGATTTAAAGATTAGCATCAGTTAGTCATCGTTTAGTTGATTTCAATAAAGTTGCTTGTCATGGATCTTATTAGTCATTACATGAACAAGTTAGTATGTTTGCCTACCACTTAGTTATAGAATTGTGTTGATTGCCGTTAATCCTGGATTGGTTTGTGTTCGTGAAAATCAGTGTTTAAAAGAGGATTTAGTTACTGTTAAAGATGTGGTACTGTTCTTGCTACAGTACTCACGGAAAAAATTTCCTCCAGATTTCTGATTGCTGCTCTGATAATAAAAGATTTCGCTCATTGTACCGTCTTTGGCGGGAAAAGATCCCGTTGGCTTTCTGATTACCTTGTGTGTGTGTTCCAGCTGATTACGGGCGCGAGAACTACCGCCGGGAACTAGAGCTCCTACGAGAGTGCAAGTGCTCCTGTTTTACAGTGGCTATCTTCCAGGTGTGTGTTGTGTGGCTGATGGCGATGATCCTCTCCTTTCTCGGGCTGTCGCCCCTTTTATAGGCGCCGATACCGCCATCGTAGCTTGCGTTGGTCCGCTGAATAGTCGTTCCCTTCTGTCTTGCCATGCCGGGGCGTACGGAATCCACCGGGTAATCGAGTGTATCTCCCGATCGCCGCGCCGGACCGCTACCGGTCAACACGTGTCTTTGCCCATGCGGGCGGTTGACGGGACCTGCCACCAACCCGCCAGTAGCTGCCGCTAGACGCTCCTTGGTACAGTGCGCGCATTTAATTTCCGGTGACCTTTGGGACCCGGCGTATCTGTCATGGCGCTGCGCACCGCTCGGGTCTGAGCCGAACGAAGCTTGGGAGGAGTGGGTGGCTCGAGCTTTCGAGGCGGGGAAGCTCGGGCGTAAGCTTGCCAAGCTCGGGCGCGAGCTAGCCAATCCCGAGCTTACTTCCTGTGGGGCCGAAGGTAAGTTAGTGGGCCGTATCTCCATGGGCCACGTACTTTCCCAAACAGCTAGCCCCCGAGCCTCGAGCGGGACGATGGCGTGCCGCTCAGAGGTTTATTTGGTAACTGCCTTCGAGCGAAATGATTCAGGTGCCTGCGATTTCCTTGGTTTCGGCGGGAATTCCAACCGAAACGCGGTTATGCGCGCCGCTGCTTCCTCCTTGGTTTTCGCGTCTTCGGGCGGACAGGCGACGGTTCGTCTCCCGCGACGGTTTATATCAGGCAGCTTTCCCTTCGATGTTCCCCTTTACGCTCTTTTGTGCTATTTGCTCTTCTTGCCTTCCTCCTTCCTTTGCCTTTCCGCCGTCTTTCCGCCCTCCGATCCTTTCATTTCCGATGGCTCCCTTCATGCGGAGTCTCCTTTCTGAGGACGACCCGAAGGGGTTGGAAGCTGCCGGCTTCGTCGAGGTCGGCGGTTGGAGGGCGGCCAGCGAGGAGACGGTTCCCACGCCCGAGAGCAAGGAGTTCGTTTGCTTCGAGCTTTTTGTCGTTCACGGGCTCCGGGTTCCGGAGTCCGATTTCTTTGCCGCCGTTTTAGCCCAGTGCGGGATCGAGTTGGTGAACCTCAATCCCAACTCGATCCTATTCTTGACGATTTTCGCTCACCTCTGCGAGGCATTCGTCGGGGTGGAGCCGTCGGTCAGCCTCTTCCTCAACTTCTATGAGCTGACCACGACCGGCGGGAGCAATATAGCGGGGTGCGCCTACTTCAAGCTCCGTCGTGACATGAATCCCGCGTACCCAGTATTCAAGGCCAAGGAGAACGTCGAGGGGTGGGCGTCGCGGTGGTATTATGCCAAGGTACTCAGCGACTGCTCGCTATGGTTTGCAAACGCAAGCCCTGGGAAGTTGACGTTGCCTCGTCCTTCGCTGGAGCCGGTGGAGGTAGCCTCGGCGGCCAAAATCCGGGATTTGGCCGGCCGGGGGCTTAACGGCTACGACATTGTAGCCGACTTCATCAGGCACCGGGTGAGCCCGCTGCGGAAGCGGGTTCGCCCCTTCTTCAAGATCCGTGGGTGGGACGATCTCACCCGCGAAGGTACTTCCCGTAAGTCCCTTTCTTTGACCTTGTAGTCCTTTGCCCGAGCTTTCTTCGGGTATGTTTTTAATGCTCTCGCCCTTTTCTTTGTAACCTTATCCCAGGACGACGTGGTCCGGGCTGTGAGGCTTCTCCTGCCCGCGAACCATAACAAGCCATCAGGCTCGGGAATCCGCAATGTCCTGGACGAGGTACGTGCTCCCGTGGGTTTAAACGCCCCTGGAAGCGGTCTTCCATGGGCGCGGGCTGATGCTCCGTGACTCGTCTTGCAGGAGGAAGTGGGCGAGGAAGCCAGGCCCGCCACGCTTGCGTTGGTGGCGGCTTCGGGAGCTACCAGCTTGGCGGCCGGAGGCGACGCGGGCTTGGTCCCAGCGCGGAAAGGGCGGGACGCGAGGGCGCGACCGCCCCTAAAGAAGCGGATTGGGCGCTCCCGCTGGGACAAAGTCGCCAGTGCGGGGCGGTCATCGGCCTAGGCTCCTGCTTCCGACCCAGCCCGGGCTAGAATTTCCCGGAACCGAGACTTGGCCGTCACGCGGGATACCCAGCCGGCGCCGAAAAGGCGTCGGTTGGTGCTGGATGATGATGACGACTCGGATTACGGGTTGGCCGGGACGGACGTCGAGCTTGCTCGTAAGTTACCGCGCTTGCTGGTTTCTTCTGCCCCTTTTCTTCACTCGTCATGGCTCCCAGGCTAATCGGGCGTGCTCTGATCACTTCTTTCCTATTTTCAGTCGCCATGTCCTCCTAGACGGGGGAACTCATCCCGATGCGGTCGGAGGAAGTAGCTTGGGAGAATGATCCCGTTAAGGATGAGCCCGGGCGTCGAGGCTCGGGGCCCTTCTTCCTCCCGTTGGTGGCACACAATGACGTGCGCTCCCAGGCCGCGCTTGTGGAGGTGGAGACGGATGACGGGACATCGCTCCTGGCGCCACTCCGTGTCGAGGGGCGGACCTCGACTGGGTGGCGCCCAATTGACTTCGGCGGTTTGTCGGAGCTTTTTGCGAGGAGCAACATACCCGTCCCTCTACTGGACATGGGAGACACCCTCCTCCTTGACTGGAACTGGCCTGTCCAGGTTATTACAGCCGCCAATGTCGTCCGGGTGAAGCTGTGGAGCGTGGCCCCGCTAGTCGCCGCGGGGTGGATCGTGGCGACACCGGCGTGGGTCGAGCACGAGCTCTCTCTTGCCGTGGGGCGCCAGCAAGAGCCCTTCCCGCTTCGACCGGTTCCCGGCTAGTCGCTCGAGGAGTGGCTGGCGAACCGGCAGGGGGCTAAGCCGAAGACAGACGTCGGGGTGCAAACTGATTTCGCCCCCGAGCCATGTCTTCAAGCCGTCGATGCTGCCAGGCTTACGAGGGAATCGGCGGAGCCGGCGGAGGAGGCGGTGCTGGGACCGGCTGGCGGAACCTGGGCCGAACCGGCGGGAGGAGTGCGTGAGGCTGCAGGAGAAGCGGCCGAGCCTGTGGGAGGTTCGGCCGGGCCTGTAGATGGAGCGCCCAAGGAACCAGGCAGCTCGAGCGACAGCTCGGGCGACCTGGTTATAGTGCTGCCTTCGCCCAGGAGTGTTTCCCGGGCTCGGTACGAGTCCGTGACCGCGGCGGCCGTAAGGTGGGTAAGTGCCTTCGAGCTTGGCCTTTGAGGTCTTGTGTCGACCCTGCTTTGGCTCTTTCTTTTCCCTTAGCCTACTCTCTTGGTGCATTTCTACCGCGAGGTCGTTGGCATCGCGTACTCGTTTGGGGCTGAGCACGATGCCGAGCGGGAGGCCTTGTAAAGTGACGGCGACGCCGGTGACAAGAGGCCGAGGTCACAAGACCGAGCCGGTGGAGAAGCTCGCCGAGCTCGATCGAGCAAGATGGCTCTGGAAGCTCGAGTCGCGGCGGCGGAGGCGGCCCTAGTCGCGGCACGGGATGACGCCGGGGAGGTTTCCCGTCGGTCGCAGGAGGCCCTTCAAGCCGAACGCGACCGTTTCACCGAGCTCGAGGAGAGCCTTCGGTCGGTGGAGGCGCGCCGCGCCGTCGAGGTTGCTCGTTGTCGAAGATTTGCGTCGGCAATGTATTTTATAGGGCAATGCGAGAGATCACAACTACGATGGTAGCACAGGGAGCCGAATTTATACAGGTTCGGGCCCTCGGGGCGAGGTAATACCCTACTCCTGTGCTCGTGGATTGTATTGGGGTGGATTCTGATGATGATTACAAGATGAGAGATTGGATGTATCAACTAAAGGCCCCGGACCCCCTTTATATAGTGTAGGGGGGTCGGGTTACAGATAGAAACCCTGATCTGTGTTTGGAAGATGTAGATATAACTGATCCGGCTATGCCTATATCCATATATCTCGAATAGGAAACAAATTCGTTTCCTTATAGATTATCTTCGGCCGCGCCGTCCTCCAAGCCTGCCTTCTGGAAGGCCCAATTGACTCGGCCCAAGGAGGCGGTACGTCCTGTAGTGTATCTTCGGACACCCAGGGCCCATGTTTTCCACAGTAGCCCCCGAGTGCTTCGGGATTGGGTTGTCTTGATTTGGGGTTCAGCTTGCAGTCCTTCAGATGTTACCCGAGTGACGTCACTCTTCGCCTGGTTGATGAAGTCTGCTTGCCGAGTAACCTGCTGATCAAACAACATAGTTGCAAAGAACTCGAGAAAATTCCCAAGTCATTAAATATGCCTGGTACCCAGCCCGACGGATCGGTATGCTGGCTAATGGCCCTACGGAGAGGCATACCAGAGAAAAAGTGGATGCTACTGAGTAAGCAATGCCACTCAGCGTTATCCTCCCTGTTACAACTTATGGCATTCAAGCCTGACTTGCAGAGCTCAACATTCGGTCCAACATGGGACATGCCACAACCTGTGTAGGGTGTTCAGGCGCCTTGATCCGAGTAATGCAGATTCAAGCTAGCGATCCCCAGAGGAATACACCCGCCTCCAAGTTAAGGTCCTCCTAGTGGTGTTTGCCTTGACAATAAACGATCCGGAGATGTGCCACTGAGACCCAACTAAAGAGATAACTCTTTGACGCCTAATCCGATTATAAAATCGGACCAGCCATTGACCACAAGAGGTTCGCCAAGAGCTGGATTAATTATCCGGGGAGCACCCAGCCATCAAAAAATCAATAACTGGCATACGGCCCAACCAAGGGCGCGCCCTTTTTTCCCAACTAGCTTCGGTCCAATCAACACTCGCCCGCGGGCAACGCAAAACTTACGGCCCACGAGGAACGTGCCTTCTGGAACCTAAGTCCGGGCCCGAATATTGCAATAGTAAAGCCAAAGCTTTATGCCTTCCCGCCCAGCCGGAAGCTAAAGCGTCACCCGCGGTTCCTCGACAAACGCATGCTCGTCTGTCGCCGCCACGGGTCATCCCGGCATCACTTCGCCGGAAGCTCAAGCGTTGCTTTGAATGCAGCGCCGTGCTCCCAGGGACATTTACATCAAATCCTGGGAACTGTTTTCATCGGGGCTGCTTCCCGACGCCATTATTCCCCGAAACCGGTTCGACTTCTCCGGTCTCAGCTATAAAGGGAGGCTGGCGCCGCAGCTGTTCCTCACCCAGCTTGTTCCCAAACTCCTCCACCTCCTCCTGCTCCAATGGCCGATGAAGAGTTGGCGGAGCTCTAGGCGGATTTCAACCTTGCGCTCGCCGAGATGGCCGAGAACGAGGCTCGCGCCCGCGACGTCGCCTCCGTCGCAGTCCTGGTGGAAGTCATCCCGGCCCTTCCCAAGGTGACCGATGTGATCGTGGAAGCTCTGGTCCGCTCCCGCGCCCGCGACGCCGCCATCGCCGAAGCTCTACTCGACGCCGCCCCTGGCCTTGCCGAGGTGACGGATTTGATCATCCAGGCACAGGCCTACACATGCCGCCACATCCTGTAAATGGCTCGCAGGCCATTAAGAAATAAAGTTGTTTATTCTGAACGTGCGATGCTTCCTTTTCTCTTTCTTTTTTTTATTTTACTATGTCTTAATGCAAGTTAATCGATTTTTTACGACCCGAGTAGTACGCTTCCCCCAGGCGAGCTAGGTCCCTTTCACTAAGCACTCTGTCCAGCGCATCAAGTTCCTTACCATTAGGAGTTGGCACGGAGCTCTATCTCCGATAACGCGACCCGGAAGCATGAATGTAGCTAGAAAGCAAGAGTTTCGTTACTCAGGATGACTATCGCTTAGGTTCATTGTTAGCTCGAACCGAAAAAAGTCAATTAAGTTTTTAAGAACAAATGCAGTGGTGGAGACTTCCCCTAATCAGGTAAGCCCCCTCAACCTATATAGGAGATTAGGTGAGCGATTGCGCACCTAATTAGGTGTAACCCCCGACTTACTATTTTAATTGAAACACAAATAAGTAGCAAGTCAGAAACTGAATTGTGCAAGCATAAAAGACAATGTGAGCGAAAACTTATCTTTATTTATCTGTAATCATGGTTTATAATAGCCCCGACGCAATTGCTCGATATTCCATGAGTTGTCCAGGAGAGCGCCATCTTCTCGCCTTAGTCGGTAAGCCCTCGGGCGTGTCATAGAATCGACGATACACGGTCCCTCCCATTGTGGAGAAAGCTTTTGACCACTAGATTGATTAACTCGAAGGACCAAGTCTCCAACTGAGAAAGTACGATCTCGCACATTGCGATCATGATAACGACACAGACCCTAGAGGTACTTAGCTGACCGAATCGTGGCAACGTCCCGAGCTTCTTCCAGTCGGTCTAGATCGTGCATCCGACTGACCTCTGACTTGTTTTCGTTGAACCTCTGGACTCGGGGCGATCCAAATTGCAGCTCCGTTGGAAGGACCGCCTCAGCCCGTATACGAGGAAAAAGGGTGACTGCCCCGTAGCTCGACTAGGGCTTGTTCGAAGCCCCAGAGTACGGCAGGCAATTCCTTCATCCATTTTGCCGCATAGGGTTTGAGCCGATCGAAGATGCGCGCCCTGACACCTCGTAGAAGCATGCCATTTGCGCGTTCGACCTACCCATTGCTTCGTGGGTGCGCCACTGAAGCAAAGTAAATCTTTATGCCCACATCTTCGCACCAACTTTGAAACTCGTCACTCTTGAACTGAGAGCCGTTGTCCGTGATGATCCGAGATGGTACGTCAAACCAGCCGATGATCTCCTGGAAGAACTCGGTGCCTTTAGCCCCCGTAATCTTGGTCATAGGCTTGGCTTCAATCCATTTGGTGAACTTGTCAATGGCAACGAAGATGTGTTCAAAACCACCTGGGGCCTTCTTCAAAGGTCCGACAATGTCGAGCCCCTAGATTGCGAACGACCAGGTGATGGGGATTGTCTAGAGTTCTTGAGCCGGCACATGGATCTGCCGGGTAAAGAACTGACAACCCTCACACTTGCGGACGATCTCCTTTGAGTCAGAGACCCCGGTTGGCCAATAGAACCCTTGTCAGAATGCTTTTTCCACCAATGTAGCGGAAGCAGCATGATGACCGCACATGCCCGAGTGGATTTCGTGCAACAGGACGCGTCCATTAGACTCGGCTATGCACTTTTGAAGTATGCCGGAGACGCTTCGTCGGTACAAGATCCCTTCATGCAGCACATAGCTGCGACTCCGACGTTGGATTTGCTCGGCGGCCCCCCGGTCATCGGGAAGCGTTTCTTCTTGTAGGTACTCCAGGTAAGGCTTCGTCCAATCCAAGTCGAAGGCGAGTACTTCTACCTCGGATTGTTGCGCGTCAGGTTGGGGTAGTTGCTCCTGCGGAGTGATGGAGGGGGTGTGGAGCTCCTGGACGAAGATCCCAGCTGGAACCGACGCCCGACTGGAGCCCAGGTTTGCGGGTTCATCCGCCGCCTCATTGTCTCGCCGCAGGACATGTATGAGTTCCAACCCGTCGAACTTATCGTCCAACTTCCTGACCTCCTGACAATAGGCGGTCATGTTGTCGTTGACACAGGACCAGTCTTTCTGCACTTGGCTCACCACAAGCTGAGAATCTCCGCTGACCACCAATCGTCGGATACCGAGCGATACGGCAATACGGAGACCGTGGATGAGCGTCTCGTACTCGGCTGCGTTGTTTGAAGCTGGAAAGTGGATCTAGAGGACGTACTTGAGTCGCTCAACTCCAGGTGATATGAGAACGATGCCAGCCCCCGCGCCCTGCCATCGGAGAGATCCGTTGAAGTACATGTTCCAGTACTCGACTTCTTCGGTGGCAGGGAGAGTCTGCATCTCCGTCCACTCGGCGATAAAGTCGACGAGTGTCTGTGACTTAATGGCGCTGCGTGGCTTGAACGAGAGCTCGAAAACCCCGAGTTCCACCGACCATTTTGCAATCCTCCCGGTGGCTTCCGATTATGGAGGATTTCTCCAATAGGGAAGGAGGTAACCACCAAAATTGGATGCTCTTTAAAGTAATGCTTCAGCTTCCGAGAGGCGATCAAGACCGCATATAGGAGCTTCTGCACCTGTGGATAACTCACCTTGGTCTCGCCCAATACTTCACTGTTGAAGTAAACCGGGCGTTGAGCCTTGTATGCGCGTCCTTCCTCTTCCCGTTCCACTACCACCGCATCACTCACTACATGAGTGGTAGCTGCTATGTATAGCATAAGTGGTTCCTGTGGCAGAGGGGATGCCAAAACAGGTGGCGAGGTGAGGAACAATTTGAGATCCTCAAAGGCCTTCTGTGCTTCAGGTGTCCAGACGAACTTGTCGTGCTGCTTTTTCAACAGCTTGAAGAAGGCCGATCCACGCTCGCCGAGTCGCGAGATGAATCGACCAAGTGCAACCATGCACCCGCTGAGACGCTGGACATCCCTTATGCATGTTGGGGGTGCCATCTCCATGATGGCCTTGATCTTTTTCGGGTTAGCCTCGATTCCACGGTGAGATACCACGAATCCGAGAAGCTTCCCCGAGGGGACTCCGAAGACACATTTCTCCGGGTTCAACTTCATGTGATACGCCGACAGGCTCTCGAATGTCTCCGATAGGTCAGTGACCAAGTCAGAGGTTACTCGAGACTTGACGACGACGTCATCGACGTATGCCTCCACGTTGCGCCCAAGCTGGTTGTGGAAGCATCGCTGAATCTGCAAATGATGCGTTCTTGGCGGCGTTCTTCATCGAAGGGCATTGTGACATAACAGAAGGCCCCAAACGGGGTAATGAACGAAGTCTTGATACAGCCTTCTTCCTTTAAGCTAATCTGGTGATAACCTGAGTATGCATCCAGGAAGCTTAGGAGCTCGCAACCGGCAGTGGAATCAACCACCTGGTCGATGCGAGGGAGTCCAAATAGGTCCTTGGGGCACGCTTTATTTAAGTCGGTATAGTCGACACACATGCGCCATGTTCCATTCTTCTTCTGCACAAGTACCGGATTTGCCAGCCAGTCAGGGTGGAGTACCTCCCTTATAAAGCCAGCGGCTAAAAGCTTGGTGATCTCCGCCTTGATGGCCTCCTTCCAATCTTGCGCAAATCGGCGCAGCCGTTGCTTAACCGGCTTCGCCTTGTCGTGTACTTTTAAGGAGTGCTCGATCACCTCCCTCGGGACGCCCGGCATGTCAGATGGTTTCCAGGCGAAGATGCCCCGGTTCTCTTGGAGGAAAGTGACAAGCGTGTCCTCCAATTTCGGGTCGAGCCCTGTCCCGATCAGAGCCGTTTTGGTTGAGTCGGACGGGTCGAGCGAAATACGTTTGACATCCTCGCCAAGCTTGATGCTCGACTTAGACTGTTTCTTGTTTGGCAGATCGGCCTCGTCGTGAAGGGTGGCGGCCGCCTGCCGGATCTTGTCCAACTCAGCTGCCACCTCTATGGACTGAGCGAAGTCGCAGTTTTCCCTATCGAGGAGATGGGAGAACTTGACATCTCCACAGACCGTGATTACGCCCCGCGGACCTGGCATCTTCATAACCAGGTAGGTATAGTGTGGGACGGCCATGAATTTGGTCAAGCCCGGCCTTCCCAAGATCGCATGGTATGCTGTCTCAAAATCGGCCACCTCAAAACTGAGGTTTTTCGTCCGGTAATTATCCCGAGTCCCAAAGGTGACAGGGAGGATGATTTTCCCGAATGGCACCGACGAGGTTCCCGGAATTATACCATGAAACGGCGCTTCCGTTTGCTGGAGCGCCGTCTTTAGGATTTGCATCTCGCCCAGAGTTTTAACGAAAATGATATTTAATCCACTCCCGCCATCAACCAGACCTTCGCGATCGAGCGCCCGTACCACGTGGATCCGGGATGAGTGGATATCTTCTGAGCACGGGGCGTGATCTGGGTGATCTGGCGATCAAATCGATCGAATTTCGAGACCATTGAGATGCCCGGGGTCACCGGGATAGCTGCATTAATTTCTCGATCGGTAAGCTTTTGCTTACGCTTGGACTCGTATGCATCCGATCCCCCGAATATATAGTTGAGCTCTCACTCAGTTTCTTGGTAAGCGTCGCCCTCGGGAGGGTCGCGCTTGTCGTCTTGCTTGGCATCTCTCGGAGTGTCGCTGTTGTGATCCTCAGCGAACTTCTTTAAGATGTTACAGTTCTTGGCCGCATGCTTCCCGTTTGGATGGAAAGGACACGGCGCCTCCATGACTTTGTTATAGTCGACGGGTTGAGGCGGCCTTAGCCGACCATGCTCCGCGGCTGCTACCATCTCTTCACCCTTGCGCTTCTTGTCTTTCTTGGAGGATGACTCGGGCTTGTCCTTCTTGCCTTCATGCCTGCTTCGGTGATCCTCTTGACGCTCGGCTAGAGCATCCGAGGCGGTAGCATATCGATCCGCTAAGGCGAACATCTCCTTGACAGTGGTCGGAGACTTTCGGGACATCTTCTTGATTAGGTCGGGGTCGCGAACTCCTTTCTAGAAGGCTGCGACGACGACCGCCTCTGAGATTTTCTGGATTGTGTTCTTCTTCTTGGTGAAACGCCGAATGAAATCCCTTAACGACTCATCTTTTTTCTGATGAATCTGATAAAGGTCCCACTGCGTTCCGAGCTTCTCGTAAGTAGTAGACAGATTGTTGCTTGCCCTCGCGTTCAACTGCTAGTACAACACTCACAGCCTGCGGGGCAACCGCCAAGTAGAGGAGTAGATCTTCCCCGAGCTTTGGCGTGGCTTCGGCTTCCTCTGTCCATTCGAAACCATCGTGCTTGCACTGGATCTTACAGAAAGGTGCACTGCGCTCGCCAAGACGAGATATGAATCTGCTGAGAGTTGCCATCCGCCCAATGAGAGCTTGCACCTCCTTGGTGCAGGTTGGCGACCTCATATTCTCGATGGTCTTGATTTTCTCGGGGTTTGCCCCGATGCTCGCCTTTCCTATCACGTAGCCAAGCAACATCCCAGACCGAACACCAAAGACACATTTTTCAGGATTCAGTTTGACTTGATGCTTCCTAAGATTAGTAAAAGTTTCCTGAAGGTCGGTCACAAGGTCCCGTGGGACTTTGCTTTCTACAACAACGTCGTCTACGTAAACCTCTACGTTGCGCCCTATCTGATCAGGCTGAACAGCTAGCCTGTGCTCGATTACCTCCTTTGGGACTCCGAGCATGTCGGACGGTTCCCACGCGAACACGTCTGCGTTAGCCCAGAGGAAGGTGACGAGCTCAAGTTCCTATTTGGACTCGAGGTTGACCCTTACCTGGATGACCTTAGCTAGGTCGTCCTCGGAGAGGGGGACTGCCTTGGTGGGCACCTGCGGCTGCAGGGCCACATTGGGGCGGACTGGCGGCCGGTTGGCCTTGGCTGGGCCGCGGTCGGGGAGCTGTCCGACCATGGCTAGGGCGCTCTCATCACAAGCCATAGCGGCCTTGTGGCTGCCCTTGATCGTGATGACCCTGTGATCTTGGACCGTGGGACCTGCATCTGCTCAAGAACCTGAGCAGTGACGATGTCCAAGGAGCTCCCGCCATCCACCAACACGCGATCGACTCGCGTGTTGCCGATAGTCGGACAGAGCACCAGCGGCAACCGCTGGAGCCTAGTCATTCCAGGGGGACAGTCAACCCCGGAGAAAGTGATCGACTGATGAGACCACCGCAGGGGTGCGTCTCCGGGCTTACCCTTTTCGAGGTGGTAAACCTCTCGGGCAGCGGCCTTAAGCTCGCGTCGCGAGCTATAGGCCGACGCGCCGCCGAAGATCACGGCGACATGCGCGCGAGCCTCCTGGAAGGCATCGCCATGGCCGCCTTGGGGCGCACGGTCGTTTGGGACTCCGTGGTCGGGGAGTTCGGACATAGGCCCGCGCCCGGTGTAGAAGTCCTCCAACCGCGTGGCCCGTCCTGCGATTCGCGGTCGTGGCGTCTTCGCCGATGGAGAAAGCGATGCGGTTGTTCGGAGGGTTAGCCTCCTGGGCGGGTCGAGGTCGGGGCTGGGGAGCTCGCCCCTGCCCCTGGCTTGCGCCCTGCCGTTCCCTCCTCCTGCGGGCGGGCTGGCCGTGGAGGCGGCCGCTCAAGAGGAGCGGGCCCCTCGGGCTCCACCGCCGCGACGTAGTTCGGGACGGCAGGCTCCTTCTTCTTCTTCTTCTTCTTCTTCTCGGCGTCGCCCTTCTTGGCGTCTATGCTAGTCCGGGCCGCCGCCTTCTCCTCCGTTCTCCCTCTCTTGCGCCCCACCGCCTCGGAGGCGTTGATGTATCCTTCCGCAGCACGAAATAAATCGGCTGCGGTGTAGACCGGATGGTGCTCAAGGTCCTCGGTAAAACGGGTGTTCCGTACTCTCTCCTTGAAGGCCTCAACGATGGCCTCGTCGGAGATCGACGGAATGGTGTTGCGCACCTGGATGAACCTACGGACGTAGTCCTGCAGGCCTTCTCCCGCCCTTTGGACCACAAGCTTGAGGTCCTGGGGCTTTCCAGGGCATGCGTAGCACCCCTGGAGGTTCGTCCGGAGCACTTCCTGCAGCTGTTCCCAGCTGCGTATCGAACCTCGGCGCTGGTTGAAGAGTCAGGTTCGAGCCATTCCCTCCAAGACGGTAGGAAAATAGTTGACCATAACGGCCTCATTACCGCCTGCGGCGAAGATGGCGGTACTATATACGGCGAGATATTCGTCGGGATTCTTGCTCCCGTCGAACTTCTCGATGCACCCGGGCTTGAACTTATGAGGCCATGGGGCCTCGTGTAAAGCTCGGGAGAAGGACGGGCATCCTAGGACGGCCCCGTTGTTTCCAACGGGGCCTCCCGCCCGGAAGCGGCCCGAGGCGGGAAAAAACTCCGCCCGGGGTCCGCTGGGGAGCACCGTCCACTGTGGACGTGGATGCCTGTCGGCGCGACCAAACGCTCTGGCTGCGCCGCCTTGAGGAGCCACTAGTGTGCGACTAGGCCTGGAGGTGCTCACCAAGATCCCCGGCAAGGTCCTCTAGGCCGTCAGCAACTGCAGCACCTAGGTCGGCCATGGTGAACCCTCGTCGGTCCTTCTCCAGGTCACGCATGACCCGGGCAATCGCCTTAACCCTTCTTCGCTCTGCGACACCGGGTTGGTTTCGATAGTGGTGGCGAAATGCAGCGTGTAGCGCGAGTGGCGGCGTCGGGCAGCGAACTCGCGACGGATGTTCGCCAAAGTCCGCCCGACTGATCCGGCGAAGAGGCTGCGAGCGGCCTCACGCTGCTGGTCCTCTCGCTTAGGTCAGCGCGTGGCTGGTGCGGGGTTGCTCCACCTGACGCCCCAAAGACGTGGCGTGAGGCAGGTTCCCGCGAGAGGGACATGTCGGTGTCACCCACGAAGGTGGTGCCGTTGGCACCTTCAACCACCATGGGTACGCGCTGGTCCGCTCCCTGCCCTAACGGGCCAGGGCGCCAGTTGCGCGAGCAGGACTAGTCCTCCTCCTCGGACGCTACCGCGGACGTGCGCAATCTGTCCGGTTGCGGCACTGGTGGCGGTGCCTCCAGTCCCTCCATGAGGGTTTCGCTGACGTGAGTCAGCGAAGTGCCGACTTGGCCGGGCAAAGCTAGGGAGCGAACAGCTACTCCCGAGGTGGGTGTTGCTTCCACCTCCATCTCGTCAGCCTGAGCTTCGGTGAGGATACCAGCTTGCCACTCCTCGTACGACTCGTCGACGTCGTCAAGATCGTCGCGATCGTCGTAGTTGAGGTCTACGGTATCAATGTCGTCGTATGACAACAAGGCCATCCTCGACTCAATCGAGGGGAGAAGATCACAGTCGGGCCCCACGGTGGGCGCTAGCTGTCGGCGATTGGGAGGCGAACCTCCGCAGGCCGATAAGCAAGGAAATAGGGTGCGAGGCCCAAAGGCGGCCCTGTCCCCTGGACCGATGCCCGGCCGCTTGGTCGGACGCCGCCGATGGAAAGGACTTGGTCCCGACGCGGTCGGACGCGTCGAGCCCGGAGAGTGACACGAGGATTTTATCTGGTTCGAGCCTCCACCGCCGGATAATGACCCTCGTCCGATCTTCGTTTAATGCCAAGTTTAAACGAGTACAAGGGGGTGAATACCGGGCTTCGGGAAGCCCGGGCCTCGAGTACAATAAGTGCTCAGGGCACTGTGTGTGTGTTCCTACAGTTATCTGGACGCGGAGAACTACCGCTGGGAACTAGAGCTCCTACGAGAGTGCAAGTGCTCCTGTTCTACAGTGGCTATCTTCCGGGTGTGTGTTGTGTGGCTGATGGCGATGATCCTCTCCTTTGCTGTGGCCTGTGCGCCCCCTTTTATAGGCGGCGCCCAGCCACTGTAGCTTGCGTTGGTCCGTTGAATAGTCGTTCCCTTCTGTCTTGCCATGCTGGGGCGTAGAGAATCCACCGGGTAATCGAGTGTATCTCCCGATCGCCGCGCCGGACCGCTACCGGTCAACACGTGTCTTTGCTCATGCGGGCGGTTGACGGGACCTGCCGCCAACTCGTCAGTAGCTGCCGCTAGGCGCTCCTCGGTACAGTGCGTGCATTTAATTCCCGGTGACCTTTGGGACCCAAAGCGTATCCTGTCCACGGCGCGGCGCAATCTGCCTCGGGTCCTGAGCCCCGAACTTCGGAAGCCCGGGAGGAGTGAGTGGTTCGAGCTTTCGAGGCGGGGAAGCTAGAGCGTAAACTTGCCAAGCTCGGGCGCGAGCTTGCCAATCCCGAGCTTACTTCCTGTGGGGCCGAAGGTAAGTTAGTGGGCCGTATCTCCATGGGCCACGTACTTTCCCCAACAGAAAGTTACTTTGGAGTTAATTACTGTGTAGGTCCATTCCGGTGATTGGGATGCCGTTCGTAAGTAGAGCTTGCGTGAATGGAGTGTTTGAATTTATATGTTACCGTGTTTATTGTTGTTAAACTGTTTCTTTGAAACTTATATATTTTACACATATGTAGTCGCAATGACTCTTTGTAGCAGCAGACTTATGGCAAGAAGCGGACGTGGTCGTGGACAAGCAGCCGGGGAAGGTCAACTGGTGCGCCATGGACGTGGTTGAGGACATGGACAAGCTCCACCAGTTCCACACCCGGTTCAGGAAGGAGATCAGCAGGCATTTGCTCAGGGTCAGCATCAGAACCAACAGAACCCACCGGCACCCCAGCCCATGAATGCAGCCGCAAATGAGGGAGAACTTCCACCACCACCAGCTCAGGAACCGACAGCGCAATAGCTTATGCAGATGCAATATCAGGTGCTTCTAGTTATCGCACAACACTTGATTAACCTACCGGCACCTGCCTAGCAGAACCTGCCACCCTAGTCGAGGGAACAGTAATCTGTTTTTTTTGCTACTATAGCATTAATCAGAAATCTGGAGGTGATTTTTTCCGTGAGTTCTGTAGCAATGAACAGTACCATGTCTTTAACAGTAACTAAATCCACTTTTAAACACTGATTTTCTCAAACATAAACCAATCCAGGATTAACAGCAATCAACACAATTCCATAACTAAGTAGTAGGCAAACATACTAACTTAAGTTTGCAAACAAAAGATCTTCAAACATATGCCAACTAGCAAAATTACTTGTTCATGCAACGACTAATAAGATCCATCACAAGCAACTTTATTGAAATCAACTAAACGATGACTAACTGATGCTAATCTTTAAATCCAAACCCTAAGCCTATTCTTGGTGCTCATCATCTTGTTCATCCTCCACCTCGAAAGGCTCCTCTTCGTCCTCCTCATCCTCCACGGTGGCTGGATTCGCTTCCTCCCAGAGGCAGATCTTCTTCTTGGCCAGCTCTTGTTCTACTTCAGCTAACTCTGCTCGGCACTTGTTTAGCTTCATGATGAGGTCCATGTTCACCTTTGAGAGATCAACAAACTTCATCCAGTTAGCGTCATGCTCTTCTTTTTCCTTTGGAAAAGCTTCCTTCTCAGCCACAAACGCTTCCTTCTCAGTGATCAGCCGTCCCTTCTCTGCATCCAGATTCTGTCGAAGCTCATATAGGTCCGTCCTTTCCTCAGCAAGTTCTTCTCCTTGAGCATTGATGAGCTCTCTTTCACCCTCTAGCTCCTCCTTCGTAGCTATGATTTCTTCTGCAATCTGCTGCCCCTCTGCTTGTTTCTTTTGAAACTCCTCCGCCATAAACATATTGTCGGCTATGGTGATAGCCAGCCTTTGCTCGGTGTCCTTGTAGTTACGATGGAGTACCTCATACATCAAATATTGGATTGAAACCCATTTGGTCTGCTTATCCACAGTTGGGTCCTCCTTCTAGGAACACTCAGATACCTGGCTAAAGTGGAGAGCCCCCATGCTGCCCGGAAAGTAGCGATATGGGGTTCCCATTAGTTCCTGTTGGTGCACAGCAGCCAGTCGCTGGATCGCCCTTCAGGCACAATCTTGCACTGCGTCTTGTTGCCGAAGGCGGGTGGCGCTAAACTGGCATGGTTCGTCAGTAGGTGTCAACCCTCTGGAGTGAATGGTAACCTTCGCCCAGATCTGCATAGCGCCGCATTCAAGAATAGGCCTTACTGTATACTCTGGGGCCTTTGTGTACCCCAGATGATGCACCAAGTCTCTCAGCAAGTCGCAGAATCCACCAGCGTGCAGTTCCAGAGAGCTAAAGGTCAGCATTCAAAATTTAAAAGAAAGTCAAAATATATTAAAAATTGTCAAACGGTGAACAAAGAAGAATAAACAAGAAGTTAATAATTACGCAACTCACACAAATAATGTCCCATTTTAAAACACCCCTCTTTTTAGCATAATATCCTTAGGGCCATTCCAGTCTATCTAGTGCGTCCTACGGTCAACGTGGCTCTGATGCCAACTCTGTCGGGGTCCGGCCGTACAGACCGAACCCCTCTGTGCTACTGTACCAGTCCCAAAGATCAAGCTAGTATCACAGTCATACAGATTGATAAACAGCACCGTACGCTTATTACATTTGAAATAACATCAATTCAAAAGGAGCAGAGTGCGCCATTTATTACAATATATAAATGATAAAAGAATAGCGAAAATCAATAAACTTCGTCGATGAGACCCGTCTCAACGCCACAGGCATCTGACCGGGGATCGCAACTAGAAGTCCTGACCGCCCACGTCAAGCTCGTCGTCGTAGACTGCTTCTTTAGTTCCTTCACCTGTTCGTTGGAATGAACAGCCCCGCGTGATATGCGAGGGTGAGTACGCGAATACTCAGCAAGCAAGGTCCTTACAAATGATGATGCAGGATACAAACACGGGGTAGGGTTGTTTGCATAAAGCTAATTTCATAATCTTTCCCTATGAGTTGGAAAACTGTAGTTTAAAATTTTAAGTTAAATTAACGAACTATTGTTTATCAGTTTAACACGATAATAGCCCTCGCGGCATAAACCGAGAATGGCACTTACTGCCAAACCACTACATCAATTAAATTGTTAAAACCATGGGACTACACCAGTGGATCTGTTCCGCGCCTGCTCTTGACCGTGAGCACAGCTATCATAATAGTTTAATCTCTGCAGAGAGGGTACACTTTACCCATGGGATGGATTCACCTTTCGGAGACTCCAACGAAGCCTTTGACGAGGTACACCTACACTTGAGCCTGCCCGCTAAGGATTCACCCCCTGGCAGCCTCCCACCAGGCTAATGGCCCCCTCGTGCGCCTTGCAGGTCTGCAGTGGTAGCTAGCCACACCCACACCTCCAAGTGACACACCCAGGTCTAAGCTTCCTAAGTTAATCAGCTAAGGCCTTACCATGTTAGCGCCCATGGCTGTACTGTTATACGGGAATAGGCATTCCACCGAATGGAACGGTCATTAAAATAATCGGGGCGGTTTCCACACCCCAAACAGTGCCTCACGCGACTAGCCAAACTTGTAATCCACCCCAGGTCGACTCACACCACGTTGATTTTAGTGGATTATTTGATTTTAAAACCCTGACAGTCTCCCACTGTCTCATTTTGCACCATAACCCAGATGGAATATAAAACCAGGTATAATACCTCTACTCGCGCTAAGCAATCTAGCGAATATCAACTTGGCTTAAATAAGACATAATATTCAACCTAGGGCAGCAGTGGACAGCAATACATGCTAATTAATGATTAACACGTAATTGGGATCTAGCTATATAGTACCAAGAAATAAATATAAAGATAGCATGCACATTCAAACAACTAATAAAAATACTTTTAAAGTTATGAGTGACATGCTTCTAACTTGTCTTGGTCGAAATACTGTGGTTCGTCCTTCAATTCAGCAACAACGTCGGCGTCACCGTCTACACACGCAAAACAATAGCACAAATAAACAACCAGAAAATAATAGTAATTACAAAAATTTACAGTAAATTATCAGTAGGTAGTGTTTGATTTTAGGAACTTTATGAAATTTATTTCGTGTGAAATAGAGTTGCGGTTTACTAGCTATAATTTGTGAAAGTTTATTGTTTTTGAAAATCGAAAAGCAACTAATAGTGGCTACTGGTTACGGTATTGTCTTGTGACTAAAGGGAGAACCCCATCAGCAACACGCATGCACCAAAATGAGTGAGTAGAGAGAAAAGAGAGAGAGAGAGAGAAAGAGCCTGGCGCTCGTCGTCGTCTTTTCTGATGGCCGTGGCGGCTCGTCGGCGGCTCGTCGGCTAAGCGGTTAGGCGGCGCGTTCGGCAGCGACTCCGGCGGCGGCGGCGGTGTCAAGGCGTTCCTCCCCATCGATGTGTGCCGACGATGACCGGCGGCGTGTGTGGTGGCGGCGGCAGCCTTGGCTGCGGCGATGGCGGCTTCGGCGGCGTGGCGCGCGAGCGGTAACAAATAGCGGCGTGTCGATGGCGAGCCAAGCGCATAGCGGCGGGCTGAAGCGGTCGGCGATGGCGGCGGTCGCGAGAGCTGCGGCGGTGGCGGCTGCCTCTACGGGCGGCGGTGGCGTGGCTCACGGCCCCATCGGCGCGCAATCTCCGGCTGCGTCCCCTGGTAGCAGCGGCTGCGTAGCGGCGACGCCCGGCTGCGGTAGCGACTACGGTGTCCTGCGGCGAGTGGAGGTCCACGGTGGGGATGAGGCCTCACCCGGTTGACGATGACGACGGCGGCTTGCAATCTCCTCCTCCTCCCCTTGCTCTGCGTTGATGTCGATTGTAGCAGATCGATCTGCTGGTTTTTGGATGGTGGTTGGAGATGGGGTTTAGCTAATGGGGGGGGGTTTAATACGGGGTTGACTCGGCTAAGTATATGGCCTAGAATTTGGAGTTCGGTTAGGCTTGGATTTGGCCGACGACGGCGAAGTTCGCTTGGGTTACGGCTGGGGTACGGGTTTGGTTAGGTTATGGCTTGGTATTAGGATTAAGTAGGTGGCTTTTATTTATTTATTTATTTTTATTTTTTTTATACGCTGAATATCAATGTGTTTTTCTTGTAAAAATAAAGAGGACGTCACAGCAGCTCAAGTGGACCGAGCTGCCCATCATATTCTCCAAGGATGACTGTCCTCTTGGAATGGTCAAACCCCATAGGCTTCTGCTTGTCGTGGCCCCGGCCATCGGTAACATGAAGGTGGGCCGTGTCCTTGTCGACGGCGGTAGCACAATGAACTTGATTTCGGTTTCAGTCTTGGACGAGATGCAGATTCCTCACTCTAAGATCAAGGACATTGCTATTCCCTTCTACGAGATCATCACGAGCAAATCGGTCAGGCCCCTGGGCCAGATCGTGTTGCCCATGACTTTTGGGAAGCCAGCCAACTTCAGAACGAAGTTGATCATGTTTGAAGTGGTGGACTTCACCTCCGTCTACAATGCTATCCTTGGCTGTCCAGCCCTGACTAAGTTCATGGCTGCCACTCACCATGCTTACCAGTGTCTGAAGATCCCAAGCCCCAAAGGGGTGATCACTGTCAGGGGGAGCCACAAGGCCGCCTTGGATTATGACAAGCAGGCCCTGGCCATCGTGGGGCAGCTCCCACAGCGCGGTCCGGATCAAGAGCCGAAGAAGTCTGCCCGGCTCAAAGTTGCCCTCCAACCAAGAGGAGAGACCAAGGAGGTGCCTCTGTTCGCGGAGGAACCCTCTAAGGTCGTTCATTTAGGGGCTTCCCTAGACCCCAAATAGAAACTCGAGCTTATTTCCTTCCTCTGAGAAAATGCTGACGTGTTCACTTGGAAACCGTCTGACATGCCCAATGGATGTTATCGCGCATAGGCTAGCGGTTCAACCTGACAAAAAGCCAGTCCAGCAAAAACTTCGCTACTTCTCCAAATTCAAACAAGACATAATCCGGGAACAACTCAACAAGTTGCTTAGGGTCGGCTTCATCCGTGAGGTCGACCACACGAAGTGGCTAGCCAACCCGGTCATTGTCATGAAAAAGGGTGGCAAGTGGCGCATGTGTGTCGACCACACCAGGCTAAACGTAGCTTGTCCCAAGGTAATTTCCCGCTGCCACGAATGGACCAACTGGTTGACGTGACGGCTGAGTCATCCCAAATGAGTTTTCTGGATGCTTATTCCGGTTATCACCAAATAAGCATGTCCCCCAAGGATGAGGAGAAAACTGCCTTCATCACCCCATTCGGCACCTTTTCCTATATGACCATCTCTTTCAGTCTCTGAAATGCTGGGTCCACGTTCTAGCACCTTATGCAAAAGACATTCCCTGACCAGAGTAGGCGCAACCTGGAGGTGTACGTAGATGATATATTGGTCAAAAGCAAGTCTGAGTCGGATCATATAAGGGATCTTGGGAAAATATTCTGTAACCTCAAAAAGCATCGAATAAAATTGAACCCGGACAAATGCATGTTCGGTGTCCGTTCCGGCAAATTGCTTGGTTACACCATCGGCCCACTCGGGATTGGAACCAACCCAAAAAAATCGAAGCCATCAAAAACATGAGGCCCCCTCCAATGTTAGGGAGGTCCAGGCCCTGACCGGATGCATGGTGGCCCTTAGCCGCTTCATTTCCCTGCTTAAGGAGCGCAGATTGCCTTTCTTTAAGGCTCTCTGCAAACATGACGATTTTGAATGGACAGAGGAGGCCTATAACTCCTTCGAGGAGCTCAAGAAATACCTGTCCAATACACCGGTGTTGACTACACCACGGCCTGGGGAAGCTTTGTTGCTGTACTTAGCAGTCACCCCAAGTCGTGAGTGCTGTCTTGACCGTGGAAAGGGAAGGCATCCAGTGACTAATCTACTACGTGAGCGAGGTGCTTCACGGGCTGAAAGAGCGCTACCCGGAGGTCCAAAAGCTTCTCTACATCTTGCTCATGTCCTCTAGGAAGCTAAGACACTACTTTCAAGCGCACCAAGTATTTGTCCCCACTAGCTTTCCGCTAGGGGAGATCCTTAGAAACCCCTTAGAAACCCTGACGCTAGTGGTTGAATCACTAAGTGGGCGATAGAGCTGGCTGAGTTTGATTTCCAATTCTCCGCTCGCACGGCGATCAAGTCTCAGGTCCTAGCCGATTTCTTGGCTGAATGGACTTGCCCGGAGACGCCAGCGGTTGGTGCTGAAAAACCTAAGGGTGAACATTGGACCATGTACTTTGATGACTCAGGCTCTTTCGAACAGTCGGAGGCTGGGGTTGTTCTTGTCTCCCCTAAAGGGAATCAACTCCAGTACATCATACGATTACACTTCCCGGTGACCAACAACGCCGTGGAGTATGAAGGCCTCTTGGCTAGGCTCCGGGCTTGCAGATCGCTCAGGGTCCAACGACTAACGGTGAAAGGGGATTCACCATTGGTCGTCAACCAGGTCAACAAGGAGTTTCAGTGTTCTGACAACTTAATGGCACAATACCTAGTTGAAATGAGAAGCTGGAAAAGTACTTCAAGAACTTTGTACTTTAAATGCTTAGGAAGATGAATTTCCTAGCAGACCAACTGTCCAAGTATGGGTCCTCACGAGAATCCGCTCCGGTAGGAGTGCTCGTCGAGCACTTCTATAAACCCTCCGTTACGTCTTCAGATGAGGCAATTGAGACGAGCAGTGACGTCTCACTCCTCGAGCAGGGTGTAGACTGGACAACTACATTTGTTTGGTACCTAGCACATGGGACACTGCCTGAGGACGAAGATAAGCATTCTCGGCTTATAAGGCGAGCCTCCCCATACAGGTTGGTGGAGAGGGTCCTTGATCACAAAAGTGCGCTTGGAATTCTTTTCAAGTGCATCTCCTAAGAAGAAGGAATCTATCGCCTAAAGGACATACACGGAGGGATCTGTGGCGCACACTTTTTTCTAGTATCTTGGTCAGCAAAGCTTTCCGCATGGGCTACTATTGGTCCACGGTGTTAGGCGACGCCCGGAGCATCGTGGTGACGTGCAAAGCCTGCCAATTCCATGCCCAGAAGATACACTTGCCCGCCCAAGCGCTGCAGATGATTCCTCTCTCTTGGCCGTTCTCGACTTGGGAGATTGATATTCTTGGTCCATTCCCCAGAGGCAAAAGGGTTGTAAGTACCTCATCGTTGCTATCGATACATTTACTAAATGGATCGAAGCCGAGCTGGTGTCCGCCATCGTGGCACAAGCAGCCAAGCACTTTTTTTCGCAATAACGTGGGCACGAGGTTCGGGATTCTCCACCGTTTGATGATGAACAATGGAACTCAATTCACCAGTGAATTGTTCCAAGAATATTGCGAGGATGTTAGCACCAAGGTTTGCTTCGCGCCTATGGCTCACCCGCAGAGCAAGAGGGCTGCCAAACATGCTAACGGGCAAATCATCCAAGATATCAAGAAGAGGGTGTTCGACTAGCTAAACAGCCTTGGCCAGACATGGGTGGACGAGCTCCCCTCTGTCCTTTGGTCGGTCCGCACCACGTCTAGCCGAGCCACCAGGGAAACCCCTTTTCAGCTCGTGTACGGTGCAGAGGCCATTTTGCCTACTAAGATATGGTTGGGCCCTCCTCGCGCCAATTTTTTTGACCAAACCGACCAAGAGCCTGAACGCCTTCTCGACCTTGACCTCCTCGAAGGTTGCCGCGAGCAAGCCCAAATTCGCTCGGCATCCTATCTGCGGGCTCTACACAGGCATGCGACTAAGTCGATGCTACCACGGACCTTGTAAGTTAGTGATTTCATCCTGCGTCGCATTCAAGACTTGTCCAAAGCCAACAAGCTAACTGGGAGGGACCACACGTGGTCGTCTCGATGTCACGCCCGGGGGCTGTTCGCCTTGCTATGGAGGACGGACGAGTTCTTACCAGCACATGGAACATCGATCAGCTCCGTAAGTTCTATGTGTAGTCTTCTCTTCGCTTTTCTTTTGCACATCTGTTTTCTAAAACGCCGACCCGAGCTACATTGTAAATACAACCAAGGCTAGCCAATATCATCTGGGCCCCTGTCCCGTTTCTCACCTGTCCTTTGTATCTAGTTACACTTCTTGTTGCCTGGGTATTCGTCCTCCTATTAGCACTTGCCATGCGTGCGATAACCTCTGCGTGCCTAACACTTGCGCTGTGTAACTACGACACTCGCCCCTTGAGGGTCTTGCCCATATAAGCCGATCCTCATCTCACGGGCATCTCTCTTGGCTAGTTCAAGGGTCCGGTATGCCTTGTATGTTCTAGTTCTTTGTCTTCGCAGGAATTCGAACAAGGCATAGAAAGGAATGCAACTTTCATTAAACATTTGAGGAATGCACAAGGCAGGGGGAGTACATGCGGTCCTATCCTACTGGTCTTCGTAGGTGGAGAGTTTCTCCCTCAGCCTATCGAGTTTGTCCTTGAGCTCCAGGACCTTCCTCTACGTGGCCCAGCCTTTTGCAACATCTTCGCGCAGTCACTTTATCTCCTCCTGCTACTCTATCTGGCGCTCGGTCACCGTTGCGACCCTCGCCTCAAGGGCCTCCATCCTGGTAACCTTGGACTCCATCCCGGTAACCTTGGCCTTCAGGGACTCCACCTCATCGTGCGCCTCATCCAGCGCAAGCACCCTCTCCTCCATGCTGTCCTTGGCTACCTTTAGCCGGGCAAAGAGGATGTCTTGGGCAGCCTCGGTGTCAGCCAGCTGGGCACGCAGGTCCTTCAATTTTATGTCCTTCTCGACCTCCTGTCGGAGAAACTCAGACACGGAGATGATCATCCCCGAGACATCCTCCATGGTCTCCTTGATCAGCTGCGATATACAAGGTAAGCTGTTAGTCGAAATTCATTTTACACAAAGTCAAGATTTTGCAGGTTCTGATCTTACCTCGGCCGTGGGCAACGCCATGCGCTACCTGAAGTTGTCCAGGGTGTTCCCCTCCTGGTGGAGTGCATACGACTCCAGGATCTTCGTCGTGCCTCCTTCCCGCGGCTTGTACATATCCTTCATGAGCCTGAAGGTTGGCTCGGGCGTGCACGGAAAAGGGCTCCTTGACATGTCCTTCGCCAAGGAGGATACGCCCGTTGGGCCCTGAGCTGGGGGAGGGTCGTCAGGCAGCTGATTGTTGGGACCCGCAAAACGGAGTCGAATCTCTGCTGTGCTTTACCTGTACTAGTCCCTGGATTAAGTAGCTAGTACACACAGAGAGTCACATAATTATTACAAAGTAAATTATTAAATCAGAGTCACATAATTATTACAAAGTTTAGGCTCCATGGCCTAGCAGCGGAAATTCAAATAACATAGGCCAACTCGATGGAAAACCCAACACAACTCTACATGCATGTCTGAAGTAATGCGGTCCTAGACGTCAGACTAGTCTTCATCCTGAACTCCTTTGGCAAAATCTCCGTCTTGATACACCTCTTCATCGGCGTCGCATCCTGCTCGTTGGAATGAGCAGCCTCACATAAAAGGTGAGGGTGAGTATACTTTATACTCAACAAGTAAGGCTGTCTAAATGCAACTGAGGCTAACAAAGAAAGGGTAAGGGTTTATTTGGCATAAAGCCAGTTTTTTTTCTAAGATTTTGCAAAATGATTTGAAATGTGTTGAAAAAGACAAATATTTGAATTATTTCTTTGAAATTTCGACCTTAACCGGTTTTGCCCATACCTGGCTACTCACGGCACCCACCGTACAACACCCTCATCGCTCATAGCACCTACTGTGATGAGAAAAACCAAAACACATGACCGCAATCATGGTTTTCCTTTAAAACACCATTTTGAAAACAAAATATAAGAAGTACCAATGAGGCGGCTCCCCGTCGTTCGTCCTTGACCGTGAACACGGTTATCATGATAGTTTTACACTCTGCAGAGGTTGCACGCTTTACCCATGAGAGGTGGTTTTCCTGGGAATCACCCAAAGGAAAAGAACACCACATGGTCTTTAACCAACATTCCCCTAGCCTAGCACTCCCTCTAAGGATTCCACCACAGTGCTAGTTACTCTAGTTGGCTGAAACCCCCTCTTGAGCCTACAGAACAGCACCAACTGCCTACTCCACCGACTGGAATGCCAAAACTAGGAGTCCAAAGGGTACTCAATCAGGGCTTTCCTATACAAGCACTCAATGGTCGCACTATTGTACTTAGCTCATCTATCTCAAGGAATCGGTCCTTAGGGATCAGGGTGGTTCCCACACTGGGCCCGAATCTCGTGCATGTTGCACCATCCTTGCAACCATCCACCCTGATCAGGTTTTGCAAAATATTTTTTCCGATAGCACGCATTATCAACTAGCCCATTTGCAAAGAAATGACAACACCAATTGTCCTTTTAAAATCACATGATAAATTGGTAATTAATGGTAACAAACAAATGATCTTGTCATCTACAATGAGCATTACTAAGCATGAGCAAAACCTAAAACAAGGTGCAGCAATACTTTAACAAATTTTAATAACCTATGGCAGCAAGGGATATTTTATAAGATTTATTTATTGATGGGAATTTAACTAAGCAACTAGGTAATTAATGTTTAATAATTAACATACATGCTAATTGTTAAATTCTAGTAAAACATGTTTGCAAAACATGGGTTCAAGGGTTCAACACTTGCCTTGATTGACGAAGAGAGTAGGGTCCTCCGCTGCGTTGGAATTGAGACCCTCAGTGATCAAATCTAACGTACAAGAATTAAATAAATAAATACAAGGCGAAAGAAAAATCAGAAATTGATATGTGTGCAAATGCATATGAAAAATTACAGAGTAGTAGGTCTTGATTTTATAAACATATTATAATTTATTCACAATTTTTGGAATTATAAAATTAAAGATATAAAATCATGAAGCAATACTGTTTATATTAATTAGAAAACAAGTTTTCGGCTTGGGCCAAGGGAATGGCCTCTGGCTGCTTGGCCGGCTCACCAGCATAGCCCACGTGGCAGGGAGTGTAGCCAGCAAGGGCGGCCCTGGCTGCGCTGTGCACGCAATGGTCACCGCTTTCGGCGCGGTGTGTGCAAAATGAGGCACTGGCTCGGTGGCGATCGGCCAGACGGAGTCAGCTCAATGTGGCTGTGGCTCCAATGGAGCGGCAGCAGCCAGCAGCCTTGGCACGGCATGTGGTCCAGCGCTTGATCGGTGGCGGCCCACGCACGGGTGGCTGACGAGCGAGTCCCGCCTGGTGGTGACCTGGCAAAGGAGAAGGGCGGCCGTGGTGCAGGGACGGTGGCTTGGTGCGACGGCAATGGCGAATGATGGCACGACAGTGTCAGCCGAGAGGAGGAAAAGGGAGAGGAGGTGGGTGCGATCCTTGGGGTGGCGGCGGCTCGCCGGGAGGAGGTTGGCGGTGAGGGCGGCGGCGGCAACAGCGGCGGCGGCGGTGTGACACGGCGCGGTTAGCCGGCAGCAGGGGGAGGGCGGTAGCGGGTTACCCGAGTGAGGCGGCGGCGTGGGGAAATCGGGAGCAATGTCGGCGGGGCGTGGCGACGGGAAGCGTGCCCTGGCAGCGTGGCCAGCTGTGGGAAAGGGAGAAGCGTGCTGTGGCGATGACGGCCGACGACGTTCTGGCCAAATTGGCCGCGGGGCAGCGTCCTAGTGGTCCTTGCGGTGCTAGAGGAAGGAGGAGGGAAGACTACCTCCCGGCGATGACGAATCGACAAAGACCGGTGGCGGTAGCCATGAGGACAGCAGTCGCTTCGGTGGCGAAATTCGGCGAACTCGGTCTACGATTCCTCCGGCCGAAGGGTGGGATGAGTTCAGAGAAAGGAGAGGAAGGATGTCCTTGGAGGATTTGGCCAAGAGAGCTTACCCGGCGATGAATTCCTCGGAGAGGCAAACGTGAGGGAGGTGGCTACGGCTGGGGCTTATATAGGATTTTGGGGACGAATTTAGGGAAGGGGGAGGATGATTTGGCAGGAAGAGATCCCCTGGGATCGTGGGAACCGATTCCACCATGAATTAGGGGATTTTGAGGAGGTTTCCATAAGGGGGGAAGAGGAAGGTCCCTCTCTGTCGTTTGGACAGAGAGAACCGACAGAAGATCAATCAGGGGAAGAAGGAAAAGGAAGAAGGAAGAGAGAGGAAAAAGAAAAGGGGAAAAGAAAAGGAAAAGAAAAGAAAAATAGGTGGGGTCCACTTGCAAGAGAGGCAAAATAGGAAAACTAAAGCTCCATAATTTATTTATCTAAATTTTAAAATACAGATAAATAATTGTTTAGAGATTAAAATGCAAAGTAGTATTTAACAAATGTAAAATTAGTAAAATTAATATTAACCCCTAATTTTACCCATCAAACCCTTTTGCAAAATTTAAAAACATTTGCAATTAGATTTTTGAAAATTTATTTTACAAAGATTTTTAATAAGGAACATACTCATTATTAAATGTTTTTAAATTTTTAAAAATTTCATGCCATGCAATGCATATGATTTTGGTTTTGAAAAATAAGGATGTTACACTGATCGGCCTCGACTCCCCCTGCCTTGCCCAGGAGGGCCTTTTCCTCCCTGGGCTCCGCCACGTTGCCCGGGGAAGCAGCTTCTTCGTGGGCTTCTTCTTCCTCCTCCTCCTTTAGGACACCAGGCTGCATTGCACCTGGCGACGGCGACTCATCGTCACCTGACCCCTCGCAAATCGGCTCCGCCATGATTTGGCGACGGCGACTCATCGTCACCTGACCCCTCGCAGATCGGCTCCGCCATGATTCCGCCATGATTCGGTGAGGGCCTTTAAATACATTGTCAGCGATTTCCTCCAAGAGTTTTGCGGTTTCACAGTCTAGAAGATTGTCAATCTCTTCCCGGAATTGGTGCTCGCGCGTTGGAGGGCAAGGGTGTTAGAATACTAAAGTTTACTGTAAAGCGCAAATGCTTCAGGGACATACCTTCCTCTGGAGCCTCGCTCGCTTGGCCTCGGTTGACGCCACATAGCCAACGGCCACCTCCTTGACGCACCGGGCTGTTGCCTTAGACGCCTTTGCCATCTTCGGGTTGACGTCATCCATGTCGACCTCCGAGAGTGTGGCTAGAGCCTCGGGCTTCTTCCCGGCCACCATGCACTTCTTGGGCGGCGGTGGGTTGATGTTGCCGCCTACCTCCTGCTCGCCCGAGCCCTTCTGCCCGGCACCGCTCGGCGCACCGGATGGGGAACGGCCGAGTTGCTTCATGATTTTGATATTCAGCCACTCCAGTTCGAGATCTTCCCTTAGCCTTGCGTTCTACTCCCACAGTAGAGGCAAACGCTCACCCTCTCGGGCTTGATCCGCTTACTGATATAGAAGAGCTACTCGTTCAGGGTTAGAGCGCTTAAAATTCCTCCACCAAAGCTTGATGTCACTCACCTTGGCGTGATCTTGGTACTCCAAGTGTCGCATCTTTGGTCGGGGCCGAGTTGGGGCCGATGCCCGGACAGGGGCCGCTGCCCAGGCTGGCACGACGAGGCGCGCCGCATCGACTGTACTACGCTTCGCAGCCCGACGCGGAGACCGCCGGCCTGCCGGCTTGGCACCGACAGTCGAGGAGGCCACGCGCCTTCGATGAGCGGGCTTCTTCGTCACCCCCTTGGCCCCTTCTCCTTCCCAGGCACGGCGGGTGCGCCCAACTCCGCTATCTTGCCCTCGATCATGCTGATTTCCTGCATGGGCAAAGAAAAAAGGCGAAGAGTTAGTAAGGTCATCCGTTCTGGACTTATGCGCTTCAAGTTCAGGCGCCTTTCATCCTCGGAGCGCTCCAAGACATTCTGAGGACACTCCACCAATTCCTAGGCTTCGTCTTCCTTGGAGTCCTTGCTTCGAGGCACTCAGAACAACTCGGAGACGCTCTCCTCGACCCACCTATTGGAGGGCGCTACAAAAAAGGAAAACTTTGAATCGGACAAGAAAAGGAACGATACGGGCCTGCAGAGAGGCCAAGTCCTGGGACATAAATGCATTGTCGTCGCGAGTGAAGTCCTGCCGCCCGTTGACCTCGTAGAATGGGCGATCCCCTCGTCGCAGGGGACTGATCCGTTGCGCAATGTAGTGCTGTGCAATCTTCTTCCCAATCAGCCCGAGCTCCATCAGTGCCGCTATCTTGCTGATGAGGGCACTCTCCTTTGGCTGGACCTTAGGGCGCGACGCGGCCTTCCCCTTCTCCAGAATGGCGCCGAGGAAGGCAAGGGAGCTCTCCGAGCCCTTCGAGGCATGAAACCACCAGCTTGCCCACCCCGAGATGGAGTCTTTGAGGTGGAAGATGGGGTAGGCAAACGGGGCGATGGTGTGCAAACGGGAGTATGCGCACCCTACGGGCTGATCCGAGTGATAGAAAATCCCATAGTACTGCAGGAATAGGCTCGCTGTCAACAGCGAGCCCAGGAAACCTTCACATAGGTGTGTGAAGATGGACATCATGATAAAGTAGTTCAGGTGCAGATTGATTACCTCCACCTCGCACTGCGGCAGGAGCGATGTGACAAATTCGCTCTCCGACACCCGCACTGTTGATAGTGTAGAGTTCACATAACACGAACTCCTCATTGTGGGGTTGCGGGTGCAGATCGTCTCTGGGACGGTGCCACATCCCGGCGTCGAGATGGCCCTGCTCCTCGAATTCTTGCAGCCACGTCGGCATGATTTGGGTCTTCCCCAGGATCGCCATGAGTTCCAGTGAGAAAGGGGGTGGATCGAAAGCTAGGGCTTGCCGGTGGGGACGAAATTGATGAAGGGGTAGAAAGCGGGAGACAAAGGGTTTTCGGCACAAGAGAGACAGGGAGTGGGATATGAAGGGTTTTTGGCGCAAGAGGGTGAAAGTGACGGATCCTTGCTTCCCTATGCCTATTTATAGATGTGGAGCAGTAAAGGGCAGGAAAGGACGCGTCTCAAAGTGTGAAACGGCAAAAAACCGCTATATGACGCTCAACGGTTCGGCTTCAGAAACTGCTCCTATTATTGCGTTCCATGTCCAACGGTTAATAAATTCTAATTTATGACCATTAATGAAAACTGCCTCTAGCGCTTGCTACCGGCACGCAGTGAGGATCGTACCCGCTCGAGTTGATGCCCGGTCCAGGCGTGACATGTCCAGTGGCGTGATCATTGCCCAGCTCTCGCCTATGAGGTGTTGGATGCGGCCGCAGAACAACTACGCTGCCAGAATCAATCCCCTTATTTTGGTTTAAAAGCCTCAAGAGGAAGGCCTTGCCAAGTAGTTTTTCACTTGAGCCTCGGGGGCTAGCTGTCAGGGATTCGTTAACTGCCCATGGGCCGAAACTAACCCCAGCAGCTCTGTAAATTGGCGAGTGCCTTAGTTCCTATTCCCAAGATAGCCCAGTCCGGGCAAAGTCCTTGCCCGGAGCGGTTTTTCCCTAGGGAGAGACTAGGTGCTGCCTGGATGGGGTTGTCAGGCTCGCATTGACGTCAGCGTCATGCCTTGCTCAGGTTGGGCAACGTCGTGATACCCAGAGCGGTCTCACTTGCCCGGACACCGGCGTAACCAAGTGGCCCATTATAGCGTGCCACATGGCCACATTTCCCACGATGTGGAGCCGTTGCCAATGATCCGTGCGGTTCACACAACGACTGCATGTGCAGCGCGCCGTCGGTTTCCTCGCTCGCAGTCCACGCAGCCGCCTCCCAGAGATTCAAAATCGACGGTTGAGGATAGGCCCTATAAATACCTATTTTCGATCATGTAAAGCATGTTTTCCCACATCGAGCCAATCATCAAGCTCATCAACATACATTGTAGCCTCACATTTCGTAATACATGCACACTAGAGTAGGGCTGTTATCCTTCCTAGGAGGCCCGAACAATGATAAACCCCTATATCTTGTCTATTTTCAACTTGCTCATACTAAGAAGTCTTCAACATTTCCAAATGCCACACTTTAGTGAAAGGGGCTTTCAAATCCCTCAATCGACAAATAAGCTCGACAGAGAATCCGGTTCCCAATCGTCGACAAGTATCCTTATGATATTTGCACCAATGGATTAAGCGATCATCAAAATTGGTTGTAGACTTCATCACTCACCACTTAACACTCACCATAGGGTACTTTTTAATAGTAGAGATCGTTGGGCCCTACCAACCTGGTAGTTGAGAAAGTTCAAGTCTCCTAAAATTCATCCCTAAAATCAAATTTAGAGATCTCTCATGATTTTATAGGGGATGCCCTACTTAAATTTTGCTCTAATAGTCAATCTTCAAATACATCCTTTAAAATTGCATCTACTAAGTGAATTGTAGGCTCATTTATAAGTGGGAACGAACCAATTTAGAGGATGCTTAAGCTTACACTAAATATAGGGATCAAATTCTGTTCTCTAAATTTAGGGAATGGGATCGATCGTGCGTCTCTTGTTTCTCTATTCCCTTTGTTAATTGCTTGTCCAGTAGATGGCTGGCCGGCCGGCTATGTTCATTGTGTAGTTTGAACATGAGCCTGCTCTTATGTAACTATGGATATTTATAAGACGTGTAAAGTGAATATATATGAATCCGTTCAGTGATCTCTTGCCCCTTCATATAAAGAGCTCGTTATAGATTTTTAATTATACTTCACGTAGACAAGAAAAGCCGTCTTTATGGATACGTATAATGAAAATTTTGAAACTCTAGTTATCCATATCTTATAAAGCATTTAGATTGGATATATGAAAATCACACACACACAGATATATGAAAATCACACACACACACACATTCGTCTCGAAAAGACTTCCGCAATACTCTGTTTGGTCATAAATATATGTCATTTTAATTACATGTAAGTCAAAGTTTTGAAACTTTAGCTATGAATATTTTTGAACTATTTAGATTGAGTACATAAAAATTATATAGATATATTTGTCTCAAGAGTACTTCTATATCATAGTACTTTTAGTGTATTTTATAAATGAATTGTGATAGTTATTAGTGATTAAAGGTGCATTGTGGAGACCGTACCAATACCTAAAAAGATGATTATTTGTGACCAGAAAGATTATTATAAAGGACAAAATCCCTTTTGGTCCCTGAACTATGGGCATTAACATGTTTTCGTCCATAAACTGTAATACCGAGTAAGAGTGGTGTCGGGACCCCAAATTAAGCAACTTGGTGACCCTCATGCTACACCAGCCTAGAATCAATTCCAGTACGCATAAGTGACATCGTTAGCGTATATCATTATAATATTTCGTAACGGTGATGGTAATTATTATAGATCATTACAAATAAGAAGCAAACTACGCAGGATTGAATAAATAAATCTATTAGAGTACTTATTGCAGCATAGCAAAAATAATAAAGATAAACTCAAAAAAAATGTCCCATCATGGGCCACAAGCATCTGACTAGAAAGCACGTCCAGCTACTCGCCATCTTGAATGAACTTCTACTTAAACAGTGGTGAGAATTCTTCAACTTTTTGTCCTGTCGGATGGAATAGACAACCCACAAACAGAGTTTGCAAGAATGAGTATAGACAAATACTCAGCAAATCACATAGTGGAATGATGCATTTCTAACATTTATATGCAAGTTTTGTACAACAGAATGGTTGACGGTTATTTTGCATAAACAAAATTTAACGAAGATGTAATAGAATAATAAATTCCAAAACAATTGAATAAAACATTTGATAAACCTAAAGTTGATCATAACTATTGGCACAAAGCCAAATAACCTGCACCCAGCAGTCCATGTGATAACCAACCATTAGCATTTAAAAACATTATACCTTCCACAAGTATAACCAAGCATAATCCATAACCGCGGACACGACTATTTGAATAGTTTATTAACACTCTACAAAGGGTCTACATCTTTACTCTAAGATACTCATATCTCAACCTATGGTCAGGAAGGAGACACTCGTGACCTAACAATTATGGGACTAAACGTTAGCATGTGTCCCTCTCATACCTACTGTGCCATCTAAAGCCAAACATCTGGATCACTAGGATCACGTAGTAGCACAACAACATTGATTGGATGATGACCCTCATAAGCAGCACATCTCCCCCAAATGTCCTGATGCATGACCACATTTTCTAACTTGCCTTAAGGTGCCACAAACTAATACTTAGTAGCTTAACTGCCAGATTTAACTAAAGTTAAGCTCATGTTTTGTATCGTTTTAGCCTAGCAATGCTTTTGCAATATTAAGTCCTTAAGGGTAACTAAGACAAGACTTTCTTCTAAATTTGCCTCATAGCCAAGCCACTCAGGCTCCACCCACATAACAGATTCACTTGTCTTAGTCAAAAACACCACCAAGTTATTAATACGTTGCAACACATGACATCTTCTACACAAGAACAACACATGCATATCCATATGGAGCAACATATGTTTCCCTCACATAAAAGTAACATATGCAATTACTCTCAATTCCATATCTCTGTTTAGTCAAGATTAATTATTCCTTCCAAGTACATGTATGACTAAGTAGACTAATAATGACAACCAACCCACAAATATCATCATTATCTACTTAAATGATGATAATCTAGGTTACAAAGGAATATCTGGTAATACAATATTTCAAATGAGGGTAATAACCAAATTGGAGTAACTAAGTTTCCAATTAAATATAATAAACATAGAAATGTATAATTTAAAAATGAAACAATTTTAATTATAGATAGGAGCAACAAGATCAAAAACTGCGTGTAGCTTGCCTTGCCAATCGTACTCTTGACCTGTAGAAAAATATTCTCCTGACACACCTTCCAAAGCAATCGTTTTTCCACATAATATATAGTAAATAGAAAATAAAAGTACAAACAGCAAATAAATATATTTTAAAAAATAAATACAATTCATAAATAGGCAGATCTTATTTTTTCTGAATTTTTAGCCACTTGAATAGGTATTTTTGGATTTCTAGATAAAAAGATATGAATTTTACAAGTTTTATCCTATTTTTAAAATAATTAAAATAATTTCTAGAATTAATTTTCTATTTTTAGAAAATCCCCCTGCCAGAGTCCAGACTAGCCACTGGGCCCCGCTTGTTAGTCTCACGGCCCACGGTAGACTCAACCCACAAGCGCGCTTATGGTACACCCTGCGTCCACATGGCATATGGGACCCACATGTCCGTGACATGGTCCACCACGGACTTGGCCCATCGGACCGATCCGGCCCAAACTGGACTGCTCCTACACCGATTCGATCCACCCGATCCAGATCCGACCACCACGAACGCTCCACGTCATAGCACCGCTCCAGCGACCAAGCCACACGACGATGCCCGACCAAGATGATTCAAGACCTAACTCCCAAGACAATCTGGCGCGAGCTCCGATGAGCTCGCGCGAACCCTTCAGACCACCAAACTCCATGCTCCTAGGCTCTAGGGGTTGCTCGCAATATCACCAACTCACTGGGACATGCGGCCTTTGCTGGCAAGCCACGGCGCTGAAAGGCGGCGGTGCTCCACGGTCTTCACACAACTAGACGCTATGAGTCTTCCAAGCCTAAACTAAGCACGGATTCAGAATCTAGCGACTACCAAAAACCTTACTACGGGAACACGCAGCTTTGGGGACCTCTAGTTAGCTCCAGTGACCTCCAACTGTGGAGGCGACGCACGGTCTCAACGGCGAGATGACTCTCCGGCGACGACTCTCCGGTGCTCCCTACGGCAAAAGCATTTCACCACGGGGATCACGAAGACGAAACACACCTCTGGACAAAGAATCGAAGGCTAAGACTCATCGGCAACAGTGGAATTGCTTGCCGGAGTTCTCGACCCCAAAACCTTCCACAAGCTCTCCTCAGCGACTCCGTCCACATCGGCTCAAAGCGACGCTGGCTATGGGATCAGGGAATCCTAGCGCAGTGGGTCAGGGGTTTAAATAGCCCTGGGAACCCTAAGTTGGCTAGGACACCAAGGCTCGGCCTGTGGCGGCCCAACAGCTAGCTCCGAATTGGACGCGGAGACGACAACTGCGGCGGCGGCGAGATCCAACGGCTACGATGTGGCCACGTCACGTGAACAGGCGCCCAAGATCCAAGGTTACCAATTCGCTCGATTAAGTGTCATTCGACAATGCTAACGCACGCAGTTCAGATTATCCATCGCACCCCTTCATGAAAAAGAAAACAAAACCCTTTTCCTCTTTTCTAAAAACCAGATTAATATTTTCTTAGGTTTAAAAATACCAAAACACTTTGGAAAATTTTGAGAAAATTTTTGAAAATCCTCTGAAGCATTTTGGACATTTGATTCAAATGTGTAAAAGATTATAGTCGCACTGAAAAGCCAAGTTCTCTGCCATTGAATTAGCAACATAGATAAAATAGGATCTTAGATACTATCAACGCCCAAAAATTAATAGAATTACATCACACGATCTTGACAAAACATTGAACTAGCAAGACATCAAAAGAAAGATTTTATCCCCCATTAAAAACAGTCAAATGCCAAAATGAACAGATCTCATTAAATTTTACTAAGGTTAAAAAAAGAGCGGCCCTAATCATGATGGCAAAATTGTCATTTTTTTAGCAGAAAAATTTATCAAGCACTGTTCATTTTTATTTTTCCTATTTAATCATTTTAAAACTTTAGGTTAATTAGAAAATGTCTTTTTAATTACTTTTGATTGCAGGAAAATTATAAAATTAATTAATTTTAATTATTTAGTGAAAAATAAAGTATTTTGAACTCACCAAATTTTCATGATGTTACAAGTGGTCTCTCAAAATCGTTGAACAATGGTATTTTGACCGAGTCAATGGTAGCTTTCACTAGTCAAATATGGTTTACCCAAAGTGTTATGTGTGTTTTGACATAAAAATATTTCACAAAATATAAATTAAACTATATATATTTAAGTTTCTTATGATCACATAATCTCAAAGTGATTTTCCCTTTTTAAATTTTACACAATTATTTAGCATTTTCATCTATTTTCAAGACTACATGAAATGCTATGTCACATCCTAAAATTTGGCAAGTTCAAACTATTTTGTTTTACCCTAATAAATTGAGAAAAACTTAATTCATAATTTTCCTAGAATTAAAAACACCTAAAAAAAATTTTATAATTAACCAAGAGCACTAAAACAATTTAATAAGATTATATACTCATGAATAGTGCTTGAAAAAAATTTCCTTGGTTCCAGATGCTTTAGAGTATTTTAAGAATTTTTCCAGATTTTTCTGAAGTGATTTGGTATTTTTAATAAATAGAAATCATTAAACAACATTTCTGTAAATAGATAAACGGTGGCCTAGGCGTCTGTGCTGTTCTAAGGCTCTTCGACCCTATATAAAGGTTGGGATGGCTGCACTAGGGTTCATAGAAGCCGCCGCCGCCACCATCAATTTAGACCGAGGAGGACGGAGTCGTTGGGAATCGCCAAAGGGGTGATTCGAGTTTGCAAACTCCGACGAGTAATTGCACTGTCATTGGTGAGCTCTAAGCCCTGATTCTTGGTCCATAGTTTTCTTTCGTCCTGGCGATGCTCACCATGGGTTTGGTCAGGCGAAAGAAGCACCAAAGAGTCGTCGCTGTTGACGTTTGTGTCGCCACCACCATTGGAGCTTGCTAACACCATCTAGAGGGTTTCGGCTTCGCGCATTGCGTCGGTAAGCCCTCTGGTAATCTCTAGATCTTGATTCTGGGGTCGATCGAGATCGGGAGGTTTGTAGATGGATTTTCCTTGTTAACCGAGAGCCACCACCGCTTCGCGTCGCCTGGCTCGTCACCGGTGGTCGCTGGAGGGGGTTTGTGGTCCCAGTGAGTGCGCAAGGTCAAGAGCCACCCGTAGAGCCAAACCGCGTGCGATTTGGTAGGGGGGAGAGTAGAGAAATGGAAGGAGAGTAGATGTTTGAAAGAGATGGGAGAGGGGAGCTGACATGTGGGGTCCACTAGTGGAAAAAAATATAAATAACACATGTAACGCGACGTGTTCGTCTACCCATGCAAAACTGGCCACATCTGCATCCACATCAGTGGAAACCTACTTGTTGACTAGTCAAGGGACCAAAGTGGCTCGGTTTTGTTATTTCAGAGATCGATATCACCCAATTTTGCATGTTAGGGACCAATTTGGGTCAACACGAAAGTTTAGGGACCAAATCGGCACTTTTCCCCCTAAAATTGTTAGGACACAAATATATATTGTAGTTTGGATTTTCTAAAATATTTTTTATATAAAAATGCATGTAACACTTAGTCAAAGCAAGGTCGAAGGACAATTGTTGAATGGTATTGACATTAGAGGGACCACTCTTATTGGTATTGCTGTTTAGGACAGAAATCTATAGTTCAGGGACCAAAAAGGAATTTCCTATGAGAAATCTTTGTGAGTTTCTTTATAAATAAAATAAATATTAATTAATTGTCAAATCACATTTTAGAGAAATGTCCATACTTAACATTGGAAATTTCTACGGCAACAAGGAATGGCTCATTGTGTTTTCGAAGAGACGATTTTCTACTGGTACATGCGGTCACAACCATGTTGCCTCGTTAGATCTCACTTCGAGATCCGTGCACAGTCCCACTCTGGCAAAAAAAAAAGAATCACAAATATTCTAAATTCTTACGCGAGTTTCCTCTCACCTCATCCTCTCTCCTCCTCCTCCCGTGGCCAAGCCTAACCTTGTTGCCTACCCTCCTAGTACTCTAATCACAGCACCAGCGGGCATGGCCACCGCGCCACACCATGGTCACACTACAGCACAAGTAGCGTGGTCGTGGTCGTGGTCGTGGTCCTGCTAGGGCTCAGTTGAACAGTGACAATGTGACTTAAGGCATGAACGCTGCCTAGTGAGCTTCTCGGTGGTCGCAGCCAAGGGGTGATGTCGCCAATGGTGGCCGGTGTGGGGAGCTGACCAGCTAGGCCGAAGGGGAGAGAGGAGAGTGAGATGAGGAAGGAGGACTAGATTAAAAGATTTCAAAACTACAAAGGGTTTTATTTACAAAAGGTGAATGAGAAGGTGTGGCAATGCACAAATCTCCAAATGGGATCCAATGGAAACTAACATGTCCTATCCTAGTAGAACATTTGTATCTCTGTTAATTAAGGGCGTGTTTGGATGCACCATACCATCCTTGATAAGGTCTTCTAATGTTTGGTTCAACAATGAGTTACGAGATCCAGTATGTGATGGTCCTCAAAAGGTAATATTCCCCTCATATGTCGACCCATCTTGTCTGGCTCGAAACATTGAAATTGGCTTGTCTAGCACGAGCTGTGTTCTTGGTGGCAACTCAGGTGGTGTCGACGCCGATAAGGATGGCCGACACCAGAGAAGACTGAATGATGGCCAGAATGGGTTTGCCCCCCTCTAAGGAATTCGATGGTGGTGGCAGCAAGGGCAATGACGGACCATGGTGATGGCAAATCTGAAATAGACGGTGGGGCGACGGCATGCTGGGGAAGTCCAACATGCACACAAGCATGACGACGCCTAGTGGAAGCTATTGATGCCGTTGTTTTGGCTTGGGATTGGCCGACGGCGAAGAATGGATGGCCTACACTAGAGAAGAAGGTGAGTGGTGGCAGTTTTCCATGATTCATTGAAGAATTAACATGGGGAAAGTGCAGAGGGATTGATGTGGTTCACGTGTGTGTAAGGAATTTGATAGAAAATCATTGACGGCAAAGAATTGATGGAGGCAGCGAGTTAGGGAGTGTTTGGTTGAGCCATCCTAGACGGTTTCATCTGGGATGGTCTCATTTTTTGTTTGGATAGGATAGCCTGGACAAACTTATCCCGGTTGGCTCCATCCCTGCCTAGTTCTCCTCCTCGATCGGCCTCGTCCAGTCCCGAGCCAAGGAATCGTCTCGTCCACCCGCCTCCACCCCGCAGTCCAGCACCCCGCCTCCACCCCGCCTCCACCATGGGCTAGCCCGCAGCCCCTCCTCTCCCCCGCCGGCCGCCTCCTCCCGCCGCCCCTCCTCCCGCCGCTCCTCCTCTCCCCGCCGGCCGCCTCCTCCCGTTGCTCCTCCTCTCCCCGCCGGCCGCCTCCTCCCGCTGCCCCTCCTCTCCCTGTCGGCACCGCCCCTCCTCTCCCCTTCCTCCCCCTCACCAGATCTACAAGAAGAAGGTAGTTTTTTTGATTTCTTGGTTTGTGCTTTGCAATCTTAGGAAGTGCTTAATCTAGTTTCTTGGTTGGTTTGTGCATTATGACAAGGTTGCTTCCCGCTGGCGCCACCCCTTCTCCCCTCCCTCCACCGCGTGGCCATCTCTCCCAAATAGATCTACTAAAAAGAAGGTTAGCATTCTTGATTTGGTGCATTCTTGATTTGCAACGGCGAATCGCTAGCTATGTGTCGCCGGCTTCACACGATTCTTTGGGATAGGGCGAGAAACTGAAGAAGCCGTCTCTTTTTGTGTCTCCAATTGGAAGCTGCATATGTATGATTTGCCTCCTGTGTATGAGCAGTAAACTGAGGAGAATTCCAGCAGTCCAATAATATGTGTATGAGCAGTGACACAGTAAATGTTACTGTACGTGTGGAACCAAACACTCCCTCTGTCACCAATCCATCCCTCATCCATACGTTCCATCCTAAAAATCATGCTGGATAATCAGGGATGGCTCAACCAAACACTCTGGCCGCCGTCGTTGGAAGAGACGAACATGGGGCTTGTCTAGCACGGTCTAGAACCAACTTATCCAACCATAACCAAACAAGCTACCAGGACTATCCTATGCCTCATGAATGCAGTCCATCTAAAATCTTGTCCTGGATGGTCATGGACCAAGCAACCAAATACATCCTAAGAACCTGAATCACACCATCCTTCCTTTTGAGGAGAGGTTTGTTTGTTTGGTTTGAAACTCCGATAGTTCCGATTCAAATAGGAGGAGTACGCTATGCTACCGTGTCTTGGATGATCATATACATACAGACCCTAGCGTCTCATGAATCATGTAAAATAATGACCCAAAATAGTTTAAAGAGTAAATTGCACTACAGGTCCTTAAAGTTGTCCCACATTTCCACTTAAATCCAAAACTTCTAAAACCGGATATTTGGGCACGTAAAGTTGCATTACCGTTTTAATTAGGTCCAAAGTGACATGGAGAGGGTGGTTTTAGTGACATGAGCTACTTAATTAGTATAATATGTGGCCACCAATGGTCACGTGGCATTCTAAATCCTACAAAAAGTGGACTCAAACGGAGAATTCTCAAAAATCTAAAACAAATCCTAAAATTCTAAAAAAACTCTAGAAAACCATAAATTTCTTTGAACAAAATCAAAAAAACATAAAATTCCAAAAACCTTAAATATTTTCTAAAATTCATAAAAATTAAAAACAATTATAAATTTGTAAAAATACAAAATCCTAAAAGCCATAGAAATTACCAAAATTTGTATTGAAAACTTTGAAAATTCCTAAAAATTTTATAAGAAAACCTATTTATAGTTTTCTATGACTTTTAGGATTTTTTATGGATTTAGGATTTTCTAAGTTTTTACAATTTTTTACTTTTTGATGAATTTATAAAATTATTTATGTTTTTATGAATTTTAGGATTTTAAATAATCTTAGAGTTTTCTTTAAAAAATAGGATTTTTTAGATTTTTACGATTTTTAAATTTTAACTTAATTTTTCTTTGGATTTAGGATGACAAATAACCATTTATGACTACATATTATGCTAACTAAACAACCCATATCATCAATACTGCTCTCTCCATACCACTTTAGAATCAATCGAAACGATAACGTAACTTTGTGTACCCAATGTCGGCGACTGGGAGGCGAGCCCTAGCAGCACCAATGAGCAAGGAAAAGGGGTGCGAGGTCTGGCTATGGCCCTGCCCCGGACGAGGCCTACCTTGTGGCGGATGTCGCCGGCGAAGACTTGGTCCCGACGCGGCTGGCGCGTCAAGACCGGATGGATGGGGACGATGACACGAGTGTTTTATCCTGGTTCAGGCCTCCACTGCAGGATAACAGCCCTACGTCCAGTTTTCATTTAATGCCGAGCTTAAACGAGTACAAGGGGGTGAAGTCCGGGCCTTGGGAAGCCCGGGCTTCGAGTACAATAAGTGCTCAAGGCATCAAGTGTGTGTGTTCTCAGCATTACGGACGCGAGGACTACCGCCGGGAACTAGAGCTCCTACGAGAGTGCAAGTGCTCCTGTTCTACAGTAGCTATTCTCCAAGTGAGTTGTGTATATGCGGAAGTGAAGTTGTCGTTGTTGTGGCCTGCGCGCCCCTTTTATAGGCGCCCGCCACCAGAGTAACGCTACTGGTCCGCTGAATTAGTCGTTGTTTTTTTCCTGCTTGCGTAGCGCATCAATCCACCGGTCAATCGAGTGCAATCCTTGATCACCGCCGGACCGCTACGGTCAAGACGTGTCTTTGCCTATGCGGGCGGTTGAGGGACCGCCTACCACCCGCCGGTCACGCCAGCGCCTCAATACAAGGCGCATTTAATTCTCGATGACTTTAGGGACCCGAAGCGTATCCTGTCCGCGGCGCGTGATGATTTGCCTTGGGTCCTGTCCCTTTGTACCTCGGAAGCCCGGAAGAAGCAAGAGGCCCGAGCTTTCGAGGCGGGGAAGCTCGGGCTCGAGCTTACCAAGCTCGGGCGCGAGCTTGCTGGTCCCGAGCTTGCCTCCTGTGGGGCCGTGGGTAAGTAAGTGGGCCGAAACTCCATGAGCCACATACTTTCCCCAACAGCTAGTCCCCGAGCCTCGAGCGGGATGGTGACGTGCCGCTCAGAGGTTTATCTAGTAACTGCCCTTGGGCGAAAAGCTTGGTTTTTCGCGCGCGCGGGCCCCCACAGCCTCGGCGGGAATCCCAAATCGGCGCGGTTTGCGCGCGCAGCTTCCTTCTCCTCGAGTTCCACGTCTTCCGGCGGACAGGCGATGGTTCGCCTCCCCTCGCCGGTTTATATCAGGTGGTTTCCCTTTTCGCCATTTCTTCTCACGCCTTCCTGTGCTATTCGTGTTTCTTGTGCTATTGCGTTCCTCCGTCTTCTTCCTTTATCTGCCTCACCGCCATCTTCCCTTCCGATCCTTCTCCTCCCGATGGCGCCTTTCACGCAGAGCCTCCTCACTGAGGACGATCTGAAGGGACTGGAAGCCGCCGGCTTCGTCGAGGTCGGCGGGTGGAGGGCGGCCGGCAGAGAGGCGGTTCCTGCGCCCAAGGGCAAGGAGTTCGAACTCTGCTTTGAGCTTTTTGCGATTCATGGGCTCCGGGTCCCGGAGGCCGATTTCGTCGAATCCGTTCTGGCCCAGTGCAGGATCGAGCTGGTGAACCTCAATCCCAACTCGATTCTGTTCTTGACGATCTTCGCGCACCTCTGCGAAGCATTCGTCGGGGTGGAGCCGACGGTCAGCCTCTTCCTCCACTTCTACGAGCTGACCACGACCGGTGGGCACAATACGGTGGGGTGCGCCTACTTCAAGCTCCGCCGCGACATGAAGTCCTCGTACCCGGTGTTCAAGGCCAAGGAGAACGTCGAGGGTGGGCGTCGCGGTGGTACTACGCCGAGAAGCCCGACAACTGTCGATTCTGGTTTGCCAATGTGAATCCCGGGAAGGTGCCGATGCCCCGGCCTACGCTAGAGCCGGCAGAGGTAGCCCTGGCGGCCAAGATTCGAGACTTGGCCGGCCGGGGGCTTAACGGCTTCGAAATTGTAGCCGACTTCACCAGGCACCGGGTGAGCCCGCTGAGGAAGCGGGTTTGCCCTTTCTTCGAGATCCGCAGGTGGGATGACCTCTCCCGCGAAGGCACTTCCCGTAAGTATCCGTTCTTGACCTTGCAGCCTTTTGTCCAAGCTTTTATCCGAACGTGTTTTGTAATGTTCTTCGCCCTTTCTTCTCTGTAGCCTTGCCCCGAGACAACGTGGTTCGGGTCGTGGGACTCCACTTGCCCGCGAGCCACAACGAGCCATCAGGCTCGAGCGTTCACAACGTCCTGGACGAGGTACGTGCCTCTACGGGCTTAGGCGCCCCTGGGGCGGTTTTTTTCGTGAGCTGACGCCCCGCGGCCTATTTTTTGCAGGGGGAAATGAAAGCGGGAGCCGGGCCCGCCTTATCCGGGTCGGCGGCGGTTTCAGGGGCCGCCAGTCCGTCGGCTGGCGGTGACGCGAGCTTGGCCCCCCGCCATGGAAGGGACAAAGCACTCCCATCGACAACCCGAAGAAACCGCGGTCGCTTCGGTCAAGGCAGCTCGTGTATGGCGGCAAAGCGCCCGTGCCGACAAATGCTCTCCACCCAAATTGGCCGGAGGTTCCTGCTCGGGATTCGGCTCGGTCTGCTGGACACCCAAATGGCGCCAAGAGGCGCTTGGTCTTGACGACGAGATGGACGAGGCGGCCGTCGCGGCTGCACGTAAGTCACTTGCGCATGCCGGCATCTCCCGTCCTTTTCCTCTGTTGATTATGGCCCTCGGGCCGATCGTGTTCTAACTCTCCCTTGTTTCTCCAGTCGCGCTGTCCCCCTGCGGGGAGCCTATCCCAAGAACGAGAGGCATGGCAGGGAGAATGAGCTCGCTAAGGGCAAACCCGGCTCCGGTTCGAGGTTCTTCGTCTTCCATTAGAAGACCTGACGGCGCGCCCTCGCCGCGCCAGAAGGTGGAGACCGATCTCGGCCCCGAGCGCCTGGCGCCAATCCGCGTCGAGGGGCGAACCTCGACCGGGTGGCGCCCGATCGACATCCGCGGTGTTCGGGAGCTTTTTGCTAGGAGCAACATACCCGTTCCCCCGCTGGACGCAAGCGACACTCTTCTTCTCGGCTGGAACTGGCCCGTCCGGGTCATCACAGCCGCGAGCATAGTTCCAGTGCGGTTATGGAGCGTGGCTCCGCTGGCCTGCCTCGGTGGATCTCGGCGACGCCATCGTGGGTCGAGCACCACCTTGGGATCGCCACATGGAGTCACCAAGAGGCCATCCGGCCGGCTAGTCCCCGCCAAACGCCGAGGAATGGTCAAGCGAACTGCTCATGGAGAGGACCTCCAAGGTGGATGCTCGACGCAGATCGACTTCCTCCCGAGCCGTCTTCATGTTGTTGATGCTTCTTGAGCTCATGGGGAAGGCCGCCGAGCCGGCTGGAGGCCCGGTCGTGCTAGTGGGAGGAGCGGCCGCCCTGTGGACTTGGCCGAACTCAAGGGAAGGGCGGTAGAGCTGCGAAGACTTGGCCGAACCTGGGGAGAGGTGGCCGAGCTCATGGGAGGCTTGGCCGAGCTGCAGGAGAGATGGCCGAGCTTGCCGGGAGGCGGCCGAGCTCATGGGAGGCTTGACCGGCCTATGGGAGAGGTGGCCGAGCTTGTCGGGGAGGCACTGAGCTCATGGAGGCTTGGCCGGCCTATGGGAGAGGTGCCCGAGCTCGGGAGGCTTGACCGAGCTCACTGGGAGGCGGCCGAGCTGCGGGAGAGAGATGGCCGAGGGGCTGCTGCTCGGGCGACACTGGTCGCCAGTCGCGGCGCTCTCCTCGCCAGGGTGTTTCAGATGCTCGGTGCGATGTCGCGGCCGTGGCGGTTGCTGCGGGGAAGTGTCTCCGGCTTGGTTTTTGTTGTCTTGTGTTTTCCCTGCTTTGGTCCTCCCTTCCTCGCCTATCTTCCGTGCAGATCTACCGCGAACTTGTCGATATGGCTCGCTTGCTTGAGGCTAAGCACGATGTCGAACGAGAGGCCTGCGCATCGGAAGGCACGCTGTGGCAACAGAGCTAACGCCAAGACGCGCCGAGCTTGAGGAAGCTCGCTCGAGCTCAGTCCAGGCGGTAGCTCTGGAGGCCCGGGCCGCAGCGGCTGAGGCGGCCTTAGCTGTGGCGCAGGAGGACGCCAAGGAGGTTTCTTGCCGGTCGCTGGAGGCCCTTAAGGCCGAACGCGACCGCGCCCTTGAATTCGAGGAACGCCTCCGGTCAGTGGAGGCGTGCCGTGTCGCTGAGATTGCTCGTGCGGTGGAGGAGCGCGACCTCCTTGCCGCAGAGCTTTCCCAGACGAAGGTGCGCCAGAATCGCGACAGAGGGTCTCATCAAGACCCACCAGATGCCGCAGGGGAGCCGGAGGTCGCCAATGAAGCCTTACGTCAAAATGCGACCTCCCGGCGAAAGAGAAGGAGCTCGACCTTCGTGGCCAAAACGACGAAGTTGTTGGCGAAGCCGGAAGTTCCGTGCATACCTAAGCCGAGGCCCCTTTTTTTTTTTGTTGGGTGATAATCCGCCCGCCTTTGTAAATACCTTTGATTAATACAGCTTGATTTGTTTTGACTTCTTTCCTTCGTCATTTCTTCGTCCGCCTTCTTCGAATGCCGAACGCCGCTTTGATCGTCATGCCAGTGTCCCAAGAGACATTAGCGTTCGATCTTGAAACAGCCCACGCCGAATCGCTTCCCGACGCCATTACTCCTAGGATCGCTTCGGCTTCCCGGATCCTGGCTATAAAAAGAGACCAATGCGTCGGTCACTTCTTATCCCGGACTCCTTTCTTTCATACCTTTCCCTCTTGCTTTCATGGCTTGTGACCCGGAGTTGGCGGAGCTTTGGGCGGCCTTCGACCTTGCAATGGCCGAGATTGCGGAGGAGGAGGCGCGCGCGACATTGCGTGGTCGAGGCACTGGTTGAAGTCGCTCAGCGTCTTGCGGGCCTTTGATCCGCCGGAGGCGCTGGTCAAGGTTCGTGCCGCGATGTCGCTACCACCGTGGCTTTGGTCGAGGCGGCCCCGGCGCTTGCCGAGGTGGCCGACGTCGTTGTCGGGTTTCTAGGACCCTTCCGCTGGGACTAATTATAATCGGCTTGTGAGCCATCCCAGAACCCCTTTTAATAAAGTTGTTGGTGGTTATCGCTGCTTTTTTTTTGTTTTCTGTTGTTTTTCCTGTATGCAAACGAACGCTAGTAGTCGTATAGGCAAGAAAGGATTGAAAACGTAGTATTGTCCTACCGATCCTAGCCCCCGAGCCATGTCCGAGCTTCTGAGGAGATGCTCGGACGTGGCTTAGAGGAGATCGGAAGTCTTTTGATTGGGAATTTGATCTTGGAAAATCAGCTTTTTAAGAAATCGACCCTTAAAAAATCGACCCCAGCCCCCGAGCCATGTCCGAGTTTCTAAGGGAAAGCTCGGGCGTGGCTTAGAGAAGACCAATTTTTAAAAAATTGACCTTAGCCCCCGAGCCATATCTGAGCTTCTAAGGAGAAGCTCGGGCGTGGCTTAGAGAAGACCAATTTTTGAAAAATCGACCCTAGTCCCTGAGCCATGTCTGAGCTTCTAAGGAGAAGCTCGGGCGTGGCTTAGAGAAGTCCAATTTTTGAAAAATCGACCCTAGTCCCCGAGCCATGTCCGAGCTTCTAAGGAGAAGCTCGGGCGTGGCTTAGAGAAGATCAATTTTTGAAAAATCGATCCCAGCCCCCGAGCCATGTCCGAGCTTCTAAGGAGAAGCTCGGGCGTGGCTTAGAGAAGACCAATTTTTGAAAAATCGACCCTAGTCCCTGAGCCATGTCTGAGCTTCTAAGGAGAAGCTCGGGCGTGGCTTAGAGAAGTCCAATTTTTGAAAAATCGACCCTAGTCCCCGAGCCATGTCCGAGCTTCTAAGGAGAAGCTCGGGCGTGGCTTAGAGAAGATCAATTTTTGAAAAATCGACCCCAGCCCCCGAGCCATGTCCGAGCTTCTAAGGAGAAGCTCGGGCGTGGCTTAGAGAAGACCAATTTTTGAAAAATCGACCCTAGTCCCCGAGCCATGTCCGAGCTTCTAAGGAGAAGCTCGGGCGTAGCTTAGAGAAGATCAATTTTTAAAAAATCGACCCCAGCCCCCGAGCCATGTCCGAGCTTCTAAGGAGAGGCTCGGACGTGGCTTAGAGAAGACCAATTTTTGAAAAATCGACCCTAGTCCCCGAGCCATGTCCGAGCTTCTAAAGAGAAGCTCGGGCGTGGCTTAGAGAAGATCAATTTTTCGAAAAATCGACCCTAATCCCCGAGCCTTGTCCGAGCTTTTGAGGAAAAACCTGGACGTGGCTTAGAGACCGCACACTTTTTTGAACGAAGCTTGTGGTCCTGACTCTGTCCCTTTGCGAGAGGCAGATTGTCGGACTCTAGAGGTATCCCGGGCCTGTCGCAGGTGTTATGCGGGCTTAAGGTATAGGGCCGGAAAGCGTGTGCCCGCACGGGATTTTGCGAGGTGCGATGGATATCGGCTTACCCGTGTGCAAGGGAATCCCGGGGGTTGGCTTCTACGTAGCCGCTACCCTGCCGATGTGTATCGAACGGCCGGGCTTTTTCCCAAGCCCGATCATAAGTTTTGGTCATCAAGGGTTAGCTTGAGGCTCTCTTAGGGAATAGTGGGGTGAACAAAAGGAAACAAGATAGGGGGAATGGAGTATTACGACCTTTGCTCAGGCGTAGAACCTTCGGAGTTGAGCGATGTTCCAGGAGCTGTTGAGGACTCTCCCATCCCAAGATAGCCAATCTTACAGCCTCCCAAGCGTGCGGTGATCTGACCGTGTACGGACCTCCCATCTTGGGGTGAGCTTGTTGACGTGAGCCGTGTTCGAACTCGTCTTAGAACCGGTCGCCCACCGCAGGTCCGGTTCAGATTTTTGGCTGCGTGCCGCCGCAGGGATTGCTGGTATGCTGCCACTCGCAGTAGTGCTTGCTCGCGGCAGGACTCAGATAGGTCGAGGTCCAGCAACCGCTCCTCGTCGTTGTCGATCTGCCCTGCAAAATCAATACGAGCTGAACCAATTCTTAGCTCGGCGGGTAGGACCGCCTCGAGCCAGATACAAGCCTAAACGGGGTTTTGCCAAGAGTCTGATTAGAGGTTGTTCGGCTGCCCAAAGCACGGAGGGTAGTTCTTCTACCCGGTTGTGTCTTTGACTTTCGGCGAGCGTCGTACACTCGGCGCTTAATACCCCGCATGATCTGCCCATTCGCTGTTAATTTGCACCATTACTTTGTGGGTGAGCTACCGGGCTAGGGTGACCTTCATGCCGAGCTCTTCGCAGTAGTCCTGGAATAGCTCGCTTGTAAACTGTGTCCCATTGTCAGCGATCAGCTTACTTGGGACGCCGAACCTGGTCACAATATTGTTCCTAAGGAACCTCTTGGCCGTCTGGGCGGATATGCTCGACACTGGTTCGGTCTCGATCCACTTAGTGAAAGTATCGATGACGACAAACAGGTGTGTGCAGCCCTTTAAGCCTCTGGGAAACGGACCAAGTATGTCCATCCCCCATGTTGAGAATGGCCAGGTTAGCGGGATAGTCTGCAGCTCATATGCGGGCTGGTGGGATACCCGAGCATGATATTGGCAGGCTGCGCAGCGCTTTACGAGCTCTCTTGCGTCGGTCAACGCAGTTGGCCAGTAATACCCCATGCGAAAGGCTTTTCCCACTAGGGTTCTGAAAGAGGCATGGGCCCCGCAGGTCCCGTCGTGAATGTCTTGGAGGAGAAATTTGCCTTCCTCCCGGGTCACGCACCAAGACAAGACGCCGTTAGAACCCCCGGTACAACAAGCCCCGAGTGTCGGTAAGGTCGGGCTTGTCTTTGGGCCGGATTTCACCGTGTCTCTGTGGCGGTGTCCCATGCGCCAAGAACTAGACGAATGGCGCCATCCGTGTCGTCTTTGCTCTAGGAACTAAACGGTACCGGCCGCTTGGGTCGAGGCAACCGTTTTGGGGCCTCCTCCCGAGGGAATAGAGGGCTTTAGTAGGTGCTTTGACGAGCACCCGGCGGGCGGTTTCTTGTGAGGAGCCAAGCTTTGCGAGCTTATCGGCCAAAGCTATTAGCTTGATCGGGAACGTAACACACTTCAAGTTCGTGAAGTGCTTCTCCAAATTCTCACTTCGCCAAGTATCGGGCCATTGAGTCGTCGCAACACCGAAACTCCTTGTTTACTTGGCGACGATCAATCTGCGAATCCCCTTTCATTGTTAGCCGCTTTATGCCGAGCGCGATGCATGCTCAGAGGCGGCTAGGAGGCCTTCAGACTCGCAAAGATTGTTCGCTATGGAAAATGCAGCTGCACTATATGCTGAATTTATTCTCCTTGGGGGGAAATGAGAACAAACCCGCAGCCTGATCGCTCAAATTGGCGCGACCCATCGAATAACATGGTCCAGTGCGCTTCTTGGCTAGCGAGCTTGGGCGAGCCTCCCAGGTTGGCGGGCGGTCCACTCACCAAGAAGTCGGCCATGACTTGGGATTTGATCGCTGTTCGGGGTACGAACTTGATGTCAAATTCACCAAGCTCGACTGCCCACTTTGCGAACCTCCCGTTCGCGTCTGGGTTCCGAATGATGTCCTTTAACGGGAAACTTGTCGGGATAGTAATTGGATGGGCTTGAAAATAGTGACGCAACTTTCGCGAGGCCATAAGCAAGGCGTACAAGAGCTTCTGAACCTCAGGGTACCGCTCCTTAGGCCCGTGAAGTACCTCACTTACGTAGTAGACGGGTTGTTGCTTGCCTCAAGGCCGATCGCTAGTACAAAGACACTTACAACTGCGGGGCAACCGCCAAATAGAGGAGTAGAGCTTCCCCGAGCTTTGGCGTGGCTAAGACGGGAGACTTGGACAGGTAACGCTTTAGCTCGCTAAAAGTGGCCTCGACTTCTTCCGTCCATTCGAAACCATCGTGCTTACGCAGGATCTTACAAAAAGGTGCACTGCGCTCACCGAGACGAGATATGAATCTGCTGAGAGCCGCCATCCGCCCGGTGAGGGCTTGCACCTCCTTGGTGCAGGTTGGCGACCACATATTCTCGATGGCCTCGATTTTCTCGGGGTTTGTCCCGATACTTGCCTTTCCTATCACATAGCCAAGCAACATCCCAGATCGGACACCAAAGACACATTTTTCAGGATTCAGTTTAACTCGATGCTTTCTAAGATTAGCAAAAGTTTCCTGAAGGTCGGTCACATGGTCCCGTGGGACTTTGCTTTACCTCTACGTTGCGCCCTATCTGATCAGGGACCGTCTTCTGCATTAGTCGCTGGAACGTGGCTCCTGCGTTCTTCAGACCGAAAGACATGGTCGTAGCGCGAAGATACCAAAAGGTGTTACGGGCGCTTCTCTTCGTCTTCCGTGCGCCGCGATCCGGTGATAGCCGAGTAGACGCCCGAAGCTCATGAGCGCCGAGTCCGCTGCGTTCGGCCGACCAGCTTGGTCTATGCGCGGCGGGGAAATTGTCCTTAGGGCAAAGGCGTTGAGGTCGCGATGGTCGGCGCGACATTCGCCATTTCCGCCCTTCTTCTTGACGGCGACCAGATTAGCTAGCGGTCGGAATGCTCGACTTCTGGATGAAGCGGCTTGGAGGAGCTTGCTGTTGTTGCTCTGCATGATGTCGGCCTTCCATTTTGGGAACGCCGTAGGGCCTGTCGACGAGCTTTTTGTCGGTCAATAGCCTAGCCTCGTGCTCGATGACCTCCTTGGGACTCCGGGCATGTCGGACGGTTCCCACGCGAACACGCCTGCGTAGCGGGAGGAAGGTGACGAGCTCGAGTTCCTATTTGGACTCGAGGTTGACCTCACGTGGGCGACCTTGGCTGGTCGCCCTCGGAGAGGGGATCGCTTTGGTGGGCTCCTGCGCTACAAGGCCACCTTGGGCGGACGGTGGCCGCTTCGCCTTGGCCGGCCACGCCGAAGCTGTCCGACCATGGCCAAGGCGCTGTCGCAGCCATTGCGCCTTGTGATCGCCTTGATCGTGATGACCCCGTGAGGGGCCGCATCTTCAGCGAAGGCGACCATGGTGGGTAGCCGCCATGAACATGGACACAGGGCGCCCGAGGATGGCGTTAGATGGGAGTTCGAGTCCACCACTCGAAGGTGACGACTCCGTCCGGAAGTTCTGGGGTCCCAAACGCCACAGCAAAGACGACGATTTGCCCGATCGGTCAGAGGGGCGACCCAGGACAATGCCGTGGAAGGGATGGCTATATCCTTGATCTTGGACCGCGGGACTCGTGATCCGCCAAGAACTTGAGCAAAGGATTTATGTCCAGGAGCTCCGCTATCTACCAACACGCGATCGACCGCGTGTTGCCGATGGTGGACGAGCACCACCGGTAGACGCTGGGCCTGGTCATTCCGGGGACAATCATCCCGGAGAAAGTGATTGACTGGTGGGACCACCGCAGGGGTGCGTCCCCGGCTTACCTTTCTCGAGGTGGTAAACCTCCCGGTCAGCGGCCTTAAGCTCACGTCGCGAGCTATAAGCAGAAGCGCCGCCGAAGATCACGGCGACGTGTGCGCGAGCCTCCTGGAAGGCGTCGCCATGGGCGCCCTGAGGCGCCCGGTCGTCCGAAGAACCCATGGTCGGGAGCTCGGGCATGGGCCCGCGCCGGAGAGAAGTCCTCCAACCGCGGCCCATGTCCCGCGGCTAAGCAAGTCATGGCCAGATCGCCGATGGAGGAGGCGATGCGGTTGTTTGGAGGGTTTGCCCCTAGGCGGCCGAGGTCGAGGCCGGGAGCTTGCCCCCTCGGGCAGCGCCCGTTTCCCGCCACCACGGCCGGGCTAGCAATGGAGGTGGCGCTCAGAGGAGCGGGCCTCTCGGGCTCTACCGCTGCGACGTAGGCGGGGGCGGCGGGCTCCTTCTTCTTCTTCTTCTTCTTCTTCTTCTTCTTCTCGGCGTCACCCTTCTTGGCATCGGTGCCAGTCCGGGCCGCCGCCTTCTCCTCCGTTCTTCCTCTCGTGCGCTCCACCGCCTCGGGCGTTGATGTATCCTTCCGCAAAGACGAAATAAATCGGTGCGGTGTGGGCCGGATGGAGCTCAAAGTCCTCGGTGAACGGGTGTTCCAGATTCTCCTTGAAGGCCTCACGATGGCCTCGTCGGAGATCGACGGAATGGTGTTATGCGACTGATGAACTCGGGGACGTAGTCCTCGCAGTTCCTCTCCGCCCTTTGGACCACAAGCTTGAGGTCCTGGGCTTCCTGTATGCACGAGCGACCTCGAAGTTTGTCCGGGCGCCTCCTCAAATGTTCCCAATGCGTGATCGAACCACTACTGGTTGAACAGCCAGGTTCGGGCCATTCCCTCCAAGACGGTAGGGAAGTAGTTGACCATTACGGCCTCATTACGCTGCGCCAGATGCCTAGAGTATAAACGGCGAGATATTTGTCGGGATTCTTACTCCCGTCGAACTTCTCAATGCTCCCGGGCTTAAACTTGCGGGGCCAGGGGGCCTCGCGTAAAGCTCGGGAGAAAGCCGGGCATCCAGGGGCGGCCCCGTTATTCCCAGCGGGAGCTCTCCCGCCTGGAAGCGGCCCGAGGCGGGAAAAAAACTCCGCTGGTGTCGCTGAGGCGCCGCCCATCGTGGGCGTGGGCGCTGCGGCGCGATCAACGCTCTGCCGCTGCCGAGGAGCCATCAGTGCGATCGGGCCTGGAGGTACTCGCCAAGATCCCTAGCGAGCTCCTCTAGGCCGTCAGCAACCGCGGCGCCTAGATCAGCCATGGTGAACCCTCGCGGGTCCTTCTCCAGGTCACGCATGACCTGGACAATCACCTTGACCTTTGCCGATCAAGAAGACTGGTTGGTGACGGTAGTGGTGGTGAACACCGCGTGTAGCGCTACGGGGCGCGGGCCAGCGAGCTCGCGACGGATATCCGCCAAGGTTCGCCTAACCGACCCGCAAAAAGAGGTTGAGCGGTCTCGCGCGGCGGTGCTTTTCGCTTCGGCCGCAGACGTGGTCGGTCGCGGGTCGCCCGCTACCGACGCCAAAAAGACATGACGCGAGGCAGTTCTCCGAAGGGACATGTCGGTGTCACCCGCGGAGGCGGTGCCCTCGCACCTCAACCGCCATGGGCTCGCTGGCTGGTCTCATCGCCGCCTCGACGGGCGGCGCGCCCAGCTTGCGCTGCAGCCCTCCTCTTCGGACGTGACCGTGAATGCGCGCGGTCCGTCCAGATATGGCACTGGTGGCGGTGCCTCCAACCCCTCCATGAGGGTTTCGCTGACGTGAGTCGGCCGGCGTCGAGCAAAGCCGGGAGCGGACAGCTACTCGAGGCGGGCGTTGTTTCTACCTCCATCTCGCCGGATCGAAGCTTGGCGAGATACCACCGCCACTCCTCATACGACTCGCCGACGCCGCCGAGATCGCCGCAATCGTCGAAGTTGAGGTCCACGGATCAATGTCGCCGTAAGACAACAAGACCATCCTCGACTCGACGAGGAGAGGATCAAATCGGGCCCCACGGTGGGCGCCAGCTGTCGGCGACTGGGAGGCGAGCCTCCGCAGCGCCAATGAGTAAGGGAAGATGGGTGCGAGGCCCGAAAGCGGCCCTGTCCTCGGACCGAGGCCCGGCCGCCTGGCCGGACGCTGCCGAAGGAAAAGACCTTGGTCCCGACGCGGCTGGCGCGTCAAGACCGGATGGATAGGGACGATGACACGAGTGTTTTATCCTGGTTCAGGCCTCCATCTGCGGGATAACAGACCCTACGCCCGCTTTTCTTTTAATGCCGAGCTTAAACGAGTATAAGGGGTGAAGTCCGCCTTGGGAAGCCCGGCCGAGTACGATAGTGCTCAAGGCACTGCGTGTGTGTTCCTACACAGGACGCGAGAACTACCGCCGAACTAGAGCTCCTACGAGTGCAAGTGCTCATGTTCTACAAGAGCTATTCTCCAAGTGAGTTGTGTATATCGCGAAGTGAAGTTGTTGTTGTTGTGGCTCGCGCGCCCTTTTATAGGCGCCCGCCATCAGAATCTGCTACCGTCCGTTGAATTAGTCGTTGTTTTTTCCCATGCCAGAGCGTCGGAATCCACCGGTCAATCGAGTGCATCGCTTCGATCATCATGGGACGACCGCTACGGCCAAGACGTGTCTTTGCCTATACGGCGGTTAGGGACCGGCCGCCTACCCATCGGCAATGCCAGCGCCTCGATGACAAGGCGCGCATTTAATTCTTGATGACTCGAGACCCGGCGATCCTGTTCGCGGCGCGTGATGATTTGCCTTGGGTCCTGTCCCTTTGTACCTCGAAAGCCCGGAGGAAGCAAGAGGCCCGAGCTTTCGAGGCGGGGAAGCTCGGGCTCGAGCTTACCAAGCTCGGGCGCGAGCTTGCTGGTCCCGAGCTTACCTCCTGTGGGGTCGTGGGTAAGTAAGTGGGCTGAAACTCCATGAGCCACATACTTTCTCCAACACCCAAATATCCGGGTTTTGAAGTTTTAGACTTAAGTAAAAATACAGACAACTTTAAGTAGCTACGGTCCAATTACCCTAGTTTAAACTTGTCTTAAGAAATACTTACTTTAGTATTTGTAACATTCTGTACAGCAGTAATTTAGTATCTATTGATACCAAAATTTGGAAAAATGGAGCGTTACATTACAGCCATTCAGCAAGCCGATACGATACCACATGAACAATTGACACCTGTCTCAAATGCGGCTGTTTGCCGTGACGTGGCTGAGCGAGTGAACCGGCCCGGTTGCCTTCGAGGCGATCGCCGCGGCTCGCCTCGCCTGCGGCGGCGCCGCCGAGTGAATGGGCCAGCTAGGCCATGCTTGCATGAGTGGGCGGCGCCTAATCGTCGAGGCGGCCGCTACTGCGCGGCGAGCTCCCCCTACGGCGGCGCGCGCCAGCCCCAGGTTCACCACCGAGCGCCTCGCCCTCGCCCTCGCCCTCGCCCTCGCCCTCGCGTGCTCATTGCCTTCGGTGAGTTGATGTGTGATACAGCTCTAAGTCTAGGTTTGCCCTTTTGATCCTATCACTGAATTCTCGTCCAAAGTCTGGATTTACCGACGTTTTGGGTTTCTTTGTTCCTATATCGATGGATAGCTAGCTGGCTGTTGATATTGCTGCATTAAATTCTGGATGCAGTTAAATTCTGATATGACATGGCAAGAATTTGGATAGTGGGTCAAAGGTGGAGGAACAGGGTGAGGGATTTCATGGGCACTTGGAACTTGGAAGCCTGGGTCTACCTAGTAATGCTTGCTGAGTAGGCGTGCATCAATAATCCTGTTCACTTTGACTTTCACTTTTGAAATCTCCCCTGGTATATGCTAAGCATTTGTGGGTCTCCCATGTTTAGAATATTCTCTATTCAAGTTAATGGTTGTCTGCATTGTTTTTTATTTTGAGCAAACGGGTTTTCTGCATTGTTCAAATTTAGCAAATAGAATCTCGCTTGGGTGAGCTATTCGAGCATCCACCTGGCCACCACAAAGACAAAGGAATAACGACATCAAAGTTAAGAAGACAAAGCTATTGCCTCACTTGGTCCTTCTGAGTCCTGACTCATTCAGTCAACTTGTGACTTATTGCTGGTACGTATTTGCATCTTAATAGCTTATGCATTTTCTTCCTTTTTTTTCCTTTTCTTTGTTGAGTGTCTTATTTAGTTTCTTGAAGAACATAGTAAGAATGTAAGTCGTATTGTATTTGACGGTTGACACCACCACCATGCTCCTACAGAAAGCACCACTTTTTTTCTTTTTACTTGAATCAATACAGAAAACCTTGAAGGTATTATTGACTTTGATACTCTATTATGCCCAAACATAATATCTTGCAATATGGGAATTTTATAGAATTCTTGAATTACGTTTACTCCTGTGCAGCTCCTGCATTCTATACAGGTTCCAGTTGCTAGAAATGCTGGAAGAAAAAAACAAGTTGCTTTGGAGAAAAAGTAATATTCTAGTGCTTTCCCTTTGCATCTTGTGCTACCTGGTTGGTAAATTTGTATTCATTAAAGAATATCAAATTATGATCACATCCTTGCTGCTACAGCCTCTATCAACTTTTGCTAGCTTTCACTACCTTTTCTTTTGCATCATCCTGTTAGCGCATTGATTTTATGAAATTGAACAGGTATTTTCATGTCTTGTCAATTGTGCTGTTTCTTATGTGGGACACTTTATTTAGCATCTCCTTACAGCTCTGAATAGAACTTCATTTTTACTGAGCACTGAATTTGTAATTATCGGCAATTCTGGAAGTGATTTTAATGCATAGACAACTGGGATATTCTGGGGTGGGCCGCTATGTCATTTCTTGCTTTACCTCACTGAAGTGTTTCACAGCCTTTCGATTTGAAACCTCAGCATTGGAAAACTTTCAGTTAGAATATGGTTTAGCTGCTGCTCCCATCTTCATCTCTAAGAGCAAATAACTCTGTATATGTTAATCTGTTATATGCCCTTTGAATGATTAGAGAGTTATAGGTAGACTTGCTGTATTGCTTGTTAGTTTTTAAACTGATAAATGGTTAAAAATTGGTCAGAATTGTGTTTTATAATGCCAGTTGAGCTCATTTAATTTCCATTTTACCTGGGACTTTATGTTGGATTAATCCCACTCCTATGACTCCTTTTGGCACACATCTTGTAAGTTTGCTAAAAAGAAGAGGGAATAAGTCTGTCGAGTGCTTACGTTCAGAATCTTTCAAACATTGTGCTTTGTATATTTGGCCTAGCATCTTTCAAGAGGACGGCTGTGTGGCCGTGATACTATCTCATAAAGTGGTTCCTTTTTTTCATTACATTAATCTGAAGAATGCATTGGTTTCAGCATTTCAGCTTGATTTGTTCTTATTGAAAAAAAAATATGATACATCTCTTTGGTACTAATTATTTGAATGATTGCACCAGATGTAGAATAAGCATAATTTAGTGTAATGGTGATGTACTGACTACTGAATTCTGATGTTCTTGGTCTTCAATGGGGCTTTCTGCAACAGGACAGCAGAAAAGTCTATATTTTTGTGTGTGTTCTCCACATTTGCTGAGTGCAACAAACTTTTTCTTCTTTTATCACCTCATTGGAGACATCACATAGTGGTAGTGTGGTACTGTGGTGTCATAAAAAAAATCGATGCTGGGCAGATGCTGGCCACATATTATTTCCAGGTCTCATTCTGTTTACTGCAGATAGATAGTCATTTGAATGTGAAGGAGGCTCATATTGCTTCATAATTCTGTCTCTTGTTATTATTATTTTTTAGAAAATTTACTTCTTAAGAAAGGTTTTTATTCTATCTGCATAGGAAGGCCATTTTGGAGTATATTTCTCTAACCAGGTAATTGCTTCTTGTTAAATCTTACTTTTAGGATAATAATTCTTTTCCACTTATGTCCTGTTGGATGCTAAGACAGTGAACCTTTTGTCCCTTTTACTGTCTCCATCACGTCATGATATCTAATTAACAGAAATTCATGTGCTTGATATATGTTCCATCACATCTTAAAAAGTGATTGGATGTAAAGTGCGATAGGTGCTGTATATGTTAGCTGATCTTAAAAAGGTAAGCTATGTTGGTTACGGTCAGCATTATCAGATCTTGCATACTCACCTAGGGTCTTGGTTTCTGATTTACTTCACTCATTTGTGCTAACTGTCGTCAATAATTTATGTTGACTAAATATTTATTCTTTTGAGTATGTATGGTTAGTCAGTTATGTAAATCTGTTTCTAGTTTATTACTGGTTTATCCACATTATTTGCTAGGTTAGAGTTTTCCCTCTAGGATATGCTTGGCTGTCCGGAAGCGGAGGACCTGCTTATTTTAGTCAATGGATCTAGTTTCTGGCTAACTAGTTGTTCTACCCTTATTCTTTAAACTCTATTGACAGATATGGCCTACAATATGGTGGCAAGAAATGTAAAACGTTCTTGATGCATCATGGCAGAACATCCATTTGGAGCGTGCAATTAAGAAAGAACAAATTATTAGCCTACCTTTAAAGATCTTTAAATTGTATAAAGTGACCGCACACTATGTACCCTTTTCCAAGGAAAAGGGCAACAGACTGCACAAAATTAGGCTTTCAAAAGTTTTGCTCCCATGGATATCCTAATTATTCACGTAATCTGGACTAAAACAAATCAGGCACATGGGAATAACGGGCTGCTTCGCTTGTTTCCCTGCTTTTTGCATGGGCTGCTGCATGCATTTTGCATGGGCGTCTTCCCTTCCCAAACCTCTGGGATACGTATCTTTAGATCATCTGGCTGTGATACATCTGTTACAGAGAAACTCGACATACACTGGATGAATCCACTTTGCCGCCCTTGCAACTCCACTCAGTACTTTTTTTCTCTCTCTTTTCAGGAATGGACATCTACTCAATTGTCACAAGGCACTGCCATTATGGTTGTACACAGTGCTCTGCTAATGCTAACTTCATCCACCACCCTTCTCTTTAAAAGCCAAGGGCGGTGCACATAGTGTAGTGCAAGAGCACTAGAAGTTTGCACTTTGCGATGGACACTAGCACTCCTCCGAAGTCTGGGACAGGCTTCTTCAAAACTTGCTTCAATGGAGTTAATGCTCTCTCAGGTTTCTTCCCTTCTGTCTGTGTCTTGGTCAAGCATGAGAATGGAGAAGTGGTGTTGAATCTATTTACTTGTGTTGCCCCATGTTTCCTCTTTAACCTACCTCACGGTATTTTGTTTTCAGGGGTTGGAATATTATCCATTCCTTACGCATTGTCTCAAGGAGGATGGTTGAGCTTACTTATCTTCATTACCATTGCAATTGTCTGCTTCTACACTGGGATTCTCCTACAGAGATGTATAGATTCTAGCTCTCTTGTTAAGACCTATCCTGATATAGGTGAGCTAGCTTTTGGACGGAAAGGAAGAATCATAGTAGCAATATTCATGTACCTGGAGCTGTACCTTGTCGCAATTGATTTCTTGATATTAGAAGGTGACAACTTGCAGAAATTATTTCCATCCGTCAACTTTCATGTTGCTGGACTCAAGATTGGAGGGAAGCAAGGTTTTGTTCTGATTTTCAGTCTGTTGGTTATGCCGACAACATGGTTTCGGAGCTTGAACAAGCTTGCATACATCTCTCTTGGAGGCGTCTTGGCTTCCATCATTCTCATCGCCTCTGTTCTGTGGGTAGGAGCATTTAGTGGTGTTGGTTTTCATGAGAAAGGTGTGCTTGTGAACTGGTCCGGTATTCCAACCTCTATGAGCTTATATGCGTTCTGTTTCAGTGGTCATGCTGTTTTTCCCATGATATACACAGGCATGAGAGACAGAAAAAGGTTCCCAGCAGTAAGTAAAGCAGAAGTCCTTTCACTGATCTATTGTGTTTGTTTGACCAAGAAATAAGACAAAAAGTAATGCAGTTATAACTTACGGAGCACTTTATTTATTTTTTGAAAACTGCTAAGAGTTATAAAGAAACTACTATCTTCGTTCTTTTTTACTTGTCATTGTAGAATCTGCGATCTCTAATACATAGCTTTGACCATTTTTTTCTTATTATATGTTCGTAAAAAGTTACTTCTGATGTTAATAATTATTCCTTTCCACCTGACAAATCGAAATACATACCACTTATGGAAACTGCAATCTTGTCAAACTTCCTGATTACATAAAGCTGCTATACCTTTGAACAAAGAAAGCTGCTATACTAATGACATCACCATGTGCATTAAACCTCTCTTTTGCAATTTTAGGTGCTGCTCTTCTGCTTCATTATCTGCGCTCTTGGTTACGGGCTAATGGGTGTCATCGGATACTTGATGTACGGTGAATCTTTAAAATCCCAAGTGACTCTCAACCTTCCATCAAGAAATTTGAGCTCCAATGTTGCAATCTACACGACCCTGATCAATCCCTTCACCAAGTTTGCATTGCTGATCACTCCAATTGCAGAGGCCATCGAGGATAGCCTTCATTTTGGCAAGCACAAGGCCATCAGTGTCTCCGTCAGGACTGCACTGGTCGTCAGCACAACCATCGTGGCACTTGTCGTGCCATTCTTCGCATATGTCGTCGCACTCACAGGCTCCCTCCTGAGCATCACGGCCACCATGTTGCTGCCGTGTGTTTGCTACCTAAGGATCAGTTCAAGGACTTCCAGGAAGCTGGGGTTCGAGATGGTGGTTTGCCTGGGTATTATCATGGTCGGGTTAGGAGTTATTGTCGTAGGCACTTACAGCTCACTGAAACAGATTGTCCAGAGCTTATAAATTATGCGTTCAAGAAATAAGAAAGAACTTATCAATACAAATTTATCTTGTTCAGAATCTGTTCTAGGAAGTTTCGTACGTACCATATTTTCGCAAGATATAAATGCATGATACATCATTTAAGACCGGAAATGGAGCTGCAGATTATATGGTTTGAAGGAAGATGTTGATCGTCTTCTCTCTCTCTGTCCCATGGCTCGATTTGTCTCGGATGCTACGTGGCAACCTCAAAATTCAAGATTTGAAAATTTCAAATTTGAATTCAAAATTGAAACTCAATTCAATTTAATTCCGAAAATTTTAAAATCATAAACATAATCGGGTTGGGTTGGGATTAGTAGATGTACTGTTCTGTTTGTCACAATCAATCGGGTAGGTTGGGTTGCAACCCAGGAACCTGTCGGTCCAAGGAAAACAAGGCACCGAGGCTCTGTTCTTTTGAACTTATCTAATCTGACTTATCTGTCTTATCTCTAACTTCGAAAATTTCCCGAAGTAGTCTCGAGAGTCGGATGACCATGAAATTTAGGACTTAGGGAGCTTTTAGACTCGTCTACGAGATAAAAATAAAACGGATTCGACTTTTTTTTATTACTTTTGAATCCGTTTTATTTTTATCTCGTAGACGAGTCTAAAAACTCCCTAAGTCCTAAATTTCAAGACCATCCGACTCTCGAAGCCATCTCGAAAAATTCTCGAAATTAGAGATAAAACAGATAAGTCAGAGCTCATGAGCCCAAAAGAACACCCCCTAAAGCTTTATTCACCGAGGGACCTCATTGCTGGTTGCGTGGCCTCGACCACCTTGAACTAGCGTGACCCGGCTGCTCTCTGGAACATCCGGACATGGCTGCAGGACCTGCACGGCAACACGGTGACAAACCTATCTGTAGACAACGAGCAACGGGAGGTGGCCGGCGATGACGGCAGCGACGGCTGGAGGCGAGGCACGGCGGCGAGCGAAGGCGCTCTGGCGGCAGTGATGCAAGGGCGGCGAATAAGGAGCAAAAGCCCACAACACGAGGCGGTCGCGGAGAAGCTTGCCTCGACGAGAAAGGACTGGAAGGGGCACGGCCTCGTCGGGCAAGAGCTAAAGAAGAAGAACACCCCGGGCCTAGCTGGGTCGCACACACAGGCATAGTGTGCGCCCCAGACGGCGACGGCCTCGGTGCGCTCCGCGTGTTCGTGCTCGCGCTCAGCACCAGCCTCGCTATCTTCCTCGCCCAAGATGGAATGCTCCTGTTGTAGAGGCAATCACTTCATCTCCAAAAAATGTGAATGTCTATGAAGATGCGGTAAGAGTTCTTCGTGAGGATTTTAACCCGAAGGGGTAAGTGGAGAAGCGTGTTTAAGATGACATCAAGACCTCTTGGGCTGCGAGCAAAAGACTCTTCCGAGGGAACTTCGAGCAATGAGAATCCTCGGGACTCCTGCCGAAGGGTGGCTGAGGAGCGAAGTCTCACCGAGGAATTCACGAAGACTCTTCGCAGAGACCGAGATTGATCTTTACCAAGTTTCGGGCTAGGGGACGAAGGCTTCGCGACAGCCCCTGACAAGGACTGATTAGATCAACCACCTTGTCAGAGTGTGCCCCCCTCCCTCCCCGAGGGCACATTAGGGATTAGAAAAGCTTGGATTGTAGGAAAGCTAGTCTAGCCATTGATCACAAGATCAATGACTCAGGGACCGGGGCAATTTGGGTGTTTCCCCTAGACCGGGGTAATTTGGGTATTTTCCATACATGTAAACCCGGATCCTAGAGTTGTATAAATCGATAAACTCATCAATGAAAGAGGGACAAGCATTCTAATCGCACATTAGCACACTGGTTATATTCACCTAGCGTCCGCTTTTTAACCACAAGATCTCTCGATGTCCTCTCCAGCACCGGGGAGGGGCGCTGAACCTCACCGTCGGCAGGAAATCCTGACGACAGCTCCTAGCCTCGCTCGCCAGAGGTTCACCGCTGTGGCTACCCTCTTGTGGTCGCCGTCACCGTCTTGCTGTGTTCTTTCATCACTGTGTAACCAGTTGCATCTTTTCTAACCCGATTAAACCATCCAGCCCAGCCCAGCCCAGCCCAGCCCACCTGTCCAGCAACAGGTTACCTGACCCATTAAACCCACGCAAACCCATCTTCACCTAGGAAAACCCGTCCATGAACAGCCCTATGGGACAGCGCGCAGGCGGCAGCGCTCCGGTGAAGGCGACAACACAGTGAACAGCATCGAGCGAAATGTATCAACGCAGGTAGGCTGCGGATGATCCATCCGATTCCGATCCAATGGAGCAATCACTTTTGACCCGTTTTGCTTCTATTGTTGTTTGAGCAGCGCCACTTATACATCTTGCTAAAAAAAATTTAGGCCGGGTTAGTTACCCATTAGAGCAAACCAAACCACTCCCATCTCTAGATGCATCTAATTAGATATCTCAAATATAAAAGAGGAAATGTGGTTATTTTACATGAATAGAAATCAGAAGAAATAAGATAAATGGCTTGAAGGAATAAGAGTGACAAATATTAAATAAGAAATTCATTTCAATGACAAATATTATATTACAAGTGGCAAATGTGAGAGTGTAACTTTGCCTAATATTAAAATTTTCTTTTTTCTCTCTCTCCTCCCAGAGGACCCACCTAGTCGACACTTCCCTTCCTTAAACCATGTGCAATGGTTTTTCTTTTCCATTCCTATTCCCTCCACAGAGGGAATTTGATTCCCCTCAACTCTCTAACAGATTCCCTTCATCCTTCTCTTTCGAAATGTATTCTTTTTTCATTTCTCCTCTTTTCTCTCTCCTCCCAGGAGACCTACCTAGCAGACACCTCTCTTCCTTTCCTCTACTCCCCGCCTCCCTCTCGCGCTAGACCATATCTAGCCATTTTCTCTTCATTTCTTCCTTCCCCATTCCCTACTCTATATTGGTTCCCTTTATTTTCTATCATCTCTAACTGCATCCTTTTGAATGGAATGATATAGAGAGAGGAGAGAGAACCTCTTTCTGAAAGAATGAAAAAAGAATTCTTTCCAGAACGGTGAAGAAAATCTTTTGAAACCATGGACGGAACGGAATTCCCTTTGCGGCGGAAATAGGGAAGGGAAGGAAAGCCCTTGGGGAAGGTCTTACTGCCCCTACCTTGCCGTCGGCGTGCCCTCCCCTGCCCGCCGACATAGCCAATCATGCTCCTCCTCTAGAAACACCTCCTCCTTCTCACCTTCCCTACCCACGCCACCACCGCAGTCCAGCCAGTCCTCTCCTTTGGCCACCAATGCCTCCACTCCATTACTCGATTCGCCACCGCTGCCAGGGCCGTAGCTTCGATTAATCCTGCTCCCTTCACTGTCAAGGAATATCTCGTCGCTTCCTGCTACCTCACCTCGGCGCAGGCCAGCAAGGCCTCCAAGACCCTGTCGAAGATTGACGCCGTCCTCGCCTTCCTCTTCGGCCTCGGCCTCTCTAACACCGACATTGCTGTTGTCGTCGCCTACTATCCGCGCCTCCTCTGCTCCAGCATCGCTGCGTCGACGAGACCCTCACCCCGCGTCTCTACGAGCTCCGGGACCTCGGGCTCTCCACGTCCCAGATCGCCCGCCTTGTCCTGCTCGACACCCCCCCCCCACCCCCCACCCCCAGCTTCCGCCGCCGCGTCATCATCTCCAAGCTGCAGTACTACCTCCCATTGTTCGGCTCGTTGGAGAACTTCTTCAAGGCGCTGAAACGCAGCTATGGCCTCCTCGGGTCCAGCCTGGAGAATGTTGTAATTACTAATGGTTTTTCATGGTTTTGTTCCGAAACTGGAAGGCAGGCTTAATACTATTACTTGGCTTAGCTAATATGTACATTTTCCAGCCGGATTAGTATTTAATAGTAGCAATCGAGTTTGGCCGATGGAAAAGCTCCGGCAAGGTCTTTGTGCACTCTATCTGCACGGCTTTCTAATTAAATTGGATTACTACTTTTCTACGTCCATCGGCTCTATTTGAAGATGCTGCGTCCTTTCAAATTAATGGATCAAAATGTTGGAAGAGAGATGTCTACATGCCTACATGCTTATGCAAATTGCAAGAAATGAAACACTTACATATTGTTGTAGATTGGAAGCCCAAAGGATAAGGAGCGCATACGCATTGACAGGGCCATCTCTAGAAATTCGGGGCCCTAGTGCAAAATGCATAATAGGGCCCTAAAATTTTTAATTATATTTCTAATATTACTAAGACATACTGTCACTCAATTATATAACTTCAATATGTGCTATTTCATATATATTTAAAAATTTATCAAATATTAATGCTAAAAAACTGACCTCATGTTCTACTGAAAGCATCATCCGTCTAGTATTTTTTGAAATGAAATCTTCAATTATATCTTCATAATTAATCTTCTCGAAGACATCATTTTCAAGTGCTATTGTCGCCAACCCATTGAGTCTTTCTTGTGTCATAGTGGTGCGCAAGTAGGATTTCAACAACTTGAGTTTAGAAAAGCTCATTTCCACAGATGCAACAGTCACAGGAATGGTTAACAAAATTCTGTATGCAATAACAGCATTAGGATAAATGGGAAGCCTTTTCAAAAACTTCAGAATATCAAGAGGACCCATAGATTCCTTGAGTAAATCTTGAATGAAAATTAACTCCGCGTCCGTTGCATCACAGCTGCTGGCTGGACTACTACGGTACTACCTGATGTTTGGACTTTGGGATTTGAGGCCCATCGAATTTGGGGGCCCTATGCGGCTGCCCAGCTCGCACAGGGCCTTCAACAGACCTGCGCATTGATGAGCTTTGGAATGCTCTCAAAATTAGATTTCGTCTCTAATATTGAAGACCGGGTACTTCATGAAGATAACATATCAATCATGCTCTTGCAAATAACTTGATAATCATCTATCCGAAGGTAACATGTAGATGTGCGATTTGCCAAGACAAGCAATCCAAGCCACATGCAACCAAGCAAGAAAAATATGTTTGCAATTGAATCTACATCCCTTTGAAGTAGGGCATATCCATGCTAACAAGAAGTAAAGCAATTAGATAAAAAAAAACTAACTAATCAAACAGTCAAAGAAATGCACCACAAGCAAAACAGATTAATACGGGAGAATCTTTGCATGACAACCACAACTTTATCTTTCTCTGCCATTTTATCTCTCTTTTGAGGGATTGGAACCCAGAACATCACTCCCACCACTAGGCGGCAAATATTCATGTTAATCCGAGAAATAAATAAGAGAAAATTCTACGCCATCAATTATAGTGAGTCTAAATTATGACTGTGTAGATTTTGAATTATTCTAGCCCGGCAAGTCCGTTGGATTATAAAGTTGTATATCTTGAATATGTTTTTAATTGACTATACGAAAACACTTCACGCCGGACATCCTATACGCTCGGACAATCGTGCACTCGCTCGGCCAAGTTGTTTCTTATCCTTTCCACGGTACTCACATCCATGCTACTTCTCTCTCCTCCATCCATTCCCTTTCTTCCTTTTACAATATAGAGCAGATCTAGGAAAGGGACAACGTCTTTGGTCATACTGGCGCCGTCGCTCGCCGGTCACCCACGCCTTCTCTTCTCTCCCATGCTCTCTCTTTCCCATCTCCTCCCCCTCTTCCCTCTTCTTCTCCTCCTCCTCCCCCATCTCCTAGTAGCAACGGAGAGCTCATTGGAGCGCCGACTATAGCGAGCTTGTGGGATGGTGGTGGCCCTTTCCTGGAGCTTGCCGCATAAGGAGGCTCGACACTCCATTAAAAGGAGCAAGGAGCTAGATAGAGAAGATGTATAGTGCAACTTGGTTTAAAACATCATGCTAGTACGTATGAAACATAGTTATGCTCTGGTGAAACACGCATAAGAAATGTGAGACATTTCTACTATGCTCTTTTCGAAACATGTTTTTTCTAGGTTAAACATTGATTTTGCTGTTGCAAGACATAATGTTTGCTCTTGTGTAACATGATGTATGCCCATGTTTTATCAGTATTTCGCCCATGTTTTTGGTACTTTCACGAAGTTTTATCAGTACTTCACAGATGTTTCATCAGTACTTCGTCATATTTCATCGGTACTTCATTATGTTTCATGGGTATTTTGTTTATATTTTATCAATACTTCACTATGTTTCAGCAGTACTTCTTTATATTTCATCATAGTCACGCGGATAATATAGAACGCTCGCCTTGAATACCAAAGCCTAACTACAAACTTACAAAACTAGCTGCACAAATACGCGGATCCCGTGTTAGTTTGCTCTTGATTTGGGAGTTCTTTCTGCCATCATTCCTATTTGGTTTCTATTTTTCTCCATCGCCTTTTTATCAGATCTTCTTTAGGGAAATTGTCGTAAGCGGTACTCTAATATGAGAAAAATACGGAACAGCCTCCACTATTGCCCCTGAAAAACAAAGTACCCTCCTTTTCTTCACAACTTGTGCTTTTAGATCAAACTCGGAGATAGACATTAATCCCATAACAACATCCGTAGCAGTGTTCTTAAACAAGAATCTTCTATATATTTATGGCTCAATCTCTATATCACTTCCAAAATTTAGAGATTCTATTTTGAAGTTTCTATGTTTAGAGCATCTTTAGATGGTTCCTTATTTTACTGTTTATTTGTTTTTTAGGGATAGAGAAGCTGCCATGCAAAATGTGAAGAAATTTTGGGGAATGGAGAAAATCTTTTAACAAATGTGGTGAATAGTATTATAGAGAATGGAATTATGGAGAACCTAATGGGAATGCTCTTAGATATTCTTTCTCCTGTCTCTATATCTCTATCCCTTTTGAGGATAAAGACTCTACTGAAGAAGGTGGAAATATAGAATAGTGGTTTAGATAAGAGTACATAGATCATCGAAATTTATACACTGTGCTAGGGATACTCTAAAGTTCCCGATGTTATTCGCCACTCTTTTTTTTACGGTAAATTGCATATGTGCCATTATAGAGCTTCGATTCCGCAGAAATGCCATTACAAAACCCGATATTATTTAGATGCCATTACAAGTCTGGGTTAATTTTAAAACTGCCATTCTTACATATACGAGCTCAAAATACATCCTAAAATACGATATAACAGGTGGGTCCCACTTGTCATTCACTCCTCTTCTTCTTCTTCTCCTTCCTCCCTCCTCCTCTGGCCGCCGCGGCCTCGTCGTCACCGTCACCCGTGCCTAGCCTCGTCGCCTCGAGCCTTGCCGCGGCCTCACCGTCGTTGTCGAGCCGCGCTGCGGCCTCCTCCTCCTCTTCTTCTCCTTCCTCCTCCCTCCCGCCGAAAGCTGCTGCCTGCCTGCCGTCGCTGCCGCTCGCCGCTCCACCTCACGATCGCCATGCGCCAAACTCACTGCTCCGCTGACCTCATTGCCGTCGCTCGCGTCGAGCTCGCCAGCCTCGGCATGGTGGCAATGTGAACAGAGTTCAGTCTGGCGCAGCTTCTTCTTGGGGTTGGGGAGAAGGAAGGAAAGAAGAAGAGTCGGGGAGGGGAACAGCGAGCTTCAAGGGGCGACGGCGGCAACAAAGCGATCTGAGCGATGGCGGCAAGGCTGCGTCGAGGCTCAAGCGGGCTCACGCGAAAGCGAGGTCGACGAAATGCGGCGACGCCGAGGACAAGCTGGCGACAAGCTGCATGGCGTCTGTAGTCTTGGGCGAGAGAATAGAGGAGGAGCGAGGAAGGAGAAAAAGAAGAGGAGGAGGAAGGGGGAAGGGAGGAAGAAGAAGAAGAAGAGGAGTGAATGGCAGGTGGGATTCACTTGTCATATCGTATTTTAGGATGTATTTTGAGCTCGTATACGTAAGAAAAGGTCCGTAATGACAGTCTTGAAATCAAACCAGACTTGTAATGGCATCTAAATAATATCGGGTTTTGTAATAATATTTCTGCGGAATCGACATTCTAGAATGGCATGTATGTAATTTACTCTTTTTTTTATTACACTCTGGGCTTTACACAGACAAGGCCCACACCATATTGGGCCGAAGCAATTAAATCGTTTGGGCTGGTTTCACTTTCCTCTAAACAGTGATCCGCGCATCACCCGGTCTGACCACAAGCTCGTCAGTCGTCAGTACGGCCTGGTCCCTGTCTCGCTGTCTCCCTGATGCGGAGATGGCCGCCTCCCATCTCAGCGGGCGCTCACCGCCGCGCCACGGCCGCCGCAGCGGCGTCCCCCACTGAAGACCTCGTCCGGCAGCACAACCGCTCCCTCTCAGCCCTCCTCCGCCGCGGCCACTTTGCCGCCGCCCGGCGCCTGTTCGACGCGCTCCCGGCCCGCAACGTTGTCACCTGGAACTCGTTCCTCGCGGCGCTCGCCCGCAGCCGCGACGTCCACGCCGCGCACGCCTTCTTCGCCTCCATGCCCGTGCGCGACGCCATCTCGTGGAACACGCTCCTCGCCGCCTACGCCTGCTCGACGAGCGTCGACCACCTCGCGGCGTCGCGCCGGCTGTTCGACGAAATGTCCCACCGCGACGCCGTCACGTGGAACACCCTCCTCGGCGCATACGCGCGCCGCGGGCTCATGTCCGAGGCGCAGAAACTGTTCGACGAGATGCCGCAGAGGAACATCACCTCTTGGAACACGATGGTCGCTGGGTTCTTCGCTGCTGGCCAGGCGAAGAAGGCCCTTGACGTGTTCGATGCAATGCCTGTGAAGGACTCGGTGTCACTCTGTTCACTGGTATCTGGGTTGACCAAGAATGGCTGGTTGAATGAGGCTGAGGAGCATTTGACAAAGCACTTGAAGGTGGTGGGCATGGACAAGGCTGTCAGTGCTTACAATACGTTGATTGCTGCTTATGGACAAGCTGGGAGGGTGGGTGACGCCAGGAGATTATTTGATATGATACCCAAAGCACAATGCCAATGCCAGATTAACAACAGGATGGTGTTTCAGAGGAATGTTGTGTCGTGGAACTCAATGATGATGTGCTATATAAGGACCAGAGATGTTCGCTCGGCTAAGGTACTGTTTGATGAGATGCCAGATAAGGACTTGGTATCTTGGAACACTATGATTGCTGGGTATACTCAAGTGTCAGATATGGAGGAAGCAGAGAAGCTGTTTTGGGAAATGCCAAACCCTGATGCAGTATCATGGAATTTAATCATTCGAGGATTCACACAAAAAGGAGAGGTTGAGCATGCCCGGGGATTTTTCGATAGGATGCCTGAGCGTGGAATCATCTCCTGGAATACAATGATATCAGGTTATGAGCAAAATGGGGACTATGATGGTACAATCGAGCTATTTTTAAGGATGCTAAAAGTTGGCGAGTCACCTGATAGGCACACCTTCACTTCAGTTCTAGCAGCATGTGCATCGCTCCCTACGCTGTGCCTCGGTGCTCAGCTGCACCAACTTATTGAAAAATCATTTCTGCCAGATACTGCAATCAACAATGCACTCATGACAATGTACTCCAAATGTGGGGCATTAACCAATGCAGAGACCATCTTCAAGCATATGCAGACGCAAAAGGATTTTGTGTCTTGGAATGCGCTGATAGGAGGTTATGTACTCCATGGCTGTACTAAAGAAGCCTTGCAGCTGTTTGAAGAAATGAAGGGCGCCAAGGTTATGCCAACTCACATAACCTTCATTTCTCTCTTGAGTGCATGTGGAAATGCTGGCCTCGTCTCTGAAGGACGGATGGTGTTTGATACCATGATTCACGAGTATGGCATTGCTGCTAGATCCGAGCACTACGCTGCACTCATCAATCTCATAGGGCGACATGGCCGTCTCGAGGATGCACTGGAGGTCATCAATAGGATGCCGATTGCTCCAGATCGATCTGTGTGGGGAGCTTTCCTTGGAGCCTGCACAGCAAAGAAGAATGCACCACTGGCTGAACTGGCTGCAAAGGCATTATCCAAGATTGATCCTGACACTTCTGCTCCATATGTTCTGATGCATAACTTACATGCCCATGAGGGGAGGTGGGGAAGTGCATCTGTGGTAAGGGAAGAGATGGAACGGCAAGGCCTTCACAAGTGGCCCGGGTACAGCTGGATTGATCTGCACGACAAGGTGCATGCCTTCATCTCAGGGGATACCTCGCATCCCCTTTCCCAGGAGATATTTTCAGTCCTAGAATGTATTGGCAGGTCATATAGAGATTGGAGCTAGACGGCATGGCAAAATTGTTGTACTTTTTTTATAGAACCGAGAAAAAGTTTTGCAGTGTAGAAATGAATATTTGTTTTTCGGTCTTCAGTTCTTCTTGACTTGTGCATATCTCATTCACGTAACATTTGTACCTTACTGAAATCAACAGAGGAGCTATTTTGGAACCACCTGTAACATTTGTACCTGATCAAATATTTAAATTTGTTAGGTTTATGCGTGAACACTGAACAGCAAGGGCAGACTAATGTAAATGATCTCTTTTTTTTTCCAAATCACAGAGCAGTGATTTGGCCAGTTTTGGTTAAATTTGGCAGCGTCCAATCCAGGTAAGTTTGTGTTTTCCTTGTTTGGTGCACCTGTGTTTTGGTCTTTTGGATACTCCATCCCTTTTCTACTGTTCATTGTTGCTTCGCGTCTAGACATGACAGATGCTCAGTTGCTCTCTCTCTCTCTTGCTATCAATCTATCTACCGCACATCTCTTCATCACCCGCTCGCACGCGCGGATTTGATCAGATATGAACCCACGATAGGTGCATTCAAAGCCTTGCGGTAAGTTTCTCTCCTATCATCATTCCATTTTATGCCTCTTGAATGAGAATATAAAATAAAGTTTGTTATTTATTATTGACGTAGTGGGAACAATACACTTAATTGTGCCTTATATTTATGGACAAAATCATTCAACAATCTTGGATGGATAGAGTACCACTCAGTTCAAGGCCTGTTTGGAATTCAGGTATTTCCAGCGGGAAAGAATTCAATTCTGACAGCAAAAAAGGAAAAAAAAATCATCGTTCCAAACAGAGAGAGAGAGAAGAACTGAAAAAATAACAGAAGTTTCAAGAATATCCATCCCGGTGAACCTAATCTAAAGGGGAATGTGCACTGGCCATTTGGCAGTCCCAATAAAAAAGATGACATGGATCTGTGACCATAGTCCTGTGCTCTTGCATCTGTCCCTACATTTTCCAAGAAGAAAAGAAAGATCGGAGAATCTAGCCGAAATGTTTTGGTAGCCACTGTTCGCACTATTCATACTCTCCAATGCACAAACCCCAAGCTCCGCAATTACCAAAACTACTTATTACCACGAAGCCAATCACAAAATTACTCCTTTTCTGTAACTCCCGATCCATTAGCCACTCTTTGCATTAATTGCCTGCATGATTTTTAATAGTAGCCGTTTCATTGTGCCCGATGCCTTCCATCCACTCCATATCTTTGTGGCCGTCCACCGTTCTAATCTCTCTCGTCTCTAAGCTAAGAATGGAGCCTCCTAACCCAGAGCACAGGTAAGCTCATTTGTTCTTGCGTCATGCATATGGTTGGCCATGTTAGTAGTAGTAGTACTAGATTTTTGCAGCAAGATAAGAGGACAGCGTCTGGTACCTTTGTTTATATGTCAAGTTGATCTAGCTTTTTTTTTTCATGCACCAGCTTGTGGCCATATTGGCCAAGTGATTGGCCTGATAGTTACCTGCTTGAGGAGGACACGGTTCTCTCGAGCCTCTCCTTCACTGGCTTCCACTCCCATCCATTCTGCTCGAGTATTACGCAAAGCGACGTTCTGCATGGTATGTTGATTCATCTTCTTAATTAATCTCTAATTTGGATGCATGCAAGAGCAGTGTTTTCCTGACACTGTAGAGCTCGATCGGTGTCTTGTTTCTTGCGACGCAGACGAGGTTGCCATTCTTGATGACGATGTTCTGAGTTACTGGGATGAGAACCATGAGATGGAACAACCTGTGATCAAGATAGAAGAAAGCGAGAAGAGTTTGCCGCTGCTGTGTTACGGTGACCAGGGAGCGACCTTCAAGATCACGAGAGCAGACAGTGTCAGATCAGAGGAGAAAGAGCTGACGTTCGAGCTCGTGTCGCAGTACTTCTACATGCCGATCACGCAGGCGGCTCGAGCGCTGGACGTCGGGCTCACCCTCCTGAAGAAGAAGTGCAGGGAGCTGGGCATCCCCAGGTGGCCGCACCGCAAGATGAAGAGCATACAGACCCTCATCAACAATGTCCAGGTCCCCTCTCTCTTCACAATCTCGTATATCTGATCATGCATCAGCTAAAGATTTGCAGTTGTGCGTCTGTTTTCAAAGTGTTAATCATCCGTTGCGAGATCGATCATCACGGCGCAGGTCCTGCAGGAGGAGGAAGGCGGCCCGGGCGGGGAGGAGCAGCTGAGAGCGGTGGTGGAGATGCTGCAGCAGGAGAGGAAGCTCCTGGAGCAGAAGCCGTACGTTCAGCTCGAGGAGAAGACGAAGAGGCTGAGGCAGGTCTGCTTCAAGGCCAACTACAAGAAGAGGCGGCTCTTGGCTCTCGAAGCTGGGGACGCCTCAATGAATCAGAAAGCACTGAAGCCAAGCTGCTCACGTCGATATGACTGAACATAGTGCTAATCCCTTTTGCGATTGTTATCATGGGAACCTTGCGTGTCCTGATCTTGTCTCCTATAGTTCAGTTCGATCAGGTTGACTTGAAAACCGAATACACTAGTAATCTAACTAGAAGGGTGCAAGTGTTTTGCTCTGTGTGTTCCTTTTGCGGTTTTGCCTCCTCTTTTACACTTTCCACTGTGCATCCTAGGGACAATCTTGGTATAATCGTGAGTCGTAACATTGTATAATTCCAACTGTCTGTTGACGATGCTCTTTGCAGTGTTCATCAATGTTTTAGGCAGTAATCATATGATCAACCTTTTTCTTGGAGTGCATGGTTAATTTGTGGTTAAAGGCCTGTTTGACAATAAAGTATTTTCATAATTTTTCGGTAAAACCATGGTTTATGAGATTATTATGTTTTTCAATACCATGGGGTGTTTGAATTCCCAAAAAATCCCTGTATTCAAAACTTTGGTTCAGTACAAACTATGGTTTTTTTGGAGTACCTAAAACTCCATTCCGAGCTAAATTAAGTTTTTATGGGTTAGCTCTTGTGCTTGATTATCATCTTAAAAACCATCTAAACAAGTGATAGTTCCAATTGATACCAAAGTTTAACGTAGTTTGGTAAAACCGTAGCTTCCATATATACACACAAGCTCTACGTATTACAAAATCATAGTTTCTCAAAATCTTGTTTTAGTGAATAGTATGAGTTTTTAAGTTTCCATATGGTTTGTCTGCTAGCTAAACAGACCCTAAGTGTTCTAGTAATTTGTGACCTCTTTACCGAATAGGATGAGTGTATGACAAGTGGCGTAAAACTGACCAGCCAGCTCTGCAACATCACACCTCGAATCTTTTGGCCTCACTTTACTTTGGATCAGATGATCCGAGTGTGATGAATTGCTGCCCGTGTTTTGTTGGATGTTTTATAATGCCACATTTTATTTTATCGATTGAAAGTGTGGCACACCATAATCATGGTATGGAATCAAACACTAACATCACCTCTATGCCACAATCGTAGAAAATTTCCATGAATTAAAAAAATAAAGCAAACATTGGCAAAAAAAAATCTCCTTGTACGAGAAAAGCTTGTATCAAGCATGTCCAATGCCTTTACATTGCATATTTACATATCACGCTATGCTATTTGCTATGTTCCTACACTACAGTGCTACTACTGCTGTGACGTTTCAAGCAGTAAGCAGCTCTGTGCGAGCAGCCGTTTCCCGCTGCTCCCTGCCGATGTCGACGTACTCCGACAAGACGGCCCTGAACTCGTCGCCGCTGAGCGTCTCCTTCTCCATGAGCACGTCCACCAGCTGGTCGATGGCCGCGCGGTTCCTCCTGATGTGCGCCTTGGCGACCTCGTACGCCTCGTCGACGATGGCCTTCACGGCGCCGTCGATGTCGGCGGCGAGCTTCTCGGACATTGAGTTCCTGGCCATCATCCGGAGCACGACGTCGCCGCTCTGCGCCGCCGGCTCCGTCAGCGCCCACGGCCCGATCTCCGACATGCCGAATGTGGTCACCATCTGGCGGGCCACCTGCGTCACCTGCTGCAGGTCCCCCGCCGCGCCCGTCGTCACCTCCGGCTCGCCGAAGATCACCTCCTCGGTGGCGCGGCCGCCGAGCCCGCCCACGATCCGAGCGAACAGTTGCTGCTTGGACAGCAGCGTCGGGTCGTCGCCGGGCAGGAACCACGTCAGGCCGCGCGCCTGCCCGCGCGGGATCAGCGTCACCTTCTGAACCGCGTCGTGCCCCGGCGTCAGCGTCCTGCATGCGCGCGCAAATCCACACAAGCAAAGCTCGATTAGTCTTCACTGTGACATGATCATGGCATGCGAAAGGGACGAAAGGAAGGTGTACTTACGCGCAGACGGCGTGGCCGATCTCGTGGTAGGCGACAAGCGTCTTGCTCTTGCCGTCGGTCATGGTGGCGCCCTCGAGGCCGGCGACGATGCGGTCGATGGAGTCGTCGATCTCCTTGACGGTGATGCGGTCCTTGCCACGGCGGCCGGCGAGGATGGCGGCCTCGTTCATGAGGTTGGCGAGGTCAGCGCCGCTGAACCCGGGGGTGCGCATGGCCACCACGCTCAGGGAAACTTCGGGGTCCAGCCTCTTGTTGGCGCTGTGCACCCTGAGGATCTCCTCCCGGCCGCGCACATCAGGGAGCCCGACGGACACCTGCCGGTCGAAGCGGCCTGGGCGGAGCAGCGCGCCGTCGAGGATCTCCGGACGGTTGGTGGCGCCGATCACGATGACGCCGGTGTCCCCGCTGAAACCGTCCATCTCGGTGAGCAGCTGGTTCAGCGTCTGCTCCCTCTCGTCGTTTCCGCCGCCGATTCCCGTGCCGCGCTGCCGGCCGACGGCGTCGATCTCGTCGATGAAGACGAGGCACGGCGCGTTCTCCTTCGCCTTGTTGAACAGGTCCCGCACCCGCGACGCGCCCACTCCGACGAACATCTCGATGAACTCCGACCCGGACAGCGAGAAGAAGGGCACGCCGGCCTCCCCCGCGATGGCCTTCGCCAGCAGCGTCTTCCCCGTCCCCGGCGGGCCAAGCAGCAGCACTCCCTTGGGGATCTTCGCCCCCACCGCCTTGAACTTCTCCGGGTACTTCAAGAACTGCACAATCTCCTGGAAGTCCTGCTTCGCCTCGTCCACCCCGGCGACGTCGTCGAACGTGATGCCGGTGTTGGGCTCCATCTGGAACTTGGCCTTTGACTGGCCGAGCCCGAACGGCAGGTTCGGCCCGCCACCGGGTTTGTTCATCATCCACGACCGGAGGAAGAGCGACGCGAGGAAGAGGAGTGGGAAGCCGAAGTAGAGGAGGACGTCGAGCAGCATTAGCCCGACGTTGGGCTCGACCGGTTGCACCGCGAAGTCGACGCCCTTGTCCCGCAGCTTCCGGACCAGCTCGGCGGGGAGCCCCGGGAGCTGCACCTTGACGCGGTGGACCCTCTCCAGCGCCGCCTGGTCGTCCAGCTCGGCGACGGCCACGGTGCCGTTCTCGAAGAAGTCTACCTTCTTGACCGCGCCGGCGTTGAGGTACTCCAGGAACCGGGAGTAAGACATCCGGTTCGATATCACCTCCTCGGGCGCCAACACCGGCGGCTCCGCCCGCGCCGGCTTCGTCACGGTGAGCCCGAGCCCAAGACCGACAGACTGGAGCAATCTCCTCCTGCCGAGGCCCGCGGCGTCTGAAGAAGCGAACGCAATCTTGGCAGGCGTCGGCGTCTGCGTCCGCCTCTGCGGCGCCTGCTTGGAGACGTCCTGTGCCTTGCATACCGGCAGGCGGCTCGTCGTCGTCAGCGACATGGCCGTCGGCGACATGCCTACCTAAGCAAACTAATCAGTAACCACCCAAGCAACCACTAGCTCGTGCAGAGAGCAGCGCAATGGCGGTGTCGTCTATGTCCCGGATTTTGGTGGGAACGCACGGCGAGCTCTGGTTTAAATAGCTTGGGGTCGTAGCAACAGCGCGGGACGCCGAGAGCTCGCCGCGTGTCGAGTTTTTGCTGCTCGCTCCAGCTCCTGCCTGAAAAATTTCGGAGCGATTTGAGATGGACTGGATCGTTTCGTTGGATCTCTCCGGTAGCTTCGCGATCGAGCCGGTCAGTTTGTCTTGTCGTCGTCGTCTTCTCGTACGATCCAGAAGGCGCCGCTGCGAAAAAGGATAGCGCCGGGGCACAATCCGGGGAGCCAATGTGGTGCGCGCGCGTCGTCGAGTCGTCGTCTCCACGACGTGGGGCAAGTGGTCGGCTCTACGCGTCCGGTGGTTTTTGCTCGTCGCGCCGCGCGGTCGCACACTTGGGCTCGTCGCGTCCGGTGGACTTTTTTTTTTCTTTTCTTTAAGCTGGTGTACCGGAGTAGTTGTTACTCTTGATTCTTGAACAGATTTCGTGCATGAAGTGAATGGAATTTTGTCAAATTATTGGCCACTTTTCTTAGTCCTGAAATAAAGATCCAAAAAGTATAGCCTAGGTGCAGTAAAAGTAAAACTAGGCGAAATCCTGCAAATTCATGAGAAAATAAAAAAATTGCAGTAAAAATAATATACAAAAGTTGCACATCACGTAGAAAATTTTAGTATGAGATAACATAATTTCAGGCTACTACGAATTAGGAAAACCGATAAAAAAAATTGGGCTGTGCTCAGAAAATGTCAGTCGTTTACAAACAGACAAACCCTAGTTGAAAATTCAGGTATGTCATGCTACGCTGGGATGAAGGCAAATTCGGCCCGGTCCAGTAGGCTTCGGCAGCCTGACCAGAGGTTTAGGTCCAATCGGAATCTGGGTGAGCCAACGCTCACCTGAAACGCTGAAATTGAGCCAGCCCATGATTTTGGCTAAACAGGAGGGCTTAACACAAGGCTTCGTTCGGCCACTCAGATCTTGCCAGGACAAGTAGCACGGACTCTCGGACTCGCACGCACTTGAAAGTTTGATATCTAGTCCTATCTTTTTTTTTTTTCTATTTTGTTATCTTTAAAACCTCTATTATTAAAAATTCATATCTGGCCGTGAGTGATGCTTGTAAACCGATTCTTAGCTGAAATTACCAACAATGTCATCTCGTAAAAGCACCCACCATCACTAAAATTATCCAACCAATGTTATCTTATGAAATCCCCATCCACCACCATCGAAATTACCCACTATATGTCATCTCATAAAATCCTCTCTAGCAATCACCCTCCACCACCTTCTTCTTTGCACGGGTGCCACATTGCTCCCTCTTCTCTCCCATGTGGTTATCGACCACGACGAAGTCGAGCGTGGAAGCATAAGACACAATCAAGTGTGGAAACGAAGTTGAGGGTCATTAGGAGACGACAAGAGGTAGAGGAGACAAGGAAGAGGGTTCTCGGAACTGGCACCATTCCAAAGAGGAGGAAGAAGGTGATGAGGAGGAGAGAGAATGGCACACTAGGGGAATGAGGAAGGTGTGACGGCGGATGAGGAGTATCCACGATGAGGAAGATCACCGGAGACGGATGGAGAAGGAGATGGTAGCGTCCATGTGGCGGGTTGGGGTAGTCATCGATGTGTGTGATGGCAGGAAGATGGAGGGGAGCGGCTGGATTAGGGTTGGAAAGTGGGAGGTGTGATGTTTAGATGAAGATGGGAGATGGAGATCTAGACAGTTGGATTAAGATGAATTGTCAATAAAATCGACTAAGATTATAAAGAGCAGACAATTATTGACTAGTTGCTGTCTTAAAAAATAGATTTTCTGGATAGAAAAAAATCAAAATAAATGCTAAAAAGTTGTGGAAATGTACGAAACAAGCATATAAAACTTATGTGAATTTAGATAAATACGAGGATCCAAAATATGCAATTTAAATTTGGCTTTAGTGAAATACTAGCATGCAAAAAAATTTGGATTGTTTGATGTAGTCTCACAACACCATGTATTTTTGCGTAAAATGTTTCATAAAAATCCAAATTTATATAGCATATTTGAGATCCTCATTTTTTATGAACTAATAAAAATATTTGCACTTTTATGAAATTTCTAAGGTTTCCAAGAAGTTGGTTTTGATTTTCTAGCTATTAGAAAACCATTTTATAACATTAGGATCCTGTCAGCGTCCACATCACGACTTAAGGGATCTTTGATGTGCCATGGCGGAATGCAAATGGAGACGAGTTAGAGAGGTGACAAAGTAATTTTCAGCCTCCTGTTGCTGAGCGAGATTTTCGTACTACTTTAAGGGTTTTGAGTGAACCTCTCTCTTTCTTGAAACATCTCATGTAGATAAAGATGGGCCATATGGAGTGCCTTTTCTAGGAAGAGAGGTTATATGTATAATGTATAATCTACCCTCGCCAGTCTCTTTCTAATAGTATAATGAAACCGGTAGAATTTTCTTTCTCATCTTACAAGAGAGAGCGGGATGAGATTAAGGTGTCAATCTGCTAGGGAAAGACTATTTCTAAAATGTTATCAGAGGGTACAAATACAAGCAAAAACTAGTGATAACCAGATTTTTTTTCCTTTTTTTGACGAATTTCTAAACCAAAATTTGAGTCTGCAAATTTTTATTAGCTAAAATCTCTGAAATTTCGGTGGTACTGGAAATTTGGCCAAAATTTTAGTGTATTTGTAAAAATCTCAGAAAATTTTCTAAATTCAAATAAACCAACGTTTTTTAAACGATAGTTTTTTAACACCAATAACCGGTAATATCCAGCGAAATTTCGTGCGGTACAATTTTCCACGCAAACTGCAGAATCTACACCACACCGGCCCAAAAGTGTGGCTTGCTACGCGGGAACATGGGCCATGGCACGACGGTAGTACAACATCGAATAGTTTTCTCCGGTAGCTTTGCTAAACCCCTCTTTTTCATTGTGAACGTGCAAAGAGACAGCATCATGTTCTCCGCGCTCGAATGGACTCGTGGATCCGCTTCTCTGGCGTCCAGTGACATTAGGGGGCCGTTTCTTTCCGCGTAAACTGGCGGTCAACGTTTTACTACAGTACTTCTTGATATTTTTATATAATTTTTTTGTGTTATAATTTCCAAAGATTTTTTCGAGACTTTGATTAGTTCTTCTCAAAGATTTTTAAAAAAATTTTAATTATCTTTTTAGGCTCATTAAACTTTTTTCGAAGACTTATAAATTTGATACAGTAAACTGTCAACCGCCAGCAACCGTCGAAAGAAACAGAACCTAGGACAACATGGAAAGATTTGAGAAAAATTGTCATGTGCACGTGGATTCCAACAGGAACAGGATATGTGCTACTATTCATGTGTGAACAGTAATGTGCGTGGAACAATCGAGATTTGGAAGTTAGCGATATGATTACATTAGTTTTCATCTATCAGAGATGGATTAGAATAAGATTATGTAGTTAAATATTGGTTTATATTAGATTAGTTACCTATATTAAAGATTACTTTCTTAAAGTTAAGTAAGCCATTTCTACGAAAGAATTATCAGATGAGAAAAAGAATTAAAGATGAGTTGATGTGCTCCTCTCATCTCCCTCTTCTAACTTTTATTCTCCTCCTTTTTAAGCCGTTCTTGATTTGCCTTTTCTTTAAAAAACATATATTCCTAAAAAGATACCATATATTTTTTCCTTTTTCTTTCCAAAAAGTTCATGTGGCATGCTTGATTCAACAGAGCAGGAAAAACTAATGTTGCTGGCTTGCTGCAACATAAAACGACGCTTCTACTGAATTTTCTTTCTTGGACAGAAGAACCAAAATTTGAACTAGTAATCAAGCTTGAATGGATTTCACATTCCCCACTGTAACAAAATGATTCATAAAAATTATTGATTGATACTAAAAGTACTACTGAAAAAGCCTAGGATGTTAAGAAGAAATCATTGTCGGAACCCGGCCATATAGACCGGACTCCTCTGTGATACTGTACCAGTCCCGAGGATCAAGCTGGTACCACAGGCATTACAGAATGATAAACAACACCGTACACTTATTACATTAAAAATAGCATCAATCCAAAGGGTGAAGTGCGCCATTTATTACATTAATAAATAAAAAAAGCAGAAATCGATAACATGCGTCGATGCAACCTGTTCAAACGCCACGGGCATCTAACCGGGAGTCACAACTAGTAGTCCTGATCGCCAACGTCGAACTCATCGTCGTAGGGTGCTTCTTTAGCTCCTTCACCTGTTCGATGGAATGAACAGCCCCACATGATATGCGAGGGTGAGTACGTGAATACTCAGCAAACAAGGTCTTTATATAGTAATGATGCAGGATACAATGACAGGCTAGGATTACTTTGTGTAAAACTAATTTTATAAATTTTTCCTAAAAGTTGGAAACTATATTTTGAAAATTTAATTTAATTAAATAACCAATGTTTATTAGCTTGACACAAGAATAGCCCTCGCGGCATAAACCGAAAGGCACTCACTGCCAACCCTCTATATCAATTAAATTATTAAAACCATGAAACTACACCAGTTGATCTGTTCCTCGCCCACTCTTAATTGTGAGCATGGCTATCATGATAGTTTTATCCCTGCAGAGATGTTATACTTTACCCATAGGATGGATTCACCTTTCAGAGAGTCCAACAAAACCTTTCTCTAGGTATGTCTAAACTTGAGCTCGCCCGCTAAGGTATTCGCCCCTGGCAGCCTCTCACCAAGCCAGTGGCACCCTCGTGCGCCTTGCGAGTCTCTAATGGTGGCCGCCACACTCACTCCTCCAAATGGCACACTCAAGTATAGATTTTCCTAAGTTAGTCAGCTAGGGTTTTACCATTATTAACATCCATAGTTATACTGTTGTGCTGGAATAGATATTCCACCGAATGGATCGGTCTTTAAATGATTGGGACAGCTGCTGCACACCCAAACAGTGCCTCACGCACCAGCCAAACTTACAATCCATCCCAGTTTAACTCACGCACATTGATTTTACTTGTTTAATTAGGTTTAGAAAACCCCGACAGTCTCCCGCTGTCCCAAATTGCACCCCAACCCATAAGGACCATAAAACATAGCTATGCTACCACTTTAATGCTAAGCCATTTAACAAAAATTAACTCAGGCATCAATACAGATGTAATAACATTTTGTAGGGCAGCAATGGAGGCAATACATACTAACCGATCATTAGCATGCATACAAAATTTAACTAAGCAAGTAAATTCAGTGAAATAAATAAACAAATAGCATGCACATTGAAATATCTAGCAACACATTTTATAAAATAGGATCGATATGCAGCTAACTTGCCTTCGTCAGTGTACTGTGGATCTCCCTGCATCTCGGTAGCAACGTTGACGTCACCGTCGATTTCCATAGCGTCTACGCACGCAAAACAGTAACACCAATAAACAACCAGAAAATAAAAATATTTACAAAAATTATAGGAAAATAACAGTATGTAGATTGGGATTTTAGAAACTTTATGAATTTTATTTCATGCGAAACGAAGTCCCGGTTTTCTAGATATAATTTGTGAAAGTTTACTTTTTCCTGCAAAATTGAAAAATAAACACTGTTGGTGGAGGGATTGCTATTTGGCCATATGTTCTGATACTAATAGGGATGATCTCCCCTGCTGCGCAGTGCGCAAGCCAGAGACCGCGTGGGCGAGAGAGAGAGCGCACGGCGGCGGCGACTCCCGGCGGGGTCTCCCGGTGGCGGTGGCTACACAACAACAAGCGGCCAACGGCAATGCGAAGGTGGCGCGGCTCGTCGGCGACGGCCGACGACGAGGGCGGCGGGCGGCGATCCGCGCGGCGGCGATGGCAGCGGCTCGGCATAGGGCGGTAGCGTGTGGCTGCGAGCGGCGAGTGGCGGTGACACATGGGGCTACGACAGCTCCAGCGCGCGGTGATGGCGCGGCGGCTGCAGTAAGTGGCGGTGCAGCAGCATCAGTGGCAGCGATGGCAGCGTCGTGCGGCGCCAGTGGCGTCGAAGAACAGAGACGCCGGCTATAGCAGGAGGAGGCGGCGGCTACGGCGTCCGGCGCGATGGCGCTGCAAGGCAGTGGCTAGAGCAACTGTGGAGGGCGGCGGTGGGGGATGGAGGCCTCACTCTGATGGCAACGGCAACTAGCGGCTTCTCTTCTACCTCCCCCTTGCTCTGTGTTGCAGCTTGTAGCAAATTGATTTGTGGATGGTTTGGAGAATTTTTGGGGTGGTTGTTAGGGGATTATAATAGGGTGATCCGGCTGGGGATAAGCCTCCAAAATTTGGGAGATTGGTTTGGGTTTGGTTCAGTTGATGACGACAGAGCTCGGCGGCTGAGGTCGGTGCTCAGTTTGGATACGGCTTGGGTACGGCTCGATGGTTTGGGATTAGTTAGAGAATATTTGGGAGTTTACTGATTAATGATGTAGCCTTTAAAAGTAGTGAGGACGTCACAAACCTCCCCTCTTAGGAAGAATCTCGTCCCCGAGATTTGGAAGAACTTGGAAACAGGTCTAGAAATTCCACTCGTAGATCATCCTCGCGCTCCCATGTAGCCTCTCACTCTGAGTGATTACTCCACTATACTTCGTAAAATTTGATTGTCCTGCTACTGGTGCAATGTTCCGCTTCCTCTATAATTCTGATAGGATACTCCGAATAAGTCAAATCCTCCTGCAACGCTAGATTCTCCATTGACATTTGTTCCTCCGGCACTCTAAGATACTTCCGAAGTTGAGATACATGGAACACATTGTGCACCGCCGATAGCTGGGGTGGTAACTCCAGTTGGTATGCCACCTCTCCTCGTCTTGCCAAAACTAGAAATGGTCCGATGTAACTCGGGGCTAATGTCCCGCTAACACGAAGCCATCGTATCCCTTTCATGGGTGATACCATCAAATATACGAAGTCTCCTACTGCGAATTTCAATTCCCTTCGATGTTTATCCGCATAGCTCTTTTGTCTGGACTAGGCTGTCCTTAACCTTTGCTGCACCAACTTGACTTGATCCTCCAGTTCCTTTAAGATTTTCGGCCCAAAAACCTTGTTCTCACCAGCCTCCTGCCAATATAAGAGTGTTCAGCATTTTCTCCCATACGAAGCCTCGAATGGAGACATCTCGATGCTTCACTGATAACTATTATTATAGAAAAATTCAGCATAGGGTAAACTTTGATCCCAACCTCTTTTGTTTGCTAACACGCAGGCTCTCAACATATCTTCCAAAATCTGATTAATCTGTCTGGGGATGATAAGCTGGACTGAAAGCCAAATTGGTGCCGAGTAATGAGTGTAACTTCAGCAAAAACCAAGAGGTAAACTAGGTTCCTCGATCTGAAACTATCTTCTTGGGCACGCCATGCAAACACACTATCTTGGAGACATACAATTCAGCAAGCTTATCACTGGAGTAGGTAGTATGCACTGGTATGAAATGCGCTACCTTAGTGAGACGATCGACAATAACCCAAATTGAATTATAACCTGACCGAGTCCGTGGCTGTCTGATGATGAAATCCATTTCAATTTCCTCCCACTTCTACTCTGGGATTTTCAACGGCCGTAGAAGTCCAGCGGGTCGTTGATGCTCTCCTTTAACCCGTTGACACACATCACACATAGCTACAAAGTTTGAGATTTCCTTCTTCATACTTGGCCACCAGAACCTTTCTCGAAGGTCCAGTACATTTTAGTGCTGTCCGGGTGAATAGAAAATGCAGAGTCATGAGCTTCTTGTAAAATTAGCTTCTTAACTTCCTTCACATCCGGCACTTATATTCTTTTACCATATCATACAACTCCTTCCTTGTCCATAGAAAAACCTGGGGTGCTCCCTAGTATCATTCGCACAATCACATCTATGATCTCATAATCATTTCCTTGTAGTTGTTTGATCTGTGCCTCTAGTGTTGGCTGAACCTCCAAGTTATTTACCAAACCTTTCTCGATTACTTCTAAACTCAGCTTCTGAAATTCCTCATGCAACCTCGGCTGTGCCTTCTTGATCTCCAAATTATTGCAGTACCCCTTGCGACTCAGCGCATCTATGACTACATTAGCCTTGTCTAGGTGATAGTGCACGTCAATGTCATAGTCTGCAATTAGTTCTAGCCACCTTCTCTACCTCATATTCAGATTAGATTGAGTAAAGATATACTTAAGACTTTTGTGGTCTGTATATATCTCCGTTTGTTTCCAATCAAGTAGTGTCTCCAAATTTTTAATGTATGCATTACTGCTGCTAATTCCAGATCATGGGTAGGTAATTCACCTCATGTAGCCTTAGCTGGCGAGAAGCATAGGCCACTACTTTGCCTTCTTGCGTCAATACGCAATCCAGTCCTTGCTTGGAAGCGTCGCAAAATATTTTGAAGTCCTTCTGGTTGTCTAGCAACACCAACATCGGTGACGACGTCAATTTCTTCTTTAATTCCTAAAAGCTTTGCTCACAAGCCTCCGTCCAGTCAAACTTTCTGTCTTTCTTCAACAATTGAGTAAGGGGTCTAGCAATTCTCAAAAAACCAGCAATGAACCTCCGGTAATAATCGGCCATTCCGAGAAAACTTCTCACCTTGGTCACTGATTTAGGTGACTCCCACTTCAGTATATCTTGTACTTTACTCGGATCGACTGCTACACCTCCATCAGAGATAATATGCCCCAGAAAAGAAACTTCTTTTAACCAAAACTCGCACTTACTGAACTAGGCATACAACTAATTTATGGAATAAATAAGTATATCGTCTATGAATATGACAACAAACTTATCCAGATACTCCATAAAAACCTTATTCATCATGTTCATAAAGTGGACCGGGAGCGTTGGTTAAACCAAACGACATCACTATGCACTCATATAACCCATAACGAGTAGTGAATGTAGTTTTCAGGATGTCCTCCTCTCTAATCTTTATTTGATGGTACCCTGACCTCAACTCAATTTTAGAGAACACACACGCTTCCTCAAGTTGATCAAACAAGTCATCGATTCTTGGCAACGAATACTTATTCTTTATTGTCACCTCATTCAATGATCGATAATCCACGCACAACCTCAGGGTATTATCCTTCTTCTTCACAAAAAATCACTGGCTAATCCCACGGTGATGAACTGGGCCTGATGAAACCTTTGTCTTGTAGTTCCCTTATCTGATTCTTCACTTCAGCTAGCTGGTTGGCGTTCATCCTATAGGGTCTCTGAGCTATCGGTGCGGTGCCCGAGGCTAGGTCAATGACAAACTATACATCTCGATCTGGGGGTAGTCCAGACAATTCCTTGGGAAAGACGTCCGGAAATTCACTTACCACCGGTACTGACTCTAGGGTCGGTGGTTCAGATTTTGGGGTCACTCGCTTTATCTGGTTTACCACTGCTATCCTATTAGGTTTCAAGACAGATTCAAAAATCACTTTATTTTCGTTATGGTTGGTGAGCGTTATGGCCCTATAGGCACAATCAATCTGTCCATATACTTTCATTAACCAAACCATCCCTAGAATTACCTCTATCCCTAGAGATTCTAAGTGGATTAAATTTGCTAGGAACTTTTCCCTGTCTATTATGATTTCTACCTTAGGGCATACAAGGTTTGTTCTCATTTCTTTACTAGGTGATTGCACTATTAAAGGTTTCTTTAGAGGTATTTGTAAGTTCTAGATAGCCCTTGTGTGATTTTGGTGATTAATGACAAACGCTAATTAATGACAAACACATTTAATGGCAATGCTTGATTAACGACAAACCTCTAATATGCTTATTTGTATGAGACTAACATGTTTATTGTCAAGATTATTCTAGTATCACCTTATTTAGAGGAATTATATATATCTAGTGGATAAGCTATTCATCCATTGCAAGGTATGTCTCTTGGTAAATTCGATAATATTGTGAGACTAACATGTTGATTGATTCTTTTAGTCTCACATATACAGATGGGATGAATAAGAGAAGTCGAGATATATAATTTGATATCACACTCATATTTATTATTGCATTCCTTGGGTGCAAGCATAAGTTGAGCTTCAAATAATAATTGAGTGAATCTATGTGCATTATCTTATTCCATATTTATTTGGGCATAATTATATTGTGAGCTCAAGAATGTTTTGTTTGCTAGCACAATATGAATCTATGCTATTATTGCCATGTATATGTGATCCTTTTGCTTGCTTTTTGAAGATAGACTTCACCATGCTATAAATATGATTTGTGCATATATGATTGTCTTGTATATTTTCATATGCACTTCTTTCATGAAGTTTATCATGTATAATGTGTTGTCTCCTATATTGATCCATGCTCTTACTTATCTCTTTTATTGATCAATAACTTTATATGTGCCTTGAATCATATTGTACATGTGTATTTCTCATATATTTATTCATGTACACATTTAGTGAAGTTAAAGATTGAATTACATTGATTAATTATTTTGATTTGGATTTTAGCATAAATATCTTTTGGCATCTATCTATCATCTGCATATTGATATAAAGCCTCTTTATATGATGCACATTAGAAAACTGTTGGGGAAAGTATGTGGCTCGTGGAGTTTCGGCCCACTTACTTACCCGCGGCTCCACCGGAGGTAAACTCGGGACCAGCAAGCTCGCGCCCGAGCTTGGTAAGCTCGGGCCCGGGCTTCCCCGCCTCGGAAGCTTGGGCCTCTTGCTTTCTCCGAGCTTCTGAGGTACGAAGGGACAGGACCCAAAGCGAATCATCACGCGCCGCGGACAGGATACGCTTCGGGTCCCCAGAGTCATCGAGAATTAAATGCGCGCACTGTACCGAGGAGCGCCTGGCCGCAGCCTCTGACGGGTAGGCGGCCAGTCCCGTCAACCGCCCGCATGGGCAAGGACACGTGCTGACCGCTAGCGGTCCAGCGCGGGGATCGGAGGATTGCACTCGATTACCCGGTGGATTCGGTACACTACCGGTGTGGCAAAAAGGCAACGACTAATTCAACGGACCAGCACAAGCTACAGTGGCCGAAGGGCGCCTATAAAAGGGGCGCACAGGCCACAACAACGGACAAGCTTCACATCGACACACAACTCACCTGGAGAATAGCTACCGTAGAACAGGAGCACTTGCACTCTCGTAGGAGCTCTAGTTTCTGGCGGTAGTTCTCCGTATCCAAGTAACTGTAGGAGCACACACGCACAGTGCCTTGAGCACTTACTGTACTCGAAGCCCGGCCTTCCCAAAGCCCGGACTTCACCCCCTTGTACTCGTTTAAGCTCGGCATTAAACGAATACTGGACGTAGGGCTATTATCCCGCAGTGGAGGCCTGAACCAGGATAAAACGCTCGTGTCATCGTTCCCATCCATCCGGTCTTGACGCGCCAGCTGCGTCGAGACCAATGTCTTTTCCTTCGGCAGCGTCCGGCCACAAGGCCGGGCCTCGGTCCGGGGACAGGGCCGCCTTCGGGCCTCGCACCCCCTTTCCTTGCTCATTGGCGCTGCGGAGGTTCGCCTCCCAGTCACCGACAAAAACTATTATATGGCAAGTGTTTTCATTTATGTCGAGTTTTACCGTGAAACACTTGTGGTGCTTAATTAAGCATAAGTATCAATTTTATTAATTTAAATTGAGCTTTTGGGACTAATGCCTTTCATGAGGTGGTGTGAAGAGTATTAGGTCTCATAAAGGTGGATAACGACAAAGAAGTGAGATGAGATGATAGCCAAGTTGAGATTAACATGACAAGAGAATAGCCAATAGTTGATGACAAGGTTGAGACCAATAGGACGGGATGATCGTTGAGGAGGATGATCTAGTTGAGGTCAATAGGACCGTGAAGTCATCAAGATTTGGAATTGAGTCGAGGTTGACGTACGAAGGCATCATCACAATTTGAAAAATGTTGTCAAGTGAAGGAGAGGAATCAATGGATAATGGCTAAGTCGAGGCCAACTGGACGAAGGTTCACTAAGAGTTGAGGACAGAGTCAAGATCGATTTGATAGAGGATCGTCGAGAGGATGATCGGGTCAAAGTCGATAGGACGGGAGAGCCTCATGAGGTAATCAAGTTGAGGTTGACGAGACGAAGGTGTCATCGTGAATCAAAGGTATGGCTAGTGTAGGGCTAAGGATTTTTCTAGTCTTTTACCGGTCTTGGCGTTGGTTGGGAGACAAGATTGATAGGACAGATCGACGTATTATTAAGAGGGGATCGAGGTGTTTGGATCGCCTCGGGTCACCTGCACCAAGTTACACACTTTCTAGGTGTTCCTTGTAGGTTTTGTGTGGGAATGGTGAGGTGTCTAGGTGTTGGTAGTGTATAATGAGAAAAAGAGGTGGCGGCGACGTCGGATAGTGTGAGAAACGGGTCTCCATTGGATTTATTATTTTTATACACCTATCCTTTGAACTTGAGGTGGTGAGGCCTTGTGGGTTGGATAGCCCTTGTTCTAAGATTTCCGTAGAGTCCAAGATCACCAAAATCGGAGGTCGGAGCTAAAAGTTACAGCCGTTTTCTCCCCTATATGTTAGTGTCAGACAGCAGTCCGGACCGTCCGAACACCATGGGGTGCACTCTGCCGGTTGAGTGGTTCTTGCTGGGGCTTAGTTGAGTTGGGTCTGGACCATCTGGATTGGGGTTTGGACCGTCCGAACTTTGTAGTAGTGTGTCCCCCGCAGTGGATTTTAGACTATCTAGACTGACTTCGAGATGGGTGTGATTTAGTGTAAATTGGTCCAATGGCTAGTTTTCTTTTTTGGGAGCTCGTTTATAGCCGTTGGGAAGACTTTTGGGAGGTGCATCTCTCCCATTTGGCATGTTTGATGTCCCTAGAATTGAGAGGGTGTGAGAGAGGGGTTTGGGGTGAGTTAGAGGTGTGCCTTTTAGCCACTGAACCCTAGTTATCCAATTAAATCCTTGAGAGTATGCTTCAAAGTGTGAATTGATCTGGAGTGACCAATTCATCTCAGTCTTGTTACTCTTGGTGCTTGCGGGTATCTAGACGGCGTAGGAGGCGTCGTGCGCCAGTGACCTTCTCAAGGAGCTTGTGAGAAGGCCCGGACGAATCTTGTGCGTAGCGTTGGTGCTTGCCATCTCCGGAGGGGAGAAACTAGCAACCACTAGTGGAGATGAAGCGATAGGCTCGAGAGGGAGCCGGTTCTTATGAGAAGCAAGAACTTGCCTCAATGTGGACGTAGGAGCGTGGCTCCGAACCACGGGAAAAAGTACTCATGTCACTTGTGGTATCTCTTATCTCCTTTATGCATTGTTTTACCTTGTGTTTATCTATGATGCATATTATGCCTTAGGTGGATGATGATGTGTACTCTATGGTAGTTGTTCTCTTACCATGTGTTGGTAGTTTGTTGTTAGTGTCATTGCCATTGTGCTTACTTGTGCTAAATTTATCTTGTGAAAAATTTAATAGCTTGTGACATTGTGCTTGCTAGTGCTAGATTTATCTTGTGAGAAATTTAATAGTTTATATTTACATACCTAGAATTAAATTGCTTTCTTGTCACTCTAGGATTGCATATCTTATCTTAGATGATCTTCATTCTAGGGTGCTTATCTTAATTGCTTTCACCATAATTAAGATTGCCATCACCTAGGCTAGCCACTTATATTTAAACATTAGTATTTCGCTTCTGCATGTTTTAGGGTTTGAACACAAGATTAAAACTTGAAATTAGAAAGAAAAATTTGGTTATTCCTATTCACCCCCTCTAGGGCATCCGATTCCTTTTAGTATTGGTTTCCACCCATGTTTTACCACTAATTCTTTTGATATAAAACTATAGCTGTAACTGAATTAACCGGGAATTTACCAAGTACCACTTCGGGTGTCTCCTGAGCTTCTTCTGCAGTCATGAGGTTAATTCTACCCTTCCAAGGGTCTGTGGTATCCTTGGGGTCCCTGGTACTCCTCGGCCTTGTCCTGGTGTAGGTGTACGGGCAGGTGTCCCTCCTATATTAGCAGGTGCATGTGATGAATTTTGATGCTTCTAGGGACAGTTGTTGGCAAAGTGACCCCACTGATGACAGTGATAACCTTGAACTCCTGGCGAGCTAGCATTGTTCTTCGGGGGCTGTACCTCCTGATTAGGACGGTTTCCTGGTTGCCGCGGAGTTGGCACTGAAGGGCAGAAAGTTGGCGTGGACATCCTGGGTGCTCCTGATGCTGCTGATCTAAACTGATGTTGCCCGGTTCATGGTCGAGAGGTCCCCGCTCCTTGCTGATTTTGTATTGCCATCTTTCTTTTTCTGTCATTGAACAGTTATCGTTGTGCATCCTCTTGTAGCAAGGCTCTCTTGACCATATCCTGAAAATTCTGATAAGTATGAGAGATGAGGTGCATCTTAAGATTTGGGTCCATACTTTGGATAAACCTCCAAATCTTTGCTTGGTCATTTGCCACATCAGCATGTGTGTAGCGAGCCAGATGAGTGAACCGATACAGATACTCTGTCACACTCATATTGCCTTGGCGGAGATTCTGAAATTCCTGCCTCTTCATATCCATAATACCCCTAGAAATATGTGCTACGCGAAAAGCCTTTGTGAACTCATTCCAAGTGATGGCTTGCGCATCATGATGAACTGCACAGCAGTTCTCCCACCAATTTGTAGCATTCCCTTTTAACTGATGGGCGGCGTACTGCACACTCTCCTAGTCATCACAGTCTGCCAAATATAGCTTGCGTTCCACCTCTTTGATCCAATCATCTGCGTCCAAGGGCTCGGTGGATCTAGCAAAAGTAGGTGGACGAGTCCTCATAAAATTTCCATACGTTGATTGAGGCGGTAGGTTCTGTTGGGCAGGTGCTGGTGGGTTATTCAGGTGTTGTATCATAGCTTGGAGCACCTGAAGTTGCATCTGCATAAGCTGTTGTGCAGTCAGCTCCTGTGCTGGTGGTGGTGGAAGTCCTTTCTCATTTGCGGCTGTATTCATGGGCTAAGGTGTCGGTGGATTAGGTTGGTTCTGATTCTGACCTTGAGCAAATACCTGTTGACCTCCTCCCTGAACGCCGGCCTGTTGACCATCTCCCTGAATCGGGGGTGGAATTGGTGGAGCTTGCTCACGTCCCCGACCACGGCCACGGCGCATCGGCTGGCCTCGTCTAGCTGCTTGTCCACAACCACGTCCCTTTCTCGCCATAAGTCTGCTGCTAAGAAAAGATCAAAAAAGATAAGCAATTTATGGGGGAGTTATTGCGACTACATATATGAAAAATATATAAGTTTCAAAGAAACAGTTTAACAGACTATACACACTTAACTTGTCAATTCAAAACAAATCCACTCCCGCAAACACATTTCAAAAACTACACCCCAATTACCGGTATAACCTAAACAGAGAAGTTTTAAGGAAAACAGTAACTTCCTCACACAGTAACGCACTGTTTTCAACCAACAGTAACATTACAACAAAAAAGAATATGAAACACGCTGTTTTTGGTTCGGGGTTACTGTAGCAGCGAATAGTAGTCCGAGAAGGTTCTGTAACAACGAATGGAAAAGGGAAAAAAAACGTTTTTTCCCGCAGGTTCTGTAGTGCCGAGCAGTGATCTGCAAAGATTTTTCGCGTGAATACTGTAGCAGCAAATAGTAAGCCGCCAAGGGTTTTTCTTTCACGTGGGTACTGTAGTGAAAAACAGTACCCGATTTCACGGTACCGAAATTCTTTTTTTTTTTTTTTTGAGATGGGTACAACAGAGACGCACACAACTGACACCACCACACACACACCTCCACACGTACATACACGCGTACGCCCGACACACGCTAGAAACAGCGGCTGTCTTAACACATGTTAGGAACAGCGAGTAGACAACATGGCACACGCGTGTGTACCCTAATTTATTAGGATTAAATCCCGAAAAGTGAGACGTCGCGAGTCGTCCCGAAGGATCGAACTCGCGACGGGCAAGCCGCCACTGCAGGCTTTACCCACCAAGCTAAAGCTCAGTCCTCGGTACCGAAATTCCCTTTTAAAGACTAATTTTCACAACTAAACTCCAATCCGAGGTTGAATACTATTCAAACATAATTCCAGAATCAATTAATTGGCAAACAAACTAACTTAAATTTTCAAACGAAGGTTTTTCAAGCAACTACCAAATAAGCAAAATTATTTGTTCACACACCGGCTACTATAATCCATTACAAGCAACTTTATTGAAAATTAACTAAGCGACAACTAACTAATACTAATTTTTAAATTTAAGCCCTAAGCCTAATCTTGGCGCTGATCATCCTGTTCTTCTTCCACCTTGAAAGGCTCTTCTTCTTCCTCCTCACCTTCTCCTCCACAGTGGCTTGATTTGCTTCCTCCTGAAGGCAGATCTTCTTTCTGGTCAGCTCTTGTTCTGCCTTAGATAACTCCGCTTGACACTTGTTCAAGGTCATGACGAGGTCCACGTCAATCTTTGAAATTTCAACAAACTTCACCTTGTCAGCTTCATACTTCTTTTTTTTTCTCTCGCAAAAGCCTCCTTCTCAGCCAAAAAAGCTTCCTTCTCAGTGGCTAGCTGCCCCTTTTCTGCATCCAGGTTCTCTCGAAGCTCATCCAAGTCCGCTCTTTCCTCAGCAAGTTCTTCTCCTTCGGCCATGATGAGCTCTTTTTCACCCTCTAGCTCCTCCTTCATAGCTGCGATTTCTTCTGCAATCCACTGCTCTTCAGCTTGTTTCCTTTGGAACTCCTCTGCCATGAACACATTGTCTACTATGGTGATAGCCAGCCTCTGCTCAGCGTCTTTGTAATTTCGGTGGAGTACCTCATAAAGCAAATCTTGGATCGCAATCCACTTGGCCTGATTAGCCACAGTTGGGTCATCCTCATGGAAACAATCGGACACCTGGCTGTAGGAAGGGACTCCCATGCTCCATGGAAATAGCGGTATAGGGTTCCCAGCAGTCCTTGCTGATGCACAATAGCCAGTCGATGGATCGCCCTTTGGGCACAGTCTTGGGACGACATCCTGCTGTCGAAGGCGTGTAGCGCTGAACTGACATGGCCCATTAGTAGGAGTCAAGTCCCTAGAGAAAATGGTAACTTTCACCCAGATCTACATAGCGCCATTTTCGATAACAGGCCTTCCCGTGTACTTTGTGGCATTTGTGTATCCCAGATGTTGCATCAAGTCCCACAGCAAGTCGCAAAGTCGGCCAACGTGCAGTCCAAGAGAGTTAAAGGTTGGCATCTATAATTAAAAAAAGAGACAAAATAAACTAAAAACTTTTAAACAGTGAACAAAGAAAAATAAACAAGAAGATGAGAATAACAAATAATTTTCCTTTTTGAAACACCCCTTTTTTAACATAATATCCTTAGGGCCTTTCCATTCTATCTAGCGCGTCGTACGGTCAACGTGGCTCTGATACCAACTCTGTCGAAAACTGGCCATACAGACCGGACCCCTCTGTGATACTGTACTAATCCCAAGGATCAAGTTGGTACCATAGGTATTACAGAATGATAAACAATACCGTACGCTTATTACATTGAAAATAGCAACAATCCAACAGGCAGAGTACGCTATTTATTACATTAAATAAATAATAAAAACAGCGGAAATCGATAACATGCGTCGATGCAACCCGTCCAAGTACCACAGGCATCTGATCGAGAGTCGCAACTAGTAGTCCTGGTCGCCAACATCGAATTTGTCGTCGTAGGGTGCTTCTCAACCCCTTCACCTGTTCGTTGGAATGAACAGCCCTGCGTGATATACGAGGATGAGTACACGAATAATCAGCAAGCAAGGTCCTTATATAATGATGATGCAGGATACAATGACAGGCTAGGGTTACTTTGCATAAAGTAATTTTATAAACTTTTCCTAAAAGTTGGAAAGAACATTTTGAAACTTTAATTTAATTAAATAACCAATGTTTATCAGCTTAAAACAAAAATAGCCCTCGCGGCATAAACCGAAAGGCACTTGCTGCCTGGCACTCACTGGCAACCCTGTACATCAATTAAATTATTAAAACCATGAGACTACACTAGTGGATCTGTTCCTCGTCCGCTATTGACCGTGAGTACGGCTATAATGATATTTTTATCTCTGCAGAGAGGGTACACTTTACCCATGGGATGGATTCACTTTTCGGAGAGTCCAATAAAGCCTTTCTCTAGGTACGTCTAAACTTGAGCTTGCCCGCTAAGGTATTCGCCCCTTGGCAACCTCTCACCAAGCCAGTGGCCCCCTCGTGTGCCTTGCGAGTCTCCAATGGTGGTCGCCACACTCGCTCATCCAAATGGCACACTCAAGTCTAGATTTTTCCAAGTTAGTCAGCTAAGGTTTTACCATTATTAACGCCCATGGTTATACTGTTGTGCTAGAATAGGTATTCCACCGAATGGATCGGTCCTTAAATAACTAGGACGGCTGCCGCACACCCAAACAGTGCTAGGCACTAGCCGAACTTACAATCCCCAGTTTAACTCACGCCACATTGATTTTATTTGTTTAATTAGGTTTAGAAAACCCCGACAGTGTCCCGCGGTCCCAAATTGCACCCCAACCCATAAGAACCATAAAACATAGCTATGCTACCACTTTAATGCTAAGCCATTTAACGAAAATCAACTCAGGCATAAATACGGATGTAATAATATTTCCTAGGGCAGCAATGAAGGCAATACATACTAACCAATCATCAGCATGCATACAAAATTTAACTAAGCAAGTAAATTCAATGAAATAAATAAAAAAAAAATAGCATGCACATTGAAATATCTAGCAACACATTTCATAAAATAGGATCGATATGCAGCTAACTTGCCTTCTTCAGCGTACTGTGGATCTCCCTGCACCTCGGTAGCAACGTCGACGTCACCGTCGATTTCCGTAAAACGGTAACACCAATAAACAACCAAAAAATAATAATATTTACAAAAATTACAGGAAAATAACAGTACATAGATTGGGAATTTAGAAACTTTATGAATTTTATTTCATGCCAAACAGAGTCTCGGTTTTCTAGATATAATTTGTGAAAGTTTATTGTTTTATGCAAAATTGAAAAATAAACACTGTTGGTGAGGGATTGCTATTCGGCCCACTGTTTTGATACTAATAGGGATGATCTCCCTGCTGCGCAGTGCACAAGCCAGAGACCGCGTGGGGGAGAAAAAGAGAGAGAGCGAGAGAAGAGACAGAGAGAGAGCTTTCTCCTCTACCTCCCTCTTGCTCTGTGTTGCAGCTCGTAGCAATTGATTTGTGGATGGTTTGGGGAATTTTTGGGGTGGGTGTTATGGGATTATAACGGGGTGATCCGGCTGGGGATAACCCTCTGAAATTTGGGAGTTCGGTTTGGGTTTGGTTCAGTTGATGACGCCGGAACTCGGCGGCTGAGGTTGGTGCTCAGTTTGGATAAGGCTTGATGGTTTGGGATTAGTTAGAGAATTTTTTTTATTTTTTTACTGATTAATGATGTAGCCTTTAAAAGTAGTGAGGACGTCACATATTGTTTGGTCATTCCTACATATCTACCATTGGTCACAAACGCATGCAGAGTTTCAGAACGGCAGACTCTGAACTAGAGATGGCAACGGGGCTATCCCCGTCGGGGATCGTCTCCCCATCCCCGTCCCCGCGAAGGTAAAAATTCCCTGCGGTTATCCCTATTTCCGCACACAGGGAAAAATTTCCCCGTCCCCGTCCCCGTTTAGGTATACGGGGACCCCGCGGGAAATATATCCGTTTAGTCTTTATTACATTACACTGTTCTAAATTGATGTTAGCAAATGAATGGGTTAAAAAAATAATTCTCCAAGTTCTAAGCTAAAAACATATGAATATTCTTACATACAACATATGAAATAGTTTAACACATCACCAATGAATATATAAAAATAGTTTCAACACATTATATTTGTGACAAATATACATTTCGGGTCCATATACGAATCCCCGCGGGGAAAATCCCATCACCATCCCCGTCCCCGCATCCCCGACGAGAAATGGATTTTCTCCATATCCATCCCCGCGGGGAACAAAACCTCCCTATCCCGTCCCCTAATGGGTGAATTCCCCACGGGAAAACGAGAAACGGTCCGCATTGCCATCTCTACTCGGAACTGAGCCCAAGCACTTTTTCAGTGACCTGTTGATTCCTCATCGAAGAGACTGATAAAATCCTTGCTAAAAAAAAAGAGACTGATAAAATCCATGCACGTGGTGATTCACCAGCTACGTCGCATTGTTGAAAGAGGGAAGCGAAGTTGACCACGATCCAGAGCTCTACAGAGATGGTTTCCTTCGGTTTATTAGCTTATCTTCTTATTTTTTTAATAATTTAAACTTCAAAAGCTTTTTAGATAAATTGAAAAGTCCGGTAAACTTTATTTTACCTGTTTCTGAGTTTTAAGACATGATTTTGAGATAGAAAAAATAGATTAGAAAAACCAAAGTGCTTGACATTTTGATATGGAGATAAGTAGATAAAATAAAAAAAAAAGTGGCAGAGAACAGGCCTACCGCTAATGAAACTGGTGTGCTGTACTAGGTTACATTTCATATTAACTGGTGTGCTGTACTAGGTTACATCTCGTATTAATTATGAAACTGATAGGTCGACCAGCTCTACTAGGTTTTGGTAACCAGTAAGGTGGATCATATTCAAAACTTTTTTTTAGACAATCGTAAATTCATTCCTAGAAACAGGGCACAGTCCTTGATTAATCATACACTAGACCTAGATACACACAATGCAATAGATAGGTTAGAATCGGCGGTGTGGTACGGTATACTGTCAGGATCCGACCGAAAAGACCGAACCTCTCTGTGCATCCCGTACTAGTTCTAAGGATCAATAGCTAGTACGCACAGTTCAAACAGAGTGATACATCACCAGCGAAAATAAAATATTACATAACAGGGGCAGAGTCTCAATACAGTACATACATGGCGACACGCAGGCCACGAATCAGAGTTCAGTGAAATACAATACATGGGCCTACACAACAAGACACAATAGTATTACTACTAAAGTCCCACATGCAGTAAGACTGTAGGAGGCAACCCCAGTCTTCCGGGAAATCCTCGTAGTCCTCTGCCTCGTAGTCAACATCGGCATCGTTGTAATGTAGGTCTTCCATGAACTATCCCTCGAATGGAGTTCAGAAAGAGAAGGGGAAAACAGTAAGGGTGAGTACAACAGTACTTCGCAAGTCGGGGAAAACAACAAGGGAAAGAGATGCAGTATGGGGCTGAAAGGACCAGGATGTCGCCTAGAGGGGTGAATAGGCAATTACAAAATTTAAACACTAAATTAAACAGAGCGGAAACAATATGTTCAGACTGTCCGAATTATACCTCGGACTGTCTGAGTACTTCGGATAGTCCGATGTTTTATTCGAATAGTCCGAATGATACAGAGTTAGAAAAGGTACAAAAGTAAATCTAGACTCTTCAAGGGAAATCACATATACCAAAGATAGTTCACAAGCAATTATAGGTGTAGTAGTATCACACAAGACAAGATAATCAATTCAATTATAAAATAAGCAAGTAAATCAAACTAGAAGGTGAAAGGGATAAAACCGAAATGAAAATGGAGACGCGAAGATGTTTGTTCCCGAAGTTCGGATCCTTAAGGGGATCCTACGTCTTCGTTGAGGCGGCTCGGTCACACTTGAGCCGGGGTCTTTTTCAACCCTTCTCTCACCGATGGTGCACAACGCACTCGCCGGCTTTACTCCTTTAATTTCTTCCCTTGCGGAGGCGAAATCGAGCCTTCACAAACTTGTCACGGCGCACCACACAAAGCTCTGTGGCTCGTGACCAACTCCTAGCCGTTTAGGAGTTCTCAACCTCCAAGAGTAACAAATGCCCACGAAGAATGAACTTGGAGATGACTACAAGTGCTCAAAGATCAACTTTTGCTTAATTCACACTCACACCTCCTCCCAACTCTTCCCAACCCTTCTTCCTAAGGGATCACCTAGATCGAAGAGTGGAGGGGTCACTAGGGCTCAAGAACATACTAACTCTACAAAGGAATCACCTCCCAACCTTTCTCCCAATTCTTCCTCAATCCCTCCTTCCAACTCTTCCAAACCCTTCTTCAAAGGAGATCACAAAGATCTAAGAGTAAAGGGGTTCTAAGGGGCTCAAGAACACATTGATAGCTCAAGGAATGGTGGTACAACAGCTATTTTCAATCGGTGAGAGAGGGGTTTAAATAGAGACTTCCACGGATCTGACCGTTACAGACAGTTCTGTGTATGTTCGGATAGTTCGAGTAAATATTTGGATACTCCGAATAGTACAAGACAGAGAGACCCAGTTCGGATAGTCCGAACAAACTTTGGATAGTCCTAGTCATTCGGATACTCCGAGTAAAACCTGCACACCCCGACGAAAACGGACATAACTTTTAACTCCGGACTCCATTTTGGGTGAACTTGGACTCTACGGAAAGCTAAGAACGACAGCTACACAACCAACAAGGTCTCACTTCTCAAATCCCAAAGGATAAATACAGAATTCTCAAGAAAGGCAAGGGAGACCTATAACTCTCACTTTTTGACACCACCAACACCACACTTTCTCTAGGTTTCACAAGGATGGATCACTTGAGCACTTGACACATCTAGAAGTCATTTTTCATCGCATCCCTCTTAATAGTACAGAAATCCTTAGACTCAAATTAAATCAAAGATAATACAAGTCTAGGATAGTCACTTGCCGTCTTTTTCTTCATTATGTATGATGACCTTCACCAAAAGATTGATAACGCCTTCACATTATTCAACTTAACTCGATGCACCTCATGAGACTCTCGTCTTATCAACTTTGACTTGATCATCCTCCCCGACGATCTCCACGCCATGTCGATCTTGACTTAGTCCTCAACTCTTGGTGACACCGTCGTCTTGTTGACCTTAGCTTAACCGTCATCCTTTAACATACCTTGGTCATCACACATACTCATAGGACCTAAATCTTTCTAAACCACTCATGAAAGGTATTAGTCCCAAAAGCTCAATGGATATGAATAAGTTGATGTTTGTGTGCAATTAAGTACAACAAGTGTTTCATATAAATAAGCACAATATTAAACGGAAACACTTGTCATAGAAAAGATCTCTACTAAGTGCATTATGATAAATATATAATGAAGCTAGATGCACTAGGAAGATAATTGCCAATATGATAAATCAACTAAACCATGGCAAGTACCACAATCTTCATTAAAATGGAGCACATGATAAAATATACAAGAATTATACATGTGCAAATAATATTTAAGCTAGAGTGAAGTTGTGGAATAATCTAGATTAAACTCCACTAAGTGATGTGCATAAGAAGATATACAAACAAAGCATACATGCACAAAGTCAAGTCATAGCAATGTGAAGTTTAACTCTAATTAAGACATGTATACTAGAAGCAAGACACATATTGAACTCAAGTGGGTATATATGCACAAATAGATATGACATCAACTAATGTGCATATATATAATCAACATGTTACTTGGAGCTCACTATGTACTTGCACAAGAGGAATGCAATAATATATATATATATATATATAGTGCATACCTCATATTTGCTTACCCATCCCATTTGTATATGTGAGACTTACCTTACTAGGATGGATAGATTGTCCACTTGGCATATATGATTTTCTCTAAATAGATGAGACTAATATTCAACTTGGCAATAAACATGTTAGTCTCATAGCAACACAATCATATTAGAGGTTTTCACTAGGAAATTACTTAGCCAAGCATTTACATAAATTTGTCGTTTATAAATAGTTGTCATTATATGTGTTTGTCATTAATCACCAAAATCACTTATATGCCTAGATGCACTTTCAGGGGCTTAGTACAAGAGGAGGCTTAGGATGTTTTGCAAAAAACCAATTTTTCAAGTTTTATTCCTAGGTAAAGAAAAGTAAGTTTGGAAAGAAAATTGTTGTAGTGATGAAATATAATTTCCTCGGCCATGAACTATCCTTCGTCAAGGACATATGCACTTCCATTTGCAAACCATTTAATCCTTTCCGAAACTCCTTTTTCTTTTGAAAAGAAACATCTACCATATGAACACTCCCTTTGCATGCTCTTAACCGTGAGCACAGCTAACATGATAATTTTTAATACTGCAGAGTGGTACACTTTACCCTCAGGAGGTATCATACCAACGGTGCAAAGCATAAAGCCGTTTGGGCTGAAAGCCCTAATAGTACTCGCTTCGTGAGTCATCCCTGGGCACCTTATGGGGGATCGGCCCAACGGCCTTGGTCCTCACGTTGTACCGGAAGGCCAAGGAAGCACAATCCAAGGCATCGACGAACGCGGAAACAACATTCACACCCGTACAACCCAAATGTCTATGAAGGACATTACCACCAGCAAGTAGCTACTAGAGATCAAAGATTAATGGGCTAGGTCCATCCCATAATGGAACCCGAAGTTGTACTGTAATGCTCAGTTCGTACGTTCATAGGACGAGTTGTCCTTAGACTAAGGGAGGAGTACAGGCACTAACTTGAAACCGTGCATACCTTGTACCATATCGTCAACCGAGTCCTCCCTAATCAGAGTATTTAAGGGAAGGACATAAAAGTATCCCAATCCCGGCATTCTTCCCAATGCCTCATTTTACCAAAAATTCCTTTACAAACATTCCAATAACATACCAACCATAGCATTTAATCCGCATAAGGCATTTTTATCCTATTCAAAAGGGTAAGCATGGCAACGATGTAGTTTACATTTAATCCTACGGTGAAAAATTATTAAGGGTGTAAAACTCCTTTTATATTTTCTGGCTGTAGCTATACTAACAACTACTCATTTTAAAGATAGCATGCCAGTTTAAAATTCTATAAATTCCTTTAAATCAGATAGCGGTTCATTCAACTTGCGTCAAGGGGACTTGCCGTGATCAAACTTCGGGTGCGGGTACTCCTCGTCAGTGGGGGGTTCCACGAACTCCTTGGGTCCTACTCTCGCACACGGAAACATAAAACAAACATAACTCAGAAACTCTTTTCCACAAATCTTTTATAAAACTTTATAGAAAAGAATTATACATTTTTAACATTTTAAAATTTCTTTTTAAACCCTAGGGTGCTTACTGAACTTCTAATATATTTATTCCTACTGAAATGTCAAGTTTGATGTTTTTCCTAAGTCTAGAAGCATGCCTAGTATTTTACAGAATTTTTCCAGAATTTTTGGAAGTCTCTGGCTATTTTTAGAAATTCCATTTTCCTCCTCTGGTTTTCTAAATTAGAAAAGGCTGAAATAGTCCCAAATGATACTAGGCTTAGGCTTGGCAAGAGACGCGGACGCCCACGTGGCGTCTTGGCGGGGCGGGCGCGCCAGTGCTAGGACGCCATCGCGTGGAGAAGGCGCAAATCTGGGAGTGCACTACCACTTAAACTGACGGGTGGGTCGTACATGTTAGTGAAGCATCAGCAGTTAACTGCTGCTTAACGGCTAACCGCCTGGGCCCATCGGTTAGTGACACAGACCGGTGGCCTGACGCTAGGCCGACACTAGGGTCGTCTTCCTCCAGCCGGGCGTGGCCGGAGGGGAAGGTCCAACGGCGCGTCAGCAGCTCGGGCCATCCCGGCTGATGAGCATCGGGAAATGGGCACTAGGCCCTACGGCGAAGCCACTGGTGGTGACGGTGTCGCCGACGGTGGCCTAGATTGGCGGTGCAACTAAGGGCAGTGCCAGAGGGCACGGTTCATCGTGGCGTCAGCGATTCCTAGATCCCTTACTACGCGCGAGAGGTGCCTAAGCTACTAGGAGGGTTCGGGAGGTTACCTGAGGCAACTGTGAGAACGAAGGAGGCTTGGTTCGTCCTGGCGTCATGGGGGTTGGCGGCGGTCAGAACAGGGCTCCCGTCGCCAACGAGATCCGACGAGTCCTAGGTCAAAATAGGGGCACAGCGTGAGCGCGGTGCTCCTAGGATGCTCCCAGAGCAAAGAATTGGAACGGGACTTACTAGCGATAGAGAAATCCGAAAGAGGGCACTTCCCGGCTAGCGGTGCTTCGCGAGCGTTCCGGCGAGCTGCAAAAGGGAGAGAGACCGATTAGGGAGAGGACTGGGGAGTAGGGAAGGGGAGCTCTCTGTTGAGCTCGGATTTGGCCTAAGGAGCTCACCGACGAGTGTGGGAAACCTGACTAGAGCACAGCAGCGGAGCTGGCCGAAAGGGGAAAAATGTGAGGAGGAGCGGCGGGGGTTTTATCAGCTCGGGGAGGGGTAAGGGAGGACTGGCGGTGGCTCGAAGAGCTGGTAGGCGGGTTCGGGACGTCAGCGAGGTGCTCGAGTCGAGCTGTCACCGTGCGAGGTCGCGACATTGAATGCTCGTTGCCGGGCGGGCGAGCTGCCATCCCCAACGGCGACGACCGAGTTAAGGCGCCGACGGGGAGGGCTATGGCTCGTGGTGCTGTGTCACGCAGCACCGTGCTGTCTCAGGAAGGCGAGGGTGAGGTGACGGCGTGTAGGCATGGCGTGGTGCGCGTAGCGCGAAGCGTGCAGCATGCGCGGTCATGGAGTGTAGGGTAGAAGAGTGGGTGCCATGTCGCGTCGTACGGGCGCGCGAGTGTGCCCTAGCATTGGCACGTGCGTGCTATGTACGGCATGCGCGCGCACTAGAGCGCGGTGTCGTAATGTGGTCGCGACGGGACGGGCAAGGGAGGAGGGCTGGTGTAGCTTGGTCGGGCAAGGGAGGCAAGCCGAGGAGGGTTGGGCCGGGCGCATGGAGTGGCCCGAGAGAGTACGTGCGCAGGGAGAGGGAGAGCGGTCCGTGGGAGAGGAGAAGTGGGTCGGGGCCTTTTTTATTTTCTTTTTCTGGTTTTTCTCTTTTCTCTTTTCTTCTATTTACCCTTTTTAAAAACAGGTTTTGGTGGTGTCGAGTTGGGCTAGTAGTAGTTAATAGGTTTTATTTTTGTTTTTTGCCGCGCTTTAGAGGGGTCTGAAAACTAGAGGATCATTTCAGGTCAGTTTGGACCACCATGAAGCTATAGTCTTTTTTCTTGTTAGGTTTTCGGTCCGGTGGCTTGAGGCAACGGACCGGTGAGGTCCAAGATGGTGCTATGGCGAACTGAGGTTCTCTGGATCCAGGTCTGGGCAAGGTAGTGCATGGCAGCCGGTACACCAAGTACAGGGTGGTGGTGGACCAAGAGGAGTAGTTTGGCCCTTTGGCTCGGGTGGTAGTGGGTGGTGGACCGAGCACTGTGCCTGGTTCAGCACAAACAGGTGCGTGGCAGACTAGGCACTGTTTGCCAGTCCGCCACCAATAGGTGTGGGCCGGACCAGCTATGTGCATGGTCTAACCTCGGTTCGGCACCCGGTCTGGGATTAACAGGTCCGTGTCAGACCACTCTAGTGTGTAAGGGTACTTTTTTCCTAACGGCTAGAATGTGGGGTATTTATATGTCTCTTTCTAGTCATTTTGGGCATCTATGTGACTCCAATTTTCATATTCTGAGTCTAGGTGCTTGAGAACTCTAGGGTTTAGTGCTTATACTAGGTAGAGAGCTAAGGTGAGGTAGTGAGCCTAGGGAGAGCTTCATGGGAGGGGATTGATCCTAATTAATCCTCTATATTGCTCGGGCATGTTACTTCGTTTGCAGCAAAGGAGAAAGGGCTTGGTGAACTTTCGAAGGTGATTTGTGGAAGCCATCAAGCAGAGGTATACAAGGTCTTATAGCCCACCTTGCCGGAAGGGTTACTCGGAGTGAAGCCGGAGCGATACCCCTCTTCGTAAAGAGTGCTTCAACGAGGAGTAGGAATCCTTGTCTCTTGTCTCTTCACAATTCTGCAACTTAAATTTTGCAATTGTGTGAATTCGTGCTCGTAGTATTATTTGTCAGCTTGTTTGTCTTGTCATAGCTTCTAAAGTTTGTTTAGTTTAAAAGTGTTAATTTTGTCATCATATCAAGAAAAAAATTAAAACTTAAAAATTTGCTTTAGGTCCAATTCAACCCCCTTCTTGGCTCTAGATCCTTTTTAAGGACCAACCGACCAAACAAAGAAAAAATTGCTGAACAGCTAGAAAAACCCACGGCACGACACCTTCCCAAATCGTTGGCACCGGTGTCGGAACCTCTGCCATCGCCAGCGATGCTACAGCGCTATCAGACGAGGACGTGACCCGGTCCATGCCTATGCCACCACCAACGCCGGTGGTGCCATGGACGCTGGAGCCCGACTGGAGAAAACACTGGCGCCGATGCTGGGTAAATGGACGCCCGCTGCCGCTGCTAAAGCGTCGTTGCCGCTGGCCTGCCACAGTAGAACCTAGCCATCCCTACAAAGCTCTGCTCAAGCCATTGCCACGGATGACTTCGATGTGAGATGCGCGCCGTGGATCTGGAGGGAGGAAGATGCCCATGTCGTCTCTACACCGCCGCCACTGCTGATAGCTCCTAGATGCCCGAGATCTACACCACGGAGGAGAAGAAGAGAAAAAAACCTATAAGAAACCTCACTATCTCTCCATCGAGATGGATCTGACACCGGCAAACAAGCGCCTGGATAGCCCGTCGATGGCGGAGCAAGCAGAAGGCAGTGCTACCACCTCCGCCAGATGCTTATCTAGGGTTTGGAAAGAGGCTCTCAGGCCAAGAGCCCTAGAGAACCTTTATTGTCCTCTGATTCCATCATGCAAATGGGCTCAAAACTACCCTTACTATTCAAAACTGTTAGGCTGGCTCTATGTGTAACTTCTTTTCTTTTCTTTTTTTTCAATGCAACTGCAAGAACCAGTTTGTTAAATTGCCGTGAAAGGAACATTATGGAGAGTGGTAAAAGTCTACGCCTACGCATTAACACATGGGGGGGGGGTGTGTGTATATATAATGTGTGTGTGTTAAATGTGCAAATTTATCTCCCATTATACTCTTATCTCATGATTCCAAAAAGAGGTAATTATCTATTTGCATTCTGCCCTTTTTTCTTTTACGGATCGGCATTTCTTACTTGTATCTGTTTATGAAGGACCGACTAGATGACTAGAGAGGGTGAATAGGAGCTAAATTAATCTTGACCTTTTCTTCACAACACGCTCAAAAAACAGCATGAAGGTCTTAGTAAACGTTTGCATATTTTATGTTGTTACTTGGATGGTCTTGAAATTTTTATTGAAGCTAGATATAGAAGTTAGGAAACTAACGCAATAAGAATCACCTTCATTGGACAACGTAGCAAAAAGATATAAAAATCACAAGCTCAGCTATGCACTGAAAACAGAGGATGAACAGTAATTTCAGCATGGTTTCAAATCCTAAAATATTCACAATTCTTGATTCCCTAGGGCACTGGTCACAAGATTTAAAACTTAATCTCCTTAGTTATTTAGGACCTAATCTAACCAAGAATCGAACCTAAAGTGCCCAAAACTCAACCTTTTTCTTGTTATACCAACTCTAGGTTTAGAACCGGGCAAAACCCAAACTTTCAATCCATGGACATAATTCGTGGGGAACTTGTGTGAGGTGAACCTAGATATTTTCCTACACATTTGGTAAAGCTAATACACAGAGGAAACTCAACCAAAACGAGATGAGCAAGATTTACTAGGATTCAAGTCGAGAACACGTAAGAACAAGGTAAAAATCAAACCAGAGATAAGGAGCATGAAATCGGAACCATAGATTGAAGCTTGCTTGATGATTAAGGAGAAATGATTATAGTGGAATGATTGGGGAGGATCAACACAAGCACATCTCCAATAATCCTTGAGTGATTTGGTTAATCCTATCTCGCTCAAGCTCTCTCCAAAGCCTCCAAATTGTTCTCCCAAAAACCTCTAAAAAAAATCCTTACTATTTCTCAGGTCAAGAACCCCTTCTCTCATTACATTGTAGGCTCACCCGAAACCTGATAATACATCGGGTTTTCTCTCTCTCAATGCACGCTCCTCCAAGCAGTTTATGAATGACACTCAGGTATAACCTGTTTTGATGCATCTTGCTCTCCAAATGATCGATAACCTAAACCACTAATCCTTATGTCGCGGTTTCTTCAAAACCACCGTTCCTCGCTTCCTTGGCCACCAAGTCTGCCACACATCCAATTCCCCTTGGACTGCTTCGACTTGCGCACCTTGAAGTTTTCGTTGCCAATCACCATCGTCCATGTGCCTAGACAAGGTCCGATCAATCCACACAAACCTTTGATCCTTTGGACCGTGAATCACCAATCCACGTCCTCGATCCATTTCGCCGGCGTCGATCCACTCCGGTCACCTATGCATGTGAGATGATCAAACCATTTTCATGGAAACAAGTATATCTCAACTTGATCCACATTAGTCCATAATCATCTATCCTACACCAAGACCTCATGAAAATGACATAACATACATGTGAAACCAAAGCATTTAGCAACTCTAACACAATTGACTATGAGCACCTACTTTCCTACACAGCAGTACGTTTCAATAATTTTTATGAATTTTTTCTTTGCTCAAATAGAAAAGTTGTCAACATAAAAAAGATACATCATGAAATTCTCTACAACTTTCATATATAACACTTATATTTTCGAGCACAAAAAGATCTCTAAAAGTGTAAAATACAGTGTACTATCCATGATCAGACGGGAGCCTAGATGGCGCACCCCGTATAGTACGGGATGTGAAGACAGGTTGCTGAAATGCTTCTGTAAATATTCCGATGGCACGCCGGATAGGGTGCCATACCATACAGCATGAATAGCCATTTTTCATATTCCTTATTGTATACAATCCGACAGCACGCTAGTGGATTGTGCCATACCATATGACACAAACTGAGATTTTCAAACATTTTCAAAACATGATTCAACCACAAACTCTAATAGAAATGTTGATAAATACTCATCACGTGATCTTACAGTTGATAAAAAGAGATGCAGGATGAGCTATAAACATCATATTAGCTGGTTGTTGGTGTTAGATCGGCAGAGACGAGGGCCCGGAAATTCCATTATTTTTTTCTTCAAGGAAAACGGCAGCGGGTGCGGATGTTTAAGGAGATGTCAACGTATGATGCAAGCATGCATCCCCCATGCTATTTAAATCGCTCGCTAGTGTAGAAAAGAGAACTTCACAACACGCATGCACAAGTTGGTGCACACGTACCTAACCACAGGTGGACTGCACTGCCGTAGAAGAGACTACGTGCTCGTCTATGTACTCACTGCCTCACTAGTCACGGCTTGCCCTAGCTAGTTTGAAACTTGGAACACATGGTGTCATCAGTCATGTACTACGCAAGTGCAGTTATTTTATATTGAACTGAATCTTTGAAATTACTGAAAATTGAAACAAAACGGCTTGGAAAGCCGGCTCATTAGAATAATGTTTAAGATAAAAAAAAGTGGCTCAATAAGTTAGGGCAAGCCCAACACATGCATAATTTTGGGTATACGCATCACTTTAGCGCATGGAATTTAGGTATTGGTATTGTGAAGATGTGTAACACCCCGGCACTCTCCTAGGCCCAGAATGTTACCAACATCATACATCATTCAAAATTTCGGCAACATTTTATCTAAAAACTGGATATCCACACACAGGCAATAAGCAGATAATAATATATATCATGTCCAAAACATAATCTTTGAGCATGTCTCATCCCAGAACTCAGAACCAAGCACATCACACCAAACCCACCTTGAGATAGCTAGAGCAATCCATAACCACGCAAACCAGATATTACATGCGGCTATTGATTCACATGGACATTACATAACATTTTAAAAGACTTTGACCACTAAGTTAACTCAACATATTAAAGTGTCCATTATTTAAGTACTGTGGTCAAAAGTGTCAAAAGTGCTGCCACACCACCCCCGATGCATGTCGTTGTCATGGCTCACCTAGAAGGAAAAACATGAAGAAGCAAGCGTGAGTCCAGAACTCAGCAAGTACATAACAAAATGAGAAATAAACAGTTCACATTTAATCTGGTCGATGGGAGTCTCCTGAAGAGTTAACGCATTAGGAAACAACTCATACTCATGCTCATGCCATGCGCATGCCCATTACAGTTCTACATGCTCATCTCATCTCATAGCTTTTACCGGTAAAGCAAAGTGGACATTGGCCGATGCCCACCATCATACTCTCCAGGCTGATCTGGAGAGGCCTACATAAGTAGGTATTCTTGTCTACCGAGGTAGACCATCATGTATGCCATGTTCATGGTGCATAATGCAATGCAAATGCATGTAGTTGGACCCTTTTTCCACATAGCACCTCTAATGTTAGGTACTTGATCATTAACTTAGTACTTAACATGTGTGAGATTCATAACATAACAGTTCATAGCATTTCTCATGATAAACCCCAACATAGCAATCCAAATTCAGCTCAAGCAACCAATTAGAGAACAGACAAATTAAACAACAACTATACATGTCATCATATTACTATGTACTTGCCTCTGTTACCAGACGAGACAGAAGGGCGGGATGTCGAAGCCGATCCTGGGGCAAAACCACCTACATAGCAAACATCCGACTTAACCATATTGACACCATCGCAAAGCATCACATCAAATTAAGCCTTAGGCGTATAATCCTTAACCAATCATTTCTAAGCATTTCTAGGCCGTACAAGACTAAGCCTACATCTATCATACCTTTTAGCGCTAGGATTAGTCATTAGATAAATCACATTAGCCTTAGCATAATTAAATTGTCCCTTATAACCCAAATCTGGACAGCAGCGCGAAAACAGTCATATCTCCTAAACCTTTCATCCAATTCGCACATTCTAGGATTCTTTGGAAAGCTATAAACATAGACTACAATTCTTGTAACATGACCGAGCTCCCATTTTGAATATAAACACTTCGATTTAAGATCACAAACTGCTGCATAAATGGCTTTAGCATCTAGTCAAGAATTCCCATGTTAGGGTTTTTCTGAAATTCCCCGAAATCCCATCCTAATCAGAACATAAGAAGGTTAAATCATAGATAAATCATCCCATACCTAGTTTTCCCTAAATCTTGGTGAAATCCCTAGCTTCTTCTTCCTCTCCTCTTCTTTTCTTCCTCTTCTTCCTGCTGTTTTTTTTCCTGGCCGGCCACCCCTTGGCTCCATTCCTGACCATCCCTTACCTTCCTCCTGTCCTCCCCTGTCCTTCCACAGCTGCGGCAGCTACTAGCCGGCAGCAGCTAGCTAAAGCAAGGAGGAGCAGCAGCGGCGCTAGCAGCAGGGCAGCGACGCGCGGGTCTAGAGGGGAGCAAGGGGCAGAGCTGAGGCAAAGAGGAGGGACGAGCAGGGCATGGAGGAGACCAACCTGGGGTGACGCCGCAACTGGACAGCAACGACGGCCGGCGGCGACGACGACGGCCACGGCGTCGGCCACGGACGAGTCAGAGCAGCAGTGGAAGCAAAAAGGATGAGCAAGAGATGAGGATTAACATCCTCATCCACTGCTTAAAAGCAAGGGGTAGTGCTGGCTGGGCTGGGCTGGGCTGCCGGCCCAGTGGGGCATCACAAGATGAATAGTGATAGAGTGAGGAATAGTGAATATAGGTGGTGGTGGTTGGAAATATGGAGTGAACAGTGAATATAGAGTGTAATTTGGGAAGTAAAAAATAGGGTTGTTGTTGGTAAGTTGAATAGTAATATGATGAAATAGGGATAGAGATAAAATAGAGAGGTGAATAGTGATAGAGAGGAGAATAGTGATACGGATGAAAAATATGTATATGTGTTGAGGCTTTTCATAAAAGATTATAAACAGAGAAGCTATATATAAGCCAAAGCATTCACTTCCACGTCCCTAGCAGGGCCTGATTGGTGTAGATCTTGTTGCGGAGATTTTTTTTTTTTTTTAAATTCATTCATTTTCTGGAGGCCGCAAGATAAATATGGTTAAATCTATCTTTTTGATTACTAGTTTTAGATTTTTGAAGCTACTAGTCAAGATAATCGAAGTTCAATCTTATCAGATAATTTGAGCGTCACAGTTCTGTTAATGCATATAACACACGCTCAACATCTAACGATGGTAGACATAAGCTTTAGTGAAAGAAAAGGAAAGGAAAAGAAAAAGGAAAGAAAGGGAGAGGGTCGCTTTGCTTTGCTTGGGAACCGGAGCTGGACCAAACCAAAGAGACGAGGCGAGGCCTACACGTCGCCTTCTCCCTCCGGGAACCGCAACTTGTCGGTTTGGTAATGGCAAGCTAGAGAGGGGCTACGACGCGAGTCTGTCCACTTGTTTGCTCCTTCCGGTTCATGGCAGCTAGATAGCTACTGGCTACTGCCTCTGCCTGCCTACCTGCACGAAGCAGCAGGACTGATCACCGATCATGCATAGGACTAGCCTCGATATGGACAGGTGGTTCGACCATTCGACGTACGTACTCGAATAGCACGAGGAGCCCGCCGTCGCAGGCGCCGGCGCGGCGGCGGGCGGCGGCGGTCGGTCAGCACCATGCACCTCGTCCGACCGAATGCTCGATACGGCCGCGCTGTCGTCTTCTGGACCGTACATGCGCAGTGCAGACCCATTTGTTTATTCCAAGTGCACCACGCGTTGCGGGTTTTGACCGGCGCCGCGGAGAGGGATAAGACTAGACGGAAGGAAGCGAACAAATTGGCCACGGCCAATTAGGCTCTGGCCTGTAGTTTATCAGTGTTTCAAAGAGTCAAACTTCTCGAGCTCTTCTTTCCCCTCTTATTAAGGATCTGTTTGACAGCCTTAACTCCAAGCCTCCACCTCGAAATTGAAATTGAAGTTAAAAATAAAGTGACTTAAGTTTATATTTTTAGTTTAAAATGTAAATAAGATAACTCACCTAAGCATCCTCAATTTATCCACAACTCCAGCTCCATGAATTTCTGAAACTAGGAATAGGGTGCTCCACCAACTCCACCAATTTGGTGGAGCTGGAGCTGTGCCAAACAGGGTCTAAGATCGTTTCTTAAAGCTAAAAGACAAGCAAATGAAGCGTACTGGTTTTTCGAAAACATAAGAAGCTCTCGAAATACAATTTAAAATTTAATTCAATGAATTACCATTTAGCTCAATTCAAATCAAAGAGAAGATATAGAATTTCCTTTTGAATACATTTTTTTAACTTTTTGATTCTCAAATAAGATATTTTCTATAAATTTTCTACAAGGTTATTCCCGTAAGGTTGTTTTTGACAGGCTCGCTACATTGCTCGCACTCGCTAAAAATGGCGAGATGGGACAGGATAGCGAGCCGCACGGTCGCCAAGGAGTGCACAGTGGTAGAGGCGAGGAGAAGGAGTACGGGCTAGTAGAGGAGACGACGAGCTGCACCAGCGCTGCAAGGTACGACCACTTTCCTATAACTCCGGCGTGAAAGTGCACTTCCAATTAACCCAGCGTTCTAGGGTTTGTCTAAATCCCAAGAATGGCAGCAAGATAGTGATGAAGCATTTTAGATTATCATTGTGTTAGTATTCAATCCTTCAAACATCTATGCTTTCTCTCAAGCAAAATCCCCAAATCCCTAAAAGCTACCTACATTTACATTGAGAATCTAAATTGTATTTTAGAATCCACTCATTTTAGATGACAAAGATCAGTTTATGAATGCTTTAATTGTATTTTAGATAACAATGCTCTAGTTGTATTTTAGATGATAATGCTCTATTTGTATTGTAGATGACAGTCCTCTACTTGTATTTTAGAGGACAATCCTCTACTTTAAATTTCATGTGAGATGATAATGTCTTTGTGAATGCATTTTACATTTAGATGATAATACTTTAAATTCTCATTTTATAATCCCTTGTATTTATTCTCAATTTCATTTGTATGTAGAATGACTAGCCAATGTTCCAAGAAGCAGAAGAAGGAGATGGAGGAGGTCAACAGACTAAGAGCATCACTTGCTACAACCATTAATTGCCTAGATTGAGAAGAAGGTCACTGACTTGTTAGTGATTGTGAACATGAGATAGAGTCCAAATGAGACTCCCCTCGACGGGGTCAACTCCACCCTGACCGACGTCGAGCGGGTTGCTAAGTACCTTGATGGGCTACAGATTGAAGCCGGTGAAGCTCTACATCAACCCCTTGATGGAGCTGAGTCCAAGGACAAGCCGCGGGGAGGTGGTGCCATCTTCTACCTAGATTTGGAGCGGTATTCGATGACTCCAATGTCTGGAATCAAGACTACGATGATTTCGCCTGGGAGAGTAACAGATCTCCTAAGGAGCATTGGTGATAGGTGTAGTTTTATGTAGGCACTTGTCTAATACTATGTTTAATTATGGCAATGTATGTAGTGACTTTAGTGTTAATTTTGCGATTAATTATGGTAATGTATTAATTTATAAAATTTAGAGAGTTCGAGACAATAATTGCCATTACAGAAGTATGATGACAACAATTTTAAGAAATCACCCTTCGGGTGAAAGCGAATGGTAGCTGATGGCTGTTGGGAGAAATGAATAGATTATATGAGAGATAAGATGCTAAGTGAAATTTGCTGAGTTTGTGAAAAGGAGAAAGATTTGCTAAGCCGATAAATTTTCTGAGCTAGTCAAAAGGACAATTTTTTTTAGAAAAGTCAAAAGGATGATTTGCTGAGACCATTAAATATAGCCTAAGGAGTATTATATGGTTGATGCATCCACGTTGTTCGTCAAACATCGGCTTGCAATGCATGTATCGTAGGCAACATATCTAGTTTTCGAGAACATAAACAGTGAATACTACGAGAAAGCATGTACAATAGTACGACGTCAGCAGCTTATAAATCATGTCACATAAGACATGAGAGATCGTGGATGAGAAAAAGGGTGCATGGAAAAGTAGACTGTTTATACTTTTATAGTTGGCTATAGCATGAGAACAAAGATATGCTGCGGTAGAAAAATATTGTTTACTAGAAACATAGTTGCAAAAAGTATTGTATGAGTTGGTTTTAAAACTATGCTATGGGTAGAAAGATGTTGTTTACTGGAAACATAGTTGCATACAGTATCGTATGAGTTGATTTTAAGATTATTATTATACTTAAAAATGACAGAAGACAATAATACACATTCATTTGAGGGAGGCACACGGCGCGACACCAGCGTCGCACGCGGTGAAAGGAAGCCTTGGTCCCCTAAACGCGGGCCTATGCTCCTGCGACCCGTCCCCGAACCCACGAGCCACGACCCACCGAGCGAGCCAGCCGGCTGCAGCGTGCAGCAGCCGCAGCACGCGGCTGCGCAAGATCCCATCCCGCGCCGCGGCACCGGGCACCGCCGCGACCGCCGCGCGGTCAAGTCATCTCGCGCGACCGGAGCGAGCCCAAGCCACCCACCCCCCGGCCCCCGCGACCGCGACTCTCCTAGCAAATACCACGCCACGGCGCCCGCTGGCTCGCCTGGTCGGTCCGTGGCGTGGACTGGAAGCCTCCCCTCCTCCTCGGCTCCTCCCGCTCCCCCGCTTCCGGCGGCCTCCTCTTCAGTGGCCCTCCCTGCCACGCTCGCTCCGGTGGCCGCGGCGGTGGCTGGTGAGTGGTTCCTGCATTGGGCTCGTGCTTGGCGGTTTCGAATTGCGCTATGGGATGGGTGGCGCTCGCTTTTGAGTCGCGGGTGGCGATTTCTCGCGGCGGAACTGGGGGCGCACCTGCGTGATGCTCGCCTTGTGTCTGAGCTCGTGCCCCCCAGATTCGCTGGGATTTTGGTGATCTGCGCAGTTCAGTAGGCTTAGCTGTGGAGCATGGAGGTTTGATTTTTTTAAAAAAATAAAAATAAATTGTTGGTGGTAGTTTGTGGGCTGACCGACGCTAGATTCGCGGTGCCAAGTGCGTGTGATTTTTCCGGAATTAAAAAAGCGGCTATGTTTTTGCCATTGCATTTTTCTGAAGCTTTTCGTGATCTTTCTAGTGTGCTGCTGGATTTCGTTTCAATTTTTTTTTTTTGCGTCCTGAGATTACTGGTTAGAACAATTTTTTCCCTGCTGTAAATACCGCACGTTACTGCTAGGTGCGATGCCTTTTGCGATTTCCTAGATAATTTTGATATTTCCTCCTATTTTCCCTGGATAATAAGTGGTAGCTAGACTGCTGGAGTGATGCAATTTTCTTTCCTCGTTTTTTATTTGTTTTTCCGTGCAGTCTTGCGCTTAATTTTCCCCATTTGAAGCGAATTACTTTGGTTAGGTGGGAGCAACTAAATTCTAAATGTGGGGTACACAGATTCGGCAATCGTAGATCATATCACGGTGGCGTGTGACTGTTCTAGACTTTGTCACCTTGTCATTGCAGTATTACATCATTTACACAAATTCGAATCTTGTTATTTTAGCAATGTTCGTATCATGGCATCATGGATGCGCATACAATTCAACCCTTGTGTTGGTTAGTGACGTCGATTCAAACAACATCTCAGTGCAATTGTCAAGTGCCATTAATTCTTCTTTTACAGGTTAACATTCATTCTTCTTTGGAGCGCTTCTTCAAGTCAAGAGGGACACGCCAAGCTGCCTCAGTTTCACTGGTGCACTTCTTTGTAGTAATGTGGTTATAAAGCCTTCGTCATACCTCTGGGGACGTTTGCGTGGCCTTCAAGTCGTTGATGAGTACTTCACAAGGGTAGCAGTTCAGTAGAAAATTGGGTTGGATGGTTTAGTTCGAATTGAGCGTTTCATGGTTATGTGACGCTTTAGGCTGAAATATATTGAATGCAAACCTCAAACCAAATTGCCAGAACAGTTTTGAGTGATGAAGAAATGGCACGGTGGTTTTGTCATAGTATCTTTGTTCATTATATTGATGTTAAGATATGTGATATTGGATAGCCCGCTGGCTGAAAAATCTCTTCAGTATGTCTTCCAACAAAATAGTACGACCTCACTACATTGGTTGGATGTTCCAAATCCACCTGCAGTTCAGAATCCACAGAACTTCTCTCAAGTAATATCAACTGAATTATTAGCTTCCAACCTTTCCATAACAAGAAATCTCTCTGATAGAGAACTGCAGTCACTGCATTCTTGGAATCATTTGAGAAACCTTGTAAGCCATGCCCATATCCTACCGGATGGACTGGAGGCAATCAAGGAAGCTGGAGTTGCATGGAGGGAACTAAATGCTGCCTTTGAATATGATGATTCAATTGTTTCAGCCAATGGTAGCAGTCAGCAAAAGGGCAAAGAGAAGCAATGCCCATATTCTATTCGAAGAATGAATGCTACAAGGTTAGGTGATAGATTTGTCTTAAAGATTCCTTGTGGACTGATTCAGGGCTCTTCAATAACTATTATTGGTACTCCTGGTGGTCTTCTGGGTAATTTTAAGATAGAATTAACTGGAGCTGCAGTCCCTGGTGAACCAGACCCTCCAATTGTGCTTCATTACAATATCCGTCTTCTTGGTGATAAACTTACAGAAGATCCTGTAATAGTCCAAAACACGTGGACTATAGCTGATGATTGGGGTTCTGAAGACCGTTGCCCATCTCCTGATTCGGATGCTAAGGGCAGCGCAAAAGGTACACATCTTTTAGTGGTTCATAATCCATATCCTGCTGTGGACATATGATATCCATGGTATTGCATTGTATATTAGTAATTACTTCTAAATCTGGCTCTGCCATTAAATAGATATATCCACTTTGTTGAACTATTGTAGCTAGCATGTACAACTGCCATTATTATATATTGCCATAAATATGTATCGTGTTGAGGTATTGTAGTTGAGATGACCTCCAGCTTCAAGCATTACTTGTTTAAGCTTCTAATATTATCCTTTCACCTATTTTTCATTTATAGCCCTTAAGAGCTGTTTAACATAATGGATTGGGATCTTGGTAAATAATGTGTTCTTTTTCTTTATCCCAGGCTTGACATAGATTTTTCTTTCTGTTGTTCTGCAGTGGATGATTCAGAAAAATGTAGTAGCATGGTGGGCAAGGACCAGAAACAAGTCTTGGCTTCTAAGATACATTCTAATGTTTCAAGCATGCAACCTACCAGGAAAAAGAATGCAGAACCTACAAAATATTTTCCCTTCAAACAAGGATATCTTGCTATAGCAATTCTTCGTGTCGGAGCAGAGGGGGTCCATATGACAGTAGACGGGAAACATGTTACTTCCTTTGCATTTCGGCAGGTGAGTCTTGTGTATGTAACCCAGTATGCTACTGTGTCCGTTAGTATCTAGGCAAAGTGATTTTTCCAGAGTGGAGAAATATTTGTTGCGTTGCGATAGTTTCCAGGGTGAAAACATGTAATGTTCCATACACAATAACAATTGAACTATTTTCTTTTCCTCAGCACACTTAAATAAAAAATATGTTTGCATTACTATTTTACTCATCACATATTTTATATCAGGATTTGGAGCCTGGGTTTGTTGGTGAAGTAAGAATTGCAGGAGACATTAAATTGTTGTCTGTGATAGCAAGTGGCCTGCCTACAACAGAGGATTTTGAGCATGTCACTGACTTGGAAATGTTGAAGGCTCCACTTGTCCCCATGGATAATTCCGTTGATCTTTTCATTGGGATATTTTCTACAGCAAATAATTTCAAACGCAGAATGGCGGTTCGCAGGACTTGGATGCAATATGATGCTGTCCGCTCAGGAAAAGTCGTAGTTCGATTCTTTGTTGGCCTGGTAAGAAGAAATGCAAACACTGGATAGCACAGTTATGGTAACTTGTACCATTTAGAGTTCTTGCTTTATATTACATGGTTCTATGCTTAGAAGTTAGAAGTGATATATGAATGCGCTAGTCAAATAATATGTACAGAACTGCATATGGGCAGCAGCACACTGAAAGGCATCATTCATGTTATGCCTCATAAATAAACATGTTGATTCTTTATTGAGGATATTTCTGCCTGTATTGATTGCATTCACTATGTACTTGCTTGCAACTTATCAAAAAGCAATGCTCTTTCTTTAACTCTGCTGTCCAAATAACTTTTTATTAGATTCTTCATAATAGCCACTTTTCCATCAGTTGTGTTCTTCTGTCATATACTATTTGGATTACAGCTCTCTACTTAAGAGTCAATACTCATCTACCCCTTTTTCATGCCATTGTTAAAAGCATAAAAACGAGGTGGTGAATGAAGAGCTCTGGAATGAAGCACGAACTTATGGGGACATTCAACTAATGCCGTTTGTTGATTATTATAGCCTGATTCTTTGGAAGACAATAGCCATCTGCATCTATGGGGTATTTACCTATTTTTTTGGCCATTTTTTAAAATTTTCTGGTACATTGGGACTTCTGCCTGCATTATCTAAGTTCAATTTTCCATTACAGACAAATGTCCTGTCAGCTAAATATGTGATGAAAACAGATGATGATGCTTTTGTTCGCATAGATGAGATACTCTCATCCCTAAATCAAGTAAATATCAGCCATGGACTGTTGTATGGTCGTGTCAATTCTAATTCTCAGCCTCATCGAGATCCATATAGCAAATGGTACATAACTCCAGAGGTAACTTGTTCTAAACTTAACACATATTAAGTGGTCACACAAACATCATTTTGGCACATCATAAACCCTTTGTGATCGTCATGTGTATCATCATTTATCATGTAGTAGGTGCTTCGGTGAATGCTTTACTGTTATCCCAATCAGTTGATTTGCTACTCCTTTAAACTAGGAATGGCCTGAGGAGAGTTACCCTCCATGGGCACATGGTCCAGGATACATTGTATCTCAGGATATAGCAAAAGAAGTTTACAGGAAACACGAGAGAGGGGAGCTAAAGGTATGCCAACTTTCTCCAGAACTTTTAAAAGGGGACATTTGTTTTCGTCAGAAATGGTGAATTATCATCGGTTGCTTCAATCTGAGAAGATAGTTAGTTAGGGTGTTTCCAGCTACTGGTTCCAGCTGTGTTGCAAATCGAGAGGCTATTAACTGGGATCTTGAGTTGCAGATGTTCAAGCTGGAGGATGTCGCGATGGGAATATGGATCAATGATATGAAGAAGGCTGGCTTGGATGTCAAGTACGAGAATGATGGAAGGATCTTGGTCGAAGGCTGCGAAGAAGGGTATGTTGTTGCCCACTACCAGGAGCCAAGGGAGATGATGTGCCTCTGGGACAGATTTCAGAAAACAAAGCGAGGAACTTGTTGCAAAGAGTAACGTGACTAATACGAACAAGCTTCTATATTCTGATGGCTGCTGATGCGTTGCCTGCTGACACCTACGACAAGCTTCACATGGCCCCATGTAAGATCCAGTTAGCCCCGGGCTGATTGTTTTTGGTTGCAGAATCGACAGCTGACCAAGTTTTGGATATCACCCATTTTCCTTTTGTCCGCGGCAAAGTGTGTTTTGAAAGCTAATTACCAGAAGATATAGTAGGTCTACTGTTTTGGACATAGGTAGGATGGTGTTGCTTACAGTGCGTGGCTTCTTGTAACATATCTTAGTACAATGTAGAATACGGCAGGGTTATTACATTTTAGGATAGATGGGGATTAGAGGCAGTGTTACCATTCTTTTCCTAGGAATGCATTAATCCGTCATATCTCGTGTAAATCAATTTGATATCTGCTGTATTGTATAATCCACTTCCTGCCCACTGCATGCCTGAATTTTGTCAGGTTGCACAGTGCCAGTTTGGCACAATCTCTACACTGTATCTTGAAGCTTTTCAAAGAAGTACATTACGATCATATCACATCTAATGTTTACAGCTACTAATTACAAAGTGTACAATTAATGCATGAAGCAGAAAATGATCACTTGATCAGCAAGACACCATCATGGTCACTAGTTCTTGAAGGACTTCACGCTTCCACTGCTGGTATGATGTCATGCTGTGGCCATGCAGCCGATGCTGGAGCGGGTGTTGGGGAACACGAGGAAGAGGCCGCTGCACACCGTGCCGACCATGAGCGGGAAGCTCTCCATGACCTCGTCCATCTCCTTGCGGTGGCCGGGGAAGAGGCACCCGGAGACGCGGTAGTCGGAGAGCGCGATGGCCGCGAACACGAGCACCGACATGGCGGCGTGCACGACGTCGACGAAGCCGAGCCGGAGCCGGTCCTCCCGCGGCACCTCCACGCCGAGCCCGGTCCTGAACAGCGACAGGCCCCTCGGCGTCACGAAGCCGTAGTACACCCTGCCGTCGGGCGCGCGGAAGCTGTCGGTGAAGTGGAAGAGGAAGCAGGAGGCGGCGCAGAGCGCGAGGAGGGCCCTGAGCATGGCGGCGTTCACCGCGGAGCAGGAGCCGTCGCCGGAGGCCGCCGGGAGGAGCATCTCGAAGGCGAGGAGCGTCCCCGTGGGGAGGAAGTTGGCGAGCATGGACGTCTTGGACAGCGTGTTCTGGACGCCCCGAGCCACCGCGCGGCGCTTCCGGCCTCCGTCGCCGCCGCCGCCGCGCGGCTCCGCGTGGCGGATCTCGACGGACAGCTCACCGGCGCTGCCCTCGATGGGTTCTTGCCTTCTTGGTCGGAAGCTCGTAGCACGTAGTAGGTGGAATTGGAACTGTCTTGTGGGGTGGTTTGCTGGTTTGATGTAGAGCGTCGGTGTGCGCGCGGTTGGCGAACGTTGGATGATTTCGAGTTGGAATGCCATGCCACCAACCGCCTAGACCCCGCGCGCGTTGCCTCCGCACGGCCAGCCCAGTCTCGCTTTATGGGCCGCAGCTGCGACTGAGTGCAAATCACAGGAGACTGGAGGCCCTTCGTCTTGCCCCATGGGCCGTCCAACAACTCTCGGGCCTGGCATGGCATCCTCATAAACTTGAACGGTAGGCTCCACTTAGACGAAGCTAGTTATATGGTGTCGCCTTAAAATGGTAATAATTGGAAAAGGAAAATCCGGGAGCGTTGAGGCAAGCAAGCGGTTCTCGGAATGTTTGTGCTGCAACGAGGATAAGTCGCCGCGGGCTGACGTCGAGCATCCAGTAGACGACCATGGTAGGCCAACTCCTCGATCCACCTGCCACCGAAGCTCGAAGCTTGCTACCCTTCCCACGCATCGCAGGTAGGTAGGTGCATCCATCCAACCTCCTCCCCGCTTCAAAACCCAAGAAACTCCATTCCAAACCTCGAGGGAGCTAGGCTTGCTCGACCTGTCGATCAGCAAGCTCGAGACACAGCAGGAAGCACGCACGCATTTGGGTGAGATCGATGGCTCGCGGGAGGAAGTCACTGGCCATGGTGCTGGCGCTGGCGCTGGCGCTGCTCCTCGGCCTGGCCGGCAGGCGGTGCAGCGGTGACGTGGTGCAGTTCATCTTCGGCGACTCGCTGTCGGACGTCGGCAACAACAACTACCTCACCAAAAGCTTGGCCCGCGCGGCGCTGCCGTGGTACGGCATCGACTTCGGCAGCGGCATGCCCAACGGCAGGTTCTGCAACGGCCGCACCGTCGCCGACATCGTCGGCGACAAGATGGGCCTGCCGCGGCCGGTGGCCTTCCTCGACCCCTCCGTCGACGAGGACGTGATCTTCAAGAACGGCGTCAACTACGCATCCGGCGGCGGCGGCATCCTCAACGAGACGTCCTCCCTCTTCGTGAGCAATCGATCGATTCTTGAGCTCGCTGATGCAATTCACATGCCTGCAATGCAACTCATGAATTGACAACCATGCGTGCTTCGCAGATACAGAGGTTCTCAATGTACAAGCAGATCGAGCTGTTCCAGGGGACGCAGGCGTTCATGCGCGAGAAGATCGGCGAGGCGGCGGCGCACAAATTCTTCGGCGAGGCGTACTACGTGGTGGCCATGGGCGCCAACGACTTCATCAACAACTACCTCCTCCCCGTCTACTCCGATTCCTGGACCTACACCGGCGACACCTTCGTCAAGCACATGGTCGACACCCTCGAGGTCCAGCTTAAGGCACGCACCTGAACGCCGCCATCGCAGACTGAATCAAAATCGAATGATCTTTACACTGACATGTCGATCGATGCGATGGAATGGAAGCGCAGGTGATGCACGGGCTCGGGGCACGGAAGCTGACGTTCTTCGGGCTGGGGCCGATGGGGTGCATCCCGCTGCAGCGGATCCTGACGTCCTCCGGCGGGTGCCAGCAGTCGACGAACGAGCTGGCGCGGAGCTTCAACGAACAGGCGGGCGCGGCGATCGGGCGGCTGTCGGCGTCGCTGCCGGGCGCGTCGTTCCAGTTCGGCGACGCCTACGACTACTTCCAGGACGTGATCAACCGGCCGTACATGTACGGGTTCAACAACTCGCGCGCGCCGTGCTGCACGCTGGGGCGGGTGCGGCCGACGCTGACCTGCACGCCGCTCTCCACGCTCTGCAAGGACCGCAGCCAGTACGTGTTCTGGGACGAGTACCACCCCACGGACAGGGCCAACGAGCTCATCGCGCTCGAGACGCTCAGGAAGCTCAACATCACCGTCGTCGCCAACGCCACCACCACCTAGCCGCCCGTCCGCATGGATAGCCGAGGGGCTGACACTGGCATACAAAATCCATGTACTCAAACGATCGAGTACAGTCGTTTGTGTGTTTTGGTCGTGAACTCGTGATCAGATTTGTGTTTCTGCAGGGAACTGGTCAAGTTAAAAGACTATACGTACCTATTGATCATGTAAATAATTTTGCGCCTGCAAAGAACTAAAAGCAAAAAAAAAATTGTATATCTACGCTGGTTTTTTGGAGCGACTACTCGGCAGCTCAAAAAAAAATCTCAATCCATTTTGTAAACCATCAAAGTTTGATCCAACGGATCATATTCAACCCTCTATAACCTCCTCTCGCCCCACCCAAACCCTAGCCCTCCGGTTCCCCCTCCTACTCCTAGTGCATGATTTTTATAACTTGTTTATAAATATGTCACATCATATAAAAATAACTGCAGATAAAAACCTCCCAATTTTGTGCCTACTCTCTCTTCTCATTAATTACACTCCACCTCAATAATCTATCCTATATGGACGTGGCTGCTATAAAAACAACTGACATCGTTGCACTAGAAGTGGTCTTAACCGCACACATGAAGGCGTACCTAGTTCGGTTTGAGAATTAAATCCCGGAGGGATGTGAGAACCCATTGCCGAGCCAAGTTCGAACACGAGCAACCAGGGCGAGCAACACCTATACCAGCTAACCGAGCAAAGTTCTAGATTTGGATCTGACTCGCCGGGTCCCCAACTAGGATGACAATGGGCCCATTTATCCATTCCTTGATGGGAAATTCCCCTATTAGGGGAAGAAATAGGGGATAGTTTCTCCCTACAGGGACGGATGAATGAAAATCCATCCCCATCGGGTATAGCGGGGGTAGGGATGAGAATAAGGAAATTTTACCCCCACGGGGATTTGAATGGGTCCCAAAATATATTCTTGCCCATCCCAATACAGCCTAGCGTCCTAACCTAACTCCTTCAGCCCAGACCTGATCATGGGCAGCCCGGCCCGGGCCTGGCCCTATTTTTCCTGGTCGGGCCAGGCTGGGCTTGAGCACTGGGCCGGGCTCAGGACCCAGTTGATAGCCCGAAGTAAGGTTCGGATCGGGTCGGGCTAAGCCAAAAAAGCCTGGCCCGGCTCGATAATATTATAGTAAATTGTAATATCAGAAAAAATGGGATGGACTAAGGGTAAGTTCTTTTTAGTTTTTCTTATCCTACTTATTTGTCTTATCTCGTCACTTCGAGAATTTTTCGAGATAACCTCGAGAACCTAGATAAGAATCCTACTTATCTCGTGTCTTATTTGACTTATCTCACTTTTTTAATTACTTTTTGAGTCGGTTTTTTTTTATCTCGTAGGCGTGTCTATAAGCTCCCTAAACCCCAAAATTGAAGGCCAACCGGCTCTCGAGGCTATCTCGAAAAATTCTCGAAGTGGCGAGGCAAGGCAAATAAGCAGGATAAGATAAGCTGAAAAGAACCCACCCTAAGCCAAAGCCAACCCAGCCCAAGTCGACTGCCATTTTCCCTTGCTGACCACATGAAGTCGTCAGGCTTCGAGCCAAGCTTTCGGGCTTCGGGCTTTTGACCGGGCCAGGCTCAGGCATTGTCTTGATGAGAAAAAATCGGGTTGGGCAAGGCTCGGGCTTGCGTCTAGGTGACAAGACTTTTTCAAGCCCGACCCAAAACCCGGTCCAGCCCGGCATATGATCAGGTCTACTTCAGCCCAACTTTCTCCCTCTAGTCCCTATACTACATGTAGGTAGCACAACCCAATAGGCCCTCTATTTTTCGCTCCCTTCCCCACCATTCCATACCTACTCCATTGTGCACACATGAGGGAATCCACTGGCGGCAGTTGTGGCCCAAGGGTTGAAGTGGCAGCACAAAGGGTTTAATTTGCGGCAGTGTAGGTGGATGAAGCGTGGCAGCAAGAGAGTCCAAGCAAGGAAGGACCAAGCCAGTTCCACCTCCAAGCCTCAATGGTGCCTCCTTCCCTGGAGTAGCCTTCTTCTATGATGCTCTCCTCCCTCCCCCGATCTAGAGTTCCCTCTCCTCTATCTCCCACTCCATGTCCTAGTTTCCATCTTGTTGGTTGTGTCTATCTCCTTCCATGTCCTGGTCACTCCATGCTCATCGACGCATCGACGTTAGGAGCCTTAGTGGTAGCAACCTTTTCTCCCTATTGCCTGTACTCTACACAGCCTAGAGAAACGGTGGCCTCTCCTTCAATGATAGCAGCTGCATGTGCATGAGCTCCAATAGCGGTGGCACAATGTTGGTTCGAAGCATGGTCCTCTTCTCTCTCGATCCTGGCCTCCTCCCCTTAGGCTCTCACGAGTCACGACGACTATGCAGATTTGGTGGGAATTAGGGCTCATCGTGTCCCCCATCACCTGAATGGGGATGGTTATGAAGAGGAAGCATCCCCTAGCCTAGGGATAGGGACGAGGAGCGAGGGGATTTCCATGCAATGGGGGCGTGGATGGGGTACCACTCCCCTATCAGGGATTGATCCTGTTGCCACCCCTATCCCCACTCGATCAGTCGGGCAGCTTTTCTAAATTGTGTGGGTGGAACCGGGTTATAGTCAGGTTTGGTTTGAGCCAAGCCATACCCCTCCCTAACCGAACCCTACTAGATCCAGCGAGCAACACAACCAAATGATGAAAATCTATGGACAAGTGGCTTTCCCACCGGGTAGAAAACCCTAGCCTCCCTAGGTTGGCTCCCTTGGTTCCTCTCGATTCAGACTGATCCCTTAGCCGCCATTGCCCAATCACCGTACCCCTTCCATCTTGCACCTTGCATCATTCCCCTACGGTTTCCTTCCTCTCGGCATCTCTTCTCCCTCTCGGGCTCCCCTTCTGACCCAGAAAACGATGTGACCTTTCTCTCGTAGTGGTAGGATTGAAGGATCGTGACCTTCTCCCTATCTCAGCTTCTTCCGTGGCGACACCTTCTCTCTACCCTTCTCCCCCCTCTTCTAAGCTTTGTAGAGGCACAGCAGTAGGATGGTGTGGATAACATGGGCCCCAGGTATCCCGAGATATACTATTGGACGTACCACCTCTTTGGGCTGAGTCAATTGGACCTTCCAGAAGACGGGCTTGGAGGCTGGTGCGGCCCGACTTGTTCTACAAGGAAACGAATTCGTTTCCTACTCGAATACATAGATATAGGCGTAACCAACTCGGTTATATCTGTATCTTCCATACACGGATTAGGGAATCTATCTATAACCCGGCCCCTTGGACTATATAAAGGGGGTCAGGGGCCCCTAGTTCAACACTTGATCTCTCATCTACACACATCTCAACATCCTTGAGATCCACCATAATACAATCCCCGAGCACAGGAGTAGGGTATTACCTTCCCCCGAGGGCCCGAAACTGTAAAAATTCGGCTCCCTGTGCTACCATCGTAGTTGTGATCTTTCGCATAGCCCTATAAAATATATTGCTGACACAAACCGTCAACAGTTGGCGCGCCAGGTAGGGGCTAGCGTCACGATCAACTTCATTTACTTCGATGGCTTCCATTGGCGGATTCGTCTTCATCTACGCCCCCGGCCAAGACTTCATCTTCGAAGATCTCGGCTTCCTCGCCGGCGACTTCGGGGAACTTCGGTTGTGTGAGCCGAACCTCGTTCGGTCCACGCATTACCGGAGGAGGTGGTACGCAGTTCCGTCCAAGCTTCACCGCCCTAGGATCTCTCCTCCGGATTCCGATCCGGAAGAGATCCCATCTGATGATGACGATTCCGACTGGCCTACCGTTGGGATCCCCTTCGGTTTCGGTCGGGATCTGCCGCTTCTCGCTTTACCTGCTCCACTTGTTGGTGAAGCACCAAGTGGCGATCTTGTTCTCGGTCTGGATCGCGCTCAGATCCAGTCGGGAATCTCAATTCCTCATCTGTGGTTCGCCCCGTTCGGTTTAGAAAACTCGACCACTGTTTTCCATCGGATAACATGCCAGCTTTTCCAATCCGGGCTAAGGAGCGGAGCATGGCAAGCACACGCTGGGACGAGTTTTTTGAGTCTTGGCTCAGGGACGACTCTGACCAGATCAACTTCCCGAGTGGCCATACCACTCGGATTAGTCAATTCGGCTGCAAGGTTTCAGCAGATCAGATCTGCTGAATCTCAGTCGGACTTTCTTTTGACAAATGATCCAGCACGAGAAGTGGGAGTTATAATCACTCCCATCGACGAGCCAACGAATCGGGATCAGTTGAGCCTCTCTTTCTCGGAATCCGAGTCAGAGGAGAGCATCAACGGGTTCCCCGACTTTCGCGTCGTCTACGTGCTGAATGGCAAGCCTCCGGATCGACTCGGCGTCCCATGAGGGAGGCAGGAGCCGAACAAAACAGCGGAGGTGGTGCAGATCTGCGCGACAAATTACGCGGTCGTGCACGGGAAGTCTAGGAGGAACTGCTCCAAGTTCGCATGGGAGATCACTCGGTCTTCCGTACGCCACAGCAAGACATCCTCGCATGTAAGACTCTCTTGGATAATGTTGGTCCTTTGCTTGGGAGAACAGCCCCGCAACGCCAATCATGGAACAAATCAAAGCCATGGTGACGGCAGCGGCTGTCCAAGGCACTCGGGATCAGCAGGCCAACATGGCCAGGAGCCAGATTGCCACGAGTAGTACTCGGCGCAGTTGGCATACACGAAGTCGTGGGCAAGACGCCCGCCGAAGTACAAGTCGCGACCTCCGCCTCGACATCGAAGCCTGGCAGAGGGAGCGAGATGAAGACCGACACCGTACTCCACCACGACGGATTCTTCCCTGTCAGTCTCCTCCCCTAGGGATGGATTGATGGACGGAATCAAGGCATTCACACCCCGACTCCGTTAGGTAAACTGGCCGGAAGGGTTCAACCCCAAGGGGATAGTAAAATTTGATGGAGAGCGGGACCCCGAGGCTTGGTTGCAGATCTACTCTTTGGCAATCAAGGCCGCGGGTGGAGGATACGACGTGATGGCAAACTATCTGCCCGTCATGTTAACCCCTCCGGCTCAGGGTTGGCTCGCGGGCCTTCCAGAGAACTCAGTTGGTTCCTGGAGAGAGCTTTGCGACCAATTCGTCGCCAATTTCCAGGGCACTTACGAGAAGCCTGGAACCCAGTGGGACCTTTATCAGATTCATCAGAAAAAAGATGAGTCGTTAAGAGATTTCATTCGGCGTTTTACCAAGAAGAAGAACACAATCCGGGAAGTTTCGGAGGCGGTCGTCGTCGCGGCCTTCCAGAAGGGAGTTCGTGACCCCGATCTAATCAAGAAAATGTCTCGGAAGCCCCCGACATCCGTCAAAGAGATGTTCACCTTGGCGGATCGGTATGCTACCACCTCGGACGCTCTCACTGAGCACCAGGAGGATCACCCGAGCAAACACGAAGGCAAGAAGGACAAGCCCGACTCGTCCTCCAAGAAGGACAAAAAGCGCAAGAGTGAAGAGCTGGTAGCGGTCGTGGATCATGGTCGGCAAAAGCCGCCTCGGTCCAACGACTTCAACAAAGTTATGGAGGCGCCGTGTCCTTTCCATCCGAATGGGAAGCATGCGGCCAAAAATTACAACATCTTGAGGAAGTTCGTTGAGGAGCACAACAACGACGCTCCAAAGGTCGCCAATCAAGATGATAAGCGTGACCCTCCTCAGGGTGATGCTTACCAAGAAACTGAGCGTGAGCTCAACTACATATTCGGGGGATCGGATGTATATGAGTCCAAGCGTAAGCAAAAGCTTACTCTTCAGGAAGTCAATGCAGCTGTTCCGGTGACCCCCGAATAACTTCGGTGGTCCGAGGTTCCGATCAAGTTTGATCGCTCGGATCATCCTGATCACGTCCTATGCCCAGGAAGATATCCACTCATCCTGGATCCTGTGGTACGGGGCGTCCGGCTACGCAAGGTCCTAGTCGACGGTGGGAGCGGATTAAACATCCTTTTCGCCAAGACTTTGGATGAGATGCAGATCCCAAGGACGGCGCTACAGAAGCCAGACGCGCCGTTTTATGGCATAATTCCGGGAACATCATCAGTGCCGATCGAAAAAATCATTCTTCCGGTCACTTTTGGCACTCGGGATAACTACCGGACTGAGAACCTCAACTTTGAGGTGGCCGATTTCGAGACTGCGTACCACGCAATCTTGGGAAGGCCGGGCTTGGCCAAACTAATGGCCGTCCCACACTACGCCTACTTGGCTATGAAGATGCCGGGTTCGCAGGGCATGATCACGGTCCGCGGAGACATCAAATTTTCCCATCTACTCGACAAGGAAAACTGTGACTTCGCCCAGTCAGCTGAAGCGGCCGCCGAGTTGGACAAGATCCGGCAGGCAGCCGCCACTCTTCACGACGAGGGCGACCTACCGAACAAGAAGCCATCTAAATCAAGTATTAAGCCTGATGAAGATGTCAAGCATATTTCGCTCGACCCGTCCGATTCATCCAAAACGGCTCTGATCGGGATAGGGCTCGATCCGAAATAGGAAGACGCGCTCGTCACCTTCCTCTAAGCCAATCGAAGCATCTTCGCTTGGAAACCATCGGACATACAGGTGTCCCGAGAGAGGTGATCGAGCACTCTTTGAATGTACACGATAAAGCCAAGCCGATCAAGCAGCGGCTGCGTCGGTTGGCACAAGATCGGAAAGAAGCCATCAAGACGGAGATCACCAAACTTTTAGCCGCTGGTTTTATAAGGGAGGTGCTCCACCCCGATTGGTTGGCAAATCCGGTACTTATACAAAAGAAGAACGGTACTTGGCGCATGTGTGTCGATTACACCGACTTAAATAAAGCATGTCCCAAAGATCCGTTCGGACTCCCTCGCATTGACCAGGTGGTTGACTCCACTGCCGGTTGCGAGCTTTTGAGCTTTCTGGATGCCTACTCAGGCTATCACCAGATTAGCTTAAAGGAAGAAGATTGCATCAAGATTTCATTCATCACTCCGTTCGGGGCTTTCTGCTACGTCACAATGCCCTTCGGGTTGAAGAACGCCGGAGCAATATACCAGCGTTGCATTCAACGGTGCTTCCATAACCAGCTTGAGCGCAACGTGGAGGCATACGTTGATGACGTTGTCGTCAAGTCTCGGGTAACCTTCGATTTGGTCGCTGACCTATCGGAGACATTCGAGAGCCTATCGGCATACCACATGAAGTTGAACCCGGAGAAGTGTGTCTTCGGGGTCCCCTCGGGGAAGCTTCTTGGTTTCGTGGTATCTCACCGCGGAATTAAAACCAATCCAGAAAAGATCAAGGCCATCATGGAGGTGGCAGCCCCGACGTGCCAAAGGGACGTCCAACGTCTTAATGGGTGCATGGTTGCACTCGGCCGATTCATCTCGCGACTCAGCGAGCGTGGGTCGCCCTTCTTCAAGCTATTGAAGAAGCAACACTACAAGTTCGTCTGGACACCCGAGGTGCAGAAGGCTTTTGAGGATCTCAAATCATTCCTCACCTCGCCACCTGTCTTGGCATCTCCTATGCCATAGGAACCGCTTCTGCTATACATTGCGGCCACCACTTACGTAGTGAGCACCACGGTGGTAGTGGAACGAGAAGAACAAGGACGAGTCTACAAGGCTCAACTCCCGGTCTACTTCGTCAGCGAAGTATTGGGCGAGTCCAAGGTACGCTATCCGCAGGTGCAGAAGCTTCTGTATGCGGTCCTGATCGTCTCTCGGAAGCGGAAGCACTACTTTCAAGAACATCCAATTTCGGTGGTCACCTCTTTCCCTATTGGAGAAATCCTCCATAATCGGGAAGCCACTGGGAGGATTGCTAAGTGGTCGGTGGAACTTGGGACTTTCGAGCTCTCATTCAAGCCACGCAGCACCATCAAGTCACAAACACTCGCCGACTTTGTCGCCGAGCGACCAAGATGTGAGCTCCCCACCATACCAAGAGGCCGAGTACTGGAATATGTACTTCGACGGCTCTCTCCGACGGCAGGGCGCGGGGGCTGGTATCGTTCTTTTATCACCTGGAGGCGAACGACTCAAGTATGTCCTTCAGATTCATTTTTTAGCTTCAAACAACGCAGCCGAGTACGAGGCGCTCATCCACGGTCTCCGTATTGCCATATCGCTCGGCATCCGGCGATTGGTGGTTCGCGGAGATTCCTAGCTCGTGGTGAGCCAAGTACAGAAGGATTGGATTTGTGTCAACGATAACATGACCGCCTACTGTCAGGAGGTCAAAAAGTTGGAGGACAAGTTCGATGGGTTGGAGCTCATACACATTCTGCGACGAGACAAGGAGACGACAGATGAGCTCGCAAACATGGGCTCTAGTCGGGCGCCAGTCCCGGCTGGGATCTTCGTCCAAGAGCTTCACGCCCCTTCCATCACACCGTAGGAGCAACTACCCCAACCGGATGAGCAACAACCCTAGTCAGAGGTACTTGCCCTCGACTCGGATTGGACGCGGCCATACTTGGAGTATCTGTAAGAAGAAAAGCTTCCCGACGATCGGGGGCTGCCGAGCAAATTCAGCGTCCGAGTCGCGCATACGTGGTACACGAAGGGTTTCAGATCAAGCGCCCGACATACTTCGGCGCATTCCCGAGTCCGGCGACGCTACCGCTGTAACGAAATTCACTCGGGCATGTGCGGTCATCATGCTGCATCGGCTACGTTGGTCGGAAAAGCCTTCCGGTAAGGATTTTACTGGCCAACCACGATCTTCGACTCAAAGGAGATCGTCCGCAAGTACGAGGGATGTCAGTTCTTCGCCCGACAGATCCATGTGCCGGCCCAGAAACTCTAGACTATCCCCATCACCTGGCCGTTTGCAGTCTGGGGGCTCAATATTGTCGAACCCTTCAAGAAGGCCCCAGGTGGTTTTGAACACATCTTCGTCGCCATTGACAAGTTCACTAGATGGATTGAGGCCAAGCCCGTGACCAAGATTACGGGGGCCAAAGCCACCGAGTTCTTCCAGGAGATCATCGGCCGGTTTGGCGTACCATCTCAAATCATTACGGACAACGGCTCTCAGTTCAGAAGTGACGAGTTTCAAAGCTGGTGCAAAGATGTGGGCATAAAGATTTGCTTTGCTTCGGTGGCGCATCCTCGGAGCAATGGGCAGGTCGAGCGCGCAAACGGCATGCTTCTACAAGATGTCAAGGCGCGCATCTTCGATCGGCTCAGACCATACACAGCAAAATGGATGAAGGAATTGCTCGCCAGACTGGGGCTTCGCTGAAGTCCCAAATGAGCTACGGGCGCTCCTTCTTCCTTGTATACGGGTCTGAGGCGGTCCTTCCAACGGAGCTGCAATTCGGGTCACCCCGAGTTCAAAGGTTCAACGAGGATGAGTTAGAGGCCAGTCGGATCGACGATCTCGACCGATTGGAGGAAGCTCGGGACGCTGCAACAATTCGGTCGGCCAAGTACCTCCAGGGTCTGCGTCGCTACCATGATCGTAATGTACGGGATCGTGCCTTTTCGGTTGGAGATTTGGTCCTCCGGGTCAATCAATCAAGTGGCTATAAACTTTCCCCACGTTGGGAGGGTCCCTACATTGTCGACTCAGTAACGCGCCCGAGGGCTTACCGGCTGATGCGTGAAGACGGCGCTCTCATGGACAATTCGTGGAACATCGAACAATTACGTCGGTTCTATACCTAACGACCGTTGTACACATATTCACAGATAAATAAAGATAAGTTTTCGTTCACATTGTCTTTACTTTCATACAATTCAGCTTCTGACTTGCTACTTATTTGAGTTTCAATTAAGTAGTAAGTCGAGGGCTACACCTAATTAGGTGCGCAATCGCACACCTAATCCTTTTTTTTAGAATCTTACTTGACTTGCTCCCTAGTCGGATTCCGACTAGCCAGTAAGTTGGGGGCTACACCTAATTAGGTGCGCAATCGCGCACCCCTTCTCTTAGTGAGGATAAATTGACTTGCTCCCTAGTCGGATTCCGACTAGCCAGTAAGTCGGGGGCTACACCTAATTAGGTGCAGTCTGCACCTAATCGATACCTAATCGGTCTTTTTTTAATTTTCAAGTTCATGTTGAGCTGAGGTGTTAATTGTTCCGAGTAACGAAACTCTTGTTTCCTGGCAACACTCATACTTCCCGATTGTGTTTCTGGAGATAGAGCTTTGTGCCAACTCCTAACGCTAAGGAACTTGATGCACTGGGCAGAGTGCTTAGTAAAAGGAACTTAACTTGCTCGGGCAAAAAGCACGACTCGAATTAAAAAAAAGCCGATTAGTATATATTATATTGAAAAGAAAATTGCTTACATTAATAATTTACAATGGGTTCCTACATCTAAAGAGAATCTAAGCCTAGATGGCCTATAGGCCAGTTACAGGGGATGGCGGCGAGCGCGGTCGACGATCACACCCGCCACCTCGCCGAGAGCGGGGGCGACTCCGAGCAGGGCCGCGACGCTAGCGGTGTCGCGGGCACGAGCGCGGGCCAACGCCTTGACGATCTCGTCGGCCACCTCGGCGAGTGACGGGATGACCTCGAGCAGGACCGCGACGGAGGCGGCGTCGCGGGCCCGGGCTTCTTCTTCGGTGACTTCGGCAAGCGTGAGGTCGAACTGCGGCCAAAGCTCTGCCAACTCGTCGTCGCGATCCATGGGAGCGGGCGGAAAAGGAAGGGTGGAGGAAGAAGTCTGGATGAGAAGCGGCCACCGCTCCGGCTTCTTTTTATAGCTGAAATCGGGGAGTCGAACCAATTCCGGGAAGTAATGGCATTAGGGGGAAACCTCGATGAGAACTGTTCCCAAGATCTGATGTGGAGGTCTTCAGGAACATGGCGCAAGACTCAAGGTGACGGTTGGCATTCCCGCAGGCGGCGCTAGGGATGCCCCGTGGCGGCGGGAGTATGGCGCACTCTTATTAAAAGACCACGGGCGACGTTTCGTCTCCGCGCTGAGCGGGAAAAAACGAAACCCTGGATTCATTGTTGCAATATTCGGGCCCAGACTTAGGTTCCAGAGAGCACGCTCCATGTGGGCCGTAAGCTGTACGCGACATTGTTCGCGTACAGTTGCTGCGGCACATCCCTGGATCGTTCGTCATCAAGACGAACACCATTTGGAGGACCTTAACTTGGAGGCGGGCGTATTCTCCTAGGAATCACTGGCTTGACTCCGCACTAGTTGGGTCCGGGCGTCTGAACACCCTACGCAAGTTGTGACATGTCCCTTGCTGGACCGAATGTCGAGCTCTGCCAGTCAAACTTGAATGTCATAATTTATAACAGGGAGGATAACGCAGGGTGACACTGATCACTCGGCAACATCCACCTTTCTGATATGCCTCTCCGTAGGGCCAATAGTCAGCATACCGACTAGTCGGACTGGGTACCAGGCATCTTTAAGACTTGAGATTTTCTCTTGAGTCCTTTGCAACTGTGTTGTTTGATCAGCAGTTTACTTGGCGAGCAGAACTCCTTCAACTAGACGAAGAATGACGTCACTCGGATTACATCTGAAGGGCTGCAAGCTGAACCCCGAATCAAGACAACCCAGTCCCGAAGCACTCGGGGGCTACTGTGGATAACATGGGCCCCGGGTATCCCGAGATATACTGTTGGACGTACCGCCTCTTTGGGCTGAGTCAATTGGACCTTCCAGAAGACGGGCTTGGAGGCTGGCGCGGCCTGACTTGTTGTACAAGAAAACGAATTCGTTTCCTACTCGAATACATAAATATAGGCGTAACCAACTAGGTTATATCTGTATCTTCTATACACGGATTAGGGAATCTATCTGTAACCCGGCCCCTTGGACTATATAAAGGGGGTCAGGGGCCCCTAGTTCAACACCTGATCTCTCATCTATACACATCTCAACATCCTTGAGATCCACCATAATACAATCCCCGAGCACAGGAGTAGGGTATTACCTCCTCCGAGGGCCCGAACCTGTATAAATTCGGCTCCCTGTGCTATCATCGTAGTTGTGATCTTTCGCATAGCCCTATAAAATATATTGCCAACACAAACCGTCGACAGATAGCGACACCCTCCTCCTCTTTATGCTTCTCCCATGCCCAAGACGAAGCGGGGCAGGTTAGGGTGGGGCGGAGACATGGCACCAAGAGGACTGAGTTGTGCTGGTTGTAACGTGGCATCATTTGCCGTCTCGACCTTTACAACAGAGAATGGCTCGGTTCTTGCCAATCTAGAAACTCTTGCTCCTCATCGTCTTTCCCCAAAAAACGGCTCAACCGTTATCATGGATGAGCTATAGTTCTCTGACAAGTTGTCCCGGGTGTCAGAGACCAGCAATGACTACGTCGAGGCAAACCCAAGTACCTAACCCATGGAGCTCGCGGTTTTCGTTTCGCCGAAACTAGCCGCCTCCTCTGCGTCCACTCGAGCGACAGTGCGACGTAACTGGATGGCCGGACCCCACATGCCAGCCTTGTTGCCGTAGTCGAAGACGGGATGCCATTAAACGGCTCGCCCCCCGTGCATGGGAATTTTTCCCCAGGCCACCGAATCGGTGTGCCTCACCACAACAGGCACTAAATTGAGAAGCTTGTACGCAGCAGCCACCGGCGACCGCAATTTCTCACCTGCTCGCCACTTTGGCCCGTTCCCGTCCCTTCCACGGTCTGGCCCACTCGAGCAGACCATTTTGCCCCTGTTCACAACATAGGAAACATATGTAAGACCAGATTATGGCAAGAATTATGCAAGAAAATGACTTCTATTATGTGAATTATGCAAGAAAATGACTCCTATTATGTGACCATATGTTTCCTATGTTATGAACAGGGGCAAAATGGTCTGCTCGCATGGGCCAGACCGTGGAAGGGGACGGGAACGGGCTAAAGTAGCGAGTAGATGAGAAATTGCTGTCGATGGTGGCTGCTGGATACAAGCTTGTCAATTTAGTGGATGTTGTGGCCAGACACACCGATTCGGTGGCCTGGGAAAAATTCCCCTCGTGCGCCGCGGCTGGATTTGGTTCGGCGCCCCCCGCTTTTCAACGTGCCCCCGCGCCGCGCGGCCCGCGGCCGCAAAGCGCAAGCGAACACGGCCAGCCAGGGCGTTCGTGACGTCTCCCCCTCGTGCCGGCGGCCGTTGTGTCCTGCCCGCCTCGCGGCCATTTCCCCCCGCTCGTCACCCAGACACCCACACTCCACTCCACTGCTCCGCTCTCCCGCCGCGTGCGCTGCACTGCGCTCCCTCCTCCTCCCGGCTGCGGGCCTGTGACGCGTACGTACGTGCGCGAACCGGCCCCGATCCCCACCACTCTCCGCGCCATGTCGTCGGCGGTCGCGTCCTCTGCTTCCTCCACCTTCCTCCTCGCGCTCGCGTCCGCCTCCCCCGGGGGCCGGAGGTGGGCCAGGGTGAGCGCCCCGCCGCCCCTCCGCGCCGAGGCCAGCGGGCGGCTGGTGCTGCGCTGGGCACCGCCGCGGCGCACGTCTCGAGATGGAGGGGCGGTGGTGCGTGCGGAGGCAGGGGCCGCCGGGAAGGACGTGTCGCTGGAGAAGAGAAGGAACGATGACGCTGCATCCGCGAGGCAGCCCGGCGCGCGGCGGCCCGGCGGCGGGGGCAAGGTGCTTACGGGAGATCGTCGTTTACGAGAGGTTCGGCTTTGGCTTGGTGTGTTTGTTCAAAACCGACGTGCTCATGTGTGCACTGATGCAGGTCGTGGAACGGAGTGATCCCGTCCCGCCGACCGGCCGTTACGGCTCCGGCGACCCTGTGAGAGGCGGTGAGACGTCCGCGCCTGAACTGAGCCAGGACGGGCCCCGTCTGGCAAGCCAAAACGGCTCGTTGCGGAACGCGGACAACAAATCTATCGTCTCCGCGCCGCCGATGAGCATAGTGAAGGTCCCAGTTCCGGGCTTTGGCGTTAGCCTTCCCTCCGGGGACAAGGCGCCGGAGACCATCTTCCCTACCACGACGCCGCCGCCGCCGCCGTCCTGGACTAATGACGGGTCGTGGGATTCTGATCCCTGGTCTGACGCGGCTGTCAACGTGGAACCTGCAGAGAAAAAGGGTGCAAAAGTTGTCGAAGGAGCTCCAAAGCCTAAGACACCTTCACCCTCTTACCCCAATGTACACGAAGCTCCTTGGGATTTCAAGAAATACATTGGTTTCGAAGAGCCGGTGAGGATGAACGATGATGTCCAGGCTGTTGCAGATGATGAGGGCTCCTCTGATTCTGAACATTACCAGAATTATGATTCCGGCCCTCTGGCTGGTGAGAATGTCATGAACGTGATCGTGGTGGCTGCTGAATGCTCTCCCTGGTGCAAAACAGGCATGGACAGTGCTTTATTCGGTGTGGCTGTTATAAGTTTGCTTGAGTTACTGATGTGAGCAATTGTTGCATTGCATAGGTGGACTTGGAGATGTGGTGGGTGCTTTGCCCAAGGCTTTGGCAAGGAGAGGACATCGTGTTATGGTAGTGCTCGCTTTCATTTTCTTTTGGTTGCTTGTCCCTGAATTATTTTACAGATTAATCATTTGATGAAGCTATATGTTTTGATAATGATATTTGACTGAATTAATGGTAGATTGAACTTTAATGTACATTAACAAGATGATAAAAAAATGCCATGCCATGCAGATGGCATAACTCGTGACATAAATCAGCATGTTGTAATAGAAAATAGTGGCAAAGGTAACATTTTAGTTATGATTATAATATAATTATATAAGCACCTCAGAATATCTAGAAATTAGAATCAGGGACTCTTGGCTAGGCTGTGATGACTTATATGTCCTAAAACTTTATGATGATTGATAAAATGATTCTTTCAATTTTAGGTCATCGTACCAAGGTATGGGGATTATGAAGAAGCCCATGATATCGGAATCCGAAAATACTACAAGGCTGCTGGGCAGGTATGTGAATAGTACAACGGAAGGGGAGCTTGTAATAGGAAATGCTAATCGCTAATACCATAGCATTTATAGTTTAACCGGGCTTTGTTTTGGTGGCCTTCAGGATCTGGAAGTGAAATATTTTCATGCATATATCGATGGAGTTGATTTTGTGTTTATCGATGCTCCTCTCTTCCGGCATCGTCAGGATGACATTTATGGGGGGAGCAGACAGGTGAAGCTTCCATACGTTTGGTGTCTCATTGCACTAGTAAACTAAAGGACTATTGATTGGCATCTGACTACCCATTTTCTTCCAGGAAATTATAAAGCGCATGATTTTGTTCTGCAAGGCTGCTGTTGAGGTATCCTCTCCAAACTCTATCGTCAACCAATAACCACTACAAATTTGTGTGTATGGGAATTTCACACATTCATAATGATTATCCCTTGTTAAATGTATTCTATTGATATTGATATCTGAATTCCATTAAATGTGTCCTCTGTCATCACACTGATGAACGATCTTTATCATCCTGGTTTATACATCATTCTTATGTTAGTACATGACTGCTGATGTGGTTTCATCGATTTACCTATTTGTTGTTCTTTATTATCCTGGTTTATACATCATTCTGATGTTAATACATGACTGCTGATGTGGTTCCATCGATTTACCTATATGTTGTTCTGTCATAGGAGTGGCTATTCAGTATTCACCATTCTCTGATACTAATCTTGGCATTTCAATCTCCCATTAGCTATAATATATACTCAAATAGTTTTCACCCAATGTAGAAACTTCACGCTTGGCATAGCATCCCTTAGAGAGTACTGGACTATCTTTCTGATCCTCCATATTTTGCAGGTCCCATGGAACGTTCCATGCGGTGGTGTGCCCTACGGGGATGGCAATCTGGTGTTCATCGCAAATGATTGGCACACTGCTCTCCTACCAGTTTATCTAAAGGCATATTACCGCGATCATGGCTCGATGCAGTACACTCGCTCCGTTCTAGTCATACATAACATTGCTCATCAGGTTTTAACTCGTAATCTTCTTGTTTGTCCACAGTAATCTTGTTTGAGAAATTTAATCAGTTGAGCACTAATGATGGCTTATGGAAATGGAAGTTGTCCAACAATGACATGTTCAATTATTTTGTTTCAGTCGATTGTTGATCTTGCTCAATGCTTATTCCTCTCTTGTATGCAGGGCCGTGGCCCTGTAGATGAATTCCCTTACATGGAGTTGCCCGATCACTACCTCCAACACTTCGAGCTGTACGACCCCGTCGGTGGCGAGCACGCCAACATCTTCGCGGCCGGCCTGAAGATGGCGGACCAAGTTGTCACCGTCAGCCGCGGCTACCTGTGGGAGCTGAAGACTGTGGAGGGCGGCTGGGGCCTTCACGACATCATACGCGCTAACGACTGGAAGATGAACGGCATCGTGAATGGCATCGACATGACGGAGTGGAACCCCGAGGTGGACGTGCACCTGCAGTCGGACGGCTACACCAACTACTCCCTCGGGACGCTGGACGCCGGCAAGCGGCAGTGCAAGGCGGCCCTGCAGCGCGAGCTGGGCCTGGCGGTCCGCGACGACGTGCCGCTGATCGGGTTCATCGGGCGGCTGGACGGGCAGAAGGGCGTGGACATCATCGCGGACGCGATGCCGTGGATCGTGGGGCAGGACGTGCAGCTGGTGATGCTGGGCGCGGGGCGCGCCGACCTGGAGCGCACGCTGCGGAACATCGAGGCGCAGCACAAGGACAAGGTGCGCGGGTGGGTCGGCTTCTCCGTGCCGATGGCGCACCGGATCACGGCGGGCGCGGACGTGCTCGCCATGCCGTCCCGGTTCGAGCCGTGCGGGCTGAACCAGCTCTACGCCATGGCGTACGGCACCGTCCCCGTCGTGCACGCCGTCGGCGGGCTGCGGGACACCGTCACGCCGTTCGACCCCTTCGGCGACTCCGGGCTCGGGTGGACGTTCGACCGCGCCGAGCCGCACAAGCTGATCGACGCGCTCGGGCACTGCCTCGACACGTACCGGAAGTACAAGGAGAGCTGGAGGCGCCTCCAGGAGCGCGGCATGTCGCAGGACCTGAGCTGGGAGCGCGCCGCGCAGCTCTACGAGGACGTCCTCGTCAAGGCCAAGTACCAGTGGTGAGCCGCCGATCCAGCTCCGTCCTCTGCATGCGAGCATGTGAAGATCGCATCGTGCATGTAGAGACTCTGCGTGTTCGATGGCCTTGCTGCAGAAAACCGAGCTGATCAGGAGCCGATCTCGTGCCATCCTGACGTTGGAAGAGCCGCTGTCCGCGATATCGATGTAGTGAGGAGCTTAGGTTGTGATTTTACTTGAGATGCCGAGTGGAGTTAGGGAAGCATGCATTGTTGCAGTACATGGGATCAATGTTATGTTGACAATGTAGTTGCCATGTGCATTGGTGCAATTGTTTTTTTTAATAAGGTGCAGCGTGTCCCACGCATTTGCGCGGCTAGATTTTTATCAAAAACTAAAAGACGTTTTATAGATATGAGCTCTAATATAGTTCATATCCAATAAAAAGGATATTTGTAGCCATATATAGATTATGATAAGCTCTATAATATAATCTAAGTCTAATTTGGATCTACCTTCTATCCCACATTGTTGATGTAGTTATCTTAATCTCTACCTTCTCGTTAGTCTCCGTATCAACTTTATCGTTAGTGCTAGCCACAACTATAACGCTTTGTTCTCCTTTAAGTTCCTATACGTGGTGGCTCCATTGGCTCATGTTTAATTATATAATAGATAGATATGAACTCCTTTTTATTATTTTTCTATTTTAATTTCATATATTTTATATTTTTATTTTAGTTGATATGACCTTTTTTTAGTGTTATAGTTGATATAAACTCTTTTCTTGTCTTGTAGTTGGTATGGACTCTTTACTGTTATTTTTTATTACAAAATTTAGTATTTTTATTGTTGTTGATATATACTCTTTTTCTAGTTTTGTTGTTAATATGAACTTCTTTTTCTATTTTTGAATTTATATTTTTATTTTCTCTTGTAGTTTATATGGACTCTTTTTCTAGTTTTGTAATTGACATGGACTCATTTCTCTATTATTTTTATTATGAATTTATGTTGTTTTTATTTTTTATTGTAGTTGATATTAACTCTTTTTTAATGCGACATGGACTCTTATTTCTATTATTTTTATTATGAATTTATAAATTATTTATTTTTTATTGTAGTTAATATGAACTCTTCCTTTTAATTCGACATGGGCTCTTACTTCTATTATTGTTTATTATGAACTTATGTAATTTTCATATTTTTATTGTAGCTGATATGGACTCTTTATTTAAATGTAACATGGACTTTTATTTATATTATTTTTATATAAATTTTATCTTTTAATCTGAACTGTTATAATTTGCCCTTACTTTAACCGATAGTATAGATCTTTTCTTTTTTTACATGGGAATTTCTCGGATTAACATGGTGGCTCCGTTGACTCTTGTCTTAATTATATAATTAGCATGGTATCCTGCGCATTTGCACAGATAGATTCATAATCGTATTATCATATATGGTAAGGTCTAATAGAGTCAGCCTTTCTCATTTCTAATTTCTATATTTTTTTTTCATGTATCTATTGTTTATAGTTCATATGGATTTATTTTGTAATTTTGTATTAGTTAATACAAACTCATTTTCTTTTATTTTTATTCATAATTTTATTTTTATTGTAGTTGATATGGACTCCTTTATATTATTTTTATTCCAAACTTAAATTACTTTTATTTTATTACTGTAGTCGATATGGACTTTTTTTAATCTAAGCCATTATTATAATCTCTAGAGCTCCTGAATGGATTCAAATCATCCGTTCACCAAGCTTCTAATCTCCATAGCGTTCCTATGCTTCAGACAACCACTTATCATGCCTTCAAGTCATCTTCTCTCTAAGTTTCTAATCTCTAGGCTGTTCCAATTTGTATAGTGCGTAGGTGTCTTCTCCTCGGACTTTCAATCTGGAAGATTGAACTTTCGGCGTTCTATTTTGAGGATGTCTAATCTCTGGAGCATCTCGATCAGCACCACCAGAGCGTTTACATCTCCTCTTCGGGCTTTTGATTTACAACAACGTGTAGACATCTTCCTTCTAGCATTCTGATAAGGGTGGTTTTTTTTTATCTTGTCAACTGCTTCTCGCCGCCTCTAGCTCTCTGGGCTTCTAAAGTCTAGAGCATTTTTATCTGCAATAGCGCGTAGACGCCTCCTCCATGGTCTGCATCAGCAGTAGATGTTTTCTCACGGCGTGATCTACAATAGCATTAGATGTCTCCTCGGCACCTCCAAGTTGTATTGTCAGCCCCCAATCTTTTGCAATTGGAAATCTCTGTGATAGCTACACTAGTCCTTGGATCACTACACTAGTACACACATTTATATAGCCGGATACCATTGCAGACATGCGGATACAAGTCATCCATTATTACAACATCGAAATTAAGCCAATAAAATGGCAGTTTTACATAGCGGGCAGGTCAGCCCAAATCTCTTAACAAAATACCAACAGTAACATCAGAGTGCAGCAAGAACACAGAAGAGTTCAACACCAAAAGGGTATCCAGCGGCTATGCCGGTCTTGCAAGCGACTGGAGGAGCACAATAAACCTCGTCTCGGCCATCGTAGTCTAGGACATCGTCTTCAAGGTGCTCATATGAGTCTTCTACTTAGCTCTATCTAAAAGAGTAAGTGGGTGCGAGGATAAGTACACAATCAAACCACACTTGTAAGTGAACACCCTCCTGGTGCAATTTTAATGATAGAGGCTATATCGTGGGAATAGGGTTCTTTTATTTGCTCCAAACAAATTTTGTAATACTTTATATAATAGAAAACCATATACTTAGCTGAATTTGTCATAAATCAAATTGTAATATCTGAACAGTGCTCAAGAGGTTTTTATTGTCACAATGAGTAACTTATTCCAGTCTTATCATGTCATCTCAGACCAATCCTTAACCACAGACCACATAATCATCATTTAGCCAATCTCCAACTCCTTCCTACATGAATAATTCCATATATCACCGCTCCCATAATCCTTTGTTTTTCAAAATGCCACAACTCCCACAAACTCTACTGCATTGTAAAAATAAGCCACCACTCCTAAAGACTTCAGTGGGTTTTCGTATAAATGTCACCGCTCCCACTGACTCCAGTGCATTGTAAAAATATCACCATCGCTCCTAAAGACTCCGGTGGGTTTGAAAAATACACCATTGCTCCCAAAGACTCTGGTGGGTTTTCGTATAAATGCCACCGCATCCACAAACTCTGGTGCATTGTAAAAATATCACCACTGCTCCTAAAGACTCCGGTGGGTTTGAAAAATACACCACCGCTCCCAAAAACTCCGGTAGGGTTTTCGTATAAATGCCACCACTAACATGGACCTGGTGCATTGTAAAAACATCTCCACCGCTCCCAAAGACTCCGATGGGTTTGAAAATACACCACCGCTCCCAAAGACTCCGGTAGGGTTTTCATATAAATGCCACCACTCCCAAAGACTCAGTGCATTGTAAAAATATCACTAACACTCCCAAAGACTCCGATGGGTTTGAAAATATTATGTAACTCTTCCAACTAGAAAATTCAATCGCACAATACTTATTGTCACCTAAACAACCTAATAGATTCTCACGACAATATCTTATCACAATATCACCCAACATTCACTTCAGGTCCTACCCTTTTCCATCTATGCATCAACACACATGTTTCTGATACCAACTTTGCCCTATCATGCTGTTGGGGAAGTATGCGGCCTATAGGGATGCGGCCCACTACCTACCTCCGGCCCAGCAGAGAACACGTGCGAGCTTCGTAAGCTCGCACCCGACCTTGGCAGGCTCGCACCCGAGCTTTCCCGCTCCGAAGCTCGGGTCTCTTGCCTCCCTGGGCTTCCGAAGCCCGGGGCTCGGGCCCCAACGCGGACTGTGCCGTGCCGTGCGCAGGCACGCGGTGGGTCCCGCATGTCACCGTGAGTTAAATGCGACCCGCAGTACCGATGCATGCCTGCCGCAGGCCGCTGACGGGTTGGTGGCCAGTCGTGTCAACGGTCATCTTACCGTTCGCCCCATAGAGAAAGACACGTATTGCTGTGTAGCGGTCCGAACACTGATCCTAGCAAGTTGGGAAAGCACGCCCGAATATCTGGTGGATCTCGTACGTCCGCCATATCACAGCACGGCAAGATAGGAGAATGCAACTAGCGACCAGGGGGCAACACGGTGCCTCGCAACAGACCAAAGTCAAACTACAGTGGCCAGGGCCACCTATAAAAGGGGCGCACAGGCCACAACCGAAGAGGAGGAGGGACAAAGATAGACATAGATAGAAGAGCATTCAGCCATCATAGAGCAGGAGCACTTGCACTAGTATAGGATCTCTAATTCTAGGTGGTAGTTTTTCGTATCCAGGTATTGTAGGAACGCATATAGTGCCTTGAGCACTTATTGTACCCGAACCCGGGCTTCCCAAAGCTCGGTCTCCCCCCCCTTGTACTCGTTTAAGCTCGATACTAAACGAAGACTGGACGTAGGGCTGTTATCCTGCAGTGGAGGCCCGAACCAGGATAAAAACACCCCGTGTCACCAAACAACACGTTCGTTCCTTCCCTCGGCAGCGCCTGGACAGCAGCCAGGCCTCCGTCCAGGGGGCAGGGCCGCTCTCAGGTCTCGCACACCCCTTCCCCTTACTTATCGGCCTGCGGAGGCTCGCCAGCCGCAAGGCGCCCACCAAGCCGTTGCCCGAGCTACTCGCCTCCCCCGCGGACTCCTCCGGAGGCTCGGTCTCAACCTCGTCAGCCAAGGCTGGCGTCACCGCCTTCGCCGGCTCTGTCGCCACCTCCGCAAGCTCGGCCACCTCCCCCGCGGGCTCGGCCGCCTCGATGGCCAGGAGGCACGGCTCGGGTGCAAGGTCCGCTTGCACCCCGAAGTCCGCCTTCGGCTTGGCCACCTTGGCACTCACCATCCACTCCGCGAGGGATTGACCGAGGATGGGCCGGAGCCGGATGGACTCCCCTCGGCGGCTTCCGGCGAGCATCAGCTTCTGCTCAACCCACACCGGCGTCACCACGATCCACCTCGAGGCGACTAGCGGAGCCACGCTCGGCAGATGCACCGGGATAGTGCTAGCCGCCGTGGTAACCCGGACCGGCCAATCCCAGCCGAACAGGAGCGTGTCGCTCATGTCCAGCGACGGGATAGGTAGGCTGTGCTGTGCGAAGAGCTTCGCCAGACCGTTGAGGTCGATCGGACGCCACCCGGACGTGGTCCGCCCCTCAATGCGGAGCAGCGCCAGGGTCAGCGTCTCGAAGTCTGCTTCCACCTCCACGGTCACGGCCTAGAGGCGCACGTCGCTGCGCACCACCGGCGGGAGGCTATAGGCCCCAAGCCCCAGCACCCCTTGTGTTTCGGGTGGGGCTCGCTCTTTCGGGCTACTTCTTCCGGCCGCGCCGGAAGGACCTTCTCTGCCCTGGCGGACGTAGCAACTGGCGACAAAAACAACCAAACAAATAAAACACCACGGTCAACCCGAGAGACGCGACGACAAAGAAAAAGAAGGAAGGTCAGGGGCACGGCGACTTACAGGCGAGCTCGAGGTCCGTCTCCGCCGACCCGCCGTCCACGGGTTTTCCATCCAGCATCAACCGACGCTTCTTCGGCGCCGGCTGAGTATCCCACGCGTCGGCGGAATCCCGGTCCTGGGAACCTTTAGCCCAGGCCGGGGTAGGGACGGAGGCGGGTGCCCTTAACTCTCAACTTAAATTTTTCGCAAAATTTCTTTAGAGAAAATAATGTTTTTAAGTAACATTCTTATTTTCAAATCCTTTTATTTTAAAGAGAGTTTTCATTTGGATGCAAATGCATGATGCATGATTTTTTTTAAAAAAATAAAAATGGGGATGTTACAGAAACCCTCCTCTCTGGTCAAAAGTTTTCGAAGTGGAAACTTCGGAATCACAGGAACTAACTCTCCTTCAACATAAGCACTAGTGCATTGTCAGAGGTCAGGGAAGGGAAGGCGTGTGAGGTGGTTGCTGGAAGGCCAACTCCCAGTGGAGTAGAAAGCGCTCGTTGTTCTATGTGAAGTTTCGTCCGGAGAGGCTAACTTCTTTGAGCTCCAGGTGGTTAAGGGTCCAAAAGGCATTCATGAGGGCCGCGTTGATGTTGGGATTGCTCTTGTCGGCCAATTGGTCACTGTTAGAAAACTGATTTCATATTTTATTCATGTCGGGACCCAGAAAAAGGGGGCTGAGTCCCTACTGTGTCTTACCTATACTAGTCCTTGGATCAAGTAGCTAGTACACACAGATTCCAGAACTTGGATCATAACCATTCGATTAATTTATTTATTACATCAGAGTGCAAATTACAAGTCTGGCACGAAGGCCTTAAAACAGCGAAAGTCTTACATAGGCAACAGAGGCCTCAAAATATAACCATGAAATCCATATGGAAACCACAACAATCCCCACAGGCAGAGCCGGAGGAGCGCAATCCTAGGCGTCGAAGTAATCTTCGTCTTGAACTTCAGCAGCGAACCCGTCGTCTTGGTACATCTCCTCCTCGGGGTACCACTGCTGATCACCACCTGCTCGTTGGGATGAGCAGCCCGAGCAAAAACTCAAGGTAAGTATTCTTTAAATACTTGCAAACCAATGCCTAGATGCTATGCAGGTTCCAAGAAGGGGTTTGGGGTAACTTTGCATAAAGCTAAGTTTCAAACTTTTAAACCTAGTTTGATAAAGCAGTTTTGAAGTTGAAGTTTGAACTTTATAATTGAAATTGAAGTTTGAACTTTGTAATTCTTTCTTTGGAAAAGATAGCACCTACTGGCTTTTCTGAAACCACCATGGCACCTACCATGATAACAATCACGCCCATGCAACACCAATTGCAGGGCAAGATCCCAAAACACAGAGAGGAAGAAGAGAATTTTACAAAGCTACAGTGAGGCAGCTTTCATAGTTCACCCTTGACCATTGGGCAAGACTTTCATGAAAGTTTACACTATAAAAGTTTACACTCTGCAGAGGTTGTACGCTTTACCCATGAGAGGTGGTTTTTCCTACGAATCACCCAAAGGAAAATGCTCACCACAAGTTCTTTCACCACGACCTTTCCTTAGCCCGGCATTCCCACTAAGGTTTCCACACCAATGCCCCTCTTGGGCCGGTAGGTTCTGTTCTATGGACACACCTGGATACACACTCCCAACCACACAGGAAGGTTCTGTTCTATGGACATATCCAAGTGCCCACTCCCTACTCCACCAGGAATGCCTGACTAAGAGTCCAAAGGGTACTCAACCAGGACCTGCCCATACAGGCACTCGATGGTTGCACTGTTGAACTAGTCTAAGTACCACAAAGAATCGGTCCTTAAGCCAAACGGGTATGGTCCACCACCAACCCAATCTCGAGCATACTGCCACCGAGCAGATGTAAACCACCTTGCAACCATCCATCCCGATGGAGAAACCATTTAAAAAGCCCGGGATAGCACCCACTATCCTTACAAACAATTCACAACATGGTAGCACCCACTACCGGCCATTCAATTTGCAATCAAGTTTTTGTCGGGTTGAACACAAAAGTAAGTCTCTAGATTGCAATTACTAAGCATGTAATGTAAAAATCACTAAACAAGGAAGGCAGCAAGATTAAATAATATTAATTAGTTAGGGTTGATGAGGTTGGCTGTGTATATTATTCATATAGGACCTTATCTATATCTTAGCTTAAATATTGTTTTTAACTTTGAATTAGCATCTAGGTTTTGCAAAATCTAATAAAATAGTTATGAAAACTAAGTAACAGCAACATGGCACAATGACTTGCCTTGATCCAGGTAGCCTGACTGATCGCCGGCAAAGCCTTCTTCGTGCGATGGATCTAACGTTTAAAATAGCAATAATAAGAACCATATGCAAAACAAGTGATGTATGCATGACATGACATGAGGATGATGCAAACAATACAAAACAGTACCACATAATTTTATAAATTCTCTTCCAATTGATTTCATCATTTTTGGAAAAAAACCCTATAATTGGTTATGGTTTTTATAAGCTTAATATTCAAGGTATAAAGGAGACTTAATTATAAATAAATTTCATAAATTCACCAAAACAGTACCAAAATTAGATTACAATATATCTAACTTCATAAAACAATTTTTGATATTTTTGGATCTATATTTTATTCTATAAAATTCCTACAAGTTTAAGTACTAAGATAATTGTTAAAAATTAAAATTAACAGAAATATGTAAATAAACAGTACATAAAAACGATATAGAATTTTATGAACCTAATAAAATTTATTTCACAATTTTCTGAATTTTCTATGAATTTACATGCAATTAACAGTATAGAGCATATCTTCGAATTAAAAGAATAAAGGGGAAAAGGGGTAACGGGCCTGTGGTTCAACGTGGGCTGGCCCAACCGGCCACTGTGCGCGCGCGCAGGAGAGCCAAAGGAGGCGCTGATTGGCGGGGCTGTCGGGACCCAGCTCAGCAAAGCCGTCCCCTCTGTGTTTACGGTACTAGTCCAAAGGATCATATGCTAGTACACACAGGTTAAACAGGATTGCCATCAAACACATGCTTAATTAATAAAGAAAATAACTTATGACATACATGGGCTGAATGCCACTTACATTATGAATAAATTAAACATGAAAGTGCGGAAGATAAAAACACGTGTCGGCTGAAACCCGTCAAACTACCATAGGCATCTGACTGGGGGTACGCCTCTAGTAGCTGGAAAACTCCATCATCGTACTCTGCCTCGTAAACCACTTATGTAGCAGAGTCGTCACCTGCGCACAGATCTGACAAACAACTAATGAGTATGGATAAACCATACCCAGCAAGCATGTATATCCTTATATAATGAATGCAAGGTATCAAAGGAATGGATCTGGTTTATTTGCATAAAGAGCACTTCAAACAATCCTATCAGTTTTAAAGCAATAGTGTAAAACAATTTTAAATTCATTTCTTTACTCATGTTTTCTCAACACTATAATATTATGCCGTCTCAGCATAGACCGAGATGACAATCGCTGTCAACTCTACACGAAACCCTTGCAATACACTCCCTGTAATGCATTGCATGGCAATCGCTGCCTGGCACTCGCTGCCGGGCAATCCCTGCCCTACCTTTCTACATCTACATCAATTTAATTATTAAAAGGTGAGACTAACAAGTGGAGCAGCCTAAGCCCGCTCTTAACCGTGAGCACGGCTATCATGATAGTTTTAACTCTGCAGAGTGTGTACACTTTACCCATGGGACTCACCCGAGAGTGAGACGAAGCCGCTATCCCCGTTCCATCTAGGGTCAAGAATGCCTCACTAAGGATTCACCCCAAGCCGTCTTGCACTAAGTCAGAGGTTCCCCTCTTGTGCCAGGTGAGTATACGGTGGTAGCGAGCCACACTCACACCGCCATGACAATCCAACCCTAGATTTTCGGAGGTAACAACTAAGATATTACCATTATTAACACCCATGGCTGTACTGTTTTGCCCGGTCAGTCCATCCACGAAGTTCGGTCCTTAGGTTGACCGAGGTGGCATACCGCAAACCAACATCCACCAATTATACCACCACCTCGAGTCTACTCACGCCACGTTGATTTTAGTTGAATTAAAGTTTAACCAAAATCACACGATAAAGAGTAGATTCTCTCTACCAAGATTTTTAAATGATTTCCCATCATAATGATCATCAGATTTCCCATCGAAGCAAGTAAGTATTTAGCGTGAGTACAAATCAAGAGTGGCTCTAATAAGATTTACATTATTCTAGGCGTCAATAGAAAGGTAATACGTGCTAATGGATGATTAACACGTCATTGGCAATAATTAAAATTAAATACATAGAAAAACAATAAAATTAGCATGCATAGTTAAAACGCTATGAATAGTAAATTTGAGGGAAAATAGGTGGGATCAATATGAATCTAGCTTGCACCTTGATCCGAGTAGCACGTTCCCTGACAACTGGCAGCTAGTTCCCCTCCGGATTCATCCGCGACGTCTACACGCAAATCGAGGCACACACAAATTAACAGCAGCGAATAAAATTCAGAAAATTATGAGATAATGACAGGAGATAGATTAGGTTAAAAGAAGACCAACAAAATTGGTTTGACGCGGATCGGGGCTATGGTTTAGGAGATACAAAAATGTGAAAGTGCACTGTTTATGCACTTTGACCGAGTTTTGAACAGATCGGGAATTGAAGATTAAAGAGGCTGCTGCCTTTGTCTCCTTCACGCGCACGCGCAGAGAAGCAAGAAGGCAGAGAGAGAGAGTGAGGGAGGAAGAGAGAGAAGGGGTGGGGCGGCGGCGGCAGCTCCTGCTCCGGCGACGGGCGGTGACCGGTCCGGCGGCGGCGGCGGCGGCGGAGGGCGGCGCGGCGAGCTTCCCGGCTTGGAAACGGCCCGCAACGGCGTTTGGAAGCAACACACGACGGCGGCTTCCTCGGCAAGGCGGCGATGGCACCCGGGAGGCAGCGCGAGTGGTCTAGGGAGGAAGAGGGCGACATGTGAAGACAAGAGGAGGGGCAAAATCCATGTCTCACCTGTACAGGAACTTCGAATCGAAGAACAGAGATAGTGGCAGATTCCGGCGAGGTCTTCGGCGATCAAATTCGTCGCACTCGGTTGACGATTCTCCGAGCTCTTTGTTAGGATGGATTCATGACGAAGATAGCAAGGATGTCCTCGGAGGGTTTGACGAAATTCACAGCGAGGCAGCGCTGCGACGAGGTGAAGTAGAGACGGCCAAGAATGGGAGGCCGAACTTTGGCGTTCGATTGCCGGAGCTACGGACATCAGATTTGCGAGTTCCTGGGAAAAATGGCAACCTGAGGAAGAAATTTAGGATGTCCTCGGAGGGTTTTTGGAATGGACCCTTACCCCGGTCGCAGTAAAAGAAAGACGAAAGAAGGAAGAGAGAGCTCGGGAGGAGGGGTTTATATAGGGGCTGTGTAGATTAGGGATGGAAATCCCAGGGACAAGGGAAGTTTCTTGATACTAGGGATCAATCCCATTAAGGAAGATGAAAGATTTTGGGGTGGTTTCCAAAGATTGGAAAGGAGGAAGGTTCCTCTGTCTTGCTGCGCTAGAGGAGGAAGAAAGAGATCGAGAGGGGTTTCACCAGGGGAGGGAGGAAAAGGAAAGGGAAAGGGAAGGGAGAGGTGGTGGGGTCCACCTGAAAGAAAGATAAAACAGTAGAAGAATAGCTTAGTGCCAAAATACCAAAATAATATATTTTAAAGAATTAATTTGATTTTCTTCTTGTTGCATTAGATAATCAATATAACTTTAGTTTTTACGACAAAACTAGATATATAAATGCTTTATTTCAAAATCAAAATGGAATTTAAATATTAAGTAACATACCCATTTTGAAAATTATTTTCATAAATAAATTTTCTCTTTTGGAATATAATCAACATAAAATATTTTCTTTATAAAAATAATTGAACATGATTCAGATTAGGAATTAGCCGATCGATTTAAATGAGGACAAAGATGGCTCTGCGAGGAATTTAGGGCAAAAGCAGAGTAAAGATAAAATATAGTTGACTAATAAAATCAACTTAAAATTATCTTCAATGAAAATAATGCTTTCTAGGGTTTGGTTGACCGACGATCCGACGCGTTAGGGTTTTATGGAAGTCGGCCTTGACATTTTTTTTTTAGGCGAAGGAAAGAGTTTCAGATCCAAAATTTTAGGACGATGATCTACAAGGGATTTCCTAGGATGTGTTTTCGAAATTGTGGTTTACATCTTTGAGATGACACAACCGGCAAGAAAAGGAGGCATCATGGTCAGTTAGCCCAGAAAGAAAGAGGAGATCAAAGTAGGGAAGGCAGGGATGACAAGTGGGGTCCACCGGTTAGTGAGAGGAAAGGGATTTTTCCAAATATACCTTAATTAAAATTCATTAAGAGAAAAATCCAAATCCAAATCTTGTAATAAGAGAAGATAATAGAATTTTAAAAACAAATAGGAAAGTCCCTGGCTTTGATTACTTTTTAACTCCCAATAGATTGAATTATTTTGTTCGACAAATTTTTCTTCTTCAAAACAAATCAAATTTTTTTATGTTTTCTACAACTGAAAGTATACAAATCATTGAAATCCTTTTATTTTATAAGGCCATTGTTTAAATCACTTTATTAATCGAAAAATCTAATTAGATGTATTTTCCAAAATGAAAATATTGTAAAGCAACTATTTAAAATTATTTTTATTCAAAATTCTCAAAAGTTGATTTTTCAACTTTTGAAAATATTTTTAAGTCTGCACTTCATTGTAATTTTACAAACTATTACCTCAATTAAGTTTGAAAATACTCTCGAAATTTTATTTCTCTCAAAATTTTTTAATTTTCACAAATTTGAAAGTTCAGGATGTTATAGGGGCCCTCCTGTCAGCGGGTGAAAACAGGGGAGGCAGCGTCGGGGTCGAGCGGCAGAGCTCTGGCGAGCGGTGGCCAGGCAGAGGAAAGGAGAGGGCCATGGAGGGACCTTAGAGAATCCCATTGAAATTGACTAGGCGTGGCATGCCGCTTCTAGCGGTGACGGTGGCGGGTCACTGGCCTGTGTGGCGATGAGGCGCGACGGCGGAATCGGTGGGGTCGGCGAGCACCTGGGCGGCGTGTAGATGCTAATGGTGGCGGCGGTTGGGCCGAAGACACACCGAGGTGGTCTGGCGACGTGCGGCCGGCGGGGCGGACAGAGGAGCACGGCGGCGGGCTTGCCGGAGGGAAAACAGGGGCGACGCGGTGGTGGGGACGAATTCCTAGGGAGCTAAGGGGGAAAAGGGAGCAGGGAGGAGGGGAAATTACCGGCCGCGGTGAGGACTCGCGTGAAGAAGGGGGTCGCCGACGAGCTTTGGCTTGGAAGCTCGGCCTTGCGCTCTGGCGACTCTGAGCGACGGCGAGGGCGGCAGCCTAGCAAAATGAGAGGAAAAGGGTGAGAGAGAGGAGGTGATGGGAGGACACGGCTGGGGAGGGGCTCACCTGGCCACTTCGGCTGTGGATAGTGAGGGAGGGAGTAAGGAGAGTGAGAGAAAGAGCAGGCGCCGTGGCATGCGGGCAGGGCGGAGAGGGCGCGTGGAAGGAGTGGAGCAAGGGCACAGCGCCACGCGCGCAGGTGGCAGAGAGTGGTTGCCACCGGGGAGGGTGTGTTCTGGGGGGGGTGAGCATAGGAGAGAGAAGTGAGAGAGAGAGAAACGTGAGAGGGAGGCTGTGAGGAGGAATACACGTGAGTGAGAGTGTGAGGGGGTGTCAGTGAGAGAGAAGAGAGAGTGGGGAGTGAGAGAGTAGAGAAAAGAGAGAATGACAGGGGGCCACTTGTCATAGAGAGAAAAGGGAGAGAGAGAAAACAGGTAGGGTTTTAAATAGGAAAAATTAATAATTCTTTTAATTAACTGCACAATTTGCAATTGAATTTTTATTTGGGTTAGATTTTTAAATTGTTGTTTCAAAATCTAATTTGAAATCACAAATTCCCCAAATTATTATAATAGGTTTGTAATAAATATTTTGCAATTAACCTCTTAAAAGCAAATCTCTTTAATTAGGGTTTTAGAAAATTAAATATAGTAACATACACATTTTCAAAAAGATTTTTAAATCGGTTAAATCACATGCAAGATGCCATGAATTTTATTTTATTTCATTTATTTATTTATTTTTGAAAGTGGGGATGTTACAAACCTCCCCCCTTAAACGGAATCTCGACCCCGAGATTCGGACAAACTGAGAAAAAGATTGGGAAAATCAGCCCGAAGGTCCTCTTCGCGCTCCCAAGTTGCTTCGTCCTCCGAGTGGTTGCTCCACTGAACCTTGCATAGCTTGATTACCTTGCTCCTGGTCTGTCGAGCGGCTTCGTCCAAAATCCGGACTGGGTACTCCTTGTAGGTCAGGTCTTCCTGTAGGTCCAGCTGTTCTAATGGCATTTGTTCCTCTGGAACCCCTAGGCATTTTCTTAACTGGGACACATGGAACACATTGTGCACAGCGGACAACTGGGGTGGCAACTCAAGCTGGTAGTCTACTTCACCTCTTCTAGCCAGAATCTTGAAAGGTCCAATGTATCGCGGTGCAAGCTTTCCGTTGACTCGGAAACGTCGAACTCCTTTTATCGGTGACACCTTGAGGTAAACAAAATCTCCTTCAGCAAGGACCAGATCTCTTCATCGATTATTTGCATAACTTTTCTGTCGACTTTGAGCAGTTCTCAATTGTTGCTGGATAACTCGGACTTCCTCATTTGCTTCCTTGAGCAGATCAGGTCCAGAAATCATCCTTTCTCCAGTCTCTTTCCAATAGAGAGGGGTTGTACACTTCCTGCCGTATAGTACATCAAACGGGGACATCTGCAAACTTGATTGGTAACTGTTGTTATACGAAAACTCTGCATACGGCAAATGTTTGTCCCAACTTTTGGAATCTGTCAAACCATAAGCTCGAAGCATGTCCTCTAGAATTTGGTTAACTCGTTCTATCCGGCCTTCAGTCTGAGGATGAAATGTTGTGCTGAAATTTAGATTAGTTCCTAGCAAACCATGCAATTTCTGCCAAAACTTGGACGTGAACTGAGTTCCTCTGTCGGAGACAATCTTTTTAGGAACTCCGTGTAGACAAACAACCTTGGCTAAATACAACTCTGCTAAAATACAACTCTGCTAGCTTATTTCCGTTGTAATTTGTCTTCATGGGGATGAAATGAGCAGACTTGGTAAGCCGATCCACGATGACCCAAATTGAACCATGACTGGACTGGGTTCTGGGTAAGCCGGTGATGATATCCATTCCGATTTCTTTCCATTTCCACTCAGGAACTTTCAGTGGCTAAAGCAATCTTGCAGGCCTTTGATGTTCTGCCTTGACCCACTGACAAGTATCACACAGGGCAACAAACTCGGCGATGTCCCGCTTCATACCAGTCCACCAATAGGATGTCCGAAGGTCCAAGTACATCTTGGTACTTCCTAGGTGAATTGACAATGCTGAGTCATGAGCTTCTTTTAGAATTAGCTCCTTTAATTCTTTCTTATTCGGCACAAAGGTTCTCTTCCCGAACCAGAGGATATCGTCCTTATCCACTAGGAATCCTGGGGCTTTTCTTGCCTTGATCCTTTCTTTAATTTCTGTAACTTCGGTATCATCCTTTTGGGCTTCCTGGATCTGGTTCTCCAAGATCGGCTGAAGTTCTAGCATATGAACACAGCTTTGTTCCACCAATTCCAAGTTTAACTTACTGAACTCTTCATATAATACAGGTTGACCTTCTTGAATCATGAGGTTATTGCAGTAGCTCTTTCTGCTCAAGGCGTCAGCTACTACATTGGCCTTTCCAGGATGATAATGAATGCCTAAATCATAATCTTTTATAAGTTCTAACCATCTTCTTTGCCTCAGGTTCAATTCTGACTACGTGAAGATGTATTTCAAGCTCTTATGATCTGTATATATTTCGGTTCGGTTGCTGACCAAGTAATGCCTCCAAATCTTGAGAGCATGAACCACAGCAGCTAATTCCAGATCGTGAGTTGGATAATTGACCTCGTGAGGCTTCAACTGTCTTTGTGCGTAGGCTACAACCTTTCCTTCTTGCATCAGCACACATCCTAGTCCTAACTTGGAAGCGTCACAATAAACCTCAAAATCCTTGTGGATATCTGGCAGAGTGAGAACTGGGGCTGAGGTCAAACGCTTCTTTAGCTCTTCGAAGCTTTCCTCACAGGTTTTGGTCCATTCAAACCTCTTGTCCTTTTTCAAGAGCTGGGTGAGCGGTTTGGCAATTCTAGAGAAATCTTCAATGAATCTTCGGTAATACCCTGCCATTCCAAGGAAACTGCGGACCTTGGTCACTGTCTTTGGTGGTGCCCAATCCAAAACATCTTTCACTTTGCTGGGGTCAACAGCGACGCCATCGGCTGATATGACATGACCTAAGAATGTAACTTCTTTCAGCCAAAACTCACACTTACTGAACTTAGCATACAACTGATGCTCTCTGAACTTCTCCAACACTAACCTCAGATGCTCAGCATGCTCTTCTTTGTTCTTGGAGTATATGAGGATGCCATCAATGAAGACAACTACAAATTTATCCAGGTATTCCATGAATACTTTGTTCATCAAATTCATGAAATAAGCAGGGGCATTGGTCAATCCAAAGGACATGACTGTATACTCGTATAACCCATACCGAGTAGTAAAAGCAGTCTACGGTATGTCCTCTTTTTTGATCTTAATCTGGTGATAGCCTGACCTCAAATCAATCTTGGAGAAAACACAAGCTCCTTTAAGCTGATCAAACAGGTCATCGATCCTGGGCAAAAGATACTTGTTCTTGATTGTGACTTCATTTAGGGATCTATAGTCCACGCACATCCTTAGGGTCTTGTCCTTCTTCTTGACAAAAATTGCTGGGGCTCCCCAAGGTGATACACTGGGATGAATGAAACCTTTACCTTCCAACTCTTCAAGTTGTTTCTTCAGTTCTGCTAAAAGATTTGTAGACAATCGATACGGCCTTTGAGCTATTGAAGCAGTTCCAGCCTTCCAGGTGCTAACTAAATAATGAACTCAATGTCACGGTCTGGTGGCATGCCGGGCAGGTCATCTGGAAAAACATCTGGGAACTCTCGGACCACGGGGACTGAGTCTAAGGCTATTCCTTTCAACTGGTTCAGGGTACTGACAGCTCTTACAGCAAGATTAGAGGAGAATTCTACTCGGACTCCATCACTATTGACAAGAGAAATAGCACGACTGGCACAGTCAATCTGGCCCTTGTATTTAGTTAACCAGTCCATGCCTAGGATAACTTCTATCCCTTGTGAATCTAATAAGATAAGGTTCGCTAGGAACTTGACTCCATTAACTTCTATGTCTAACTTAGGACATACTTTATTGATCCTCATAGATTTTCCCGGTGATTGAACAATCATGGGACACTTTAAGCTCATTATGTCCCATTCATTTGATTCCACAAAACTTTTTGATATGAAAGAATGCGATGCACCGGAATCAAATAAAACGGCAGCTGGAACTGAATTCACTAGAAACTTACCAAGGACAACATCTGGAGCGTTCTGCGCTTCTTCCACAGTGATGTGGTTGACTTGGCCCCTTCCAGTAACTTGAGGTGCCCTAGCAGGTGGGGGTACTCCACGACCTCTACCAGTAACTAGTGCGTGAGCAGCCGACCCAGAGTTTGGGGGGGGGGGGCAGAGGGCACTTGATGCTTCTGAGGACACTTGGTAGCAAAATGACCCCACTGGTGGCAGTTGAAACATTGAACTCCTGCAGTGGTGTTGTTCTGGGGAGCCTGGGGAGCTGGAGCTTGGCGAAGGCTCTGTGTCATCTGACGGGGCTGATTTGCTGACATCCTTTGACCTTGCTGGAATTGGGGCATTGGGGGCCTGTTAGGTGACAACTGGGAGAAACAAGGCCTCGAGCTGCTAGAACCTTGGTGTTGCTGTTGCACCATCTTTCTCTTGCGCTTCTCCATGCGTTGCCGCTCAATATCTTCTATAATCAAAGCCTTATTGACCATCTCCTGGAAGGTGGCATAATCATTGGAAGCAATAAGAGCCTTGATGTCGGGATCCATTTCCTCCATGAATTTCCACATCTTGTCGGATTCTGAGGCTACTTCTGTGGTGGCATAGCAGGCAAGGTGATTGAACTTATTCAAATACTCAGTGACTGACATATTGCCCTGCTGGAGACGGTGAAATTCCCGCCTCTTCATCTCCATAATGCCCTTGGGAACAAATGAAGCAGTGAAGGCTTTAGAGAAGTCTTCCCAAGTAAGAGCTTCAGCATCCGGGTGAGAAGCTCGAAAGTTTTCCCACCATATAGCAGCATCGTCCTGGAGTTGATGACCAGAAAAATTGACACTCTCCTGGTCAGTGCACTGGATCATATCTAGCTTTCGCCTCATTTCTCGGAGCCAATCCTTAGCAACCAGGGGTTCCACGGCTCCGGTGAACACTGATGGTCTTGTTCTCATAAAATCACCAAATTTAGACTGGTGTTGGTTCTGAGGGGGCTGAGCTTGAGCTGGAGCAGCAAGGCTGTTGAGATTATTGGCAATGGCTTGGAAAGCTTGGAGGTGCATTGCCAATATTTGGTCCAACTGTGGAGGATGAGGTGGTGGGGGTGGCAGATTAACATTGTCCTGGTTATCAGCAGCTGGTTGATTCTGGGGCTGACCAATAGGTGGAGGCTAACCCTGAGGTTCGTTCACTACCAATTCTCTTCCTCTTCCACGACCAGCAGCAGCTCCATTCCGGGTGTCCACCATCTGACAGAAATTTTGAAAATGAGATGAGAAGGGAAACCTAGGAGAAAGCTAATAGGGGAGATCAGAACATCCAACAACACACCAATACAAACAAAATGCAGAAAAACTCCGAAAGACACACAAGCGACAGTTGCACGACCAAGTCGATGCACACTATCTCAAAATCCAGCCAGGAAATCCAATATCGTCTAATACGGCTATAGGTCAAAGGGTTCCTACAAACTTAAACGCTATCTTGCTTTCTTGAAGTCATCTAGTTCTTCTATGTTTGTTGCACTTTAATGCTTCTCATGGGCTTGTTCCAATCGTTGACGACTTATGGCTCTAGGTATACTATTAAGAGCAGTGGTGTCACTAAATTTTTTGAATCAGGGGAGAATTTGGAAGCGACCTTTTTGCTTTGAAAAACAAATCATTCAGAAGGTGATAAGAGAGGAAAAGCTAAGACCAGATAAAAGCAAAAATTTCAGGTAAGCAAAGACAGAAGAGAGTAAGTTTCGAAAACTGTTGAAAGTAGATTTATTAATTAAATAGGTCCTTAGGGCTATACCATTCTACCTAGGTTGTGGCCTACAGCTTAGGCTCTGATACCAAACCTGTCGGGACCCGGAAAAAGGGGCCGAGTCCCTACTGTGTCTTACCTGTATTAGTCCTTGGATCAAGTAGCTAGTACACACAGATTCCAGAACTTGGATCATAACCATCCGATTAATTTATTTATTACATCAGAGTGCAAATTACAAGTCTGGCACGAAGGCCTTAAAACAGCAAAAGTCTTACATAGGCAATAGAGACCTCAAAATATAACCATGAAATCCAGATGGAAACCACAACAATCCCCACAGGCAGAGTCGGAGGAGCGCAATCCTAGGTGTCGATAATCTTCGTCTTGAACTCCAGCAGCGAACCCGTCGTCTTGGTACATCTCCTCCTCGGGGTACCACTGCTGATCACCACCTGCTCGTTGGGATGAGCAACCCGAGCAAAAACTCGAGGTACGTATTCTTTAAATACTTGCAAACCAATGCCGAGATGCTATGCAGGTTCCAAGAAGGGGTTTGGGGTAACTTTGCATAAAGCTAAGTTTTAAACTTTTAAACCTAGTTTAAGAAAGCGGTTTTGAAATTGAAGTTTGAACTTTATAATTCTTTCTTTGGAAAAGACAGCACCTACTGGCTTTTCTGAAACCACCATGGCACCTACCATGATAACAATCACGCCCATGCAACACCAATTGCAGAGCAAGATCCCAAAACACAGAGAGGAAGAAGAGAATTTTACAAAGCTACAGTGAGTCAACTTTCGTAGTTCACCCTTAACCATTGGGCAAGGCTTTCATGAAAGTTTACACTCTACGGAGATTGTATGCTTTACTCAACCAGGACCTGCCCATACAGGCACTCGAAGGTCGCACTATTGAACTAGTCTAAGTACCACAAAGAATCGGTCCTTAAACCAAACGGGTTTGGTCCACCACCAACCCAATCTGGAGCATACTGCCACCGAGCAGATGCAAACCACCTTGCAACCATCCATCCCGATGGAGAAACCATTTAAAAAGCCCGGAATAAAACCCACTATCCCTACAGACAGTTCTCGACACGGTAGCACCCACTACCGGCCATTCAATTTGCAATCAAGTTTTTATCGGGGTTGAACACAAAAGTAAGTCTCTAGATTGCAATTACTAAGCATGTAATGTAAAAATCACTAAACAAGGAAGGCAGCAAGATTAAATAATATTAATTAGCTAGGGTTGATGAGGTTGGCTGTGTATATTATTCATATAGTCACTTATCTACATCTTAGCTTAAATATTTGTTTTTAACTTTTAATTAGCATCTAGGTTTTGCAAAATCTAATAAAATAGTTATGAAAACTAGGTAATAGCAACATGGCACAATGACTTGCCTTGATCCGGGTAGCTTGACCGATCGCCGGCAAAGACTTCTTCGTGCGATGGATCTAACGTTTAAAAGAGCAATAATAAGAACCATATGCAAAACAAGTGATGTATGCATGACATGACATGAGGATGACGCAAACAGTACAAAACAGTACCACATAATTTTATAAATTCTCTTGCAATTGATTTCATCATTTCTAGAAAACCCTATAATTGGTTATGGTTTTTATAAGCTTAATATTCAAGGTATAAAGGAGACTTAATTACAAATAAATTTCATAAATTCACCAAAACAGTACCAAAATTAGATTACAATATATCTAACTTCAGAAAATAATTTTTGATATTTTTGGATTTATATTTTATTCTATAAAATTCCTACAATTTTAAGCACTAAGATAATTGTTAAAAATTAAAATTAACAGAAATACATAAATAAACAGTACATGAAATAATATATAATTTTATGAACCTAATAAAATTTATTTCACAATTTTCTGAATTTTCTATGAATTTACATGCAATTAACAGTATAGAGCATATCCTGGAATTAAAAGAATAAAGGGGAAAAGGGTAATCTGGCTCATGGTTCAACGTGGGCCGCCCAACTGCCACTGTGTGCGTCTTGAGAGAGCCAAGGAAACGCTGATCGGCAGGCCCTCTCGTCGTGGTGAAAACAGGGGAGGCGGCGTCTGGTCGGCGGAGCTCCGTGAAGGCGGCGGCCGGCGACAGAGGGGAAGGGAGAGAGGGCCATGGAGGGGACCTCAGAGGAATTCCCTGCAGGGAAATCGACTAGGCCAGCGGCGCGGCTTTGCCCCCTAGCGGCGACGGCGGCGGATCATCGCGGGCGGCGATCGAGGGCGCGACGGCGGAATCGGCGGGGTCGGCGAGCACCTGGGCGGCGTGTAGATGCTAATGGCAGCGGCGGTTGGGCCGAAGACACACCGAGGTGGTCTAGCGACGTGCGGCCGGCAGGGCGGACAGAGGAGCACGGCGGCGGGCTTGCCGGAGGGAAAATAGGGGCGGCGCGGTGGTAGGGACGGATTCCTAGGGAGCTAAGGGAAAGGAGCAGGAGGTGGGAAATGCAGGCATGGCGAGGACTCGCGTGAAGAAGGGGGTCGCCGGCGAGCTTTGGCTTGGAAGCTCGGCCTCGCGCTCCGGCGACTTCAAGCGACGGCGAGGGCGGCGGCCTAGCAAAATGAGAGGAAAAGGGTGAGAGAGAGGAGGTGATGGGAGGACACGGCTGGGGAGGGGCTCACCTGGCCACTTCAGCTGTGGATAGTGAGGGAGGGAGTGAGGAGAGTGAGAGAAAGAGCAGGCGCTGTGGCGTGCGGGCAGGGTGGAGAGGGCGCGTGGAAGGAGTGGAGCAAGGGCACAGCGCCACGTGCGCAAGTGGCAGAGAGTGGTTGCCACCGGGAGGGGTGTGTGCTGGGGGGGTGAGCACAGGAGAGAGAAGTGAGAGAGAGAGAGAGAGAGAGAGAGAGAAATGTGAGAGGGAGGCTATGAGGAGGAATGCATGTGAGTGAGAGTGTGAGAGGGGTGTCAGTGAGAGAAGAGATAGTGGGGGTGAGAGAGTAGAGAAAAGAGAGAATGACAGGGGGGCCACTTGTCATAGAGAGAAAAGGGAGAGAGGGAAAACAGGTAGGGTTTTAAATAGGAAAAATTAATAATTCTTTTAATTAACTGCACAATTTGCAATTGAATTTTTATTTGGGTTAGGTTTTTAAATTATTGTTCCAAAATCTAATTTGAAATCATAAATTCCCCAAATTATTATAATAGGTTTGTAATAAATTTTTTGCAATTAACATCTTAAAAGCAAATCTCTTTAATTAGGGTTTTAGAAAATTAAATATAGTAACATACACATTTTCAAAAAGATTTTTAAATCGGTTAAATCACATGCAAGATACCATGAATTTTATTTCATTTATTTATTTATTTATTTTTGAAAATGGGGATGTTACAATTCAAGATTACTATTACTCTCCTAGTACACTAAAATAGCTGCATCATACAACTTCTCCCAGTCAGCCTACCACTTGGAGAGAAGAATTGCGAAATCCAAAGTTATATATATCTCTGGGGCGCAATGCACGGACAGCCTGTACTCTGCAGCAGCATTCCATCCCAGACGCTGAGTAGATGAAACTGAATATATCTATTCATGAAGTAGCTGTTCAAAATGTATAGAATAATATAATTTTCAATTTAATTGCTATGTCATGCAAATAATTGAATCACTGTACAAGATCTAATTACTGTCTATTTTACAAACAGTTTCTAGCTGTGATGATTTCTGAGGCTGAACAGGTACTGAGTGATGTTTTGAAATGATCTATTCATGAACTCAAGGAATCGTGAAGTAGTACGTCTCCTTGGCCCTTGCTTTTGTTAGCTCACCTGCCTTGACACTATGGCACATCTTTTCAGATGCTGCAACTCATTCTGAGAACTTTTGTTGCAGGCACTGCAAAGGAGCCTTACTTCAGCATAGGCCATGTAGAAGACATCAACTGATTTCTTTAAAGACATTGTAACAGCCTAAATTTGGGCAAATTTTGAAATTTCCCAAATTAGAAACAAACTAAAAGTATTTACTATTCATCATCCGAAAAATTCAAAATTCAAGCCATAATTCTGTCAAATTCACCCAAATTCAAATATAATTTCATTGGGCTTGGCCCATTATGCGCAGCCCATCTAGGACACAACCCAGCCCATCTCTCTCTCTCTCTCTTCCTTCCTCCTCCGCCTCTTTCGTGGCCCGCACACGCGCTGGCCCTACTGCGCTCCGCGCACCTGTCCCGTTGCGCCGCTCGTGCCAATAGCGCTGAACCCCTCACCCCATCACCCCCCACCTTGCCACCGTGCTGCTCAAAGCCTATGTCACACCATGCCAGGCTGGCCGAGTTGTCCCATCACCACACGGCGCTTGCCACACATCTCAAACCAGCTGTTGCAGCCGTGCCGTCGCTGCGCTATCCATCATCGTTGTGCCTCTCCACCCTCAACACCCCTCTCTCGAGCCCAATGCCCGCGGATGTCATTCTCCACCCCAGTGATCTTCTCTTCCCCTTTATAGCCGCAGCCCCGACCCTAATTTCTCTTTCTCTCAATTCGCCACCATCGACACCCAAATCATCCCTTTTCGTCTCTCTCGCACATCGGTAAGCCGTTGGCCGAATCCTCGCGCCCGTAACCTCTCCAAGGGTTGCCTCTCACGGTCTTGCCATCGATTTTGCCTAGGGACAGCTGGAGCTCCCGGGCGGCGTGACCCCTGTTTCGGCCGCCGCCACGTCCACGATGACAACTTGAGTCAGCCCTTCACCGAGCTCGACACCACATCAGGTAAATTCCTGGTAGCCCCTAGATTCTCCATCCCCCAGCAATTTGGTCTTCGCTCGCTCTATTTGCACCAAGATACTATAGCTTGCCCTCGCTCGCGCCCATGGCGCCGCCGACTTAGCTCACCGTCGGCAAGGCCTGGGCCATCACGTCCTAACTCATTGCTCACTGATCCCATTCTGACCAAGTAGCAACAAAATAGTGAACCGTAGCGCCACTAGTTCCACGCCATAGATTCACTGGAGCTTGGCCAGAGCGCCGGGCGAAGCCGATGCCCTGCTGGCATCACCCCAACATCGGTCTGCATTAATGAGCAACTGACATGCGGGACCCCCAACACTGTGCTTAGATTTAAATCTCTCCCATGGATTAGTCTTGAGTCACTAATCCCATATATCAGATTAACTAAAAGCGTGTTTCTTCGGAATACGTCTTCCAGAGTTAATGGCGTATTTCCATATCAGGTGTGGGAGCACCCCAACATGTAGGCCCCAAGGCCCACCTGTCTATCGCGCGCGTCAACTGACCAGTAGGCCTTGGGCCCATCGATCGATGCAAATAAGTGTTTGGCTTATCGCAGTCAAGACGCCTTCTTGGGCCACACAAAGAAGGGCCCAAGATAACAATAGCAGGACGAGCCTAGTACTGTTTATTGGATTTTTAAAAAATTCCAAAAAAAATTCCAATTTTTAGTAAATCTTGAAATAGAAAGTGAATTATTAAAAATAGTATAAGATATCCAAAATCTTAGAAAAAATTCTAGAAAATACTAGGTATAGTACTGGACCCAGGAAAAATATAATAGTTCGGATCAAACTAAATCTTGTTATCTTAAAAAAAGGAAGAAGCTATTTAAACCAATATCCTTATTAATATATTGCTAGAAATCAAATTAGCTTTATTAAAAATATGTAGAGAACTCGATAAATTCTGAAATTTTTCTAGAAATTATTCCAACTTAGGAATAGTTGAAGAAAAATATTAAGCCAAGTATTAACCTTGTATAAATTATAAATTAAAGAAAACCCACAAGGGCCACATAGAATTAATAACTAAAGCACATTAGTTTATTTCAAAAATTATTTTTCTAGTATGGGTATCTATATTAAGGGTAATTAAGGGCATATTCATGCATGGCATACGATGACACATAGAAGATCTTGCTACCTTAATTATGAGATAGTATGCTAGGTGCAGTTAATCATAAATAAGTCGTGCACACATGCATCATCCCTTTTTGCACATATTTATACATTGTCTTAATTTTCATGAATAGACATTAAAAACCCGAAGGAAATATTTGAAGACGCCGAGGAAGAGTACCATTCCCTAGGACAAGGCGAGTTAACATTCATAGTTCATACCTTATCTAGTTTTATATAAATTATTTTGATTCAACTAAGAAAGTGCATGATCTATTATATGTTGCAGTTACTTGAAATGCTAGAGTATCTATGTTTATTCCTTAATCATGTTGTACACATGTCTTGTTCTTGGCTATGATTCGATTACCATACCTGATTGCTTTGATTATCATGTCATTTGGAACCCTAGGATAAATATTAGATGTTGTGGACTTAATAGTCCTTGGGTAAAACTTGCTTAGACTTGCTCAGGTCTAATATATGATTTTCAGGGTATAATTTCCCCTTTATGGTGGACATAGTTCATCACTACATTGCTCACATCATAATATGTAATGACAGAAGTCTAAGATGGTAGGAAAATGAGGGATGTAATTAGGTGTTATGGGTTACTGAGTCTGGTTTGAGCTACGGTGCAGTAAGGTTTAAGGTTTTGTGATTGTGTTTAATGGTCCATGTAGGACCTGACAATGGAGGTGTGTGTCTAGAGTAGGACCTAGACATCGAGGTCAAGGACTTGAATAAGAGTGAGGCGGGGAGTGGAGAATGAGATCTCTGGCTCTCGGGTCATGAGAAGCGGGTCCAGAAGTGGACCCTTGAATTTGAATAGTGTTGGATGCGGTTTGACACAACATGTGGTCATCACATGGCAGTGCGGGTGTTGGAGTCCAGTTGCGTGCTTTGAGGAGACCCTGGAACAAACTCCAGCCCTAGGCGAAGGTGGAAGGGCACCGTCACCGAGGGTGATCTAGATCATGCATTTGCTGGACCGGCAATGCAGTAAAGTGGTGATCCACAACGGGAGTGTCTAAATCCGGGAATATGATGGCGAGAGAAAGAAGGAAGACTGGAACACTAAAAGCAGCTAAGTTTGGGTAGGTTTGGTCACACCGAGGTTAGGTGCAAGGGTTGAAAAGGTTTGGTAGAAGGTTGTAATGGAAAGCACAACTCATTCAACAAAATAATGACTATTTAACAAGATTTCTAAGGTGGCTAAGTCATAGATTTGTATTAATAATATTTTTAACTAGCTTTATGCAAATAAAAGGACTATTGGCCTTTCCTTGGAGTCTCTATCATTACTTACATTAGGAGGATGTTAACTCGCAAGTACGGTTTGATTATGCACTTATTCTCGCACTCACTCACCCTTTTAGATGGGATCAACCCGATGATCCTTATGAGTGTTATGAGGATGATGATCCGATCTACGACGGTCATAACGAAATCTAGAATGGCCCTCCAATTGTTTGTAGGATTGCATAGACGCTGAATGATCTTTTCTTCTTTTTAAGCTTTCCACATTAACGTTGAACTCTAAACCTTCTTTTGTGATATAATATGGTATTTGGCCTGAACAGCCTGTTGTAAACTAATGGCCGAAAGGCATTATTTCAATTAAAAAGCTAATACATCTCTCTAGCGCTTATATGAAAATGATCGATCCTATGTAAATGTATGTACTGATCTACCGATCCAGTGACCAGTACAGAGAGCACAATTGTCCTCGCAGCAAGGGCCAAGGGCTTACAAACATCATGGCCCCTGCGTCTAGTATCATCAAAATTATTATGTTCAAATTTGCCATACTGAACCAATTGATAAACCAAATCGACAGAAAGAGGAACCTGCACAGTCAGGTGACACATTTCATCGAGCAAATCAAGAGCACAAATCAAGCAGCCCTTCCCTGCGAGGACGGCGAGACTTGTCCCTCACATGCGAGGAATCTGGCACCCAGCCAACACCTACGACGAATTCGGCGAGGATGATCGGTCACTCCTCCCTTGGCGCGACTCCTGTGAAGACTGATGCGGACGACGTCGCTGCCTCCTTAGCGGAAGTTGAAGAGAAGGGGCAGAGAGTGGCAGCGTGGACGTGTACTTCCATAGCGCTCCTTTGTATGGAAAGGCGATGGCACCGATCGAGCCACCTTCAGAGCCCGCTGTGGAGCTGCCGGTGAGCCCACCGACGAGCCGCCATGTAGTTGCCAGTAGCACTCTGCTGGTCTCCCCTCTCGTGCTACTGCCAATTAAGCTGTTGCTGAGCCCACTCCTACCGTCAAGTACGCCGAGAAGTTGCTCCTCGCCACTGCTGAAACACGCCGAGCTGCTCGCCAAGCCCGTTGTGGAGCTGTGCGTCGCCAGCAGCAGGCCGTCGTGAAACGTTGTCGAATCGCCGGCCGCGAACAGGAGAGGAATTGAAGAGCAAATGACATAGCTTATATACACGCATGGCACACATGCAGGTACATATGCTCCAATAGAGATAATATGTGGTTTGGTGACCGTATGTATTCTTGCGGGATGCAAAGGCTGGAATTTTATTTCATTATTAAAAAAGTATATGCTCCAATAACCAAGCAGACTAGCTACGAAGAGGAGTACATGGAAGGCAAACTAGAAGATGAGCTGCCTCGGATCAGAGGAGTACAGCCGGGCCACCACCGAGGAGTTTACCGCCAAGCTGAGAAGTCGCCACTGAATGGAAAAGTGCTGAGGTGCCACTCCCGGAACTGACGTGCCTGCGATGGAGTTGCAGCCGAGCAAGACTCGCTGTGGAGCCGTTCATGCAGAGAAGTCGAGACGACGCCCGTGGCGGTGCTGCCCGCACGCACTGTCGAGGACGTGTATTCATCATGGATGGAGTTGAAAGCTTATGGCACATACGTGCACGTGAGAGCACACGTGTATATGCTGTTTATTACGCGTGTATAAGCAGACAATATACGCAAGAGTATGTACACATACGACACATACGCAAGAGTAAGCTACAGGTAGGTGCCTTCCCAAGATTTTCATGGCAGAGCTAGAGACTAGAAGGAGAAAACATTGTTCGTGAGCATATCAAATATGGTCGGTGTTGGGTTTATGTCCAAGAGCCAATTATGGACCACATAGGACGCAAGCTTTATGTGCCTTTACGACTTGATGGGCCTCTACGTTGAGGACTATTGAGAGACTATATAGAGGGCAGAGGTAAAGGCTAGGTAGATAGATCAATTAGATTTTTTCCCTCCACCAAAACTGTAGCGGTTGTCTCCTAGACCTTACGTGATGGTGCTAGCACACCGGCGTTCGGATTCTTCTCCCTTTATGTGTGGATACCGGTAGAGATAGTGCTCCTTTGCGGTGTCGATTAGGAAAATCCGTGATGAGACAAGAACAACTACTTCCATATGACCACACGTAGATCAATAATCAAATCGGTTTCATCGACTCTACTTCCGCTGCACTGTGCGTCAATCGGTAACGATTTATGATCATCTATTGTAGGATTTCTTGGGTTTTTGTGGTTGAATTTTGAATTGTGCTAACTTAGTATACCCGTATTTTTCTTCAATGGTATCAAAGCCATCGTGCGTAGTTCTTGATCTAATTGGTCACATATGTGATATGCAAGATTTGATCTACTACTGTTCTCTTCCTAGCCGATTACATCGGTTGGGCTTGGTTTTCTCGTAGATGCGATCAACTAAAGAAGTAACTGATGAGATCAATCTATTGTGGTGATCAAATTTGGTTGATGAGATCAATCATGTGAGATCGACAAGAGTATCGTTGATAAGATCAACCGTACTCAGTTAGTTTAATATACTTTGCAAATACGAGATGCGTTGATGAGATCAACCAGTTGGTGAGCGCCGCCGCCGGTGAGACAGGTTCGCCGGATTCCACGTACGCCAGGCCACCGTCTCCACTGGAACCACACAACAGTTGGACGTGCGCTGGCCCAAGTAGGGGTGTCAATGGGTCAAAACCCACCCCTAACCCATAAAAAAAGGAGCCAGCTACCCACACCAACCGAACCCATAAATCAAGCTATACAAACCAACCCACCCCAACCCATGTACACTGATCACCCAAACCAAACCAACCCGATTCATTATTTCGGGTTGAACCGAACTGGCCAACCCATTTCCACCCCATTGGGCCCCCTGCCCACGTGCTACCACGTGCTACCATATGCAAAATCAGAGGGCACCAGACCTCACAAAGCCAAACCCCTTGGAGAAACCAGTCACACGATCTGAGACAACTCGAGCTGCCATACAGGATACAAGAGACAACCTTCAGACAAAAAGCATGTAAAAAGAATAACGAAATTTAAATTTCACAAGCAAATCATACCATGCACAACTTCACCAAACTTTGCAAAAGCTTTTCGTAGTCCATCTGTTGTTGTACGCTTGCTTAACCCTATAAATCATTGATGTTAAGATGAAGTTTCACCGATTGTATGCACCACAAGACTAATCAATAAACTTAACAGAAGGCAATAGGGCAGGGAAAGAAGCAATACACTACGATTTTGTTCCACTGAAAAGAACAAGGTCTACAACAAGCTTTCTTTTAGTGGAATCCATAAGAGGCACCAGATCTGCTTCTTCAGCTCATGTACTCACCTGAAAGACAAAATCACAAACCAATCGAACTGAATAGGTAGGAATAAACGGGGAAAAGCACAGCAGGGGGGAAGAGAGATAAACTAGGCCGAGGAGCTCAAGGGGTTTGATGGGGAGGAGCTCACCGGTGAAGCTTCGGTCAAGAAACTCAGATCAAGAAGAATCGCTGACGAGAGGAAGGGGAAGAGGAAGAGGAAGGAGGAACTCATCGCCGCTCTACCGGCCGACGGAGGGCCGCCAGCAAGAACCAGGAGAATCGCCGCCGCCCGCCATCGCTCGCCGACGTCGTCGTCGCCGCCGCCACTGGCTCGTCGAGAAACCACTCGTGACTCACGCGTACAAACCCGTGGTTCCAACCCGAATAAACCCAGACCGTTTTCACCCCAAACAAAGCCGAACCAACCCGTTTCTCATGTAAACCCGAACCAATCCAACCCTTTTAATATTTCAACCCGTTTTAATCAAACCACAACCAGTCCAAACTAAGATCCAATCCATTTTAACCATTTCCACCCAATCCATTAGCAGGCCTAGGCCCAAGTGAAGTGTGAGGGTCACTGGGTGCTAGGATCGTGGGTCGTGGCTTTCTCATACTATTGCTGCTGCATTGGGCGTGTCCTGGAACGTCGCTGCAGCCTGCATATGTACGGGTTGACGTGGTTGCGTATGTGCTGTCCATGAGTGAGTATGCCACCGCATGGTGCGGTATGCAGCGTCATATGCCTATATGCAAGCACGCTTGACACAATTGAGCTAGATGTGCATGTGGCCAAGTTGACTAGCTAATTAGATTAGCATGGACAGTGGCTTTGACACTAGATTTGGTATTATGTTAATATGATTAATCTGATGCGCTGCTGCCAGACCATCCACGTGTGCTTGCATGTGATCTTGCGAGCATACAGGATTTGGTCGTGCAGGTTAGAACGGTTGATGCTGCTTCGCGCTTGAGGCTATCAAATTTAAGTGTTAGTTCTGCAAACTAGCATGTATGTGTGGGTTGTGCATGGCTAATTAGATAAGCCTCGTTTTGGATTAATCCGATCAATCCAAGTTAATTATATCAGCTGAGCTTGATATCTCGTAGCATGTGAATGCACTATGTATACATGCAGATGATGGCGTATTATGATGTGTTCCTTCAGTCTGCCACGACATGCCATCTGCATGTGTGATCTGACCCGTTCAGCCACAAGATTGCAAGATGTGATCAATAAAAAGACTAACTAGATTAGTCTGGAATATAATTAATTTGATTAATCTAATTCATGTGTTTTGAATCAAGGCACACTCGGTATGTGTCCTATTGGATATTTTAGCGCGTAGCGCTTCGTCCTTTCTCTGGATCCTCCACGGGCCATGTCACCTGCACGCCGTGAGCCATTCGATCATCGGGCAAAACAGATCTGACCGTCCATTTAACAATACCATATATAAACTACCCCGTCCGTAGTTATTCGCACACAAGTCATAGCTCAGTTGGCCTCCCATGCTTGCACGCCCATGCCTTCCTTTAGGCTATAGGTCATGAGTTCGATCCCCAGTAGCAGCATCAAACTTGCTCTATTTTTGTTCTTTTTTCTTTCCTATTTTTCTTTTTGTAGCCCATTAAAAAAATCCAAAAAATAGAAAGTTTGTAAAAAGGGAACCATGGACACCCAAAGAAGATACATAAAAAATTGGGCTTTTTAAAATTTTTATTTACAAAAATTTTGAATTTTTGAATATCTTCTCTTCTATTATCTTTTGCCTTTTATCCCCTTTTTCTAGGCCATCAAAAAACCAATTTTTTTTCTCGATCCCCAGCAGCAGCATCAAACCTGCTCCATTTTTGTTCTTTTTTTTCCTATTTTCTTTTTTGTAGCCCATCAGAAAAAACCAAAAAATAGAAAGTTTGTAAAAATGAAAACATGGCCACCCAAAGAACGTACATAAAAAGTTTGGACTTTTTTAAATTTTTTATTTATAAAAATTTTGAATTTTCAAATATCTTCTCTTCTATTGTCTTTTGTCTTTTATCCCTTTTTTTTCTAAGCCATCAAAAAAACCCAAAATTTTTTTGCTCGATCCCCAACAACAGCAGCATCAAACCTGCTCCATTTTTGTACTTCTTTCCTTTCCTATTTTCTTTTTTGTAGCCCATCAGAAAAATCCAAAAAATAAAAAGTTTGCAAAATGGAACCATGGCCACCCAAAGAAGGTACATAAAACGTTTAGGCTTTTTTTTTATTTTTTACTTACAAAATTTGAAATTTTAAATATCTTCTCTTCTATTGTCTTTTGCCTTTTATCCCCTTTTTCTAGGCCATCAAAAAAACCATTTTTTTGGCAAAGATGGAACCATGTGTGCACAAAGAAGGTCTATAAAAAATTAAACTTTTTTATTTCTTTGAAATTACAAAAAATTGAATTTGAAACTTTATTCTCTTCTATTATCTTTTGCCTTTTCCCCTTTCCTACTTTCATTTTCTTAGGCCAATCCAAAAAAATACAGAGTTTACAAAAATGGAACCATGACCGCCCAAAGAAGGTACATAAAAAGTTTGGGCTCTTTTGATTTTTTGCTTACAATAAAATTGAATTTTAAAATTTCTTTTCGTCTATTGTCTTTTTCCTTTTATTCCCTTTTTCTAGGCCATCAAAAAACCCAAATTTTTTTTTTTGCAAAGATGGAACCATGCCTGCACAAAGGTCTATAAAATTTTTAAACTTTTTTATTTCTTTAAGATTACAAAATTTTGAATTCAAAACTTTATTCTCTTCTATTATCTTTTGCTTTTTTCCCTTTCCTATTTTATTTTTCTTAGGCCATCAACAAAATTTTTGCAGAAATGGATCCATCCGTGCACAATGAAGGATCATAAAAAGTTCAAGTTTTTTTATTTTAAAAAATTTACCAAAAAAATTTTAAACTTCCTTCTCTTCTATTTCCTTTATTCTAGGCCGTTTCTGGGTGAAGAAGGTCGGAAAAAAAAAGAGATTTCTTTGAAAAATTTTTTAGATTACCAAACTTTCCAATTTCAAAAAACTTTTGCGTTCTCTTTTCTCCCTCATCTATTTCCTTTTTCTAGGACGTTCAAACATTCCACAAAAAAAATGCAAAATGGAACCATAGCTCCACAAAGAAGGTCCATAAAAATGTTTTCGCTCTCTTTTTACTCTTCTATTTAATTTTTAGGCTATTTATAAATTCCAGAAAAAGGCTTACAAAAGTACCACCATAGTTTCACGAAAAAAGGTCCATATAAGGTTTTGCTTTTTCAAAAAAAAAAATAGGCTTTTCCGCCTCTATTTTCTTTATCTTAGGCCTAAAAAAATTCTCAAAAAAAGAATTGGCAAAAATGAAATCATAGTTGCATGAATAAGGTCCCTAAAAGTTTGATTTTTTTTAAAAAAAATTGAAATTACAATAATTTTGAATTTAGAAAAATTTTCTATTCCCTTTTTTCCCTCTTCTATTTTCGTTTTCGTAGACTGTTTAAAAATTCCAAAAAAAACTTCAAGAGATTTGGTCTCTAACCACTTATTGTCATGAATTATAATAAAAGGGAAGAAATACTATTACCAATAGTCTATTTAGATTTAATTCAGTTTATAAGTATGCTGTATAGCAAATCTATGCACAAACTATATGCAAAAAAGGCCGTCGCATTGGACCGGCGCTGGTTCAATGCATAAGCCCACAATACATCGATGTGTGGCGGCCTGACGTGCCACCGCGCGTTATCATCTCTAGTATCTGTATACAGCTAGTGAAAATGTTTTTGGTTGTGCCACATGTAAGATGAGGCATGACCGCATGAGTAGCATTCACGACCTGAAATTTTCCTGGACCACCGGGCAAGTTATTTTTAAGCTTTTATAAATGTGATATGTTCACATTGCTGTAATAGAATTGGATTCTATGCATAATTTGCTTTTGTAGAGTTTATATGAATAGTATGGCCCTTGTGTATACGATGCATGTGTGAGCTTTACTATGGTTTATGTGTTGATTTGTGATGCTGGATTTTCTCATATATATTTAATTGCTGACTGTTAAGAGTAATGGCTTAGAATATCTATATGGTGATATCAAATAGGTGGCTCGGTGGACAGGAAGCGTAATAATGGAGATTGCCATGCCACGGGACATGCTATTCATAGTTTAATGTGATTATTTATAAATACTTGTTCCTATTGCTATTGCAATCATGTTATTAACATATATGTTTTAGCATGATTTTTCCTCTAGAGAAATTCTCGCCTATGCAATATTGCACCTGTTTTAATCTAGATCGTCAATTGGTAGGTCTGCCAAAGTAGGGTGTCATTGATTTACCTGATTATATGGGGTATGTGTTAGACACATACGTGCAAAAATTATTGGTTGAACTTAACTAGGATATCAAAATGATTTTGGGCCTAGGGGCATATTGTTTCAAGAAATATTAAGTTAATATTGATGCTCTTCCAAATGTTGCACCTATCATGATTTTGATAGTTGATTTTTAGGTTTGTCAAAGCAGGGTGCCATTAATTATCTTAATTACATAGTATCTGTGTCGGACACACACATGTGAACATTGGTTTAACTTAACTACGCTATCAAAACGGTTTTGAGCCTAGGAGGATGGTGTTGAAATCGAACATGTTGATGTCGTCCAACAAACAAGAGTTGCCATATGATGCAATTAGCAAGTTGTTGCTTACTTATGTTGCTAAGTTTCTAGCAGTAATGACAAAGCCTGCTAGAGCTTAGTAAATATGGATCTTGACTAATTATATGTCTATAGAGGGTACTTGACATATAGTGTGAGTATATTTAATAAAAGATACAAACACATAAACATAGTGCTTTAATATTTATTGATGTTTTATCACCTCCTATTTTACTTTTTGGGATATATCCTTGAGAATGAGAATCTTGAAAGTAAGTTTTAATTAATTGGTATGAAAATATGAGAATTGTTCTCAGCCTTTACATGAAGGAATATGTTCTAAAGATTATTACCTAGACGAACTAGCTGAGAATGCAATCCGAACTGAAAAGTGTTTATTAGAAATATTGTAATGATTTTTATTGGTGCTTGTTGTCTCATTCTTGCCATCATGTACTCTAAGGTTTAGAAATAATATGAGATCATGTATGTCTACAATATGATTGTGCATTCTGAGGCATGTTTGACAACTAGACAAGAGCTAAAGGATTTGATTTCCAAGTCATTGTTTGTGCACAAGTTAGCACAAGAAATTCGATCAACCCTCATGTTGTCAATGTGATTAATTAAATTGGGTGTTCAGAAAATTAAAATTTTCCTTTAGCTAATGGTTGGCTATTGATGTCATTCTCTGATTGCTCTCTCCGAGAATTGAGCTATATATTTTTATGATGGCTTGGAGAAGTCACTGACCGCTCTCTCAGAGCATTGAGCTACATATTTTGAAGGATGGCTTCGAGAAGTCACTGTCCAAGGCACATATGATGCATAAGTCAGTAAAGGAAAGTATTAATAAAAGTTTTAATCATGTGATGATGGTTGAAGAGACTACTCAACCTAAGAAGGAGAATTAGTCGTGTGGTGAAATGGAAAGTGTAAAGTTCAAAATATGATCTTGAGAAACAATTCTAAGCTTGTGAAGCTCAAAATTAACGCTACACCTAATACCGGATAGTTGGAGTTTGGAAGGTGCATAGTTAGTCTTTGCATTTGTCCTTCATTATCCTTCTTAGGGTACACTTTAGAAATAGTTGCGTCCACTTTAAATAGGGCTCCATCAAGTCATAAAGAAGACACCATATAAGATATGTATTGGAAGGTATTCCATGTTATCTTTTATCGAAGTTTAGGATGTGAGGCATATGTAAGACGCTTGATGTCTAATAAGCTTACACTCAAATAAGATAAATATTTCTTTGTGATATACAAAGTGTTTGTATATTTCAAAAGGGGATAGGAACAAAGTGTTTGTTTCTCGGAATGGTATCTTTGTAAAAAATATTTCTTTCAAAATAGTTAGTGGGGATACGATGTGACTTAAACTGTCATAACCTCTATGTTCTTGGCCCAACTCTAGTAACATCGACCCAAGCCCCTAGTGTGGTTCTAATGAGCAAGGGTAACCATTTCTACTAACACTTAAATAGTAAGATTGCAAAAACATTTCTTCTTTTTCTTTTTTTTTCATCATAGTAAAGTGACTTAAGAGAAGAATTAATAAAGATACTAAGTGCTATATAGCAAGAGAAAAGATTTTCTTACCTAGGGTCTTACAGTCTCTAATTATTTGCATGGCTCTCGTAACCATGGCTCTGATACCACCTGAGACGACCCTTCCAATTACCACATGCTAATGGCTTCATCATGCCAAAATTATGAAGTAATTGTGTGGGTTTAGGCATATACACCCGAAGAACATCTTAACTGCAACGTCCCTTCGAATGCGCTGCCCGGATCAGAATTTTGCAACAGAACAATAATCAAAGAGTATCATGCATTATTACATCATGAGGCCACGCATGGTGGCAGATATTTGATTATTACAATAGAGTCTAAACTTAATTTAATTACACATAGGCCGCATTCCTATCAACTTATTATTTAAGTGGCGGCGTCCACTTGATCTACTGGTACATGACCTCTTTAGAAGGAGTCCTCTAGGCAGTCACCACCCTCTAGATCTCCCTCAACTCCCTGATGATCTCCCCCCTCAACGACATCATAATAAACGACCGAGTCCTCATCGAAATTAGTATCTAGCAAAAGAGGGTAATAGCAAGAGTGAGTACACAAGTACTCAGCAAGCGGTAATAGCAACAAAATGAAAATAAAACTGTTCCTCTTAATCTGTTTAGAAATTTCTCCCCTTGCTATCCTCTCCACTTAATCAAAATACCGATTTTAACAAAAAAGGGTTGATCCATTTCAAGAGTTATAAAAGCTACTAACACTCGTATATGAGGCGGACTTAGCCTCCGTAGTCTCTAGTCCAGGAGACAGGCATGAATTCATGATTTTACCCTGTGCAGGTTTGTACCACTTTACCCAAAGTCGTCCCAAAGCAATCTGGGACTCAGAGTGCTTACTCTAATTGGTGGGTTACATCTCCAGCCCGGTTGATTAGCAAGCTGTGATGCTCTCGGTAGGACGATCCTTACACACCACCCCGTCCTCACCAACTTGCTACCTCAACCGTTCTACTCATTCCCGACGCCATGAGTATCATCCCAACGTAATATATTGCCGCTTGGTCGGGAAAACCTGGGTCCGCTCACCCACCCCTTCTTAATTATCTACTTACCCAATGTGGAGAATATAACCACCTCATAGATCCACCATCTCTGATCGCAACGCGAGACTATGGTTGATATGTTTTCTTTACGGCTCAATGCCTGAGTGATAGGAAATGTCCTTATATTATACCATGTAAAGGGCCCCGCCTTTTCTCGACTCCTTTCTAGAGCGCCCTTCACCCACCATATAAATATACTTCAACGGCCCGATCGCTCCATTGATCAGACTGCTGCTCTTTTTTTATCCTCTTTTCCATTTAATATAAAAAGAATTGTGGTGCTTATATATGTATGCGCCTATTAGTCATTTTCAAAATTAGGATGTACTTTTAAAATACACATCTAAAAATGGGCAAAGGAAAGCTTGCCTTTACTCAGGTAACAATAGTTCACGCCGCTGCTTGGCTGTTTGATCTCAATCGCCAGATCGCTTTCTAAAAGATGGTTTAATTTGGTTTAGGGTCTCGCTATACTTTTATTTCCAGTAAAGTAGTGGATGGTTTCTTCTTGTAATTTATGATGCTATTTTGGGTGGTTTGGTCGGTATTCGAGTCGATTTGAATTTAAAAGTGGCTGAGTCTTGTTAAGCTAGGGCTAAACCACCCCTCGGCCGACTTAACGCTATATGGTTTCTGCAGTTTTTTCCCCTTTTTGATTTCTTAATTCTCCTAGTATTCTACCTTCTCTTAATCCCTTACTTTGATAATCCTTCTTAATCTCTAAATTTCTAATCCCTAATCCCTAATTCCCTAAATTCCCAAAATTCCTATTTTCCTAATCCCCCTCCCCTTTTCTATTTTCTCCTGGCTCCCCCTTCTTGGCTCTCTCTCTTTCTTCTCCCATGTCCTCCCTTCCTCTCTGCTCCCGTTCCTCTCTCGGCGCCGGTGACCCAGCGCCTCCCCCTCGGGCTCCCACCTCCAGGCGTCTCGAGGTCGCGCCGCGCACTGCCGGCGATGGCTCCCTGTTGCCGGATCGACCTGGTGCCTACCCTTGCCGCATGGATAGTGGTGAGGTTCGGTTGCTAGGGTTCCGAGGATCCTTGGCGTCCCGCCGGTTCGCTCATTGCTAGGCCACTGACGTCTCCCCACCGCATGGTTTGCCTTGTCTTCATTCCCGGGCCGCCTCCGCAGCTGGGCAGATCGACTCTTGGTGGCGGGCGGTGGTACCTAGCGCTTGCTAAGGAGTGGTAGCCATTGGTGTTGCTCTCCGGTCCGGTACGGCTTGGGGTAATAGCCGGCGACACCTAGCCGTGGCTAGGGACGGGGCCGTCGTCTATGGTCCTCGCCGGTGTAGTACGGCGGTTACCCGTGGCTACCCTGTGGTGTCATTTCTCCCAAATCTGCCCCCCTTCGGTTCCCGGCTCTAATTCCCCCTTATCCTCTAGCCCTTCCTCTACTAATCCTCTTATGGCATTCCCTGATTTGCATGATTTATGTTTTAAATTCATACTATAGTTGGGTTATGGTGATTTCGTTGATGCCGTGATGTGGGATTAAGCCGTGCTGGTTAGTAGGATAATGAGAAATAGTGCTAGGCTGCCGAAATGGAAGCAGGGTTTGGTTCTATGTGCTGTGGATGATATTTGGGTAGGATATGGTGCTATGTTGGTCGGATGGCCATGTGTCGGTACCTAGGAGTCGTTCGTGCGCCAGGGCGCATGCGACGATTTCTGGGGGCGCACATCGGCAACCACCTTACGGTGCAGCTAGTTCTAACCTCTAGTAAGTTACGTTATCACACTGTCATTTCTACGAATAGTAAGATGTGGATCATGCAGTTTTGTGCGTGGAGAGGGATTCATTTGGATCGGCATGGGGATAGACAGTCTGGGAGATTAGTTAATATCATGTGTTGATAATGCCGCTGACTTATGCATGGGGGTGGAGATTAGGGAAGATTTTTGGGGGTGACTACCTGCTTACTCGCTAGTGGCCGGGTCTGCTCCCCTTCTCCTGATTCCTGGGCTTGGATTTGCTGCCTCCTAGCTTGCTTCTGCCATCCCTCCAGTGCTGCCTTCGGTCTCCTTGCTCTAGTGGTTGTGGTTGGTGCGGTGAGGAGGGCAAAGGGGGACTGAGGTGCCCTGCTCTATTGCTCTTGCTGAAAATGGTAAGTGGTAGTTGTTGTGACCTGGGGGTTCCCTGTTCTGGGTGCTTGCTGAAAATGGTAAGTGTGGGGGCTTTGTGAGTTGGGGATGCACTACTTGGGGGGAGGGGGGTCTTGGCTAGTGTAAGCCCTGGGTAAAATCTCTTGGTTGGGAGTGGTTTCCTGAATTAGAAACAGTGGGCATGTGATGTTGGCTGCTGGTTTTTCTGGTTGACTGGATCTTTTGTCTCTTGTGGCAAGAGTTAGGGTGCTCATTGTGTGGAAAAATGAAACCTTGGGGTGGGGGCTGTCTGTAGCTACTGCTGTGTCTGAGCTACTACTGTGGCTAGGCTGCTATGGCAGCTGCGTGCTGCTGAAGCTGAGGTCGTTTGGACCTTGCTTTGGTCAGTGTGCCTAGCTGATGTATGTGCCATCGGTGTTGTCCTCATCTGTATTTAATGTGGGCAGATTGGCTGCTAATGTTGTTGGGTTTTCTTGGGCATTTATCTCCGGTTTGTGTTCTCTTGCTGAGTGAGGAACTGTAGCGGCGAGGGAGGCCAGCTGGCCCTGGACGCCCTGGCGTCCCAATGAGCTAAGTGCTACTAAGTCTGACAGCAATTCCTTCTTCCAAATTCCAATGTCTAAGCTCCTGTACTTTGAATGATCTAATTGGATTTATGTTACTATTTGATAATTTGGAATAGTGATGTCTAGGTTTGACTGACCTGCAGGTGTCGATGAAGGGAAAGGCTGGTTGGAGTTGGACGTATGCGAGAAGGGGTTGTCTTAGGGGAACGATTGGGCTGCTATCATTCTAGGCCCTTAGTAACATAATCCTGTGTGAGGTCGAGTGTTAGTGATGTAACTAAGGAATGTACCTGATGTGTATGTAACTTTCAGTGTTGATGGCTAGTAGTACTTGAATTTTTACAGTTATATGTATGGTGGTAAATCGGTGAATTGAGCCGTGATTTTGTATTCTCTCAGCAACTGTGTACCTCTATTATTGGCTTGTCAATAAAGTCTTTCTAAATTAAATATTTTCATTTATTATATATATATATATATATATATATATTGTCTAATTTGAGACGATGGTTACAGTGTGATCTCTGTCATTCGATAATATTTATCCCATTATTTCTGTGATTAGTTGCTCGTTAATACTATGGGGTGTTTCAAATTCTCTCACCCATTACTTTGCTTATGTCTGTCTAGATCGTTTTAGCTATTGATGCATATTTGATATACTAAATGAATATCAAAGCGACTTTCCTGAACGAAAATCTAAGCTAGGGTGTGTACTTGACATAATCCAGAGGCTTTGATAATTCAAATAATGCTAGCAAGGTATGCAAGCTTCAGAAATATTTGTATGGATTGAAGAAAGGATATTAGAGTTGATATTTTGTTTTGATTGAGAAGTTAAAGGGTTTGACTGATTCATTAGGATGAAGAAAAGATTTTTTGTTTCAAAAGGGCTAGTGGGAGCGCACTTGGTCCTGATCTTATATGTGAATGACATATTATTGATTGAAAATGATATTCACATATGTGAATTTGTGAGGTCTTTATTAAGAAATAGTTTCTCTATGAAAGACTTGGGCAAGATACATATATTTTGGTCATACAGATCTATGTGGATAGGTCTGAATGGCTAATTGGATTAAGGCAGCATATGCATATTGACAAGATGTTGAAGTGGTTCAATGTGCGGGATTCCAAGGGTTCTTGTGCATGTCACATTGCATTAAATTTAGCAAGAGTCAGTGTTTTACGACATCTGATGAGCTTTGTATATGCCTAAATGGGTTATATGCACTATTATTAATAGATATCAATCATATCTTTGTGAATGTCATTAGATAGTTAAAAAGAACGTTGTCAAATATTTGAGATGTACAACTAAGGATGTGTTCTTTGGTTTTGGAGATGAAGAGAGCCGGAAAGGTTCCAGTTTAGACAAGTCTCTCCCATAACCTATATTCTAGACGCACGCAAGAGTTATGGGTATGAGATACCTACTTGGTTGACTCTTAGCGCAAGTGGAAGATTTTAAGTGATATGCCTTAAAAACAGTCATGGAGATGATCGTATCACTTAAATATTTATGTTCTTCTAAATAATATGATTATTTGTTGTTCTTTGAATAAACATCATTGATATTGATCAACAAATACATGACTTGTTCATGGAACTCTTTATCAATAATTAATGTTATTCTAGACTATCCCTAATCCAATATCATAGTTAGAACAATTATGATTTGTGGATTGGCACATGTATTGATTGATGATCACGTTCACAGATCATGGATATGGATATATCAAATCAATAATGTAAACACATATTGGAGAACATGGTGTTGGATTGACCTGTCATGAGGCACTGTAAAAATTGTTATATTCTTAAGTGTCATCAGTTGGTCTCATACATAGTGCATGTGATATCCTTAGACCTGAGATCACCGTGTTTTTCTACATGCGTAGTAATTTACTTTAGGTTTACCGAACGTTATTCCGTAACTAGGTAGCTATTAAGTATCTTTCGGTTTATTATGAAACATGTAAGGGATGTGAGTGGTGAAGATGGAATTTGCCCCTCCTTTATAACAAGAGAGATATCTCTGGCCCCCTCGTTGTAGTTGGATTAAGAAAGTGCATGGCCATGCCAAATGTAGTTGAAAGTCAACTGTGATTAAGTAATCCACTACAAACACGAGTGAAGGGTCAAGCAATCATGGGATGGCATGTTTCTCGCCTTGAGTTCAATCTAGTGTCATGAGGCAAAGGAATCGGTATATTAACACTATATAGGTTTGTTCGATTTGATCTTTATGTATATTCAGTTATCAATACATTCTGCTAGGGGCTCATTATCGACGTGTGAACTAGAAAGGAGTTTCTGTGTCATGCCTGAGTGTACGTAAACCTATAGGGTCACACATTTAAAGGGATGGAATAAGATACTTGCATGGTTGTCTATTGTGCAAGTGTGAGACTGTTGGGTTTATACCCAAGAGGCAATCATGGGCCACGTAGGAAGCGAGCTTCATAGGCCCTATGAGACGTGGGCTTTACGACTTGATGGGCCTCCAGGTTGAGGACCACCAAGAGGCTATATAAAGGGCGGAGGTGAAGGCCAGATAGATTTTCCCCTCCACCAAAACCCAAGCCGTTGTCCCCCTTTCCATACGTGGCGGTGCTAGCACACTGGCGTTCAGATTCTTCTCCCTATACGTGTGGATACCAGTAGAGACGCTGCTCCTTTGTGGTGTTGATCAAGACGATCTGTGAGGAGACAAGAACAACCACTTTCGTACGGCTACACGTAGATCGATTGAACCGGCTTCATCGACTCTACTTCCACTACATTGTGCGTCAATCAGTAACGATCTATGATAATCTACTTATACGATTTTCTAGGTTTTCGAGGCTGAATTTTGATTCGTGCTAGCGTAGCATACCCGTGTTTCCCTTCAGGCGGTCGATGTACACGTATGCATGGCCCATCATGCATGTGTGTATCTTGGAAGAAAAAGAGAAAATTACACCATAGCCCCCCTGAACTTGCAACAAATCTCACATAGCCCCCTAAACTTGTATTTTACTTTTTTGGCCCTCTCGAACTTGTATCTGTTTACATCCTAGCCCCAAACCGTTAGGCTTCCGTTAAATGTTGTGGTGACTTATGTTCCACATCGCCGTTTAATGTTGATGTGGCTAGACACTAGTGCCATTAACGATAAGGTGGCCGCCATATCACCTTCTCTCCCCTCTCTCCAACATCACCTTCCCCTCCCCCTCTCTCTATCTCTTTCCCCACTATATCCACGTTGGGCCTTCCTCCTCCTAGAAGGAACAATGCTAGCCGGCTGGCGGCAATGACAACACCTCCTTCCCTCTCTCTCTCTCTCCCTCTTCTTTATGAGGGCTCAGAGAAGCACCTCCACCGGTGCGGCTGCTAGAGACGATAGAGAAGCACCTTCACCGAGCTGAGCGACATCAATCGCTAGAGCTGAGCGTTGGCCCTGGCTAGGGAGGCGTGACGACGTCGGGGCACTGAAGCTCAAGGTGAGAAGGTCGTACAGTAGAGGAAGATGGTGGCAGTGCACAGCAACCACGATGGCATGCAAAGGAGCAGTGTTAGGGCTTAGGGAGGCGTGATGGCGGGCTACATCCGGCCAAGGCGTGCCCACACAGAGCAAGGGAGGTCGGATCCGCCACCAGTGTAGGCTAGAGGCGATGTGGCCTAGCTCAATCCGGTCAAGGCCCAAAGCGACCGCGGCAGGAAGGCCATCTTTGCTAGATGTGCGAGGTGGCGGTACCGATGGAGCTCGTGGTGACCGAATCTAAGCCAATTGTGACTGGATCTAAAAGGGGAGTGGAGCCAGGCTCAAGCCACCATGGGAGGAGGCGGCGGTTTTGGCGGCCGGCCTAGAGGGAGGGAGGAGGGGGTGCTCCGATGGTTGGGAGGGAGGGAGGGAGGGGACAGTAGCTCTAGCAACCAAGAGGGAGGAGGTAGCTCACTGCCTTAGAGAGAGGGAGGGTGAAGAAGATGATATGGAGAGAGAGGAAGAGAGATTGAGAGGAGGAGGTGGCTAGCCACATGGGCTTTTAACGGACATTTCAGCTTTAATGGACGGATTAGCATCCATATCAATGTTTATCAACAGGTATGATGGTTTTGGGTTTTAGAGTGCAAAAGGACAAGTTTGATGGGTTGAAAAAATAAATTTCTAGTTTGGAAGGACCTAAAAAGTAAAAATCGCGGAGCTGTACACCGAGCAGCCGCGAAGCTGCCTGCCGCACCTCCCGTGGAGGCATGCTTGTCCTTTCCCAACCAAGATGATGCTTGCGAGACAATCAAAAAAAAAAAAGATGGTGCTCGCCAGAAGCCGGTGCTACAGTCCTCGCGCTTGACTGAAGGCGCTGTCCGACCAACAGGAAATTGGTTTGAATTGGTTTTTTAGAGTTTTGGTATGAGCCAACGAGATAAAAAAAAAAGACTGAAAATATCAAAATCACATAAAATAATGTGGTTAATCAAATAAGCCTAGGCCTGGGAGGACAGCCACCAACAAACGAAAACTGAAGTATCACTTAAAGTTGAAGTGTGCCATCAATTGCAATAAAATTGCACCCTTATATGTGGTGCAATGTTTTTCAGTTTTGCGTACTGTTCTCTCCTACGCTCTATACTTTGCATATATCCACGTCATGCTTTTTGGTACCCTGCTTTTGCTGAGTGTTGTTTCCATCCGCGCGTGACGGACGCTCGCGAGGGAGGGAGACACGGAATGTGCTTTGGCCGCAGCAGTGGGACGCGACTACACGAGCAACACGACGGCAACGGGACACCCATCCAAATGGGGGGCAGCAGAGGCGCTCTCGTCGAGGCCGGCGGCCCGGCGCGTCCACTCCTCCATCGATCAACTTGCTTTTGGCCGCATGCATCGGCGGCCGGCAGCGACGGGTTTGCAAGCTTACAGACGCGTGAAAGGACGATCGGTCTCGCAGCCGCCGGGCCTCGGTGACAAAACGGCAGCCATCGCCGACCACGACTGCCTCGACGTCCACGTCCGTGTGGCCTCTACGCTCGGCCTCGATGCGGTCGCCACAGAACAAGGACGGGCCGTCGCGCGCTCGCGAGCCACGGGCCCACGGCTACTCCCCGCAAGTGACGCCAATGACAGATGGGTCTCACCGCACAGTGCGTGGCATCTGGGCGGGCATCACGGGGATGGTGGTGCAAGCTTGCGGTTCGCGTACTGTGCGGCTTGGTACCCTTTCACTGACACGTCGGGCCGTGAGAACTGTGGGGCCCCATGTCAGTGTGATCAGTTGCGCCTCCTCCCGAACTCCGAATCCGATCGTCTTTATAATCAAGGGCAAAAGCGCCCTTCCGCAGCGACGCGCACAAGCAGCAGTCGCCCGAGAGGCGACGCGACGCGAGCTGGAAAAGCTGGTGCGCACCGAGACACAGGCAGGCGGGCATGGCCAGCGAGGGGCCCACCGCCGCGGCAGCGGGGTGGCTCGACGGGCCCATGCTGCTGCTGCTGCTGCTACGTTGGCCGCCGGGCGGCGAGCTGCGGGCCGCGTGGGACGCGGTGCGCGGGGCAGCCGTGGCGCCGGCGCTCGCGGCGGCGTCGAGCGCGTGTCTGGCCATGTCATTCATGCTGCTCGCCGACGCCGTGTTCATGGCCGCCGCCAGCCTCGCGCGGCGCCGCCCCGAGCGCCGGTACCGCACGGGCCCGCTCTGCGGCGGCGGCGACGCCGAGGAGGTGGACGAGGAGGGCGGTCGCCTCGCCTACCCCATGGTGCTCGTCCAAATCCCCATGTACAACGAGAGGGAGGTACGTATGCCGTACGTATTCACTGTAATTTTATACGCAGTGTAAACTACAGTATATGTTTGATTTATACGGCTCTTGTACGCACGCACGTAAATACGCGCGCCTCATTGCTTTTGCCGCAGGTCTACAAGCTCTCGATCGGAGCAGCGTGCGGGCTTTCGTGGCCGTCGGATAGGGTCATCGTGCAGGTTCTGGACGACTCCACGGATCCAATGGTCAAGGTAAGCATAAGACACTCGCTATGTGGTGGTGCAGCAGTAGAGTTCATTCTAACTCTCAAAAAAAGTAGAGTTCATTCTAGCTGTTTAGAATCAGTGGAGTGGTTGGTGAGTTCTAAAAGAACTGGCCATGTTGCAAATTGCAATTAGCATTGCGGATAGTACTAGAATACATGAATCAGTGGAAAGACAATAGTGACTTACTGACTTGTGAGGTAGCTGCATGGTGCTTGGAGTAAAGTGGGGTTGGATTAGGCGGTGGTTATGTATGTGCCATCCATGGAGAGAAAAATGGATGCAATGACGTAGTAGGAGGCTAGAATAAATCACAAGGCATCCATCCATACGCCAGCGATGTGCCGGCAAATTGATACAGTTGGATGTGAACTATGGTAAATGTTATCCGTAATAGAAGTTACATCATGCCCAAAAAAGAAAGAATAAGGTAAGCTACATGACTGCATCAAGACTCAAGAGATCAAGAGGGGGTGCACATTGAAGAAAAAACTGCCCATTTTAGTTAAAAAGAGCATATAAAAGGGTACAACTCACAAGTTTTTTTTTATTTTTTTAGGCACCCCTGATGTAGTTTAGTAACATTAGTTACCTGCTAGAGTATAAATAATTCGTCTTATATATTAGCACTAGCTATTTAATTGAAATGGTACTGAATTTTGTTGTTGCCTCCCTCCAAGATAAATCATTCATTTGTGTAGTGTGCTCTAAATAGGACTTGGTGGAGCTTGAATGCAAGTTTTGGGCTAACAAAGGCAAGAATGTAAAATATGAGGTGAGGAAAACTCGAAAAGGATACAAGGCTGGTGCATTGAAACAAGGGATGCTGCATGATTATGTGCAACAGTGTGATTTTGTAGCCGTATTTGATGCTGATTTCCAGCCAGAAGCTGACTTCCTCATGAGAACCATCCCATATCTTGCGTGTAATCCTCAAATTGCTCTTGTTCAAGCACGCTGGGAATTCGGTAAGCCTTAAAAGCACTCTATTTACCCTGGCCAAGTGGCCATTATTATTTTTAGGAACACTCCAATAGCTCTGCATTCTCAATTAAGAGGAATCGAAGGACTGTAAAGGGTTGGTCACTGGGTCAAGCGACCCAAAGGTGAAAACATCTAAAAGAAAGAACCAGGCTGAGCCTAAGCCGCTTTTTAAGTGTATTCAAATAAACTTGTCATGGCCAAAGTATATGTGCGGTATTGTAGCAAGATGGTACTGTTCATGGGTGGTTACTGTTGCAGCCCGTGATCTTGCGGTCCAGGAAACCCCGCTATCTATCCCTCATGTTTAATAGTTGTTATATTTAGTTTCCTAGTATAGGGATTAGTTAAAATTGATATATGAACTAGTTAAAATGCAATCTATTAGTAAAGAATGTTATTGTTTACATTGATATTTTCTGTAATTGTCAGGAGAGCCCTCTATGTAAGGAATCCTATTGTAATTGCTGAAATTAAGCAAAATAGAAAGAAGAAAAGAAAAGAAAATCCCTTCTTTGTGCCGGCTGGCGCACCCCTGCTCAGTTGGTGCCACACAGCCAAGCATTCAAGCCTCACCACCTTATCATTATGTGGCGAAGCAAGGGTTTTACACTAAAAAAGATGAGCGCCAAGTTAGATTAGATCATGGTGCAACTTGCCATCATCAACTGACGCCTTAACAACCATGATATGTGGCTTGCATGCTTGGAGAAGGTGATGTTTGGTAACAACGTTCACTCGTTCAGCAACCAGAGTGCCCTCATGATTGAGCCACTTGTGTTGCTTCCCGACACCGACTCGAGTCATTCCACTACCACCGCCACCAGTGAAGCCTCCTCTGCGGTACCCTTTGAATCGTCATTAATGCCCTAGCTGAAGAAAGAGAGAAGGAGAAGAACTGGAGAAGATTGTCATGGTTTCGTAGTCGTCTCTTCCCCGTTGTCGTCCGATGTTCTGCCTTCAATGCTACATTGTATAGCGACTGTCATGTAGGGCCTAGCGATGTCGTTGCATCTCTCACGACTCTTGCATCCTTGGGTAAGGAAGTCTCTTCTCCCAGCCCATGCCGGTTTCCTTTGCCATCGGTGACTCTTAGGGCGTCAATCAAGCCTCGCCACCTTAGATCTGATGAGTTTGTTTGGTTATTATACTGTTCTCTGATGCTGCTACTTGTAGCAACTAACATAGCTCCGATCTTATGACAGAAAATTTATAGCAGATTAGTGAATACCACCACTGAATATGCCGATATGACCGATAATAACTTCCACCAAAGTAGAGGAAATAGGATAATGGCAGCCTATATGTTTTCTTTAGGAGTGCAATTGGGTCACATCATAACTAAGAAAAATAAATTATGACAGGAGTGTTGCTGATGTTAGGTGCACAACAATTTTTTGCCACAATACATCAACTTAGAAGGCTTTATCTCTCTGATGCATTTGTTGTTCCAATTGACAGGAACTTGCTGACTGGCATTTCGGGACGGTTTTGCAGTTAATCCTACTGAATGCCTGATGACAAGGATACAGAAGATGACACTAGATTATCACTTTAAAGTAGAGCAGGAAGCAGGTTCATCCACCTTTGCCTTCTTTGGTTTTAATGGTACAACAGATAAACCTCTCAATAAGAATTGAACTATTTGCAACCCTGTAGTATTAACCTATCTAACGTCAGGAACCGCTGGTGTCTGGAGAATCTCTGCCATCAAGGAAGCCGGGGGCTGGGAGGATCGAACCACAGTGGAAGACATGGATTTGGCAGTCAGAGCAGGTCTGAAAGGATGGAAATTTGTGTATGTTGGTGATGTTAAGGTAGGATGATACCAGCGTACTTGTATGGATTCAGTTATCTTCTCTTTTTTGAAGAATCAATTATCTGGTTGAACTTCACTGCTTTGCATATTTTACACTAAGAGAGACCTCAACAAGTAGAAGAAAATAAAGTGTAGTGAGAGAAGCATGGTGGTTTACTGATTGGGATTCATCTGAAACAATTTAGAATATGTCAGAAATATTAACAAAAATAGCTATGCTTTTTTTTTCTACAGTTGGTACTGTGGTTTAATGTCCAACCTTGTTTGGTTGACAATCATATTTTTACACGTGATGTAACATGCAAGGAAATTATTACTTTAACCATAGGTAAAAAGTGAGCTGCCGAGTAATCTGAAGGCATATCGTCGTCAACAACATCGGTGGACATGTGGTGCGGCAAATTTATTCCGGAAGATGGGGGCAGAAATAGTCCTTACTAATGTAAGTTTACTTATTATAATCTAGTAATGTTATACTTATGCATTTAATGATGAGGTTTTATCTGTGTGAAATGCATGAACATCAAAGTTATTTCGTCAAATGTTTCAAGCTCTGTTTTGACTTTTGTGTCAGTAAGGTGACCATTTGATTACAGCACTACTCTTTATTCATGTTCATCTGACATCATCTAAATCTTGGAGCAGGAGGTGTCATTATTGAGGAAGCTTTATTTTCTCTACAGCTTCTTCTTTGTGAGGAAGATTGTTGCTCATGTGGTACCTTTCATGCTCTACTGCGTAGTAGTCCCATTGTCGGTACTAATCCCTGAGGTCATAGTTCCTGCATGGGGGGTGATATATGTCCCAACAACAATAACACTTCTATATGCCATTAGAAATCCAAGGTTTTTATGCTTGCAAAAAGAGCTTGTTAACATTAATGTTTTATCACCCAATTGAATGCCTAGGTTTCTAATTGTTGCTTTGATTTCAGCTCTATCCATTTCATACCATTCTGGATCCTCTTCGAGAATGTTATGTCTTTTCACCGAACTAAGGCAATGTTCATCGGTTTGCTGGAGTTAGGAAGTGTGAACGAGTGGGTTGTCACAGAAAAGCTTGGCAATATGAGCAGCAGAAAACCTGCACCTCAAATACTTGAAAAACCTCCCTGCAGGTTTTGGGACAGGTAAGATGCCAGTTTCTATTAACTTCTTCAGAATAAGAGATCTGATCAAGGTTGGATTGAACTGATTCCAAGTTGTGCACTGTTCTAACGCTCTTCCAGATGGACCATGTCAGAAATTTTGTTCTCCATCTTCCTGTTCTTTTGCGCAACCTACAACTTGGTTTATGGAGGTGACTTCTATTTCATTTACATATATCTACAGGCTATAACATTTCTTATTGTTGGCACCGGTTTTTGCGGAACCTCCAAACTCATAGCAGCATAGCGCTGATGACTGACCCAACAGAATTAGGTTATATGTAATAACCTCACTTCTTTGTCGTGAATACCATGAAGGCAAGGGCGCCTGATTTTTTTAGAAAAGGCTGTCAGGAATGCAAGATGTCATTTCCACGAAACCATGTTTGTTGTTCGATTGTTGTTATATTTTGTACCATTGTACTGGTTCCTAAATTCATTAATTGGGAGTGTGCTATTAGCACCATTTTGGAATATGATCATCTTGTACCATCAGACAAGATATTGCAGTAACAATAATTTAGCTAGTAGCACTGGTTTCGAATATGATCATATTGTATCTCCAGTCTTTAACTTATTCCTGATAACACAAACTTATTTATGGTGAATACTCGATAGTTTTCTATGGCTGCTTAGATAATAAGGCTATCAGTGCTATCCTAGGCGCTAGGCGGGCGGCAAGCAGGGGCCTAGGGCCTAGGAGGCCTAGGTGGGGCCTAGGCAGGAAAACTAAGGGGGTGTTCTTTTGGGCTTATGAGTTTTAACTTATTTGTTTTATCTCCATCTTCGAGAATTTTCCGAGGTGGCCTCGAGAGTCGGATGGCCATGAAATTTAGGATTTAGGGAGCTTTTAGACTCGTCTATGAGATAAAAATAAAACGGATTCAAAAAGTAATAAAAAAAGTCAGATGAGTCAATATTAGTCAGATAAGTCACGAAAAACCTCGGGAAATTCTCGAAGTTGGAGATAAGACAGATAAGTCAGATTAGATAAGCTCAAAAGAACATGGCCTAAATGCAAGCAATTTCAACTATTTGGAGATATGTATATGAGTAAATTTCAAATTTGTAAGACATAAAATACATATAAAGGAATACCTCGATTGGTGGCGCATATATCTTTGATGAAGCAATGAGAAATGACCATGTAATGTATCTTTAAGGAGACCTGCAATATGAAACAAACTAATCAACATATATAATAGATTCATAGTTACATAAATAATTAAAGAGCCTATGAGCCATTCCGATTCATGTATCTTTAAGGAGACATGCAATATGAAACAAACTAATCAACATATATAATAGATTCATAGTTACATAAATAATTAAAGAGCCTATGAGCCATTCTGATTCATGAACAAGACACCAAGGTCCAAGCATCCATAAACATAGGCACATAGCACATTACATAATAATAGAGTAATACTTTACACTGGGCAACAACATCCACCACGAGTCCACAAACAACCAAAATATAAATAGGTTCATAAGTTCATATTAATTTATAAGAAGCAAATAAGAAAGCATGAAACTTTATAATTCTAAGGAACTAGTCCTCCTCTTCATCATAATCCTTGGTTGGAAGCACTTCTTCATGATCACTCTCAAACTCAATATCCTCCTCGTTAGCATCCTCTTCTTCGGTATCTGACTTGAACTCATCCTCGTAGTATAAGTCCCTCACTCTTGCACTCCTACGAAGTTGCAACACCTCACTAACCCCACACGCATCAATAGGATTTGCAAACCTATCCATAGGCCTTAGCTTTGGAGATACCAAAGAAGAACCACCAACTTCCTCAACCGTGACATCATCTCCTCCTTCTATATCTATGGTCACTTCATTCCTCACATTGTCGTCCTTTTCTTTTCGGGCTTTCTTCGCCTTTTTAGCATCCTCAATTGATTTCTTGCACTTCGCTTGATCTTCTTTTGAGGACATCCGACATGGAGTAACATGGCCTTTTATGTGGGCAATGTGATTTTTATCCTATATATTCCTCCTAAAACAACCTTGCCACACAATTTGCATTTCACTTTATCCAAATTATTTGGATCTATCAAAGCTCCATACTCCCAACCAATGTCATCGGACTTTCTCTTAAGCGAGGTTGCTTGCTCGGAATTTTGTGTTGCCGATGCAATCGATGACATCCTATCAAGAATTCAAGATTCAATCATAATAGTCAATAGTAATAGTGCGTTAGTCATTACTCATTACTCATTACAAATTGACAAACATGAAAGATTGAAAGGTAATAATTTATAAATCATGTCCATCTGCTAGACTACTATAGGCTTATAAGCTATACTGCTATAGCATGCAAAATTACAAAGGGCCGGGCAGAGCATCATCATGTTTACAGCAAACTAGCAAAGCATTAAGCATGTCCATGTCCATCACATAATGCACATTAGGGCTAGGCAGAGCAGAGCATCATTATTCATTACAGCAAACTAGCAATTAGCAAAGCATTAAGCATGCCCATGTCCATCACATAATGCACATTAGGGCTAGATAGAGCAAAGGGCCTAGCAGGAGGTGACATGCCGCCAGCGAGGAAGGGTGCACTAGGTCGCCACCTTGCCAACGAGGAGGGGTGCAAACGTGCAGTGGCGAGGAGGGAGGAGAGACCGAGGGAGAGCACCAGCCACCGGGAGCTGGGAGGGAGGATGGAGCTCAGCGCCTCGGCAGCATGGACCATGGAGTGGTGGAGTGGACCACCGGTAAAGGGAGGAGAGCACGACGGTGATGCGGGGAGCTCTAGGGCCGACGAGGACGCGCGCGCAGCTCCGGGAGGCGGGAGCTGGAAGGACTGAAGGAGGCTAGTGAGGGAGGAGGGAGGACCGAAGGAGGGGGATCTTACATTTTGGCGGCCGGCGGCGGCGATTCCGGCGACGGCCTAGACGCGTGCAGCAGTGGCCAGAGGGATGAAGGCAGCCGGCGTAGCTCTCTCAATCCACCAAGCCCTGCCCTTTACTCTCCCTATTTGGGCCGCCTAGCCTACCAGGCCGCCTAACCCCCGCCTAGGCCCGCCTAGGCCCGGCCTAGGCCTCCTTCCTGCCCAGGCAACGGCCTATGGCCAAATCGGGGCGGCAGGGCTGGGCCTAGCGCCTAGGCCAGGCCTAGGTCCGCCTAGGGGATCATTGAAGGCTATGCAGACCAAAATAAAATATAATCAGAAGATGCCGGCAGGGAGATTTGAAGTGTTATGTGTGCGACAAACCAAAGACATATGATCATTTTCCATTCCAATATCAAGCTGCATATTACTACATAGGCTGCTAAGATCAATCTCTGGTGGCGCTGGACTGAAGCAGCACAAGCCCCACCTGTTATCGTTCTTGGAACAGTACTTGTGATGTGTTTTGTCGTGAGTGTATTTTGCCAGGGCTCTCTTCAAACTTGTAAGTTCGTGCCTGTGTGCTTAATTTGCTGCGTTCAGCCAACCAAAAAAAAACGCTCTCCTGCGTGTCATTCACATCCGATTCCATTAGAGTGCAGAAAACTCCGTGTCATGACTCGAGCCAAATGCTTAGACCCCTTCTGTGTAAGTAGTAAATATCCACAGATTTAAAACAGGATGATATCATAACCAATGATAATTAAACAATGTGAGGACTCGAGCCAAATGTCTAGACCCTTCTGTGTTCTACCAATACTAGTCCCTAGATTAGCAGTAAGTACCCACAAATTTAAAAACAGGATGATATCATAACCAATGATATTTAAACAAGTACAGAGTATTTTGGTCAGAAGACCAAATTATTACATAGATATGGCACGTAGGCCGACAGGGAAAGATAGTCATCGCTACCGCAACGTTAGGGGTTGCCGCCTCCATCATGCCTGGAGGAAGGACCGCACACTCGAGGTTTAAGATCCCGCGTAACGTACAAGATGGTGGGGTGTGCAACTTCACAAAGCAGAGTGGGACCGCTAAACTCCTCCAAAGATCGTCCCTTATCATATGGGACGAAGCCTCGATGATGAAGAGACAAGCGGTGGAGGCCCTAGACAGTAGCATGCGTGACATCATGGGCCGTCATGACATGTTGTTTGGTGGAAAGACCGTCGTCTTTGGAGGAGACTTCAGACATGTGCTCCCAGTCATACGCAAGGGGACACGACCTTAGATAACAAACTCAACCCTACGTAGGTCATACCTTTGGGAATGCATGCACCAGCTCAGGCTTGTCCATAACATGAGGGCCAGAGCGATCCGGAGTTTGGGGAGTACCTTTTGTGGATCGGAAATGGATTGGAAGAGGCCGACAATGAAGGTTACGTAAGGCTTCCTGACGAGATATGTGTCCCATCTACAGGGGAGGAGGTTGATCTTGACAGGCTTATAGCCAGCGTTTTCCCTGCTCTTGATGACAATCTAACGGATCCGACTTACATCACCTCACGTGCCATCCTGTCCACTCGAAATGAGTGCGTCGACAGGATAAACATGAAGATGATTGAACGGTTCCGCAGAGAGGAGATGATCTATCATAGCTTTGATCGTGCGGAGGACGATCCATATGGCTACTATCCACCTGAGTTCCTAAAAACCTCACCCCAACGGCCTTCCTCCCCATGTGTTAAAGCTCAAGATCAATTGCCCGGTGATTCTTCTGCAAAACATCGACCCGGCGAATGGACTGTGCAATGGGACGAGGCTGGTGGTTCGGGCCTTTCAAAGAAATGCTATCGATGCTGAGATCATTCTTGGCCAACATGCAGGGAAGAGGGTGTTCCTTCCTCGGATACCACTCTGCCCCTCCGACGATGAGATGTTACCATTCCGTTTCAAGAGGAAGCAGTTCCCGATTAGGCTCAGCTTCGCGATGACGATCAACAAGGCCCAAGGGCAGACCATCCCGAAAGTGGGTGTTTACCTACCAGACTCGGTGTTCTCTCATGGTCAACTCTACATCGCGTTGTCTAGAGCTACATCCAGAAGCAATATTACGGTACTCGCCGGCTCTGACAATGACAAATTGAAGCGTTAGAGGACAAGGAATACCCCTGGGACATTCACAAAGAACATTGTGTACAGGGAAGTTCTTACCTACAAGTAAGCATTGTATCTCAATGAACTCGGTGTTTAATAGTAGAGATAATATTTTAACATTGTTATATTGTACCTCTACCACTTAACATTGTTGTTTGCTTGAATGGGTGAAAATGATTTAGGATCTCCTCGTCAACCCTTTGAGATCCAGTCGCAACGCACAGGCACTCAACTAGTACGCAAAAACACGTAAACGCACAAGGCATATGCATCAATACACATGAATGCAACAATTATTCAAAAATATATGGGTTAGTTAAAAATCATATAAAAATACAGGGAAGGAGATTAGATTTTTATAAACCTAAAAAAATTATTTGGTGATTTTAATAGTTATGGATTGAGAGATATGAATTTTACAACATTTCAGCAATTTATAAAAAAAATTAACTAAAATGGGCCCTGCGGCTGGCCGGTGTGGCCTCACGGCCTACTTGGCTTGCGGCCTGACAACGAGACCCGCTGGTTAGCCTCACAAGGCAGGGCACGGCTTGGCCCAACTCCGGCGCCAGTGAAGGGCGGCGCGACCGACCGTGGCATCCCCCGGGGAAGGTGCGGCCGAGCTAGGTGATCACGAGGCGCGATCACAGGTGGTCGAGGAGAACTGCAATGAGCCTGCTGGCGCGTTATGGCGCGAGCTCGTCAGCAAGCGCCCCCGGCGAGGTAGCGGCCGCACTATGGAGCCCTGCAAGAGGTAGAGGAAGCTAGAGAGCAGCTAGGAGGAAGGAATCGGACAGCAGCTCACCGGAACAGCGGTTCAACGAGATTTTTGGGGCGGCGGCTATGTTGAATGGAAGGGGAATTTGGGTTTATATAGGCGAGGGTTTGGGGCGGTTTTGATGGAAATTGATTCCATTGTAGTGATGCTCAATTATGCCTAATTTATTCCATTGTAGTGATGCTCAATTATGTCGTTTCCATCGGTTGAATGGGCGGCGGCATCCAAAGCAAGGGGCCAGAGGAAGAAAAAGGAGGGAAGGGTGCACGCAGAGTTCCAAGCAGAGAGAGGGTGAGGGAGGAGAGCATCTGCATCGGCATCTATGGCGGCGGCGGCGGCGTCACCGGCCACGCTCGGGAAGGAAGAAATAGGAAAGAGGGAAGAAGGTAGAAGCCCACACCGACAGTGGGAGAGAAAGAGAGGCGCTGGGGGTCATGGGTTGGCCACTGGTTGGTCGTATTTGACCTACCCAAGAGAATGTGGAGGAGAAAAGTCAAAGCGGGAAATCAAAATGGGCTTTCGATTTGGGTGTCGCCCAGTATGGTTTTAGAAATCAAATTATTATTAGCTAAATTCTCTAGTGTCTTACATATATATTATTTCGTACAATTTAAATAATTTCATTTTAATCCATACATTTTGAATTTTTTCCTCTCTTTGATTATTGTTATTTTTATATGCCCTTTATTTGATTTTGTGAAAATAATCCAAAATATGTAATGTTATAAACAAAATCATTCAAAAATAGAATACTCATGTGTGTGTGTGTGTGTATATATATATATATATATTAAGAGTACAAAAGGCTTCCATACATGCATGTATGCATGCATGCAATGATGTCAGCGCTGATGTCAGCAAAGATGATATATATTCCTTCTGTTTTTTACTATATCTTTTAATTGACATATCCGATTGACGAGTGGTTTCCACCTACGTGTTCCTAACATTTTTACGAACAAAACTAGACCAGTCTCGATATATAAATTTATTCTTTACTACTTTTTATATAACACTTTACTACATACAAATAGTGACGTTGTATTCATAAAAATAATAAAGCTATGCTTATTGAAATAGTAAAGCCACCATGTGGCTAGTCTCAATGTCTAAATTTTTCTTTACTACTTCATATATAACATTTTACTACAGATATTTACTATTGTACTACATACATGTAATAAAGTTGTATTTATAAATGTAGTAAAGTTGTGTTTCAAAAAATAGTAAAGCTACTATACTATGCCGTACATAGTATGAAAATATTTTTAAAAATTTTATATAGCAAGTGTGGTCTAGTTTTGTTCAAAAAAATGTTAGGAACTCATTTTTGAAAACTGTTTGTCGATTGGAGCTTTTAATTAAAAGTGTTGGGAAAAGTACGTGGCCCATAGAAATACAGCCCACTAACTTGCCCTCGGCCCCATAGGAAGTAAGCCCGGGCTTGACAAGCTCGCGCTCGAGCTTAGCAGGCTCACGCCCGAGCTTCCTCGTCCCGGAGAATCGAGCCTCCCACTTCCCCCGGGCTCCCGAAGCTCGGGACTCAGGACCCGAGGCAAATCATGCCGCGCTGCGGACAGGATACGCTTCGGGTCCCCAAGGTCATCAAAAATTAAATGCGCGCACTGTGTCGAGGATCGCCTAGTAGGGGCTACTGGCGGGTTGGCGGCAGGTCCCGTCAACCGTCCGCATGGGCAAAGACACGTGCTGATCGGCAGCGGTCCGGCGCGGCGATCGGGAGATACACTCGATTATCCGGTAGATCTTGTGCGCCCCGGCATGGCAAAAAGGAGACGACTATTCAACGGATCATCGCAAGCTACAGTGGCCAGAGGCCGCCTATAAAAGGGGCATACAGGCCACAACAACGAAGAACCCCGCTTCTGGATCCACACAACACACTCGGAAGATAGCTACTGTAGAGCAGGAGCACTTGCACTCTCGTAGGAGCTCTAGTTCACGGTGGTAGTTCTTCGCGCTCAGGTAACTGTAGGAACACACACGGTGCCTTGAGCACTTATTGTACTCGAGGCCCGGGCTTCCCAAAGCCCGGACTTCACCCCCTTGTACTCGTTTAAGTTTAGGCATTAAACGAAGACTGGACGTAGGGCTGTTATCCGACAAAGGAGGCCTGAACCAGGATAAAAAAACACTCGTGTCATCATCATCACCATCCGGTCTCGACGCGTCCGATCAAGGCTGGACTAAGTCCTTCCTCGGCGTCCGCCAAGCGCCCGGCTTCGTCCAGGGACAGGGCGCCGAGACTCGCGACCCTCTTTCCTTGCTTATCGGCCCGCGGAGGTTCGCCTCCCGGTAGCCGACAGCTGGCGCCCACCGTAGGGCCCGATTGCGGTCTTCTCCCCTCGATCGAGTCAAGGATGGCCTTGTTGTCATACGACGACATTGATACCATAGATCTCAACTACGACGATCGCGACGATCTCGACGACGTCGACGAGTCGTACGAGGAGTGGCAAGCTGGTATCCTCGCCGAAGCTCCGGCTGATGAGATGGAGGTGGAAGCAACACCCACCTCGGGAGTAACTGTTCGCTTCCCAGCTTTTGCCCGCCAAGCCGACTTTGTCGACTCACGCCGTGAAACCCTCATGGAGGATCGAGACACCGCCACCGGTGCATAATCGGACAGATCACAGACGTCATAGTCGCGGCCGGAGGAGGAGGACCAAGATCGCTACAAGAATCGGCGCCCGACCGTCAGGTCGGCAATGACCGGCGTGTGTCCATGGTAGTTGAGGGTGCCGACGGCACCGCCTCCATGGGCAACACCGACATGTCTCCTTCGCGGGAACCTGCCTCACGCCATGTCTTTGCGGCGTCAGGTGGAGTAACCCCGCACCAGCCATGCACTGACCTAAGCGGAGAGCACCAGCGGCGTGAAGCCGCTCGTAGCCTCTTCGCCGGATCAGTCGGGTGGACTTTGGCGGACATCCGTCGCAGGCCTGCCGGCCCGACGCCTGCCACTCGCGCCGCACGTGCGCACTCGGCTATCACTACTGTCACCAACCCGGTGCTGCGTAGTTAGCAAAGGGTTAAGACGATTGCCCAGGTCATGCGTGACCTAGAGAAGGACCTATGAGGGTTCACCATGGCCGACCTAGGCGCCGCGGTTGCCGACGGCCTAGAGGAGCTCGCAGGGGATCTCGGTGAGCACCTCTAGACCCAACAGACACCAAGAGTCTCGAGGCGCGCGGCCAGAGCGTTGGTCGCGTGACAGCATCCACGCCCACACGGATAGCGCTCGCAAGACCCCGGCGGAGTTTTTTTCGCCTCGGGCGCTTCGGCGGAAGACCCCCGCTGGTTCGCTGCGCGAGGCCCCATGGCCTCGCAAGTTCAAGCCGGGGAGCATCGAGAAGTTCGACGAGAGCAAGAATCCCGACGAATATCTCACAGATATACCACCGCCATCTTGGTCATGGGCGTAATGAGGCCGTTATGGTCAACTATTTCCTACCGCCTTAGAGGAATGGTCTTAACTCGCTCTTCAACCGGTGCCGAAGTTTCGAGCACGTGGCCGGGAACACCGCAGAGACGCCCGGACGAACTTCCGTGGCTGCTATGCACGCTCGAAAGCCCCAGACCTCAAGCTTGTGGTCCAAAGGGCGGAAAAAGGCCCGCAGACTACGCCCGCAGTTCGCCCAGCGCGCAACACCATCCCGCCGATCTCGGCGAGGCCATCGCTGAGGCCTTCAAGGAGGGAGCACGGAACACCCGTTTCACCGAGGACCTTGAGCTCCATCCAGTCCATACCGCAGCCGATTTATTTCGTGCTGCGGAAGGATACATCAACACCTCTGAGACGGTGGAGCGCAAGAGAGGGAGAACAGAGGAGAAGGCGGCGGCCCGGACTAGCACAAACGCCAAGAAGGGCGATGCCGAGAAGAAGAAGAAGAAGAAGAAGATGATGATGATGAAGAAGAAGAAGAAGGAGCCTGCCGTCCCGAACTACGTCACAGCAGTGGAGCCCGAGAGGCCCGCCCTCTTGAGCGGCCGCCTCCACGGCCAACTCGTCCGGCAGTGGCGGAACGGCCAGGCGCAGCCGTAAGGGGGCGAGCCCTAGCCTCGACCTCGACCACCCGAGGCTAACCTCCAAACAACCGCCATTTTCTCCCATCGGCAAGACGCCATGACCTGCGTGAATCGCAGGACGTGGCCGCGGTTGAGGACTTCTACGCCGGGCGCGGGCCCATGCCCGAACTCCCCGACCACGGGGTGCCGGACGACCGGGCGCCTCAGGGCGCCCATGGCGATGCCTTCCAGGAGGCTCGCACGCATGTCGCCGTAAACTTCGGCGACGCTTCCGCCTATAGCTCGCGACGCGAGCTTAAGGCCGCTGCCCGGAAGGTTTACCACCTTGAGAAGGGTAAGCTCGGAGACGCACCCCTGCGGTGGTCTCATCAGTCGATCAATTTCTCCAGGGATGATTGTCCCCCGGAATGACTAGGCCCTAGCGCTTGCCGCTGGTGCTCTGTCCGACCATCAGCAACACGCGAGTCGATCGCGTGTTGGTAGATGGCGGGAGCTCCTTGGACATAGTCATTGCTCAGGTTCTCGAGCAGATGCAGGTCCCACGGTCCAAGATCAAGGACATAGCCATTCCCTTTCATGGCATTGTCCTGTGGTCGCCCTTACAACCGACGGGCAGATCGATCGCCTGCGTGACGCTAGGACCCTAGAACTTCCGGACGGAGTACGTCACCTTCGAGGTGGTGGACTCCGAGCTTCCGCACAACGCCATTCTTGGACGCCCCGCGTTGTCCAAGTTCATGACAGCTACCCACCACGGGTACCACTGCCTGAAGATGCCGGCCCCTCATGGGGTCATCACGATCAAGGGCAGCCATAAGGCCGCCATGGCCTGTGACGAGAGCGCCTTGGCCATGGTCGGACAGCTCCTCAAGCGCGGCCCAGCCAAGGCCGAACGACCGCTAGTCTGCCCCAAGGTGGCCCTGTAGCCGCAGGAGCCCATCAAGGCAGTTCCCCTTTCCGAGGACGACCCAGCCAAGTTCGTCCACATAGGGGTCAACCACGAGTCCAAATAGGAACTCGAGCTCGTCACCTTCCTCCGGGCTAACGCAGACGTGTTCGCGTGGGAACCGTCCGACATGCCCGAGTCCCAAGGGAGGTAATCGAGCACTGAGCTAGTTGCTCACCGATAAAAAGCCTATCGACAGTTTCTACGGCGCTTCCTAAGTGGAAGGCCGACATCATTCAGAGCAACTCGAAGCTCCTCCAAGCCGCTTCATCCGAGAAGTCGAGCATTTCGATCGCTCGCCAACCCGCCATTGTCAAGAAGAAGGGCGGAAGTGGCGAATGTGCGCCGACCATCGCGACCTCAACGCCGCCGCCCTAAAGACACTTTTCCTCGCTGCATAGACCAACCGGTCGACGAATGGCGGACTCGGCGCCATGAGCTTCCTCGACGCCTACTCGGCTATCACCAGATCGCTACCGCAAGGAAAGACGAAGAGAAGATCGCCAGGACACCTTTTGGTACCTTCGCTACACGACCATGTCATTCGGTCTAAAGAACGCGGGAGCCACGTTCCAGCGATTGATGCAGAAGACGGTCCCTGATCAGATAGAGCGCAACGTAGAGGTTTATGTAGACGACGTTATTGTAAAAAGCAAAGTCCCACGGGACCATGTGACCGACTTTCAGGAAACTTGTGCTAATCTCAGGAAGTATCAAGTTAAACTAAATCCTGAAAAATGTGTCTTTGGTACGTAATAGGGATGTTGCTTCGCTATGTAATAGGGAAGGCGAGCATCGGGGCAAACCCCTAGAAAATCGAGGCCATTGAGAATATGAGGTCGCCAACCTGCACCAAGGAAGTGCAAGCCCTCACCGAGCGAATGGCGGCTCTCAGCAGATTCATATCTCGTCTCGGCGAGCGCAGTGCACCTTTCTGTAAGATCCTGCGCAAGCACGATGGTTTCGAATGGATAAAGGAAGCCGAGGCCGCTTTCAGCGAGCTAAAGCGTTACCTATCCACGTCTCCCGTCCTAGCCACGCCAAAGCTTAGGGAAGATCTACTCCTCTACTTGGCGGTTGCCCCGCAGGCTGTGAGTGCTGTACTAGCAGTCGAACGCGAGGGCAAGCAACAACCTGTCTACTACATAAGCGAGGTACTGCATGGACCTAAGGAGCGGTACCCTGAGGTTCAGAAACTCTTGTACACCTTGCTTATGGCCTCGCGAAAATTGTGTCACTATTTCCAAGCCCATCCAATTACGGTCCCAATGAGTTTCCCGCTAAGGGATATCATCCGGAACCCCGACGCAAACGGACGAGTCGCAAAGTGGGCGGTCGAGCTTGGTGAATTCGACATCAAGTTCGTACCCCGAACAGCGATCAAGTCCCAAGTCGTGGCCGACTTCTTGGCCGAGTGGACCGGGCCAGCCGACCCTTCTGGAGGCTTGCCCGAGCTCGCAAGCCAAGAAGCGCACTGGACCATGTTCTTCGATGGGTCGCGCCAATTCGAGCGATCAGGTTGCGGGTTTGTTCTCATCTCCCCCCAAGGAGAACAAATCTAGCATATAGTACAGTTTCATTTTCCCAAGAACAAACAATGTCATGGAGTACGAAGGCCTCCTAGCCGCCTACGAGCATGCATCGCGCCGCATAAAACGGCTAACAAATGAAAGGGATTCGCAGCTGGTCATCTCGCCAAGTAAACAAGGAGTTTCATTGTTTCGACAACTCAATGGTGCGACACTTGGCGTAGTGAGAAACTGGAGAAACACTTCACTTAACTTCAAAGTGTGTTACGCTCCTAGATCAAGCTAATAGTCCGCCGATAAGCTCGGAAGCTCGGCTCACAAGAAACCGCCGGGGTGCTCGTCTGAAACCTACTAAAGCCCTCTATTCCCCGGAGAAGAGCCCGCCGAGAAGACCGTTGTTTCGACCCAAACGACCGCATCGTTTGCTCCTAGAGCAACATGACACTGATGACACCATTCGCCCAGCTTTGACGATGGGACACTACTACAGACACACCGAGAAATCCGGCCCAAAGGCAAGCCCGACCTTAACGACACTGGGGCTTGTTGATCAAGGGGTTCTAACGGCATACTTTGCAAGTGCGTGACCCAAGAGGAAGGCAAATTTCTCCTCCAAGACATCCACGACGGGATCTGCGGGGTCCATGTCTCTTTCAGAACTTTAGTGGGAAAAACCTTTCGCATGGGATACTACTGGCCCACTGCGTTGACCGAAGCAAGTGAACTAGTAAAACGTTTCCCAGCCTGCCAATATCATGCCCGAGTGTCCCACCAGCCAGCATACGAGCTGCAGACTATCCCGCTGACCTGGCCATTCTCGACGTGGGGAATGGACATACTTGGTCCATTCCCCAGAGGCCTAAAGGGGTGCACGCACCTATTTGTCGCCATCGACACTTTCACTAAGTGGATCGAGGCCGAACCAGTGTCGAGCATATCAGCCCAAACGGTCAAGAGGTTCCTCAGGAACAACATCTTGACCAGGTTCGGTGTCCCGAGCAAGCTGATCGCTGACAATGAGACACAGTTCATGAGCGAGCTATTCCAGGACTACTGTGAAGAGCTCGGCATGAAGGTCGCCCTAGCCTCAGTGGCTCACCCGCAGAGCAATGGCGCGGCCGAACGTGCAAATGGGCAGATTATACAGGGCGTCAAGCGCCAAGTTTACGACGCCTCGCCGAGCAAAGATCAAACCGGGTAGAAGAGCTACCCTGCTGCTTGGACAGCCCGACAACCTCCAATCAAGCACGGAGAGACCCCATTCAGGCTTGTATACGGCTCGGAAGCGGTCCTACCCGCCGAGCTAAGACTCGGTTCAGTCCGTGTTGATTTTGCAGGTGAAATCGACAATGACGAGGAACGACTGTTGGATCTCGACCTATCCGAGCCCTGTCGCGAACAAGCATTACTGCGAGTGGCAGCATACCAGCAATCCCTGCGACGGCACGTGGCTAAAAAGGTATAGACCCGGACCTTGCAAGTTGGCGACCTGGTTCTAAGACGAGTTCAGAACCTGGCTCATGCCAATAAGCTCACCTCAAGGTGGGAAGGTCCGTACACGGTCGTATCAGCTACACGCCCGGGGGCTGTAAGACTAGCTATGCCGGATGGTAGGATCCTGAACAGCTCCTAGAATATCGCTCAACTCCGGAGGTTCTACGCCTGAGCAAAGGTCGTAGGTCTCCTTCCCCCCCTCTTTTTTCCTTTTGTCCATCTTTTCACTCCCCAGAAAGCCCCCAAGCTAACCCCGATGACCTAAACCTATGATCGGGCTTGGGAGAAAGCCCGGGTTGTTTCAGTGCACATCGGCAGAGTAGTGGCTACGCAGAAGCTAACCCCCGGGACTCCCTTGCACACGGGTAAGCCGATATCCATCGCACCACGCAAGATCCCGCTGGCACACGCTTCGCCCTATATCATAAGCCCGCATAAAATCGCCACACCCAGATAACTCTAGAGTCCAACACTCGCTTCCTTACAAAGAAACGGAACAAGGGCCACAAGCTCCGCTCTAGGATCACGGTCTTCTAAGTCACGCCTGCTTCTCCCAGGCTCGGCCGTGGCTCGGGGTTAGGGTCGATTTTTCAAAAATGATCTCTAAGCCACGCCTCGGCTTCTCCCGGCTCACCATGGCTCGGGGGCTAGGGTCGATTTTTCAAAATTTATTTCTCTAAGCCACGCCTCGGGCTTCTCCCTAAGCTCGGCCATGGCTCGGGGATAGGGTCGATTTTTAAAATTGATCTCTCTAAGCCACGCCTTGGCTTCTCCCAGCTCGGCCATGGCTCGGGCTAGGGTCGATTTTTCAAAACTTGATCTCTAAGCCACGCCTGCTCCTCCCCGTGCTCGGCCATGGCTCGGGGGTTAGGGTCGATTTTTCAAAAATTGATCTCTCTAAGCCACGCCCGGGCTCCTACCCAGAAGCTCGGCCATGGCTCGAGGGCTAGGGTCGATTTTTCAGGGTCGATTTTTAAGGGTCAGGTACCCAAGTAAGGACTTTCGATCTTCTTTAAGCCACGCCCGAGCTTCTATTCAGAAGCTCGGCCATGGCTCGGGGGTTAGGATCGATAGGACTATGCTACGACCTTCGAATCCTTTCTTGCCTATACACTACTTGTGTTCGTTTGCACGCAGGAAAAACGGCAAAAGAAGGAAGCAACAACGAAAACAACTTTATTTAAAAAGACTTCGAAACGGCTTACAAAGCCAATTACACAAAATGGGCGCGACCGCAGATCGACAATCACGCCGGCCACCTCAAGAAGCTTCGAGACCACTCGATCAAGATCATGACAAGGGCGACGTCAAGGGCGCTGGCCTCCTCCTCCGCGACCTCAAAGAAGGGCGAGGTCAGATTCTACCACAGATCTCCAAGAACTCTTCGTGATCCATGGAAGCAAGAAGAGAGGGAGGTACTGTACGAAGCAAGAGGAAGAGGTACGGAAGCAAGAAGCTTGAAATGAAAAGTGGCCGCAGCGTCAGTCTCTTTTTATAGCCAAGATTGGGAAGTCGAAGCGATCCCAGAAGTAATAGCGTCGGGAAGCAGCTTCGACGCGGAACTGTTTCCAAGATTTGACGCGAATGTCTCTCGGGACATGGCGCAACAGTCAAGTCAACGTTTGGCATTCCAGGGAGAAGGTGGACCGAGGGAGCAAAGGTCAAAACAAGTCAATACCATTTCCAAAAAGCATTTACAAAAAAAGGGGCAAGTCGGATCACCACCCAAGGAAAAGAAAAATACAAGGGCCTACGACTTAGGCTAACACCTGAGCTTCCGAAGCTCGGCCAACGCTTCATCGTGTTGGCTCTGAAGATCAAGGAAGTCTTTTGCCCTATCCCGGGCGGTCCGCATCTCAGTCCGCAAGACTTTATTGGCTGCTTCCAGATCCTGCATGGTGTCCCGGTGGGTCTTCAAAGAATCCTCCATCGCGGTCAGAGCTAACTTCGCCGAAAGCTCCGCAGCAAGGAGGTCACGCCTCTGCATCAAGACGGCAACCTCGGCGGCGTGGCACGCCTCCACCGACCGAAGGCGCTCCTTCAGCTCGGTGGAGCGGTCGCGTTCGGCCTTAAGGGCCTCTAGCGACCGACGGGAAACCTCCCCGGTGTCATCCCGCGTCGCGGCTAAGGCCACCTCCGCCACCGCGACTTGAGCTTCCAGAGCCACTGCCTGGACCGAGCTCGAGCGAGCTTCTTCCAGGACAGCGCGTGCGGCTTTCGCCTTTGCCGCCAACAGGCGCCGTCCGCCAAGAAGACCTCCCTTCCAAGATCGTGCTTCACCCCAAACGAGCAAGCGATGTCGACGACCTCGCGGTAGAACTGCACCAAGAGGATAGGCTAAGGAAAAAGAAAGAACCCAGGAAGGGTCAACACAAAAGTCATGCTCGAAAGCACTTATCCGCCTTGTGGCCGCCGAGGTCATGGACTCGTACTGAGCCCGAGAAACGCTCTTGAACGCGGGAAGCACCATCACCAGGTCGCCCGAGCTTCTGCTCGGGCTGCTTGGTTCCTCGGGCGCTCCCCTACAGGCTCGACCGAACCTCCCACAAGCTCGGCCGCTTCTCCTGCAGCCTCACGTGCCCCCTCCACCGGCTCGGCTCGGCCCCCATCGCCGCCTCCCGCACCGCTCCTCCGCTGGCCGGCCAATTCCCTATAAGCCCAGAGCACCAACGGCTTGAAGGCATGGCTCGAGGAAATCGCTTTGCACCGGCGTCGCCGCCGCTTAGCCCCCGATCGGTTCGCCACCACTCCTCAGCGATCGTCGGACTAGTCGAAGCCGGAGGGACGGGCATGTTGCTCCTCGAAAAAAGATCTGATAAACCGCCGAAGTCAATCGGCGCCACTTCGCCGAGGTCCGCCGACACGGAAAGCAGCCCAGAGCAACGCCCCGCTGCTTGTCTCCACCTCCACAAACATGGCTCGAGCGCACGCTATTGCGTGCCACCAACGGAGGGCGGCGGCCCGAGCCTCGAGGCCCGGCTCATCCTTGACGGGTCGTTTTCCCGCCACTTCCTCCGCCAAGACTGGATGAGTTTCCCGCAGGGGATACAGGGCAACTGAGGACAAAGAAAGAAGCGATCGAACCATGCCCGATCAGCCTGGGAGCCATAATAGGCGGAGAAAAGGAAGAAAGAAACTATAAGGCACAGCGACTTACGAGCAAGCGCGACGTCCATTCCGGCCAACCCATCATCCGAGTCATCGTCAACATTCAACACCAACCGATGCCTTTTTGGCGCCGGCTGGTATCCTCACAAGACCGCCGAGTCCCGAGCTCGAACCTCCAAATGGTGGGTCGGGATGTAGCAGAGCTCGGGCGCCACGCCTCCCATGGCAACTTTGCCTCGGAAGCGCCCGGCCAGCTTCTTTAGGGGCGGCCGTGAGCCCCCGGCTTGTTCTTTCCACGCCAAGGCCAAGCCCGCGTCGCCGCTAGCCGTCGAGCTGGCAGCTCCTGAAGCCGCCACCGGCGCAGGTGCGGCGGGCTTGGGTTCCTCGCCCACTTCCCCTTGCGAGATAAGTCACGAGGCATCAGTCCGCGCCCACGGAAGACAGCTTCCAGGGGCGTTTAAACCCACGGGAGTACGTACCTCGTCCAAGACGTTGCGGACTCCCGAGCCTGATGGCTCGTTATGGTGCGCGGGCAGGAGAAGCATCACAGCCCGGACCACGTCATCCTCGGGTAGGGCTACGAAGAAAAGAGCGAAAGCATCAAAAACATGCCCAAAGAAAGCTCGGGCAAGGGACTACAAGGTCGAAGAAAGAAATTTATAGGAAGTGCTTTCACGGGTGAGATCGTCCCACCCGCGGATCTCGAAGAAAGGGCAAACCCGCTTCCGCAGCGGGCTCACCCGGTGCTTGATGAAGTCGGCTACAATGTCGAGTCCGTTAAACCCCTACGGCCAAATCCGGATTTTGGCGCGAGGCCGGCCCAGCGAAGACCAAAGCGTCAACTTCTGTGGCTCGCGTCATGAACCATAGAAAGATCGCCGCCTAGCACCTTGGCGTAGTACCACCGCGACGCCCACCCCCCGACGTTCTCCTTGGCCTTGAATGCCGGGTATACGGGCTTCATGTCGCGGCGGAGCTTGAAGTAGGCACACCCCGCTACATTGTTCCCGCCGGTCGTGGTCAGCTCGTAGAAGTTGAGGAAGAGGCTGATCGACGGCTCCACCCCGACGAATGCCTCGCAGAGGTGCGCAAAGATCGTCAAAAATAGGATCGAGTTGGGATTGAGATTCACCAACTCAATCCCGCACTGAGCAAGAACCGCGTCAAGGAACCCGGACTTCGGAACCCGGAGCCCATGAATCGCAAAGAGCTCGAAACAAACGAACTCCTTGCTCCTGGGCGCGGGAACCGTCTCCTCGCTGGCCGCCCTCCATCCGGCGACCTCGACGAAGCCGGCGGCTTCCAGCCCCTTTAGGTCATCCTAAGTAAGGAGACTCCGCATGAAGGATGCCATCGGAAAGGGAAGGATTGGAGGGCGGAAAGACGGCGGAAAGGCAAAGGAAGGAGGAAGGCAAGAAAGACAAATAGCACAAGAGAGCGTAAAGGGGAACGGCGAAGGGAAAGCTGCCTGATATAAACCGTCGCGAGAGACGAACCGTCGCCTGTCCGCCTGGAGACGCGAAAACTAAGGGGAAAGCAGCGGCGCGCATAACCGCGGTTCGGTCGGGATTCCCGCCGAAGCCAAGAAAATCGCGCGCACCTCAATCATTTCGCCCGAGGGCAGTTACCAAATAAACCTCTGAGCGGCGCGACCTTGTCTCGCTCGAGGCTTGGGGGCTAGCTGTTGGGAAAAGTATGTGGTCCATGGAAATACGGCCCACTAACTTGCCCTCGGCCCCACAGGAAGTAAGCCCGGGCTTGGCAAGCTCGCGCTCGAGCTTGGCAGGCTCACGCCCGAGCTTTCCCGTCCCGGAGAATCGAGCCTCCCACTTCCCCTGGGCTCCCGAAGCTTGAGACTCAGGACCCGAGACAAATCATGCCGCGCCGTGGACAGGATACGCTTCGGGTCCCCAAGGTTATCAAGAATTAAATGCGCGCACTGTGCCGAGGAGCGCCTAGCAGGGCTATCATGGGTTGGCGGCAGTCCCGGCCAACACCCGCATGGGTAAAGACACGCAGATCGGTAGCGGTCGGCCAAGCGACGAGAGATACACTCGACACCCCAGAGATCTTGTGCGCCTCGGCATGGCAAAAAGGAGACGACTATTCAACGGACCATCTCAAGCTACAGTGGCCGGAGGCCGCCTATAAAAGGGGCATACAGGCCACAACAACGAAGAACCCCGCTTTTGGATCCACACAACACACTCGAAAGATAGCTACTGTAGAGCAGGAGCACTTGCACTCTCGTAGGAGCTCTAGTTCCCGGTGGTAGTTCTCCGCGCCTAGGTAACTATAGGAACACACACGATGCCTTGAGCACTTATTGTACTCGAGGCCCGGGCTTCCCAAAGCCCGGACTTCACCCCCTTGTACTCGTTTAAGCTTAGGCATTAAACGAAGACTGGACGTAAGGCTGTTATCCGACAGAGGAGGCCTGAACCAGGATAAAAACACTCGTGTCATCATCATCACCATCCGGTCTCGACGTCCGATCAAGATCAGACTAAGTCCTTTTCTCGGCAGCGTCCGCCAAGCGGCCAAGCTTGGCCCAGGACAGGGGGCCGCCAGCCTCGCACCCCTTTCGCCTTATCACCATGGAGGTTCGCCTCCCGGTCGCCGACAAAAATATATGGTGAAAAAATGAAAGAAATAATTACATGCATGCTTGGACTAGGGGAGAGAGAGGTGATGTTATCCTGCATGCATGTTGCCCGCGTAGAGAAGGTGGCGTGGATTTTTTTTCACGTGGAGCTATGAGGATTAGATCTAATCTAAATCATGTGGTTAAAAAAGTATGAGGACGGAAGGGCTCCGTACTCTTAAGAGTACAATAGTCTTTGTGTGTGTGTATATATAATTTCTCTATAAATTATTTTGCTCTAGACAAATATTTTTTTACAATCTTGGTTATTACCACACTCAGTTAAAACTCTAGATTTCATTTTTTATTTTATAAATGTTTACTTTAAATGAGTTTTAATTTCTCGATATTAATTTTTTTAACATCACAAATTTAAAAATTTGGGATGTTACACTCCAGCTCTGTGATTGCTTTCTGAATTCCACATTGTTCCCAAATTAATTAGTAATATAACCCCCTAATTTCCTTTTTGTTCATGATAACGCAAACAGACGATCATTCAGGGCACTCCTAATGCACCGTTTCTTTTGCTGTTTCTGGAAGGTGAGAGAAGGCATTAAATACTTGTTTAGAGACGACCATCCCAGCGGATAGTTTCTTTTTTTCTTTTGAGCAAAAGGCAAGAGCGCAGCCAATTCTATTAAGTGAGGTAGACGTTTAATATGTAGAAGTACGACCGGCCGAAAGGCTTGGGGGCCTAAGCTAGGGCAGGGTCCTCACCCAGGTATGGAGGTCCTCAAGAATCTTGCCTGCGAGCTGGGCGGGCCTTGAAGAATCATCATGGAAAATGTGTATGTTACACTCTTTCTAGATGTTCCATGCGGCATAGATGACAAACCGCTGAAAACCCTTTTGTGGGTGGGAGCTATGAGGGAGGTAGCATGTCGCCACTACTCCATGAAGTGCTGCTGAGAGAGGGGATGCACGAAGATAGTGAGCCCAGGATACAATCTATCAAGCGTAGAGGTCCAAACCTACACAATGTAAGGGTAATGGAGGAAGATATGGGTGATAGATTCCTAGGCAAGGTTGCAGAGGCAGCAGGATGGTTGGTGGGACCATCCTTTCCTCGCTAGGATGCAAGTGGTGTGGAGTCTGTTAAGCGCAAGCATCCAGGAAAAAAACTTGCACTTATTCTCTGTCGTGGCCTTCCAAATGAGCTCCGTGTTCACATAGGGGATGGTGCCATCAAATTGCATCAGGTTGGCGGATTTGGTTGAGTAGGAGCCACTTAAGGTCCTTTTTGAAATGATGTCATCTGGTGGCCTGGGTCAAGGGTGACACCATGAAGCTTGTCCCATAGCTTGATGTACTCGTAGAGTTGTTGTAGAGAGTTGATGGTACGAACCGAGATGATCTAATTGTTATGATGAAGCTCTTTAACAACAGAGCGGTTCTTCCTCCTAGCGGTCTTATAGAGTAGCGGTGCAATGTTCTTAGGTGCTTCGTTGGAAAGCTAGTTGTCATGCCAAAAGATGACCTTCTCACCATTGTTGAGCACCATCGAGGTTGCCGTTTTAAACAAGGCAACAGGGGAGCAACATTCCTAGCCAAGGCTTCGTCATGCTCTTCCAAGTGTTCCAGAGCCACCTCAGCCTAAAGGCCCTACTGATCCTCTCCAAGTCATTGATTCCTAGGCCACCGAGTTTCTTTGGTTGACAAACCTTATTACAATTAATGAGGCAGTGGCCGCCTTTGGCTTGAGTCGCCATGCCATAGAAAAGAGCGCCTAATCCGATCAATTCTCTGCTTTATCCTCTTGGCAAGACATAAGACGGTGAGATGGTAGGTATGGATGGAGGAGAGAACCGAGTTCACCAGGGTAAGCCTGCCAGCTTTCGAAAGGAGCCTCCCCTTCCACTTTGGGAGTCTAACGCTAAGATTTTTACAAACTGGGAAGACGTAGGCCCATCTAAGCTTGCAGACATGAAGAGGAAGGCCTAGGTAGCGACAAAGGAAGTCACTGCACTCCCCGAGGAAGGCCTTAAGGATCTCCACGAGTTCCAGGTGGTCGCAACGGATGGGATACACAATGCTCTTTTGAAAGTTGGTCACGAGCGTCGAGGCTTGGTCTAAGAGGTGGAGGATGCGCTGAGTTAGGAGGATGTCCTCCTAACTGTGGTTGAGGAAGATAGCAGTGTCATCCTCGTACAGGGAGGTGCGCATATGGAGTGGCTTGGAATGAAAAGCTGTGAGCACACCCTCTTCTGATGAAGAGCATCAGGGACAGGAGGTCCCTCTAATAGATGCCCTTTCCATGGTGGAAACTACAGCCTGGAATGCCATTCAAAAGAACATTGGAGGTAGCTGTGCTCGAAAGGATAGAGATCCATTCCTTCCACCTAGGACTGAAGCATAAGAGTTGCAGGGTTTCTAGGAGATATCCCCAATTGACAGTATGGAAGGCCTTGGCAATGTCCAATTTGAGGAATAGACCTAGGGCCTTGCTTTTGTGATGCTCATGGATCACGTTCTGCGTGTAGAGAAAGTCATCTTGATGTAACATCTTTTCATGAAGGCACTCTAACAAGGCGAGATGATGTCATCAAGGAATGGTGCCAGGTGGTGGGCTAGGATTTTGGAGAAAATTTGTCAACGTTGTGGATTAGGCTTATGAGCCTATAGTTAGTGACGAGCAACATTCCTCTTTCTTAAGCAACAAGACAATGTTGGCGTTGCTGAGGAGAGAGAAGGAGGACCCCTAAAACTAAAGAGTTGATCGAAGACCACTAGAAGGTCTTCCTTGATAATGTCCCAACACAACCTATAGAAGAGACCAGTGAAGCTATCAGGCCCTCGCGCCTTCTCAGCTGGGAGGGAGAAGATGGTGGCTTTGAATTTATCCTCACCGAAAAGGGTCTTGAGGCTGGCAAGGTTCCGTTGGGTGTAGCCCAGTTGGTCCCAAGTAAGAGAAAGGTCTCTCACTGGGGGAGGGCCTAGAAGGGAGGTGAGGAACTGATGGCAAATGTCCTTCTGGGGATGGGACGAGAAGGTGTCTTGCTTAGTGCAGGGACCGGATGAGATTCTTCCTCCTTCTGCTACTGGCGCGGATATGGAAGAGCTTCATGTTTGTGTCCCCTTGCTTGATCCAAAAGAGCCTGGAGCGCTGCTTGATGTGCGCTTTTTCCAAGGCAGTGAGGCCCAAGCGTCGTGGTTTGAGCTTGTCGCGCAGAAGCTTCAGGTTGCTGATCTTTGACCTGGACCAAAACTTAAGGGCTTTCACGGTTCTACTGAGCTTGATGTGGAGACGCTTGGCAGGCACATGGCAGGCCACTCCTCTAAACCATGCATCTTGGATCACTAGATGGAAACCTTCAATCATGGGCCAGAAGTTCTCAGAGCGGAAGCTAGACTGACGAGGGGTTCCCATGTTGCGGAGCAGGAGAGGAGCGTGATCAGACATGAGTGTCAGTAGGGCTTGTAGGAAAGCCACCGGGAAGGGGAGGTCCTAGCTGGTAGAGCAAATGACCTGGCCAATCATCATATGAGTAGGGTTGGTGCACTCATTGCTCCAGGTGTATTTCCTACCCATGAGGTTAATCTCTTTGAGATCGAAAAAGTCTAGCGTCTCCCTGAAGGCCCACATCAATCTTCTGTCGACATTAGCATTGCTCTTATCGACCATCTGGTAGATAAGGTTGAAATCTCCTAGGACAACCTAGCTGTGATCAAGGGTCAGCAGGCTTTAGGCTGAGGAGCTCCTAGAGGAAGAGGAGCTTTTGGTCAGTTTGTTGGGGACTTAGACTCCAGAGATGGACCAAAAGGAGCCATCCGCCTTGACTCGAAGGTGGGCACTGACGGAGAAGGAGGACACCAAAGCCTGGGTGAGATCGAAGTGGTCCCTAGAAGTAGTCAGAAGGACACCTCCTCTAGTGTTGTCAGTAGGGAGAAAGTAGGAGGAGTCCACAAAGCTAGGGCCCAAGCAGTCAGTGATTAGGGTATTGTCGATGTTGCAAGTTTAGTCTCTTGAGGACAAACAATGGTGCACTTTGTGGAGATGACGAGGTCGCGGATGGTGCTTCTCCATGGCCCGAAGTTGAGACCTCGCACGTTCCAGCAAAGAGTTATGAAAGTGGCCACCATAGGAGAGGAGGAGCACCACATAGGCTGTAGGCTGCAAGCGACAACTAGCACTTGGCCAGAGCTGGAGGAGGGACGGCCTTCACTACCTCCTCTGCGGGGGGCTCAGAACAGTCCCGAGAGCGAGTGCTAGTGCCCTTGGGTCCTTGAGGCTTACTCCAACAATGACAGTAAGCGCAAGCACGACCGTGTCTGACAACGATTCTTCGAAGAGCTGAGCTAGGTCGAAGTTGTTCACATCCCCATCAGTAGAGGTGTCACGGCGAAGGGACAGAGGGGTCATTCTCTTTTGGATCAGCATTTGTGCCTTGACAACCATAGGGACCGCACACTTCTTCGAGGCAAGCCACACACTGCGGCACATGGTGCCAGCACTAGAAGGGGACAGACGTGACGGGGTACCGAAGGTCTACGCACGTAGTGGACAGTTTCTTTGGTTACTTTAATATTAATTAACATAATAAGTGACCAAACAATGCATAGATCTTCTGCATTTGACAAGAAAACACATACGTGGCCAAGAAACAAAAGGCAGCCACACTTGATCCGTGTAGGAGGGTTAAGAAACGAAGATCACCTCCCAATGCTAATTTTCATCTTTTTTTGCCCTCGAAATCCGGATGGAGACCGTCTCCTAGATAAGAGACGATATTTTTCTCTCACCTTTTTAACTACCTATCCATCTCAGCTTTTATCCTAGTTGTCACTTATAGAGACTGTTGACTAGGATGCATAGGGAGTGTTTTGAGCATATTATTCAACCCATGTAAATCAAATGTAACAACACCTTCGTAGGCATTACCCGATATATGGATAAGTACATTTAGTACTCCTCGGTCATAACCATTTTGGGCATGGACTCGGTTCTAAAAACCGCTAATTACTATTATATTTTATTTTTAAATAATTAAAAGTTACTTCCTCCATCCAAGTGCATGTGATGTACTTTTTATGGACTTGTTCGTAAACATACGTTGTGTTTGATTATATGCAAAAATAAGTGCAAAAATAAGTGTTGTTATCTCCATCACTGATATAAACAACAAGCTTTACTTTGTGTCATTATGGAAATCTGACGTATTTTCGTTAGCCAAAAATAATCCAAAACCCAACAAAGTCGATGAAAATTGGTTGATGAGACAAATCTTGTTCTCTCCATCACTGATAAACAACAAGCTTTACTTTGTGTTTATGGAAATCTGACGTATTTTCGTTAGCCAAAAATAAGCCAAAACCCAACAAAGTCGATGAAAATTGGTTGATGAGACAAATCCGACTTCTCCCTGCCAACAAAAAAAGGTTTTAAATTCCCGTTGCAGCCTGGTTGGTGAGATGGTGTGGCAAGCTGACATGGTGTTTTGTAACACTATTTTCGTTGATTAGCCTGACCGACAAAAGTAGCTCTCTCGCTGCTGGCTGGCACATTATTCTGATGTGGCATGCTGACGTGCAGTTTCGTCGGTCTTCTAGGCTGATGAAAATATGTAATATTTTAAAAATTATCCAACGTTTTTATTTCTTATTTCATAGATTTAACAGAAAACAACCACAATTATCACCAATGGCAAAGCTTCAACCAAATCGGGAGGGGGGGGGGGGGGGCAATATTAAGAGAACTGCGAAATTAGTCTAAATACATAAAATAAGTATACAAATATCCTTCAGCCTTGGCAAAAATTAGTAGGGGAGGGACATAGCCCCAGCCAGCTGCTTACGTGAAGCTCAACCCCTATTATCCCATGATATATCACCATAGCATATATATATCTTCACACATGACTAAGACGCCAAATATCACAGCACATCATATACCATCACATGGCACATACAATTCTAATACAAAGACGACGAATATCACAGAAAGCTTAGCACACATCACAAATATAGAAGTTCACAATCCCAAATATCACAAGTGACAATCCAAAGCATAGAACAAAGTTATGTTCATTACTGCCATTGCCCATTGAGGCAAAGTGTTGATTAACTTGTAGACTCTTCGCATCACTGCCGTTGCTACCTCCAGCAAAGGCACTGCCAGGTGGCGCCGTCGAGCCTAATAACAACGAAAATGGATTGTGCTAGAAGATTTTATCAAAGCCAAATTGTGTAAAAAAAGAACTACTACCACATGCGGAGAATGGACAAAGACAAGAGGAGGCTAAAATGTAGGAAGATTAGCAGGTGTTCCAAAGTGAGAGGACAAAATTTCTTGAAAATGGAACAATCATTTTCATTAATTGCAAACATGAATGATACAATTTTGATAATTCCAAATGTCAAAGTCATATTCATCATTTGTAGGAAAAAATATCAAAAACAAAAATTGACAATTCCACGTGTCAATGTTCGTTTTCATTCCCTGTAAGCATAAACGATAAAGTTTCAACAATTCCAAGTGTAAATTGTCATTTTCATCAATTGTAAGAATAAATTGTAAAGTTTCAACAATTCAAAATATAAAAGGTCATTTCATATAATCATAACTTGAATTGAAAGAAATTATGATTATAACATAACAAGCGTACCATTCACTGCTCTAGACAAAGATCTTCGTCCACACCACACAGTTGAACTACCCTTAGGCCCGCCGCTCGGTTACCTATCTTCTTGTATTGACAGCTGAACGAAGACAAGCGTGGCCCAATAAGTGGAGAGTTCTTGCCATACATCAGGGCACTTGAGGAACCAAGGCAAAGGAACCTCAAATCTCTTGCGATTTCATCGAAATCTGATGGGATTTCATGATTTCGAGGCTAAGTGTTCAAATTTTCAAATTTAAATTAAAAATTTGGAAAAAGAAAATCTGCTTGGGATTTCGAGCATTTCGAAGATTTTTATTGGGATTTTGAGGTTTTGAGCGCATTAGATTTTCAAGGATTTGCTCAGAATTTCAAGAGGTTTTGGTAACCCTAGCAAAATTTCGTCTCCAACTACGTAAGTTATAAAATTTTGGATTTCAAATTTTGACCGAGATTCTATGGGATTTCGAATTTCGCTGGGTACCGAGATTTGGGGTCAAAACAAAATTTGAAACCCTGCCTCCATGTATTGATTCGCTCGAAGTTAAATTTTTTAAGCACCTAAATTTTTGCTAATCTCCTCTATTGGACATCATATCATTCACTACCCTTATCACTGCTTTCTCGAAAACATATTGGGTCTTGCTTTGCAATAACGACTCCTGCCCCTCTTGCAAACATATCAAAGAAAGAAAATTTAGGCCATTACCCAGTAGTTCGTCCATACCGTATGGGCAACAGTTCCATATTGACCATCTGAAGCCAAGTTTTTAGTGCGCCCACTTTAAGGCTAGGTGAGCAGCACCCATGATCACCACAAATCCTAGATATGCATGCATGTGTTAAATATAATAATTAGAGAGAGGTAGTATAATTAATTTTTAATCTCCTTAGTCTAAGTGCAAGAAGTAAGAAGTCCTATAAATTTGGATGGAGGAGTATAATATCATGGAATCACTTTTTGAGATGAGTATATCTTTCATATATCTAATCTAAAAAATACAAAAAGATAGAGATAATTTTAATGTTAGAAGTTTGACTACACATGGACGAAGGGAGAATTTGATAAGAGCTTTAAAGAGCATTCATGGTGGCTAGCTTAGATGTTTTTTTGCGATGCCTACAAGAGACAACTATGATTAAAAAAATAGAATTTATTATCTATTTTGACTTACAAATGGGTCATATGCAGCATGACCCATTTATGCGTAGAGCTAGCGTGCCTTCAAGCTTAGAGGCTAGCCACCACATGTACATACATTCGCTCGTACACAACTCGTCGCTCGTTTGTCACCTTAACTCATCACTCGTAGCTATGCGACTCGTATCTCTCTCATCTCGTCGCTCGCTAATACGCCTCACTCGTTTTCTCAGCTCGTCGCTCAGCTCAACACTTATACGTGGCTAGTTCATCACTCGCTCATATGCCTTGCTCACCGCTTGCCCATACGCGGCTTGTCACTCGCTCATCTCCTCAGCGGCTCAGCCCATTGCTCATTGCTCACCAGTAGGGGAGACACCTATAACATTGTCATGTGCGTGCAATATTATAAAAAGAAAATGTTTTGCATTATTTTGTGGTTTGGGTGCAGTGGGGATATTATTGGTATGAAATGCAGCATTATTAAACCGTTGTTGAAAATATTTTTTGTACGTTGAACCGTTGCTATCTCCTTGATAGCAACAGATACGGGCACCATGCTACAAAGAACACATGCAACTGCCGTGTCTATCACCATCACGGGGAGGCCAGGCCAGATCTATCAAGATTTGATTAAAAATACAATTTAAAAAACATAATTACGGTTAGGTACAACAGTTTGATGTATTTGCAGGGCCCTGCCGCATTTGCCACGTGAGGTGGCGAACGCCACCTAGTTTGGCATTTCCAGCGGGGTTTGCCACCTCATGTGGCGATCGCCACCTCTTGCGGCAAACCGAGCTGTGGTGCACCCCCTCTGGCATCCAGTCTAGCCCGCAAATGGTTGATTCTTGCATGCAAGTATGTTATATAAGTGTACAATGCTGCTGGGTATGGCTTATTCATCCACCGTGTCTGACCGCACGTGACATCTGGTAACTAGAGGTAAAAGAAATGATAAGTAAGTATTATTCACGGTAGCGTAGCATAAATGGGAGCAAACTTATGTTGTAATCTGGGCATCGGTAGAACTTGAGACTAGTAAACCTCTCGTGCACGTGGTCAAACCACTGCACAACGGCGGGGTTCCTACAGTCGCATGTCGGCTAGTCAAAAATTGACGAAAAATGACGATCTCGTAGCTAAGGGGGGCCATCTCTCTAATCCCCATATTGTATGACCCGCATATTGTCTGAAGGAGGACGAGCATGCTCTTTAGGGAAAAAAGACTTCCACCATGCATCAAGCACATATGACCGTGAAGAGGCTCCCCGGCTCGCTATAGAAAAATGTGGAGGTGTGAAGTACGACACAGTAGTACTACGTAGAAGGAAACATGTGCATTAGATATTTGTTATCCACGGTGTGTATAAAATATGAAGAGTACTACACAGAAGTAAGCTATGAAGTGTATCGAATGAAATCCTATTTCGTATTGCCAAAATTCTCACCCCTTAATAGAATAATAGTCACTTAGGGGTCTTGCTTGGTGACTTGCCAACTACGTACGTATCGCATGTACTTGACAAAGCAAGGCACATACAAACACATTGGAAAATAAGATTTGTACCATAAAGAAAACAAATTACAGTTTTTTTCATTACAACGCATATGGAACGGCACAATTCTAATTATATATGGTTAGTTCAAGCTACCAACGCCTCCCCCATACATCCTCAGGTGTGTAAGCGTCGGGAAGGCGAGTCACGTGTGTCCAACGGCCAGAAAGTCATCCCCTTCCTCACGTCGTGCCACCATCGTCCACTGGATTTCCACGCTGCCACCACTCCTGTCCAAGCTCCGCCTCCGTTTTGCCACCACGGGATAGCCTTCACCACCCCGAACCCATCCTGCCACTTCATTGCCCTTATCTTCCCCTAATCACCCGCCTATCCGTCGCCGCCACCTCGCGCCGCCGCCGTCGCCATGAAGACGCTCTTCGTTCGCCATCGTCAGAAGAGCTATAAAATCCTCCCCGCCCAAGAATCTTCCCCAAGCTTCACCCTGCCCACTCCTTCCTTCTCTCGCCTCAACCACCACTCCTGCCTTTTTTTCTTCATCTCCCATGACCCTCCTCGTCGTTCTGTCCTCTTTGGCCCCGATGCCCATATATAAAACCACCCACATTTCACCACAAGCCCGACCCAATCATTACCCAACTCCAAAGCTCACCGGAGAACCCCATAGTCGCTACCCATGCACGCTGCTGCCATGACCTCGCCGCCCCGCTAACCCCGACCGTCCCGAGCCCCACCACAACTACCAAAAGAATGCCCATGCTCCCAATTTCATTTATTTCCCCCCAATTCCTTGCCGCCGGCCCTCCTTCGCCGTCGCCGATGAAGCCTCCTCCGCCTCCCTCTGTTTTCCCCTTCTCCTTTCACTGACCAAACGGTCCCACCTGTCACCGCCTGCCTCACACGCCTCCTCCCACCGCCACCCGGTCTCAGATGTCACATTACACTGATTGGGCCGAGCCAAGACTGCCTAGTAAGGATTTAATACCCTTTTCTAATTCCTATTTTTACTTATACTATTTGAATTTATTTAAAATATCAAATCTCCTTTATAAATTCTACAAAAATTCACAAAAATCTAAAATAAGATAAAAACTTTTACAAAAATATGAAATACCACATTTTCTAATAAAATAACTTTAATAAATCTTTTTTTGCTCTTTTTCTCATATACAAAAATACTTCAAAATTTCATAATTTATTATAAACTTATTTAAACATATTATCATCTAATTATTAATTATAATCACCTAGTTTAAACTTAGCTTTATGCTGCCCAAATAAAATACTTATTATATCTCAACACCCCTTCCCTTTTTTTTTTAGAAAATATTTTCAACCTTTTAAAAAATCGTACGACCCATCACCCTTTTTACCCTAGACCCTTTTTATTTATTTTATTTTATCGTTTATTTAAAACTTTTCTTATTTGGGTATTTATTGGAATTTCTCTCTTTTTCTATTTTGCAACGTATAGACGACGAATTACGCCCTCCGGAAGATTTAACCAAAAATATCCAGAAGATATAATAAGTGTGATCTGATCTCCAAATAAGGCAGGTTTTCTACCATTGAAGCATATTGAATTCCTAATTTCAATTATTATCTATTTATTGCATTTATTTTCTAGTTATTTATTTAAGAATCATCTTTTATTTAAATTATGATATTTAACATTTTATGTAGAATAAATATTCCAAATCCACAACCAAAAGCCCACCTAAAATGATTAAACTTGACTATACCCTAGTATAGGAAAATCTAAATATATAATTATTCAACAGGTAGGATAGTATTCACCTTGTCTTTGGATAGACAATGTGATGAACTGAAGACGGAAAAATTGAAAAGTATAGGCATGCATTACCATATGGGTAATGGCATGGGTAAGGTATTGCCTTAGTGTTTTCGCAATACCTCTAGAATGTTGGCCGAGTAGTCACCGGTAATGATCGTGAGGAGGCCAGGCATTGCCAGGATTTATTTCTGGGATATTGGGTTGGAGTGATTCACATGTTACCGGCTGTGTATGTGCGTAGGCCAATATCGCCAGGGTTTTTCTCCAATGTTTGCGCGTGTGAGAAACATTGCAAAACTTGGACTAATAAGAATAGAAATGACACATTAAACACCCAACCATAATACCGACCATTTTACGGGTAAAGTTTGGTAGGTTCTGCAGAGATGATAACAAAAACATTAATGGACCATACTTCTGGTATATGAAGTTGTGTCAACCGGGTGATACCTATTTCTATTCAAATAAATTCATGAATTTTAAGAAAAGATAATGGTTGTTTGATGAGTTAAGAATGGAGAAAGAAGATAATGGTTTACAAACTTATTTAAATGTTTTATAAAACAATTTTAAAATGATGACTAAGTCTTAAAATGTTGCATTATATATTTCAGATAAATATAGCCTTTACCTTCCTTTGATTCATTTGCATGTAGTTAATATTTTATTTTCTATGAAAACCTGCAAGTACGATTAGTACTTACCCACATTATGTGGGCAATTTATTTATTTCTTGAACAGGATCCACTTTATAATAAAAAAAATGGACATTTATGAAGAAGACAGGAATTCGTATAGGATAAATTTCTAAAGGTTTATCTTATGCTCAGGCTTTGCCTGTGGTATATGGGTATGTATTTTCTTTTTATTACCGGGTTATATTTCCACCTCCGCTGTAAATTATTTTGTAGCATGTAATAAAATAAGCAAGTTGTACTATTTCTGAATGCAACTAAAATCCTGGACAGTTGGCATTCGGGACATTTTCTGGTAAATCTTTATCAAAATTTGGTCCGCCACAATGTGGGACAGGATTAGTGGATCCCCGCTGATCCATCGACATTGCTCTAGCAATCGTTGCGGCGAGGGACTCATCGTACTGCTCTTCTGTGTTGCGTCAGTGGCCAGCTACACCTCTGATGGCTTCCAGCATTTTTGAGCCTGTTCTCCAGAGCAACTGGCTGAATGGATTTGCAGAGCCTTGTCCTGTTGGTCCTATGGTAGCATGTATCTCCTCGGCCTGGTCTCGCAAGTAGCAGGCTTCACGAGTCTGCAATAAAGAAAGACACGTACAGTCGAAATGAATTTTCTTAGTGGGAATGAGCGAGCGATAACATGAAAACTTATGAGTGCATGAACATGTTCCGCGAATTTTTTGGGGTAACTCTCAGGAGGTGGCGAGCGGCGGCGGTTAAGAAGCACAGCACGGGTGCACAGGTAATACCAATTGAGGTATGCGTAGTACATGGCGCCCGTGTAGAGACCCTGAGGATACTGGACTTCTGTGGTAGTGGAGTCTAGCCATTTGTTGATGTGCGCTGCGTGCATCACGTTCCAGTTATAGTTGCGCCCCGCCGCACTCCTCCTGCAATCAAAACGACACCCGAGTTAGTATGATGTCCATACCAATCTGTTCTATGTATGCCATGATCAAATTTCAAAATGCTTACAGGTATGAACGACCTACATTGTGTGGTGCAAGCAAGAGGAAGAACTGCTCGTAGCCGAACTGACGTTGGACACGCTCGGGTGAGTACACCTCTACCGCCCCCATGCACATGATGAAACAGGTTATCATCCAATATGCATTATCCACCGTGCACTCACAAGAAAGGAGTCCGCCCGGTAACGTCGGATCGACGGCTATGTGAGCACGGCTCTCAATCAACGCTAGTCAGGTGGAGGAAATCTAGGTCTGCAATCACCTGCATGTAGCTACCATGATCCACCTCTCGTGCCCACCGTAGCTTCGCATGGATACAACGGTACCCTATCGTTGGTCTTTCCAATTCATGCATGCCTTCATGTACGTGTACAGGATAGTAGGGGTGTGAAACCATCGGTCGAGACAACGGTAGGTACGACCAAGACCACTTCTATATGAGATGTGGACAACTAGCTAGGATAGAATTTTGTGCTGAATGACGACATACCTCACACATTGCATGGTACATGTCAGCAAGTATAGCCGATCCCCAGCTATACGTCACATCCTCTGATTCGTGTGTCAGCTCTCGGCGAGCCATACTAGGTGCGCTGGGATTGAGTTCCCCACTGTCGTGGGTGAACATAATGCCCCCTAGGAAATACATGAGGTACACTTTGAAGTGTCTGCTCACGATCGCTTCGTCCGCACCCAGGTGGCATAGGTCGTACTCGTCCAAGGCATTGAGCCAGTTGAAAGATAGCCCCTCCTCACTTCCGAAGTATTCCACGCCAAACCTACAAGTTCAACCAATCAGAGTTAGGCACGTATAACTAGCGAGGTAAACAAAGAGCATTACGTGGAGCATGCAAATACGAGGAGCAAACTATTTTCAAGATAGTTTTGCCAGTCTGCCTTTTCTGGCTTGTGCACAACCAACGGCCGTCCCCTGATCGGCAACCCAAATAGCATAGCAACATCCAACAACGTTATCGTGATTTCACCAAATGGTAAATGGGAAGTGTGCGCCTCAGGTCGCCACCAATCCACCAGTGTAGTCAACAGGGTCACGTCTGGGGAGGGTAGAGGGGTCCGTCTTCCCACACCTTCGTCGCCGCCATCCATGAGTAGAGCAAATGGGAGCAGCCTGACCTGAGCCAGCCCTCCGTAGAAGCATCTGTCCAACCTTTAGATGATATGGCAACCTCTCGTCCGGAGGGCCTGCAACTGAACATTATTGCAAAGTGTAACATGTTAGTCATAATACATGGAGATGCCGTATGAAATAAGAACTTACATGTTGTCCCTCAGCCAATTTTCTGGAGTGGTGCTTGGCGTCAACCTCCTCACGCAGAAACTATGGTACAGCCATTTCGCAGCTATCGACAAATCACTGGGCAAAAATGCAGAACAAACGAATACCTCAAGTAATAAGAAATCGGTACTATTACATGACCACGGAGATAATATTACAACGAAAATGATACATCAATAAACATTCATATGACCAATAGCGTTCTACAATGATTCACTCATTGTTCGCGCATGACCTACGATCGTGCCCTAGTTGCTTGCATAGACGACACCGCCGAAGGCCATCTCCAATTGATGCGGCGTCCATGTCGCCTCTAGTTCTACTTGAATGAGGCCATCCTGCCTCGGTGCGCTTCGTACCAGCCTAGCAGGGTACAGATGGTATGTGTACCCATCCATATTCTTGTAAGAAGGCCCCATGTTGAATGGTAACGACTTTGGGGGTCCATGTTTGCCGAACAGCCTGCATAGTATAATATGGTGTTACGTACTGGATGCCGTCATTACCTCCAAGGTTACGACACATGGCAAGCACATGCGAACACGGCACGTGCTCCAGCGTTGGTTTGTTACAGCTACACCTTGCAAACTGCGGCAGTACCTGGCACTTACGCACTGTATCACCAGCGCTGAAGCCCGACACGTACTTCTTCCTGCAATTAACATTGAAGATATCTTGCCCGATGTCGTAAATTTGTGTGTGGTGGAAGTGTGCCTTCTGCCGTTGTTGGGCCAACAGTTGCTCAATGCAGGAGGAAAAAACCGAGTAGCACTGCTCCGCTGCATGCCCCCGATCTCGAAAATAGTCGCGGGTCCGATAAAATGTTAGCTTGATTATGGAGCACATCGGCAAACCTCTAACACCTCTCAGCACATTATTGTAGCACTCCACGATATTCATTGTCATGACCTTGTACCTAGTGCAAGTAACATTGTTAGTGCACAACACTCAAATGCACGATGAACGTGTAACGTAGTAAATAAACATACAGCTTACCTTGCACCGTTAGTGTCATGGGCGAGTGCCCATCTCTCAGTAGGCTTTTACGCAATCCATTGCACAAATGAAATTTTTTGCTTGGTAGGAACTTGCTGGCCTAGCACAATATGAGTGGCCATGACCTGCTCTTCATGTGCCTCATCCTCCACCATCTTTCGTGTACGCTAATTTAATTGTCAAAATATGGCTTCAAGATTTCACAGCTGGTTCTGCATGCACATTATCTTGAACCTCTTCACAATGGCTTTGTTCTTGTACGTTATGTATAGATTTGCCCCCCAAGTGTCACATGCACCATCGACGCTGGACATCTGGCCAAGCACAGCTTGGATCTTGACCGTCCTACATCAAATCTAGGGTGTGTAACAACCCCGCGTTGCAGTCCAACACAACACATACACAAGGCCTACGTTGCACTATGTGAGTCTTTACCAAACACAAGAACCATAACCAACTGTCATTATTCTCGCTCTCCATAATTGCATAGGCCAAAGGTACAATCTGGTCGTTGTTGTCCGCACCTAGTGCGGTAAGCAGCGTGCCATGAAACTTTCCAGAAAGGAATGTCTCATCCACGCAAACCACTGGACGACAGTGCTTGAATGCTTCAATGCATGCACCAAATGACCAGAACAACCTAATGAGGTAGTGGTTCGTGTTGTCCGGTGTCCCATCTTCATGAATGGCCGGTTCTGTGGCCATGGCCCATCTCATCCCTGGGTTTGTTATGCTGATTTTTTGGAGTAGCCTAGGTGCCCAGTTGTATGACTCCAAAAATGTCCCAAACAACATTTGCATGGCCTTCTGTTTCGCTCGGCAAGCCGTGTGGCAGTCAATGACCATACCGGTGCGGTTCTACACCTCAGCCATTATTGATCGGGGTGCCAACGAAATATCAGCCTGGATCATGGTAAGGAGGGATTATGCAATAAATTTAGCATCTACAACTGCATTAATGTTACGCACAATCTCTTTGGTGCAGGAAATTTCAGTTTATAACACTACATTGGAAGGCCTCACTAAGAATGACACCCAATTGGCTTGCCTTTCAGCCACTAACCCTCCGCACGCGAATTTCTTCAGTTTATGACATTTTGGCCTTTTTTTCTCATTTTTATTTTTATTTTTCTTTTCCTCCCTTTTCCTATTTTTCTGCCCAATTTGCCCCTACTCCCGCGCTGGCTGACAGGTGGGGCCCACATGTTACTGACACAAATCGTTTAGTTTAAAAATTTAGAACTACGAAATTTAGAAAAACAAAAATTTGAAATCCTATTTTGTTTTGAATTTTAAAGTTCCAAAATTTCAAACTGTAAAATTTAAAATTCTGAAATTTAAAATTTTAATATTCCAAAATTTCCAATTTAAAATTTTAATATTCCAAAATTTCAAATGTTAAGATTCCAAAATTTCAAAATTTCAAATTTACGTTTCCAAAATTTCAAAATTTAAAATTCCAAATTTTAAAATTTACGCTTTTGAAATTTCAAATTTCAAGATTTAAAATTCCAAATTTCCAAATTTTAAAATTCAGAATTTTTGTTTTGACTCAAACTGTTTAATTTTGGAATTTTAAAATTTAAAAAAAATAGAATTTCACTATAATGCGGGCCCCACCTGTTAGTTGGGACGGGAGCAGGGGCAAATTGGGCAGAAAAATAGAAAAAGGAAGAAAAGAAAAAGAAAATGAGAAAAAAGGCCAAAATGTCATAAACTGAAGAAATTCGTGTGCATAGGGTTAGTGGCTGAAGGCAAGCCAATTGAGTATTATTTTGAGCGAGGCCTTCCAATTTAATGTTATAAACTGAAATTTCCCCTTCGGTGCATGTGTGCGCCCGATACCTGCTAACAACAAAGTGTGACTCATGCTTAGGCTGGTAGGCCCGCACATAGTACAAACAATCCGGGTATTTTTTGTATCGAACCTCGTATGCTCATGGCTCTGAGCGTACACGTTCGTGCTCCCGTCGTATCGTAACTGCGTAGCTACTTATGAAGTGCATGATCTCCTCCTTCGAACGAAATGATTGTCCAACCTGTATGTCATTGTGCTCATAGCCCCACCCCGAAAGGCTAGAGTTGTCTAGCAGGACACATTCCATAAGGCCTACTCCTCGGAAATACTGATCACAGGCGCTGGATCGTCATCATCGTCCGGGCCACCACCCCCTGTCTCATCTATCATAGCCACACCGTCAATTTCTGCATGTCCGCTCCACCCTCCGCATGCACCTCTTCTTCTACTATTCCTCCACCCTTCGCCTCCTCCACAAACCCCGTAGCAGTGCCACTTGGCCCTGCCTCATCGGTGGGATGTCGTGGAAAAGCAGTTACGTACACACCAATTTCAAATCCTTCTTCTACCGAGTTGTTTAAATAAAAACCGCCATGCATTTGTGCTTTTTAGCTCCCACAAATTGCATACATATACCAAGCTATTCGGCACAAGGCGTGGCCGAACAGCGTCTAGCCGGACTTTGCACATCCGTTGGTCTATAGCAAGAAATTGTATTACTCGCATCTTCAACTCTATCAACTCTATAGGTTATTCCAACATTATCTGTTAGTGCATGCAAGGATGCATTCTAACAAATGGTCCAAATAAAGAGCGGGGGCATCGCCATAATAAATATGAAATGGAGTCTCCATGGATCTATCAAAAACCATATAATACCAACATATTATGATGGCAACGAGCAATTAAAACATGAAATCATAGAAAAAAACTATGATTGCAGTGCCATCAATATTGCGCTTTTCTTCGCTTATGTCATTTATATTTGTTTATCATTATTTTTCTAATTGCCTACACATCATGGGTGCATGTCTCATATTATTTTCACTTCCAAAAAAAGTTTAGTTCTATCTGGTAATATTCTATTGTATATTTTGCACACACAATGTTACACCTAATAATTTTTCATACCGGGCGATGCTAAGCGATGCAAATAATATAGCCGCCAACTACTAACATATTACTATAGCCGCAATAAGAAAAATAATGATCAAAGTACATGCCTGCGCAAACCCGGCGTTGAACAAATCTTTCCTTATTTGAACGGTGTTGAACCTGCAAAATAATTTTATTTTTTGAGCTACTGCATCCCGTGTAAACAAGGGAGCAAAACAAGGGCCAGTTGCATGGCGCCCCGCAGAGATCGAGAGGAGGAGAGCCATGGAGCAAAACAAGGGCCGGTTGCATGGCACCCCATAGAGATTGAGAGGAGGAGAGCCATGACGCTCCACGTACTCCTCGCCACCACCCTCATTGCCTTTTGCATGACGTCCCCTCTCCCTCTCCACTCCCCCTCTTTTGCACCAGTGCGACCACAAAGACCAAAGATCATGGGGTCGACGGACGTCAAGACGAGCGCTGGGGCGGCGAGAGATGAGCTCATCCGCCCCATCGTCCACAGCGCCCAACTGATCGCCGTCCTCCAGGCGCCGCTGAAATGGTAAGATCGCCTCCTTCGCTTGGGTAATGCTAATGTAGCGCCGAAGTGGTTGGTATTCGTGTCATGCTGGTTGGGGCTAACTTGGTAGGGAAGCACGATGATCCTCCATGGTTGTTTGATTCAATGATATATTTGGTCGAATTAGACCTAGTGTCGCATTGGATGTATTGATTGGTTGTGGATTTGCCTTGAAAAGCTTCTGGATCATGGGAATTTGCTTAACGCCATTTAGGATCCTAGTGAATTCGTGTTTCCCCCTATCCATGCATTTGTATTGCAATCTATCTGCATTGCTGAGTGACAATATGGTGTTAATGCCATCATTGTTATAGGAAGTTTTGTATCATTTAAAAGCTGGGATCATTGAATTGAGATATGAATTTTTTTATTGCAGGGGACAAAAGTTAATATAATTGTGGGATCTCATGTATGGGCTGAAGACGCTGACATTTGCTGGGTCGATGGAGAAGTCGTTAAGATCAATGGCGAAGAGGCTGAGATCGAAGCAACCAATGGGAAGAAGGTAAGTAGCATTCTATGCATTCAAGTTCTTTTAGCTGAATTAGGTAGTCTTATAATTTGCTATCGGGCATTGAATTTGATATAGACTTATCATTGTAATGTCACACTGCTAGATCGTTGCAAATTTGTCAAAGCTATATCCCAAAGATATGGAAGCAACTGCTGGTGGAGTTGATGACATGACAAAGCTCTCATATCTCCATGAACCAGGAGTTTTGCAGAATTTGGCAATCAGATATGAACTTAATGAAATATATGTATGTTATTCTTTCATAATGTTTGCACTTTGCAGTCATTTACTGTAGGCATGCCATTATGCAGTTGTGCTGTCTGAGTTTGCAAGTTTAAAGGCTCACATGATGTTCCATATGACTAACATATTACCATTTTGGCAGACATACACAGGAAATATCCTCATTGCTGTCAATCCTTTCCAAAGGTTGCCACATTTATATGACCCACATATGATGCAACAATATAAAGGAGCACCATTTGGAGAGTTAAGTCCACATGTTTTTGCTGTGGCAGATGTTGCATACAGGTAAGGATGATAGATGGGAATTGATTCAGTATTTACACAGAAAATGGGCTGATCTCTTTGTTGTATTTTTACTTGAAACAGAGCAATGATTAATGAAGGCAAGAGCAACTCTATTCTTGTGAGTGGTGAGAGTGGTGCGGGTAAGACAGAAACAACAAAAATGCTTATGAGGTATCTTGCCTATTTGGGTGGTCGAGCTGCAACTGAAGGAAGAACAGTAGAGCAACAAGTTCTTGAAGTAAGGGAGCCGGTGCTTTGCCTGGCAAGACCTTTGTAAAATTGAGTTATTCATACTTCAATTGAAATTATTCTTATGTATGCAGTCAAATCCAGTCCTCGAAGCTTTTGGCAATGCCAAGACTGTCAGAAACAACAATTCTAGGTAGGGAGATTTTAAAAACGGTCTAAATCATAAGCTTGTTTGCTTTTTTTTTTCTTTCAGAATTATCGAGGTGTATAGATGTTCCAGTCTCATTCTTTTGTGACAATGCTTGCTGCAGTCGATTTGGTAAATTTGTTGAGATTCAGTTTGATAAACAAGGGAGGATCTCAGGTGCTGCTGTCAGAACTTACTTGCTGGAAAGATCACGGGTATGCCAAATTTCTGATCCTGAACGCAACTACCACTGCTTTTATCTCCTATGTGCAGCACCTCAGGAGGTAATGATTTATTTCCTCTTTGTCCTCTGCAAACTCATCTCTAGTTTCTTTGTGCTAATTTTGGATTTAATTCCTAATACAATCTCCTGTGACATTGAACTTTTCAGGAGGTTGAAAAGTACAAATTAGGAAATCCTAAGAGTTTTCATTATCTTAATCAATCAAATTGCTATGAGTTGGTTGGGGTTAGTGATGCTCATGAATACTTGGCTACCAGAAGAGCAATGGACATTGTTGGAATCAATACTCAGGAGCAGGTAACTAAATTGTTTTCATATGTTCTTGGATATGATCAATGTCTCTTTTTTTCTCACATGTCTGCGATTTAATTTGTTTTCAGGATGCTATTTTCAGGGTTGTTGCAGCTATCCTTCATATTGGCAACATTGAATTTGCCAAGGGGAAAGAAGTTGATTCCTCAGTTTTGAAAGATGATAAATCTAAGTTCCATCTCGACACAACTGCTGAGCTTCTTATGTAACTACCTGTATTTGGTTCTGTAGAACAGTTGATGATATTACTATGTGCATGCTCCAACAATTGTTGACATGTACTCTATGTCAGGTGTGACCCTGGAGCCTTGGAAGATGCTCTTTGTAAGCGTGTCATGGTTACACCAGAGGAGGTTATAAAAAGGAGTCTGGATCCTTACAATGCAACTATCAGCAGGGATGGTCTAGCAAAGACAGTATATTCTCGTTTGTTTGACTGGTAATACAATAGTGCCCTTTCATACTTTGTATTAAATATGTTTCATAGCATGCCCAATGCAATGCAGACAAGATTGCATTCATCCCTGCAACCCATGATTATCTTGCAGGCTTGTAGATAAAATTAATAGTTCTATTGGTCAAGATGCTAGCTCTAAATGTCTTATTGGTGTCCTGGACATCTATGGTTTTGAGAGCTTTAAGTCAAACAGGTAACCTTTACTATAGTTCATCATGTATTTAGAGTCCACTAAATTGTTTTCACGAATTGATAAATAATAATTCTGCAGTTTTGAACAATTTTGTATTAATTATACAAATGAGAAATTGCAACAACATTTCAACCAGGTAACATTTGCTCACAAGGATGGTTCACGTACAATTGTACACCAAATCCCCTAGCCATTTGCCACAAGAGCATATATTTAGTGCATGTGTTTTCTTTTTCAGCACGTTTTCAAGATGGAACAAGAGGAGTACACCAAAGAACAAATTGACTGGAGCTATATTGAGTTTGTTGATAATCAAGATGTTCTTGACCTTATTGAGAAGGTATGTATTCTCAATATAAATGATCTATAAATTTATCATTCTAATTTCATTTAAAAATCTTGATATTCATGGTTTGAATTTTGTAATCTATAAGCTTAAACAAGGACAAATATTCAGCTAATATTTAGTCTTATCTGAAAAGATAAGCATAGACATAAAAGGCCTTGTTTTGGACAGGCAAATGCGCTGAATTTTTCTCGTACTTGTTTTAAAACTTAATAATAGTTTGCAATGGATTCTCACCAACTTCTTTTCCATTTATTATTGAATTTGTAAACAAATGAGCTTATTTTTTGTTTGTTTAAATTTTACCTCTGCAGAAACCTGGTGGTGTCATTGCACTTCTTGATGAGGCATGGTATGCTTACCATTTATCTTTTCTTTGTACTTCTCGTCTATCAAATTTACTTCTCTATGATTTACTACTAGAAAAACGGGCTTTAGTCCCGGTTGGGAACGGGCTTTAGTCCCGGTTCCCGAACCGGGACAGGCCATCTGGGACTAAAGGTCAACCGGTACTAAAGCGTAGAAAATATCTAAAAAGCAAGGTGAACCCAAGACTCGAACCTAGGACCTCATGCTACCTCTCGAACCTAGGACCTCATGCTACCTTTTGAAGTATGCTGGAACGAGTTTTTAGTACTAGTTCGTAACACGAACCGGGACTAATATGTGCCTGTGCCAGCTAGTATGTATCCGCTTGCCAAAGCCACCTTTAGTACCGGTTCATGTTACGAATCGGGACTAATGTGAGCGAAAAATCGTGCTTTTAGCCCTGTAGCCACGAACCAGGACTATTGCCACATCAGTCCCGGTTCGTGGCCAACCGAGACTGATGTGCCGGTATGGAAGGCCATTTCTCTAGTAATGATTTTTGCTGAATATTATATGCAAAACTATGCTAAATTGCTAACATGTTCTGTTGACTATTTTGCATTCAGTATGTTTCCCAAGTCAACACACGAGACCTTTTCCCAGAAGCTGTACCAGACTTTTCAAAAGCACAAACGGTTTGTCAAACCGAAGCTGTCTCGCACAGATTTTACAATCTGCCACTACGCTGGAGAGGTTAGGCTTTATAGGAAATTCAATTGCATCAGGATATTGCCTGTTCTGGTTTTAACTTATATATCTATACTTGCGGTATTCAGGTGTTGTATCAATCTGACCAATTCCTTGACAAAAATAAAGACTATGTTGTGGCAGAGCACCAGGAGTTATTGAGTGCTTCTAAATGCTCATTTATCTCAGGATTATTTCCTCCTCTGCCAGAGGAGACATCCAAATCCTCAAAGTTCTCTTCGATTGGAGCCCGCTTCAAGGTTCTCCTCCTCTTTTGTTATTGCTTGATTATGCTTCAGAATATTCTTCCACTGCACTTCTATATCAACCTATACCATTTCCATTTTTTATCCAATGTTCTATTATGAATTACTAACTTTACCAACCTCGCCTTTTTTATATGCCAGCAACAACTCCAAGCTCTTATGGAAACATTAAACTCTACAGAACCTCATTATATCAGATGTGTGAAGCCAAATAATGTGCTAAAACCCGCAATTTTTGAGAATGTCAATGTTATGCAACAGTTGCGTTGTGGTGTAAGTGCTTTTGAACTATAATTTATCGTTCCATCCTGTACTGAGGTCTACTAGTGACTATACTGGACTTAATCTACATGACAAAGTTGTTATGCTAAATTGCATGCCATGTGTTATCAGGGTGTGCTTGAGGCAATCAGGATCAGCTGTGCTGGCTATCCTACACGTCGCACATTTTATGAGTTTTTGCATCGCTTTGGAATACTTGCCCCAGAGACTCTTGAAGGAAAGTAAGTACTTTTTTGCAGTTGTGCAGATCTGTAGTTTAATATCTAAGATTCAGTCAAGTTCTTTAGTGCTTCTAAAGTGATAAGTCTCTAAGTTTTTCCTTTTCATCTGAATAGTTGTGATGAAAAGGTTGCATGCAAGAAGATCATGGAAAAGAAGGGTCTTTTGGGTTTTCAGGTAACTGACATGAACTCTAGTCCATTTGCCTTATCACACTGTTCTATTCAAAGCCTAGTGTTGTTTGAATGTCTAACGTACATTTCGCTAAAAAAATGTCTAACTACATTGGAGAGCTATTTGATGACCTGGTAAGGAAAAGTTGTACTTAAAAGATGCACTTGCTTAATATTTTAGCTTTTAGGTTTACAATATTAGATTATGGCATGTGATACCCTACAGTATTAGCATAGGGGGGAAGAGGGAGAGACTGGAGAGAAATGCAAGATGATGAGAACATTGCTAATTGAGGGCTTCAGTCCTTATTTCTGTAACACTAACTGTCTTGCATTTCTCAGATAGGTAAAACAAAAGTTTTTCTGAGAGCTGGTCAGATGGCTGAATTAGATGCTAGGAGAACCGAAGTCCTCAGTGCTGCAGCAAAGACAATTCAAGGGAAAATACGGACACATATCATGCGAAAGAAGTTTATTTCTTTGAGGAAGGCATCTGTTTGTGTTCAGGCAATATGGAGAGGTCCGTTTTGCTTGAACTTAACTGTAGACCCTGGTTATATTTCATTTACTAATTACTGTCATTATCATGCTTTGTGTTTTAGGAAGACTGGCTTGTAAACTATATGATCGCATGCGAAGGGAAGCAGCTGCCCTCAAAGTTCAGAAAAATCAACGTAGGCATCAGGCAAGGAGGTCCTACAAACTCCTAAATGCTTCGGTTCTCGTAGTGCAAACTGCATTGCGTGCAATGGCAGCGAGAAATGAGTTCAGAAATAAGAAGCAATTTAAGGCAGCAGTTACAATTCAGGTGGTTTTCTGTCCCTGGTGAATTATAAAACAATTCAATTATGCATAGTGCTTCTGGAAACACCATAGTCCTGAATGTATTCTCTGATACAGGCTCGTTATAGGTGCCACACAGCTCAAGTTTATCGTAAAAAATTAAAGCGTGCAGCCATTGTTGCACAATGCAGATGGAGAGGAAGGATTGGAAGGAAAGAACTCAGAAAACTTAAAATGGTATGCATATTATTGCAGTCAATGCACTGCTGTTACATATCATATTCTGGTTGTGAATACACCATGAATGCCCTAGTCCTATTTCTCCTTTGATTTCTTTAGATTATGTGTAAAATTATTTCTTGCCCTCAAGATTACATGCTCTTAAAATTTATCTGCATGACAGAGGAGAGTAAATGGTCTCATGAGAAGTCCACTATCAAGTCATAAATTTAGCATTAAGATATCACCATCAGAAATTGTCATATCTATGCTTAGCTATTATAATCTCTTCAGGAAGCAAGAGAGACGGGTGCACTCAAGGAAGCAAAGGACAAACTTGAAAAGAAAGTGGAAGAACTTACATGGCGCGTGCAGTTAGAGAAGCGAATGAGGGTACAATGTTGGACTTATTTTGCTATTTTTACATTCTTCCACTACCAAAACACTTCGAAGGAGTAAAATGTATTACATCATGGTTATCTTCCATAATCGTAATACGCACATTTAGATATTTATCACATCACCTATTATCTCAATCATTTGACATAAATCTATTCATGTGCATACAGACAGACTTGGAAGAAGCAAAAGCCCAGGAGTCATCAAAACTGCAGACCTCTATGGAAGCTCTGCAAGCCAGATTGGATGACACAAATGCAATGCTTGTCAAGGAAAGAGAAGCTGCTAAGAAGGCTATTGAGGAAGCAGTTCCTGTAGTGAAGGAAACTGAGGTTCTAGTTCAAGACACTGAAAAGGTTGATTCCTTGACAGCAGAAGTGGAAGAACTTAAGGTATGTAATATACTCTTTTTGTTGTTGGCCAGAATTTCTTAATTTTTTTCGTCCAATAATTTTGCACAATGAGATATTATCAGATGAACACAGCATGCCTACATTTTTTAGCACTTACACTCCATTCTGATGTACTACATTTCTTTGTAGACCTCACTACAGTCAGAAAAGCAAAGAGCAGATGATTTAGAAAAGAAACGCTCTGAAGAAGGACAAGCAAATGAAGAAAAGCAAAAGAAACTAGAAGAGACTGAAGTAAAAATGCGCCAATTCCAGGAATATCTGAGAAGGTTAAGCTTTTTACATGTTTCTTTTTCCCTGTTGTGCATGTTAAGATTGTCCTTATAAGTTCGTTTTTCATACTACATGTATGTAGAAGAATGCATTCTAATGAATAACGTCCTATCATAGCCATATTAGTCTACAGTGCGCATAACTTATTCAAAGCCTTTTCGAGTTTTAAAAAGACTGAATACAAACATAAATATTTTCATCACTTTTCTTTTTTTCCCTTAGAAAACTTCAGAATTTATATTGTATCTAATTGCATTGTCATGCATTGTCACGATGTTATCCAACATTAAACTTCATCTTATAGTGCTGGTGATCTGCATGTTCTCATATAGGCTAGAGGAGAAGCTCTCTAATGTGGAATCTGAAAATAAAGTCCTGCGTCAGCAAGCTGTCTCAATGGCTCCAACTAAAATTTTGCCAGGCCGTTCCAAGTCCATTTTACAGGTGCGTTAATGAGTATAAATATGCTTTATATTTCATTCTTTTTAAAGATTTTATCAATAATTTACTCCACTTGTTTGTTTTGCAGAGGAATACAGAAACTGGTCATGTATCAACAGGTGTTGATTCAAAAGCAACTCCAGTGAGTCGACATGCTCTATACATTTTTTAGCAGTTATATTCTTGAGTTAATGGACAATATATTGAAATACAACCCATTTTTTTATCTCTTGGTTCTGCAGGAGTCCAATAATGTGTCCTCCTCTCCTAAAAAGGAATTTGACATAGACGATAAGCCACAAAAATCTCTAAATGAAAAACAGCAGGTGTAGTCTCCTATCTTATGTTTTTAAGATCACTTTATAGACCCTTTATATTTACATTGTTCTCTACAATTAATATGTTAATATCATCACAGGAAAATCAAGATCTATTAATTAGGTGCATCGCACAGCATTTGGGCTTTGGTGGGAATCGGCCAGTCGCTGCTTGTATTATATACAAGTGCCTTCTTCATTGGAGATCATTTGAAGTAGAGCGGACAAGTGTTTTTGATCGCATTATTCAGACCATTGGACATGCAATTGAGGTTATAATAATACAATGCAACTTTATTATCATTATCTATGGTAATGCAGAATTTCAATTTATGTGTTTTATAGACACAAGACAACAATGAAGTCTTAGCATATTGGCTCTCAAATGCTTCAACACTGTTACTGTTGCTTCAACGGACACTGAAGGCTAGTGGGTCAACGGGAATGGCTCCACAGCGTCGACGGTCATCTTCTGCTACTCTATTTGGAAGGATGACTCAGGTACACTGTTTTTTTTATCTTCTTTAACTGAAGTTTCATAATAGTTACTGAGTGGTTATATTTTGCATTTTCTATTTCCAGAGCTTCAGAGGGACTCCACAAGGTGTAAATCTTGCTCTAATAAATGGTAGCATGGTCAGTGGAGTAGAGACATTGAGACAAGTCGAAGCCAAGTATCCTGCTTTACTGTTTAAGCAGCAACTAACGGCATATGTGGAGAAGATTTATGGAATGATCCGGGATAATTTGAAGAAAGAGATCTCTCCTTTGCTCGGTTTGTGCATTCAGGTACCTTTGGTTTTACTTCCTGAGTTCATGGAACGATAGTCTCTTTTGTTAATTTGATTTTTATTGTGGAATGGCATGCATTTTATATTGTCTAATATGTTTTACTATATTTCTATACAAATACTATAGGCCCCAAGAACATCAAGAGCAAGCTTGATGAAAGGGTCATCTCGTTCAAACACAAATACAGCTGCACAACAAGCTTTGATTGCTCACTGGCAAGGGATTGTGAAGAGCCTTGGAAATTTCTTGAACATACTCAAAGCTAACAATGTCAGTAAAATGTCCATTATTAAAACCTAATTTTATTTTTAAGCAAAAAATCTAATTTTCTTTTACTTCATATTATTAAGCTAAAATTTCAAAAGTTATAAGAATATCATTCACATATTTAGGTTTATGATTATTTAACGTGATTATGTCGTTGCTTCAGGTTCCTCCATTCTTGGTGCGGAAGGTATTCACTCAGATATTCTCATTCATCAACGTACAACTATTTAACAGGTAAATGTATTTACATATAGATTAAAGGCAGCTATTTATTTGACTATTGATTTGCAAAATGCCAAAAATGTTTGACCGACCTTCATTTGATTATTATATTCCTTCAGTCTTCTACTGAGAAGGGAGTGCTGTTCATTCAGTAATGGTGAGTATGTAAAAGCAGGATTAGCTGAACTTGAACATTGGTGCTATCGAGCTACTGATGAGGTAAATATAGCTATTATTGTGACACATATCAAAATTCTGCTAGATAATGTAAAGATACATGTGAAAGGGTGGTAGAGCTTTAGTAGAATTGTATCCTAATTTGATTTTGAGCTCTAGAATAATAGTTGGTTCTATACCATATGGCCGTGCTTATATACAAGTTTTTATAGTGATCAACAGCTAAAAGAAATACACTAAGATAGTTTGTGTTTTTTCATGTTATTACCTTCTGAATCGATTTAGCAATTGTAACAAAGCTTCAGAATAGTTGTGAGCTTCAATATTGATTTCTTATCTACCGCTTTCCTACTTGCAGTATGCAGGTTCAGCCTGGGATGAGCTTAAACATATTAGACAGGCTATTGGTTTCCTGGTAATTTATTTTCATTTGATCCTAGAACACTTGCATTTACATTTTTGTAAGCAGAACCAATATTTCAGTTCTCACTGCTAGAGAAATTGTATGATCAAATATGATACAATGATTGCAACGTGACTCTGAAACTGTCATAAAAAACCATGACCCTGGAACATCTTTTTTTGTTTCCCTTTTGTATTTTTTCCTTAAGAAATCAGTCCACCGAAATAAGATGCAAGTCAGGATTTCGATTTTGGACATATTGCTTGATCTTGACATTTGGGATACATGAATTGCCATAAAGTGTAGATTGCAAAATTGCACATTGCCAAATCAATGTGTAGATAAGCCTCTCACGTATACCTGCATTCCAGGTGATTCATCAAAAGCCAAAGAAAACGTTGGATGAAATAAGCCATGATCTTTGTCCAGTAAGTGATTAATTGCCAAGTCAGTTTATTATCTCCTTTCATTGGCAAAGTTGAATTTCCTTGGAACATTACCATTTCCATAACTTCCTATTCAGGTACTTAGCATACAACAGCTATACAGAATCAGCACTATGTATTGGGATGACAAGTATGGAACGCATAGTGTGTCCCCAGAGGTAAGCTTCACATGGTACTGCATGATTGCATTTCATATTACCTGATAAGGAGTAATCACATATGATTCCTATATTAGGTTATATCAAACATGAGAGTATTAATGACGGAAGACTCCAACAATCCTGTGAGCAATTCATTTCTGCTGGATGATGACTCAAGGTTACTATCTCTATGCCTCCTATCAATTCGCTTATCCTATATCACCATGCCAGGCAATCTAAAGTGCTTTCTACTTAACTCGTCTGCACTTTGAAATGCAGCATACCTTTCTCCGTCGATGACATATCCAAATCAATGCAGCAGATTGACATATCTGACATTGAGCCACCTCCACTCATTCGGGAGAACTCAGGCTTTGTATTCTTGTTGCCGCCCCCTGAATAAACCTTGTGGCATGAACTCTCCAAGATTGGTGTGGAGTGCATTGACACAGTACATATAACTGGGCGGTCTATGCAGAGTGAGGTTCTTCTTGTTACCAATGCCCAATGGAATGAGATATGCGGCTTCCTTGGCTGAACTTTGGTGGCTTTCCTGATAGAAGTCGATGTAGGCATTGCCTTGCTCATCTAGTGTTGATCTACCTCTTGCCAAGTAGCTGCACCTCAGTGCTATGCTTTGGTTTTCGTTTCCCTACACCTTTCTGTTATAAGTTTAGACACTAGTGCAACTCAAACTAGTATAGAAAGTTTTAGCAGAAAGAGTAGAGATTTATTCATTCCTTAGGTTATTCTTTAGTTCTAGAGCATTTTTTAGGTGAGTTTGCAATGGCAATGCAATTGGATGTTCCCTTCCTCTTCCAGTCATGCATGCAGTGGCTACCTACTTTGTACTAATCCTGTGTATACCACTATACCATTGGTCTGAAGTTAATGTTTATTTGCTGTATGAATCTTTAACAGTTGCCGTTTTATTGGTTTTTGGGCAATTTTTTGGTGTCTATTTTGCACGATTGCCTGATTTTTTTTTCTTCTTAAAAGCAGTCTCTTGTCCAAACGTTAGATCACTGTTCTATGGCTTGGATCCTCTTGTTGTCACCAATGTAAAACCCATCTAAGCCACAACCCACACGGTCACACACTGTTACACTGGCTCACATCATGTGTTTATGTGGGGAGGCATAGATGATACGTAACAGGGATTTGCGTTAACTTCTTTATGCTCAAGAGCTGAATCAAAATTTTTGAACCATTATTCAAATTTTTTTTTTTGAACCGACTCATTCAATCAATGTACCTAAGATTTTGGGTCATATTCTAGCAAATACCTCGTTCTACCTCTCACAACCTTGATGTCAACATCCATTGAGGTTGGTAATCCCCTACCATAGTCTTCCATCCATATTGTCTACCATCATTTTGTGACCGAGATGGCATTGCCGCCACCTACTATTGGATATGTTGCCATCCTCATTTCTCCCTCCAAAGCGGACATTTCCTTACTCGGATGAACTCTAACCCTAACTTATCACCACTAGATGGTTAGGGACAACAAAGAAGATGGCAAGTTGATTTTTCTCTTTTGGTACAAAATTAACAATCTCAGGAGGTTGCAATATCAGTAATTTTCTATTTACTGGTTGATCCCATCCTTTACGGAATCAATTCCTTTTTTGAATGTACAGAAATTTAGGGAGCTCAGCATGCCTAGAAGCACGGAAGAACGTTCTTTTACTGATATTATTACCAGTATTCGATACTGGGTTATTTATAGTATTACTATACCTTCCCTATTCATGCCATCACGAAGATATAAACCTCAAATTTAATTAAAAAAATAGAGCAACTTTGAAACTCATAAAAAAATTCCACATTCCAAGCATAAATCTGCTTTCACATAATGTTATGAATGTTATGTTGCTTTGTGATTGGTGCCGTAGTTTCTAAAGAACAAACATAAGGGACGCATTAGGGATCAGTCGTCTGATTCTAGATAAAATTGGACGCTTTTTTTGAAACATGGGTCAAATACTACGGAAACATGTACGAAGCAAAGCACTCATCATCAACGAAACATTATAAAACATAAGCAAAATACAGTAAAAAATGATGAAACATAACAAAAAAAAAGTGATGAAACATCATCGTTTAAATGTTTCACCTCATACAACAGAGCAGAAGTTACATGAGAGCAAGCACCATGTTTTACAAAAACAAAGCAATGTTCTATCAGACAAACCTGAATGTTTCATAAAAATAAAAACATGGCAATGTTTCGTAAGAGCAAAACATATGTTTTGATACGCTTGCTAGCAATGTTTTGGACATACATGAGTTATGTTTATGGTAAATACGAGAATGTATCTTCTCTATGCCGTCTTCTTCTCTAAATCCAATGAGCCCAACGTCGTGCTTGCCGAATTCGATCACTAAGCTCGCCTCATCCACATCGAACTTCCCTGCGAGCCAAGGGGGATGGTGTCGAGGATGGCACCGTGAGCTTGAGGACGACGGCTACCTCCGGCGTGGCAAGCTCGTAGGGAAATGGCAAAATCTGGTGGTCGTGGTGACGCTCGCAGAAAGGAGAGCATCGTGCCCAATGGCGTCGGCTGGCCTGGTCCCCATCCTCTGATTGCTTGAGTGAGAGAGTCGCGAGCGAATAACGACGATTGAACGCACTACGTAGTAGGAAAAAAGAAAAGATATTGGGGTTGGCCCCACATGCGCGTTCGGAGCGCTAGATGCCCGGTATGTAGCAATTTCGCAAACATAATCCTATGACTTAGAGCTTGCCATTTGGACCGAATTAACTAGGCCGAATCGGGCGGCCCGCTATTGCTCGCTAGGTTGGCTCGGTTCGGTTCAGTTATAAAACGAACCCAGCCAACCGGGTTCGGTGAAGCAAACTGTGCTTGGGCTTGAACCTTGGCCTGTCGGACCGGCACGGTTCGATTCGCATAGTAGCAGCCCTGATTCGTTACTATGCGAAGCGGGTCGGCTCGGTTCGGTTCGTTTAGTCCGGTTCACTGTAACAAATAGTTTTGTTTTTGCAATTTTTGTACATATTTCATGCTAAAGTTCTTCACATTTATTTAAGATCCATAATAATAAAGCTATTCTTCTCATTTCAAATATATTATTATATTTCTTTGAAGGGTCTTTATCAGTTCCATATTAATTTTAGTTGCCATTTTTGAATTTCTCATTTTAAAAAATATTTTAGAGTATTTTTTAAAAAAGGCCAACCTGCACCAACTGGGCCACCCGGACCAAATTTGAACCGGGCCGGCCCGATTCGTTCGGTTCAGTATCAGAACCAAACTTGGGCTCAAATCCCGACCTGTTAGCCTAATTGACTCGGTTCGCATAGTAACTGGGTACAAAACAAACTGGACCAAAACGAATCAGGCCCGAACCGTGTCAGACTGGGTCAGCCCGTTGGCCAGCTCTAATGTGACTCCTATGGCAAGGGACAAAGGAAGGAGCAAAAAAAACACGAGTCGGACCTGTTACACAGCCCAGCCCAGCATAGGCAATTAAAACTTGACCCCTTATTATTATCTATCTCTTAAAGAGGGAAGGAATTATCTTCTTTCTTTATAAAGTGGGTATCAAACCTGCTTAGCCGTGCCTCCACGTCGGCCGAAAAATATGGACCGTCCGATCTGTCTTCCCCCCGTTCCGTCGTCCAGCGTGCAACCGCGGATGGCGAGTGCAAAAAAACCCAAAAATTTTCTGTATTTGCAGCATGGTCCTTCCATCCTCAGCTGTTCGATCCACCATCCGACGGTTCCGCTGATCGCTATTTTCTTGACCCGGCCCCTGTAAATTTTTAGCCTTAGGGTGGGTTCTTTGAGCTTATCTTATCTACTTATTTACTGTAGCTCATTATTTCGAGATTTTTTTGAGATAGCCTTAAGAGCCAGTTGACCTTCAATTTTGGGATTTAGAAAGCTTATAGACACGCCTACGAGATAAAAAAAATGACTTAAAAAGTAATAAAAAAGTGAGATAAGTCAAATAAGACACGAGATAAGTAGGATAAGTCTTATCTCGTGTTTTATTTGACTTATCTCACTTTTTTATTACTTTTTGAGTCGGTTTTTTTATTAAGTAGACGTGTCTATAAGCTCTCTAAATTCTAAAATTAAAGACCAACCGGCTCTCGAGACTACCTACAAAAATTCTTAAAGTGATGACAATAAATAAGTATAAGTAGATAAGATGAGCTAAAAGAACCCGCCCTCAACCCGCGGTCCTCGGTCCTCCCTGTGGAAGCACCGCCAGTCCGCCACTCCGCTCCACACTGTCCACTTGTCCAGCCCTAGCCGCCGCCCCCTCTCCTCCACCATCTCCATTCGGCAAAAACCCTAAAGGCCGCCCCGCCTCTCCACGTCGCTCCCACCTTCTCTCCAGCCATGTCGCGCCGCCCCCCGTTTGTCTCGCCGGTGCCGACTCCCCCCTGTGTCCCCCTCCTCTCCGGCCACCTCGCTTTCCCATCCTCACGCGACGTTACCTTGCCATCCTCCATCGACGCCAAAGGCACCTTGAGCGGATCCGGCGAGGCGACCACGGTGGTGACGGGATCCAGCCGAGTCGAGGTCGACGGCGGCCGGATTTGGGGGCCACGAGGTCAGCGGCCGCCAATTTCTTCCGCACAAATCGTCGCCGGTCGCCGGATCCGGCCGCCGCCACCCTCCTCCACGATCTACACCGGCAGCGCCACCTCAGCCTCCCTGGTACGTGCCGTTCGTTGCTGCCTGTCCATCCCTCCCCTACTTCTCATCGCTCCATCCCTCCTCCCAGCCCCACCCGCCGGCGCCGCCCCGTCTTACCGCCTTCGTCTCGCATCCTGCATCCTCGCCGCGCGCATCACCTTTTCTATGCCCCTGGCCTCACTATCTGTCTGCTATCATGTAGTAAGCTAATTAGGAAGGTCCGGTCCGGCAAGGTGGGCCGGCGGGCGATTTGCAAAACCAGGCCGCAAGGCGCTCCATTTTTCTCCGCCGCGCCTGCCGCGCCGCCGCCGCCGCCGCCTGCCGCCTCCAACCCTGACCATCTACCACCATCGCCGCCGGCATTTGCTTGGCCAGGAACCGCTGCAATGCAGACGGCAGTTACCTTCTCGGAGCTGCTCCGCCGCCGACCCGGCGCCTCCTTCTCGTCGCCGCGCGCGTGCACGGCACCGCCGGCCCGAGCCGCGCCGAGGTAGCCTGTCTCATTTCCACTCCCCGTCTCTCCCCTCGTCCAAGGCAAGCGCGCCTGTCCCACTCCCGGCTCGTCCCCGCGTGGGCATTTCGTCGAACGGCAAGCACCATCTGCTCGTCCCGTCATGCTGGTTGCAGCTAACCTGATATGGATATTACTTCGCAGGGTGAGGTGGTTCGCATCCAAGGAGTTCTGGCACATGACGCGGGTGTTATGCCTTGGCGTCAATGACAGGTCCGTCTTGTATTTCCCTATTCCCAATCCCAAACCCTACTTGCCGTCCTCACTTTCTGGCCGGCAGCAGCCAGCCGCTTCACTTCCCTTCTCCCACTCCGATCAGCTAATCTCCAATCCTCCGATGAGCACACTGCAGTGATTCAGATCGGTGGCGCGACCGCGTGATGACTCCATCTAGGGGAATCTCTGATCTCTGATGCTAATCTCAGTTTTGTTCTTCTCGTTCCAGCTTCTTTCTTGCCTCGCGTTGCGTGACCCTTTTTTTTTCATTTCATTTCATTTCTTCGTGTTCTTGGAGTTCTTCTTCAAGGTGCCCCTGATGGTGTTAAATTTACTTTGAGCAATCTGCCATGAAAAACACTTGATCTGAGGCGCTCCGTTTCTCTGTGAATATTGACCATGAATATGCATAATTTTCTTTGAAAATGTCTTGTGTTTCGTCTCAAATTCTTGAGATAGAGTGGTTTGTTTGTCCTGATCTGCCGGCCTGATGATTAGCATTCTTTGCATCAAGAACGGAGATCTGAAATGCGCTTCTCTGTCGAAGCCCGCATGGCCGCTGTGGTAGATCATGTGGTACAGTGGTTGTAGTAGTACTCCCTCTCGTCTGCAATTACTCCCTCCATTTCACAAATATTTTCCCTCTTCTACCAAGCAGGCTAAGCAGGCTCCGGGGAACGAATTTGTAGATGCAAAAGTTATGAAGGGCATTGGCAGATTGAGAGAATGCCCACTCCCCCATCTCTGAATTCATGTGGCTTGGTTGACGAGTTCTTGATCTATGCAAAATGTTTTGGTTGACGAGTTCTTGATCGGTGGGATTTTGCTCTACCTGAAATGAAAATTGCTTGGATTGCTATATTTGTTGCAATATTTAACCTCATGAGCAAAATGGCAGATGACGAGAAGCAAGACAAGGACATCTGCAGCGCCAAATCAGGAACGCATGTAGCATGATGACACTCTGTCTAGGGGAATGTCTGATGCTAATCTCGGTTTTATGATGGCGTATTTTCTTGCATTTTGTGCCTCTTTTTCTTGTGTTACTGTTTGGGTTTAGGTGCCTGTGACGGTACACTTTGACCATTTTGCAGTGAAAGTACATGATCTGATGTACTTCATTGTTGACCTGGGTTCTGTATTGTTAGTCTGATGATGTACTACTCCCTCCGTTCTCATTTGCTTTCTTAAGTCCCAGTGATTCCTAAATCCCCAACACGATCGGTGGTGCATGCATGCACATTCATGCATCGATCCGATTCTTTCCCACCAAGCAGGATAAATGGGCTCTTGAAATGGATGTGTAGATGGCACAAAGTTATGATGTTTCAATTTTGGTATGAACTGTTGGCTAGTATGATTTTTTTTTTGTATAAATTGTGGAATGGGCGCTTAGAAAAAAATTATGATATGTACACACAAAGGCTAAATGTGCTCTTTAAAAATTAAAAATAATAAAAAGAATCTGTGATGTTTTGGTATGAATTGTAGTAATTGACCTGCCAAATGTTATGGTTTTTTTTGTGGGGGCATTCTGAATTTCTGATCTATACCAGCCTGATGATTACCATTGTTTGTGTTGAGAATGGAAAACTGAATGCACTTCTCCGTTGAAGCCTGCTTGGCTGAGCCAAACAACGAGCCGAGCTATGAGCTAGCTAAAATTCCATCCCTACTTGCAAGTACTCCCTCCATTTCTGTCACAATTTCACAAAATTTTCCCATTTTCACATGCGTGACATGCCCTCTGAATCTCTTCTACAGGGCAGGCTAAACAGGCTCCGGGAAACAAATTTGTAGATGCAAAAGTTATGAAGGCTTTGGCAGATTGGAAGAATGCTCCCTCTGATCTCATGTTATGTGGTTGGTGAGTTTGGAGTTCTTGAGCACTGCTGACATGTTTTGTTGATCTTTGTTTTGTTGGTTGGCTAGAGTTTGGAGTTTTTGAGCGATGCTGACATGTTTTGTTGATCTTTGTTTTGTTTGGATGACAGATTGCTCTTCTTTGTAGATACTTCTTGCCCCAGAGAAAACATGACCGAAAATTTGTGATGCAATGTTTAACCTCATGAGCAAAATTGGCAGATGACGAGAAAGCATGACAGGGACATCTGCAATGCTTCCGATTCAAATTGGGAGCGGATTTAGCATGATGACAAAGTCTAGGGGAATGTCTAATGTTAATCTCGGTTTTTTTATGGCATGTTTTCTTTCATTTTGTGTTTCATTTCCTTTGTTATTGTTTGGTTTTACTTTGAGCATTTTGCAATGAGAAGTAAAATTTTCTTGCACTTTGATCTGATACACTTGATTGTTGGCCTGGAGTTATTCTGTACTGTTAGCTTGATGATGTACTACTCCCGTTCTCATTTCCTTTGGTGATTTGGATGGGTATCAATGAATCATAAAGTCCCCAACATGCCGGCACGAACTGTTGGATATCATGATTTTTTTTTGTATGAATTGTGAAATGGGTTCCTCAAAAAATTATGATGTGGTGATGCAAAGGCTAAATGAGCTCTTGATTTTTTTTTTAAAAAAATGATGTTTTGATATGAGTTGTGAGATTAGTAGTTGACCTGCTGAATGTTTTGGTTTGAATGTTTTGGCTTTTTTGAGGGGCATTCTGATCTATACCAGCCTGATGATTACCATTATTTTCACTAAGAATGGAAATCTGAATGCACTTCTCCGTTGAAGCTTGCTTGGCCACTGTGGTGGATCTGCTGTCACTGCTCGTACGTACTACTTCAGCACATCATGCATCATCACTTGTCCTTGCATGTCGTGCTGCATGCTTGAACAACCTTTTCTTACCCCCTAAACTAATCTTATTCTCCTTCCACCAAGCTGGCTAAGCAGGCTCCGGGGAACGAATATGTCGATGCAAGAAATATGAAGGCCAGGCAGATCGAAAGAATGCCCCTAGTTTAACAGATCAGTGAAAGCAGGGTTTTGTTTACTGCCTTTTGTAACCTTGAGCTCTGAATTTTCTTTGGTTTTTTGCTACCCTATCATCGGTGCAATTTGTGCTTTATTCTTCTGATTTCCCTTGAGTATGGTGCTAAAGAAAATATTGGTGCTATAAACACATTAATATTGTCAGGATGTCCAATGCTCGAAGTTTTTCCTTGTACCTAGCGGGCTAAGCAGATCCAGGGAATGAATTTATAGATGCAAAAGTTATGAAGGCTTTGGCAGATTGAAAGAATGCCCCCTCTGGTTTCATGGTACATGGTTGACGAGCTCTTGATTTATACAAACAGGTTTGGTTGTATTTTAGTTTTATATGGATGACATACTCTGCTTGCTGCCACCAAGTGACTTATGAGTTATGAGCAATCAGTCTAAATTCGCCAGTGGTTTGCGGCATCGCTGTGATTTTGCTCTACCTGAAAAATAGCTTGGATTGATATATTCGTTGCACTATTTAACCTCGTGAGTAAAATTGGCAGATGATGAGGAGCAAAACAAGGACATCTGCAGTGCTTTCGATTCAAAACTGTGGCACATTTAGCATGATGACTGTCTAGGGGAATCTCTGATGCTAATCTCGGTTTTTTATGCCTTCCTTGTTGCATTTTGTCTCTTTTCTTGTGTTTTTTGGGTTTAGGTGCCTTTGATGGTATACTGTTGAGCATTTTGCGATGAAAAGTACATGATCCTAATGCACTTCATTGGGTATTCTGTACTGCTAGCCTGATGATGTACATGTACTTCTTTCTCCGTTCTCATTTGCTTGGGTGATTCAGTGAATCATAAAATGCCCAATTTGTTGCCATGCACACACACATGCATGCATCTGATTCTTTGCCACCAAGCATGCTGAATGGGCTCTGGGAGGATGTATATCCTCTGACGTTAAGTTTTTAACGTCTGTGTCACTGACGTGTGGGCCCTGTGCTGGTGGGGTCCACACGTCAGTGACACAAAGTCAGAGAACTTAACGTCAGAGGATTTGCGTCCGCTCTGGGAATGGATGTGTACTTGTGTAGAAGACGCAAAGTTACGATGTTTTGATTTTGGTGTATACTGTTGACGAGTGATTTTTTTCTGTATGAATTGTGAAATGAGCTCTTAAAAAAAAATATGATGTGTAGATGCATAGGCTAAATGGGCTCTTCAAAAAAAATTGTGCCGTTTTGGTATGATTTATGAGATTAGTTATTTGCCTGCTGAATATTTTTTTATTTGGTGTCTGGTGTGTGGGGGGGTGTGGGGGAGTGCTTTCTGATCTATACCAACCAGCCTGATGATTAACATTTACGAATGGAGATCTGAATGCACTTCTCCGTTGAAGCCTGCTTGGCCATTGTGGTGGATCAGCTACCACTGCTAGTGCTACTACATTCCATCATCATTCACCACCAGTTGTTCCTGCATGCCATGCTGCATGCTTGAACAACCTTTTTCTTACCTCCTGAACTCATCTTTATAACTTTAGCTCCTTCCACCAAGATGGCTAAGCGGGCTCCGGGGAGCAAATATGTTGATGCAAGAATATGAAGGCCCAGGAGATTGAAAGAATGCCCTAAATGTAACAGATCACTCAAAGCAGGGTTTTGTTTGCTGCTTTTTGTAACCTTGAGTACCAAATTTGCATGGCCTTTTTCTGGATACCTTAGCTTCAATACAATTTGTGCTTTGTTCTTCTGATTTCCCTGAGTATGGTGACTGGTGCTAAAACAAAAATTGGAGCTGTAAACACATTGTTACTGTCAGAATGTCAAATTTTCGAAGTTTTTTGGATGAAAGGAGCAAAGCTTTTAAATGTTGACATTTCTTAAATTATTTCTTTATATCGACATGGTTGATAATTTCTTTTGTTAAATCAATCGTGTGGGTTGTTGACGTCATGAAATTTTGCAAAATTCCAATCAAAGATGCATGTTCATAATGTTAATTTAGATGTTAAATGTTCATAAATCATAAGGCAGGGTTACTGACCTAAAGAAGTGAACCACCTGAGAAGCGAAAGATAAACCATGCAAAGTAACATTTTTTCCTTCAATTTTTTTGTTGTATTGTTTCTGTACGATAGTACGAGTAATGCCACCATTGTACCGAGAGCATACTGAATATATAGGACTCTGGGGGTTGAGGCTCTGCAGCAAGGGAGGTAGTTGAAAAACCTTTGTAATCAAATCTACAAATTGGCTTTGTTATTTGATGTAGAAGGTTAAATTTATGTGGAATACGTTTATGGTACTTTGAAAGTTACCTAGCTGTTGCCCGCAGGTTTATTTTGAAACTCAAGATTCCCACGAAAATTAAAGCTTATGTTTGGTTGGTCATGAAGAATGGTATTTTGACAAAGGATGATCTGCTGAAAAGGGGATGGCATGGGTCTTAGGTCTTACCATCTACGAATTTTGTGTTCTATGGTGGAGATATCCGTTGACCATTTGTTTGGTATGTGTTGCTCTGTGCATTTGGTCTTATCAGCTAGACCTGACAATATGTTCATTTAGGCTATCGTCAGCTAGACCTGACAATATGTTCTGGTTGGCTGTACTGTAATATGCTAGTCCATATGGAAAACTGGTAATGCAGCACGTTTCCAGAATAAACGCTTGCAGGACCTTACCATTGATAGTCTGATACAACACATGTTTTTGGATTGGTCTTTGCTCATTGGTGCAGAAAGGAGAGGGATGATAAGGCCCTCCCCAAGGTGCTGAACATCATCAAGATAAGATATGGTTAGACTACTAAGTCAGGAAGTCCTTTTTTTTAAAAAAAAAATCCTATATCAAGAAGTTTGCAGTAGCTGCATTTCCCTTTGTCTGTAGACTGTAGCAGGTTTGATATCCTGATGTTGGTTGCGTCCTTTTTGAAAGCTGGAAATGATGTAGTAGGCTTTGCCTTTGTTGGGACCTGGTAATTTTCTGTTCTGTTCTGTTCTGTTTGCGGCAGTTAATAGTAGGCTTAGTTCTGCCCGTTTCATGTATGTTCTTTTCTCTTAAAAAATCTGTCATTGTATTTTAGATGGTGCTTTTTCATGTATGAAACTGCGGACTGTTGCCCTCAGGATCGAAAAAATGATATGAATTGTGAAGCTCTAGATATGAGTTTTTGGTATGTATTTCTTTGGGCTATCACTTCACTTCATTGCTTTGGAATCTGAAAGTGCAATGCCAAGGCCTAGGCCTGCGCTTTTTTCGTGTAATAATGCAAAATAAGTGCATTGTTGAGAGAGAGAGAGAGAGAGAGCAACATGGATGGTGATTGTTGCATCTAACATCTAATCAGAGCCTTCGAGGGCTTCTTTGTGCCGTGCAAGGCATGGGCGGTGGAGAAGAAGAAGGGCTCCTCATCGATGTTTCTATCACATAGTAGGAGGATAAAGGGAAGAAGAAATACTTCACTTGTGAGAGTTCCTACGCCGTCTTTCCCGGTTTACACGCTGGATTCACCGGACGGCTCTAGCTTTTTCATCGCCACCAGCAGTATCGTCAATGCCGTTGTGACCTAAGATGGCCCCTTCGATATGGTTGCTCGTTGTGGGGCTGTGCCCTACTACCATGGTGGCGGCAGCGTGGTGGCGTAGCCCGGCGTGGCAGCAGTGCAACCCGGCATGGTGGTGGCATAGCCCTGCGCGGGGGTGTCTCTACGCGGGGCGGCGGCACCTCGACCCGGCGAGCCTAGCGCAGTGGCGGTGCAGCCCTGTGCTGGGTGCCTCCATGCAAGGCGGTGGTGCCCATGGAGGTGCGGGCGGCAGCTTCACCCGTGCCATGGCTGCGTTGGCAGTAGCCGGTGGCGGGGCAACGACCCTAAGAAGGCGCTAGCGGCCATGAGGGCTGGGGGTGGAAACCTTAGCTCCCACCGGTTACCAAGAATAATGGGTCTAAAGGCCCGACTCGGTTGGAGATAAAGAGAAGCATATTTTATAAAAAGATCCTTGGCAAATCAGAAATTTACAACCCGGTCCAACCGAGTTATGAATAGGGGCTTGTTCTTAAAGAAAATCTTATGTTTAGTCCCTCAATGTCTTACCATATTACTTTTTGTGTATAGATAGTGTTATATTGTTGTTTTTATATACTTAAAACATATGGATATTGTATAATATCTCTGTTTATTTCGTTTAATTGCGATTATTACACTTGTAAATATTCACAATCGCAATTATATATGATGTTTGTTCAAAGTTGGGTGTTCGTTTTATGTTTTTAATTTTTCCTAGCATTTATTTAATATAATAGATGACGATTACCTTAAGTGCTAATTTGCACAAGTCATGGGTCTTATGGCATAAGCTACGACTGTAGCGTCCCCCGTATCTAAGGGTATGGAGTCTATATCTATGGTGAGAGTATCTTGCCCATTTTTATATGGTCTACGTCACTTTGTTATTTTCTGCATTATTTCTTTACTTTAAGTTGTTTGGCTTAAATAAATTGCAGAAAATTATGGCATATGCTACAAAATTAAGAAAATTATAATTTTTCTGATAGATGACAATTATTTTAAGTGCTAATTTGCACAAGACATGGGTCCTATGGCATAATCTGTGACTGTAGCGTCGCCCGTACCTAAGGATATGGAATCTATGTCAGTTCGTGGTGAGAGTATCTCGTCCATTGCTATAAGGTCTATATCACTTTGTTATTTTCACATTATTTTCTTATTTTAAATTGTTTGGCTTAAATAAATTGCAGAAATATATGACATATGCTAGAAGATTAATAAAAAATATAAACAAATTTTAAGAATTTTTAAGACCTTTTTAATTCACTACTTTGCAATATTTTCATGCTTTACATTTATATTGCTAAGTAAATTAATTATAAATTGCATGATAATTATGTAGATAGGACTGATATCTCCAAAAAGGAATTTCCTGAACTGGCCTTGGATGGCAGTAATTATTTAACTTGGGCTATGGATGTAAAAATAAACTTGGCATATAGGAATTTATCTGCATGCATCACAGATCCTGTAGAGGGTGCAGCTCCTATAGCCTATAATTATAAATTTGCTACTTTGCATTTCATTAGACATCATCTATGAGTATTTAATGAGTTAGGACCCACTAACTTTGCGGAAATCCTTAAAGGATAGATATGATTAACAAATGGCGGTCATGTTGCCTGAAGCTCAAAGCGATTGGTCTATGTTGCGGTTTCAGAACTTTAAGTCTGTCGCAGCATATAATTCTTCTATACATAAGATCAATTCAAAACTGAGATTTTGTGACAAGGCTGTCACAGATGTCGAAATGATAGAAAAAACATTCTGCACTTTCCATCCTTCTATGAGAATACTGTAACAACATTATCGTAATAAAAAATTCTTTAAGTATTCTTAGTTAATTTATACTCTGCTTCAAGCAGAGACATATAATGAGCTTCTAATAAAAAATTATCATACACGCCCTACAGGGGCAATGGCTGTGCCTAAAGCACATGCTAACACTCAGGGTATTAGTAGTAGCCGTTCTCATAAGAAGGAACATAATAAAAATAAAAATAAGGGAGAGTGGCAATCTAATAAAATGCAAAAGGGCAAAAGAAAATTCTATGGCAAAAAATTCAAAAATAATTCTCCTAAAGCAAAAACTGAACTTTGCCATAGATGTGTTTGTAAGGAACATTGGATAAATGAATGCCACACATCCAAGCATTTAGTGGGGCTATATTTCAAGTCAATTGGCAAGAAAAAGCAGAATCAATGGGGAAAAGTTGAAGTTTACTTCACTAAAAATCCAGAAGAGAATCTGGACAAAGTACAGAAGGATACTGTCAAGAATATTGATAACCATGAGGTGGTTCAGCACAAGAAAGGTGACTTAAAAAACACAGATGAAATGATTGTGGAATATACTTGTCAAGATCTGTATAGAGACACTGTTTAGTCTCCCAGCTATCCCTTTATTTATGTAATCAGCTTATAATATTCTACATAAAATGTTGTATAAATTAGTTGAATTGTTTTATGTAAATATATGCCTTATGTTGCTCAAAAAGAGTATGTACATGTTGTAAAATTCTCAGACATATAATATATGTGTTATATATTTATTCTATATTGGAGTTAATTTGTTTTATTCTCTTTATTATAGAACTTCGTGACAATTCGATGGAGAAAGAATTATGTCTTGTTGACAGCTGCACCACTAATTCAATATTAAGGGAAACAAAATATTTCTAAACTCTAACTAAAAGAAAAGGAAATATAATGACCATTACTGGTTGCGATGGTCAAATTGTCGGTTCTGGTAGAGCCATCATAATTCTCCCTATGGGTACAAATATAATAATTGAGGATGTCTTGTTGTATCCTGAATCAAACTGCATCTTGTTAAGTTTTAAAGATATTCGTATCAACGGTTTCCATGTGAAAACTTGTAAAGAGGATAATGATGAATATTTGCTCTTAACCAAAAATACTATATGCAAAAAACAAGTGGTTGAAAAACTTTCTTTTTTCATCTGGATTGTACTACACATACATTAAACCCGAACCACATGTTGCGTTTAAAACAATTTTTAATAATCTTGATCATTTCAAGATTTGGCATGACCGTCTTGGTCATCCTGGTTTGGGAATGATGTATAAAATTATTAAAAATTCTGTTGGCCACAACATTAAAAATTTAGATTTTTCAAAACATGATGAATTCATGTGCACTGCTTGTGCTAAAGGGAAATTGATTTTGAGGCCATCACACCCAAAAATAAAAAATGAATCGTTGAATTTTCTAGAAAGAAATCAAGGTGACATTTGTGGGCTTATTCAGCCTTTTTTTTAGGGCCGTTTAGGTATTTTATGCTACTAATTAAACCTAATCATGGTAGCCCGCCCTGACGGTCCGGCCCGGGTCTAGCCCGATTTTTTTGGGCGGGGCCGGGCTTGCGCACCGGGCTGGGCTCGGGCCCTAGTTGCCAGCTCGAAGTAAGGTTCGGGCCAGGCTTTCGGGCTTTTGACCGGGCGGGGCTCGGGCTTTGTGCAAGTTCCAAATAATAGGAGTAAAAGGCTTCAGGCCGGGTTTTGGGTTTCGGGCTTCTGACTAGGCCGAGCTCGGGCTTGTCTTGGTGAGAAAAAAATCGGGCTGGGATGGGCTCGGGCTTGCATCTAGGTGAATGGGCTTTTTCAAGCCCGTATGAGCAGGTGTAGTACTGATAGATGCATCTACAAAATAGTCCCATATATGTTTGTTATCGACAAGAAACCTTGCTTTTGCAAGATTAATTACCTAGTTAATTAAATTAAGAGCCAATCATCCTGAAAAAAGGATAAAGTCCATTAGATTGGATAATGCCGCTGAATTTTTATCCAGGGCATTTAATGATTATTGTATGGTTTTGAGCATAAATGTAGAGCATTCTATGCCATATATATATATACACAAAATGGCTTAGTAGAATCATTAATAAAGAGAATAAAGCTTATCGCTCGACTTCTTTTTACAAAATTGTCAATTACCAACATGTTGTTGGGGACATGCGGTTTTACATGCCGTAGCATTAATCCAAATCAGACCAACTGCATACCATATGATCTCCCCGTTGCACTTAGTACGTGGAAATGAGGCATGTATTTTTCATCTGCGAAAATTCGGTTGTGCTGTGTACATACCGATTCCACCACCGCAGCATACACAAATAGGTCCTCATAGAAAATTGGGGATCTATATAGGATATAATTCTCCATCAATTATAAATACCTTGAGCTTTTAACAGGGGATTTGTTTATAGCTAGGTATGCTGATCGTATTTTTAATGAAGACAATTTTCCGGTATTAGGGGGAGATAAGTGTCATAATAAATACCGAGAAATAGATTGAAATGCCACTGGCATTTAGTCCTTAGATCCACATACAAAAGAATCTGAATAAGAGGTTCAAAGAATTATAAATTTACAACAAATTGCAAATAATCTGCTAAATGCATTTACTGATTATAAGGGTGTTACAAAATCATATATACCCGCTGTTAATTCACCGAAAAGAGTAGAGGTACCTCAAAAAACTACTCTTGCCTCTGATGAGAATAAGAGGGAGAGAACTCCAGTTGCACGGGACTTAGTTTCGTGGAGACGTCAGTTGAAACAACAAAGGACCGATAAAGGTAAATTACCTCAATCAGTAAATAAAATTCAACATGAGGTTGAAATCCATCAAAGGAATGACAACTCCAACATAAATGTGTGCACAAATCTAAATGTTGAAACATCGGAACCCTTTGACTTTATCTTATTGGGAAATCATGACGGTCACAAGGTATAAGTGAGGAGATATCCACAAATTATATTAATACAAGAGAATTGTATAAAAGAAAGATTACAATTATCGACATTTATTTTGCTTTAAAAATTGCTTAATCCCTTCAACTGGATCTAGAACCAAAGTCCATGGCAGAGTGCATGAAACGCTCAGATTGGGTCAAATGGAAGGAAGTAATTGAAGCATAATTAAGCTCGCTTAATAAAAAAGAGGTATTTGGTCTAGTAGTGACAACTCCTCCTAAAATATTTTCTGTGGTGAATAAATGAGTTTTCATTTGAAAGAAGAATGAAAATATTCAGGTGGTGCGATACAAAGCGAGGCTTGTAGCACAAGGGTTTACGCAGAGGCTCGGCATCGAGTATGATGAAATATACTCACCGGTAATGAGTGGAGTAACGTTCCGATATTTAATCCCATTGGTAGTTAATATTAATTTAACTATGCAGTTAATGGATGTTGTGACCGTATATTTATATGGGTCACTTGATTAGAATATTTATATGAAAGTCCCGGATAAAATAGCACTTTCGAATCCTAAAGAAAATCGTAACATGTATAGCGTCAAATTGAAGAAGTCGCTATATGGATTAAAACAGTAGGAAAGGATGTGGTACAACCGACTAAGTGAGTTCCTTTTAAAAAGGGTTACTTAAACAACGATGATTGTCCTTGTGTGTTCATAAAGAAATCTGAGAGTGGATTTTGCATAATATCTGTTTATGTTGATGATTTAAATATCATAGGATTTTGCATAATATCTATTTATGTTGATGATTTAAATATCATAGAAATCACAAAGGATATAAAAGAAGCAAGCAATCATCTTGTGACGGAATTTGAGATGGAAGATTTGGGTAAAACTAAATTTTGCTTAGGCTTACAACTTGAGCATCTCCCTGAAGGGATATTAGTGCACCGGTCAGCATATACTCAAAAGATTTTGAGGAAATTTAATATGGCTATGTTATATCTACCAATTAAAAGGCATTGGGCTGGCATTAGAAATATGTTTAGATATCTCAAAGGTGCACAAGATCTTGGTATGTTCTGTAAGAAAAATCAAGACATGACTATAGTAGGTTATACTGATGCTGGTTATTTGTCTGATCCCCACAATGTCAGATCTCAGACTGGATTTGTATTTTTATATGGTGGCACAGCCTTTTCATGGAAATCTAGTAAACAAACTTTAGTGGTCACTTCCACCAATCATTCTAAAATAATTACAATATATGAGACATCACGTGAGTGTGTATAGCTTCGTAGAATGATTAACTACATATAAAAGTCATGTGGTATTAACTCAATTGAATCCCCTGCCATTATCTATGAAGATAATGCAGCTTGTATTGTTCAAATGCAAACAGGTTATATTAAGAGTAATATTACTAAACATATTGCTCCTAAGTTATTTTATCCTCATGAACTCCAGAAGAGTGGAGAGATAGAAATTTTGCAAACAAAGTCTTGTGATAATTTAGTGGATTTATTTACTAAATCCCTACCAAAGACTAAGTTCCAGAAGTGTGTAACTGGTATTGGTATGAGAAGACTTTATAAGGTGCAAAGTTTAGGGGAAGTGAACCACCGAACTATAACTTGTCCATATGATCTTAAAGATCATATACATTGCACTCCTTTACAAGTATATGCACTCTTTTCTCCATCCATTTTTTTCACTGGGTTTTTGGAGGAGTTTTTAAAGAGGCATATTGGTAATTTTTCATAGAGAAATATATATAACTAAAATAATATATAATCTTATTTTCTTCATTCGTTTTTTATAAGGTTTTTGGAGGAAGTTTTTTAAAAATGTATTTTACAGTCATTTGCTCAAGGGGGAGTGTTATGGATCAATAGTCATATGATCAAATGACCATAATATAGCGGTTCATTAAGAAGTTAATCTCATCATTAACTACCCCATGAACAGGCATCTCTTCATGAGGAGACACACCCCCTCCCCCATGAACAAGCATCTCTTCATGAGAGGACACTCCCTCTTGTACACACCTTTTTATTGTATATATACACATATTAAGTGCAATAAAGTGATTACATTGTCTCAAATCTCTCTCACTTCCTACTATGCTAATAGTGCCTTAACAATATTCAACAAGTTTGTTTTAAAGGAGAATCCATGATATACTCCAAAGTTAATAAACTATTGACAAAATGCCTTTAAACACATTGATCTCTATAAAATGTCCTACAGTTGAAAGGCTACTTTACTTTGCCCTTTTTGAAGTTTATGGCCAAATTGTGCCATGCAGCCATTGTGAATTGTCACTTTTACTCCAGCCATCCCACTGCGCTTCCTACTGGCAGAATTTGCAAACTGGCAATCCCATCTGTCAACTATTGAGGTGGCAAGATTCAGCACAACGCATCCATTGATGTGTTCATGCTCTTTGATGTGTGCTAACAAGACCTGGGAATTGTATTATGAGCTATTGAGACGGCAAGATTGAGTTGAATTATTATTTTCAGTTGAGCTGTTGATAGATGCAACGTTGAAAAACCAATTAGAACAAGTGTTGAATTAATTTTTTAAGCTGCTTAGATACAATTCTTCTTTGTTGTTGACATATGCAATGTTGAATTAGAGCAAGCGTTCATTTTTTTATATAGAAATGTCGGTATAAATTCTTCCAGTGGGAAGCGTAGTGGGATGCCATGGGTAAAATAGATAATTTACAATGATTGCACGGCACAATTTAGCTAAAAACTTGAAAAGGACCAAGTATCCATTGTCCTTTTAACTTTGGGGCATTTTATACATGCTATTGTGTTTAAGGGCATTTTGACAACGGCCTCTTACCTTTGAGATATATCATCAATTTTCTCTTACGCCATTGCAACTTGCAAAAGTCAAATCTGTTTGGTTGGTGTTACTGTTAAGTTGTATTTCTTCGAAACATATCATTTTCGCTCAATATGCCATTCTTCCTTATTCCTCTCTTTTCTCCACTGCCGCTATGGATGGAGCTCAAACTCGCTCCTTCTGCCATGTCTAGAGGTCAACCTTCCTCTTTCTATGTCTATAGATTGAACCACTGTGGGACCTCGAGTTCCCTAGCCTCCTTAGCAGCTCGTAGTCATCCAACCTGTCCCGTCCCCTCTGATATCATTGTCATGACACCACTTACCCATCTTGCGTGTTGCTTGTAGTGTCGCCGCTTATAGTGACACCAGAACTCTCGCTCCCTCCTCCCATGACTGGAGCTTGGAGCAACATTGGAGCTCGACTACTGAAGCAATATCTCTCATGCCAGAGCTTGAAACAACATCAAAGCTTGAGCTCCTAGAGTGGCATTGGAGCTCTAGATCTGGCCGGTAGGAGGAGGTGGCGGTGAGAGGAGATGATTGGTGGGAGAAGGTGGCAGCGGGAGGACGTTGCTAGAGCTTCGCTGGAGTTGGACTTGGGAGGAGGAAGAAGGAAGGTGCATTGGAGGTTGAAGATGGGCTAGGGGCAGTCTTGTTCGAAATTGTTTGCAATAACATGTTTGGAAAAAATGCAATTTAGCGATGGCACCAGGCAGGTTTCCAACTTTTTGATAGCATTGATTGAATTGGCTATCTTTGCAGCAACATCTATATAATTAACCAAAAAAACTTTTAAAAAAGGCATGAAACCAAAGTGCAACGTTTAGATAAAAACGGCAAGAAGCCATAAGCCGAACCAACCTATTTTTAGAAAACTTTAGATCATTCAAAGGTAATGTAGACTACCTATTCTTTTATGTACATAGTAGCATTGGCAGATCTGCATCATCTCCTTTGCTCCCAAAGACAAACTTTGTCTTTGTGTCATCTCGCTCACCAATCTCATAATCAACGGTGGATGTCTTTGTATCTAAAGTCCAACCTCTACCAGACTACCTAATGAGTTGGTGTGTGTTAGAGATTGGATAAATACCCTGACGGCGGGGCCCTATGCGTGGCTCGTTCCTGGAGTGCATGCTCGCGAAGGGCAAAGTGAGTATGACATGCTTGGTTCAAAGGCTCGCGTCAATACCCCAGCTTTGATGCTCGAGAATGGGCTTCTTCCTCATGGGCCGCTACATAAGTCATCCTGGGCCTTGAGCAATACTTTAAGACATCGGCCCAGCATCCCTAACCGTCTTTAAAGTCCTTCTATATCTAGAACACGAAGACTTCTGGATAAGGACGTTTCTTGAGCGGCAAGTTAGTTATTTTTGGGTAGGTCGGGTAGGATTCTGCCTTATCTATATAGTTTTCTAGGTCGTTTAGAGCCTAGATAGCGTATACTCTGTATTATAAATACCCCTTCCGAGGGGAGAGGGAGGACATGATCCACATCAACATTCATAGCCGCAATGATACAAACACACATGTGCGATTGAAGTAGGGTTATTATCTTTTTTTGAGAGGCCCGAGTCAGGATAAATATCTGTGTTTGATCTACTTTTTATCTCGGTGAATCTATGCATCTACGACGAAAGTCCTTAGACAAAAAGAAATTGTTTGGTCCCTCAATCAACAAGTAAACTCAGCGGGAAATCTATCCCCCAATCATTGACAATATGTATTCGGAAGAAGAATAATTCATAATTTACTACTCCAAAGATTGGCATTCAAAGATTTGTCACTCACCATGTCAATGACATGTGGGTCATACGGTTATATGTTGTTGACTCATAAGTGAAAAATTCTTAATTGCTGATCTTTGAGAGTGACAAATCCTTAAATGTGCGGTGAGCACTACTAGAGAAATGACCTTCCATATCGGTACATCAGTCCCGATTGGCCACAAACCGGGACTGATGTAGCAATAGTCCCGGTTCGTGGCTACAGGGCTAAAAGCACGATTAGTACCGGTTCGTGGCTCACATTAGTCCCGGTTCGTAACACGAACCGGTACTAAAGGTGGCTTTGGCAAACGTGTACATGCTAGCTGGCACAGACACAAATTAGTCCCGGTTCATGTTACGAACCGGTACTAAAGGCTCATTCCAACATACTTCAAAAGGAATGCATATCCTAGTCTATTAAATACGCGTGGGTGGATGGGTTGGTTAGAAGAGTGAGTGGGGAGTCACGTGGTGGCATGAGGTCCTAGGTTCGAGTCTTGGGTTCGTCTTATTTTTTTAGGTATTTTCTACACTTTAGTACCGGTTAAGGGAACCGGGACTAAAGGTATGTGACATTTAGTTCCGGATGGCCTGTCCCGGTTCGGGAACCGGGACTAAAGCCCGTTCCCAACCGGGACTAAATGCTGTTTTTCTAGTAGTGGAGGAAACTAAACCATCGGCGATATTTGCAACAGGATGAAGATCAAAATTGTCTTGGCAAAATTGAAAGGCAAGATAAAAAAAGGACAAATGAATATAGGCAGATCTATGCACAGCAAATAATCATTTGGTAGGACGCTACACATATAATGTCATCAACAGGTTGGAAAAGCAGAAACAATGCAACTACTCAACTCAAAACTGATAGCCGTGCATCGCAGCTAGCTGTAGCCTTATATCAAGAGGTCTCAAATGGTTCTTTGAGCTGTAAGGAGAACGAAATAATACACCAATTCAACTTGCTTCTGTACGGGACAGATATGCCTGCATCTTGTGAATTGACTTAAAGGCAGAAAGCCCCATTGCTTTCGGGGTTGGGATGAACTAACGAACGTTCAGCTGAAGCCTCCTGCATAATAAGACACATAGCAATGACATAAGACAATCCCCATGGCAGTGGAAGTCTAGCAGTCTACCGATGTAAAGAGGCCAGAAACTCTGCATGAAACGATGCAACTGGTCTCCATGGAGCAAGTAGAGTAGGTACCAACCAAAATGCACCTGGCAGCACGTACCAACAAGCATCTTGTACGGCCACCTGCTCTAACATCGAACTGACCTAATCCACAGGCACTTCATGCAGCCCACCATATATATATGCAAGAAACATGGATTGTTTTCTCCAAACCAGCAAAACCAATTGAGTTTCATCAGCTCCAGTGCCGTCGAATTAATCTCGCAATGAAGGGGTCGGCTGAGCATGGCGAGACCTCGAAGGCTCCCCTGAGCAGCGGGGTCAGTAAAGGATTGTCCATCCTTGACCTCATACTTCGCTTCATTGCGATCATCGGCACCCTTGCAAGTGCCATCGCCATGGGCACGACCAACCAGACACTGCCTTTCTTCACGCAGTTCATCCGATTCAAGGCGCAGTACAGTGATCTTCCGACCCTCACGTACATACACAAGCCTCTTCAGCACTTCAAACTACTACTTTCGGATAATATATGGGCATCTCATGCTCCCAACTGTTTCAATTTTTCGACAACAGGTTCTTCGTGGTGGCAAATTCTATTGTCTGCGCCTATCTCATCCTTTCGCTCCCGTTGTCAATTGTGCACATCATCAGGAGCAGAGCTAGATACAGCAGGCTGATCTTGATCTTCTTCGACGCGGTAAGACTGCCCCTTCTCTACGTTTAGAGCATACCAGTGTTGAACACTATTATCTCATCCTCCATGAAAGTATGCATGGTTACTTTACATATTGTATTTTGTATATTAAAGAAAAATAAGCATCAACAAGTATATCAGCTAGTTAACTTGGTTTAATTTCCTTGTGATTCTTGTGTAGGCAATGCTAGCTCTGGTGACCGCAGGGGCATCTGCAGCAGCAGCTATTGTGTACTTAGCACACAAGGGTAATGTCAGGGCAAACTGGCTTGCTATTTGCCAGCAGTTCGACTCTTTCTGCGAGCGTATCTCTGGCTCCTTGATTGGCTCGTTTGCAGCCATGGTTGTGCTGATACTGCTCATATTACTCTCTGCTATTGCATTGGCAAGGCGCTAGACTAAAATGTGCACCGTTTGCTCCAGGCAGTATGAAGTGTGATATCATTACCACGGTGTCGTTCTTGCACAGCTGGCTTGATTAATGTAATAATCTGTGCGCCTATTTGCCTCTTGCTACCATCCTCTACTATATCGTGTATCATCTTGATTGTGTACTCCATATACAGCTGTTATGGAAAATGAAAAAAGATGCACTATGGATTGAGCTATTTTATTTTTTAGAAGGTCTGTCAGTAAATTGTTGTCTAAGTTGATAAAAAATGATATGTCATTACCTGGTAACTCCATACCTGTTAGTTGCACGGATGCCGCTAATTCCAAGTGAAACCACCTTTCAGCACTTCCGAATATGATTGATCTTGTTTGATTTGGGGATTTTTGGGGAAGGTTTAGAAGGAGAGAGGAGATGGATAGTGTCGGCGACTGGGAGGCAAACCTCCGCAGGCCGATACGCAAGGAAGGGGTGTGCGAGACCCGAGAGTGGCCCGCCTCGAATCGGCCCCGGTTGCTTGGCGGGCCGCCGAGGAAGGATGCGTGGCGTCGGGGACGCTGACACGGGTGTTTTTATCCTGGTTCGGGCCTCCACTGCCGGATAACAGCTCTACATCCAGTCTTCGTTTAATATCGAGTTTAAATGAGTACAGGAGAGGTGGGGCCGAGCTTTGGAAAGCCCGGGCTCGAGTACAATAAGTGCTCAAGGCACTATGTGAGCTCCTATTGTGACTAGACACGAGGAACTGCCACCTAGAACTAGAGATCCTATACGAGTGTGAGTGCTCCTATTCTTGGCTGAGTGTTGTTTACTCCGCGCGTCCGCCTTGAGTGTGTGTGTGTTACTTCTGGATGCTCTTGGTTGTGGCCTGTGCGCCCCCTTTTATAGGCGGCTCCCGGCCACTGTAGTCTGACTTCAGTCCGTTGTGAAGCACCATATTATCTTCTGGTTACTAGTTGTATTCTCCTGTCCCATCGTGCTGCGGCGTGGCGGACCCACAAGGTGTACCGGACATTCGGACGTGTTTTCTTAACTTGCTAGGATCAGTGTTCGGACCGCCACATGACAATACGTGTATTTCTCCTTGGGGGTGAGCGGCAAGCTGACCGCTGACACGACTGGCCACCAACCCGTCAACGGCTTGTGGCAAGCGCGCATCGGTACTACGGTCCCATTTAACTCGCGGTGACATGTGGGACCCGTGGCATGCCGCGCATGGCGCGGTGCAGTCCACTTGGGGTCTAAGCCCCGGGCCTTGGAAGCTCGGAAGGCGAGAGACCTAGGCTTCAGAGCGGGGAAGCTCGGGCGCGAGCTTACGAAGCTCGCGTGGGCTCCCTGCAGGGCCAAAGGCAGGTAAATGGGCCGTGTTCCCACGGGCCGCGTACTTTTCTCAACAACAAATTTCCCGAGCCTCGAGCGGACCGAGGTTTTTGGTAATCGCCTTCGGCGAACGTCGCGCCCATAACTGGGCTCGGCGGGAATTCCAATCGAAGCGTTATTATGCGCCGTTTTTTTCTTCGGTTTCCACGCCTTTGGCGGACAGGCGGCGGTTCGTCTTCCCGTGCCGGTTATAACATGTGGTTTGTTTTCTCACGTTGCTTTCTTTACGCCTTCCCGTTCTCTCCGTACTCTTGCCTTCTCGCCCTTCAATCTCCTTGCTTTTCACCGTTCTTGCTCCTCGACCTTCTTCCCCTAATGGCGCCCTTCACCCGGAGTCTTACCTCCGAGGAGGCCCTGAAGGAGATGACCGCGGCCGGCTTCATCGATGTCGGCGGCTGGAGGGCGGCCGGTGAGGAGGTGATCCTAGCGCCCGAGGACGACGAGGTCGTCTCCTTCAAGCTCTTCGCCGTCCACGGATTCCGGGTCCCATAGTCCAACTTCCTCTCCGCCATCTTGGCCCAATGCGGGATCGAGTTGGTGAACCTCAATCCCAACTCGATCCTGTCTATGGCGATCTTCACGCACCTTTGCGAAGCGTTCATCCGCGTGGAGCCGACGGTGAGTCTCTTCCTTAACTTTTACGAGCTCACCACGACCGGCGGGAGCGACGCGGCGGGGTGCGCCTACTTCAAGCTGCGCCGCAACATGAAGCCCGCGTACCCGGCGTTCAAGGCTAAGGAGCACGTCGGTGGGTGGGCATCGCGATAATACTATGCCAAAAAGCTCGGCGAGTGCAGGCTTTGGATTGCGAACAAGAACCCCGGGAAGCTGACGCTGCAGCGCCCCGTACTGGAGACGGCGGAGGCAGTCTCCGCGGCCAATATCCAGAAGCTGGCCGCACAAGGGCTGAACGGCTACGACGTCGTAGCCGATTTTGTCAAGAACTGGGTGAACCCGCTGCGAAAGTGGGTTCACCCCTTCTTCAACATTCACAGGTGGGACGATCTCATCCGCGACGGCAACTCCCGTAAGTCTTTTCTCGACCTTCGGCCTTTTGCCCGAGCTTTTCTTCTGGCGTGTTCTAACATTCTCCCCTTTCTCTGCAACCTTGCCTGGGGCCGAGGTAGCCCGGGTCGTAGGTCTGCTGTTGCCCACGAACCACAACGAGCCATCGGGCTCGGGGATTCGGAATGTCCTGAAAGAGGGCAACGAGGTTCGTACCTCTGCAGGCCTCTGCGCCCTTGGGCGGGTTTTTCCCCGGGCACGCGCTAACTCTTCTCTGGTTTGCTAGCAGGAGGAGGGGGACGAGGAGGCCGGGCCCGATACCATGGCGCTGGTGCCGGTCTCAGGGGTCGCCCGGGCGAAGCTCGGCGAAGCGGCGGCGCGCATGAGCCCGCGACTGGGCGCGCTGCGCGCGCCACCGCATTGCAAAAGTGGACCAGGGTCTCTCGGTGGGATAAAGTTGTCAGCACGGGACGGCCGCCTCGGCCATCGTACGTGGCTGGGAGGTCGGCACCTTGGGCACCCACTTCCATCCCTGACCCGGTTCGGGCTAAGGGCTCCCGGGACCTGGATTCTGCCGGAGCGTGGGACACTCAGCCGGCGCTGAAGAAGCGTCGGCTGATGCTGGACAGGAATCCTGTGGACGCTGGGTCAGTGGAGACCGACCTCGACCTCGCCCATAAGTTGCCGCACTTCTAGTCTTCCTTCCCTTCTTCTGACATTGCGTTTCACGGGTTGATCGCGGGATTTTTGTTGTTTGCTGTTGCCAATCGCCATGTCCATGGGGGCGGAGAGGATTCTCCCGGTGCGGCCGGAGGAGGTACCCCGGGAGAACGAGCTCGACTCGAACCACAAAAGGCATTGGGGTTCGGGGGCTAACTTCCTCCCCCCGGCAGTGCGTAGCGACGTGCGCTGCCAGGCCGTCACCGTCGAGGTGGAGGCCGATTTTGGGACGACGATCTTGGCGCCACTTCGAGTCGAAGGGCGAAGTAAGTTCAGGTGGCGTCCTATCTACCTCAACGGCCTGGCAGAATTCTTCCCGCAGCACGGCCGGCCTGTCCCGCCGCTGGATTCGAGCGACGTGAACTAACCAGTCCAGGTCATCACGGCGGTCAACATAGTCCCGGTGCGTCTGCCGAACGTGGCCCCGTTGCTCGCTGCGGAATGGATCTTGACGACGCCGGCGTGGGTTGAGGAGAAGCTCGTGCTTATTGGTGGCCACCGGGAGGAATCCATCCGGCTCCGACCTCTTCCCAGCCAATCCCTCACTGAGTGGGCGATGAGCGCCAAGGTGATCAAGCCAAAGGCGGACTTCGGGGTGCAAGTAGACCTTGCACCCAAGCCACGCCTCCTGGCCATCGAGGCGGCCGAGTCCACGGAGGAGGTGGCCGACCCTGCGAGGGAGGTAACCCCGGCCTTGACCGGCGGGGCCGAGGCCGAGCCCTCGGAAGAGTTCGATGAGGGGGCGAGCAGTCCGGGAGGCGGCTCGGGCGACTTGGTTGTAGCGTCGCCCGTGCCCAGGCGTGCTGCCCGGACTTTGCTTGAGGCCGACCTTGCCGCGATCATCAAGTGGGTAAGTGCCTCCTAACTTGTCTTTTGAATTCTGTTTTGGCTATGCTTGGTTTTTTTCTTTCTCCTTGAGCCCGTTTTCCTGGCGTAGGCCTACCGCGAGGTCGTTGGTCGCGCATACGTGTCCAGGGCCAAGCAGGAGGCTGAGCAGGAGGCCACGATGGAGGATGGCGTGCTTTGGCGGTGACGGGCTGAAGCCACGCGCGTCGAGCTGGAGGAGGCGCGCTTGGCCACGGTCCAGACCTTGGCCGTGGAAGCTCGCGCAGCGGCGGCGAAAGCGGCCCTTGCCGCAACGCGGGATGACGCCGGGGAGGTATCCCGGCGGGTGCAGGAGGCGCTTAAGGCCGAGCGCGATCGCTCCGTCAAGCTCGAAGAGCACCTTCGGTCTACGGAGGTGTGCTGCGCGGCCGAAGTCGCTCGGGCCGCGGAGGAGCGCGATCTTCTTTCTACGAAGCTATCTCGAGTGAAGTTGGCGGCGGCTGAGACGGAGGGTCGCCTGAAGACCCACGAGGACTCTGTCCAGGAGCTGGAAGCGGCCAATGAGGCGTTGCGGACTGAAGCACGGGCCACTGGAGATGATTGAAGGGCCCTTCTCGCGCTTCAGGACCGATATGATGAAGCCGCGGCCGAACTTCGCAAGTTCAGGCGCCGGACCGGGCCGTAGGCCTTTGTAATTTTTCCTTTCCTTTCTGTACCGTCCTTGTGACTCTGCTTGTTTGAAAGTAATATATCATTTCTGTTTGTCTCCCCCTTTTTCGATTTTCCTGCATGCAAAGGGAAAACACAAATTGCAAGTAGTCGTATAGACAAGAAGGATTTAAAGATCGAGGTATATGCCTATCGATCCTAGCCCCCGAGCCACGGCTGAGCCTCTGAGTGGCCAAAGGGTCGGTCGTGATTTAGAGAAGATTAATTTTTTGAAAAAATCGACCCTAGCCCCCGAGCCACGGCCGAGCCTCTGGATAGCCAGAGGGTCGGTCGTGGTTTAGAGAAGATCAATTTTTTGGAAAAAAATCGACCTTAGCCCCCGAGCCACGGCCGAGGCTTTGGGTGGCCAGAGGGTCGGTCGTAGTTTAGAGAAGATCAATTTTTTTTTTGAAAAAATCGACCCTAACCCCCGAGCCACGGCCGAGCCTTCAGAGGGTCGGTCGTGATTTAGAGAAGATCAATTTTTTTTAAAAAATTGACCCTAGCCCCCAAGCCACGACAGAGCCTCTGGATAGCTAGAGGGTCGGTCGTGGTTTAGAGAAGATCAATTTTTTTAAAAAAATCGACCCTAGCCCACGAACCATGGCCGACTCTCTAGAGGGTCGGTCGTGGTTTAGAGAAGATCAATTTTTTGAAACAATCGACCCTAACCCTCGAGCCACGGTCGAGCCTCTGGATAGCCAGAGGGTCGGTCGTGGTTTAAAAAATGCGACCTTAGAACGAAGCTCGTGGCCCCTGCTCTGTTCTTTTGTAAGACGCAGAGTTTTGGGACTCTTGAGTTATCCCGGGCTTCAACAGTTTTGTGCGGGCTTATGGCATAGGGCTGGAAAGCATTTGCCTACGCGGGGTCTTGCGTGGTGCGATGGATATCGGTTTACCCGTGTGCAAGAGAATCCCGGGGGTGTAGCTTTTGCATAGCCGTTAACCTGCTGATGTGTGCTGAGATAGCCTGAGCTTTCTCCCTGGCTCGATCGTAAGTCAGGTTCCTAGGGGTTGTTCCTAGGGGTTGTTGGGGGTTGCTGGGGGTTTGTTAGGAAAAGATAAGACAGGAAAGGGTAAAAAAGGAAACTTACGACCTTAGCTCAAGCGTAGAACTTCCGGAGTTGAGCGACGTTCCAGGAGCTATTGAGAACTTTCTCGTCCGGCATAGCCAGTCTCACAACCCCCAGGCGTGTAGCTGATACGACCGTGTACAGACCTTCCCACCTCGGGGTGAGCTTGTTGGCGTGAGCCAGGTTCTGAACTCGTCTTAGAACCAGGTCGCCAACTTGCAAAGTCCGGGTCTTTACCGTTTTTGCCGTATGTCGTCGTAGGGATTGCTGGTATGCTGCCACTCGCAGTAGTGCTTGCTCACGGCAGGACTCAGATAGGTCGAGATCCAATAGTCGTTCCTAGTCGTTGTCGATCTGACCTGCAAAATCAACACGAATTAAACCAAGTCTTAACTCGATGTGTAGGACCGCCTCTGAGCCGTATACGAGCCGGAAGAGGGTCTCTCCAGTAGCTCGATTAGAGGTTGTCCGAGCTGCCCATAGCACCGAGGGTAGTTCCTCTACCCAGTTCTGGCGCTGTTCGGCGAGGGCGTCATAGACTCGTCGCATGACGCCCTGCATGATCTGCCCATTCGCACGTTTGGCCGCGCCGTTGCTCTGTGGATGAGCCACCGAGGCTAGGGCGACCTTCATGCCGAGCTCTTTGCAGTAATCCTGGAATAGCTCACTTGTGAACTGTGTCCCATTATCAGCGATCAGCTTACCCGGGACGTCGAACCTTGCCACAATGTTTTTCCTGAAGAATCTTTTGGCCGTTAAGGCTGATATGCTCGACACTGGTTCGGTCTCGATCCACTTAGTGAAAGTGTCGATGGCGACAAACAGGTGCGTGCACCCCTTTAGGCCTCTGGGGAAAGGACCGAGTATATCCATTCTCCACGTTGAGAATAGCCAGGTTAGCGAGATAGTCTGTAGCTGGTACGTTGGTTGGTGGGACATCCAGGCATGGTATTGGCAGGCCGGGCAACGTTTCACTAGTTTCCTTGCGTCGGTTAATGCAGTGGGCCAGTAATATCCCATGCAGAAGGCCTTGCCCATTAGGGTTCTGAAAGAGGCGTGCGTCCCGCAGATCCCGTCGTGGATGTCTTGTAGGAGAATTTGTCTTCCTCCTGGGTCACGCACTTATAAAGTATGCCGTTAGAACCTCTTCAGTACAGCAAGCCCCTGAGTAATCGGTAAGGTCGGGCTTGCCTTTGATGCCGGGATTTCTCAGCTGTGTCCTGTGGCAGTGTTCTATGCGCCAAGAACTGGACGAATGGCGTCATCCAGATGTTGCGCTGCTTTAGGAACGAAACGGTACCGGTCGTTTTGGGCGAGGCAAACGTTTTCTCGGGGGCCTCTTCTCTATAGGGAATAGAGGGCTTTAGTAGGTGCTACACGAGCACCCCCGCCGGGGCGGCTTCTTGTGAGGAGCCGAGCTTCACGAGCTTATTGGCCAGGCTACTAGCCAGTCTGGGAACGTAGCACACTTCGAAATTCGTGAAGTGTTTCTCCAGCTTTCTCACTTCTGACAGGTATCGCGCCATTGAGTCATTGCTACGGGCGGACTCATTTCAAGTGAGTGCATAGTGGATAACGTATACTGGATGACAACTTGTTTCATTGTGTGCATCAGGGCGGTAGAGGTGTACTCACCCGAGCGTGTCCAACGTCAGTTCGGCTACGAGCAGTTCTTCCCCTTGCCTCCACCGCGCAATGCAGGTTGTTCACACCTGTAAACATTTTGATATGGAAGTCATACTAACTCGGGTGTCGTTTTGATTGCAGGAGGAGTGCGGCTGGGCGCAACTATAACTGGAGCGTGGTGAACGCAACGCGCATCAACAAATGGCTGGACTCCGCTACCACAAAAGTCTGGTATCCTCAGGGTCTCTACAAGGGCGCCACGTGCTACACATACCTCAATTGGTATTACCTGCGCACCCATGCTGTGCTTCTTAACCGCTGCCGCTCGCCACCTCCTGAGAGTTACCCCGAAAACTTTACGGAACGTGTTCATGCACTGGTAAGTTTAGATGTTATCGCTCGCTCATTCCCACTAGGAAAATTCATGTCAACTGTACGTGTCTTTCTTTATTGCAGACTCATGAGGCCTGCTACTTGTAAGACCAGGCCGAGGAGATACAGGCTACCGCAGGACCGGCAGGACAAGGCGCCACTAATCCATTCAATCGATTGCTCCAGAGAATAGGTGCAAGAATACGGGAAGCCATCAGAGGTGTAGCCAGCCATCGACGCAACACAGAAGAGCAATACGATGAGTCCCCCACCGCACCTATGGAAAGAGCAATGTCGATGGATCGGCGGGGACTCACTAATCCTGCCCCGCATGCAATGCAGCTGCCACACTTTTCAACTTCTACGCGTGGTGCGCCGCAGCCTAGGGCTTCGATGGAACCACTTGCCGTGTCCATGCCACAACACCAGGGGTTCGACATGAACCATGCTCCGACTTCCCCCGCTGCCATGGACTGTCAGTATCATGGAAGTCACGACCCAGAATGACTGAGCTCTGGACGCCGACGCCGTATGGTAGCCCCTAGATGGGTTACGATACTACGTTTCTGTAGATGTTCAACTCCAACGTGTCCTTCGCCGATCTACTGAACGTGCAACCCCCTCTATGCATATTAGCTCCTATCCTGGCTCAACCCGGAGGGTCAAACTGGTACAGCCAGCGGATGGGAGCCCCTTAGCCGGATCAACCCGAGGGGTCCAACTGGTGCACTCAGCCTACCGCTTCGACGATCTATGACCCCTCGCAGGTGCTACATGCATCGGGTCACCGGCTAGAGGACCCAAATGCATGGCACAATTTATTTGCGCAGGCTGGTACAACATACATATTTGGACCTGCTCAACAACAGGACAAGGAAGACACCCATCGAGCCCCTACACGGTAAGGCCCTTTTGCTGCAGCTGGGACACGCGTGACTCGCCCTCCCGACGCTTACATGCCTGGGGATGTATCGGGGAGGTGTCGGTAGCTTGAACTAACCATATAAAATTAGAATTGTGCCGTTCCATATGCGTTGTAATGAAAAAACTGCAATTTGTTTATTTATGGTATAAATCTTATTTCCTAATGCGTTTGTACCTGTCTTGTTTTATCATGTACATGCGCTACGTACGTAGTTGGCAAGTCACCAAGCAAAACCCCTAAGCGGCTATTATTCCGTTACTTCCAAAAGTCATTGCTTCCACTACCTAGACATTCGTTGCAGTTCCTCTTCTTGCAACTTACACTGAACATTTATTTCCTACTGCACTTGTTCTTCTTCAACTTACCGCATCGTACCTATGGCTTAACGACACTCCATAAACGGTTGGATAAGGCAAGTCTGGTAGGCGTCAAATGGTCCTGGATCCCAAGCGCATCCACCAAGCAACGACTTGCCTATTCGGACGAGAGCTAACTACAACATGGAGCCAACCATGATATGAGACCCAAACTTTTACAGGGGATGGTCACAGTGCGCACATGGAGTGGACACAGTTGTTCAAACCTTTGACCATGTTGTGGAAGGATGGACAAGCCATCGTTTCTATCGTTACGTGTACTTTGCAGTGAGTCACCCACACTACCACGGTCCTGGTTATAATACTTTTTCTTCTTACATTTTTTACCTTTTCACATGCAAACCGATGACTGCGGTTTCAACAAATGAATGGACGACCCCTTCCTAATGGCCGTCAACAGTTACATCGAACATCTTCACGCAAGACTCTTGCCTGGAGGAGCGAATAGACCATGCTACTTGCTTGAACAACATGTATGCTCATATGGAATCGCTCCACAGATGCCGCTAAACCTGCCGTCTGTAGTACAACGATCCATTTTATTCCTGTATTCTGCATACGTAGATGTCTGTGTTATAATGTATTACCTGCTCTCAATGTTAGTAGACCTCCATAATCAGTTCGGTTATCTCAAGCATTGTCACTGGAGCTTTCCCTAACAACAGTACATTTATTCCATATATTGGATGGAGCGTCACGGACAGGCCTAACCATCACAACACGAAAACCCTATGTATAGAATACGGAAAATAAACTGCTCGGGTGGATGGATTATATCCCACACGTTAGTCAGTACTGGTACGATAAGGGGTGAGAATTTTGGCAATACGAAATAGGAGTTCATTCGATACACTGCATAGTTTACTTCTGTGTAGTACTCTTCATATTTTATACACATTGTGGATAACACTGTGGATAACAAATATCTAATGCACATGTTTCCTTCTGTGTAGTACTACTGTGCCGTACTTCGACACCTCCACATTTTTTCATAGTGAGCTGGGGAGCCTCTTCACGGCCATATGTGGCTGATGCATGGTGGGAATCTTTTGTCCCTAGAGAGCATGCTCATCCTCCTTTCTATGACATACGGGTCATACAATATGGGAACTAGCGAGATGTGCCCCCTTTACTACGAGATCGTCACTTTCCGTCAGTTTTCGACTAGCCAACATGCGACTATGGGAACCCTGTCGTTGTGCAGTGGTTTGACCACGTGCACGAGAGGTTCATTGGTCGCAGGTTCTACTGATGCCCAAATTACAACGTAAGTTTGCTCCCATTTATATTATGCTACCATGAATAATACTTACTTATTAGTTCTTTTACCTCCAGTTACCAGACGTCACGTGCGGTTGGACTCGATGGATGGATGAGCCATACTCAGCAGCAGCGTACACCTACATAACATTCATGCACGCAAGAATTGACCACTTGTGGGCTAGACTGGATGCCACAGGGGTCGGCTCAAACAACAGATCAGTAGAGGTTCGCGCGGCCTCCCCGGCCTCCCAGGCAATCCATGCTAGCACGTCAATCGCACAATCAGCCAGTTCTGTACCAATATTATCAGCGGAACCAATTCTGTTAAGACCATACATGTCTATACGGATACTACTACCCCGGTGCATCCAACGCTGAAGTCCTCCGTTGCAGAGTCATCATACAAGCCTATCCTGTGTACTACGACACAGAGTGGGAAGCGACTGCTCGGTGTTTGACCACTTGGTGCTCATACTAATGCCACAACCCTTTCACCTGTCTATGGTGACCATCCATGCATGCCATCGCACTCCCTATGTTACGTCGGCTTTCCGATTAAAACATGGTATCTATCTATTTGTCAAATTTCCTAAAGACAGAGCGCCCGGAGTCATGTACCACTTATATGTACGTGTATGCCCGAAATGGTTGCAAGCTTCTTAATATACTGATGGCTCCGGCTGCGACGACGATGCTGTGATGCAAATGAAGGGCAGCAAATGAAGGGCAGCAGACAATTCCCTCGCTCGGTCGTCGCCTCTCCGACACCGAGGCGGTCGGCAACGCTTCGGCTGTGTATTATTTTTTAATTTTCAAATAAATATAAATAATTTTCCAAACTTGTGTATTATTTTTAAAATTTTGAATAAAAATAAAGAAAAAAGATCAAAAAATTCGGGCAGCTTGCGGAGGGGTTTGCCACCTCGTGTCGGTAGGGCCATGTAATTTCGTTCTGCTACACCCAACCGTAATTATGTATTTTATATTATATTTTTAATCAAAATTCCCCCCACACTTCTCTCGAATTTACTAGGCCAAACCGGGCGGCCGCGGAAGTCTCGACTCTCGAACACAAATACGCCGCCGCCGCCTCATCCAGCCTTCCTCCCCATCTAAAACCCTCGTGAATAGCCTCTTGCAGCACGAAACGCGACCACGATTAGTACACCACACCGTCTCAAGCGCAGCGACGCGCTCGCGCTCCCCCAGGTAAACCGTAGCGCCGCTATCCCCGGCCCCCTCTCCCACTCCAGCGTTCTCGCCGGCGGCGAGAGGGAGGGGCTCCTCCCCCCTCCTCCCTCCTCTCCCCCTCCTCTCCCTCCCCCCTCCTTATCCTTCCCGGGTCGGTGTTGCGTCCTTTCGAAAAAATCCTCGCGAATCTGATCTGAGATCTCGACACGCGTGCAGGCAGTAAGGCGCTTCCAGAATTCGAAGCCCTAGAGCGGCTTATGGCGATCATCTCTGACTTTCAGGAGGACGAGGCGCCGCGGCATCAGCAGCCTCCGGCTGCGGCGGCCGTCGATGGCGACGAGGAGGTCCTCGCGGCGGTGCTCGAGCGGAAGGGCGGTGCTCTTCCGTTTCTCAACGCGGCCATCGACGTCGCGCGGCGGCGCTCCGACATCTTCCGCGACCCCTCCGCGGTGAGCAAGGTCACCGCGATGGTGTCGGCGGCCAGGGCGCAGGTGGAGGCGGAGGAGGAGGCATCGAGGGAGGCAAGGAGGAAGGCGGACGAGGAGAAGAGGAAGGCGGCCGATGCGAAGAGGGCAGCGAAGGCGCCCACGGAGGACATGGCGGAGAGCTCTGCGGTGACGGACCGGAAAAGCTCTGTGGAGATGGACAGCATGGAGGTAGAGCAGGTGGGCAGCAAAATGGGAAGTGAGTACTCTCTGGCTGTAGTCCTTTAATTCTTTTAATTCTTAATACTGCTGGTTTTTTAGGGTTTTAATGCTGATGTGGTACTTAATAGTAAGGACGATCTTCCTTGTTGAGAGGTTGGTAGCTAGGGGTGGACACGAGCTCGGTCTGGCTCATTCGGGCTCAGTATGGGCACCGAGCCAGGGGAGCAGCTCGGCTTAAGCTCGTACCGAGCTCGGTCCAGCTCGCGAGCTCGCTGCTGGAGGAGTACAACGAGTCTCGATTCGGACATCGCTGTCGCCGCGGGGCCTCCGCAGCCGCCGCCCCTTCCGGATCCGGACGTCGTCGTCACCGTGGGGCCTTCGCCATGGGGCCACGGATGTCACCGGGTTGATGCCGTGGATGTCGCTGCGACACCGGCGAAGACGTCGCGAGGAGGCGGAGCGCCGCGGTCTACGGAGGGGGAGGCTGAGGTGGATTGGAAGAGGCGGAGAGCCGTGGTCCGTGGAGGAGGCTGCGGGGGGCTCGTCGGAGGAGGAGACCATGGGGTGGAGGAGAGAAGAGGCGTCAGCAGGGTCACTGGGTGAGGGAGGAGAGGATATGGAAACGAGGGGAGAAAGGAGGAAGTATTGGTGGCCTGGTGGGTACGAGCTACGAACGAGCTCCGAGCGAGCTCGTCCCAGCTCAGCTCGGGCTCGGTTAGGGTACCGAGCTGAGATGGAGGCTCGGCTTGGGCGTGTTTACGGCTCGAGCCTGAGCTAGCTCGCGAGCCTGAGTCAAAGTTCCACCCCTATTGGTAGCTTTCTTGATTTCCGTGCATCATCAGATAAGGAGCGTTTGTTTAGGCTCCGTTTTTTTCCATATTGCGTTCACGGCGTGGCCTTCTCGTGCCAGCTTCCTGCCATTAACACCACATGGCTCGCCCCCACAACCAGCTCGCGTGGCGTTGCCGTGCCAGGCTGCGTGCGTTTAATGCCAGCCGCCCGCCATGAATGCGCCTGGCTTCCCGCCAGATTGATTGCGTGAAATCCCGCCGCAAGGGTAGCCGATGTGAGCCCCAAAAAAATGAGTTTGCATGCAGTTTCGGCTCGGGTTCCTGCCTTTAAAATTTGTGGCGCTACGAACAGAAATATAATTCATATCAAACCATAATAAAATGGAAAATAGGAGCGTTGTAGAACATAATACAAGAAACATGTTCGAACCATTCGTACATAAATGCGGACAAGCATATTACAGCATTAGAAATACACACTCAAAAGTACTCCGACGCCATTCCTTAAGCTATCATATCTCGCACCGATGCCATGTATGCCGAGTCTGCACAAGAAGGGGCTTGCTGTTCTAAGTCCGGCAGGTCTGGTTCCACCTCATCATCATTATTTGCAGCATTTATTGAAGCTGCAGTCCAATCACATCCCTAGTCCCCTCTGGTATCCTTAATAAAATTGTGTAAGGCAATGCTGGCGACGACTATCCTGTTTGATATTTTCAAGCCATAGTTTGGGATGCTCTTAAGGATTCTGAACTTATTTTTGAGCTGACCCCACGCCCGCTCGACCGTCACACTAACCTGAGCGTGTCTCCAATTGAAAAGCTCCTTCTCATCTATGGGGCCATGTCCTTGTCTAACGTGCTGAAGGTGGTACCGGTTACCTCTATATGAGCCCAAAAAACCTGGCATATTGCTATGCAGCGTCGACTAGGTAGAATTTATCTGTTAGGTACAATCACACGTGTAAGCAACCATGTAGAGTTATGAACAGTAAATGAGTTGTTTGTTTCATTTCTTACCGCCAGGTGGATGTGGTAAATAAGACCCATAGTGCACCAGTGCTTGTCCCAACACTGCCGTTGTGATGAGTCCCAGGTCTTCCGGAGCAAACAAATATAAACCTGCAATCCAAGTCCACCACTCCCAATACATTGAAAGTGGGCACCCGATGACTTCCTATGAATGTCTGGTTTCTTTCAGCACTAATCTGCAGTCTAATGTGGGTTCCATCTAGCGTCTCAATGCAGTTACTAAACCATGGGTAAAAGGGGCTTTGGCTAACCTTCCGATGAACGCCGGAGAACGTAGGATCTATAGGCTTTATTGTGTCCACACCAAGGTTATAAACACGTCTCAAGCAATGTCTGAACTTTTGGCTAATTGTGGACTTGCAGTGGCCAAAACATATAGCAGTACTACGATTGCTATGCGGCCTAGAAACAATGTACATAAATATTGCTAGACATTCCTCGGAGCTTACGTTATTGGTCGCATGAAGGCCATAACCTGAGACAAGAGTCCGGTGTAGAAGAAGGAACTGCTGTAGTGTCATCCTGAAAGTGTCATAGCATTGTTCTTCATCTTGCAGGATGTCATGCACCCATGCACTTCCCACGTAACAGACTACGCGGTGTGGCCTTCGACCAGTGCTGTGCATTTCGTGGAATTAAGGGAAGTAGCAACATAGTAGGAACAGCTCCTCCAGCTCTTCAGGATCTTCATCGTCATCTGAATCAACGTATCCCCAAGGGACCATTCCTGCAAGAATCAATATGATGACGGGTGCAATACCTCTTGAGCCGTCCTCAATCGGCTACGGGTGCAGGCGATGGGGCCGGGTTGCAACGCAGCTTGGTGAGGCAAAGTCGTCAGTGGCGATGTAGGGGATGCCCGTGACCCCTTTAGGCCAGGCGACGAGGCAGCTTGGCTAGGCGATGTAGTCCGTGGCAAAGCAGGCGACGGTCGTGACCTCTTCTGGGTGGGCGAGGCAGTCTTCTCCGAGGGCAACGTCGGATCCACCAGCGCCACTGGACGACGAGCTCGATGTGCGGCCCTGGACGCTCTACAGGAATGGTCCCGTGGGGATACGTTGATTCAGATGACGATGAAGATCCAGAAGAGCTGGAGGAGCTGTTCCTACTATGTTGCTACTTCCCTTAATTCCACGAAATGCACAGCACTGGTCGAAGGCCACGTCACGTAGTCCGTTATGCGGGAAGTGCATGGGTGCATGACATCCTCCAAGATGAAGAGCAATGCTATGACACTTTCAGGATGACACCTTCTACACCGGACTCTTGTCTCAGGTGATGGCCTTCGTGCGACCAATAACGTAAGCTCCGAGGAATGTCTAGCAATATTTCTGTACATTGTTTCTAGGCCGCATAGCAATCGTAGTACTACTATACGTTTTGGCCACTGCAAGTCCACAATTAGCCAAAAGTTCAGGCATTGCTTGAGACGTGTTTATAACCTTGGTGTGGACACAATAAAGCCTGTAGGTCCTACGTTCTCCGGCGTTCATTGGAAGGTTAGCCAAAGCCCCTGTTACCCATGGTTTAGTAACTGCATCGAGGCGCTAGATGGAACCCACATTAGACTGCAGATTAGTACTGAACGAAATCAGACATTCATAGGAAGGCATCGGGTGCCCACTTTCAATATATTGGGAGTGGTGGACTTGGATTGCAGGTTCATATTTGTTTGCTCCGAAAGACCTGGGTCTCATCACGACGGCAAAGTGTTGGGACAAGCACTGGTGCACTATGGTTCTTATTTCCCACATCCACCTGGCGGTAAGAAATGAAACAAACAACTCATTTACTGTTTGTAACTCGACATGGTTGCTTACAGGTGTCATCGTACCTAGCAGATAAATTCTACCTAGTCGACGCCGCATATAGCAATATGCCAGGTTTTTTGGGCCCATATAGAGGTAACCGGTACCACCTTCAGCACTTTAGACAAGGACATGGCCCCACAGATGAGAAGGAGCTTTTCAATTGGAGACACGCTTAGGTTCGTGTGACGGTCGAGCGGGCGTGGGGTCAGCTTAAAAATAAGTTCAGAATCCTGAAGAGCAATCCAAACTATGGCTTGAAAATATCAAACAGGATAGTCGTCGCTTGCATTGCCGTACACAATTTTATTAAGGACACCAGAGGGGACTAGGGAGGTGATTGGACTACAGCCTCAATAAATGCTGCAAATAATGATGATGAGGTGGAACCGGACCTGCCGGACTTACAACAGCAAGCCCCTTCTGGTTCAGACTCGGCATACATGGTGTCGGTGCGAGATATGATAGCTTAAGGAATGGCGTCGGAGTACTTTTGAGTGTGTATTTCTAATGCTGTAATATGCTTGTTCGCATTTATGTATGAATGGTTCGAACATGTTTCTTGTATTATGTTCTAAAACGGTCCTATTTTGTTATGGTTTGATATGAATTATATTTTTTTTCGTAGCGCCACAAATTTTGAAGGCGGAACCCGAGCCGAAACTACATGCAAACTCATTTTTTTGGGGGTCACATCGGCTACTCTTGCGGCGGGATTTCACGCAATCAAGCTGGCAGGAAGCCAAGTGCATTCATGGCAGACGGCAGTTAAACGCACTCAGCCTGCCAAGGCAATGCCTCGTGAGCTGGTTCGTGGGGCCAAGCCATGTGGTGTTAATGGCGGGAAGCTGTCACGAGAAGGCCACGCCGTGACCGCAACGCGGAAAAAAACAGAGCTTAGGCTTGCATAGATTTGCAATAATTCTCTGATCATTTGCGCCTTATTGGATCTGTTAGTTGCAAATTGCAATGGAGCTGGGTTCCCATATTAGGATCTGTTAGTTGCAGTGGAGCTGGGTTCCCAAATTAGGGTGAAGTTTAACTTTTTAACCCTCAATTGGTGTGCACATTTCCATTAGACATTAAATTTGACATCATGACTGTGAATTCTTTTATTTCATGACATTCCTCCCATTTCTCCTCATTTCCATTTTCTTTTCTTTTTTGTTTGACTAGAGTGCCCCTAGTTCCATTGTTTGAGTTCAAATTTCCAAAATTCAAAAATAAAGAATTTAAACTCATATTTGAGCTTTGAAATTTCAATATCGATATTTGATATTTGAACTCATGTTTGAAATTTTAGCTCATATTTTGAAATTCGAAAATCTGAACTCATATTTTGAAAACAACAACAACAAAGCCTTTAGTCCCCAAGCAAGTTGGGGTAGGCTAGAAATGAAACCCAAAAAGAGCCATCATCTTATAATTAAAAAGAGCCAAACAGTGACAAAATCTAAATCATGGTTCGGACACGTGGATTACTAATTTCCATGCGCCCCTGTTATGTTCCAATCTTTCAAATCTCTCCTTAATGACTCCTCCCATGTTAGGTTAGGTCGACCCCTACCCTTCTAACATTATCAGTGCGTCTAAGAATTCCACTATGCACCAGTGCTTTTGGGGGTCTTCGTTGGATATGTCCAAACCAGCTCAACCGATGTTGGACGATCTTCTCTTCAATTGGTGCCATCCCAACTCTATCACGAATAACTTCATTACGAACTCGGTCCTTCCTCGTATGACCACAAATCCATCGTAGCATGCGCATCTCTGCTACACTTAACAACTGAATATGCCGTCTTTTGGTAGACCAACATTCCACACCATACAACATTGCAAGCCTAATCGCCGTTCTGTAGAACTTACCTTTTAGCCTATGTGGCATTTTCTTGTCACAAAGGATGCCAGATGCTAAGCGCTATTTCATCCACCCCGCCTTGATTCTATGATTAACGTCTTCATCAATATCACTATTTCTTTGTAGCATTGACCCTAGATAGCGAAAAGTATCTTTATTGGGTATTACTTGTCCTTCTAGGCTAACATTTCCCTCCTTATGCCTAGTAACACCAAAGTCACACCTCATATATTCGGTTGAACTCATATTTTGACATTAAAAAATTTTAACTTGGATTTGAAATTTTAATCTTGATATTTGAACTTTGGAAATTTGAACTCGTATTTGAAATTTGAACTCAAGCCGTGGAACTAGGAGCACTTTGGTCAAAGAAAATAAAAAAGATGGAAATGAGGGGAAATGGGAGGAATGTCATGAAATAAAAGAATTCGTAGCCATGGTGTCATGCACTAACCGAGGTCAAACTTAATGTCTAATGGAAATGTGCAATCCAATTAATTTCCCCAAATTAGGAGAAGCTCTCAATCTAGGCTAGGACAATTTGGATCTCTAATCTCTTCTCTTTTGTGGAGTTGGGAGTCTTGGGGACTATCAAGGAAGTAACTTTTTAGTCTCTACATGCCTAAGTCAAATATGCGACTAATTTACTAATTAAGCATATTGTTGTAGACATGTGGTATCTGATATTTTGGATGTTTCATACAAATTATGTCTAACAGTTAATTAAGATTAAGCATATCAGTGTATTTTTATTATTTCATAGTAGAGCATGTAGCACTTGCTATATTGTTGACGTACGCTATCCTATATAAAATTAGTCCACCGCTATGCTTCTGCTACCCACTATTTAAAACCCTGATCTTGGGTATTTGTATCCCTTCTGTGGAGTTGGATATTTTAAGTGGTAATGCAGAACTATCCTCTTTTAACAGTCTATGTGGAGCAATGAAGTACACCTTTCTGAAAGTCAGTTTGTTTTGGATAGAATCACATGGATTCATCACATATTGCTTCCAGATGGACGTGCAGTAACTCAGGTTTTCATTGTCATACTTATTTGTCAAAATGGACCAAAACAAAACCAGTTTGTTTCAGGATTGGTTTATATGCAGATTTCTAAAGTCAATTGCTGACACATAGGTCCATACCATACTATATCCAATGAATCCTTTGCACCTAATATGCTAATGTGGTGGTCTTATTTGTAAGTTTATCTTTCATTTACTGCTGTGAAAGAATAGCTCTGATTGACATTTATATTCTTTGCACTTGATGATTAAATAAGTGATTTGCATTGTATTTTTGCTTTATTAAACAGAACCAAATGCTGGTAACGGTCTTGATTTGGAGAACTATTCCTGGACTCAGCAGTTGCCAGAAGTCAACATCATTATTCCTGTTCCTCAAGGAACAAAATCAAGGTTTGTCGTCTGTGATGTTAAGAAGAACAGTCTGAAGGTTGGATTGAAGGGGCAACCTCCCATCATTGATGTAAGTAATAAAAACTATTGAGTTGATTCATTTTCTTGCTAAACATGAGAGCATTTTTCTTGTAGATGTTATGTAGGAGTAGCTGTGTCGATGATTTGGTAATTTTTTTAGTATGGTCTTCTAACTGAAACTTTTCACTTCTTACCAGGGTGAGCTTTACAAACCAGTTAAAGCTGATGACTGCTTTTGGAGTATTGGTATATGTTACATTTCCTTTGCATTATGGTATTAGTGCCTACTTTTAATATTCATTCCATCGTAAACCCCTTACTGACAAAATTATCATTTCCTTGTGATGATATCTTTAGAGGATGGAAAATCGTTGTCTATATTGCTGACAAAACAGGACCAAATGGAATGGTGGAAATCTGTGATAAAAGGTGATCCTGAAGTTGATACCCAAAAGTTGGAACCTGAGAACAGCAAACTGTCAGATTTGGATCCTGAGACTAGACAAACTGTGGAGAAGATGATGGTAAGATATTCAAATCTTGATGCATAAACTATGTGAATGAAAACCTTCAAGTCTTGCAAAATTGATATTAGCTAGCAAGCTAATTTTTCTCCGCACTTTGCAGTTTGACCAACGTCAGAAGCAGATGGGTCTTCCAACAAGTGACGAGATGCAAAAGCAAGAAATGCTCAAGAAATTCATGGCGGAGGTATGATGCGTCACGATCATCCTAATTTCCATCTAGGTTAACCTCCCATTCAGCTTTGTGTGTCTGATTGAGCTTTTCATTACACAGCACCCCGAGATGGACTTCTCAAATGCGAAAATAGCTTGAAGTTGTTAGATCAAAGGCAATCAGCTGGAAAGGCATTGAATGGAAAACCGGAAGTTGCAAGAGTAGCTCGCTTCTACCACACTACTGCATTTTGGTGTCTGTGTAGCTCCTGGGTTGTACTAGGAACTGACTGCTACACAGTTTCTGCAGTGCTGCTTAAATATATTTCAGAACTCGATTTTGTTTCCTGAACTATTCAGCATCTAAATTCTATTAGATTTTGAGAGTCCATAGCAAATTCGTAATCTTTTGCTTGTGGCCGTCTACTTTATGCTGTTATTTTTAAATGTTGACAAGTTGGTGATATCTACTATTACACGCTTGGCGCGCACACATTATCGCGTGCTCGCACACATTATACGTACATAGTAACATTGGGCAGGACGTGGATCCTCTGTTGTAAGGGCTATATGATCTAGTGTAGCTCTGCCTCGCTTAACACCTCACTTAGACTATCTTCAACCATTTTTTTTTCATTTCCTTCCCTTTTCTATATTTGTTTTCTTTATTTCCCACCATCTCTAATAGCATCCCTTCGAAAAAAGGGAATAAAGAGAGAATCCATTCCTTTCATCTCTTTATAAAGGGATTGCTAAAGGGAATCTGTTGGAGCGTTGAAGGGAACGGGAATCTTGTTATGATGGGAATTAGGGATGGGACGGAAAAGGGTCGAAAATAGTCTTATTAACCTCTGATCAAACCGCCTCTATCTACGTCTAATCAGAGCTACTGCTCGTCTAGCTCCCGCTCCTTTGGCCTAATGTCATCTCTAACAGGGTGTTCTAGCATGTTAGTAGTAAAATTTGGGACACGCTAAATAGTGATAGAACAGTGAATATAGAGAGTGGAAATAATGATAAATTTGGGGTATACTTTTGAGGAGGTGAATAGTTACATCAGTGAATATAGAAAGTAGGAATAGTGATGAATTTGGGACACACCGTGTGAATAGTGATGAGACAATGAATAGTGAATATAGAGAATAATCTCTTTAGAGCTAGCACTACAATCTTTCTAGCAGATGGTGGTCTTACAAACTTCTGGTCTAACCATTGGCTGCATGGGAGAGTTCCTCGCCATATAGCGCCGTTGTGCTACCTCAAATTAAAAAACAAGGTAATCACAGTTAGCCAAGGCCTGCATCTCAACAAATGGATAGAGGACCTGTCAGATATCGCCACCATAGAGGAGTTTCATCAATATGTTAGGCTCTGGTCACTGATTCAGGACATTCATATTCAACCGGGCCATGATAGCATGATGTGGCGTTGGACGGGCGACGGGAACTATAGTGCAAAGGCAGCTTACTTGGTGCAATTCCTAGGTGCTACTCGGGATGTGTACTACTCTGCAATCTGGAGGGCCAGGTTAAAAGCTAAGTGCAAATTTTTCATGTGGACTGCACTGCGAGGAAGAATCCTCACCATCGATGTTTTACAGCGGAAAGGGTGGTAGAACTCTTGGCTGTGTTTCCTCTGCGGCATGCTCCCGGAGACTGGTAACCACATATTGGCTCACTTTTCTTTCACTAGGTGCATTTGGAGGAGGATCTTCAGCAACTTGGGAGGCTCCTGCTACCTATGGCTTCCTACCCAGGATGAAGCTTTTGGTGCTTGGTGGCTTTCCATTAGAAAGAAGGTCCACAAATCACAACGTCGTCAGTTTGATGGTCTTGTCTTCTACTCTTGTTGAAACGTTTGGAAGGAGCGGAATGTAAGGATTTTCAGAATGGAGTATCGATCGGTGTTAGAGGTATTGCAAACCATTAAGCATGACACTTTGTGTTGGATGATGGCGTTTGGGGCGGATGACCATGGCTAGATCCTTTGTTTCGTAAGTCTTGGCCTACGGCCATGTGTACATAAGCTACCTATGTAAACTTTGTTTTTCATTCCTGCTTAATGAATCTTGACAGTCCCTGTCAACTTTTAAAAAAAAGATTATAGAGAATAAAGATAGTGATAGAATTATTGTTGAGAGGTGAATAGTGATAAGGCAATGCACTAATGTTATAGATGAATGTTGATGGGGCTAAGACAATGGGCACACTTTTAAAGATGGCCTTAACATCTGATCTAGCTGTCTACGCACGAATATATTTGTAGATCGGTATGGCTCCTCTTCTAATTTAATAGCTAGTCATCCAGCTTTGCCTTATTTAGCACCTAGTCTAGCCGTCGAATGTCTATCAAAAAAAAAAAAAGTTTAGCCGTCGATGCTCGAATGTAGGTTCAGATTAGAGCTACAACTCCTTTATCCTATAGTAGATGGTGTGAGTCACGTTGAACTAGGGTTTATATTACTGATCTGTTTGTGAAAACCTAAGTTGGTTGTAGCGGTTTTTGATGTAAAAACTATGAATGAGTTGGTTGTAGCTGTTTTCGATGTAAAAACTATGAAAAATCAGATAAAATTTGATTATCAAACTTTGAACTCTACGACGAAATGTGTAGGTTTCTTTGCCAAAAGCGGGATTTTCAGATTTGCGTTCAGATGCAGGCGGAAAGAGGGGGGGTTTAGAGCACCTAGGGAGCGCGCACGGTGGAGCTGAACTGCTCATAGCTAGAGCGTTTCACAAAATACTAATATGGATGCATGGATTATTTTAAAATCTGCATGAAGGAACTCATTGTTTTTGAAAAAAATTTATGTTAAATGTTTCAAACACATAATACTATTTTAGGAACTTTTTTTTAATGAATTTGTCAGATTTTGAATTTGAATACATACGAAACGCACCCTCATAAACCATATGAAAACCCGATACTATTATAAAATACATGAAAAGGTCACTTTTGCTATTTCCAAATTCACATTCCTTCATCATAATTTCTTCTAACCAAACCCACCCTTGGTATCATAAAGTAGAGACCCTAAAGTATACGAAAGCCCCCTTAGTATAATAAAATACTAAAAAATGTCATTTTCGCTCATAAAATTATAATTATCAGTAACTTAAATAAGCAATTTGCTTTGTACTTCGTGAAGCAATTTATGTAAAATTCTAGATTAAACATATGCTATTTTGGTCAAAACTATCGTCAACCCCATCAAAGATCACCATTGAATGGTTTTCAGGAGCTGAGACCATATTTAGTAAGTATTATACTTTAGGGACAAAAGCAATTAGAGATCACGATTATGCCTTGTTCATTTCAGCTAAAAGCTGAATTATAATCTAAAAATATTGTGGGCTTTTAAAGATCACCCTTGGTTCATGTAGTTTTTTTTTTATATCTTAGTGTCCCAACGGCCGGCACCGGCGAGCAGGTTGGCCAGCAGCACGTAGCGCCCGCGGTTGTGGGGATTCAGCTCTATGACGCGCCATCCAATCGCCTCGCCGAGAGCGACGTCGCCGTGGGTCTTGCAGGTTCCGAAGAGTGCTCCGAGGACACTAAGGGCATCTCCAGCAGACACCGTAAAATAGGGCTGCCCATCCCTATTCACGTGCCACCTCAGCAAATAGGGCTGTCCCATCCCTATTCACCTCCTCAACAACTGCCCCATCACTATTCATACACTCTACTTTTCCTATTCATGTCCCATCACTGTAGCAACAGTGATGGGGCTTGGGCTTGGGCATGGCACTGCTGGAGATGGCCTAATGTCCGGCTCCATTGGCATGTCGTCGATCGGCGTGGGACGGTCCAACGCCCGTTGGACGAACCGGCGTCCAATGCGCGCATTGCCGTCCGTGCGTCCTCGCCCAGCCGTTGGATCAGCCAGCCTAGCGCCCCCTTCCACCCGGCTCCACGGAAGGAAATTTTGAAAAATCCAGGTCCTTTCCGGATCAAAAAGACCTTGTCTATTTAGATGACACGTGTCCATCTCCCTCCACCAAAAAATTCTCAAACCATCCCTTTCCCATCCCGTGCCGTCCCAAAAATCGTGATTTTTCGAAGTTTGACAAGGTTAACTTGAAAAAACAAGCGATTTTTTATTTTTAAACCTTCAGTTGATTTATCGAAGAAATCGGTCGATTTATCGATAAAAATCGTGATTTTTCGAAGTTTGGCTCGAGATTTCAAAATTTCAATATCGATTTTTTGTTTTCAAATGATTTATCAAAGAAATCAGTCAATTTATCGAAGAAATCGACCGATTTATCGAAAAAAGAAGCAATTTCTGATTTTTTAAAACCTTCGGTTGATTTAAAATTCAAAACTCAAATTTCAACCGATTTTTCGCGATTTGCCGTGGCAAATCACGGCAAATCGAAAATCGGACCTGAGCGATTTTTACGGTAAAATCGATTTTTGAAACCCTAGCTGGCCCCGAACGGTCTGGTGATCATGTAATTTTCTTTCAAGTATTGCTCACTGGACGGAGTCCTTCCAATTCCCAGGACCCGGGTCCTTATATTTTCTTCCCGGCTCCACGGCTCACTCCATCTCGGCTTGCAATTTAGCTATGCTCGTTACATATCCCCGCAAGTCGCATGCCGTAAGAGACTGAGGCACGGCGCGCCTCCAAATCCCTTTCACTTCCTCAAATCAAACCCTAGTGCCGCCTCCTCCCTCCTAGACATCGCATCCTAGCCACTCCTCAGCCAGCGCCACCTGCGTCCACTCCGGCAGTGCCTCTTCACCAACCTCGCCATGCCACCTCCCAAGACTTCATTCTTTTGCAAAGTATCCGTTTATCTTAGTTAAAAAATTCCTACTAGAAGCCTCTGCACTTATATTAATGTGTCTACCCTTCTCAGTCATGCCAACTGCAACAACTGCAGCACATTTGCAAAAAAAGCCAACCTGAATACCTATGTTGCTATAATTAAGATAAAGAGGAAAATTAATAATCATGGATCTGTAGGTATCAGAATTGCACCTTCCAATCTTGAAATGCCAAATTTGACCTGAGCATGGACAATATGCGCATACAAATCAACTATTATGAGCTCTGGCCCATAGATTTGTTGACGTTGCATAAAGTGAGACACCGTGCAACTCAGGCCTGATGGTAAGAAGCTGTAGGTGAAATATAGTTCCATTGTGATTTATTTGAAATCCATTATTTCACTAATGATTATAGATTTGTCTTTGTGACAAAAGCCGTTGTAATCAATAGGAGATTTTAGCTCCTTTGATGAAAGTTGTGTGTACTGTAGAAGAAAGCATACATCGATTTTTTATGAGCACGTGGTTTCAAAGTTAGCACTAGGTGTATTTCTGTTTTGATCTGCATGTACTTAGTTTTTTCTATATTTTTTAACATGTGATGCGTCTCAACATGTATTCTTAGTGTGCTCATGTTCCTCCAAAACCAAGAGTAACATTATATTTCTATTTTGATCATCCAATTCAGTGAACTCTTTGTTTAAAAGGATCTAGGAGCCAAGAGGGGGTGAATTGGCTTTTAACAATTTTTTCTTTTATTTGTTCTTCTTTTCAAAATTAAGTGCAAGATTAAATTTTACTATTACTAGATGAATACACACACTAAGAGCAAGCTACTGGGAACTAATACAAAAGATAAATTACGAAAACGTAAATACAAGTAGTAAAGGAGATAAGGGACAAGGAGTTTTTTTTTCGAGATTCGGAGAAGACTTTCCCTTTCCCTACTCCTCATTGGACCACTCTTCGTGAAGAGGAGTATCACTATGATTTACCGTTCCGGTAGGTGGACTCGGACCTTCACAACCACTTGAAGTCTCTCACAATCTTTTTTTTTAGAGATCACCAAGCACTAATTCCAAATGTAAGAAACTTGAGTAGTAAGCTTGAGATGACTTGATCTTGTCGGATCAAACCTTTATAGGAACACACGAGGAGACATAGCACTCAAGTTGTCACGAACTCACTTTAAGTTAGAAACCCTAGTTTTTGGTGGCTCTCACTCAAATAAACTCTATGATAGGTTAGGGAGTGAATCAGTAAGAAACAAAGGGGTACGCTAAATCCTTAAATAGCCCAAAACCAAAAACTAGCTGTTAGGCCCAAAAACAGCACAAACACCCTGACGTCGTATGGTATGGCATGCGCCACACCATACGAGATGCAGGGTTACTATATGGTATGGCCCCAATCGGACCATATGGAGTCATGAACTCACTTTAAGTTAGAAACCCTGACGTCATGAACTCACTTTAAGTTCGCTAACGTCATGAACTCACTTTAAGTTAGAAACCCTAGTTTTTGGTGGCTCTTACTCAAATAAACTCTATGATAGGTTAGGGAGTGAATTAGTAAGAAACAAAGGGGTACGCTAAATCATAACCCAAAACCAAAAACTAGCTGTTAGGCCCAAAAACGCTGATGTCATATGGTACGGCATGCGCCACACCATACGAGACGTAGGGTTACTATATGGTCTGGCCCCAACCGAACCATATGGAGTCCCTAGAACCTACTCTACACAACTCCTCTAGACCAAATCGTCCGAGCGTGCTGTCTAGTGTCTCGTACCATACGGCGCACCAGGGGTGGCCAGGACCCTCTCTAAACAAAAACCGTCCGAGCATGCCGTCTGGTACCCTATACCATACGGCGCACCAGGTGCAGCTAGGACCCTCTCTGGACAAGATCGTCTAGGGCCTCGTACAATACCCCGTACTATATGGATCCCAACGCCATCAAAACCCTTTCTGCAACAAAATATCTAGGCCCCCATACGGTTCCCCGTACCATACGAGACTCATTGAGCCAAGGCAAAAGGCCTCTGGAAACAATCAAACAGGGTGCCGTCCAATACCCATACAGCACCCACACGCCAACACACCTAAAAACTAACAAGGCTCTAGAACCCATCTAGACCTATAACAAATGTGCTTCATGGATGGGACATGATCCAAAACATCTCAAACCCCTCCAAAAGCAAAGAAAATTACAAAAGGCTCTAGAGAATCTAAATGAACCCTTCTCGATGTTCGAGTTCATTCTAATTTATTCTTAGCCTTGATTTCTTCATGACTTTGCCAATTGATGAGGCTATCATTCTCATCTCTAGCCCATTGATTAACTTTCTCTGTGACGGGGAGGGTTGCACAGCTAGGAGGGAGGTGGCCGATGAGGTGGGGGGAGGAGGCGCTCTGCCCGGGTGGACGTAGGAGTCACTTGTCGGGGATGAGGCGCTGCTAGGGTGGCACAAGCAGCGTTGGCCGGGTGTCACAATCCAGTGAAATCAGACAGACAGAGAAGAATCTAACACCAGGAAGGGAACATGAGGCGGGGCCAAGAAGGAGGCGCTGTCGGAGTGTGTGCAGGCGGCGTGGCCTGGGGGCACAGGAGGCGTGGCTGGGAAGGGTTTAGGGTTCAAGTACAATCATTTGATTCGAGGAAGGGAAGGGGATCCAGCCTCTGGAGGAAATGAGCGCACGAAGCTACTAGCATGTGACTCGAATCAATGGCTGGAGCCGAGATGGAGCCGGGTGCGCGTTGGATGGCGCTCTGGCTGGCTGGATCGCAGGGCAAGGGCGAGGTGCTGTGAACAGACAGATGCACGTTGGATGGCCCCCCAACCGGTCATCGATGACCTTCCTGGCTTAGTCCAGCTAGTCGACCAGGCAGCCGTAGTGCTCCATCTTGGGCTCAATGCCGTATCTCTCCACGATGTGGCTGAAATGGCGGTGGCCCTCGCCGACCATCCCGGCGTGCGAGCAGGGCCGTGAGCACGTTCACCAGCGTGACGTCGTTCGGCGCCACGCCCTTCGTCTCCATCCGGTGGAACAGCTCAACGGCGTCCTCGCACCTCCCGTGCAGCGCGAACCCGCCTATCATGAAGTTCCACGACGTGAGCCCCTTCGCCGGCAGCGCGTCGAACACGCGCCACGCCTCCTCGACGCACTCGCGTTTGCAGTACATGTCGACCACCGCCGTTGCTAGCTTCTCGTCCATCTCTATCCCGCCCTGCTCCACCAACCAGTGCACCTCCCTCTCGCGGGCCAGCGCGCCCTCCCCCGTGCACGCCACCAGGGCGCTCGCCGCGACGAACCCGTTCCCCACCACGCCCATCGCCCGCATTCCGTCGAACACCTCCAGCGACCAGCGTGCATGTCCAGGAACCGGCCAGCCTTGACGTATCCCGCGAACAACGCTTTCCAGGAATTAGGTTCCGCCGATTACTTGTGTGTTTAGATTGCTAAACTCAATTCTCCATGACGTCACCCAAAATTTAGCCGTGCCCGTGCAATTTGGCCATCATTTGGATTGGTACCACTGGTTATGCCCTCGTCACATTGGTCATGTTTTTGCCGGTCAAAGTAAAAATATTGTCATCCGTGGATTGAAAAGAATAAAGATTTCACTCCATTAAAAATAAAAATAAGAAGCCAATTCTGTTCATAAAAAGAAAGAGAAACCGAACTATTCTATACTCGATCAGTGCGAATATACAACGGGCAGTTTGGTCTTTTCAAGGAAAAACGATGGGCCCTAGTTTTTTTATTGACTAAAAGGGCATATTTAATTGATGTAATAAGCTTGCGAACAAATACCATATTTTATCACATCTTAAGCTTTTTAAGAAACAAATGACAAAATATGACAAAGTTGGCTTCCAATTAAATGGGCCTTAAGAAAAACAGAACCTTTGTTCAGGTTGATCATTTATGGTTGCCAATAGTTACAACCACAGACACAACTCGGGTGCTTCTAAAATTCTTATTGCATGGTTTTAAGTCTAAACATGTCAAATCATATAGAAAATGGTTATACATACAATCTCTAAATGCAATGTATATATCAATTAGTTTATCGGTTTATTTTTTTTCTATTTATGAGTCCTATTGAAACGACATAAATATTCCTCTTAGAATTTTTTCAGGTTTTCTCCTTGCCTCTAGTACGGAGACCATTTATTATAAGGAAAAAATGATTTTGCTCACTCTCTCCATTAAATACTCTCCAATTTTCATCTAGACAATTCATTCTTGGTGACAGCTACAGAACACAGAACGTCCGTGTATTAGGAGTGCCCACAAAAAATACTAGCATTACTATTGGATTCGTTGGTCTTGATATCTAAAAGAACTAGCCAGAAAATGGTAAGAAAAGAGATCCAGTATGTGCTCAAGTATTAAAACACTGTCAGACCACGTTATGAGGAGTTAAACTCACAGATGCAGGGTATATAATGGATAAATTAAATAAGGGGTAATTTTGTCAGCAATCTATGGATGCTACCACAAAACATGCACAAAAGATTCTGCCAAGTGCCAACTACCAACACCGCGGGGTCTAGCTTTTCCTTTTGAGAGGGACAAGTGAATGTGACGGCGACAATTGACAATCAAGAGAACTGTATTGTGATCCATGCCGGTTCAACAATTGGATCAATGCATCGACACCATAAATGCATAATGCACATCCAGAATTCCGGATATAAAAGAGGAGCAGAGCAAACTTTTTCCATTTTTACATCCCAACCGAGCGTTCTTTTTTTTTTTTTTGCATCATCCTCTGAATATATATTTGATGTACAAAGCCGTTCGTTTGCAAGGGGGAAACACATGGAGGACTTAATTTACAGTGCCGTATATCTTTCTCTGTACGATTAGCGCAAACACTAGACACAAGTATAACAGCTTTGTTTTAAGAAGAGAGCACAGAACCGCACGTCATATATCTACACATCTTGCCTACAAACAGGGCAAGAACTATGGCCGCCGAGCCATTTGTCCACGCAAGGCTGGTGGAACGTGTGAGAACACTTTGGCAGCCGCCTCACCGTCTCTCCGGCCACAATATCCTGGGACAAGAGCAAATCGTCAGGATGTCCAAAATAAAGATGAAAACAACACCAACAACAAAGCAAATGCTCAGGGCCTGTCAGGCCTTAACTATAGCGTCATGCTGGTACAGAACACAATAACCACATTGAAGATTGCACAGACATGCTCTGCTTCTACACGTTCATGATCTAACCAGAGTCCATTAATTTGCAGTTGCACGCAAAAATGGTCCCGGAATTCGCTATATTTTCAGAATACATCGGATGTTGACAAGTCATGGTCACACTTTGAATAAACCAAAATCAAGCAGAGAGATAGACACTCCTAGTACAGCTTTTTGTCATATTTTGTTTTCAGTTTTCTAGTGAATGCCAAATTGAGATAATCCCCAATGATTACGGGTACCTTCAAAATGCACATGCATGCATGCAATCTCTTCAAATGAAGGAATAAATGTAGGCTATGAACAATTGCTTAGGCTTCATTCCATATGAGCGGATTGAGGTACAAGAACCACGTTTGATCTAGAGCATCTCTCAAAAAAAAATTTGGCCGAGCTAATAGGTGTTTACCAAATGTTCATAATGCGGTAAGCCAGTAACTGAAAAGGAACATGAGAAATTTTGTTTCATCAAGCTCACTTGCGCAATTTGGCTCCACAGCAAAGTACAGCTGGTTATTGCTTTGCTTTAAGTGCTGTGTAACAAAATAGCAATTAATGTGCAATGGGGTGTCTCTTTCCATTGTGGTTTGACTCTACTATATGGTTCGCCTATGTGCTTTTCAGAATTTTGTCCAACCAGCTGTCTAAGTACCTTCAAAACATCTCTGAAATTTTAAATTCTTCAGAGATGTCTCTAAGAGTCCCGACCTCCGAGCCACTCTCGTGGGCGACTCGGAGGGAACCGCGCCGCCGCCTAGCAGTTCCCCTCCTCCTCCGCTGCCCTCCTCGCCGCTGCCGCCCGCACATTGTGGCCTCCCTCCTCCCCCCTTCCTTTCCTTCCTTCTCCTCTCCTCTCCAGCCTCCTGTGGCGTGCCTCCCCTGGCGGTCCTTCCGCCTTAGGTGGCCGAGCTGGGCGTGGGACGGCTGGATCCGGTGTGGTCACTGATCTGCCGTCCGCCAAGACGAAGCGCCAAGCGTTGAGGTGCACGCCAAGAGCTTAGTGGGCGCCGGGTGGGCGATCTTTGCTGCCGCCGGCCCTCTCGAGTGACTCGGAGGGCGAAACTCCTCGGCCAGAGAGCTCCCGCCAGCGCCGCCCGCCCGCCGCCTCGTTCGCTTCCAAAGAACGGTGGAAGTGGGCCCTTCCTCCCCCCTTTCCCGCTTCCGTGGTGGGTTCCGTGGCGTCGTCGACCTCTTTCGGCGGCGATGAGGCGGATCCGCCTCGCTTGGGGTGGTGGCGCTGTGGCCGGGTCCGATGGAGGTCGGCGGCGGCACGGCGGTTTTCGACGGTGTGCCTCCGTCCCCCGTGGCGCAACTGTGTGGTGGCTCCAACGGCTGGTTGGCTAGATCCGGCTGCGGGCTGCCTCTTCGGACAAGGGCTGCCCGGATCCGGCAACGGAATAGCCGGATTCGGCGTGCATGGCGATGGATCGTCCCTCTGCAATAGTGGCGTTCCTCACCGGCAAGGCCAGCTCGGCGGTGGCGTGGAGCTCTTGGTGGTCTTCTTGGCGGCGGTTTAGCGGTCTGCAGTGGTGGTACGTCGGCCGACCCTCCTCCCGCGTCGCCGTCTTGGCTTTTGGAGGGCGGGCGGTCCGGCCTTGGAAGCGTTGAGCGATGGGCGAGGGCTATGGTCTCGGCGTTGTCTTCGGTGGGTGGCTCACCTTCAAGGTGCTTGTGCTTGCGGGTCGGTCAAGGTTGCCGATTCCGGTCGGGTCTGGTTTGTCACCGGTAAATACGCTTTGGTGAAGTGTCGCCACCGTCCTCTCTGTGTGCAATGGCGTCCGTTCTTTCCTTGGTGGCTTGGGCTCTGAGGCGTCGCCGTCGCCCCCTTCCTCTGTGGTGGTAGCGTCCGTTCCTTTCCCTGGCAGTCTACTCTGATGGCTTCGGAACCGTCTAGTTCCGGTGGTGGCGACGGTTTGCACGTCTGTGGAGCGTCAAGGGAAGCGTCATCGTCATCCCCCTCCTCTTCGTTGGCGACGTCCGTTCTTCTCCTTGGCGGCTGCGTCAAAGCGTCCGCAGTTGTCCCTCCCTTGTAGCGGCGGTTGTACGTTCTTGGCTTAGCGATCCTCGGTGTTGGGACCCCTCCCCCCTTGGCTTCCTGAAGCGTTGGCACCCGGTAGGTGGTCTCTGGTCGTAACCCTGCTCAGCCTCCTCCTAGTGGGGCTTGCGGGGTGTAGGTGCTCTGGGTGAAAGCCCTGCCCAGATTCTTGCTTGGGTCGACGATGGCGGCGCCCTCGGGTGTCGTTCCCTCCTTGGAGGCCTCGTTGTGGTGCCCCTACCCCCTAGAGTATCTTCGAATGAAAACCTAGGTTTGGGCGGGCGACGGCGGCGACTTTGTCGTCGCATCCTTGCTAAAGGAGTCGCCCTAAAGATCCTTCGCGCTATTGGCTGGTTGGTGGCTATGACTGTGGATACCCTGTTGTGGGCGGACGTTCTCCTGAGCCGAGCCTCCCGCCTGGTGGCGGTGGCCTTCTTCTTCAGACTCTGCGTGCCCTAGGGTGCAGTTGGCGGTGGTAGTCGCTGGCGTTGTTGGTCGAGCATCCCGTGCAACGGTGATGGATGACGTCCCTTCCTCTCTTTTGTCGTCTCATTTGAGCATCCCGTGCGGCGGTAGCGATCGATAGCCAAGTCGATATTCACGTGCTCCGCTTCTCAGTCGGCAGCAGTGTTCCTGGCGTTTTGGCCGTGCATCCCTTGTGGCGATGTCGGTCGGTGTTCTTCGCGCACCTAGCAGTGATTTGCCGCGGAGGTGGTTGTACTAGGTGTTGCGTGTCCGTGTGTTGTGACCATTGTTCGGCTGGGTCGCCTTCTTCTCCTCCCCCCTCTATCCTCTTTCTCCCTCCCCTGTACCCCTCTCTTTCTCTCTATTTGTTGTACAGTTTATCTCCTTCTTGAATGGAATGGCAGAGCTCCTGCCCTTGTGTTCAAAAAAAAAAAGAGATGTCTCTAATTGATTTCTAAGGCATACATAATTTGTTAGCCTATTTGATTTTGCTAAATTAATTCTCAATGCATTAGTGCTTGTTTCCATGCAGCAATTTATTCATGTCAATCGCCATTTTCTGATTGCCACAAAACACACAGGGTATCAACTAGTATGCACACAAAGAAATAAGATTACTTCAAAGATTCAAAGCAGTCGGATATGTCAAATTATGCACTAAGACAAGATAAATCAGCTTCTAAACAGTAAAAATTCTACAAGATTACTTAGATTATTGTACTAGGTAATATTCCACTAAACAATTATGCAATACAACACCCATACCTGCAAGCAAATAGGGCAAGACAAGTTTTCACCAATTGAGTCCTGCATCTTATCAGTCATTACATGGTATGGTAATTTCTTTAGTGAATCTTCTGAGACCCCTTCGGATGAAACTTCCGCAAAGATCTCATACGGATCATCATTACCAAAGTCTGCAGTACCAATCTGTTGACAAATGACATCTGAACTTCTGTTAAATCAAAGAATGTGCCACCAGGCATAGAAACTTCAATGACTATACCAATAAACATTTGTTTTAAGAGCCATAGACATATCATCTGTATAACCCATTACCAAATGGATTATCATTTGGGTACTTTCCACAAATAGAGGATACTGCTACTCTGCTAATCTCATTGAACACTACAACTGACCTGCCAACGGTATGCCGTATATAGTGATGGCTCATATTGCTCTTGCACAAACCGAGCATGAAGGAGCTGATCTATGAAATTCCCCTGGGAACCGAACAAAGAATTTTCTTATGATCACATCTGCCATGGGTCAATAAATGCCATTCACCAAAATAAATTGGATACATGCTCCCTCAAGTCACAAACAAGCGATGTTCTAGACACTGGCATGGACGAATGGTTTCCAAAATACAAATTTGACACTAGTTTATATTGCATGATATTTAAAAACATAATAATTCATAATATTATGAAAATTTATAAAACATAATAAATCATAATATTATGAAAAGATTTACCAAGAAAAATCTACGCATGTCATTTTCATATTTTCAATCTAAATATTCATAAAGATATCGACAACTAAAGTTCAGAAAGTTTAATTGCAAGCACCTCAAAACATCACTTATGTCTGACTGGAGGGAGTATTAACTATAACTATACTATTTAGGAACATTGCATCAAACAATAGCATTAAAACACCATAAAAAAATGAACAACATCAGTGATAGTAACATTACCAACGGTATTTGTTAGGCAAATATGGAAAAATGCGAGAACATTATATTCCAAATTTGGCTAAATTTTAAAGGATCGAATTGCTGAAGATGCTTATGGTACAGACCATGGGCGATGCACTCTGCGGGCTTGATCGGTCGGCGGACCAATAAGCTCGAGACGCCTCCAGGACCTCAATGGAGAGTACAGCCCCAGCAAACGCACCCAATCCAGCTCCCCGGAGAAGGCCGCTGTCAGAAGCTCTCCCGGCCAACGCGCCGGTGACCGCCCCCGTCAAGCCCCCAGCTTCAGACACCACAAGCACCACGAATCCGCATCAAAAGCCAGAACACACAAGCCGAATACGTAGGCTGCCAAGGCAATCAGATTTGCTATTCCTATCAAACATCTCTACTCTCATATGCTATGACAAAGGAAGAAATCGCAAGAACAAGATTTCTTCACCAACCAACCAAGAAACGCTTGAGATCACCGACAAACTCCTCGGGAACCCGAACGGCAAAGAAAGCAAGCACGAGGGCCAGGCGTGTACCAACGGCGAAAAGGCCGGTGAGCGCGCCGGAGAGGATGCCGGCGACCAGCCTGGGGAGGCACGTCGCCGCGCGGCGCTCCTCCGCCTCCGCCACGGGGAAAGGGGCCGGGGCCGGAGCCACCTCCATCGTGACCCACGGCTAGGAGGCCTCCACGCCGCAGCTTAGCGCGGTGCCTGGTAAGGTGCCGGATCGGTTGCGCGCGTGGTGGTTGGCGCACAGAGGAGGAGGGGGAGGGGTCGCCGGGAAGAGAGGGAAGGAATGAAGGCGGGAGTCTGAGTCGCGTAACGCGACGGGGAAACGAGTCGCCGCTTGGCCGCTGCTGGCTGGTGCTGGTGGTCACAATGATTCACCTCCAAACCCCGCCTCCCCCTCTTTTGTGGCCTATTATTTTAATTAAAAATATGTGACGTGTAAGCGTGTAACGTGTAATAAGCGAGTTGTATATGTAATACAACTCATTAATACATATATTTTTCTTATATAAATATAACAGCTCTCATATTTTAAATTGTGAAATACTATGCAAAGGGTATCTTCGCTAGCCTACCCAATGGGATAGAAAAACAACAGAGCAATTCCCCACCTTTTTGTGCTCTGCCTCTGCCTCTGCCTCTGTCCTCCTCCTTCCGTGCATGCATAGCTTTGCATGCTCCCCTTGTTCCTCGAGCGTTTCGCCCACCGTCTTCCTCTGCCGCAAGCCTTCGTGACCTCGCTGATGCCACCACCATCCTCCACCGCCACCGCCAAGTTATGTTTTGGATTGGAGTTCAAGTTTCAGAAAGATTCACTCATGCCTCAGGGCTTGAGAGAGGTTAGGGAGGCGTTGGCCTAGCGATAGGAGGGGATTGTGGTGGGTCATTAGGAGGTAACAGGCGGTGGCCGACGAATTTGGTGATTGGAGCCATCAAAGATAAGGAAGGTGGGTGGGGCAAGGACACCTTTCTAGAGTGTAGGAAGATTGGCCACAGAAGGTAGAGGAAAGACGCTTGGCAGAGGGAATGTGGGATCTAGGACGGAGGAGGGGCGCAAATGTCGATGGCTCACTAATCAGCTGCACACGAGCAGGATGATGAGTAAGTACGGAGTTAGGGTAGCGGTGCCTAGGAAGCAGTGGTGGATCTAGGATTTGAGATCTAGAGATGTACAGTTGTAAAAACTTCCCAATGGCATACAAAAGTGTCATCATATCACAAATTTTGCAAATTAGCAAATCATACATTTACAAATAACAAATTAGCAATTCCTCAGTTCTTAGTCCTCACAAATAAGATATTGAAAAGGGCAGGTAGAGGCTAGAGAGTAGAGCACATAGCCACATGCCCATGCAACCGCTCGCCTCTTATGCCTTATGCTTGCCCATAGTGTGCTCACCACTAACCTGGGGCCCCTAACATGGCGACACCTCACCAAGACGCATGGCCGCATAGCCTCAGTCGCTTGGCACCGCACAACCCCGCCCCGTCTCTACGCACCCTATCACTATCAGATATCTGTTGTGAGCACGTTGCTCGTGCCTGTCAAGTATGTATGTGTGAGGAGGGAAATAAGCTAGGGTTTGCTCTTTGCTACCTTGCAACCATTGCTAGTTCGGGATTTGGGTCTAGCGGTAGTGGTGACCTAGTGGACCGAGTGGGGGAGGGGGAGTGTCTGGGTGGCGATGTTGGGCCAGTAGGGAAGTATTGGGTTGGTTAAGGCAAAGGGGGCTGGCCCATTCATCTAGTGCAAATTTCTCACATTTAGGCCTATAAATTTACTAAAGAATTAGACTATGTTTGTAGATTAGGCCTAATACTGTATAGGGGCATTTGATTTCAAGGGTGCGGACACCCCTATTGAATCTGTTCATGCTAGGAACCATAGGGATTGGGTGGAGGATTAGGGGTTGAAAAGGGGAGGGCTTATATATGAGAAAGATGGGGTAAATTTAGGCTGGGATGTGAAAAAATCAACTAAAATTTTACCATTTGATTGTGCAATATTCAACCCCTGCAATGTAGGCCTACAAAATCCACGCGACATATATCTTCCTCGTATTCCCTCTGATTATTGTGAAATTTTCTGTCCCTAAAAGCGAACGCGGCTAGCTGGTCCTATTCTTACTTTATTTTGATATAATATGATAGGCAGACATATGCCTATATTTATCACAGGAAAACGATATCTATTTTATTTCGGAACGAGATAGGTTTCAGTATCGCATGACTCAGCGTATCTAAATACTTTAGTCCAAACGTGCATCTCATGGTACTAGAGGCCATAAACAAGAAGAAACCGGATTGGACTGCCACAAACTAAAGCCAAACTGCCGGTAGGCTCTGGCGTTATTTCAGCCGATTGGATGGAGCCACAGCATCCAACAATTAGCGTCACATCAGCAACAGCCAACACCCGCTTGAGCTCCAGTGGTCGAGCTGGAGGCTGGAGCCATCGTGGTCACTGAAAAACAGCAGCTGATCGATCGATCGTTTCGGGGAGAAAATATCGCAGCATAATTGGAAGACGAGCATGCATTAACAGATTAATTAACTTCTATCGGCTCCTTTTGAGGGTTCAATACAGACAGTGGCTGAAACAAGCCAGAAATGTAGCGGATCGACAGCAACAGGCAACCGCGCAAACATAATATCCGGAACAAGATCGAGGATTCTAAGTAGGCATGCGATCGGACGGGTTATAGCATATATCCGCGGACTCGTAGCTGCGCTGAAAAACCGTATTCATACCCGTACGGCCGTACCCATACCCACCCACGGTATGGCAGAGTACCCATGCCTATATCTGGAGGGTACACTGTATCCGATAGGTACCTAAAACCCGACTGCCAGGCAACAGTAGGCACTACCAGACAACACATATGTTAGAGGTCGAATGTTTCAGAGAGGGTAAATTTGGTTTCTCAAATTTTAAATTTAATTACCAAATTATGAACTCGTGTCCAAAATTTAAAAGATGTGTGAAATCTAAATGCAAAGTGGTTTTAAGCACAAGAGCTCTAACTCAACTAATCAACTAAGTTAGCTTATTGCACCAACGCCTAAATCTAAATAGAGGTTTGCAATCCTAGGGTAACAATCAAGCAATTCATTTCTAGAAATATAATTGCAAGGAAGTAAACTTTCCCAAATAAATAGGCACAATAAAGCAAACCACAAATGATACAAGCATTTTTTTGCCGTGGTGCTCGGAAACTTGCCGGTCTCTCCTAATACACGTTGAGACTATGTCCGACCAACTCGAACCGTTTCTCTCTTAAGCCAACCACCTCAATCCCAGTAGTGGTCGCTACTTCCTCCATCCTAGAGGTGGCAAGCACCAATATCACGCACAAGTTCGCCTAGGCCTTCTCACAATCTCCATTGAGAAGATTGTTGGCACACGACGTCTCTCACTCCGTCTAAATGCCAACAAGCAATAAGAGTAATAAGATCGAAATAGATCGGTCACTCTAGACCAATCCAAACCTTAAAGCATACTCTCAATGAGAAAATGGATATATAGGGTTAGGGGCTACAAGAACACTCCTCTCAGCTCAAAGTACTCTCTAATACCCAACTGGACTCAAATCTAAACAAATGGGCGAGTCACCCCAAAAAGAACTAGCCCAACAGTTTAAATAATGCTCTACCAAAAAACTAGTCGTTGGGACTAACCGGACCAGGCCGGGTGCCCTGAGCCATCACGATCTGGAGGCATAGCCAACGCTACCGTACCAAGTGGTCGGATCACCGCTCAAAGTCGGACCGGCTAGGTTCGGCGGCATACCACGGTTGGCCCGAGCCCTATACGGCCGGACCACCTTCTACTGCTGAGCCGGCCCGGTTCGGTGACATAAGGGCGATCTGGCGGCATACCACCTCACAACCCCACTAACACCTACTGAACCCTGGTCTAGGTCAAGGTCTGGCCAACTCAGACCATTGAGATCCGGCTGCACAGAGGACCCAGCCAACACCTAGAGACCTATTGGGCCTTGGTCTGGGAGGAGGTTCGGCCGGCCCAGACCTTCCTGGTCACAGCACTCCTCCACTACTAAAACCCTGACCTCGACCAAATCAGCAATCCCTAACCACAAGGGCCAACTACAACACAATAGCTAAAAATCGATGCACTCACTACCCTCATAAGATAGCGACAAGGATAAAACTAGGGTTAAGAGTGTGAAACTAGGTGGAGAAAGATCTGAGGTGATTAAAATTCCTCGATCCCCTCTTAATAGTATGACGGTCTATCCTACCAATCTAATCTTTCAACCAACACCGAGACCGCTAAAAAATTAGGAAAAATTCGTAGCCCTATACTAGCCATACTTTCACATAGCACATTCTTTTCTTGACGACGTTCCCACACACGATGACGCCTCCGTTTAATCAACCTTGACTATCACCAATCCTTGATGGCTCCTCCATCTCGTTGACCTTGACTTGACTATCTATCCGATGATCCTTTTGTCCTATCGACTCCAACTTGAACACCAACCTTTAGTAACTCCTGTCTTGTTGTCCTTAACTTGGCCATCATTCCCTTGATGTCACTTAGTCGTTATTTATCTTCATGTGATCTAATTCTTTTCACATCACTCATAAAACCCATTAGTCCTAAAAGCTCAATAGAAGATGGGTAAGTTAGATCAGCTTTACCATTTAAACACTACAAGTGTTTTGAAATAAAGATCATCATACGTGAAATGCACTTGTTATAGAAAAAGACCACAAATGAGTGCATCTTATAAAGAGAAAACTAGATCACAATACACAACATAGGAAAATACCAAAATATGTTTATATTATAAACTAATGCATATAGCTATTGATTCAAGTCATATTGATTTCAATTAGATCCACATTTATCCAAAAACCACCTATGCAACCACAAAGCATCAATGAGTCAACAATTAACACAATGCTAAATAGAAGCTTAAAATAATTTATCAACCAAACATGAAAGTGCAATTTTCAGCTTTTTTTACAGCATAACAGCACATAAATTAATTTATATAAAATCATAGTGCTAAAATGAAAATTTTCATAATATAAAAAAGATGTGTCTCAAAATTCTTTACAACTTTTATGTATAAACATTTTGCATCCAAGCTCAAAACGACCTTCAAAAGATCAAAATACCACGAGCTATCCGGACGCCGGACTCAAAATGAACCTGACTAGACGGTGGTCTGGCGGGGGGTCTAGCCGGACTAAACCATCTTGGTCCAGCAGGCCATATACCACTGAACCTCCTTGGTCTGGCTGCTCTTGGTCCGTTGGACCGCCCCCGTCTACCGGACCCCTTAAAATGAGGAGTAAATTTTATTATTAAACATATATTTTCCTATATTTGAAATATGTGACTAAAACAAATCAACAATAAGTAAGTTAGTCTCATATGGAGTTTTTTTTCATTAATCAAGCACTCCATCAAGCATTCAATAGATTTACAATGCATACCTTGTTTGGATGAACAATTCTTTATATTTAAATAAAGATTAAAGAAATAGCATGAAACAAGACATATTAGTCTTATAAGAATTAGTCAATAAATACTTGTTATAAAATAATATTTATCAACAATTAGTGTTTGTCATTAATCACCAAAATCACACAAGGGGTACCTTGAACTTACAACACAGCAGTATAACACTAGCATCACCTTGGAGAATATTCAAGCTACCGTAGAGAATTGGAGACAGAGGTCAGGAATTCGGTGTGGAGCAAAGCATCACCTTGTTGGCTGCCCATCACATCGAGGATCTGGGATGTAGGAGTGAAGGCGTGCAACTCTGGAGCCAAGCAACCAAGGTCATCACCTCATGGAGTCGTCTAGGACCTCGAGGAGGGGTGGTGTCATGGTAGAGGGAGCCTCGCCTCATGAGGGTTGTCGAGGAAGGCTAGAAGGGTGGATGGCAGAGGGAGCAACGATAGAGAGGGGTGTAAAGACTAAGGAGAGTTTGAGAGGAGATAGGACCTTCGGTGATGGGAGCAGGTGGTGGCTATGGCTCGACATAACTGGAGGCAAGCCGGTGACGGATGCACAGAGGAAGGACGATGACGGGGTCACAGTGGAAGCACAAAACGAGGATAGCAAGACAGTTGCACAATAGAAGAATGGCGAGGCAGCGGTGTAGACATAGGGACTTAGGGTAGAGGAAGGGAAAAGAGGACGATAGGATCTGAGATTAAGGTTTTCCTAGCCGACCAGGCTCAATTATCTTCGATTTATCTTATTTACATATCTTCTTATTTACTTATAAGTTTATTTTATTTGCTTATCTTTTTATTTGCTTATAAGCTATACTTCAAAAGCTTCCCTAGATAGCTTAAAAAGTCTGATCCGCTTTGACTTGTTTCTAAAAACTTTAAGATATACTTTCGAGATAGAAAAAAGAAACTGAATAAGCAAAAAATGTTTAACTTTTTAATTCGAATATAAATAGATACAGAGAAGATAAGCTAAAGAGAACTGCCCAATACACCGCTTGGTAGGAGGAACACACTTTCGCGGGTAGCAGCTAACATGTATGAATACTAGAAAACTATACCCACAAAAATAATGCCTGCGGCCTGCGGATATCAAAATCTCACCATTCCACACACGCAGGTAGCAAATTTCACCACACCCATACCCGATGGGGAATATACAAAATACCCCGCATTGCTATCCCTAATTTTAAGAGGGCTAGACAGGTTCAGGAGGAGGAAAGAAAACAAGAAGAAGATGCAGCGACAGAGCAGAATTCAGTTTCTGTAGACAAACAGCGTACATCCTTATATCATCTCAAACATACAAATAACATACAAATATGATGATAGTACTACGAACATATAAACCACGCACATAGCACAACTTCGGGGGCCAAGCGATGCAAATTCGTAGAAGCGAACAACATGCAATGCCAAGGCGGCAAGCAAGGCCATGCTTTTATTCATGCAGTAACCAGATGTAGAGGCAATAGCAGTAGACCAAGACCACAGTGGATAAGCTTAGTCATCATAGCCGTGGCGGCGATGGTGCTGCTTCTGGTAATGTTTCTTCTTTTCATCATCGGAGTCATTATCATCCTGAAAAGCAGCAGCACGACATATTTAGGGCTAATGAGACTGATTTTTAACACTACATGGATTTTTTTTTTTGTGACAGCATTGGAAACATAATGTTTGGCTGGTTGAAGAAATGCACTAAATACTTTAGCCCAACAAACACACAATAAAAAAGAAATGCAGTAAATAAGTGGGACGAGAAAATTTATTAACAGTACAACTGAGTGAAAAAGAAAAAAACATCATGTTTCTCAAAGTTTTCATAAATTTCTTCATTCCTTCGATCTTAATTTGAGGCATACATATGCTCAAAGACACAGATTGACAATGTGGAACTCAGATGACCATGAAATCATGACTCAAGCACGAGGTTGCATTCCTATAAGTTATAATTGGGTGTTCAATCACGATGAATGGCATTTGTGATATTTTGTTTGCTTATGCTAATTATGATGTTACTGTGGATAGGATGACACTGACATATGCCCAACTGTTGCACAAACATATCGATATTTAAGAAATCCATGAATTTGCACAACACTGAAATATTATAACGAACCAACCAGTATTATCAAATACACAGAAACTGCAAATATACTTTTGGGAACTACATACTTGAGATCTTAATCCCACTAAGCACTAACTAGCAGTTGTCAGTTGATGATGATTGATAAATCAGCCAAGCACAACTTGTTCATGCTAGCAGCATTTTATTCTGTGGACCGTAAATAAACATTTTCAACATCTAATTCCTATATTACATCAGGAATTTTTATTTCAGGCCATTTCTTTGCTAGCACGTAGTGATATAGGACATGATTACACAAGTATTGCATTTTGGATTGGCATGCTAATTCCTCATACATACCAAATTCAATAAGTTATTATCAGCTAATAATCATATACTCCCTCCGTTTCACAATGGTTGTAGTTCTAGCTAAATGCACACAAAATACGGAGACGTGGAAAATGACTTGTCTACCCTCATTTAATGAAGGGTAGCTGAACAGATTAGCTAAATAGATGGCTGCATTGATGAAGGGTACAAAGATCATGTTGCTTCTAAAATTGCATTGGAATGTGAGAACTACAACCATTTTGATAAAAAATTGAATGCTAGAACTACCTCCATTGTGAATCGGAGGGAGTAAGTTGAATGGCTAAAAATGGTTAGATCCATCACATACATCCTACTGTAAACCCCAAAGTAATGCAGAATAAATATCATATTTTCCCTCAAGCTGCTCATTACAACAGTTAGCAATTAACAAATGGCTAAAGCCGTGCACACTGAACAAATGCATAGCACAAGCATGAGGGATGGGAACTTACATGCTTCTTGCGGCCAGAGCTCCCCTGATATTCCTCTCCCCCGCCATAGCTTGGTTTCTCATACCCACCACTCTGATATTTGGGCTTCTCCTCTCCATAGCCATAACCATATGAACCCTGAGTCTCCTCCCCATACGGCTTCGGCTTCTGATACCCACCAGAGCCATACACGCCTTCATCAGCCTGTGCCTTCTTCCCATATCCATACCCAGAACCATCATAGCTCTCCTCATGGGTCTTCCTGCCATAGCCATACCCGGAGGAGCCATAGCTCTCCTCTTGAGTCTTCCTACCATACCCACCACTGCCATACTCCTCTCCTCCCTGCGGCCTGCTCCCGTACTCTGATCCATAGCTCTCCTCCAACTGCGGCTTCCTCCCATACTCTGGTCCACAGCTCTGCTCCACCTGCGGTTTCCTCCCATACTCCGATCCGTAGCTCTGCTCCACCTGCGGCTTCCTCCCATACTCCGACCCGTAGCTCTGTTCCACCTGTGGCTTCCTCCCGTAGACGGAACCATACCCAGAACCATAGCTCTCCTCCTGCTGCGGCTTGGTCCCGTATCCAGATCCATAGCTCTCCTCCGCCTGCGGCTTGCTGCTGTATCCAGAGCCGTAGCTTTCCTCGGCCTGCGGCTTACTCCCATACCCAGACCCATAGCTCTCCTGCTGCTGCTGCTTCCTTCCGTAGCTGGAGCCATAGCTCCCCTCCTCTTGCGGCTTCCTGCCGTACCCAGATACGTAGGTGTCCTCCTCCGCGGGCTGGTGCTTGGATCCGTAGCCGGAGCCGTACGACTGCTGCTGCTCCTGCTGGGGGCGGAAGCCGTAGGCGGGCTGGGGCTTGGATCCGTAGCCAGAGTCGCCGCCGTAGGCGGGCTGGGGCTTGGATCCGTAGCCCGAGTCGCCGCCGTAGGACTGCGGCTGGTCCTGCTGGGGGCGGAAGCCGTAGGCGGGCTGGGGCTTGGAGTGGTGGGCGTAGGGGGAGGGCTCCTCGGCGGAGTAGTGGGGCGCGTCGTAGGAGGTGGAGGGGGCGGAGCAGGGGTGACAGATCTCGTCAGAGGGCGGAAGCGGGCGGCCGTAGGTCAGGACGAGGTCGTAGCCGCCGCCGTAGGGCGTGGGGTCGAACTCGTCGAAGTCGTCGGCCTCGTCGCGCGACCTGTAGCTCCCCCCGTACGCCGCCGTCGCCATGGCGCTCGCTCGCGAGGTGGAGGATCGGTGCGGAGGGTGGTGGTGATCAGGACGAGCAGGGGACAGAGGGTGGTGTGACTTCTCGAGGAAGGCGTGTGATTAGCGTATCGGGGGGATGGAGATTGGAGATGGACGCGATCTGGTGAAACGTGGGGGCACGTGGTCGTGGTGGCGTGGCTGGAGTGCTGGACGGTGGCTTCGGGAAGGCAGGCACGCTGGAATGCTGGATGCGATTGCGGGGCGACGGTGGGGACGGGCACAAAAATACATACGAATTACCCAACCAAACTGTAAATATTTTCGGAATTCGGTATTTAGTTTGGTTTTTATTTTTTATAAACTTTGGTATCTCGATATTTGTTTGGTAGCTGATTTTCAGAAACCGAACTCTAAAAAAAAACAACTATCTTGATTAATCTTTCAGCTCCCTGATTTTTACTAGCATGCTCCAAGTTCCTCTACATGGGCATCAACTTCTCTAGCCCAACAGCCCACTCAGCTAACCTCCACCACATCACGTCTCCACTACCACTAGGGAGCCACGACAATAGCCCACAACCAACTCATCTTAAACACTAGCCGCCAAGAGCATTGAGCAGGTGTAAGTGCAACCACGCGGGATCTCTCCAAGAGGCTACAACACCAACGATCGTGCAATGCGAGAGTAGAGGCGGCCGTGGCGAGTGTAGAAGGCGGTCGTGTGTGGTGGCCAAGCGGACCGCCGGGGCAAAGGGTGCGATGTCTTGCCTTCTCCTCCCAACGGTAACCACCTCCTCTCCGGTGCATGGCCACCCTTATGCATGGCGCTCTCTGGCGTTGGCCACCCTTCTCCCTAGTGGATCAAGGTAGGTCTCTATCTTTTTTTATCTCCTAGTCCTTATCCTCCCCAATACCCATTCTAACTCGTCCGATGAAAGTCAGTTTGCCAAACTACCGAAACCGAATTAAATCGGTAATTCAATTTCGGTATTACTTTCTTGTCACAAAACTTTGGTAGTTGGATTTTAGATACCGAAAATATTGAACCAGAAATACCGTAAATACTGAATGCCCACCCCTAGGCGACGTCATGAGAAAGGAAAAATTAATTGTTTATACAATATTTAATTTATATTTAATAGATTATACTGTAGGTAAAGGAAATTGGGGATATACCCATGACGGCTGCCACCCTAGACGGTTGCTGCCATCCCGCATGATGGCAGCCGCCATACGAGACGGTGGCAGCAAGGAGAGGGCACCACGTGGCGGAGGTGATGGCCAGGGTGACAATTAGTGGCAATATTTAGGGATGTTCTCTTCAACTTATCTTATTTACTTATAAGCTAAACTTTGAGAGATTCCTGAGTTAGTTCGAAAAGTCTGGTCCGCTTTGTTTGACTTGCTTCTGGAGCTCTGAGACATGGTTTTGAGATAGAAAAAAAAGGACTCTAAAAATCAAAGCGTTTAGAGTTTCGATTCAGAGAAAAGTAAATAACCAAAGAGAACAATCCCTAAATTTTTTCTATCTATGAGACGTGTGAATTCTTCACGCGTAATGCCTTCATTAGTGGTTGCCGCCATCTCGACTTGCTGCCATCATCCCACTTGGCTGCACTGGCCAGCCACGCCGCCCTCCTGTGCCACACGTCCTAATCTAGTTTGAGCAACCGGTCCATGCATCGCGTCGAGCTCACTGCTGCCATACCGTGTGGCTACCGCCACCGACATTTCCCTAATTTCCAATTACAGTCGTATAATCTATTAAAAATTTACTGTAGATTATTTGAATTAATTTTTCCCACGAGAAAAGAAAACAAGCTTTTTTCCCGCCGGACTTGAGGTAAAGCAAGGGGAACCAGTCTCAAATACATAGTTCTAGCGGTTTGATGGCTAACCGAGAAAACCACATATTGCGGAAAGCGCTCCACTAACTGAGTGGCTAACCGTATGATCGGTCTAGGGCAAATAGCTAACCACGGTTAATCATGGCTGACCGGCCAGTTTCTGAACGTGCATTGAGAGGCTGTTTGGTTGCCGTACGAGCTTAGCCAGATTGTATGAATTGAACCAGGCTGGTAAGAGCCAGGCTGAGTGGATGCAAAAGGATATTGTTTGGTTGGTTGTATGAGGTTGGACAGGCTGTATAGAAATGCTGTTTGGTTGGCTGCACTAGAAGGAAAATTGGATAGACAAATTCAACAGAGGATAGACAAATTGAAAAAACAAATACTAGAAAATCAATAAATTCAAAAACAAAAACAAAAATACAAAAAAACCAAATCCTGAAAAATCAATAAATTCAAAAAAAATCAAAAATCAAAATTTTGAAATTTAAAAAAATTAATCATTTGAAATTTATATGGCAAGTGTGGTCTAGTTTTGTTCAAAAAATATCAAGAACCTAAAGATAAAATCGGTTTGATGATCGGAGATATTAATAAAAAAATATTGGCAAAAATGAAAAGGAAAATAGATGGAATCTTGTCTAATCACACCGGCTGACATCACTAGGCAATGGCTAGGTTATTGCGTATTGGGCCTGCACGCGCACAACACGAGGAGTGGAGCGGAAGCGCTCGATCTGAGCGTTTCTCCAAAGCCAGGATATCGAGGGAACCTTGCATCTGTAGAGCCAGGCTCAGAACCAGATGCAAGCAACCAAACACTAGAAAAAAAGTGAGATTCTGCATCCTTTAATACAAATCTGTGTGCATACAGACAACCAAACAACCCCTGAGCGAACGACTTGTGCGACTGCGTTAGTGTTGTTCTTTGGATTGGCATATGCATGCGTGTACAAGATTTTGTAGGCAGCATAGGTTGGTGCATATATTAAATATTTATGTCGATTGTCAAAGATCTTAAAGCCTAACGAACCAAATATTCTAGGTTCCCGACACTCTCAACGCCTAGCATTGCAGTCGTTCACCCATCTAGCCACAGACTAAAAAACCGGGGCAGCTTCCTCCAGACGAAGACGTTATTTTGTTGCGCCCTATTTAGAAAGGTTTATTTCGGCTGCTTTCGACTCTTACACAATAAAAAAAAACCTCGTAACTCTAATCCAAAGCCTATGATTTCTCATTGACTTTTTCTCGAAGCTCTTTAAGCACTCTAAAAAACTCTCAAAATCTAGTTGAACTAAACACTGCTCTATTTCATATCTCCTAAACCATTTTGATCAAATTGGTTTGTCATGATATGTCTATCATGTGTTTAGCGAGTTGCGTGGTGCCTTGCATGAGCAGCAGTGCTTGGCAACAGGGAGGGCACGGCTGGCAACGCCATCAGGGTGTTCGCTCAAATTCGGGCAACTAAAGGTGGGCTTGCGATGGAGGCAACTAAACACAGTATCCAAGTCGGATAATGCTCATCCCATATACGTTTCATAATTTTTTTATCGGATATGAATCCGGATCCAAATAGTGTCGGATGATCTGGTTTTTGTTGAATATGGATCCGGACCGGATACGGGTCGGATACAGAACCGGAATCAGGTTGTACCATATCTTACATACACGGTGGCCCAAGTATTGAATATACTTAATATGGTACGAGTCGAGCTCTGGCATTCATGAATCATTAACGTGCTTAGCTGTTGCATGATTATCTAGTAATATGTTGCATGCATGGATGTGAATGAGCGCACGCTTCAGGATCAGGACACAGGTACATAAGCTATGTTCGTTCAGCAGCTAGCCAGGCTGACAGTAGCGCGTAGCACCTTGATAGGCCTGGGCACAACGGGTTGCAGCAGCCCGGTAGAGAGACCAGCTACCAACGACTGAAGCGAGGCACTGAGAATTAGTGAAGTTTATTTTATTTTATATTTGTTTTTAATCCAAATTAATTAAATAATATCTCGTTTAATAAATTTAAAGAAATAGACGCCCGTTGCCATGTGGTCGAGCAGGATAGAAAATCCGTCCGACCAGCTGGTAGGTTTTACCCATCCTAGCCGACCGTTGGGCATTGAATTTGCCTAAACGGCCTTCGAGCCCCATCAGACAAAAACCGTCCTTTGGTTGGGTGTAGGGCTGGCAATTCAGCTCGCTGCTCACGACCAGCTCGATTCTAGCTCGGCTCAAGCTCGACTCGTAGGCCAACGAGTCCGAGCCTGAGCTTTTTTTTCTAGCTCGGTCAAAAACCGAGCCTTGAGCCATGCCAGGCCTTGGATCGCTCGTGGCTTGCTCGTTAGGCTCGTTTACATGGGTTGTGAGGCCCAACTCCTAGGCTCATGTGTGGCACCACTAGACCCTAACCCTCACCTAGATGCATAGCCACCGCTTGCCAGTTTTGTGGCTCTTCTTTTTTCCCCTTCCCACACGCACACCAATCGTTGCTCACGCTTAGAAGCACAATGCACGCCCATCTCCTCCATCCATGCTGCCTCCGTCCTCCTTCCTCTCGGCTACTAAGATTTGCACCGCCTCCATCCTTCTCCCTCCCGGCCCAATCGTTGCATCGCTTCCAACCTCCTCTCGGTCAGCCGTCGCCTCGCCTCCATCCTCCTCACTCGTGGCTACTCCAGATCCACACTGCACAACCTCCATCGTCCTCCTTCCAAGCCAGATCGCCGCCCTATCTCCAACCTCCTCCCGGCCGGATCACTGCCACGCCTCCAACCTCCCAGCCGACTACCGCCTCACCTCCATCCTTCTCCCTCCTGGCAGGATCACCGCCAAGCCTCCGACCTTCTCCCAATCAGCTGCCGCCTCACCGTCCGCTACCCCACCTCTGTCCTCTACTAGCTTTGCCTCCAAGTCCTGAATCGCATCGTCCCCTCTCTGGCTCGTGAGCCCACGCGAGCCAACCTGAGCCAGGAACCAGCCCGAGCTGAGCTTTTTCCCTAACTTGTTCACTCAACAAGCCAAGCCGGTACGAGCCAGGTAGTGGCCGAGCCAAGCCTAGCCAGACCCTGGCTCGCTCAAACTCGGCTCATTGCCATCCCTATTTGGCGGAGCGAAAAATTCGCTCGTTCAAAGCGCGAGATTTGGGTGGAGCGGAAAATTCGCCTGTTGAATGTGTGGGTTTTTTTTCCCTTTTAACCATGGCTACGCCTTTTCCCTTGCATAGTCCCGCACGCAGAGAGACAGAGAGGGAGAGGGAGAGCCGAGGGAGAAGGAGAGGGAGAGGGAGAAGGAGAGAGGAAGGAGGAGGAGGAGAGGGGGCTGCGGCCTGCTTTGGAGGTAAAAAAAATTTCTTTTGAAGTTTTGAATTAGTGAAAACATGGTAGGTTAGCCATATGAACTGACTATAGTTAGTGCAATGTAATCTAGTTTAGACGCTGGTACAATTAGCATACATTGTAGACGTTATTTTATTTTATATTTGAGAAATAGAACTAGGTTTGAGTAGAGCAACGTGTTAATTTTTTGCATATTTAATAGGTGTGAGTTCTTTTTAGGGTAATTTGTAGGATACACCTAAGGTAGAGTAGTGTAATAAGGTATTTAATAGATATGAGGAAATGAATTATTAGCGCAATGTTTAGTGTAGATCTGAGGAAAGGAATTTTTTTGAAATAATTTGTACGCGATGTTTTTTGTCTAGGAGAAATGTCAGAGAAGTTATATTTCCGGATTTATTATGGGGAGGAGGAGATTATGAACGGTTCAAGCGGGTAGATCCTTTTGTGTTCTAGTCAGTTACACTAGGGATATCAAGACTGACAGAGAGGCCATTCAGTGGGATGAAAAACTGGTTATTGCAGACATTTCAACTGAATCCACAAGTACATGTGATGAAGGTCAGTGCTATGGTTAGCCGTGCTAGGAAGGATCTTTTTGGGGTTGCTTCCGATCAATTGTACTAGAAACTAGAGGTGCTATGTGGAGACTGCGACTAAACGCGGTCTCCCTCTAATATTGTTTGCTTAGGCGGAGTTGAAACAACATGTTGAGATAGGGGCGAAGAGAATTGGGAGAGCACCAGTGCAGAGGGGGTAGAGGAGGCAGAGGGGGCAGAGGAAGTAGAGGTCACCGAGGAAGAGGTGGACGAATGCGAGAAGACACATAAGGGAGAAAGCGAGCACCCAACAACACATGAGCCGATGGGTGCTACGGATGAAGGAGAATAAATTGAAGCAATAGTACAACAGATGGATGTGAAGGATGCGGAGTACGAGCAAGTCCCCAAGGAGGACATGTCAAACGATGAAATAAGTAGTGGAGACATTACTGTGCCAACTGTGCCGGGTGAGTGTAACTTTTACAACTTTGAAGATTTATTCTATCTATGAAGGTACTCACATGGCATGGGATTACCACGAGAACAACGTGTCACAGGGAGCCATGTATCCAACTCAGGAGGTCGTGATAGATGCTATGAAGCATTGGGCACTTTCTCTTAGGAGGAAATTCAGAGTTGACAAGTACAGTAACAGTGTGTACGATATAAAGTGTGGTGTGCCTGGTTGCCCTTGACGGGTTCATGCATTTAAAGAAAAATGAGTGGATTGTTGGATGTATTCGATCATGCAGGAGCACAACTGTGAGCTAGAACAAACGCAACAAAGGCACAGAAACCTAAATTCAACATTTGTAGCAGTGGTCCTATATTCATAGATAGTGGATAACATCAATTATGAGCATCGCTCCATAATTTGAGCCATTGAGGAACAATTTCAGTACACAATTAAGTACGCGAATCTCCCCGTCCTTTTAGAGACCATAAAGAGAAGGAATATGGGGATGTACTACGATATTAAGGAGTACCCCACGTCCAGCCCAGACAGCGGCAAGTGGATTCTGCAGCAGGCATTCTTTGCTCTAGGACCTTGCATCAATGCCTTCAAGTTTTGTCGTCTATGCTATGCATGGATGGGACATGCGACCACCTAACCGCTACATGTTCCCTACTATGCAACTCAGAGGCAGACACCAGCCTCGGGTGGAGGAGTGGCATCAGTAGCTTGTATAATATAGTAGTGTTGTACTTTTGTGAGCCTCATGTATTATCCTCTTGTCGTGAGATTGTACTTCTTACTCCTTGTTACCCTACTTTAGTACCATTCGGTTTTCATTCCAATGTTGTGTCACTGTTATCCTGAAACATCGCCGGTTATGTGTTTTGTGAATTTTGTAGCTACGCGTGGGATGCCGAAATGGGTAGGTTGCCCATGTAAGAGTCCGAGCCCAGTTCGTTATATTTTTCCTTTGACCAGCAGTATCGCTCAAACCAATTTTGCCAGGATCCCACATGCTTGTGTGGTTGCCACTACGCTAGCACATCCAATGCTGAAGTTCTCTATCAAAGACATATAATGCAGGAGGCCTACTCAGTGTACTATAACACCAAGTGAGAAGTGATATCGAGCTGCGATACCACTTGGTTTTTATGCCAATGTCAAAATCCCTTCACGCAGGTGTCGTGAATGAGCAATCCAAGAGGCCGATATATAACGATGTGTTTGTGGTGTATAACCATTTTGTGTGTATTTTCAATTCCCTAAAGGCAGCATGGTCGACGTGACCTTTTCCTGCATATAAACCTCATGACTCTTTCGCTTTGTTCTGTACCTATGCATCTCTTTCTCTCTTCCATTAAATGGATAATGCTATGCCCTAAATAGGCGAGTCCATGGCCTTTTATTATGTGTACCAGATTGAAATTTTATTTAATTAATCCTTATGTCCAGAACGGATGATAACATAAATTCTTGAAGCCTTTTATTTCAAACTCGTTTGTCATGCATCAAGTTAAAATAAAAGGTCTAGGACTGACAATGATGGACGGGTGTGCACATAAAGATGGCCGCTACCACATTTACTCTCTCTCTATCGGTGCTCCATGCATTACTGGTTCGTTTCGTCCTCACATTCGATCTCTCTCCATCCATGCATAATGCACGAATAGGATCCAAAGATGAGAAGACGCCGAGATGTCCCTGTCAGTGGACCGATTGTTGTCGGCCATTTCTGTAAACCACTCAGCACGCACTACCTTGAATTTCCTTCTCTTACACTTCGTACCTCACTATATTAATCAGTTGCAGTGACTTCATGACATTGCGCTGTATAAGGTGACATGAGTGTGTTCTCTTCTCCTCCTACTCCCTCTCTCTCTCTCTCTCTCTCTCTCTCGGCACTTAATAATTGCCCCTACTGTGCCACGGCAGGTGGGCATTTCCCATATTGCACGCAAGACATAGGCATTTCGCGATTTAGGGAATTTTTTGGGCAATAAACAAAAAAATTATTCGTTTGGTATCAAAATACCCCTTTGGTTAGGCGAGATTTGAAAACCCGCCCGTTGGTTGGGCAGGATAGAAAATCCACCCTACCAACGGGCGGGATTTACCTTGCCTGCTAGATCGTCTTATCCGCCCGTCCATTGGATAGGAAGGGTAAAACTCGTCCGTTGGTTAGACGGATTTTCTATCCTGCCCTACCGCATGGCAACGGGGGTCTATTTATTTAATAAAATGAAACAACATATTATTTATTTTGTTGGGGAAAGTATGTGGCTCATGGAGTTTCGGCCCACTTACTTACCCACGACCCCACAGGAGGTAAGCTCGGGACCAGCAAGCTCGCCCCCGAGCTTGGTAAGCACGAGCCCGGGCTTCCCCGCCTCGGAAGCTCGGGCCTCTTGCTTCCTCCGAGCTTCTGAGGTACGAAGGGACAGGACCCAAGGCAAATCATCGCGCATGGACAGATACGCCGGGTCCCAGAATCATCGAGAATTAAATCGCGCCTTGTCTGCAGGGCGCTGGCCACCACCTCGGCAGTGGCGGCCAGTCCGTCAACCGCCGGCATAGGCAGGACACGTCTTGACCGCTAGCGGTCCAGTAGCGAGATCGGAGGATTGCACTCGATTACGGTGGATTCGGTACACTACTGGTGTGGCAAAAGGCAACGACTAATTCAGCGGACCAAAGCACAAGCTATAGTGGCGAAAGGCGCCTATAAAAGGCGCCTGAGCCGCAACAAAGAGGGCTTCACCGACACACAACTCACTTGGAGAATAGCTCTTGTAGAACAGAGCACTTGCACTCGTAGGAGCTCTAGTTCGGCGGTAGTTCTCCGCGTCCGTAACTATAGGAGCACACACACGCATGCCTTGAGCACTTATACTTTCGGCCCGGCTTCCCAAAGCGGACTTCACCCCTATACTCGTTTAAGCTCGGCATTAAGCGAAGGCGGGCGTAGAAATTGTTATCCCGTGGAGGCCTAAACCAGATAAAACACTCGTGTCATTGTTCCCTCCATCCGGTCTCGACGCGCCCGGCAGCGTCGGGACTAAGGTCCTTTCCTTCGGCAGCGTCCGGCCACAAGACCGGGCCTCGGTCCAGGGGATAGAGCCGTCTTCGGGCCTCGCACCCCCTTTCCTTGCTCATTGGCGCTGCGGGGGCTCGCCTCCCAGTCACCGACAGCTGGCGCCCACCGTGGGGCTCGATTTCGGTCCTCTCCCCTCGATGGAGTCGAGGATGGCCTTGTTGCCTTCGGCGACATTGATCTTGTGGACCTCAACCGGCGATTGCGGCGATCTCGGCGACGCGTCGGCGAGTCGTATGAGGAATGGCGGTGGTATCCTCGCCGGAGCTCGATCCGGCGAGATGGAGGTGGAGGCAATGCCGCCTCGAGAGTAGCTGTCCGCTCCCTGCTTTGTTAAACGCCGTTGACTCACGTCGTGAAACCCTCATGGAGGTTGGAGGCACCGCCACGGTGCCATATCCGGGCGGACACAAGCGTTCATGCCACGCTGAAGAGGAGGACTGTGCTGCATGCGCAATCGGCGCTGCGGCCGTCCGAGGCCGGCGGCGGACAGCGTGAGCCCATGGCGATTGAGGTGCGAGGCACCGCCTCCGTGGGTGACACCGACATGTCCCCGCCAGCGGAGCCCCTCACGTCATGTCTTTCTTGGCGTCGGCGGGGCGACCCGCGACCAGCCCACGTCTTGACCCAGCGAAAGCACCACCGGCGTGAGGCCGCTCGAAGCCTCTTTCTTTGGGTCGGTTAAAGCGAACCTGGCGGATATCCGTCGCGAGCTGTTGGCCCGACGCCGCCCAGCGCTACTACACGCCAGATTCGCCACCACTACCGTCACCAACCCGTCTTCTGCTTGATCGTGAGAGGTTAAGCGATGCCAGTCATGCGTGACTGGAGAAGGACCCGCGAGGTTCACCATAGCGATCTAGGCGCTGCGGTTCTTGACGGCCTAGAGGAGCTCGCCGGGATCTCGGCGAGCACCTCGAGCCCAACGACACCGATGGCTCCTCGGCGGCGCGCGAGCGCGTTGATCAGCCGTGCGCCCACGTCCCACAATGGACGACGCCTCAACAGACACCGGGCGGAGTTTTTCCGCCTCGGGCGCTTCGGCGGGAGAGCTCCAGGGAATAACGGGTCGCCCGGATGCGGCTTTCTCCGAAGCTTCTGCGAGGCCCCTAACCCGCAAGTTCAAGCCCGGGAGCATTGAAAAGTTCGACGGGAGCAAGAATCCCGACGAATATCTCGCCGTTTATGCTACCGCCATCCTGGCCGCAGGCGGCAATGAGGCCGTAATGGTCAACTACTTCCCTACCGTCTTGGAGGAATGGCTGAACTTGGGCTGTTCAACCAGTAGCCGGGGTTCGATCACGAGTGGGAACAGTGCGAGGCGCTCCCGACAAACTTCGGGGGTTGCTATCTGGCATACTGGGAAGCCCAGGACCTCAAGCTTGTGGTCCAAAGGGCGGAGAGGGCTGCAGGACTCGTCCGCAGGTTAGATCAGTCATAACACCATTCCGTTGATCTCAAGCGAGGCCATCGTTGAGGCCTTCAAGGAGGAGTCTGGAACACCCGTTTCACCGAGGACCTTGAGCTCCATCCGGCCCACACCGTAGCCGATTTATTTAAATCTTCTTGGAAGGATACATCAACGCCTCGAGGCGGTGGAGCGCAAGAGAGGAGAACGGAGGAGAAGGCGGCGGCGGTGGCACCGATGCCAAGAAAGGCGACGCCGAAGAAGAAGAAGAAGAAGAAGAAGAGCCCGCCGCCCCGCCTCGTCGCGGCAGTAGAGCCGAGAGGCCCGCTCCTCTGGCGACCGCCTCATGACCAGCCAGCCGGCGAGTGGCGGGAACGGCCGAGTGCGGCCCGGGGTGAAGCGAGCTCCCGGCCTCGACCTCGGCCGCCCAGTAGGCTAACCCTCCGAACAACCACTCGCCTCCTCCGCCAGCGATCGGCCATGACTTCGCAGAATGCGGGGCGTGGGCAGCGCGTTGGAGGACCTCTGCCGAACACGGGCCCATGCCCGAGCTCCCGATCATGGGTTGCCGGACGACCGGGCGCCTCAAGGCGCCCATGGCGACGCCTTCCAGGAGGCTCGTGCACACGTCGCCGTGATCTTCGGCGGCGCTTCTGCCTATAGCTCGCGACTCGAGCTTAAGGCATTGCGGGAGGTTTACCACCTCGAGAAGGGTAAGCCGGGGCGCACCCTGCGGTGGTCCCACCATTGATCACTTTCTCCGGGGCGATTGTCCCCGGAATAACCGAGCCTCGGCGTCGCCGCGGTGCTCGTCTACCATCGGCAACACGCGAGTCGATTGCATGTTGGTGGATGGCGGAGCTCCACGGACATAAATCCTTGCTCAAGTTCTCGGCGAATCACGAGTCCATGATCGAAGATCAGGACATAGCCATCCCTTCCACGGTATTGTCTCCGGTCGTCCTATAGCCGTCGGGCCGTCGTGTTGCCGTGGCGTTTGGGACCCCGAAACTTCCGGACGGAGTACGTTACCTTCGAGTAGTGGACTCGAGCTCCGTCTAACGCCATCCTTGGGCGCCCTTTTCCAAATTCATGGCGGCTACCCACCACGGCTACCATCGCTGAAGATGCCGCCCTCACGGGTCATCACGATCAAGAAGCGATCACAAGGCCGCAATGGCTCGAGCGAGCGCCTTAGGCCATGGTCGGACAGACTTCGGCGTGGCGGCCAAGGCCGAAGCCCGTCCGCCCAAGGTGGCCTGCGACCGCAAGAGCCCACTAAGGCAATCCCCTCTCCGAGGTCGCCCACGTGGGGGTCAACCTCGAGTCAAATAGGAACTCGAGCTCGTCACCTTCCTCAAGACTACTTGCAGACGTGTTCGCGTGGGAACCGTCCGATATGCCCAGGGTCCCAAGGGAGGTCATCGAGCCTGAGCTAAACTGTTGACGACAAAAAGCTGTCGAGCAGGCCCTCGGCGTTCCCAAAATGGAAGGCCGACATCATCGAGAGCAACTTGGCAAGCTCCTCCAAGTCGGATTCATCAGAAGTCGAGCATTCCGACCGGCTAGCTAATCCGGCCGTCGTCAAGAAGAAGGGGCGGAAATGGCGAATGTCGTCGACCATCGCGACCTCAACGCCGCTTTGCCCCAAGGACAATTTCCCCTGCGCGCATAGACCAACCGGTCGGCGAACGCGAACTCGGCGCTCATGAGCTTCTGGACTCCTACTCGGCTATCACCAGATCGCGGCGCACGGAAGACGAAGAGAAGCGCGCCGTAACACTTTTTGGTACCTACGCTACACGACCATGTCGCCGGTCTAAAGAACGCGGAGCCACGTTCCAAATGACTAATGCGAAGACGGTCCACGATCGATAGGGCGAGCGTAGAGGTTTATGTAGACGATGTTATTGTAAAAGCAAAGTCCCACGGACCATGTGACCGACCTTCGTGAAACTTTTGCTAATCTTAGAAAGCATCGAGTTAAAATCAATCTGAAAAATGTGTCTTTGGTGTCCGATCAGGATGTTGCTTGGCTATGTGATAGGAAAAGCGATGTCGGGGCAAACCCCGAGAAAATCGAGGCCATCGAGAATATGAGGTCGCCAACCTGCACCAAGGAGGTACAAGCCCTCACCGGGCGGATGGCGGCTCTCAGCAGATTCATATCTCGTCTCGGCAAGCGCAGTGCACCTTTTTGTAAGATCCTGCGTAAGCACGATGGTTTCAAATGGACGGAAGAAGCCGAGACCGCTTTCAGCGAGCTAAAGCGTTACCTGTCCATGTCTCCCGTCTTAGCCACGCCAAAGCTCGAGGAAGCTCTGCTCCTCTATTTGGCGGTTGACCCGCAAGCCGTAAGTGCTGTACTAGCAGTCGAACGCGAGGGCAAGCAACAACCCGTCTACTACGTAAGCGAGGTACTTCACGGGCCTAAAGAGCGGTACCTTGAGGTTCAGAAGCTCTTATATGCCTTGCTTATGGCCTCGCGAAAGTTGCGTCACTATTTTCAATCCCATCCAATTACTGTCCCGACAAGTTTTCCGTTAAAGGACATCATTCGGCACCCAGACGCGAACGGGAGGGTCGCAAAGTGGGCAGTCGAGCTTGGTGAATTTGACATCAAGTTCGTACCCCGAACAGCGATCAAATCCCAAATCGTGGCCGACTTCTTGGCCGAGTGGACCGGCCCGGCTGACCCTTCAGGAGGCTCGCCCGAACCCGCAAGCCAAGAAGCGCACTGGACCATGTTTTTCGATGGGTCGCGCCAATTTGAGCGATCAGGCTGTGGGTTTGTTCTCGTTTCCTCCCAAGGAGAACAAATTCAGCATATAGTACAGCTCCATTTTCCCGCAACGAACAATGCTGCAGAGTACGAAGGCCTCCTAGCCGACCTCGAGCATGCATCGCGGCTTCGCATTAGCGACTAACGGCGAAGGGGATTCGAAGTTGGTCGCGTCGCCAAGTAAACAAGGAGTATCGGTGTTGCGACGACTCAATGGCACGATACTTGGCAGAGGTGAGAAAGTCGAGAAGCACTTCACGAACTTCGGTATGCTACGTCCCAGGTCAAGCTAATAGTCCGCCGATAAGCTCGTGAAGCTTGGCTCCTCAAGAAATCGCGGCGGGGTGCTCGTCAAGACCTACTAAAGCCCTCTATTCCCTCAGGAGAAGAGGCCCCGAGAAGACGGTTGCCTCGACCCAAACGACCGGTACCGTTTAGTTCCTAGAGCGTATGACACTGGATAGCGCCATTCGTCCGGTTCTTAACGCATGGGACACCGCCACGGACACACCGTGAAATACCGGCTCCAAAGACAAGCCCGACCTTACCAATTACTCGGGGGCTTGTTGTACCGAAGGGGTTCTAACGGCGTACTTTGTAAGTGCGTGACCGAGGAGGAAGGCAAATTTCTCCTCCAAGACATCCATGACGGGATCTGCGGGGCCCATGCCTCTTTCAGAACCCTAGTGGGAAAAGCCTTTCGCATGGGGTATTACTGGCCAACTACGTTGACCGACGCAAGAGAGCTCAGAAACGCCGCCGACTGCCAATATCACGCTCGGGTATCCCACCGGCCAGATGAGCCGCAGACTATCCCGCTAACTGGCCATTCTCAACATGGGGATGGACATCTTGGTCCGTTCCCAGAGGCTTAAAGGGCTGCACACACTGTTAAATCGCCATCGACACTTTCACCAAGTGGATCGAGGTCGAACCGATGTCGAGCATATCCGCCAGACGGCCAAGAGGTTCCTTAGGAACAATATCGTGACCAGTTCGGCGTCCCAAGTAAGCCGATCGTGACAATGGGACCACAGCTTCTGGCGAGCTATTCGGGACTCTGCGAGGAGCTCGGCATGAAGGTCGCCCTAGCCCGGTAGCTCGCCCACAAAGTAATGGTGCGTAAGCAGCGAATGGGCAGATCATGCGAGGTATTAAGCGCCGAGTGTACGACTCTCGCCGAAAGAAAAGACACAACCGGGTAGAAGAACTACCCTCGTGCTTTGGGCAGCCGAACAACCTCTAATCAGACTCTTGGCGAAACCCGTTTAGGCTTGTATACGGCTCGGGCGGTCCTACCCGCCGAGCTAAGAATTGGTTCAGCTCGTATTGATTTTGCGGGGCACATCGACAACGACGAGGAGTTCTTTGGACCTCGACCTATCTCGAGTCCTACGCGAGCAAGCACTATCATGGCGGCAAAGATACCGGCAATCCTGCGCGGACGCAGCCAAAAATCAGACTGGACCTGCGGTGGGCGACACGGTTCTAAGACGAGTTGTAACACGGCTCACGCCAACAAGCTCTTCCCAAGATGGGAAGGTCCGTACACGATCGTGTCGGCCGACGCCTTGAGTCCGTAAGGCGGCTATGCGGATGGGAGGGTTCTCAACAGCTCCTGGAACATCGCTCAACTTCGAAGGTTCTACGCCTGAGAAAAGGTCGTAAGTCTCCATTCCCCCCTATCTTGTTTCCTTTCGTTCACCCCACTATTCCCTAGAGAGCCCCTAAACTAACTCCAGTGACCCAAACTTATGATCGGGCTTAGGAGAAAGCCCGGGCCGTTCCAGTACACATCGGCAGGATAGTGGCTACGCAGAAGCCAACCCCCGGGATTCCCTTGCACACGGATAAGCCGATATCCATCGCACTCGCAAAATCCGTGCGGGCACACGCTTCGACCCTATACCATAAGCCCAATAAAACTTATGACAGGCCGGGATACCTCTAGAGTCCAACAATCGCCTCGCAAAGGGACAGAGCCAGGACCACAAGCCGTTCAAAAAGTGTGCGGTCTCTAAGCCATGTCCCGACTTCTCCTTAGAAGCTCGGACATGGCTCGAGGACTGGGTCGATTTTTCAAAATTGATCTTCTCTAATCACGCCCGAGCTTCTCCTTAGAAGCTCGGACATGGCTCGAGGGGTAGGGGTCGATTTTTCAAAATTGATCTTCTCTAACGCCATGAGCTTCTCCTTAGAAGCTCGGACATGGCTTAGGACTAGGTCGATTTTTCAAAAATTGATCTTATCTAAGCCACGAGCTCGGACATGGCTCGGGGGTGGGAAGATTTTACTTAAAATTGATCTTCTCTAAGCCACGAGAGCTTCTCCTTAGAAGCTCGGACATGGCTCGAGGGCTGAGGTCGATTTTTCAAAATTGATCTTCTCTAAGCCACGCTGAGCCGCTCCTAGAAGCTTCGGACATGGCTTGGGATCGGGGTCGATTTTTCAAAATTGATCTTCTCTAAGCCACGCCCGAGCTTCTCCTCAGAAGCTCGGACATGGCTCGGAGACTGGGATCGATTTTTCAAAAATTGGTCTTCTCTAAGCCACGCCCGAGCTTCTCCTTAGAAGCTCGGACATGGCTCAGGGACTGGGGTCGATTTTTGTAAGGGTCGATTTTGTAAGGGTCGATTTCTTATATAATTTTTTAAGATCAAGTTCCCAATCAAAAAGACTTCCGATCTCCTCTAAGCCACGTCCGAGCTTCTCCTCAGAAGCTCGGACATGGCTCGGGGGTTAGGATCGGTAGGACTATGCTACGTTTTCAACCCTTCCTTGCCTATACGACCACTAGCGCTCGTTTGCATGCAGGAAAAACAACAGAAAACAAAAAGAGAAGCAGCGACAACCACCAACAATTTTATTAAGAAAGGGTTCTGGGATGACCCACAAGACGGTTACACTCAGCCCTAGCCAAAGGGTCCCAGAAACCCGACGATGACATCGCCACCTCGGCAAGCAAGGGCAGCCTCGACCAAAGCCGCGCGGCAATAAGCGTCATGCTGAAAGCACGGCGCCGACCAGCTCCACCAGCGGATCAAAGGCCCCACGAAGACGCGGAACGACTTCAACCAGCGCCTCGACCCTGGCGACGTCACGGGCGCGCGCCTCCTCCTCCGCAACCTCGGCCATTGCAAGGTCGAAGGCCGTCCAAGCCTCCGCCAGCTCCGGGTCGTAAGCCATGGAAGCAAGAGGGAAAGGTACGGAAGAAAGAAGTCTAGGATAAGAAGTGACCGACGCATTGGTCTCTTTTTATAGCCAGGATTCGGGAAGCCGAAGCAATCCCAGGAGTAATGGCGTCGGGAAGCAGTTCCGACGAGGAACCGTTTCCAAGACTGAACGCGAAAGTCTCTTGGAACACGGCGCGACAGTCAAAACGACGTTCGGCATCCCGGGGAGAAGGTGGACCAAAGAGGTGACGAAGGAAAGAAGTCAAAACAAATCAACTGCATTGATAAAGGGTATTTACAAAGGCAAGCCGGATTATCACCCAACAAAAAGAAAAAAAGGAGGGCCTACGGCTTAGGCTAGCACCGGAGCTTCCGAAGCTCGGCCAGCAACTCGTCGTTTTGGCCCTGAAGGTCGAGGAGCTCCTTCTCTTTTGCCCGGAAGGTCTGCATTTTCACCCGTAAGGCTTCATTGGCAGCCTCCAGCTCCCGCACGGCATCCTGGTGGGTTTTCAGTAGACCCTCCGTCGCGGTTGCGGCAGCCTTCGTCTGGGAAAGCTCTGCGGCAAGGAGGTTGCGCTCCTCCACCGCGCGAGCAATCTCAGCGACACGACACGTCTCCACTGACCGGAGGCGTTCCTCGAACTCAAGGGCGCGGTCGCGTTCGGCTTTAAGGGCCTCCAGCGATCGGCAAGAAATCTCCTTGGCGTCCTCCTGCACCACGGCTAGTGCCGCCTCAGCCGCTGCGGCTCGAGCTTCTAGAGCTATCGCCTGGACCGAGCTCGAGCGAGCTTCCTCAAGCTCGGCGCGTGCGGCGTTGGCTTCCTGTTGCCACCGCGTGCCTTCCGACCGAAGGGCCTCTCGTTCGGCATCGTGCTTAGCCTCAAACGAGCGAGCCATATCGACAAGTTCGTGGGAGATCTGCACCCGGAAGACAGACTGAGGAGGTGGAGGACCGAAGCAGGGAAAATACAAGACAACAAAAACCAACCCCGGAGACACTTACCCGCTTGGCGACCGCCGCGGCCTCGACATCGTACCGAGTATGCGAAACACCCCTGGGCATGGAGAGCGCCACAACCTGGCGGCTCGAGCTGTCGCCCGAGTCGTTTGGCCTCGGCCACCTCTCCTGCAGGCTCGGCTGCCTCCCCAGCAAGCTCGGCCAAGCCTCCTGCAAGCTCGGCCGCCTCCCCAGCAAGCTCGGCCAAGCCTCCCGCAGGCTCGGCCACCTCTCCCCTAGGTTCGGCCAAGTCTTCCACAGGCTCTACCACTCCTCCCACTAGCACGACCAGGCCTCCCGTCGGCTCGGCGACCTCCCCACAGGCTCGGCAGCATCAACCGCATGAGGACACGGCTCGAGAGGGAAGTCAGTCTGCGTCCAGGCATCCACCGGAGGTCCTCTCCCCAGACGGTTCGCCAGCCATTCCTCGAGCGTTTGGCCAGGGACTGGCCTGAGCCGGATGGCCTCTTGGTGACTCCATGTGGCGATCCCAAGGTGGTGCTCGACTCACGATGGCGTCGCCGAGATCCACCCCGAGACGGTCAACGGAGCCACGCTCCATAACCGCACCGGGACGATGCTCGCAGCCGTGATGACCCGGACTGGCCAGTCCCAGCCGAGAAGAAGAGTGTCGCTAAGCGCCCGGTGGGGAATGGGTATGTTGCTCTAGCAAAAGGCTCCCGAATGCGCGGATGTCGACGGGCGCTACGGTCGAGGTTCGCCGACGCGATTAGCGCCAGCGCCGGGGCGAGGTCGGTTTCCACCTTCACAAGCGCGGCCTGAGGGCGCACGTCCTTGTGCGCTACCAGCGGGAGGACGAAGGGCCTCGAACCCCGGAGCCCGGGTTTGCCCTTGACAGGCTCATTCTCCTGCCATCGCCTCTGGTTGCGCCGGATAGGCTCCCCGCAGGGGACAATGGCCCAAGAAACAAGGAGAATTAGAATACGATCGGCCCGAGGGCCATAATCAACAGAAGAAAGGAAACAGGAAAAGCCAGCAAGCACGAGCAACTTACGTGCAGCCGCGACAGCCTCCTCGGTCATCTCGTCATCCAAGTCGTCATCGTTCAACACCAACCGATGCCTCTTGACACCGGTTTGGATGCTCCGGCCACCGAATCCCGAGCAGGAACCCGACCCGGCCGGTCGAGACGGAATCGCTGGCCGAGGCGCTATCTGCACGGGCGAGCGACCTTGCGGAAGCGACCACCGGCTTCTTCACAGCGGTCGCTTGCCCACGGCCTGTCCTTTCCGCACCGAGGCCAAGCCCGCGTCACCGCCGGCCGTCGGGATGACAGCTCCCGAGGCAGCCGCCGGCGCGGATGCCGCAGGTCCGGCTCCCACTCCCGCTTCCCCCTGCGGAAAATAGGCCGCAGGGCGTCAGCTCACGAGAAAAGCCGCCCCAGGGGCGCCTAAGCCCATCGAGGCGCCTCGTCGGGGCGTTATAACGTCCCGAGCTGATGGCTCGTTATGGCTCATGGGCAAGAGGAGCCCCACGACTCGAACCACATCGTCTTGGGGCAAGGCTGCGAAGAAGAAAAAATGAAGAACATCACAAACACGACTCGGGAAGAAGCTCGGACAAAACAACTGCAAGATAGAAAAACAAATACTTACGGGAAGTGCCTTCGCGGGAGAGGTCATCCCACCCGCGGATCTCGAAGAAAGGGCAAACCCGCTTCCTCAGCGGGCTCACCCGGTGCCTAGTGAGGTCGGCCACAATGTCGAAGCCGTTGAGCCCCCGGCCGGCCAAGTCTCAAAATCTGGCCGCCAGGGCTACCTCTGCCGGCTCTAGCGTAGGCCGAGGCATCGGCACCTTCCCGGGGTTCACGTTGGCAAACCAGAATCGGCAGTTGTCGGGCTTCTCGGCGTAGTACCACCGCGACGCCCACCCCCCGACGTTCTCCTTGGCCTTGAGCACCGGGTACGAGGACTTCATGTCGCGGCGGAGCTTGAAGTAGGCACACCCCGCAGCATTGTGTCTGCCGGTCGTGGTCAACTCGTAGAAGTGGAGGAAGAGGCTGACCGTCGGCTCCACCCCGACGAATGCTTCGCAGAGGTGCGCGAAGATCTTCAAAAACAGGATCGAGTTGGGATTGAGACTCACCAACTCGATCCCGCACTGGGCCAGAACGGATTCGACGAAATCGGACTCCGGGACCCGGAACCCATGAGTCGCAAAAAGCTCAAAGCAAACGAACTCCTTGCTCTTGGGCGCAGGAACCGCCTCTCTGCCGGCCGCCCTCCACCACGCCGACTCGACCTCGCCGGCCGGCTTCGGCCTTCAGATCGTCCTTAGCAAGGAGGCTCCGCGTAAAGGGCGCCATCGGGAGGAGAAGGATCGGAAGGGAAGATGGCAGTGGGGCGGATAAAGGAAGAAGACGGAGAAACACGAATAGCACAAGAAGGCGTGAGAAGAAATGGTGAAAGGAGAAACCACCTGATATAAACCGGCGAGGGAAGGCGAACCATCACCTGCCCGTCGGAAGACGTGGAACTCGAGGAGGAGGAAGCGGCGCGCGCGAACAGTGCCGATTTGGGATTCCCGCCGAGGCTGTGGGGGCCCCGCGCGCGCGAAAAACCAAGCTTTTCGCCCAAAGGCAGTTACTAGATAAACCTCTGAGCGGCACGTCACCATCCCGCTCGAGGCTCGAGGACTAGCTGTTGGGGAAAGTATGTGGCTCATGGAGTTTCGGCCCACTTACTTACCCACGACCCCACAGGAGGTAAGCTCGGGACCAGCAAGCTCGCCCCCGAGCTTGGTAAGCACGAGCCCGGGCTTCCCCGCCTCGGAAGCTCGGGCCTCTTGCTTCCTCCGAGCTTCGAGTCTGAAGGGCAGGACCCAAGGCAAATCATCGCGCCATGACAGATACGCCGGGTCCCCAGAGTCATCGAGAATTAAATGTCGCCTTGCATCGAGGCGCTGGCGCAGACCTCGGCGGTAGGCGGCCGATCCGTCAACCGCCCGCATGGGCAAGGACACGTGCTGACCGCTAGCGGTCCAGCGCGGGGATCGAAGGATTGCACTCGATTACCCGGTGGATTCGGTACACTACCGGTGTGGCAAAAAGGCAATGACTAATTCAGCGGACCAAAGCACAAGCTACAAAGGGGCGAAGGGCGCTTATAAAAAGCGCCTGAAAGTGCGGAAAGAGGGCTTCACTTCGACACACAACTCACTTGGAGAATAGCTACTATATAACAGGAGCACTTGCACTCTCGTAGGAGCTCTAGTTCCCGGCGGTAGTTCTCCGCATCCAGGTAACTATAGGAGCACACACACGCAGTGCCTTGAGCACTTACTGTATTCGAAGCCCGGGCTTCCCAAAGCCCGGACTTCACTCCCTTGTACTCGTTTAAGCTCGGCATTAAACGAAGACTGGACGTAAGGCTGTTATCCCGGTGTGGAGGCCTGAACCAGGATAAAACACTCGTGTCATTGTTCCCATCCATCCGGCCTCGACGCGCCCGGCAGCGTCGGGACTAAGGTCCTTTCCTTCAGCAGCGTCAGGCCACAAGGCCGGGCCTCGGTCCGAGGACAGGGCCGCCTTCGGGCCTCGCACCCCCTTTCCTTGTTCATTGGCGCTGTGGGGGCTCGCCTCCCAGTCGCCGACATATTTATTTTAAAATAAAAATATAAAAAATTCAAGAAATGGTACCACCTCGGCCAAGCAAGGAGGAGCCCACGGGTTGGGTAGCACCGTAGCAATATTAATGGTCGCGAGGACTGAGTAGTAGTGGAGGGCTGAGGAGCCGTGGGTCAGTAATGGGCTTGTATCTGGATATCCGGTTACTTATGTCTAAATATTTCCCACGGATATCTGGATCCGTTGGATACCCCTCATCCTCTATTCGGATCCGTATCCGAATTAATTAACCGGATAATTACCCAGATCTGGATCCGTCCGGATAAAAAATGAATACATATGAGATAACATCCAGATAAAGATCTGATCAGACCGAATATTATCCGGACCACTTTCACCCCTGCCCACGAGCCTGCTTGCTTGTACAGGTTAGGGCCGTCCAGCCAACAAATCAGCCTAGGACGCACACCGATCCTGCATCTAGGGATTTACCGATTGGCAACGAATAGATATCCATTGCCATCCATATTGTTATGCTCGGATGCATGGTGTTGGAATATAAAAAAATAATAAAGATAGTAATTAGTTTCGTTTTTAACTTAAAACGGAATTAATATTTATCTGCAAAAGGAAAAAGATAAGAGCTGAAGTTTGTTGCTAATCCCTATCTAATTTTGACTCTATCTCTATCTCTACCTTAATCTCGCAGTCTATCCCTAACCCCTATAAAAAGCCAGCCTGGCCACTCCTCGCGGGGGGCGGCACGCATATACGCTTCATCGTAAAAAAGCTAGAGGAGGCACCGGAGAAAATAGGGAATCCAAGCTGACAAGGAGGACGGGCACGAGGAGGAGGACGCACATACCGAGATTAGAGACGGAGACGGTGGAAAAATATTGAGAGCATCCACACTAGAAACTCTATCTCTATTTTCTCTCTCTTCTACTCTATTTTCTCTCTCCATTACTCTAAAATTCCTTCACACTTTACACTACACCCCCCTAAAAGATTTCTTCTCTCCACCAGAAACTCTATCTCTAAAATTTTATTTCTATACCCATATAGGATTTCTGCTACGGATGCTCTCACGCACACACACGCAGATTGAGGGGATGTTTGGTTGGTGCCTATACATGCCACAACTAATGTTAGGCGCGCCAAAACGTCTTAGAAAAGTGTTTGGTTGCAGGCTAACCTTAGGGACGCCACAACTTGTTAGGCGCGTTCGCGTTGCCTGCCATATAAATTTTCGCCAACATTTGGCAGACGAATCGAGCGCCGAAGCCGCCTAACTTTCCCAGCCACGCCACGGGCTACAAGCGGCCGGGAGAGAGATGGGGAGCGAGCGGCGGGAGGAGCTGGCGCGCCGACGAGCTGGCGGGCGCGACGACAGCCGGGCGCTACGACAAGCCGGCGACAGCGGCGGCGGCGGCCGAAGCGAGAGAGAGCGCCGCAGACGAAAGCGGCCAGCGCGACGAGCTGGCGACAACAGCGAAGCGGCGACGCCATGGCGGCCTTCAGCCAGCGACGAGTAGGCGCCAGACGAAGGCGGCAGACGTCAAGGGCGGCCTTCAGCGAGGCGACGAAGTAGCGACGGCGGCGGCCTTCAGAAAGCAAAGCGGAGTCTTGTGAACGGACGAGCCGGGCGCTACGATGAGTTGGCGACGGCGGCGGCGACCTTCAGCAAAGCAAAGGAGAGGAGGCCTTGCGACGACGAAAGAAGCGGTAGCGAGCGGCCGGCGGCAGCGGCGGCCTTCAGCGATCTTTGATTGATCCAGATGTTCTTGGGATGTTCTTTGATTGATGGGGTTCTTGGGATGGAATGGATGTTCTTGGGATGTTCTTTGATTGATGATGTTCTTGGGATGTTCTTTGATCAAATGCTTGTTGTCAATTCATGCATACCATATGCATACCATATGTTTAGGAAATGCTTCACCGGTTTAATGATTTTTTTCTCATGCAACCAAACGCTTGTCTTCAGTTTTTGCCCAGCCTAACATTAGTCATGGCCGTGAAACAAACACTAGCTAAGTTTAGACAAGTTAGTCACGTCACAAGTGTGGCAAATGGCTAAAGTTAGATTAGGCAACCTTAGTCACCAACCAAACATGCCCTGAAACGGACGTATACGCAAGAGAGCAAGATAGCAGATTGGAATCTCAGTGAAAAGGTAAGGAGCTCGTTGGGTTAATGGCCTGATCCTACTTCTCCCATTAATGCCCTGTCTCTGCTTTCTTTGCCTGCTTCCCATGATTCCCCGTCTTTTCTTTTTTTTCCAACATTCCTGTCTCTCAAGATCTTCTCTCTCTTCATGGCGCCAGCTGCATCTCTGACTGATTTTAGGCTCTTGCCTCCGGAAGCTTTGCCTCCGTCTCTTTTCCTGTTGCCTTTGCATCTTCCGGTCTCCACGCCCCGGCCTGCTCTTTGCTCCTTCTTCCCCATGCGTGAGCCACCTGGTTTCTTCTTCTGCACGTCAAGAAGCCGGCCGCTGTGCACGCAGCTCCACGCCGCCACTCAGCCGAGCCTTCTTCATCCCACCACTTCGTGCATGCGCACCACACCGCGCCTAGCACGTCTACACCTAACGTCTTGTTCATTACCACGCCGGCCTAGTGCCGAGCGGCCCCGCCGCCGCCTGGTCCTCGGGCGCCCGCCGCCTTTGCCGCCTTATGCTTGCCCCCTGTAGCCTCCCTCGGCCCATTGTGCCACCGCTCTGGTCCCCGAACTCGCCGCCCCTGCCGCTTTGCTGCCTATCACGCGCCCCTCGGCCCCGCAGTGCCGCTCTGGTCCCCGAACTGGCCGCCAGATCTGTTAGCTTAGTTTAAACGACATGAGTTGAGTCATTTTGTTCTTGGTCTGAATTCTTGGTCGTGTTGATTTCTTCTTGTTAGGCGTGCGTTGCGCTTAGGGCCGGTGCCGCTATTTCGTAGTGGACCAAGTGTGCGTCGTCGTCCGAGTGAAGCTGCGCAAGTCTCGGATGGTGGATCTGATGCGTGTGGCTAGTGGTGTTTGTTCCTTTAATCAAGAAAACCCGAAAATCGCTGCGGCAATTGGGCAGCACCAAAACACCAAACTTTCCTCTGCTCTTCCTCTGTTTTTGGCTGAGTTACGAACTTTGCTTGAGCACCGCAGCTCATCCGACGCGGAATGTTTCTCTGAAATTGCAGCTTCGCGTCTTGCGTGAGCTGAGTTGATCCGCCGATCAAGCTCGCTCCAACAAGTGGTATCGAGCCGTGTGACGGTATCTGAGGATCATGTCCACGTCGGAAGGCAGCGACGGCGACGGCGACAACCGGAACGGATCGGGAGGATCGTCGGCGGCAGCGGCGGCTGCAACACCGCCACCACCGAAACCTTCGCTGAATGACGAACGCGAGCACGGTGTTAGGGACATCGTGGTGCATCGCGTTGTCAAAGAATCGGGTGGCTCGGTGGTTTACCCCACGTTGACAAGAACCAATTACACTGATTGGGCTCTTGTCATGCGAGTGAACTTGCGAGCACAGGCTTGTGGGAGGCGATTGGCCGAACCTTGCGACTTCATGACGACCGGTGGCGCGTATCCGCAATTCTCCGGTTGTGCCGCCGAGATGTTGTCGACATTGGCGATGAAGGATCTGGCGAAGGCGTGGAACACATGAAGGTGATGCGGATGGGGGTGGATTGAGTTCGGAGGCAACGCGGCCCAAAGGTTGCGCTCAATTGAGTCCATCACGTTTAAAGACGGCGAAGTCGGTGGATGATTTCTCCATGCGGCTCATCGGGCTCGTCAACAACTTGCGAGTCCTCGGCGGCGACATTGCGGAGGAGCGAGTTGTGAAAAATTCCTCGAGTGGTGCCACCGCGGTATATGCAGTGGCGATTGCGATTGAGACGATGCTCAACTTGAGCACGTTGTCGATCGAGGAGCCGACAGGCGATGCGTTACGTGGAGGACCGCTATGAGCTGGCTCGGCGGTGACAAAAATGGGCGCTGCTTCTTCTTGAAGAAGAATGGCTCGCAAGATCCAAGAAGAAGGAGTCGTGCGAGGTGCAATCAAGCGGCCGGAAGAAGGGAACTCTCCCGAGCAAGCCCAAGGATCAAAAGGACAAAGGAAGAATCAATCTCCAACATCCGTGGTAAGAAAAAGGAAAATGTCATAAGCGTGGTATATATGGACATTGGGCTAGGGATGCGCAGAAACCGCGGGAGAAGCAAGCGAGAGGCTTTGTTGGTGACCGTGGTGATGATCGTGGTAACCTGGCGGCTTGTGCTAAGGAGGCAAGACTAATAACCACCAAGGTATGCACACCAAATGTCACTAAGACAATCCTTCTCAATGAGCAGAGAGTGACTCCAAATCACGGTGGCGAGGGAATGTGGTATCTGACACCGGTGCTAGTAATCACATGGCGGTGCTAAGGATTTATTCACATCTCTAGATGAGGAGGTTGGGGAATGGTGAAGTTTGGTGATGGCACTCGAGCGAAATTTGTGGCCGTGGCGCTGTGATGTTTGAGAGTAGGAATGGGCGAAGGTGCTAACCAAATGCGTCTATTACATTCCTAGCTTGAGATGCAATATTATTAGCTTGGGACGGCTTGATGAGGGAGGTCAAAGGTAGACATTAAAATGGATTCTTTGTCGTTGTTTGATCAGAGCAATCGCTGCCGATCCGTGTGAGGCGTTCAAGAAACAGGCTCTACACGTGCGGCTCAAGTGCACGAGAACTGTTTGTTATTTTGCCCGGGCAAGCAACGCAAAGATGGTTATGGCATGGGCGCTATGGGCACCTGAATTTCAGGGCTCTCGTGATCTTAGTCACGTGGAATATGGCGAGAGGAATTCTAGTGATAGAGCATCCACAGGAGTTTTGTGATGGTTGCTTCTTGGGAAAAGCAAGACAGGTGCCATTTCCTTGACCATCGAACATCGGCGAAAAACCCTTGGAGCTTCTTCATGGCGATCTATGTGGACAAATCACTCCACCTACTCCTGGTGGTAAGAAGTATTTCTTGTTGATTGTGGATGATTTCAGCAGATACATGTGGTTGGATGTTATTGCAACCAAGGATGAAGCATCAAGAGTTTGGCGTATCAAGGCTTTGGCTGAAAATGAACACAATGCAACTGTGAAAGTTTTCGTAACGGTCGGGGGAGAATTTGTCTCTTTGGAGTTTGGCAAGTTTTGTGATGACTGTGGCATCAAGAGGAACACTACTGACCGTACTCGCCACAACAAAATGGTGTGGTGGAGCGGCGAAAATCAAGCGATGGTTGAGATGGCGGTGCATGCTCAAGACTATGAAGGTGCTGCACATTTACGGGGTGAAGCGATTCGGACTGCAGTGTATGTCTGAACTGTGCGCCCACAAAGAGTCTGAATGGGAAGACACCATATGAGGCATTGTTCAGTAGGAAACCCAAAGTGCATCATATGAGAGTTTTTGGTTGCTTGGCACACATGAAAAGGCTTGGAGCTGGTATAAACAAGCTTGCTGATCGTTCAATCCCGGTCGTGTTTCTAGGATATGAGGAGGGAGCCAAAGCCTACAAGCTATATGATCCAGTGAACAAGAAGGTTCATGTGTCCAGGGATGTAGTGTTCGAGGAACACAAGCCTTGGAATTGGGAGGCCACTGAAGAACAAGCTTCACCAAGCCCACTGACTTTCACTGTCGAGTTCTCCACCGAGCATGTTGGTGTAGCGCCTGCTTCTCCAACATCTTCATCATCATGGGTGATCAAGCTGGATCAGTCCGTCGACATCGACAACAAATAGCTTTCGCCAAATGGAGTTCGATTCGTGACACCGCCACCCAATGCTACCCCAAATTCCCAAGGTCGGTACCTAGATATTGAACCTTCATCGATATTTATGATCACATCAAGATGTTGGGGAGTTGGAGTCACAGGGTTTGTGTTCGCTATCGGTGAAGAACCAAAGCAAATATGGAAGAAGCCTTGAGGGAAGAACCATGGCGAAAAGCAATGGAGGCTGAATCGAGTCGATTATGGATAACGATACTTGGGAACCGGTGATCTTCCACAGGGACGTAAATCGATTGGTCTCAAATGGGTCTTTAAATTGAAGAAAGATCCTCAAGGCAATGTTGTCAAGCACAAGGCTCGTTTAGTAGCAAAGGGCTATGCACAAATGAAGGGGATTGACTTCGATGAAGTTTTTGCTCGATGGCGAAATTGAGTCGATGGGGTGTTGATTGCAATGGCTGCACATGGTGGATGGAAAGTACACCATATGGACGTTCACTCGGCTTTTCTCAATGGAGATTTGGTCGAGGAGGTTTATGTACAACAACCACCCGGTTTTGAGGATAATCGACAAAAAGAGCAAGGTGTGCAGTGAAAAAGGCATTATATGGATCGTCAAGCACCTCGAGCTTGGAATTGCAAGCTTGATCTTGTGATGGAATCCTTGGGATTCAAACAAGTTCTTTGTGGAACATGCTTTGTACCGCAGAGAGATGGATGATGAAGTCTTTGCTAGTAGGTGTGTACATGGATGATCTAATTATCACAGGCACACGGGTTGCAAGTGTTGTAGCATTCAAGGAACAAATGAAAAGGATATTTAGCATGACAGATCTTGGATTGTTGAGCTACTATCTAGGAATTCAAGTTCAGCAAAAGGATGGTGAAATCACCATGTGCCGTGAGTGCCTACTGTTGCAAGGGTTGTGGAGTTCTTTGGTTTGGGGGTGCAACCCATGTGCCACTCCCATGGAGCCAAGGTCTGAAACTAAGCAAATGAGCAGGGGGCCGAGATGGATGCTCTTGAGTTTAGAAGTGTGGTTGGGAGCTTGAGGTATCTTGTGAACACAAGACCGGACATAGCATATCTTTGTGGGAATTGTGAGCAGTACATGGAAGCGCCTAGTAGTGAACATTGGATTGCGGAAACACATACTTAGGTATGTGTCCGCACACTGAATTATGGATGTTGCTACAAGCGTGGAGACTCAACCCATTTAAGCCTAACAGTTCTGATGTGATCTTCTTGGGTGATGTTGATGATAGGAGAAGTACATCGGTGTTGCCTTCTTCCTTGGGCAAAGCCGTCACTTGGGCATCTCACAAGCGAAGGTGGTGGCATTGTCAACTTGTGAAGCGAGTATATTGCAGCCGCTTCAGACTGCCTGTCAAGGGGTCAGTTGAGTCGCTTGGTTGGTGAGCTGATTGGGAAAGTTCCACTCAAGATTCAGTTGAGGGTGGATAACAAATCAGCAATTACGCCGAGCAAGAATCCAGTTCACCACGAGAGGAGCAAGCATATCGACACAAGGTTTCATTATATTAGAGAGTGTGTCGAGAATGGGACAGTGGAGATCGAACACGTCAGAACTAAAGGACAACTCGCGGATATTCTCACCAAAGCTCGCTTAGAAATCAATTTGTGGAGATGAGATGCGAAACTTGGTGTTGTAAAGTTGCATAATTAGTGTCGGGTTTAGGGGGTGTTTGTTAGCTTAGTATAAACCCGACATGAGTTGAGTCATTTTGTTCTTTGGTCCTGAATTCTTGGCGTGTTGATTTCTTCTTGTTAGGCGTGCGTTGCGATTAGAAATGGTGCCGCTATTTCGTAGTGGACCAAGTGTGCGTCGCGTCGTCGAGTGAAGCTGCGCAAGTCTCGGATGGTGGATCTGAGTGCGTGTGGCTAGTGGTGTTTGTTCCTTTAATCAAGAAAACCGAAATTGGCCGCGGCAATTGGGCAAAGCACAAAACACTGAAACTTTCCTCTGTTCTTCCTCTGCTTTTGGCTTTGAGTTACGAACTTTGCTTGAAACCACCGCAGCTCATCCGACGCAGTGTTTCTCTGAAATTGCAGCTCACGTCTTGCAGATTGAGTTGATCCGCCGATCAAGCTCTGCTCCAACAAAGATCGTCGCCTTAGCCACCGCCGCGTGCCCCATCCGCCGCCGCTTGCGTTCCCGACCGCCGTCGCCGTTCCGCCACCGCGTGTCCCGGCCGTCGCCGCCGTCCGGCCGCCGTCGTGCCCGACCGCCGCCGCGCGTTCCACGACCACCGCCGCCGTCACGCCGCCTTGTTTCGACCGCCGCCGCCGTCTGGCTGTAACCGCACGCTCGAACCGCCGCCGCCCCTGGCGCGTCTGTGTGAACATCCGCTGCTGCCCATCCTCGCGCCGTTCGGGCTCCACATAGCGTCCCGCTGCCGCCCGACCTCACGTCGAACGTCCTCGGCGCGCGCGTCCACGCACTGCGCTCACGCTGCTGCTCGGCTGCGCCGTCCGCCCGTCTTTGTATCCACGCCCCGTCACTGGCGCCACCTGACGCGACTTGCACCCTCACCCGTCGCCGGCGTCGTCTGCGTCTGAGTTTCGCGCAGCCTCTCCGTCGCATTGGCCTACGCCGGGTGCGTTCGCCATGCTGGCCTGCGTCCTAGGCCTACGTCGCCAGTTGCGTGCTCCTAAGGCCGCCTCATCTTCACCGACCTCACCACGCCGCCCTGTTGGCACTGTCTTGCCCCCGCGAGACAGCGCCGGCATTGCCCTGAGGTCTGTTGCCGTCCTGCCAAACCTATTGACAAGTTCATGATAGAGCTGCTGCAAAGAATTGAAGAGCCACTGCCCGAGACCAGGTCAAGAAAAGGAGGAGACAACCCACGTACATGCATGGTCCATGCAAGTGTGTTCTCATGACAGTGGTGCATCCAAGTTGCTGCGAGGAGCCAACAAGGAGGAGGCTGCACTGAGCTCGCCGCCACGGAGCTACTCAGTGCCGGCAACAAGCTGCTAATGATGAGTCTACACCTGACGTGACACCGCTGTTTGGCAAGGGGCTATTCTCATGGCTCAACGCTCGAGAGTCTACTGCTGAAGAGAAGCCGTATCTGAGTATAGCGGTGGACAGAGCAAAAAGTAATCAATGTGACATGTTATTAGTAAGGCTAATACAAGTGAATGCTTGCAAATAATGGAATGAAGAAGGTGTACGTTACATGTGTGGAAATAATTAAGTCCAAGGTTAATAGTTCTACCAAGGATGATGGTTATTTTTCTTGTTAAATTCCTTGAGTGGATAGTCACTTCAAGACGCGTTGCACCCACAAATATCAACCTCACTTTGATGATCAAGACAAAGACTCAGCGCCCACGTCCAAAATTCGACACTCAAGGACACTTCTGATGACGCCAGCAAAAGTCATCAACTTCAATTCTAAGCCAAGTGCAAAGCCGTGCATCCTACTCGATACAATCCAACGTGCCGTTTGACGAAACAAGATCAAGCGACACAGGCGGGCAGAGCCAAACATACAACAACTCGGTTAGGCATCACGTGGGCCTAATCTACCCCACGTGTTCTGCCATCGCCACATCGATCTACACCAACGAGCACGGTGATTCACGAAGCGAAGAAGAGAAGAAGATGACTCAGTAGCTTAATCGGAGGTGTTCCGTGTGACTCTCGCGGATGTAATTAACTGGGTATCCTTACGAGGCCCCAGGATACAGAACCCCTACAATCGTCAAATGATTGAAGTCTACAGCGCGTAATCTATCCACAGGAATCTATATTTTATTGCAATAATAGAATAACAGCTTTCCTGTCCTTTTCTTTCTTTTGTGTATTTTCTATACACTGGCACGCCTGCGAAAATCTTTTCTTTTAAATTTTCCGTGATAACAAAATTGGCACGCCTGGTGGAACGTGGGTCTCCTCCCATCTTGGCTGCTGAGGCTCGAAGTCATCTTCGCCTATTCCATAGGCTCGAAGACATCTTCGCCTCATTCTTCTTCTTCTCTTTCTCCTGTTAAAGTGTAGCCGTCCTGATCAAAGGATGCCCCTTTTGCAGATCTTCTTTCTTCCACAGCAATGGCCTACTCCATCCAATTCGGAGCTTTCGCACCAACAACTGTGGTTCAAGAGGACTCTAAAGTCTTCATCCTCAAGACTGAGGAGATGTTCAAGTCTGTGAAGGAGCACAGACAGGCCTCTGTCGCAATCGCGGAGGAGGACCACGCCCTCATGTGGGAGGCTCGCACTTTCATGAGCTCCCCTGATGAGGAAAGTTCCGAGCACACACTGCTTGCATACAGAGACTTCATTGCGGGATCGCTGCTTGAAAACGAAAGCTCGTTTGTTGAAAAGCGCGCACCCCGCTTGCAACTACAGCTGACCAAAGTCCAAAAGCTGCACCGCTCCGTCAGTTCTCACATTGCAAAACACAATGCGGTGGAGGACTAGCTCGTGAGCGAAGTTGACTTTTCTGACAGAAAACAAGTCAGGAAGGCCATCATCAAGGAATTCTGGGAGGGCCATCTACGCCGACATGCCGTCCAAAAGAGGCGCACCCCTCGCTTAATCAACACCGTGCCCTGCTTGCACCTTGGCGAGACAGGTACGCATGGTTTTATTCATGCTAATAACTCTTTTGCGGTTTTTTTCCACGAAGCACCCGCTCCCAGCAACGAAGAATTGAGGAGGGAGCTGCGACGGCTGTAAGACCAGGTGGCCCAGCTTGGAAGGCGAGTTCAGGGACGTGAGTCGGTTCCTGTCATATCCCGAACCGGGGGCATGATGAACCACCACCGTCTCGTTCCCCGGATTCAATACCAACCACCGGTGATCGGGACCCAACACACATCTCCACCAACCTCAATCATGCTCCGGGGGCAAGGCGTGCCTCCAACACGATGGAATCAGTGGACGAGGCATCAGGTCCACGCATCACCACCATCTTCTGCGCAACCCCGAAGATTGGTGGTCATGTCCACGAGGTCAGCACTACCACCGCTTCTCCCTAAACCGCTAATGGCGGCACGGCTGCAGCCTCCACCGTTGCTACCGACTCCAACAGCATCTTCAAGGCTCCAAATCCAGCCAACAAGACCCCAGCTCAAGCAGGAGAGGCGCCAGAAGAGTCGTACGGCGCTACACCAAGAGTTGGAGGAGCTCGTTCTGCACCATACGCAGATTCGAGTCCGAGCTGATGGAGGAATTGCTAGGGAACACGACAAGATCGCCTTCCGCATCTCCCCCAACCTGGAGCAAAACGAGAGGTACAAGTATCTCATTGATAGGTTGACGCCAAAATCTCAGGAGGAGCACCCCGTGGTGCCCAGGCGAAATGAATCAACTCCACGAGTTGTGCAAAAACATGCACGACCCAGGGGGCAACGCAACGACTCCATCGTCACCTTCAAGGAGCCGTCCGTGTCATCAGTGCCCCCCGTTCTCCAACAACCCACTCCACGGCCGCAGTCGGTGGTTGAACTCCCGCAGGAGGCGCTTCCGGCTTTGATGGACGTACAAGGCAACGAAGGAGAGTCTCTCCAAGCAGTCAATACAGCTACTTGTGGCGCCCTGACGGTTAGCCATCATCCACAAGACGAAGACCACTGGAGACCGCCCAACGTCACGCACGAGTTCTTCTACCCGTCCGACGAGGAGATCGTCCCTAACCCAAGGGTTGTCTTCTCAAAAGGACGCTCAAGCACGCGGAGGCTTCGCAACAGGGCTAGATCAACAGCCAACGGCATGCCTCTCACCACGAAGAGGAGTTCTCTGTCTGATTGCGACTTGGCGCTCAGCTTCGACCCCCCAACACGACGCTACACCGACTTCGCTACTCGCCTTCCACAGGATCCCAACGAGTTGCAACAAGTCGCAGGCCGCTCCGAACCAAGCACACGGTTAAAAACCATGGCAAACACGACGGGTGAACAGAAGGAGCACGAAGACGACAATCCATATGACGGGGAGTCTTCAGCCTCGCTGGAAAGGGTCTCGGGGTTGCCCAGCTATGAACAGCTGGACCACTCGATTCCTTCAGAAGACGAGGACAATTATGAGGATCACATCACTGCCCCAGCGCACATGACCGGGACAGGGAGTCATGATAATCCCCCTCCCCAAAACGAAGAAACGCTCAACCCCCAACAGCTCAGGACCGCGCACAATCTCCCGGCGGGGCCAAGCTCGTCACAGTCACGGAAGGCCATCCTCGAACAACGGCTGTACGAAAATGAAAGGAAGATGGATGACTTGACGTCAAAAATGAACCGTCTCCTTGAGATGTTCTTCGGCGCAGGAGCACCTCAAATCAACAACTCACCATCGCCCCCAGCGGCACCTCAAGACGTGCCTCAAGACGGTGGTATCAGAATCAACGAACCACCCGAGGCTGATCATAGCAGGCAACGACGGCATTCCGTTGCAAACACACGACAACCGCCCCTACCGGTCCCAGCAGCTTCTTCAAGTATGCCAGCACACATAGACACCTTGAAGGAGTACCACGATCTCGTCGTCGACCTGGTGGACCGGAAGTTGAAACAAATCACAGCTGATAAGGCTCCAAGGACATCGGACCACGAGCTCGAAAAGCCGTACGAGTCGTGGCACGATCTTGTACCCTACCCCGCGGGATGGCATCCACCGATGTTCCATCAGTTTGATGGGACAAGAGACGCAAGAGAACACCTCGCGTACTTCAAGGCGGCATGTGGAGATACCGCCAACAGTTCATCTCTCCTGCTGCGTCAATTCTCTGGGTCATTGACTGGCCCGGCATTCCATTGGTACAGCCGTTTACCCGTGGGATCCATTTCTAGCTGGGTTGCTATGAAGGAGGTGTTCAAGAGCCACTTCGTCGCCCTCAAGAAGGTCCTATCGTTCGTCGAGCTCTCGCAAGTCCAACAACGACGCCATGAGAGCATCGACGACTACGTCATGCGCTTCCGAAACAGCTATGTGCGTCTAACTCGAGCGATACACGTGGAAGATGCCCTTGACCTTTGCGTTCACGGGATGTTGAACCATTGGTCCCTTGAAGTATCCAGACGGGAGCCAAAAGACTTCAGCTCTCTCAGCTCTGCTGTGGCGGCAACCAAAATTGAGTTCGCCAAGGCACCTCAAATCATGGAGCTCTACAAAAACGCCGGAGCCGTTGATTCTTCCAAATGCTACAACTCCGCCCCTATACCCAACAACAACGTTGGGGGCAAGCCAAAGCAGTCCTCGGAGGCGAACACCACAAGACTCCTCTCTGCGACCACACAAGGGAACGTACCAACACTGGGGGCAAAGAACACTCAGCCCCGAGCTAGGCCGCCATGGCCAACTCTTCAAGAACTCATGAAGAAGCAGTACGTCTTCAAGCTCAAACTGGTCAAGGATATGTTCGACCAGCTCATGGAGCATGGCGGCCTCAACCTACCTGAACCACGGCATCCGGAACAGGTAACCATGACTGACAATCTGCTCTATTGTCCCTATCACAGGTCAGTAGGACACGTTATCCAAGACTGCTTCAGCTTCAAGGAGTGGCTTCAAAGGGCGATTGACAACAAAAAGATCAATTTGGACCCAGGAGCCATCAACCCCGACTACCACGTGGTGAACGTGGTGACGATGCACTTCAACGACTCCGCAAAACAAGGGGAAGATGAAGGGTAAGAAAGGTGGTTGCCGTACGATCAAGTTCAACATCAACTGGCGATCAAGGCTCCGACGCCGGCGACAACGACTACATTAAGCCGCCACCAAGCCCGTGACGATCAAGCGAAGGTTCCATGGACTATGGTGCAGCGCCGAGCGACGCCGAAACAACCACCACCTCAACTCCAGCGCACGACACCTTCAACACACACGCCATCATCATCCAGAAGACAGCTGGACCCAAGCCGACGCCGACCACCAGCTCGGTTCGTCCCCAAGTCTGAAGGAGATGAAGCATTCCCACGCGTTCCGCGTGTGCTACCCACTTTGGCTCAATACATGTCAAAAGTGTGGAGACCGGTGGCCCAACAAAAGACGGAGGAGGCACCGCCCAAGGAAGAATCTTCCTCGACCTCAAACATCGCTCCCTGCAATATGGTGAACATTCAAGACACGGAAAACTCCGATATGGAGGAGATGTTCACGACTCAAGAGCACGAGGTGTTCCGTGCCGAAGACCCCGTTGAAAAAATGCAGGTCGAGGAGGTCAACATGAATCTGCGTGGATGGAAGGTCGTCCCCGATCCACCAATAAAGACGAAGCCGCTAAAGATGGTCGTGCAAAAAGAGGCGCCTCAACAAGAAGCAATCCCGGAGCCCGTGAACAAAGGCAAAGGGAAAATGGACGACGTCGATTATAATGTCATCGCCCATCTCAAGCAGATTCCCGCCCTGCTCAGCGTCTACAAAGCTCTCATGTTGGCTCCAAACCTTCGTGAAGCTCTCGTCAAAGCTTTGCTTGAGCCAGAAGTATACGAGGTGGCCATGGCGGAGCATCTACTTAACGACAACTCCTGCAATGCAAGTGGAATCTTCTTCGCCGATGAAGACAGCCTCCTAATGGTTGGTGACCACAACCGTCCACTCTACATCGAAGGCAACCTCGGCAACGCTCACCTTCGAAGGATTCTGATCGATCCAGGTTCCGCTGCCAACATCCTGCCCTTGCGAAGCCTAACGTGGGTTGGCTACACGACAAGCGACTTGGAGCCAACCGAAGTGGTGATCTGCGGCTTTGACAACCACGGCAAAACGACGTTAGGTGCCATCACAGCAAAAATTCAGATGTCAACCTTCGTCTTCAAAGTGAGGTTCTTCGTCATCGACGCCCCCACCTCATACTCAGCTCTGCTCAAGAGGCCATGGTTCCACAAGTACCGCGTGGTGCCGTCTACTCTTCATCAATGCCTCAAGTTTCTCGATAACAAAGGCGTACAACAGTGCATCGTCGGCAACCCGTCTCCATACCTGATTCAAGAGGCACACCACGCCGATGCGAAGTACTTTTTCCCGGTACAAAACACCGAACGACAACAAGGGCGTACTACACCACCAGCCGACATCATGGCCAAGACCAGTTCTTCGCCACCCATCAAGGAGATGAAGCACTTGCTCACACCAAGTGCCAAGCCAGACTCAAGAAGCAATTCGAGAAGTCAATGTGGAGGCTTCGGACGCGGGTTCAATCGGCGACACCTGTCAACACCAAGCCAAGACGACCCGCCGATCACATTGAGGGTGAGGCCGTCGTCCAACAAAGATGCTTCTTCAACTTCAGCCACATTGGGGGCAACATCGTCCTTCGATACCGGCATTTCTCCATCAACTCCACTCACACTAGGGGCAAAAACATGCCCTAAGTCTAAGGCTGCCTCAACGACATTAACACCATCAAAGCCCATCCTCACACTCCGAGATCGAACAAGCTCGAAGGTGAAGGACAACTCCGCGCAAGGCGGAACTGTTAAAAAGATTGTGTCGGAGATCGAGGAAGCAACAAAAAGCACTCAAATCATGCAACCTCCATCTCTGTACACCTCGGTGGCCACTACGTTGGAAATCCGGGTTGTCCCAGGACAATTCAAGTCCTCGCCGCCAACCATCTTCTATAAAGCCCCGCATCCCTCGGAATGCGATGTGGTGTTTGGTCTTCACGACCTACCCCACAAAGAAGAGAAAGTCGTCACCACAACCATCAAGGTTGATCCCCGGCTAGTTCACATGATGCAGCGGGCTGGAATCACCCTTTGAAACAACAACATGATGCCTCCTCCTCCCACCATTTGCGAGGTGTGGTGGGAACAAGCCGAGAAGCTCGTCAGGCTCGGAAGCAAACGCCGAACCCCACCAAAATACGGGTTAGGCTACATCCACAACGAGGACTCAGACGATGAAGACGATGACTTCCTGGACTTTGTGCAGTCCATGTATTGCACTGTCACCGCCACTCCGAGGATGATTCCATTCGGTCCACGGAACGCCGCCTCTACCTTCCAACAAGCCATGACACGTGTCTTCGGGAACCCTACACCCCGAGGCCAAGATCCCAGCAATTCCAACCGAGTCACTTGCAACGCCACTTCTGTGGAGAATCACCAATTGCTTCTTGCCAATGATCCCACGGAATTGGAAGAAATTGAAACCACGACAGTCCCTCAACAACTCGAAGATGGCGGACAACCCACCATTGACGAGTTAGTGGAGATCAATTTAGGCATAGAAGACGACTGTGGACAACATGGGCCCCGGGTATTCTAAGATGTACAGTTGGGCGTACCACCTCTTTGGGCCAAGTCGCATGGAACTTCCAGAAGACGGGCTTGGAGACTGGGGCGGCCCGACTTGTTCTACAAGGAAACGAACTCGTTTCCTACTCGAATACATGGAGATAGACGTAACCAACTCAGTTATATCTCTATCTTCCTTATACGGATTAGGGAACCTATCTGTAACCCGACCCCTTGCACTATATAAAGGGGGTCGGGGGTCCCTAGTTAGACATATACACACATCTAAGTCTCGTACCATCTCGACGAGAACATACATTGTAATCGACATCCACAATACAATCCACGAGCACAGGAGTAGGGTATTACCTCTCATAGAGGGTCCGAACCAGTATAAATCCTGCCCCCTGTGCTACCATCAAGTTGTGATCTCTCGCGTAGCCCTATAAAATACATTGCCGATGCAAATCGTCGACAATGACCCTCGTCCAACTTTCGTGAGCGCCACTCTCACGGAAGACGAACGAGAAGACTATCGAAGATTCCTGATGGAGTTCCGGGACTGCTTCGCATGGTCTTACAAGGAGATGCCGGGTCTTGACCCATGGGTCGCCACACACAAATTGGTAATCGACCCATAGTTTCGGCCAATCAAAGAACAGCCGCGACGTTTGAGACCGGAATTCCAAGAACAAGTGATAGCCGAGGTAGACAAACTCATCACTGCTGGATTCATCAAAGAAGTCCAGTACCCTCGATGGCTAGCAAACATCGTCCCTGTGGAAAAGAAGAACGGCCAAATCCGAATCTGCGTCGACTTCCGCGACTTAAACAGGGCCTGCCCGAAGGACGATTTCCCCTTCCCAATAATGGAGTTGGTCGTCGACGCCACCATAGGCCATGGCGCCCTGTCCTGCATGGATGTCTGGCTACAATCAAATCAAGATGGACCCGGACGATGCAATCGACACCGCATTTCGAACACCAAAAGGTAACTTTTACTATACCGTAATGCCGTTTGGTTTGAAGAATGCAGGTGCCACGTACCAACGAGCCATGACGCACGTTCTCGGCGACCTCATCCACCACTCTGTGGAATGCTACATCGACGACATCGTCATGAAAACGAAGGATCGCCAACAACATCAAGACGACCTGCGCAAGGTGTTCAACCGGCTTCGCCAACACCAGCTAAAGATGAACCCGCTCAAGTGCGCCTTCGCTGTCCAATCCGGAGTCTTCCTCGGCTTCGTCGTTAGGCACAGGGGAATAGAAATCAAGCCGAAGGACATCTGGGACGATGAGTGCCAAGCCGGGCTCGACAGTATCACGAGATACCTTTTGAATCCGCCTGTCCTGGCAGCTCCTGTAAAGGGGCGTCCTCTTATTCTCTACATCGCAGCACTGCCTTCTTCGCTCGGTGCACTCCTCGCTCAACACAACGATGAAGGGAAGGAGGTGGCTTGCTACTACCTAAGCCGTACGATATTGGGGGCAGAGTGTAACTATTCACCAATCGAAAAGTTATGCCTTGCCCTGATCTTCGCTCTCAACAAGCTGCAACACTACATGTTGTCCCACAAAATTCAACTCATCGCACGAGCCGATCCAATCAAGTACATGCTGAGTCAACCGGGTCTCATCAGTCGCCTTGGGAAGTGGGCCTTGCTCATGATGGAGTTTGATATCACCTTCGTCCCTCAAAAGGCAGTCAAGCATCAAGCTCTGGTGGAGTTTCTCGCAGCACACCCAGTTCCGGACGATTCGCCTCTCGTCACCGACTTGCCAGACGAGGAGATCTTCACCACCGAACTCGAAGCACCATGGGAGCTCTACTTTGATGGAGCCTCACACACCGAGACGGAGCTCAATGGTACCCCACGACGAAGGGCGGGCGCAGGACTCGTGTTCAAAACCCCGCAAGATGGAGTGATGTACCATTCATTCTCACTTCTCAAAGAAGAATGCTCCAACAACGAGTCGGAGTACGAGGCACTCATCCTCGGCCTTCTTCTTGTTCTCTCCATGGACATACGGTCTTTACGTGCCCACGGAGACTCTCAGCTGGTGGTTCGCCAAATCAACGGCGTCTACGACGTTCGTAAGCCGAAGTTGGTGCCCTACTATAACACAGCACGACGTCTTCTTGCTCTCTCCAGGGACCCTGTTGGCACTGTCTTGCCCCCCGAGACAGCGCCGGCATTGCCCTGAGGTCTGTTGCCGTCCTGCCAAACCTATTGACAAGTTCATGATAGAGCTGCTGCAAAGAATTGAAGAGCCACTGCCCGAGACCAAAAGGAGGTCAAGAAAAGGAGACAACCCACGTACATGCATGGTCCATGCAAGTGTGTTCTCATGACAGTGGTGCATCCAAGTTGCTGCAAGGAGCCAACAAGGAGGAGGCTGCACTGAGCTCGCCGCCACGGAGCTACTCAGTGCCGGCAACAAGCTGCTAATGATGAGTCTACACCTGACGTGACACCGCTGTTTGGCAAGGGGCTGTTCTCATGGCTCAACGCTCGAGAGTCTACTGTTGAAGAGAAGCCGTATCTGAGTATAGCGGTGGACAGAGCAAAAAGTAATCAATGTGACATGTTATTAGTAAGGCTAATACAAGTGAATGCTTGCAAATAATGGAATGAAGAAGGAATCAGGAGACACCCATATACAGTCTACATGAGACTCAAGTTTAAGCCACATACATCTGTACCTGTACGTGCACGTTACATGTGTGGAAATAATTAAGTCCAAGGTTAATAGTTCTACCAAGGATGATGGTTATTTTTCTTGTTAAATTTCTTGAGTGGACAGTCACTTCAAGACGCGTTGCACCCACAAATATCAACCTCACTTTGATGATCAAGACAAAGACTCAGCGCCCACGTCCAAAATTCGACACCCGTGGACACTTCTGATGACGCCAGCAAAAGTCATCAACTTCAATTCTAATCCAAGTGCAAAGCCGTGCATCCTACTCAACACAATTCAACGTGCTGTTTGACGAAACAAGATCAAGCAACACAGGCGGGCGGAGGCAAACATACAACAGGTTAGATTTCACCCTTTTTCTACTAATCAACACATTCATTAGCAATACACTGTTTACTCTTCGTTCTATCGGCTAATAGCTTGCGCTATTTATCGATAGTCTGTTTATTCTCGTTCTATCAATTAGACGATCTAATCAGCTAGTTGATAGTCTATTTATCTTCTTTCTGCTACTTCATTGATTTCACCGGCTTAGTTGTAAACTATTTACAATCTATTGGTTTACATTCAATCTAAACTCATAGTCTCATTACCTTTCACTCTTGCTTGGATCTGCTAAGTGTTACAGGTTCATTATATTATGGGCAAATTGGTTCTGTAGCACCAAAAGATCATGCTTTTGGTATATACCCGAAAAACTTCGGTGCACTTAAATACCACTGTAATATACCAATCTGTTACCTACCTATTAGCCCTCCATCCATTGTCGTTACCTACCTGTTAGTCCTCCCTCCCCTCGCGCATCGGTAGGGACTGATGCCGACGAGCTGTGGTTGACAATGGTGGCGCTGCCACCGAGGAGGGCACCACCGAGGGCACTGCAGCCAGGAGGCGCCGCCACGGCAGACGCCGCGTGAGGAGGCTCACGGGGCGAGGCCGCTGCAGGAGGCGCCATCATGAGGGGCTCCGCCAGAGGCGAGGCCGCTGCGGGAGAGGCGTCGGCTGCGAGAGGCTCATTGGGAAGAGGCGCGCTGCAGAGGAGGCCGCCGTGGGAGGTCACTGTGGGGATGGCGCCATCGCGGGAACCCTAACTTGCGGGGGAGGACGCCCAATGGATGGTGTTAAACGACAATGGATGGATGGTTAACAAGTTGGTAACGGATTGGTATATTACAGATAAGTTGCATCTTTCGGTGGTATTTAAGTGCACTGAAGTTTTTCGGTGGTATATACCAAAAGACATGATCTTTCGGTACTATAGAACCAATTTTGCCTTATATCATACATTCAATCGGCTATCTAAAAGTTGATTACGTCTTCTCTTACTGATTATAGATCAAATTGGCTGGCACACATTGAACCCTAGTTCCGGTGTTATCAGAAATTTTACTCCCTAAGACAGCGTGTTTCGCTGATACCAATTTTCAGCGTCAATAGATATATACAATCGAACATTTTCTTCCAGTCTCCAGCAATATCAGAAATCGTGGTATAGACATGACAAGGACAAACTCACCATTGTTATAAATAATGATGAAATAGATGATAAATTAAGAGAGGAAAATGTGAAACGTTCAGTAGCTAGCTCCTTGCCATGTATAATGCATATAGGCTCGTGTGCAGCAAACAGCAGAATAACGTAATTTCATTGTTTCAATTACTGCTCTACTCTGTATGGGATGTTTGTTGTACACCAAGAAATAAGGGGTACCCAAAAAAAAGAGAGAAACTAAGCATTGCTTTGGAGGTTTAGGGAATAAAAAATGCGGCTCAACATTGATTCAGTAAAGAATGGTGATTAAGTACAGACAACTGATTTTCTTTTGCAATCTAGCTGGCAATTCTAACGAGTTTACCAAGATGTGATATACACAAGGGCTTCAAGCCTGATGCTCAAGGTGAAACGACTTTTCTGTAGAATAACAGTGCAGTTGATGTGGCTGAACATTTTCCTTTCAAAAAAAAACCATGAATACTCCACCCTTTTGTGGAGACCTGAAAGAAGAAAAAAGAACATGACTACCCAGAGGATTCTGCTCTACCTGGCATGACGACTTCTGACTCTGATGTGCCATTGCCCAACATCATTATGGCGTATTTCCACGAATTACCTTTTCTTTTCTTTTGCTTGATGGATGGTTTTATTCGGGTTGGCTTTCACCATATGGACTGATGCAATAATGCTCAGCAGACCTCTGATTGTCAGTGGAAACTTTACAGCTGTATTCGGAGGGCAAAAAGGACCAAAATTTCACCTTTTTCATCAGACATGCATTTGGTGTTGCTATACAAAATAATGGAATAGTTACATATGGTCAGCTGCTGGAAAGCTTCGCCAATGCACCATTTTTTTGTGTATGTTGTCAGCTGATATTGGTCTCCATTTTCTCAGTCATCTGTTTTTTTGCACTCGCTGTCTTGTTGATTGGTTGGCAGTTGAGTTTTTCAGTAACGGTTTTAAGGCAGCCATGATCTCTGAAAATGACGGACGCATCTTCGGGTCTCTACAATCAAACAAAACATATGGTAGAATTGAGACTAAGCCAACATCTAAATATAGTTGGACATATAAAAGGTTTGTAAAGGAAGGCAAGAAAAGCACCGTACTTTAAGATATTGAAAAGGTAATTAAGATTTTAGAATGTATTTGTTTCTTTGGTATTATGTGAAAGAATTTCTTTGTCCCGTAACACATAATGACAAAATAGGAACTTCTCTAAACATACTCCAATTAGGCATACAAACTAAATATGAAATTCCAATAAGTTGCCTTGAATTTCTTTTATCCCTTCACACACAATGACAATATGAATTCCGTCATTTTATGCAAATTGAAATATGACAGATACTCTAATCATTTTTTAAGCAAGAAACTTTAATCATTTCATTCCCCAAGCAAATAACTACAAACTTGATATCTGAACAAGTTTACAAGTTTTCAATTCTAAAAGGACATTAGAAACTATGCAACTTTGAAAATACAAATACCTTAGCAAATGTGTCATCCGAACTTTGCTACATATGGAAAACAGAAATAGAAAAAAATGTAGTAAGAATAGCATGAGCACTATCCTTTTTCTAGCATGAAAAAGAAAAGAATTTCACTAGCAATGTCAATGTTCTGTTTAGAAAATAAAGTTAAGTAAATTTGTTAATAATTCAAACTTATGGTTTCTCCTTGCATTATGTAAAAAAAAGAGGAAAATTTTATTTAACTTAGATGTGGCTAGGAAAATGTACAAGGCCTTGAAACAGAATAGCATCCTTAAACAAATTACTTCACAAAAAAGATTTAATCATTTAATGCATAATAGAGAAAACCATAATCTATATTTTAGATAATGATGCACATATTAGAAAACAACCAATTGCAACCAAGCAAGTTAAAGCTTACTCACGTCTGCCAGCATCTCTGTATTATCTCTGCTACGGCGGGATCCACATCAGTTGGAATATCAAGGCGACGTTGCTGAAAACCAACAGCTCCAACAACTTGCATGGCATTCATACCTTCCCATGGCTGTAGTAATGTACAAAGCTCCCACAATATAACCCCATAGCTGAAAACATCACATCTGCAAACACACACATTGTATTCAACAATTCATGAAAAAAAAAATAAAACCAAACAAACTAGATAGCAACTGTCATGGGTGTCGGCCCATGGGCCACCTATAGCCCATAGAAACAGTACACGCGGCATGAACAGTAACCATGGTACTGTAGCAGGCGGCTATGGATTAGATTAGGTAGTTGAGATAAGGTTAGGGATTGTTTGAACATCAACAATAGGGCCTTTAAACTGCCTCTAAACACTCTCTCCTACTTAGAGGCAACCTCTAACTATTGTGCACCATTTAGAAACTGCCTCTAAGCTGGACGTAGCCTCCAAGCTTAGAGGCAAGTAGGCAACCTCTAACTAAACAATGCATTAATTGCTACCTATGACTAGTGGGTCCAGTGGACAAGAGCTTAGAGGCAATATTGTCTCTGATTATTGCGGAAAGAGCTTTTAAGTCTTAGAGGCTAGTCGTGGGGCCCATCTTAAAGGAAATATTGCTTCTAGTTATTGTGGATGCCCTTAGAGATTTGAGTATATCTATTAGGGGCTAGTCTCTCTATATAAGGAGAGCATTGCATCCGTGGCAATCAATCAGAATAGTCTCAAGACTATCTATCCGCTGCCCCTGGAATGTAGTCGCCGGCATCAGCTTGATCGCGCTCCTTGGGTCCAGGGCCATATAATCCTAGTTCGTGACATTTGGTATCAGAGCAGTCAATCCTTTCCTATGGTTTTTGCTACAATGGTCAGGGATCCGTTCGAGAAGCTTCGAGCATATCTATTCAGAGCCTTGGGCCTTGCTGAGATTGTGGGCAAGGGAAAGGTTGCTGCCGACGTGGAGGGTGAGCGAGCAGATGGTAGGAAAGTCGCCGGGAGTGGTGCCTGCTGTTTGCTCGTCACCCCACACGAGGTGGCACAGATTGCAAACGAGGGAAAGGTTGCCGCCGGCGTGCAAGGAGAGCAAGGAGATGTGTTCTCTTGCTCGCCGACCTTATCAGTGAGGGAATTGATGCTATCCCTACAAATTGGAGGTGGCGATGACGAGATGGTTGGCGTAACCGCCATGTCGAAGCCAAGGTGACACAACAGCGCACATCCGACGTACAGTGACGTCACCCCTCGACTGGATTGGGCACAAGGCGCCCCGTGAAGGCACAGATTCTTGCTGGGTGGCAGAGGATGGGGATCGACCGCTGCTAGCTACCTCGACAGCGGGCATGTGGCAACCGTGCATTTTTGTGTTCCTCGGCGACGACGGACAGCAGCTTGTAGTAGCACAAAGAGGCGCCTGGCTGCGCAGCCTACGGTTGCAGCTCTGTCCTTGGGCATGGCTCATGTGGTGTTGTTAGTCCGTGATCCACAGAAGAAGAAAAGGTGGATTCATGGTCTGTAACCTTGGCCACCGGCCTTGCAGCTCGAGGACGAGCTGCATGTCCGGGAGGAGTGAACTGTCATGGGTGTTGGCCCGTGGGCCACCTATGGCCCGTGGGACCCTGGAGGTCACCGGCATCGGCCTGATCATGCTCCTTGGGTCCAGGGCCATATAATCCTGGTTCGTGACAGCAACATAAAAAACTTACTTCTCGTCCGATAGTTCATTTCGAAGTACTTCTGGTGCCATCCACTCCGCCTGCAATTGGCACAGGTAGTCAGGAACCTCTAAAAGTATTTAACCCAGAACAAGCCTTTGACTAACATATGTAATGCTAATGTGTGTAGTAAATCAATTACATATTCTATAGCTTACGAAAGATATCCAGATATGAGACCAGAAAAGTTCTACACTCTTAATGTATGCAATACCAACTTGACCGTAGTAAATTAAACAGAGCAAGAACAAGTCAGGAACCAGTTAGATCAGTTGTGCCTAAGACCTTTCTGTTAACATGGCCACAAGCCTATTTTGTCCTTATTGATATATTAATATTTCATCATCTAGCCATCCTTCCAATAGTTTCATTCTCATACCCAAAGGAATGAAGATATAGTTTCGACAGTAACTGCAACAATCAAATAATGAATCGACCATGCAAGTTTACAGCAGAATAATATCAAAATTAACTCAAAGCATGAACCCTAAATATGCTTCTAGGCCTGGCATATAACACTCTCTTCACCTCAAGATACTTGTGCCAGTCCTCCCATATACATGCAGTGACAGAAATAAGTTTATAAATAGCAGAACCAACAGATACTCTTGATTCTTTGGAAAACAAAAAAGGGTTCTTATTCTTGTACAAATGAAAATATTTGATTAGACATAATCATAAGCAAGCTTACTGTTCCAGCTGTAGATCTTGAGGAAAGGAAGGTACTATGCTTCATACGTGACAAACCAAAATCACAAACCTAAATAAAAGCAAGAAAAGTGAAAATGGTTAACCAGCTAAAAATGACCAAAATCAAAAGGCATATCACTGTTAATGGGACCTGTTTATTACCTTAACAACCCAATTCTTGTCAACAAGCAGGTTCGGAGATTTCAAATCTCGATGAACTACGACAGGGGTGCAATTGTGCAAATAATTCATACCACGGGCCTGCGGCAAACAAGAACCAAGATAACAAGTGTAAAAAATATATTTATTCCAAAGTTCTCCATGAGTGAACCAAGATAACAAAGTAGTTTAGGCATACCACGTCAAGCGCCATCCTTAAACGCTTTCTTTCATCCAACTGGTTATTGGGTCGATGGATCAACCGAAACAAACTACCTCTGCATTGTCAATATTACAGTTAGCAATCATGATAATCAATGTGTCTAGAAATTGAAGTGATAAATATTAGAAGAATCATAATCTACACTGAAGATTAATCTATTATATATATGTAATTATATGTGCAAATCTTCTTCTTGTCTCACTCAGGTCCTGGCATCCAACATATATCAGTTTTCAAACTATTCTTGCACATCCATTTTGCATTTGTTGTTACCTAACAATGTGAATTTGATGCCCGCAGTGAACAAAGCTGCTCCAGTTCTCAAAGCACATGAGACGCTATTCCGGAAAATTAATATATGTAGCAAATGTAATGTTATATGCCCATATGCAAAATTTTAACGGCCAAATCATCTGTACTGTAGAAGTGTAGAGTACAAGAGAAAAGGCGGTGTGTGACTGTGAGTAACATGCAGTCCTTGTCTTTCTTGGTACTCTAGAATATAGATGAATTTAACCATGAAATTTGGCATGTGCCTAGGGCACATTTACTACATCAATACTTTTTTTGTGAACAACTTTTCACAAAAAGCACGCATGCTGGTAACAGAAATGATGTGGCCCCAAGTGCCGTTCAAACACCAATTCTTGTAGAGAGCAGCAGCTTGGTCTAGGAGCGCAGGATATGATATGTAAAGAAAAGGTGCAGCAGCTTTGTGCAAATAAAGGTGCAGTCGCTTCGTGAAAATAAAGGTGCAGCCGGAATAACATACAAAGAGAAATGGAGAAGCTTACTTAACACAAGAAATAAAAAGTTTGGCTCAGAATCTTGGTTTGGCTCAGAAATACATGGCTTCAGCAAGAAACTGGTACAGCAACATGGACCAGTTCAATTAAAAAATCAGAAACAGTTTGGGCAATCCGAATCCAAAGAGACATCGAGAAGATGTTTTCTTCTGTACCAATTACATATAACACCAGTCCAAATTGATTATTGCCTATCTCTACATGAGGTTTCTTCTTATACAAACTGAACCAAGGCAAAAATATAACAAACAGAGTTGGACATATCTTTATTACCATGTGATTCAAAGAAAACCAAGAGGGGCTGCGTCTATGAACCAAGATGGGGAATGATACATATGGGTCAGATTCATGGGATCCACCTTCAGCCACATTCACATCAAATTAAGGCCAATGTTTGGTTGTTTTAGCTGGTTATGTCCAAAACTAATCTGTTCTTTTTCCTTGAGAAATCCATTTTGTGTCCTAGTAGGGATGAGAGGCCAAGTCGAGAGAGTAGCAGTTATTTCATGAGTTTTGTGTTCGGCTATATAAGCCAAGCCTAGTGCCAACTTCTGCTGGTTTTTGTTGATCGTTTCTAGTTTTCAGTATGTTCTGAATGTATATTATTTTACCCTCTTCAATTTGTTCATCACTTTGTGGCGATCGGTTTGGGAGTTTCAGAGTTGTGATTACTGATTAGGCGATTATTCAGCTGTTTGCTAGCATATTCCCAGTTAGTTATCTTTTGTTCCGAGATTCTATGGCTGCAAAGATCGAGCCACCCTATGCATCACCTTCTCATGAGGTTGACCCATATCAAGAAATTACCTCATCTTCCTAGGGGCACAATGTTATGTGCAGAACAGTACAGCAAAATTACTGTTCACGTGACGCGCGCACTGTTCATGCGCGTGAACAATGTGCTGGTAATGTAATTCTATTAGTTATATTGGTTAGATTGATTTGGACTAATTAGTTATATTGTTAGTTTAATCCACTATTATCTAGATCAAATTGTTAGGCGGCAGTCCTATATAAAAGACCAGCCAGTTATTGAATTAGTTACTCTAACCATAACACTTGATATCAGAGCCAAGTTACACAATCCCTCCATTTAAGGTGTGGTTCTTTTCAGCTTATCGTGTTTGCTTATCTCGTTTGCTTATTTGCTTGCCGAGGTGGCCTCGAGAGTCAGATCCCATCCGTTCGACTTGCGTTAGAGAGCTTTTAGACACGCCTTCGAGATAGAAAAAAAACGGAATCCAAAAATTTAAAAAAAATCCCAATAAGTCAAATAAGGCAACGAGATAAGTCGATCGACTTATCTCGTTGCCTTATTTGACTTATTGGGATTTTTTTAAAATTTTCGACTTATCTCGTTGCCTTATTTGACTTATCGGGATTTTTTTTAAAATTTTTGGATTCCGTTTTTTTTCTATCTCGAAGGCGTGTCTAAAGCTCTCTAACGCAAGTCGAACGGATGGGATCCGACTCTCAAGGCCACCTCGGCAAGCAAATAAGCAAATGAGATAAGCTGAAAAGAACTCACCCTAAGAATTTTTTGGGTTAGTGCATAGGAACTCCAGGTAATTTTCATTGCCTATATCTCTTCCTTACTGTCATCCAACACTAGCATCACACAAGCCTACTATAGCATTGATTTACGGTTAGTTCAGAAGCCATTATTTCATTCATAACATAAATGAAGAATATGAACAACCCGACCATTTTGTCAAAAACAATGTGAAGGATACTGAGTTAAGAAACATGTCAAATCCTGGGTAAAAATTGGTGTCGTAATATTATTTGGAATTGCTAAATTTAAAAGTAGTTCTAAATTCAAGAGGAAAAAAAAACTGCATCAAGAGAACAAAAGGTACCTTGGAAGAAATTCAGTCACGATAGCAAGATTGGGTACACGAGTGACAGCACCCATAAAAAGAACAACATTTGGATGTCGCAATCTCTTCATTATTTGCACCTATACAACCAGAAAGAGTACCACAAACATGTTATGTATAATATATGCAGGTTGACAAGGCTGCCCGAGGGGCCTGTCTAGTCAAAGGTTGACCTATGAGTCTAGGACCACGAGGGCCTATGATGACTTGTATCTATAGCTAGCATTGCAACGTTAGAAGTATGCAGTTGTGAATAATCTAACCGAACATGGAACAAATTGGAAATCAATTGAATGACCATCATAAAGTAGACATTCCAATAGGTTATTTCATGTCATAGGCTCATAGCATGCCAAGGGTGACTGTTTTTATGCCACAAATGTATTTAAAAATAAATTGAAATCATCAAAAATCATGTTGTGTGTGGGTCAACTAGTTGTAACTTGTTAGGTTTGATAGTCTAGCTGTTCAAAGTTCAAACTGTGTAGAGCTGCAGATGAACACAGCATGTTAAATGGTTTATTACTGTGTCACCTTATGCAGAATGGGTCAGACATGCAAATCCACACCTTAACCATTTATTAAATTAGTATCATGTCGTCATCAATATAAATTAGATGGCCCTAACCCAAGGAGCGTGATCAAGCCAAGGCCAGCGACTGGCTGACCGCGCACCAGGGACAGGGAGATAGATAGTCTAATGACTCTTTTGATATATTTCTTGCTAAATTGATAATGGGTACATTATATAGGAATGACTCACTTGCCCCCTAAGAAATCAACCTCTAATAAGGAACTAATCTTACATAAAGGATACTAATCTTATCTCAATACTAACGAATGTAATCCTCATATAACAACTAAAGGTACCTGGGCAGCCCCATGTGGAAGTACCACGGCAAGACAATACCTGCAGTACTGTTCATGCTCGGATTGTGGGCTGCACCCATGACACAGATTGACTATTAAAATGACCCAACCTTAAAATGACCCAACCCAATTTATAAGTTTACCAAAATTAACCAACATGAACCCTGTTGTGTTATTTTAGTCTTTAGAGTTCAAAGGATGTTTTTTAAATTATTGTCATTAATGTAAATTGATCCCCTGGCCAAGAACACATGATTGCCAGTTTCCACAGACAACCTATGTCTGCATTAGACCATATCATTATATTAACTCAAACAAATGTTTTTGTCAGACATACAATACAGGAATAATGAGGGTAAATTAAACATCAGCCAAATGGAGGATATGGTGAGTCTTTGCATGATTGCATCCCTATGACTGTCTCATGGCTAGATATTTTTTATTCTTTCACATAAAAAATCAAGTATATCAGTATTACAGCAAAAAAAATGTCCAGTTCTTAGTCTTCAAACATTCAAATTACACAAATTTAGATACCTCAGTTCTAAATTCTTCTAGAGCATCACTTGAAATATCTTGTCGCAAGAATTTCTTCACTGCAACTTCCTACACAGGGCGCAAATTGATATAATGCAAAAAAAAAAAAAAAAAACATAACAAAAGAAGTGATGGAAGAAATTATTAAGATTCAAGAAAAAAGAGTGAAAAAAGGAAGTGTGTTCAAGTTAATCAAATCAACATTTTTTTTATGTGTTGCTTTTAACATTTTAACCTTCAACATATAACTACAAAGCATCTTACAGTTCAGATGGGCACAAGTAGTACCTGATTAAGGAAATGATATACAAATATTAGTGTGTCTGAAAAAAAACACTAGGTATCCAAAATAATTCAAAAATAGACATCCAAACTTTCTGGAATGTAGTCAGAACTAATGTATTGTCTAAAAAGGCCATTTGAATGCATCATAATGACCACAAAATTGGCTTAAACCAAAGGTGAAACTCCTAAAAGTAGTGAAGATAAGCACCAAAACTCGCATGTGATCCATATATTGCAGCAATGCTTAATTAATCCATGATTAAAATATCAGAGGATATGATCTAGTTCCTAATATTACAGTCAGATGTCTAGGATCTAGGTGTGGTTTGTAAGAAAAGTTACCAGAGTTAAAGTGATGAAGATGATTTATCATTGCTAAATTTTGACAATGTAAAAAAGCATAGGTCATTTTTATCCTTAGCGACATAATGACTATGATATAAGAGCGAAATATTTCTTCATTGCATCTGACTTCATTCAACCAAGTTTGGGAATATTTATTCCAACTTGGTGATAATTTAGAAATACAACAGGCCATTTAAATGAATAAACTTACTGTTCCATGCCATTCCCCCCTGTAAACTTCTCCAAAAGATCCTGAGGCACAAAAGAAGAGAGTTGGACAAAAATTGGAAATATAATACAACATTGTGCTATGGTATGTATTATGCTGCTTCAAAAAAGAAATGGCATGCTTCATGAATGGGAAAATTAGCTCATAAATACTGAAAAGAAATTTGCAGTTGAGATATACTACCAATGCTATTAAGAAGATGAGTTTACTGAAATAATTAGAATTATACCTAGCCCAACACGCTCTCCTAGAGTGATTTCTTCCCATTGGATTTCCAGCTCTGCGACATCATCCAAAACTATATCAGATCTTGCACTCTCTGTGCCGGTCGATTTGTCAGAGATCCTTTCAGCTATCTGAGGCACTTCAGCCAAATCCTTTTCTTGTTCGAGGGCATTATCTTGTCCATGATCAACTCCCAGATGATCTTTATCCAAGAAATCATGTCTTACTCTCTGGATCGATTCATTTGCCTCTGAAGAACTTGGCATGCTAAGCAATTGACAGCTGGGATCCAAGTATTCGTATTGCTTGTTAACAGCAGCAGTCGTAGCAACAACTGCAGCAGCAGTTGCAGCAGCTGCAACAGGCACATCGAGTTTAATATCACAGTTTGATTTAGCTGCAGCAACCACCATTGAAGACGCAACCACTGCAGCAGTTGCAACAGCAGCAGCTGTAACAGGCATTTGCTTTATAAGTTGTAATGGGTCTTCCTGGGGAAGTGCAGATGGTTCATACAGAGGTAAAGAGGACTTGGCATTATCCCGGAAATCTGAGGGGTGGTAAATGCCCAAACCCTGGACAGGCTTAAGATCCAGAGGCATCCGATAAGGAACAATCTTTGTTTGAAGTTCATGTCCAGGATGATGTGGCAATGAAGGACCATGAGAAAGATCAATATGTGCTGTGGATTCAAGTTCGTTCATCTTCCTTATCATTTCATCTTTTGTTTGAAACAGAGATGTATCATACACAATAAGATCTTTTGGTTGTTCCCTAGATTCTTCTGAAAACAAGTCAGGTGGTGGCACAACTCCATTTTCAAGCAAGACAGCATGGATCTTATCAGCTAACTGGGGGTTCTCTTTTGCAGCACTAATCATATACTCTGAGACATCTTTCACTTTCATCCTCCGTACAGCTGGAGCATTGCCAACCTCAGAAGATGAAGGTGAATTTGATGACGAATTATTTGCCTCAACCGACTTATCTTTGTTCTTCACAGTAATGATATGGTCTGTATTTCTAGATTCATGAATAATAGGCAAATTTTCACTAGCACATGTGCTAACTGATACTTCCCCAAATGAAATCGATTGGACAGACCCTTGGTTGCCACTCTGGCCAGTTGTTCCACCATAAGGATCAGACTGTGCAGTGTTGCCAGGTGTAGATCCTTTTTCAAGTGACTCGTTCTCGAAAGAACCATACACAGAACCTGAAGCTTCACTAAAAGAAGACTCCAGCTGAGTGTTACTGTCATCTTTGTTAACATGGCGATTATCTGCAAAGAAACTTTCTTCAAATTCTCTACCCAAGCCTGCACCGTCCGAAGGAATAAGAGTACCAGGATCTGACATGAGATCGACAATATACTCCCTGCAAAAATAAGATACCATACAGATGGTACAATGGTAATGTATTAGTGTAATACAAATTTGATTGTCCTATTGCTAACACCAATGTAATGAAGAAAATTAGATACCAGATACAACTATGCTAACCATTAATCCCATTTATATTCAAGCCCTTAAAGAACTAGTTGCTGCTGGGAAGGAATTTATAAGTACCTTCCATCATTAAATTTCACAATGTTTAAGGCTCCGTCATCTGATCCAGTGTACTGCCTTCCTTTAACTAGTCGACAAGGAACAGCAAGGTTGTCGGCCAAAACCTAGATGCAAGTTTGCAGAGAAGTAGATATTAACATGCTACAGACAACCAAAGAGCAAATCTAGCAATCATTGATGTTTATTCATTAAACCTATTAAGTCAAGAATTCACCGTAAGAATTTGGGAGTATAGATAGAGCAAGAGTAAAGTCAGGCAATGCACTGACTTAAATTTGAGAACAACAGAGTAGATATTGCTTTTGAGAACAGATGAAAAAACTCATTGTTTGAATGTCTAGTGCTTGATGTTAACATATAATCTTGGTAATTAGAAAAAGAATTAGGGTTCAGATGGCTGACCATAGTGCAATATGCTACTGACCTTAAAAATCAGCGCACGGTGACGAGCCAGACCAATTGTTAGCCGGCCAAGAGGCAGAACTGCACTTCTCATACTAGCTCTCAGCGAGCCGCTCATATCCTGGTACTTTAACAGCATGCTTTCTTCATCAAACACTGGTCCACCCATGTACTTCGCAACTAAAATAGCTAGTCTCTGAACCAGAATGCGGCCAACAAACTCCGAATTTTTCGAGCGAAATTCCACAGCCATTATGAATGCCTTCTGCTCAAGTTCTACAAGCTCCAAATCTTGTGCTCTGTTGACCAATACAGCTTCTATTTTTGCTCCAAGTGAAAAAGGTTGCTCTTGCAATTCCGTCAAGGAGGGTATGGTTGCCAATGTGGGATCATCCCCCATGAAAGAAATGTCATAGAAACCATCCAAGATTTTGTCGTCATAGCTAAGGGCATTGAAACTCTGTGAAGCACGAACAAATCTACCATATAAGGCAAGTAAGAAAATGGTAAGAGCCACAATAAGTAGAGCAATATTCGCTTCTTAACAGTCTCAACTCAAGGAGAATGTGTCTATTTCAGGACTATATGTTGACTGTTCAGGTACCAAATTACTGCAAAATTGCAGGTGGGCATATCATCATATACTTAAAAACTACTTGACAAGGCCCAAAACAAAATTCACGTACAGTTTTGTAAAAGAAAAAACGCTGAGGTTGGAATGGTGAACAACTGTACAATCCAGGGTACGCTATTCTTCACTAACATCATTGCAAAGAAACCAGAAAAGGACATGAGCATATACCATATCCAGCTAAGCTAGATAACTACACCACCACAAGTTGTCATCCATTCCATGATTGAATAGAACAGTTACAGAAAGAACACTACCATGATCAGCACGTCGTAATGCACATATTTAACCAAACAAGTGTGCCAGTGCCAGTGCGATACATCCCGTTTCCACTAACAAAATGGATGTGCTAGAACAATCTACCGTCCAAGTAGCGTTATCAAAGCTCGAGTGAGATCCCATCGCAGTTGCAATGCGGACTAGATACGAGGAATGAAGGAAGGATAGGATCGCCCGATCGAGCAAGGGATGAGAGGGCAACTACCCAGTAGCGGAAGGCGACGACCTCGGCGGGGGAGCTCTGGAGCGGGCAGGAACCGAGGCTGATCTGCTTGGCCACCTCGATCTGCATCGCCTCGGGATCCTCCCGCGCGCTCATCTCCAGCGCCAGCTGCATGTGGTACTCCTCCAGCTCCGCCTCCTGCTTCTCCTTCTCCACCTCCCTCTTCCTCTCCTCCTCCTCCCGGGACTCCCTCCTGGCCATCTCCTCCTCCGATGCCCTCATCTCCTGAACGGACGACGCCAACGCCAACACCCCCGCTTCCGCCTCCGCCTCGACCGCGGTCCTTGCGGGCGGCGGCAGCTGCTGCTGCGACGCGTGGGGCCGTCCGGTCACGGAGCTGAGCCAGCTCGAGATTCCAGACGCATGCTTAGGCTCGTGGTGCGCCCCAGCGCCGCCTCCGCCGCCCCCGCCCTTTTTGGTGGACGGCGGGGGCGGGGGCGGCGCCAGCGACGAGGCGCTGTCGCCGGCGGAGTCGCCGATGTGGAGCTTCCTGAGGAAGTTCTTCATCGCCGCCGCAGCCGCTACCGCCGGTGCTGGCGCGGCGGATCCAACATGGCCACGGATGTGGATGCGCAGGCGGAGGCGGACGGCGGGTGGAGTCGCTCGCGTCGCGTGGCGGTATTGACCTGCCTACGACGAGCAGCCCAAGCCGCATTAATTTAACCCCGTTTATTACCCATCGCCTCGCTGCCACTGGCCGCTTCCCGCGCTGCACTCCTCCCACTACTCTATTCTCTTGCTCCTGCTCTCCCCCTCTCGCTAGAGAGAGGGTGCCATTAGCTTAATTTAATTCCGATTGGTGGACGAGGCGGACACGGCTGGTCAGACGCACCTAAAGTCCATGACAGGTGGGGTCCAAAGAGGTACAGGCCCACATGGCAGGAGGCGAGAAAGGAGTAACTTGTAGGAGGGGACATGCAGGAAAGTGAGCCGGGAAAGCGACGGCGAGCGGAGCCGGAGCGGGCGGCTCGGGCCCGGCGGCGTCCGTGGACGCGGCTCACGGTGGGCGGCGCACCGGCTGCGTCCCGGGCCCCACGCCAGGTGGACGCTGGGGGAGGGGGGCGTTCGTCTGTCGGCCAACTTGCCGTCGGGCGGGCTCCGCCTCCGAGCGGGGGGGCAAGTGGGCCGGTGGACCCCGCATCCGCTCGCCTTCTCGTAAACCCCGCGCTCACCGCCACGTGGGGCCCTGGGATCCCGCTGCTCCCTCCCTGCCGAGTGCGTCGGTGGGCCCCGCGGCGCAGCCAGTGGCGTGGTTGGACTTGGGATTTGGGCCCATGCACGTGGCTTTCCTGCCGCCATGTTGGCACGGCAGATTCCGCGCTCTAGGGTCTAGACTAATCTCGTTTCCGTCTATGACGATCAAAATTAATTTGGAAATTTCTGTACTATTAGTGTCCAAATCACTGGTCATTGATCAAATTAATTAATTTCTTGCATTAGTAGTATTTGCTCTATTGTCCATGTGCTAGCTTAATTCCCTCGGTCTCATCGTCATTAGCTGAAGCATCTGACTTGCTGCAAAAGTCAGCCTCCCTGCTATTCTCGTCGGATTTATCTGACTTATCTGTATATTTACCTATCTTTGTTTAAATTAAAAATAATTTAGTTTTTTGAATCATTTTTCTATCTCTAAGATTTATTTAAAAGCTCTAAAACAGAAGTTAAATAAACGGATCTGACTCTCGAAACTACATCGAAAAACTCTTAAAGTTAAAAAATAAGCTAGATAAATCAAATAATTTAATGTGGAGAGAACAAGGCCTGAGTTCAGACTAGCTAGAGGGATTGACTCATCCACGCTAGCTGAAGAAGTCACCACACACACAAATCAATTTTAATTAGGCTGTACCTACCTTTTTCTATGACTGAATTATGTGGAATTTGGACTTTGAAGATGCTGTTAGTATAACAAATTTGATCGGCATTGTTTTTATAAAACAAGCAATCGTGCGCTATAATAATTTTAATTTTATGTTGGATCGATCGAACCATCCAGCTAGCTTTGGCGCCATGCATGCTTGGGTGGAGACAAAACTCCAAGTTTCCTGCCGATCGAGGTGGTAGGCTTTGACAAATGAAATTGGGCCAAAAAAAAAAGGCGCAGGTGGCTTATTTGCTGAAACCCTAGACTGGTCATATAAGAGGGAGATCTCTCAATTGTACAAGCAAAAAAACTAAAAAAATATCATACCTTCCTTCACCTCTCTATGTCTCTATGTGGTTGTTCCTTATAAATCTATCAAGGGACCTGTTGGGGAAAGTACGCGGCCCATAAAGACACGGCCCACTTACTTACCTATAGTTCAGCAGAAAGTGCGCGCGAGCTTTATAAGCTCGCACCTGAGCTTGGCAAGCTCGCGCCCAAACTTCCTCGCTCTGAAGCTCGGGTCTCTCGCCTCCCGGGCTTCCAAAGCCCGGGGGCTCGGACACCAAAGAAGACTGTGCCGCCCCGCGCGCAGGCACGCTGCGGGTCCCGTATGTCACCGCGAGTTAAATGCAACCGTAGTACCAATGCACGCCGGACACAAGCCACTGACAGGTTGGTGGCCGGTCATGTCAATGGTCGGCTTACCGTCCGCCCCTATAGAGAAAGACACGTATTGCCGGTTGGTGGTCCGAACACCGATCCTAACAAGTTGGAAAAACACGCCCGAATGTCCGGTGGACCTCGTAAGTCTGCCATGTCACAGCACGGCGAAACAGAAGAATACAACCAGTGACCGAGGGGCAACACGGTGTCTCGCAACGGACCGAAGCAGTGGCCAGAGGCCGCCTATAAGGCGCACAGGCCACAACGAAGGAAGAGAGGGCAACGAAGACAGACGCAGACAGAAAAGCACTCAGCCACCGTAGAGCAGGAGCACTTGCACTCGTGTAGGATCTCTAATTCTAGACAGTAGTTCTTCGCATTCAGGTATTTTAGGAACACACATAGTGCCTTGAACACTTATTGTACTCGAGCCAGGGCTTCCCCAAAGCTCGGCCTCACCCCATTGTACTCGTTTAAGCTCGATACTAAACGAAGACTAGATGTAGGGCTGTTATCCGACAGTGGAGGCCCGAACCAGGATAAAAACGCCCCGCGTCACCAGACACATATCCGTCCTTCCCTCGGCTGCGCTCGACCAGCGGCCGGGCCTCGGTCCAGGGGGCAGGGCCGCCCTCGGGTCTCGCACACCCCTTCCCCTTGCTTATCGGCCTGCGGAGGCTCGCCTCCTAGTTGCCGACAGCTGGCGCCCATCGTGGGGCCCGACGATGGTCTTCTCCCCTCGATCGAGTCGAGGATGGCCTTGTTGTCACGACGAGGGCTTAGACCTCAACTTCGACAACTACGACGATCTCGACAACGTCGACGAGTCGTACGAAAGATGGCAAGCTGGCTTCCTCGCCGAGGCCTAGGCCGACGAGATGGAGGTAGAGGCATCGCCCACCTCGGGAGCAGCTGTTCGTCCCCCAGCATTGCCCGGCCAGGGTGGTGGTTCGCTAACTCACGCCAGCGAGACCCTCATGGAAGGACTAGAGGCGCCACCGCCGATGCCATAGCCGGATGTCCCACGCAAGTTTTTTGGCCCCATCCGAAGAGGAGGGCCGGTCCTGCGCGCGCAACTGGCACCCCGGTTCGTTAGGGCCGATGGCGGACCAGAGTGCACTCATGGTAGTCGAGGGTGCCGACGGCACCGCCTCCGTGGGTGACACTGGCATGTCCCCCTCGCGAGAGCCTGCCTTACGCCACGTCTTCGCAGAGTCAGGCAAAAGGACTCTGCACCAGGCACACCCCTTCACTTGCTTATCGGTCTGCAAAGGCTCGCCTCCCAGTCGCCGACAGGACCTTTGGCCTACACCGGTAGCACTAGTCCCTTAATACGTTATCATCACAAAGCTCTTCCTTCCATGAGACCAATAGAAGATAAAAAGGAATTTAATCTGAATCCTCCCTCTCTCCCTCTATATATTATTTTGCATTTTGGTATCTACAAATATACACCACTATCGTCGATTAGAAGTTGTCGGCACGAAGCCAATCGAGGTGTACGTAGCAAATGACTGTTGCCGATTCGAAGTCGCTGATGTTACGTCGATTAGTCAGATGCGAAATTACTTGCATGGAATTTCATGAATTGTACTTTGTTCGTTTTCAATCTGCTATTCAAACACCATCGGCCTGAAGCTGTTGAAGTTGTCACTGCGTTCTACTGCTAGCAGCATGCGCATCATGCTTGCGCACCGCCGTGTCCATGCTGGCTACACACTCCTGTCGACCTTGAGGCGTCGTCGTCGTGCCGCTGTACACCAGCGCAGAAGCCACGCGCCGCCGCGTTTTGCCCACCGCGACCCTGCATCTCCGCGTCGTGCACCGACCTTCATGGCCTGAAGCCGTCGCCGGCACGTGTTGTGTAGTGGCCTTGCGCCGTCGTGTCATCATCACGACCCTGCAGTGTTGCCGCGTCAAACCGGGCGGTGCCAACCGTGCACGCACGAGCCGTCCGTAGCGGTCCCGCGTCGTGTCCAGCACCCTCTGCTAACCACCACCGCTACCTAGTGGTGCCTAGGGTAGAAAACCAAGCTGCCCCGGGTTGAATGGGCTCGCAAGCCATGGCATGGGCCAAGGCCCCAAGAAGGCCTTGCAGGTCAAGACCAAAACGCGCCAAACCTAGAGGGAAAGAAGAAAGAAAGAGGAGGAGGGGCGCACAGGCCGCATACTCGGCTGGCCGTACTGGGCCTTTGACCCGGTAGAGCGAGGAAGAACAATATGGGCCACATAAGGCCGAAATTTGCAAGAAAGCCTTGAAATTTTTAGAAATTACATGAAGTAATTTTTTTTTACAGAATGCTGAAAATTGCAAAATAACCCCTAAAAAATGTTGAATTCACTAAAAATACATTGCCGACATTTGTGTGATGTGCAGTGTTGGGATAGAGCATGGCCGGTGAGAACACATGTTTGATTGCCCATATTCATGCTATTCATGCATGTTGAGCTAGGTCATTGGTATTTCATTGAACAACTTGGATGCTTCATTGCCCACGCATAGATACATCATTGCCACACACTAGAATGTCATTGGCCACACACTAGATATCATGGCTGTGGACCACTGGACGCCATGGGCATGCACTAGTGGAAGATGGGATGTGCTCAAGTGTGTCGGTCGCCCTCCAACCCACCCTCCTCTGGAAGCACCACCTTGCGCTCTCCTCACAGTCGTGTGGAGCCTGAAGCACTGCCACAACCTCGTGCCTATTCTGAGCGTCACCCACGGATCCACCGTCATCGTCCTCCTTGAACCTTGATCCACCGCCACCATTAGCCTCCCCCATGAATCTGCCTGTACATGCCCTCCCAGTCCTCCTCCGATAGCTCTCCGAGCAACGCCAGTCTCTTCCTGAGTGAGCCCCATCGTCTACAAACCCATTTTTGCCTCAACCAGGACCTCCTATCGTCGTAGCCACTCCACCATTTTCGCCCTGTCATCCAACCTTAACTTCCCGCCGCAGCTATGCCTGCACGAAGCAAGCATAGCTTCATGGAAACAGTCGAAATTCACGTTTCCCTAGGGCTTGGCTTATTTGGTGCAATTGCATGTGGTAGCTCGGGAGGCACCGTAGATAATAGTTTGGTGGCTCACGGCTTACGTGAGCCTCGCTAGGCCGAAGCCACCCAACGAACACGTTGGAACAGACTAAGACGCAAAGGCTTGGTTTTCACAGTTTTCAACCTTACCAACACCCTCCGGTATCAAACGGTAAGAATTGATTCAAGACTAAAATTTCCAAATTCAAATTAAAAATTTTAAATGATTCCTAAAAATAGTCTTGTTTTCAAGCAGTTTCCGAAAACCGCTTTTAGTGGATTTCTAGTTTTCGCTGCGGTTCGAAAATGCAATTCGTCGCCATTGCAACGGGCCGACGGCTGCCGATTCGACGCGTGGATCGTCGCGGCAATGCAGGCGACGCTACAGTGCAGCGTGATATCCATGGGGAATCATGCTCGCTTCACTCGAGTGCAGTACATTCATCGTGACAGGAGGCCAGTATGTTTGCATACGTATACGTTCAATATATATCCACGTATATATGTAGATACCGAAGCACAGATCTACCACAGAGAATGATAGGAACTGTACAGGTTGTCAGTCCAATTCAGACTGCATGCCACTGACTGTGACTGAATATTGATCCTGTGCAATCAAGTGGATCGAGCTATCGACTAGTAAGCACATCGATATATCAGCATATGCATGGGAGCTAGCATGCATCGGCTATCAGCTCATCAAGGCTGAAATGGCTGCCACACACAGCGGTGTTACTCAAGAATCAAGCCTGGATCCTGATCCATACGAGGACGGGCTGATGGAGCTTATCCGTTCTGACAGAACACAACGGGGCCAGACAGTCTAGTCTGAACATTGTCTTTTCCTGACCAAAATGGCCCGGTTGCTCCGGTGCGTCCGTCCAACAAGTGAAAGTAGGCACAACGTCTGGCATATGTCATGTGTGACAGTAGTAGCACCGCAATGTCACCCCTTCTTCTGAAGAAGATAAGGACTCCGGCCGTGATACGAAGCAACAAAGCATCGGCCCAAGAATTGACATGTCTGTTGGTGAGCCCCATCCGGGCCACCGAATGGCCGAAGTTGCATTTTCAAAGGCCCGATGTCATGTGACGTAGAGGCGTTCTTTACGCTTATCTTGTTTTCAAATAAAAACCTTCAGTTTTTTAGTCTATTTTTTATCTCAAAGACGCATCTCAAATATCTAAGAAACAAGTCAAGCAAACCGAACCAACTATCGAAAAGCTCTCAAAATTTAGAAGAGAAGCAAATAAATCGATAAGACATAAGTTAATACGTTGGAAAGGATGTCTCTGAGGTTCCTTTATTAGCCGGATTTGTTGGATAAAATACAGATACGTAAGACCAAGATAGACGCTATACTAGAAACCTTACCGTGATAGATCTTCTTTTTGAAATGCGTACAACGGAGGCTCACACAACTCACACCACCACACGCACATATACGCTGGCGTCGTCGACACACGCCAAAAATGGCGTCTGCCTCTAACACATCTTTAAAAAGCGAAGAAACAACATAAGCACGCGCGCGTGTCTCTAAATTATTTTAGGGATTAAATCCCAAGTGAGACGTCACGAGCCGTCCCAAGGATCGAACTCGCGACAGGCGAGCCGCCACCGCGTGCTTTACCACCGAGCTAAAGCTCGGTCCTCTTACTGTGATAGATCTGAACCGTTCGTTTTGGTCCAGAAGTCAGGACGGGAGAAACGGCGGCGCCGCGGGCGCGCCGCGCCGCAGCCTCTGCCTTTGTCAGCAGCGAATCACCATCCTCATCCGTGACCTGGAAAGGCAAAAAGCAGGCCGGAGCTATCCAACATCCACACCCACTGAGGGTAGAGTGGCACGATCGACGCATCAGAGCCTGCCTGTCCACTTCCAACTTCCAACTTCTGCGGCCAGCAACAACACATCCTCTCTCTGTCCCTAGCTACTAGTCGCCACTAGCTTGCTGCGAACGCTTTCGTCCCAACATGCTATGAAAGTTTTCCTTCAAAAAAAAAAAAAACTTGCTAGGAAAGTTTGTCCTAGTGAGAATTGCGGTGGACATGTCGCAGGAGTAGATCTGCTTATCGGCAGCCCGGCCTGAATTTTGGGCTCGTCAGGCTGTCCCAACGATAACCGGTGCTTATAGTCCACTAGAGACATAACAAAGCTTGGTATGCCTTTTTCTGGTCAAAAGGTTTTTTTTGGGGAAAGCTTATTGGAATAGACTTCCGTGCACAGAACGAACTTCTTGTCTCGAGGAATTTGCTCCCATTGTCTCAGTATTTTTTTTTGATGTTTGTGAAAGTATGGTCTCAATATGTCTGTTTGTTTGGTTCAATAGTTCTTTAGATCACTGCGTCACTAGATTGTTGCATGAAATATAAAAAAAAAAAGTCGAAGATAGTTTCAACGACTTTCTTTTTTTTTTTAGAAAAAAATAGTATGGATGCGTAGGTAAAAAATGGGCCAGCCTAGTGTTTGAAGGACGTGCTATTTGTAGGCCCAATATAAAGCCTGGCCCAGTCTACGCCAACATTCCTTTCAACAACTATATACAGGAGAGTAACCTGGATTTAGTTCATGTTGCTATACTTCAAAGAGAAATGTATGACTGTTTTTCCATCATAGCAACTAGTAGCGAAGATAGCGCGTCCATGGCACGCAGGGTGGCATATTGTTGTTCATCGGTGGCGAAAGGCCAGTTCCTTCACGTCTGATTGAACATTTGAAAGTCCTCGTGTTAGAGCATCTTCAGTAGATTCTTTAAAACAAAATCTTCTCTACATTTAGAGTCTCTGTTCTCCAGCATAGTCTCTATCTCAGTCTTTAAATTTAGAGTTTCTCTCTATCAGCCTCTAAATTTAGAGGCTTTCTATATCAACCTCTATAGTTTCTCTGGATAAAGGTTCTGCTGAAGCTCCAGATGAAAATATAGAGAGCGAATAGTGATTTAGACGGGATGTATAGAGGCCCGATTTTAGAGCATCTGTTGGAGATGCTCTTATCGACGTATAGATCCGTAACATCACTAAATTTAAGCATAAATTTTTTTTGCAGCTTAAAACTCTTAAGACATGCATGAAATGTTAGAGACTATTTAAAAATCTCATCAAGGTGGACAACCTATTTTACAATACTTCTATGAAACCTTAAGTACTAAAACTAATTTATGTGAACTAAAAAGGTTCACTTCCAACAAATTGCATGAACATCCCACTAACTTAATAAGAAATTAAGGATATAATTAGATAGACCAAAGACTTGAGTTACTAGATTTTCTTCTAGTAGTAAGACTCTTCCTTATGTCTCTCCATTGCGTAGGATATTCCTTTTAGGTCCCATCCCATAGCTTCCACGTGGTTTTCAACCACTTCTTCTGTTTTTATTGACCTATAAATTCGAGTCTAGACGCACGAGGACTATCTATACCTTAAGCCCGGACCGAAGCTATCTCTAAGGTCACCTCCTTCTCAATAAAGTTTATTTCATCCAGTACATGTGGGTGTTCACATGCTCACACACATATTCATATATGCCCTATCTTCCTTTCATTGAGATGTCATTCTAGTTACGCTTTGAATACTCCGAGACTTAGAATCTCAATTGAAACAACCTATGATGCTACCTTCTAACCGATAGAATTTATTTAGCCACTGTGTGCTATTGCATGTGAACACGTGCATATACACACCATGTAAACTATAGATACCCCAATAAATAAGGGTAACTTCATTGCGAGTACTCACGCGACAACCATTTCTTCCCACCATGTGTCTGTCTTTCCGATTATCCTATAGATTCCTCTGCTCCATCTTATCAAATCGTTCAACCCTGCAGGCATGTCATAGAGTCATTCATCGTTATTTGAACCAATGCATATTCAAGAAACCATGTTAAGAATTATCTCCGCCATAACCCATACCTTAGTCCATATACATTAGAGTATGTACGTCCCTCGTCTTTCTGTTATGTATCATCTTCTTAGTCCAAATCACCATGGCTTTGTGCTCTTTTCTATCGCTTAACCTCTATGTGACCTTTAATCTTTCCTTCTACTTCTAGCTAACCTAGATGAACCTAAGTCCAGATATACTAGGACCCTGTATGCCTAAAATCTAGCCAAAGTTACCTCCCTGAGGTCACCTCTTTGTTGATGAAGACCATTTCATTTCAGCACCCTCTTATTCCGCCGTTCTATATCACATGAGATAATAGGGTATATCCAATCCATGTGAGTTATTGGTAAACTTAGGTAATCCTTCTTGGCCAAGACATTAAGCCACCTGGACCATACCTTCACTCCTCACATTTAGTGAAACCTAATCTTAAGTGTCTTCTTAAGACAAGCTAGAAATACTATTCTATAGTTTTTGCCCTAGATTAGACAAGATTGTATATATGCATATACCCTAACCTCCTTAAGTTTCCGATCACTATATTATCAAGTGGCCATGAATCCTATAAGTAGTAGTCATCTAAGAAAAATCTAAATAAAACAAAGGTCATAAAGAATATTACTCCAATGTCAAATCTTTTTAGAATTATGTAAATAAATTATATTTAAATTACATTTAGAAAGACCTTAGGAGAAACATCATACAATACAGGATAAAAATCAAATTAAAACACATAACTATAATATATGAATGTTTATAATAGCATAGGATTTTTCTCATATTTTTTCAAAAGCTTTAATGAATATTTAAAGATTTAGATCATTTATTAGGATAATTAAATATACAAAATAAAATCTTATCAAAATATTAATTAATTTACATAAATGGAATACATATAATTCCATGATCCCAATGATATTTTTATTATAACTTTCTTATAATTCTAAAATTGATAATCAATAAAGGGTATTAAAGGATATTTAAAATCGCATAAAATAAATGTTTATAAAACATCAAAACAAATCATATACATAAAATATTCATATTTTCTGAAACCTAGGATATTTTACTATATTTTTGATAAATAAAATTATTTATGGCTAATAAAAGCATTAAAGAAATGATTAACAATTACATAAAATAAATAAATGTAAACTGCCTAATAAAATTACATATTTTGGATTATTATAATTTTTGGAATGCAGTGATAATTTTATTGTATTTTTATGAGGTACTAATAAGTTTATAGAAAAATAACTGTATTTTTCAGCTTATAGAAAATTATAATTTTCCTATTAATCTGAAACTTACCCTTTCGGGAAGCTTCCCTGCCGAGGCGCTTTCACTTTCGGGTAAGTACACCTTCGACGTCGCCGCCGAACCGAGCCAAATCCGGGCTTGCGCCCGCGCGCGCGCCGCATGCGTCCAGACGCCCAAAGCGCCGCCGCACACAGAGAGCGTGGAGTAGTGAGTTCCTTTCGCCTCGACCTCCACCTTTCACCGCCCGGAGCTTCGCCGTAGCTCACCGGTCCTCCCCGAGCCACCGCCGTCACGGGAGAGCAGCCGGTAAGCCCCAACATTTGTTTTTCCCCATTTGGCGGCCTAAGCAATTCCTTGAAATTCATCTTCTACAATTGACCATCCTGCTAGTTCATGCTCCCTCTAGTTTGCTAGGTCCCAATAGAACTGCCACCAAGTGTTGCGCTGTCCCAATTCAGGCTCGATCCGTCGCCGCCATTAGAGCCGCCGCCCTGAGCTTCGCGGCTCACGTCGCCAGCACGATGCAGACTGTTCTAGTCCAAATGGATGACACCTCTAGCTTCCTCACACGACCAGGATGCCCAAGAACCCAAGCATCCATTCTCTAGGCTGCCAGAGCGCCACCGCGCCATGGCGGAGCTCTGCCCGAGACATCGCCGCACGGCTGGCTCGCTATAAGCACGCCCTTGGAAAACAGGTGGGACCAACGTGCTCCTCATGTCCGCTAGATGCTCCCTGACCCGCCAATTTGACCGCAAGGTCACTGGAATGCGCCGCCCCTTTTGCCTTGTCGCATGGCTCCGTCGACCAATATACGGCGCATCCGCGTCCTCAAACCGTTTCATGTCCCCTAATCGCCTCTACGCACCTTCCTGAACACCCCCTAGTACTAACTCATCAAGAAAATCACCGCAGCGTTGGATCTGTGTTATGCCGCCGCCTCTCGAGCTTTAAAGCTCGTCGCCGGCCAAGGAAACCACTCTAAACCATAAACTTAAAAAATACGTCCTGAGTCCCGGTCCCAGAAACCTGTAGAGCCTAGGAAAGTCGCCGGAAATCCACCATAGTCGCCGTAATTCATCGCCAAAACCCCGCCGGAGAAGAAGAGTAGAGGAAGAAGAAGACAGAGCAGAAAACTATCCGGTTTTTCCTTTGTAAGCCGGGTTCACAGTGTTTTAGGCCGGTTTTGTTAATAGTGTCCGAATAGAAAATATTCTACATAATAAAATACACTTAAATATGAATATTAGTTTCATGAAAATACAAGAAAATAAGTAAACAATATATTAATGCATTTAGGGCATTAAAATCTAATAACATATTGAATAAAAATGAAATATTTAGGATATAAAATCTTAATAACAAATTTAAGGTATGCATGATATGATATTTTTAGATACATATAAAATTTATAAAATGCCTTATCTAAATCCCATAAAACCATATTTTCATTTATAACATATATTTTTATTCAAATATCCTATCCATAAAAAGATTTATCATTTTAATATAAAATTTGACATAAAGAAATTTATGATATATGCATATCCTTTTATTTTCTAAAATTCTAAACGTTCCTATTATTTACAAAATTATAGGTTAATATTTGCATAAAAGGGATACTGGTATGTATTGAATCTTTTGCATGATTTGAAATAAAAGTGGGAAAGGAAGAACCGTCAAGGAGAACAACCAGGACCGAAGGAGGAGGTGGAGTTTCAAGAAAAGACATTGAAGCAGAAGGAGAAGAAGTTAGAAGAGTTGGTCGAAGAATAAGAAGCGGGATAGCCTAGAAAGAATCGACGCAAATACAACACTTGTAGGAGTCCTAACCAAAAGGCAAGTCATGTGTCCTTGGATCATATTGATCCCATTCACCAGAATGATAGGCATTGATATGCATTCAATTAAAAATGGCCTGTAGATAGTACAACCCCATATAAACCACCACTCTCCTATAAGTTAGAACTATATTCATTTTGACAAGGTAAGTAATAATATTAAAATTTTAAGGTTAGTTCTAGGAGAATTAATTAATGTTAACCAAGAAGAAAAAAAATTGACTACAACTAGGAGGGCTTAGACTTATGCTTGCAAATGCAAGTTAGGTGATTGGTTATTCTGTTGAATTTGCTGCCATGATTATCTATGACCATTTATGGATAATGTCTGATACTGGCATGTGACCAGGTTATGACATACTATGTTTTGCCAAGGGCAGAGGAGGGGGAAGGTTCTGGCATGTGACTAGCTATTATGAGTTCCTATGTGAGGAACAATATTGTGAGACTGATGAAAAGTGCTCATATATGAGATGGGATTTTATTCTAAAGTTCTTGTCGTAGACACATAAGGACACTACTATTTTGCCACTGTGATATAACACAATTACTCCTATCCATGTGATTGAGAAATCAGGCTTAAACTTGTCTTCAACCATTATGATGAGGTCTTCCGTGGTTGCAATAAGTCGCTGGCAACTGGGTATGGTGGCCTCAGTCCCCTTGCCAGGTCTCGATAACAACAGGAACCTTACTTCTATGAGGTGACAAAACCTTTCGACCTGCCGGTTCTCATGATAAGATCAAGGACGGGTCTCGCTGAGTGGAAGCTAGTCTAGTGGAACAAATTATATCTATATTGTCTCGACCCTAGATAAGTCATGACATCATATTGGTAAAACTGAGCAAATTCTGCAGAACCGAAATAAACAAAATATCGATGGACCGTGCTTTCGGGATATGAAACTATGTTAATGGGTGATCCCAGATATCGAGGCATAAGTAAAATTTCCCTCCTAACTTGATTATTTATATTTCTGCCAGATGTTATTTATATTTGTCACATATGGATTAAGGGTGCACTTGATATGGAACTAAAATGTGAAATTATGGCATGATAAAACTAGTAATCAATTAGGTGGGTAACTTTAAAGTTGAACAATTATCCTTTCCTTTGGTGAAATCCAATGCATGTTAGTTAATAGCAAATTTTATGTATAGCCTGCGAGTATTTGCATACTCACTCGCCTTTCATGTGGGCTGCCCATTCCAATGGGTAGACTTCTCAACAGAAGATCCTCTGGATGGCCAATATAAAAAGGAATGATATGGAAGAAAGATGCCACACCTAGGTCATTCGTACGCTTAGTCTCGCCTGTGGTAGTAGGTTGAACTTTTTAGCTGTAATATGAATGAATAAGATGTTTGTAAGATAGTGTCTGTAAAATTCGGCTGGCAGGCCCTAATTTCGCTGTGAACGTGTCTTTGTTATGTAATTTAACGGCATAGGGTGATACTATATCTAAGCAGAGCTGAATTCAAGACAGTTATGCTAGGTGGAACGTCGATATTTTATGTATCACAAACGTGTTCCCCACAAGATCAATCTATAATACAAGCAATCATAAGAACACAATAGATATGGTATATAGACATACACTCATCTTTATTGATCAACCTCTTATTCTTATGTACAATAGATGTCATATATATAACACACTCTACATTTTCTGTTTTTGCCACAGACTCTAAAAGATAGAGCCTATCTAATATACTAATCTAATGGATAGAGCTCATAACACTCCCCTTGTAGAGCTCTTTTATGATGCACAATAATAAATATAATAGGACAGTAGGATAAATTAAATCTAACCGTCCATTTAGAGAATCTTCTACACAAAAGTATACTATCATTGTAGTGTAAATCTATCACGGTAATATAAAAAAGTTAAAATCAATCTAGACCATTAGATCGAGCGAAATGGATTGTTCATATTTATTTTTATGTACCATAAAATTTCTCTTGTACAAATACTGTGTCATGCACATGCCTTGTTAAAAACTCTTTATTCTAACAAATTGGATGGCGAAGAAATGACTAAAGCAATATCGGACGGTGAAAAAAAAAAGAAACATGGACAAAGGAGAGGTAGGAAATTTTAGCAGCTATAGATTATTGTAATGATTACAACGGAAGCAATGGATGGAGCAAGCAAAGAAAAAGAGGAAGGGGAACAGAGAGCTGTCAGTGGGCAAGTGGGCGACGTCTCCGACCAAGGCTTAATAATCCGGTGGCCAAGCTGGACGGCGAAGAATAGCCAAAGGCAAAATCGGACGGCACCAAAAAAAAGGGTGACGTGGATGAAGGACAGGTAAGAAAAATTAGAGCTGTAAACGCACGGTAGCGCGTCAGATCATTCCTCTCTGTGGGGTGTATTTTGCAGATACAGGGGTATTTGGCAGAGCTCCCACTCTCAACTCCGTCTCGGAGCAGCGTCAAACGCCCTAACTTCACATAACTTTGAAGTAGACAACTCCATGGAGCAACCTCCCTCGTAGTTTATTTTTGTGGAGCAACTTAAAAGATGTTCCGCGGAGTATTGGATCTGCTCCATAGTGCATTTGCTCCACAGTGGAGTTGTACAGCAGAGCTAAAAAATTGAAGCTGGAGTCCTGCCAAACACCCCATAATACCGGAAGCCGTCGTCGCGGTGGCCGTATACGGCATAGAAAGAGAGAGAGAGGGGGGGAAAGAATAATGTGGCCAACGAGTATACCAGAAGCGACGACAATGTGGCGGACGCAGAACGCGAGAGCAATATAGAGCAACGCAAAGAACATGGCCGACGCTGGTCCGTATACGATGGCGCACTGACGGTGGAGATACGCTGTAGACGTGGATCCTACAGCTGAGCTCAGAAAGCTAAAGCGCTTACACGCTATAATAGTAGTACTAGAACGGATAGTGCGCCCATGGGGCACCATATATTTTTTCATCATTTGTTCATGCGGTATTCAACTTACAACAGTTTTGTCGTGAAATAAGCAAATATTATAGAGTAGGATGGGCAATTTGCAAAAAAAAAAGTTTAATTACTAACTTTTACTAACAACGAACAGAGTATAGGTCTTTTTTGTGGAGCCATGGTTCCATTTTTGCAAACTTCTTTTTTTCTAGAATTTTAAACGGCCTACAAAAAAGAAAATAGAAGAGAAAAAAGAGCAAGATTTTTTTAATTGAAAATTTTCTAATTTCAAGAAAATTTCAAAAAATTTGAACTTTTTATGGATCTTCTTTGTGCGGGCATGGTTCTATTTTTGTAAACTTTCAATTTTTTGGAATTTTAAACGGCTTAGAATAAATAAAATAAAATGGGGAAAAAAGGTACACGATTTTTTTTAAGTTGAAAATTTTCTAATTTTAAAAAATTCAAAAACATCCAGACTTTTTATGGATCTTCTATGTGCAAGCATGGTTCCATTTTTGTAAACTTTTAATTTCTTAAAATTTTTAAACGGCTTAGAATAAAGAAAATAGAAAGGGAAAAAAGGTAATAGGAAAAGGCAGAGGAAGCAGTGTTCGGGAAAATGGGGGCGGTTGGGATTCGAGCCTAGGTCGGCGACATGAGATTTGGCGTGGACGACCAACCCGCCGAAGTTGCCGCCTCATCTAGGAGTTGCAAGAGGGCTGCTTTTATATATAACTTTTGAAGAGACGGTTGAATCTCATTTTGGCTGACGATGGGACAGCCAGTGTTCTCTGGCCGACGTGGCTACGGGAGAGCGCGTTTTTGCTATGCATTATTATAGTAGTAGTAATAGGAATATGATGTGAATGTATTTTTTTTTTCTATTCCAGCAGCTTTCCTTTCCCCTCGCTGCAATAGAGAAGAGCTAACAGGGAACTTCTCTCGGCGATTCCTCCTGTTCCCCTCGCCTGCAGTGACTCCGACGGCCTCATCAATGTTGGGAGGAGAAAGAGGCCTGATCCTCGCCGTGCATTTTGTAAATACGTAGCTAGATCTAATATATACTAGTTCTAGGGTTTAGTCTCCCAAGCTTGAGAATAATATCCTTTCAGTTCCTCTGGTGTCGTGGTCCATCCATGCGTCAATGGTGGCGTGGATTGTGTCCTGCCATAGGGAAAGATCGTTGCCAATGTGAGACGAACGGTTCCTGTTTTGGGGGAAAAAAAAAGTCTTTGACCTTCTCCAGTTTGGATAGGATGGCAACAACGAGTTTCTGCGGTTGAATTATCTATACCTGAACTATGTGATCAGTTGAAAGAGTTGAAAGAGGCACGTAAAAGATAATTGGTATTGAAGAGAGACTATGAGAAGTAATTTCATGCTAAGATGGTTTTGAAGACACTACTTAGGAGAGAAGTATGAAATCCTTCTGGGTTACTAGAGTATTAAGTGTACCCACACCTGGACAATTTGCAACCAATAAAGTGATTAGAGTTATCAAAGGATTTTGAATTGGATATTTAGTATCAATTCAAGCAAGGAAACGTTCACTAACTGGAAGGTACATGACCAATATTTGATATTATAAGATGGCCCTCTCTTATTTGGAAAGGAAGGCGAGAGGATATGATTGGAATCTGTAAAGATTGAAACCCTGGATGCTTTGGAAATTAAACTGAAGTTAGAAGATATAACCAGAACAAAACAAAAAGAGAATTAAGTGTTTCAAAGGATGTTAAAAACGCTTGAAAGATCAGATGATAAGAGAACCAAGTTGGACGAAACTGGTATTACCTAGTACAAGATTTGATTTTAATCGAGGATCTGATACTTCAAGAAATTTCTAGACCATTATCTTCTATGCTAAGACCTCGAAATTCTAGAAAATGACACATAATAAGGAAATAAGTAACACATATATTGAAAAAGTAAGGCAAAATATCACAGACCCAATGGATCAATAGGATTTTTGCACGAAAGAGCAATGAAATCAAATTGGATTCATTGTTGGAATAACAAAAACCCAAGCAAAGTATAATGCCATAAGAATTATAGCTAAATGTTTGACCAAAGTGACCTATTTCGGTATCAATGGAAACCACCCATGAAGGTGACAAACTTACAATTATTTGCTCATCCGACACAGTATCACTTTATTGGATACCCTACAGGAGAACTTTTGATGAAGGATTCACAAAACTCAAGAACATTTAGGCATTTCAGGCACCAAGTTACCATTTGGATCAGTATTTTAACCAGGAATTGTTAGTCGAACAAAAAGAACTTACCAAATTCTGGAGGATATAATGCGGACAAGAGTCCTTGAGTACAGACTTATATGAGACATACACACCCTTTCTATGATATTCATACCAACATAACCCAAAAGATGTTTAAGAACGGAGCTTTATATGGATATAAGTATGAAACACCTTTGGGCCGTACAGATTTGAGATGAAACACCATGGTATCGTATAAATTTGAGTCAGAAAATTTATGCCAGAAACTCAAGGTTTGGAGTAATATGACCAGATTTGGGGAGGAAAAGCAAGATTTTGCTGATAGTAAAGGAAGAGATCCTAGTTTCTGACTCGGATATCAAGATTATCTAAAAAGTTTCTCTTATAAGAAGTACGCGAAGGTTTCCATCCTATTCCAATTTTGATTTCAACCTTGAATTTCATTTTAAAATTTGAATTGAAGATACTTCCAAAAGAAATTACCAAAACGCCCTTAAAGCTTGAAATCCCCAAATTCCTTTTTCAACCTCATCTAATTATCACTTGTATAATATTTTGTATTAATTTCAAACCTTGGATTCAAAAACTAAATTCGGCTTTAAAACCCTTTCTCTGTAAAATTACCGAACTGCTCTTAGGGGGCCTTTCTTCCTCCTCCTCTCTTCTTTCTTCCCTCCCTTCTCCCCTGTTTCTTTGTTCTGCCAGCTGAACCGAAGCCGACCCGATCCTTTGCACCGCTCCAAGCTTAGTCTTGCACGCCAAGACAGGGAAAAATCGGCGCCACATGTCATCACCACGAAGAATGCAGCAAGAATTTCCCTTCCCCGCCATCATTTCTGCTCCTCCGGTGCCGAACACTTGCCCAACGGCAAATGGACCGAACCACTGCAAAGACCATCGCCAATTCGAGCTCATCCACGTCTTCGTGTCCCTAAGTATCTGCTAAGCTCAACCGCGCCTATAAATCGGACACAGGAGCCCCAATTTCATCGTTTCTTCATCACCGACCGCCGCCGCCTCTCCACCAAATTCATCCCAACCGCGACGAATTAAGTCCAACGCCGCCGGCCAGAGCTTCGTAGCAACATCACCAAGCTACATCTAGGAGCAATTGACGGGAGAATCGACGCCGCGACGGAGCCGCAAGCTCCCCTGTTTCGGTCGCCGCGCGCCTCACGTCGACAGGCCGCGTCACGGTCGCGCGAGCTCAATCAACGCCATGGTAAGGACCGTAGGACATCCCTCAAGCTCAATCAATCGCCAATTTAACCTATTATGTCCACAAACCAAAATCCCCAAACTTGTTCTTCGTTGCCGCCGCTAGACCACGCGGACCGGCCGACTCCGATCACCCCGACCCACCAATCCACTTCCAAAACCCTTCTTATACCTCTAGAAACAAAAGCCCTATAGTTAATTTTCCCCAAACCGCACCAAATCAAAATCCCCAAATGGGAAAGCTAAGAACCCTAGATATCCACTATTCACCATTCCAGATTTTGTTTTTCTTTAAATCGAAAGCCTTAGAGGCAAAATTAGCAAAAAGTCACAATACAAATGTTGTTCAAAATAGTGTTTTACCCCCAAATATGATTTTTTTTAGATTTTTAAATTCATCCAGATTTCAAAATTTGAATTTAAACCCTCTCTTTAGCTATTTAGTAAATTACTATAAATAGGAAATATTATAAAAAAAAAAAGTAAAATTGATATTTTTACTGTTCATCAATAATATATACAAAATTTATAAAATATTTATATTCGAGATTATTTCATAATACATGCCACTTTTAGATTTTGTTTCTTTAAAACTTTATAAAAACTAATTTCTTAGAATAAAAACTGTTGTTCTTCCTAAATAATTTAAAATATACATATAAGATTCATTACACAGTTAATTCTGAAATGATTAATTACTAGATATGTTATGTAATAACTCCTTCTTACCAATATTTATCAAATCCAATTCTTTAAAGAATAAGATTAACTTCAAAATTATGATAAAACCCTTTCTCAATATTAATTGGTAATTATTATCTTGTTTTCAGGATAATGCTAAGAGATTTGCAAGAAACCAAAAATAGATTATTTCTCCTTTAAGGTTTTCTTTAAAAGTATATGTATAAATTTCAAATGAATGACCAAACCATTTTAAACCTTTAAACCTAATTAAAATAGGTTACTCCTAGCCTATAAAATCCAAACCATCCTAGAAACCCTTACACAAGTTTTAAACCCTACATAAGATGATAGCCACAAACTTGGACTGTTTCAAAAGAAAATTTCTATATTGCATTCTAAACCTTTTCATATAAAACCATTTCTTCATTCTAAATCTATTCGAGCATATCTTTTTGTAAAATATTTTCTAATAAGAATTCCTCACAAATCTATCCATTTATGACACCGATAGAAGCCTATTCATGCCCCTCATAGTTATCTCGCAATCACTTCACCCCATTTCAAATATCTGCTAAGATTCTATCTCATCCCTTTTTAAAAGACATGACAAATATCCATAGCCATCATGACAATATATTCTATACTATCCATAGTCATCATGACAATCCAAGTAATTCTATCCATCCACATCCTCATACCTATCCTAATCCTTTTACCAAATCACTGACCCTCATTCTTACCATCTCTATCCTGTAAATCCAACCCCTATATATATGCCACCCCTTCCTTCTACCTCTTGTCCACCATATACTTCCTAATACTCTAAACACATTGTCCACATACCTATTGCCCTCCAAATACTCAAACCCTTTCAAAAGAATATTTTTGCATAGCATCCAAAAATCCTTTTTATTTGATTTGATTCTTATTCTCTCTCTTTTATCAAAACTTCACGATCAATAGAAGAAGAAGATCAAGCTATGAAAGCTCAAGCTACTCTCCGGACGGAGATGATGACCAAGGATGAAACAGAAAAAGGAGTTTAGTAGCATCCGTAACCAAAGCAGGTTTCTATTCCTTTGATGCACATTGAATTCCTATTCAATTACTTATGTATGCATTACTTTTTAGTTATTACTCTATTGCCAAATTATTATTTCATGAATTATAAAAATGGTCATGCCAAGATACAAAAACCAGAAAGCTTACCTATTATTGATAAACCCTATCCTTTGAAGCCTAGAATAGGTTTTGAAATATTTAAATCGAGTATGATAAGTCAATCATTTGCCATGTGGATAAGTAGTATGGGATGCTTATCTGGACGTGGGAATGTTGTGAGGAAAAGAATTTTATATGAGCTACCAGGTGTAGTGAGTATGAGGGATTAGGCCGGTAACTCTTGGAGCTGGGAATATCCTTCGAGGATCCAATGGCCGGTAAGGCTCAAGGGGGATATATCCCATACAAGACCTGCAATGGTACCTGTTGCAGGAGGATGCAACTAGGATATGCTCATATAAAAACTTGGGTATAATGAGTAAGAATGACACAAATACCACCCATCCATATAAGAAGCTGTTATATGGTAAATCTGGGTAGGTCCTGCAGGGCTGATAACAAAATCATCGATGGACCCTACTTCGGGTATATGAAGTTGTATCAAACTGGGTGATGCCTCTCTTATTCAATAAACTCATGTTTTCAAGAAAAGTTTACGGTGTATGACGCTGCTTAAGGCAGGTAGAAAGTGGAGAATGGTGATAGTATTATGGAAAGATGGAAATGTTTCAACCAGTTTATTAAAGTTCTTTTAAATCTTAAGTCTCTTAAATCTACTGTATAATATTGCATTTACGTTCCTGTATGAGCCTTACTTCTTTTCAAGTTCCTGCATATAGTAAGTTAAGCCTTCTTAATGGGAACCTGCAAGTACTATTGGTACTTACCCACTTTGTGGGGAATAATCTATTTTCAGGTCTTCCAGCTTTTAATGATTTTGAGAAATCTTCCGCGGAGAAATTGAACGATTATGGCATTATTAGTTTCTAGAGTCTTAGTTTTAGAGAGCTTTTCCTATCCTCACAACTTGTGCAACAGTGTAAATGTACAGTAGAGGTCTGAGTTGTAATATTTTATGTAAAAACAAATATCTCCCCATGTAATAAAGTGGACTTTTGTATCAGCTCTGGCACTGTTGCATCCTGGGTAATCGTGCTTTTGAGGGAACATTTTCCGGTAAGATTCAACCGGGAATTGGTCCCCACAGTCGACAAGATCAATTACTTTCTCTACGATAATACGTACGGCGTTGCAGCGGTGGTGATCGGTGAGGAGGGGACATTCGACTTGACGTGAACAACTTCTTCTCGTACCTCAACACGCACGACATCGAACTCAGATACTTTGACTCTTCTTTCACTGTGATTGCGTGCGATCCTCTACTTGCATGATGTCCTAGGTGTTCGTGATAAAAATTTTGAAATTGCGATAGCGTAGCCTATCCATTCCCCTTCGTGGGTGTGTTTGATTGGTTTGTCAATCATTTGGGTTTATCCCAATGTTTGTAATTTGTGAAGAGACCGGCGATTTAGCCGTCTCTTCGTGCTAATAGAATCATTGATTTTCTAAAAAAAAAAACTATGTGAACGTGATGCATGTGGTAAAATGCTAGAAACAGAATCAACCATGTCATGTTCCAAACTCTCAACCCAACAACCGCAAAAGAAAAAAGTAGATGTGTTTTACCACATATCTAGATACAATCGATTCTGGACACAGATCTTCTAACATTAAATTCTCTGACTTTGTGTCACTGACGTGTGAGCCCCACCAGCATAGGGTCCACACGTCAGTAGCACAGACGGTAGAAATTTAACGTCGGAGGATATGCGTCCATCGATTCTAGGGGTGCAAGTGGTGTGGATTATCCGCAACGATGCCAAATTGGCCCAAAAAAGGGGCAAATATACCTCCAGAAGCAACCAACTTTTGCACTTAGAAGCGGTTGGCCCACTTAGCCCGCTAGGTCATGCAAGCACACTACACGTAGCATTCAAGCCTTCCATGTGGCTGGAAATTCCAAACCCTAGCAGCTCATTCATACCATAAACTCTCTCTGTATTTTCTCTCTCTTCTACTCTATTTTCTCTCTCCATTACTCTAAAATTCTTTCACACTTTACACCATACCCTAAAAGATTCCTTTCCCCACCAAAAACTCTATCTCTAAAACTTTATTTCTATGCTACTATAGGATTTCTACTACGGATGTTCTTAGCGCAATAGCTTCCTCGTCTCATCATCGCCTCGTTGCTGCGGTAGCCTCAACACCCTATCGGCCTGTCCGCCTCCTTACCTGCCCTATCCCGTTGGCACGGCAGCATCCTCGCCCAATCATATACTTGTTGTATGATACTTCTTATCATTATGCTTTGCATTTGAATAGATGAGAAATATGTAGGATTGTTTGCCACCCCACCCCTCCCCTAAGTTTTGCAACATCCATCTCTTGTGGATGCATGCCTATTAGCCTTTGTGGCTAACATCAACTTTGTTCGTGGATGTTCTATAGCTTAATGTGCTGTTCGATCTAGCGTTGCGGCATGTCGCGACCGTGTTTCGCTTCAGCGCGCCCACACGCTCAAATGCAACGCGCCACTTGAGCAAACATGGCCCAAATCTAGAAGTGTAGTTGTTCATTGGGCGCTTTTGATTGTTCTACGATGCTCACTGCAGGATAACATGCCAACGAAAGCTGTAGAACAGCTTGTAATAGTGGTTTTAGAAGCAAAAGTACCACTGGAAAAGCCAATATCTACTGCTATCCGTCCGGCCGCTTCTAAAAGTATTCCAAGCGGTACATCTACTTGCAAAATTTAATTCCTAGCGGTCATACTGCTAACAAAAAGCAATCTTTCGAAGCGCTAGGGCAGCTGTGAAAGATAATGGCAAGCAATACCACTGCTTGTAATTAGCCATATCAGGTAATTTAAAATTTAGAATCTAAACACATATAATTGAATATGCCAAAATAAGTAACAACCATAGCTAGCAATCATACAATATGATAGAACTAAATGTCAAACAAGACAATTGCAAAGCAAATTGCTCATGCTTCCACAACTCAAGCAGTAACATACATAAGTTTCGATGTCATACAGCACCATATATCACCAAAATATAAACAAAGTGCAAAGTCTACCCATTGGCCATAGGCAATGTTTACAGCAAAAGTATAACCCACTAAGCTAGTCAACTTCCAAACTAGATACTAATGTAAACCATCCTAATGGCAAGTGTCCTCCTTGAATTTCACCAAGAAAAAGTCATGCAGCAGTCCTTTCTTCTTTAACTGTTTCTCCCCCCCCCCCCTCCCCCTCACCTGTGAATTTAAAAATTGTAATGTTCTCAATGTTGATGACAATAGTGCCTCTAACAATATATATGATAAAAGTAGAATGCTCAATGTATAACAAAAATAGCAGTATCGATTACTATACATCTTTTAGAGGAATGTCCACAATGTTATGGCATAATGTATCGACTCCTAGTTTGATCAGTCTAAAAGACATTTTTATCACAACAGGTACAAGGTATCTTAATAGTATGTGAGGCCAGCATGCGAAAACTAATATCCATGTAGATTCTTTACAATGGTGTAGATGTGTAGTATAGCATCGACCTGTCAGTCATGCATCACAATCCTATAAAATCTATCACACATACAGCAACGAACACAGGGTTAATGGAAGGTAAAACAAAGGTAGCCTCAACCATAGTCCCCAAAATCAAAAACAAAAGAGCAGATTCATTTTCATCTTCAGTTCAAATCCTTTCATAACCATTTCTAAATGGGAAGCCAGACAGGTGAACCATAACCAGGTCGTGATAGGACAACGCACCGACAACTTAGGAATGACCTCGTCGAGCATCTATGGGCACTCCATAGTGGGCAGTAGTCCTACTTAGGGAATTGTATGAACTATGGTATTTTCAATTGGCATGTATGAACTATGGTATTGTATGAACTAAGGTATTGTATGAACCAAGCTATTTTCAATTGGCATGTATATATGAACTCTGGTATATATGAAGGGGCAGATAGCAAAATCCTACTAGAATTAGCAAAATCCAACTAGAATTAGAGCAAAATCACAACTGCAAATTGGCCTTTAATTCTTAATTGCCATTGGCCATTTGCCATTAGATTCTACTGATTTTGCTCTATCATGAGACACATTCTCCATAGATAACCGGACTAAGAACAGTCCGGTTACTACATCACTTTTAACACAAATTCTATTCAACCTTGATGGAAATGCAGGGGAACTAATTCTTGTACAGATCAACACGAATCAAATACAGTCCATACCACAACCAAGCTATCAGCCATGAAAAAACATGAAGAACAGGAAGAACTAGAGCAGTACCTGAAGAAGTGAAAAAACAGAGCAGCAGCACTGCTTGATGAACTGAAAGAACAGAGCAGCAGCAGTACCAACCATGTCAGCATCAAGAACTGGAGCAGCTGTCAATGAACAATCAACAAATCACTTTCTTCTGCACAACATGAGGTCTCTCTTCATGGTACAAGCTGACATGCATCCTACAAACATCTCTTCACTGCCCGCTGCTCAAGCTAGAACGAAGTCGATTTAAGATTGCCTGCCTCTATAGCTCAATGTAAGCTCTTGTATCACTAGATTCCGACGATACATCCATTGTCATGATCCGGGTCTCATATTCTTCTCTCTTTAGCCTAATCTCCTCCCTTTTCGCCTCAGCCTCGATCTCCCTTGATCTGGCCTCCAGCTCCCTGGATTTAGCTTCCCTTTCCCGCACGTCACACATGACCTCGTAGTAGTTAAGTTTCGAGGCAGCTAGCTGTTTTTGCAACACAGTCCACTTCTCCATGCATTCAACCACCGGGCTTGAACCAGCTGACAAGCGTGCCTTCGCCTGTTTCCTTCCTATGGGGCAGCTACTCCCTTCTTCCTTCGAGTCCCCGTCGATACTTACGTGACCCCCTGGAGATGTATTGGACCCGTACTTTTGCTTTTTCCTACTTCCAGTGGCGATGTGACCCTCGGCTAGCCAGTCATATGACGAGTTCAGCCATAGGGATATTAGAAGTTCGTCTTCCTCCTTTGTCCAACTGGGCTCTCTACCCCCTTGGTCATTCCCATCATCCTCAAGTTGAATGGCTGTCTCACTCACAGATGCTTTACCCTTACCCTTCCCTCTACCGCAACCTCTCCCTCGTCCCCTCCCTGTACCACGGCCTGAAACAATGGGAGTTTCAGTCTCCTCCACCTCATCAACTGATATATTCTCCATTGTATTGCTACCGGAAGGCACATGTCCAAATGAATGCTGTGTACCGACATAGGCTTCTAAACTTGGAGCCCCCCCTCCCAAATTAGGAGGCATGTTTGGATAGGGATAATAACCACCCAATGCCAGAGGATAAACTGGAGGATATAGTGGCCTAGCAGGACTCATATGTGGTAGCACATAATTTGGAGGATATTGGTGCCCACCAGCTGGAAAAGATGGAATGTCGGAGGGCAGACCTATGTTGGGAGCTGGCGGTTGAGGTGTGACGGATTGGTCCCCTCTACCTGTTCCACCTTGATTATATCCATATTGCTCCATAAGGCGCTGGAAACCAGAATCCATCTTATGCCTGAAATTGATGAAAGAAAACCACGGTTCGTGAGTTTGAACTGATGTAAATAATGTAACAGGCAAAGCAAATGCGCAAGAAACTGAAATGTGCCAGCATTAACAAACAAAAGGATTTAGCTAATGTGATGCCCAAACTCATGTGTACCGACAACACCATGTTATCCAACCATATCAACTGGAAAATACCTTCCAGTTCAGCAATTTGCCTAATTGAGCTAGAAACGTTGGAAGGCATGTCCAAATCATCATTACCACAATCTGCATTCATAAGGTTGCCGCAACCAGCAAGTGCAACTATTGAGACCATGGTAAAAATTCAATTTTTGTTTGTATTCCGGAGCGCAATCTACCCCTCTTCAACCTGAAATCATAAAGATATTCCGAACATCTCCAGCTACAGATGGATCTCCTACGAACTTGAGGCCATGCCATGGTAGTAACAAATGTCCCGAATACTACGGATTGAGGATTCAATGAAATTGAAATTTACGGAGCTCCACAATGAACAAGAAATCCACGTGCCAGCTCCTCCCCCCGGCGAAGAACCCTACTTCCAGATCTACAAAGCCTCCGGCGATTCGACGAGCGGAACCAACTAAAATAGCTGCGGGGAAGGCAAGAACTCACCTTTTCCTCCGACGACGCGACAGTGTTGGAACGGACGACGACTGCGACATAGCTACGGGGGAACCGGAAATAGCTTTTTCCGGTAGCTCCGCCAGATCTGCTTCGCCGCGATTCAACTCCGGCGCCGTCGATGCCGGCCTTCGATGCCCGACCAAACAGCGCCACACGGCCCGCCACCGCTTCCCCAAACCAGTGCATGGAGATTGGCGCGAGTCACCGGTCGTTGCCGCCGGAGAGGGGAGAGAGTGCTCAGGGGGGCGGACTCTATCCCTTCTTTTTTCGCGTCGGCAAGGCGAGACGCTATCCGCTAATCCTCGCATAGCGTTTCTACTGGAGCGGTATTGTAACACTATCCGCACTGTGCAACCTAGCTACAGTACATATAGAGCTTCTGCTGTGGATGCTCTAAATCTGCAAAGGTAGTAAGGCAACAGAAAATAAATACATATTTTTTGCACATTGAAGAAAAGGCGACAAGCATACTTGTCCCTTAAAATGACATACAGACCTTAAACATTCTATTATGGGGATACAAACCTAAATTTGATATCAGCGTGTACTGTAAAATTCATATAAGCATGTACTGTAAAATTCATATAAGCATTTGCATGTTTGTGTTAGCATCCCGTTAGATAGAGTGAATCCAAACAGAACCATACAACTATCCAGATATTACTCTCCCAACAGAGTTCAGACCTATGTAATGAACGAACCATAAGCTTCATGCACAAAGTGAAATTCAGATCTAGGCTAAAAAAAACTGACCGAAATCTGTAGCCTACATGCCTATGCTGGTAGTCGTAGAGAGGGTTATAGAGAAACAGAGGGTCCAGATCTGGAGTAGAACTAGCTGTAGGACCTGAGGGATCAGGATGATGCTGGGGCAACGACAATGGTGCTTGGGGTGACGGAGACGACCGATGCCGCTGCCACAAATGCTCGGGTAGTCGTCGCTGTGGGTCGCCGCCGCTTAACGCTGCCTCTCGGGCCGCAGCCGCTGCTCGGACTGCCGCCGTCGAACGCCGCCGCAGCTCGGTGGGGAGGGAGCTGCCGGATTCGTGGAGACTGAAGAGTTGGGTGAGGGAAGAAGATGTAGCTGGTGATGAGAGAGAGGATTTGGCGATTTAGGTTTGCTGTGTACACAGTGTACATGTCTCAAAGTGAAATTTATTCCCCGCGCAAGACTACTTGGCCCTTCCAAAATTTTTTTGGCTAGCCCGCCAAAAAGCCATCCAAACAGTACCGTCGAGTGGAAGTAGGAGCGTCAGCTTGGAAACCAACATTTTATTTGCAACTACTAGGCAAGTTAGCGCAGCCGTGGGGTTCGCCGTGCGCCATGTTTCATAGCATTTTCTTTCGTTCATTTGTTTCTTTCTAGCTGTTAGTTTCACAAAAGGTATGGTAGGAGCATATATTGAATTAAAAATAAGATCTCAACTAATTTGTAACCTTTGTCCCCAATACTTATAATGTGAACAGATTATATAATCTTGAGATACATTAGCACAATTATTTTAGCACCTATAGCATCAGCTCAACATCCATGTGAACGAAAGTCTCCATAAATTTGCATGAGCATATACTTATAATGTGAACAGATTACAGAATCTTGAGATACATTAGCATAATTGTTTAACCATCGTGTGAAGAAAAGTCTCCATAATGCATGAGCATCTTGCATCTATATTTCTAGAATAAAATGTACAGATGAGGTACATGCATTTGCCTGTCATAGGGTAGAGGTACCCATCCATGCGTTTGCCCGTCATAGGGGCCAGCTGCATTCGGCAACACCTTTATAAATATCCTTCAAACCTCGTATGGATAAGCATATGTTGCATGCAAAAGAAAATAATAATGAGTACCATCCAAATAGTATGTGTATGACATCCTTCTTTCACCTGACTATCTGAGAGACATTATCTGATTGAGGGTAAGAAAAAATACCAATGTACAAAATAAGGAAAAGTATAATACTTGCTTATAAGGTTTGCGCAGAAGAAGGTATCAAAATGCATATCGCAGAAAAATCTTATTAGCATGGCTGGGTACCATCATTAGTACCAAACTTCCAAGGATCATAGTCAGCAGCGAAATTACATGAACACGTAGCACCTTAGCTGGGTGAGCTGTTCTACCACAACTATAGGAAACAAAGAAACGCCCTTGGTACAGAACTTTGGGCAGAATGGAATAGCCATGGACTCAAACTCTGGTATAGCGCCACTAAAAATACTCAGGTACAAGGTAGAATATATTTTATTGATCTCTGGCCTCAACGTGGCAATTTCCTTTATCGGTTCTTGAAAAAAACAATGTGTTTAGTGAGCATTGCAATGATTACGGAAAATAGAGGATTAAGAATTGTTAGCCAAAGGCGACACCAATTGCATTAGGTTCATTTGATAAGTTATGTTAGGCCCCTGAGCTCCCCTGGTGATCCTTCATGTGCTCCTCTGCGTCTAGATTTTACATCAGGACATCATATAAGTCTGCTTGAGCATTTTTATCTAAGTTCAGCTGAACAGACAATATGTTCAGGAACTATTCCATTGAAAAAATATAGTACATCACTTCACATTTGTAAACAAAGTGTGTCTTGAAGATGGGAAGCTACATTAAAAAAATCTTGAAAACTTTTGGGGCCTCAAGGTGGAGGTTCTGGAAAAAAAGACATGCAGCATACATGTGCATTTTCTGCAAGACAGAAACGAAAGAAAACACCTTGCAAGCAAACAAAAACCACAAGGATCTCTTCCTTTCCATTTTTTTCTTTTGCTACTCTTAAACCTGTATCAGGATACTCTCTGAAAATTGGTGTAATTCTGTTATGAGTAATGGAATCGAGGCTCTTCCCCTTATAAAAAAAACCATAAAGAGCTAGGGCAAACTTTCTTGTTTAGTATGTGATACTGAATGTCAAAAACAATGAAATGCCTCTTGTAACCTTAGCTTTTCTTAAGATCTGTTATATAGCAATCATTAAAACTATACATACATGTACATTACAACAGCCACCACATGGAAAATAGGGCAAGTAGAAGAATAGTAACTGACGTGGATGCTGACACACTAAACATCAAGCTAAGAATATAGCATATTTCAGCAGCACCACAGAGCCAAACAAGCCATCCAGGTACAATATGATTTTGACCAATTAGAACGTAGTAAAACATCTATCTTCCTGGAATAACTAAATGAGCCAGTGTTACAAAAACGAATAGCATCCCATATAAGATCCTAGAATTATACTTCACCTTACTCCACCTGATTCATGTACTAAGCACCCTGAACCTAGCAAACCGATGTGATTTTGTAGACAAGTGAGATCATGGAATAATCAACATATGTTCCTGCTTTGAGACGCTGAAGGAACAAAAAGATTCATACTTGTATAATCAACTTCAGTAATAAAGTGAACCAAAATAGTGCGGAAATTTTAGATAAACTGTTTGTTTTCAGGTAAGGAAAACAAATAACTATCTGAAAACAAATAGTTTATCTAAAAAAACAACTTTTAAAATGCTACCTGATTAAAGAGTACCTAGATGGCCAACATGTAGTGATGAGTTTTAGCATTTTAGAGAAAAAACATGAATTAGATGACAAAATTACCACTAAGCTAACAAGTAAATGCCAGTAAATAAAAACCACTCAATGTATCCTTGGCTAAAGCAATGGAAATACCCATAAGACACTTGGCTAAATTAATGGAAATACCCATAAGAAAACCATAATTACCTGAGGTTATTGCAAAGTGCAACTATGCATATTTTCAAATATTTGGACAAAGGACATGAAAAATCAGATGGGTAGAAAGCCGTAATGTTGTTTGCACAATCCAGCAGAACTTTGCATCCTGTTGATGAGCTATAAATCGATTTTCATGGAAAGCTACAATGATGATGGCTGCACAAAACAAAGATTGATTTGGCAAAAAATTTTGTAAAGCCCCAAAGGATATCTGCAATGTAAGAGCGAGGATGGAGTGTATGTATCTTGTAGGAACATAGGCGAACTTGCAAACTCTATGGAGCAATCAAATAGCATTGCAAACTCTATGGAGCAATCAAATAGCAAATAAGGAAAGAAGTGTGAGAGGGAAAAAGGAGCATACGGATCTTGGTGATGTTGCATCCGTCATCCTCGATCGATACGTCTCCATCAACCTCCTTTTGCTACTCCATTACATAAAAAAATGACCAACAATCTTTTGCTGGTCCATTACGATATAAATTAATTGTTCTTAGTCCTTCCTCTACATCAAACCAAACAAAACTGTTAGATCATGGTGCAAGTGGAGAACCTCTACAAATTAAACCTACGGACCTGTTTAGTTGGCAGCCTAAGGCTGGTACGCCTAACCTTAGTCGCGCCACACATTCTTAGACGTGTGTTTGGTTCCACGCCTAACATTAGTCGCGCCACACTTTCTTAGTCTCTGACCCCACACGTCATAGACTCATTTTCTTGCCACACTTTGCCACAAGTGTGGTGTCGATTTTGTCCGCCACACTTTTTGTGGCTACCTAACTTTGCCTAAGGGTAATTGTGGCAAAGTTAGGTGGGAACCAAATAGGCCCTACATTAACACTTTAATTAAAACTCACAATTATCCGTTAATCACCCATAGTCCCAGATGATAAACAAGTTTGGTCTAGGAGTTTGCCTGTTAGCACATATTGCAACTAATTTCCCACAACAACACAGTAATTAGATGCCTAAGCAAAATAGAAAATGTCATTTGATCCTTTACATGCACAATCACAAAGTGCTAAAGCAGAAAAAGCTCCTTTTAGCCTCATGCCTCCATAAAATCCTGCCTCACATCAGATAGAAAAGAGGGGATCAAAGAGTTGCAGCAAATGCAAAACATAGAACAGAGTGAAAAGGGATCAAAGAATTACACTAAATGTATAACTTCAGAAAAAGGATGAAAAAATTGCACTAAATGTAGAACCTCATGGGTGGTGGGCTGGCCAGGGGCGGAGGCCACCGAGGTACCTATCCGGCAGCTTGTCGAAGTGGAGGTACAGGTTGTCTCGTATGGAGGAGGGCTCCGGCGATGATTCGGCCTTCCCCTGCAGCTACAGGAGTAGGAGGTGGTTGCATGTGGGACGACGCTGCTAGTCATGGAGGTGAAAGTGGAGGAGGATGGGCGACAGTGGTGGAGGTGGGGGTGAGGGCGGGGACGGGGGCGGGACAGGGGCGGCGATGGAGGCGGGGATGGGGGCCCACGCATCCCTTGTTCGCCCATTACTGTGAATCCGTACCTCTGGTTGCCGGTGGTGCTCCGCACGTTGGCTTCGCGCGCTTGAGGTGTCCACCGTCTTCAACCGAATCGTCCGCCGCCGTCACCGCGATGCTCTTCTGCTCCGCCACTGGGGCCGCCATCACAGGATCCGGACACCTTGGGATCTATCGTCGCCGGATCCGACCGTCTTGGGGTCCGTCATCCCCGAATCCAGCCGTCTTGGCATCATAGCGTGAGAAGAGATGATGTGGGGCGTGAGAGGAGACGGGGGAGCCGCCAGTGAAGGCCGCGTTCGTTCGGAGATTGTGACCAGAGGAGTAGGACGGCGTGGGGCGGTACAGAAGGTGGGAGCCTAGGGGCGATGGCGTTGGCCGAGCAGGTGGTGGACGTGGGGAGGAGGGGCAGAGCAAGAGAGGGCGGAGGATTCGCACGAGCGAGGGGGAGAGGGCGTCGCATGCTAGGGTTTGGGCTAGGCTAGAGGACCTCGGGTTGAGAATGAAAAAATGTAAGAGGCAAAATGAAAAGATGACGCTGCGAGGGCCACTCGATCGACCAATCAAACGGGCGTGAAGATTTGAGGACGTGGATCAAAATTCCAAAACTTGGAGGATTTTTTTGCAAAATCGTCAGGGCTGGACGGCCAGATCTTGGCGAGCACGCGATTGGACGGCTCATGTTTTATCGGCGACGTGGACAGCGTGAGAGGTGCCCATTTTAAGGGCTACAGTATATAGTAGTATACTACTGCTTGCAAATATATTGTTCTAAAGAAGTAGTACCGCTTGCACAAATGGGTTATCTTGTTGTGATTAAATTGTGATTGTCTTTGTGCTTTCAAGTCGTATTTGTTGGCCGATGCTGATTCATCTATCAAGGCTACCATCATAGATTCATAATTTACATTTGAAAGTGTGTTGTTTTTTCTAATGCATAATCCAAACTGGCATCCACAATGAAGCATTACCATCATAGATTCATATCATGGTATTTGGACATTACTCTAATTCGTGGGAGTTAAGGGTGGGTTCTTTTCAGCTTATTTTATCCAGCTTATTTGATTTATCTCGTAACTTCGAGAATTTTTGAGATAGCCTCGAGAGCCGATTGACCTTTGTGTTTAGGGTTTAGAAAGCTTTTAGACACGTCTACGAGATAAAAAAAAAGACTCAAAAATTAATTTAAAAAAGTAAGATAAGTCAAATAAGACACAAGATAAGTCAGCTTATTTGACTTATCTCGTGTCTTATTTGACTTATCATATTTTTTTATTATTTTTTGAGTCTTTTTTTTTATCTCGTAGGCGTGTCTAAAAGTTTCATAAACCCTAAACACAAAGGCCAACCTGCTCTCAAAACTATCTCGGAAAATTCTTGAAGTTATGAGATAAGTCAAATAAGCTGAATAAGATAAGCTGAAAAGAACCCAATCTAAGAACCTGGAATTTTTATATTGGCATGTTGAGTAAAAAGTGTGAAACAAGGGGTCTAGAAATGTTTCAACGCTTGAGCAATAAACAATTAACTGCATAGTGCATACACTTGCGTTAACATGATTTTTGTTTCAAAGTTTTACACATAATTAGTTTTTGTACAGATTTAGGCATAGTTTGGATTACAATTCTGTTTGAGCGTTTCGACTTATCTACTTGTTTGTAAATAAAGTTATTAAGTATATAATAATGTGAAAATGAAACGAGAATCTCTGCAAAATGCTTTAAATAGGCCGTTGATCTTACACTGTCCGTTTGGAATGCCCCCGGCGACCATCGGATGGCAAGGGCGTGCTCTCTCACCGAAAGATCCGCGCCAGCCTGGCCAGTCCGCTCGCCAACGCAGCAGCAGCAGCAGAAGGCACAGCCGCACAGACCTAACCAAATGGGCTGATTTTTTTGGGCCGAACCGGACGACACGAAACTATTCATCGGATTGGCACGGCTCGGTGTGGTTCGAAAACGAACCGGGCTGACCTGCTTCGGTTCGCATAGTGACGGCCCGTATGACGGACCAAATTTCCTGTAAAAATTTATCAGAAAATGTCCAGAATGCCAACTGTCCAAGATTTCAGTTCCATTTAGAAATAGTACAGCCTGCTTGATTTATTACATGTTACAAAATATTTTATAGCGGAGGTGAAAATATGACCTAGTAATAAAAATAAAATACATGTCCATATACTATAGGCAAAGCCTGAGTATAAGGTAAGCCTTAGAAATCGATCCTATGCAAGTTCCTATCTTCTTCATAAATATCCATTCTTGATTATAAAGTGGATCCTGTAAAAAAAATAAATAAATTGCCCACATATGTGGATAAGTACAAATTGTACTTGCAGGTTTCTTAAGAAAATAACACTAATATTATATGAAAATAGGATTCAAGGAATAGCAAGGCTTTATGGTGAATATGCAATTCTGAACTTTTAAAAGTCCTATTATATTTCTAAAACAATTAATAATAAGAGTGCAAATTCTATCATCTTTCTCCATCCTTACTTATCTGCTAACCAGACAACAAGTTTTGTAAAACAAATTCAGGAGTTTTGACAAATAAGAGAGGCATCACCCATTTGACACAACTTCATATACCCGAAGTAAGGTTCATTAATGAATTTGTTATTAGCTCTGCAGAACCTATCCGGCTTTACCCATATAACAGCTCCTTATATGGATGGATGATTAATGTGTCATTCTTATCCATTTAAACCCAAGTTTTTATAGAAGCAAACGATATCTAGATATTCTCTTATCTCAGAGCAAATATCTAGTGCCCTTGAGTGTCAACCAAAACTTCACCGGCTTGATCCTCTAACCCAAGACGGCAAAACATTGTTTCCGAATTTGCTTCTTTATTTTTATAGAGCAATGATTCCAAGGAGTTCATACCCTCGCCCACCTGGTGTCCTTGAGTGTGGGGTACCTGGCCCAAGCCGAAAACTTCTTTTTCCAAATTGCTCTATATAGGAAATTATTTTTCTCCCAAACTACAATCTTTTCCATATCAAATAAGTTATCCAACCCAACTTATTTATATGGACCAATTCTCTTATTCTTTCATGAGATAATCAAATTTTAGTATTTTTGCCTATACTAGGGTTTTATCAGGGATTGATTATATTTAGGTGGCTTTTTAAGGTATTGGGGTTTGGATAAAAATTATATTTGGAATGTATTAATAAATAACTAGAAAATATATGCAGTAAATAACACGTAAATAAAATGTAGGTATATCAAAATACATCAAGAATAAGAAAATCTGCCTTAATTGGAGATCGGATCACACTTATTGTATCTTCTGGACATTTCTCGGCTAAAGCTTTTAGAGGGCGAAGTTCGTTGTCTATTCGTTGCAAAAAGAGAGAAACTCCAATAAATATCCAAATAAGAAAAGTTTTAAATAAACGATAAAATAAAATAGAAAAGGTCGGGGGGTAAAAAGGTGATGTGTTGTACGATTTTCTAAAAGGTTGAAAATATTAACTAAAAGAAAAGGGGTAGGGTGTTGATATAAAATAGGCATTTTGGGCACCATAAAGCTAGAGTTAAGGCATGGGATTGATAATTTAGGGTGTATTTTAAGTTAAGTATATGTTTTAGGATTTAGTTAATGGGTAATCAATTATTATGAGCATGAATTTTGTAGAGATATAAAACAGATTAAAATTCAAATTAATATTTCTATTTGACCTTATAATGATTTTTTGTTAAAAGAATTGATTTTTGGCATTATAATTTTATATAAAAGTATTTATGTGAGTTGAGTGAAATTTACTAGTAAGATTTTATATTATTTTTTATATTTAGGATAAATTTTAATTTAATTAAATTTAAATTTTCAATTTCTATAAAGTTTAAAAATGTAGAGATATTATTTCTAGATATAAAACATTATTTTGAATAACTTTTATATTGGAAGTTTTACTAAATCTATTTCTATATTCTTCAATTAAAATATTTTAATATATAAAGAAGAAAGAGTAAAAGAATTTATTTAGGTTATTTTATTATAAAAATATGATATTTTATATTTTATATTATTATTTATCTTATTTAGATTTTTGTGAATTTTTGTAGAATTTATAAAAGTGATTTGATGTTTTAAATATATTAAACACTACAGTTGTAATATGAAATAGAAAAGGGTTTTTGAAAAATTCTTACTGGGCTAATTGGGCTTGGCCCAATACGGCTGTGGGCTGTTGCGGCTGACACATGGGACTGACAATAGGGACCGAATGGTCAGCGAGAGGGGTGAGACCGAGGAGGCTGACGGGTGGGGGCAAGATGTCGATGGCGAGAGAACCATGGGAAGGAAAATGAAGGCTATGCGGAGGTGGTTGCTTGTGATTACGAGGAGGTCAAGGGCGAGCAATTGACGGAAGAATAATGAAATTGAGGGCATTGGGGTTGTTTTGGTGGTCTTGGCGAGCTTTGGGATGGCCGGAATTGGCGGGGCGGCGAGGTAATGGCGGCGGTGTGGTAGGGCAATGGCAAGGAGGTATCTCCGGTGAGTATCGGGCTGGTTTCGCGATGGGGTGTGGGAGATTTTCCCTATGGGCATCGAGGCCAAAGAGACATTGGAGCGGTGCGGGAGGAAGTCACCAGAGTTGGAGAAGACGGCTGCAGAGAGGGCAACTTGGGGCAATGGAGAGGGAAGAAATGAACGGGGAAGGAGGCTTAGTGTGTTGCGGTGACGGAGGAGATGAATTTATAGGCTGGAGTGGAGTAGTGGGCAAGAATGGGGAGTTTCGTGGCTGCGGCGGCGGCACAAGATGGCGGCGTCGGATTGGACGGTTGCTAGAAGCGGATGAGAACAATGAGTTGGCGGAGCGAGTTGGCGACGGCGAGGGCTACCCTGTGGTGGCTAAACCAGGGCAGGGGAGGGGTGGAAATGGCGGCGGCGTGAAGTCCGGTGGGCGCCGGCCGCGCCGGCGGGCTGGACAAGGTGGCGCGGTGAGGAGGAAGAAAGAAACAGCGGCGGAAGGAAGAAGAACAGCGACGGCCGTAGGATTAGATCAGAACCTATGGGCGCTGTTAGATTAGAAGTTAGGGGCCGCTGGAGAGGTTTAAGTGGAAACGTACTTCCCAAAAGGGAAGGCGTATTCCGGGGTTTTCCTAAAAGGGAAAATTTTGAATTTAAGAGAAAATGGTTTTCCAGAAATTGTTTTGAGCTTTTCAAAATTTATAGAGGGTTATATAAGGTTCAGAAAAATATAAAATAAATTTCTAAAAATTCAGAAAAAAGAGTAGAATCCAAATATGAAATAATATTTATTATTTTATCGGATTTTATATTTTAGAAAAAGATAGTTAGGGTATTTTCTTTTGGAAATAAATAGAAGTTTCGTTTAGAAAATTCTTTAAAAATTTAGGAATGATTATATGAATGTAATTATGACTTTTGCGAAAAAATATTTATACCAAAAATTAAAATTTTGGGTATGTGACAGCCCGTTTTGGCTCGCCTTTTATTTTAAATTTCAAAGTCCCGCCACCACGCATGTCGGCCGTCCCGCCGCCGTCCCTCAGCGCGCCACACTACGCTAAGCGCCGCTCGCCTCGTGACGGTCATGCGTCCTCCTCTACTCGGCCAAGCCGGCTTGCCATGAAGTCGCCTCGCCCAAGATCGCTCCCACATTGCCGCTTACGCCGCCACGCGTTCGCCTGCGCGCGAAGTACGCCAGAGCCCGCCACGCATCGCTTCGGCGTGGGGCTCGTCTTGCTTCGGACCGTCGTGGCGTGTCTGCGGCCATGACACACATCCCGACGAATGCACCTTTCCATGCGCGCGCGGGCGCCGCATGCCACGCGTCGTCCACCGATTCGCTGGAGCAAATTTAACGTTTGTATTTGATTTCTAGCCGTTTTTAACCGTTGAAGTTTTAAAAGGGTAAAAATAGCAGAAAAATTCAAAAAATCCTAATTTTTTTTCCTATAAATATGGGTGCACCCGCTCCTCATCCAGCCACGCTTCAACCCCATTCTCTTCTCTGCTTTGTGAGTTAAAAATCTAGTTTTGCTTTGCAAATTTTGGGCATAAGTTTGAAATATTTTGTGAAAAATATTTCGACTTTGCGTGAGCCGGTGAGGTTTATATTGCAGAAATATAATTATCGAATGTCGATGTCTTTTTTATACGCTAATTTGTTATTTCTAACATATGTTGTGGTTGTTATTTTGTAGATTTTGAAAATGACGACAGAAATTCTCCGTACGATGAATTTCCCATTAGTCAGTTCGGTTTAAGACCGGAGGACTATGAACCGTATGGCTAGAACATACCAGTTCCGAATGATGAACCAAAAGAAACACAACGAACAGAAGGAACCAGTGATGTGCGGTATGGTTCTTCCGGTTTAACCTGTGCTTCAGGGTCCGATATCATGGGATTAAAGCGGGCCCGAGCTAACTGGTCGGAGGTGTGGAACGACTACGAGCAGTTGAGGCACCTCGAGAACGGTAAGATGGTGAGGTATGCAGCTCGATGTAAGATTTGTCGATAGGAGTTATCGGCGGGAACTGGCTTGGGCACGAGACACTTGAGGAGGCATGCCTTGGCGTGTAAGAAGAAGAGAGGTGTTTAAATGAGGCAGCAAAAATTGAGCTACAACCCTGACGGTACAGTAAGTAATTGGGAGTACAATCCCGAAATAGCTAGACAAGCTTTATGTCATCTGATTGCTTCCGAAGATTTACCTTTGGGTTTTGGTGAATCCTCTGCATTTCAAGATTATATTAAAATTGCTCACAATCATAGATTTACTAGTGTGTCTCGTCAGACAACAACTAGAGATTTAAAAAATTGTATGCAGCTAACAAGTTAAAATTGAAAGAGCAGTTTAAAATTTGCACATTTTCAATTTCTTTAACATCAGACATCTGGGCTGGGAGGGGTAGAGAAGATTATTTAAGTGTTGTTGCTCATTACGTTAACCAAAACTGGGAAATGGAGAAAAAAAAAATAGTTGCTCTTAGACTTATTGATGTCAATCACACAGATGAGAATATAGCCGATAATATTATGAATATTGTTCAAGAATTTGAAATAACGGACAAGATTTTCTCTATTACCTTAGATAATGCATCAGCTAATACTTCTGCTATGAATATTTTAAAATCTATGCTAGCCACATATGCTGATTCTTTTCCAATACATCAACGATATGTATGCCATATAATTAATCTGATTGTTAAGAGTGGCTTGAAGAGACTGCAACCTTATCTTCAAACTATTCGGGAAGCAATTTCATTTTTTTAATAGCTCTAACACAAGAATTGGTGCATGGAAGAACTATTGTCGTGCATCACAGGTACAACCCAGGAAATTTGGTTTGAACATGCCTGTTAGATGGAATTCCACCTATTTTATGCTTCAGCGTGTATTACCATATAGGTAGCTGTAACATACCCAAAATTTCAAATTCAACATAAAAATTTTTCGCAAAAATCATAAATATATTTTTATAATCATTCCTAATTTTTATATAATTCTCTAAACTTAACTCCTATTTATTCTCTAAAGAAATTACCCTATCTCTATTATTCTAAAAATATAAATCCCATAAAATAATAAATATTAATTCATATTTATATTCCACTCATTTTTATGAACTTTAGAAATTTATTTGATATTTTTCGAGCTTCCTACACTCTTTATGAATTTTCAAAACTATAAATATATTCGAAAAATCCTTTTCTATTTAAATCGAGACCTTCCTTTTTGGTAAGCGAGAAATACGCTTTCCTTTTACGAAATGCGCTCCACCTAAACCATTGAATAACCGTTGATTCTAGACCATTGGATCAAGATCCAACGGATCTCTTTCCATACCACATTACCAGCCATTCAAACTAATCCTACCCATCCATTTTTCAAATCGGCCGCCTCGATGTAGCCACGCCGCCTCTTCTCCATCCCCCATACAGTTCACTCTAAGTGAATCCGACGCGCCATTGCTTGGCCTTCAATCCAACGGCCGCCAAAGAATCTTCTTCCTCCCCACTGATTTGTACTCTCAGCGCCGCCACCATCACACCGCCGGCGCCGCCGGCGCCCGCAGGAACCGCGCCACCGCCGCCGTTCCTAAACCCCTATGCCCCGGTTTTGCCACCAAGGATGAGCTCGCGTCGCCGCCGACATTTGCTGCCGCATCATCGTCCTCATCTCCTCCCCTCGGCCACCCAATCCGCCGCCGCCACCAAAGCAACGCCGCCGCCGCCATTGCTTCTTGTCGTGCTCGCTACTTCAACCTTCGGCCTATAAAAGCCTACCCCTAACACCGCAACACCCCAAGCCGCCCTCCCTTACCCCTCTTCTCCCCTTTGCCGCCCGGCATCACCACCACCGCCACCTCCTTCTCTAACTCCGACGAAACCCTTTCTCACTGTTCCAATGCTCCTCCGGCCTCGACACCCAAATCAAAAACCTTCCACTCCCTCCCACAAACCCCATCGGACCATAACCCGCCCTCGACAACCACTAAAAACCTCTTCTCGCCGTCGCCCCATTATGCCGCTGCCACCACTTCGCCGTCCGGGCACTACAGACCTCCTCAAGCCCTACCGTGGCCACCAAACACATCTACATGAACCCAATTCCACAAATTCTCCACCAATTGCTTATCGCCGGCCCCCTCCGCCGTCGCCGGTAAAACCTCCGCCGCCCCTCTCTATTTTCCCCATCTCTCTCACTGATCACCTAGCCCCACTTGTCAGTTGCTCCAACTCCACCACACCCACTGACATGCCGACCCCACTCGTCAGCCTCATCAGCCTCGCAGCAGCCCGCGTGTCTGCTATATTGGGCCAAGCCCAATAAGAGCCCAAGTAAGAAATTATTTCCCTTTTAATTTTTTCTAAAAAATTCCACCTATACGGTTTAAACTTTACTTAAAATATTAAATCACTTTTATAAATTCCACAAAAATTCATAAAAATCTAACATAAGATAAAGAATAATATAAAATATAAAATACCATATTTTTCTAATACAATAAATCTAAATAAATTCTTTTTCTCCTCTTCTTTATACATTAAAGCATTTTAATTAAAATATAGAAGTAAAATTAGTAAAAACTTTCAATATAAAAGTTACTCAAAATAATGTTTTATATCTAGAAATAATATCTTTATATTTGTAGAACCTATAGAAATCCAAATTTAAACTTAAAACCCTTTCTTTAATCAAACTAGAATTTTCCTAAATATAAAATCTTGTTAATAAAATTTACATATCTCATTCAACTCATATAAAATTATAATATCAAAATAAATTCTTTTTAATCAATATCATTATAAGGTCAAATAGAAATATTAATATTGCAAAATTTACAATAAATCTCCATAAATAAAAATCTTCATATTATTTAAATATTAATATTCCAAAATTAATAACAATAAAACTCTCCATAATCCCTATTTATAAACATCAATTATAAATCATATACATTTAAACTAAGCTTAATTACACTTAAATTAACAAATCCATATACTAACCTTAACCTTATACTGCCCAAATACCTATTTTACATAAAAACAAACCCCCTTTTCCTTTTAGAAAATATTTTCAAACCTTTAATAAATCATACAACCCGTCACCTTTTTACCCTAAATCTTTTTATTCTATTTTGTCGTTTACTTAAGACTTTTCTTATTTGGATATTCATTTGAATTTCTCTTTGCAACGTATAGGCAACGAGATATGTCCTCCAGAAGATTTAACCAAGAATGTCCAAAAGATATTATAAGTGTGATCCATTCTCCAAATAAGGCAGGTTTTCTACCCTTGATGCATAATTTACTTCCTATTCCTGTTATTTATAATTATCGCATTATGTTATAGATATGTATGTATGAAATTTTCTTTTTAAAATATCTCTCCCAAAACCCACAGCCAAAAAGCCCCCCTTCCTAATAACATGTTTAACATTTTCCACTACCCTAGAATTTAAGGATAATAATCATCATTGAGTTTTGAGTAAAGTTATGTTGAAGAATATAAGCTGGGTAGATAGCTTATATTAGAGTTTGTGGAAGATTTAAAATGCATCTTTTTCTATAGAGCAATTCGGAAAGATTGCTTTGTCGGCTTGGGTAAGGCACCCCGGGAAAAAGGTGCAACACTCAAGGGCACCAGATTGGGTGTTTGGTTGAGTTAAAGTCTGGATTCATTGCTCTATAAATTATAGAAGCAAATTCGGAAATATCGTTATCTTTGCCGTCTTGGGCTATGGTCACAGCAAGTATGGCTGGTGAAAACACTCAAGGGCAGCAAATGACAAGGTCATTTGTAATTCGTTTGCTTCTATAAAAATTTGAGTTTAAAATGAATAAGAATGACACAAATTTTCTCCTATCCATGTAGTAGGCCACTATATGGGTAAAGCTGGGTAGGTTCTGTAGAGCTGAAAATAAAAACATCGATGGATCTTACTTCGGGTATATGAAGTTGTGTCAAATGGGTGATGCCTATCTTATACATTGAATTCTTGACCTTGATTTATAAATTCTTTGTCTGGTTAGCAGATAAGCATAAGGATGGCGTTGGAGATAGAAATTGAATAATCATAAAAATTGTTTTGATTTTAGTAAATATTAAGTCTTTAATCTACAATAAATTATATTGCATTCCAATTAAAAGATGAATTCCACTCAAATAAATCCTGCATATAGTTATTAGTAATTTCCTGTAGAGATTCCTGCAAGTATTGTTGGTACTTACCCACATTATGTGGGCAATTTATTTTCTTTTTACAGGATCCACTTTATACTCAGAAATGGACATTTATAAAGAAGGGAATTCGCATAAGATCGATTTCTAAGGTTTACCTTATGCTCAGGCTATGCCTATGGTATATGGGCAATGTAATTTTCTTTTTATTACCAGGTTATATTTCCACTTTTCGTTGTAAAATATTTTGTAACATGTAATAAATCAAGCAGGCTGTACTATTTCTGAATCCAACTGAAATCCTGGACAGTTGGCATTCTGGACATTTTCTGGTAAATTTTTACTGAAAATTTGGTCCGTCACAGTAGCCTTTTGAAGTTTTTATTAACACTAACTATCGAATTCATGATGGCATGCCACTTTTGACTCCACAGGTTTGGCAGGTACTTACCCATTTACATTTGTTTTTAGAGGTTTTTTATGAATGCATACAAACTGCCCTCTGTTGTTTATGAGCCTACTTCTTGTTCTATAATTCAATGCATCTATTATATCGCTAATCAGTTGAAGACATTTGAAACTGATCCTATTTTATTTGATGTAGTTAGCCATATGAAAGCTAAATATTTAAAATATTAGAGAGACATTTCATTTTTGTATTGTTTTGCTTTTTTGTTGGACCCTCGAGCCAAACTCCTAAGGCTAACTAATGCTTTAACACAACTTGGTGCTGCAACTGGCATTGATTATTCTAACTATTTTCATGAAGTTAGGAATAGACTGAATGAATTGTATAGAAAATATGAAGAAAAGTATGCAGGAGTTCGTCCACAACGACCGCCACCGGTTCAACAGACGGGCAGGAAGATGTCCTTTTGGAAGACCATCACGGGCAAGGACACTTCAAGTTCTTTGAGCACCGGTCAGACCGCACAAGCTACATCACGAGGATCTTCTGGTGAGCTTGCGTCATATTTGGCGGAGGACCCCATCGACTTTCAGGAGGAGTTCAGCATCCTCACATGGTGGCAGCAACATAGTGGAATATATATCGTGCTATCCATCTTAGCACGGGATATGTTAATTGTTCCAGTCTCCACAGTTTTCTCGGAGTCTGCTTTCAGTCTCGCCGGAAGAATACTTGAGGACAAACGCACTTTCCTTCATAGTGATATGGTTGAAACACTACTGAGTATGAAGGACTGGTCGTTGGCAGAAAAACGACTTTAAAATCTCGCCGCCGAGAGACACAATCAAGAACTAGAGGTTGCATTCAAAGGTCTAGAGCTTGAAGATGAAGGCTCTGGCTCTTGAAACAATTGTAATTTATAAATGTATTGTAGAGTTTTAGGCTGTACTCTTTTTTTTATCAAGGTTTTCTTAATTTTGAGTTTTTACTTGGTAAGTTTTTAACGAGACAGCCATGTACTATACCTATAACAATAAAGCTCTTCAATGCTTATCAAATATTTTTTTCCTATATATTGCAATTTTTTCAATCATTTTTACGAATTTCCATTGTTATTTTTGGAATCCTATTTTTTTTTTTGTGATTTTGGACATATAATATGCGAACCGGGCCAAACCAGAACTGGGCTGGCCCGGTTTGCCCGGTTCAGTGAGTGAACCGAACCTGGGCTCAAATCCGGCCCGGTGGTCTGGTTGGCCCGGTTGGAATAGTAACGGGTCAAAATCGAACCGGGCCCAAACCGGGCCGGCACGGTTCGGCCCATTGGCCAGCACTAGCCGCTCGCTTCGCTTCCTCCGCCTCGACTGTACAACCCGCTTCCCCGCCTCGGCCGTCTCCATACCCTCATCCTCATCCGCATGGCTCTCGCGCCGCCGCCCTGCGCCGCGGGCCGCCTCCCCTCCTCTTCCTCGCTGCCGCGCGCCGGCGGCAGGCGCTTCTCGCGCTCCCTGGCCGCCTCCCCCGCGGCGCCCGCGCTGCGGCTCCGGACATCCGCAGGTACTGGACGCATGTCCTCGTGGCGCTTTCTGGTTTCTACTTAGGCGTGTGCGATACTACGATGTAGTCGATGCTCCTACAGTTACAGTACGCTGCTTGCCGATAAATGAGGTTAGGGTTTAGTGGGGTTTGATGTCGTTGTTGAGGTAGCTCTGGGAGCTAAGAGATGGGGTGGTTGGGGATGGACATTGCTGTCTAGTTGAAATGTGAGCTAGGTGTGGCCGAACACATGGTTTTGCCCTTGTGATTGACCTGTCCGGGCATAAACTTTGAATGGTTTAAAAAGTCCATGAGGACAAGGAGCAGCGTGTCAACCACCGGAGGCACAAAAGGGGTTGCAAGCAGGTATGCTGTTATAAAATGCATGACAAGAGAGTAGTGACAAGAGAGTAGTGCATGGAGACACGGATTTTACATGGAAACTCCTGTGGGAAAAAACCACGGACGTACGGAGGAAAATATCATTATATGAGTAGATGTACAGCCCGTGGCTATTCAGCACATCTAAATTGTATAACTACAGGGGTACATATATAGGCTAGGGAATAAGAGTCCTAGGAAATACCAAACTGAGGCGAGTTAGGCATGTGCCTAGCCTGGACATAGATCCAAATCCTGGTCATATTTTAATTCTGAGAGCGTAGGCAGGGGCATCTTGCTCGTGAAAAATCTGTAGTTATTTTTGGATGGCAGAATTTGACATCAGTTTGGTGTGTATGATGCAATTGCTGAATCCAAATGGTTTGGCATGCATATTATGTTAATCAGGGAAGCTTCTCTTTTGGTGGTTGATGCAATGAGCTCACCTGTCATGCTGCCCTTTGGGGTGACCATGTTTCCTGGAACATAGAACAGTACAACACTGATAGCATTGGTTCCTGTTGGCTTCCAATGATCATTCAGTAGTCTTTCATGGACTGAAGTGGGTTTGACTCTATGTGCAATTTCGGGGTTTGTTGCTCATATTAAACTACTATTTTTTTTGTGTGAGCTGAAAGATGTTTAGTTTCCAAGCTAACATTTTGTCGCTTTAGATATGCTGTCAAAGCCATGGAGTTTGATATCATTCTTGTTTGATTCAACTTTCAACAACAGTTTGTACCAAAGCGGTTTTAAATAGTGACGGCACCCCTGGAACGAGTGGCTCTCCACATGTGGTGTGTTTTGGGGAACTGTTGATTGACTTCGTCCCAACTGTCAGTGGTGTGTCATTGGCAGAAGCATCAGCCTTCAAGAAGGCTGCAGGGGGTGCACCTGCCAATGTTGCAGTTGGAATAGCTCGTCTTGGTGGGTCATCAGCTTTCATTGGAAAGGTAAGCTGTAAATTTTCTTCCTGTTCCTGCATGCTATAATACCAGGATAAAGGGAGTTTGATGCATGCGTGAACGCACTTTATGTCTGGAACCTAGAAAAAGATTATATGCAAATTAGGTTACATGAATTTATGTTTTTAATACTGTCGTTGGGACGACCTAGACAACAAATTTCAAGGGCACCCCTAGGGGCAGGAGAGAACCACCCTTGAGGGGTGATCACAACAGTGGGAAGCACAAGCTAGAGAGATCGAGAAAAAAATTTCAATTACTGTTGGGCTTTAGCTAAAGTGTGCATACAAGGTCCCTTATATACGATTAGCCCATTTCGCCCTCTTGCCCCTAGGGTCTACAGGAGCTTGAGGGGTAAGGGGGTCTTTATAGGTGGAGTTCCCTATGGTCGGGCAGCTAAAGTAGGGGCCTGCCCGTCTTTGTTGCCGGTAGTCCCATTTTGCACCATTGCTTTGGCTTCTTAGCGGGGACTAGGAGCACACTCCTTATTCTCTTGATCTATTGGGGGCGCGCCAGCTTTAGCAGGCGCCATTTTGTCCCTAAGTGCCTGCACAGCCGGTTTGTCCCTTTCCTGTAGGGGGAGAGAGCCAACTTTTGTCGGGGTAAAGCATCTTTGAACGCCGTGCCATCTTTACTTGACCATCGCCCTTGGCGAGAGGAATTGGAAATCATCCCGCCTGGGGCGTTGGATAGCAGGGCTCGGGTCCACATGGGTGCCTCATCCCATCTTGGCCCGTGTTTATGTGGGCCCCCGAGACGGCTCCGCGTTGGGGGGTCGGCCTAGGGAGGTCTCCCTTCGTGAAGCCTCGCCTGTGGGTGGTCCCGGGCCATGTGGGGCCTCGTGGGGGTTCCTGCACGATGGCTTGCCATGGCCCGCGTGGAGGTTTACCTCGGGCTTGCCCTTGGGTGGCGTGGAATGCGGGTGATCCCCGCGTGGAGGTTCGCCCTGGGCTTTGCCCTAGGCGGCGTGGGTTCCGGGCGGTTCCCACGCGGAGAATAGCCCCGGCTCGATCCCGGGAGACGCGGGACCTAGGTGGCTCCCGCGCGGAGAGTTACCCTGGGCTTGGCCCCAAGCGGCGCGGGGTCTAAGTGGCCTTCGCGCGGGGGTTTGAGCTAGCCGGGTTTCCGGACGTAGGGGGGTGAGGGTGCATTACTTACAACAAATATAGTTTTTTTTTTATATTGGCATACATTCTCAATATCATCGAGTAAATAAGTAAATTGCCTTATAGGTTCCTATACTTGTACCTTTGTTTCACTTAGATCCCTAACCTTTAATCTTCTTGACTTGCCAAAGTGTCTAAACTGTAAAAATTCCGTCTACTATATCAAGAACTGATATGAAACATCTGAATGGTTTGCAATAAGTTCTCCAGCATTTTAGATTTTTAGGCATTATATTAGTGGAAACCCATGCATACTCCTATTCATGGTTGCAGACAATTTGGATTCTTCCACCATGCATGCTTGCTCTTCTTGATAGCACTCAACTTGAAATCTTGCCTAACAACTAGAGTATCACCTCTAAAGCTGCCAAGCTTAACAGATTAATGAAAGCAACAAAAGAGCCAAGAAATAGTTCCATGTTCAGCTGATGGATTTATGTGAGTCATTCTGCAAATTTGATGATATTCCAGGAAGATTAATGTGCTCAACATCATTGTATTCATTTCACAAATGCATCATATCATTGCTTTCATTTCACTATGCATTCATTTGTATCCCTTGTATTTATTTCAGGTCATACTGTTCTTTTCAGCTTTAAATCAGATAATCTACAACGGGATATTTGTATATTTTTGTACAAGCCAAATGCTTTGGCGCTTTGTAGCCATTTTTTGAAGATCTTAGTGTATCTTCTCAAAGCTCGCAAAACCAAATTTTAATAATTTTTGGCCTCTCTAAGCCCCCTATTGAAGACCCACAACTTTTCAGATTGTAATATACCACAGCTTTTAACTGAATCAAACATATTACATGCAGGTTGGTGATGATGAATTTGGTTACATGCTAGCTGATATACTGAAGGAGAATAATGTGAACAATCAAGGATTGCTGTTTGATTCTCATGCTCGAACAGCTTTGGCATTTGTGACACTTAGAAGTGATGGTGAACGTGAATTTATGTTTTATCGTAACCCAAGTGCAGATATGCTGCTTGAAGAAAAAGAACTTGACATTGACCTTATAAGGAAGGTACTATGGCAATGGCTATACTTTTCTACTATGTCTACCATTGGCTTCTTTAATCATGTAGTATATTCGAGAAAGCTGACCTAACTTAATCATGGTAACCATGCTAGGCAAAAATCTTCCATTATGGTTCAATAAGTCTTATAACTGAGCCATGTAGAACTGCACATATGGCAGCTGCCAAAGCTGCTAAAGAAGCGGGGGTACTTATTTCGTATGACCCAAATTTGCGGCTCCCACTGTGGTCATCAGCTGAGGTTGCTAGAGATGGTATCTTGAGCATATGGGAAACTGCTGATGTTATCAAGGTAACAACTAATAACTTAAGTTATTTGGGTTCACAAATAAGATTATATTTTCTTGATTGTGCAACTGCTTTGAAATAGATAAGTGAAGAGGAGGTTTCCTTTTTGACGAATGGGGAGGATCCATATGATGAGTGTGTTGTAAAGAAACTCATCCATCCAAACTTGAAGTTGCTTCTTATTACTGAAGGTCCTGATGGCTGTAGATATTATTCGAAGGTAATTTGTTCTGTCTATGACCATTAGATTACTATCTATTTTATCATTTCTTGAAACAACTTCTGTTAGTAAGGATAAGGAAAATATCGTTGAGATAAGAACATATGAATTTTATTTCTCGTATCTCCTCGAGCATACTTGGTTGTCTGCCAAAACAATCATACTGAATTTAATATAATCCATTCCTGAAGTAATAGAACTATTAATTTGTGGTGAATGTGTTTGGTGAAGATTACTATCTTATTTGTTGTTGCTATCACTTGGTAAACTTGTCTTGTGTAAATGTATGATATGGATTATACAACAACAGGATTTTAGTGGGAGAGTTGATGGATTAAAGGTAACTGCTGTTGACACTACTGGTGCTGGGGATGCATTTGTTGCTGGAATACTGTCTCAGCTTGCTGTGGATTTTGCACTCCTCCAGGTATAACTAGGACTGCCATAAAATTGCATTCCTTTTGTTCTCTTTTTTTACTGAATGACTGAAATTTTGTTGCTGCAACTTCATCCATGTTATTCTAGATGGATTCATGAAATGATTTCCGAATGAACAATTGATTTCTATTTTTGTTATCTTTACATAGGAGTCTAAGAAATTAGTTTCAGGTAACCATAGAGAAAGGCATGCATAATTTGCTGACAGCTGAGCAGCCAAAGAGGCTATCTACAGATTTGTCAAACGTAATTAATCTCGATTTTTCTGTGATTTTTTAAAATGACATTCAATCCAGAGACCATAAACGTGAGTGCCCCAACAAACTGAGAGTAAATGTTTGTCAGATTGCGTTTTAGCTTGGGCATCAAGATATATCAAATGATCTGTTCAACCCTTAGCTGTCTGAGCTCTAATATAGTAAGATTAGCTACTGCTAGATTGAGATCCTTCACATTTTGTTTCAAGATTTTATCCTTGAAGAATTTAAACCCCAGAAGTTATCCAAGAAAAAATGAACTACCCAAAACATCTGAGTGACAAGTTACTCATTAGTGGGATACATGCAAATTGGAGATCAGTAATCATATAAATCTCTCAAATATGTCAAATTCATCAGAAAATCAGTTTTTCTGTTGAACAATCTGGAACCACAGTTTCACTATATTCTTGGCACCAAATTGCTACTCCTAAACTATCTAGACACTGCATTTGTTTTTCTTAGCAAGACAATTGATAGAACCGTAGTATTTATTTTGTAAACATAAAAATAGTAGTAATCTGCTGGTGTTTGTGCCATTTCTGTGTGACATGGACACCATTCATTGTGGAGTTATTAATTTGATGTGAATATACAAAACACCAAATCATATCCAGCAAGGCTAGGAAAAAATATCTCCTATTTTCAAGATTCCAAACAGCCATCCATACATATGTTGCCAATGGCAGTTACATTTTTACCAGGATGCCATGTTCTCTAGACATTGGTGCTCACTACTCTAAGAATGTATTTATTTTCTGTACTTATCTATTGAGATACTCCCTCTGGTCACAAATGTGCTGTTTTAGACATTGACATGCTCTCCAAAATACACTTTGACTATTAATTACTATCACAATTCATTTATTAAACCCACTAAAAATATAATATTTTAGAAGTACTCTTCGAGATGAATCTGCACATATGATTTTCGTGCACTCAATCTAAATAATTTAAAAGTTATTTGTAGCTAAAGTTTTAAAACTTTGATTTGTATTTACTTCAGACGATAGATATTTGTGACCGGAGGGAGTATGTAATAGCCTAAAGTTTGGGAAAATCTTACCACACATGTATCACAGCCAAAATATACCACACATAAGTATATAATGTAAACTGTTATGGCATCATTTGCCTTTCAAGCTAATATGCTATTATTTGTTTCCAACAGTAAAGTCTGAAAGTCATCTGCATGGGGCTTATTGCTAGTCTAATTTCACCTGTGTGGCTTAAACAGGATGAAGGTCGATTGATAGAAGCCCTGAAGTTTGCAAATGTCTGTGGTGCTCTAACAGTGACAGAAAGAGGCGCAATACCTGCGTTGCCCACCCGACAGCAAGTGGTTGATGCCCTGAGCAATGTTGTTGCTTGAGTAAGTCACGCATCTGTACTCACCCTATTTGCAGTGTAATTAATGTGAACTGGCCTTAGCCCTGCAATTTGGCTTGTATACTGCTTGAGACTGCCTTGGCGGTGTAACCCAGGCTCCCAGAGTCCCAGCCCTCAGAATAATCTGGTGCAAGATGCGGTTTGCGGTCCAGTTTAGCATGTAAAATTGTATTTTGAGTCACGGAGCTACCACTTGCTGTCCGCTCCATGTATTTTTACCGCAGGCATCTGCTGGTGCTGTGAGGTGAAACATTTTGCGTCCACGTGTAGTTTCGCAATAATACCAAGACGTTGAATCAGCCATTGGAAGCATGTGCAAATCTACTTGTTCCTTGTCTCCTTACTGGATAACCGTACTTGCTAACTATATTTCTGTTCCGTTAGGGCTCAGTTTACCTACCTCTGTTCCACATGGGCTCTCTTTCTAACACAGCTGGGACATTGAGCAACAGTGCAAGTGTGCATCAAGCCATGAAGGATCTGTCGCAAAAAGGAAAAAAAAGAGAGAATTTTGCAGCAAGGATAAGGTATTGGATTCATCTTTGTTTATAGCTTGTCTGTACTCCCGGATGCATATTAAAGGAGGGCTAAATCTGAACACCTCACTTTGCAGACACCATTCCTGAACTTGAGGACGACCTTCCTGGGGCTTGAGTAAACGTCAGTCTACACCGAAGAATGTTGGCCCAGATCATGCGATCTTGTCTACCTAGCCGGTAGGTCGCTACGCCTAGGTCAACCTGCCACTGCCACTGCCATTTCCCAAACATTTTCTCCTCTGTTTCTGTTTCGTGTATCGCTCTGGTTTGATTTGACCTACACCTGAAAGAATGCAGAAACTCTGCACTAGCCCAGCTAGGCATATCATGCTCTCAGTAGGCAACAGCCACCGTAACTTACGCAGTCCAGTAATGAGCAAGCAAAGCTAACATGGCTACCATGGCCACATCATGGGAAAGGAAACGGTCATGAGAGCTGTGGTTGGAACCTAGAGACCGACTAATGGTCCGTTCGGTATAGCTCCAGCTCCTCGACTCCTGTTTGGATCTGCTTGATTTGTGCTGAATGGCTCGGCTTGTAGAGCGGAGCAGAACAGAATCTGGAGCGGCTCACAGTGTAAAACGTGGAGCGAGGGATGGTTGATTCTTGGCAAGAGAGTGGGAGAAGTGTTTCTAAAACTTGTGTAGAATCTGATTTCCACAAAATTTGAAGTTGCGCTGATAGATTCTTAACGCCGGAAGGTAAAAATTTCACGGAAACTAATTTAGTTTTATGAGAATTACAAAAAATCTTGTGTTCTAAACTATAACTAAGGTACATCGATATACACCGAAAGTATGAGCAGCCAAGCCAGCCCAACTTTCCAGGGATCACGCGTGATCCCCGACATGAAAATCGGTATCCTGCAAACCCAGGTCCAAGGCGAGGGCGGATAGGAGTTGCTTGGCCACATTCCAACAACCCAATCTCATCCCAAATCTTGCAAATATACTATATGAACCTGTGGGGATTGGTGATTCACTGATCCATGCTGCAAAGCCTTGGCCGACCTCCTCCGTCTACACGCCATCCCACAAGAGCAGCCACACAATCAGCTCTCATAACGTGGTAGACTATATGCCTTCTTCACCCTGGTCCCAAGAACTTGATGCTCCATTAATCTTTGTAGATACCACTGTTCAAGGAGGCAATGCAACTGGCATGCTTGAAATTCCTAGGCTGGTGAGTGATGGCCGAGGTTTGACCGGTCAAACCCATCGACGAAGTCGGGTCAAACCGGTCAAATCTGCTAGAGTCCATGGTGTGCTGTGGGAGGAGAATGAGGAAAACCGGAGCACATGCCAGTGTCCATGGGGAACTACAAGACAGTTTTTGATTATGCAGATCGAGTTTAGAGGATAATATAGTGCAGCGATGGGGCGGTTAGCCCCACGAGTGCTTACACCCAAGTGGGAAGATAAACAAAACTGCTAAGTGCACAACTGTGGAGATCTTATTACTATTTAAAATCCACCGTAGAGAAGTAGTGGCACAAACCTTTGTTGCGGACATGGGAAGCTAGAAATTAATAACGAGAGTGTTGATCTATATATTATCTAGAGCCGTTATAAGTAATCACAACTATGTACTCTCTCCGTTTCACAATGGTTATAGTTCTAGCATTCAAAATTTTTATCAAAATGGTTGTAATTCTCACATTCCAATACAACTTTAGAGCTAATATCACCTTTGTACCCTTCATCAATGCAACCATCTATTTAGCTAATCTGTTCAACTACCCTTCATTAAATGAGGGTAGACGAGTCATTTTTTATGTCTCCTTATTTTGTGTGCATTTAGTTAGAACTACAACCATTGTGAAACGGAGGGAGTAGCCGCTAAGATTTATTAAGGTACTACTGAAAGCCATGATAATTGGCAAGCCATGCTGACCCACTTAGCTATAAATGATAGATCTATATAGGGTATATAGGCATAACTGGCTATTATTCTAATTAAGATTTATCATTGACATTGCAATATTTTGAATACATTTTCTACTAAAACACCATGAGATCAAAAGAAAGAACAAAGAAAACCCGAAGGCACTTTCCGTGATTGTTATCTCGGTACAGGATTTGCCACTCTCAAAGATAAATAAATTAGATATTTATCACCTATGAAGAACCCATATGTCATTGACATACTAAGTGAAAAATTCTCAAATATTAATATTTAGAGTGATAAATTCTTAATTATTCTAAGAAGATATGCACCAATCACGAGTGGCAAACCCAGAAACCCTCCCATGGAGTATGTTTTTTCCCCGCAGCACACGCGCCCACATGGACCCGACGGCCACCGCTTCCCGAGTTTCGACGGGCTCGTCGCAGCCGTGCCATTGGCCCAGTTTTTTTCCTCGAGCTGGGCCTCGTCGCTTTGGTTTGGTCCAACGCTGCTTGCTCCATTATGCTCCGGGAACGGGTCCATGTGGGCCTTGTCTTTCTTATTTTCTTCTCTCACTCGTCGCAAACACCTAGGCAGTACGTGTCAAGTAACGCGTGATCCGTTCCATTCTCCCTTGAAGAAGGGCATGCATAGATGGGGGTAGAAATAAGAAATAGAATATACTAGGATTAAGAGAGATCTTGCCAATCGGAAGCGTTCATTCTCTCTTGAGCAAGTGTAGCCTCGTGTGGGCAAGATGCTACCTATATGAATATAAATGAAACTCTAGTGGACAAAAAGAAAAGCAAAGGAAAATACTCTACTCCACTGATACACACCATGCATGCATGCATTGCCATCTTTTTTTAGTGACACATGACCTGAATCCATCGAAGCAAGCGATCCCCGGCATCGAAAGCCCATGCCCGGGATCTCTCCCGAGCCATAACTGCCACTAGGATGGAGCAGTTGACTTGAGCATGGACTCATGCTTGCCGCGATTCTTGCCATCCACCACAACACACTCACATTCTCTGAATCTTCATTGTGAACTTTTTTGGTCACAACCATGTCAAATGATATGCACCATGGTTTACTATGCGTATCGAGGATATGCACGATAGTATAGACAACAACTGGTTACCTTCACTTTATCAGGTCATACAATTCCACTTATCTTTATAAGCATATTCTTGTTTCTCATGGTAGAGTTGATTGTTATGTAATGGACAACATGTTTATCCCTAGGTCATCCACACTAGCTACTCTATGCGCACCACAGAGGCTACGAGGGTGAACAGTTGGAAGAACCCATATAGTAGTTCCCTTGATAGAGCTCCATCAAATTTTGTTTTCAGAAAGTTGAAAAGATTTAATTCAGGGAAACAGGCTTGGATGGGGGCTTACATTCGGAGCCAAATCCCTCGTTTCATGGACCAATTGGCGATACAACAAAAAGTCCAGTACGCATTGCTTTGCACAAATGCTTATTATACCCATGAACTTATGGAAAGAACATGTGGCTTAATGATCTGTTGCCATCATAATGCTAGGTGAGGAAGAGAGACATTTGGAATCTTGATGAGTAATTTTTGTGGCCTCGCTAGTCAGGTATAACGAGGCAGCCTTTCTCTTAGCCTTTCTTTTCCATTCCTTACTTTAATCGATAATATCTCCTCGAGGGCCCTCAAATGCAAGGGCTACACGGACATATGCAAACATTACCAGCATGTTGCACTTTTATGGGGGTATGGTTGCATCCAATGAAAAACCGCCCACATGAAAGAATGCAAATTGCCAAATTCTGATGTTTTCCTATGAATTCAAATTACATGATATATCGTAGGACTATAGCATAAGTTGATAACAAGTGAAAATGTTTCACCCAATTGCTTGGCTAAATAGATGAACAAGACCCTCATCGTGCTAATCCCTAAGAAGCCGAAAGCAGACACCCTTGCTAATTTCAGACCCATTAGCTTATGTAACGTCATCTACAAAATCGTAGCAAAGGTATACACAAACAGGTTGAAAGTAATCCTCCCCGAAATTATCTCGGAAGAACAATCCGCCTTTCTGGCCAAGAGGCTAATTTCGGACAATGCCATCATTGCCCATGAATGCATCCATTATATGAGGAACAAAAAATTGAAGAAGAAGTTTTGTGCTCTAAAGCTGGATATGGCAAAAGCTTATGATAGGGTTGAATGGAGCTACCTGGAGAGCATAATGCTGAAATTGGGGTTTGACCCGGCGTGGGTGGGAGGAGTAATGAGATGTGTGTCATCGGTCATGTTCTCGGTTATTCTCAATGGGAAGGTGCTGTAGGCTTTCAAACCATGTAGGGGGTTAAGGCAAGGGGACCCTCTCTCTCCATACCTGTTCATTCTTGCAATGGAGGGTTTTTCAAGGCTTCTTCACAGACCCAGCAAAAACAACAGAGTGGAGGGCCTGAGAATGGGAAGAGGAGGGCCGCGCATCAATCACCTTTTCTTTGCTGATGACGCGCTCATTTTTTTTCAGAGCTGACAAGAAGCAGGCTGTAAATCTGAAAAGAGCCCTTAATATTTATTGTAAGGGCTCAGGACAAAGCATAAATCAGGACAAATCGCTGTTGTGGTTCAGCGCTGGACTGGAATGACCAAGAAAGAAGAGATCAAACAAGCCCTGCAAATTCATAATGAGGATTATAATGGAACCTATCTCGGGCTTCCTATGCCCAATGGTAGAACAACCGAAGGAAGTTTTGAACGTTTGAAAGAAAGTATGTGGTCGAAGACTCAGGGCTGGTTCAACAAGTGCCTTTCAGCTAGAGGGAAAGAAATTATGATAAAAGCAGTTGCTCAGGCCCTCCCTAATTATCAGATGAGCTGTTTTCGGCTAAATAATGGTCTGTGCAGGAAATTGGAGGCAATGATTAGAAGATTCTTGTGGGGAAAAAATACGGAGGCGAGGGGTATACATTGGATTGCCTGGGATAAAGTGACGCTCCCAAAGTACGCGGGAGGGCTGGGATTCAGGGATTTCAGCAATTTCAACATCAGTCTCCTCGTTAAGCAAGCGTGGAGACTGCTAACTTCTCCTGACAGCCTGTGTGCAAGAGTCATGAGGGCAAAGTACTATTCTCGAGGGGATTTTCTCCATGCCGGGAAGAGCCAGCGACCGTCAGCGGTATGGAAGAGCATACTCTGTGGTAGAGAAGCTCTTCAGGGAGGCCTCATAAAAAGAATCCAATCAGGCAAACAAACAAAATCTGGGAAGACCCATGGCTCAATAGGTCTTGGAGAAGAATTCCCTTTGAGGCAAAATCTAATAACTCGCCAAACTTAGTGGCTCAGTTAATTGAGGAAGATAGTCAGCAATGGAAGGTTTATCTATTGAACGAAATTTTTCACCCCATAGACGTTGCAGCCATAATGGAAATTCCTGTGGGACGAGCGGATGAAGATGACTTCTGGGCTTGGGGGCTTGAGAAGAAAGGCCTTTTCTTCGTTAGAAGCATGTACAGGGATCTGGCTACCACTGATAGAGCAAAAAGAATGGAGGTGGGACAGGTGGGAGAAGCCTCAGATTTCAACCAAAGGTGTAAGAAGTTGTACAGACTGTGGAAATTAAAAATCCCTTCTAAGATCAAGATGTTCTTCTAGAGAGTGTTCCACAATGCAATCCCAACAAAAGTGAACCTAAAAAAGAGATCTATTATCAATGATAGTGCTTGCCCAGTGTGCAGACAGCACGAAGAAGATTGGAAGCATATTCTTACCCAATGTCCTCTTTCCCAATCAATTTGGACTCTTTGGGCCGAGGATGCTGATTTTTTCCAGCCTAGTGCTGCTGTGTCCACGCATGTTTGGGTTCTGAGTGTCTTGAACTGGAAAGAAGAGGCGGGGGTGAAGAAATTCATTATCCTGTGTTGGGCAATCTGGGGAGCTAGAAACAAATTGGTTCACGAAGGAAGGGAATCCTCGCCGTTTTCCATTTTCCAAAGAGCTAGGAACCTGTGGGAGGAGATTGATTCAGTGGAGAATCCAGTGGAGAAAGCTACAGCTGGGCAGGAAATCATGGATAATTCAGATATGGCAGTGGCTACCAACAAGCCTGGAGAACAGACGGTAATATGTCATGTGGATGGGCGATGAATCTGATGAAGAATTGTGCAGGGGGGATGGGTTCTATCGACTGGGGAGGGCAAGTTCCTTGCGGCTGGAGTGCAAAAAATGGCTGGGTTCAAAGACCCGCAGATGATTGAAGCCTGGAGTTGCAGGCAGGCCGTGTTTTTTGCTCTGAAGAATGGATTCAAACACGTCAAATTTGTCTCCGACTGTCTGAATCTTGTTGAAGCAGTCAACTCTAATGTGGAGATCATGTCCATGGAAAAATCTATTGTCACAGACATTAGGCGTTATATAGACATCAATCCTGGGCATTCCCTAGCCTATGAGCCAAGACAAAGAAATCTCAAAGCTCATGTGTGTGCGAAATTTGCTGTTAACTCTGATGTTGTTTTTCAATCGTGGGTGGTTAAGCCCCCTGACTTCTTTGTAAACTCTCTTATGATATAATATATTTCAGGGTTGTCTGTGTCAAAAAAAAATTGCTTGGCTAAATATGATAATACATTATTTTTCATAAAACTCTTAACAATTTCTAAAAATATAGTTGTATTTATTTTACAGTTACAAACAATTGTGATGTATATACGTGATTAATTTGTACCATTATAAAAATCTCGTCCTACTAAAATAAACGGTGTAGATCTTATGTTTCTTTTTTTTATTAGTGAGATATGTTTTATGTGTAAATGATTATTTTTGCATGTTACTATAATCTATCCTTACTAAAATAATTGGTATATTTTTAAAATAAAATATCTAGTGGTTTTATTGTTTTCTAAGAGTTGTATGGATACATAAAAAAGATACTCTAGCAAGAGAGTAAATATCAAGATTAAAGATCACACATGCCGTCTTAACATGTGTTTCTATTGAATAAAACCCATGCTATATAGCCGTGTGTAAAAAAAATATTACGACTGTGTGGAAACCGTGGACATCTTATTTACGCGTGGCCGACATAAATACTGGAGCAAGCTGCATGCATGACCGAATTTTGCTCTAGTATTTACGTCGGCCAGCCAAATAATGTGCCATATATACATACATAGCCATATATATAGCAATAACAGACAGAACCATGTGTGTGTGTATATATATACACACACACATATTGCACCATCCATCAATTCATATAAACCAACATCGATCAATCCATTCATCCATACATTCATATAAACCAACATCAATCTGTCCATGCATATGAAACTATAGCATCCATCCACAATTATATAAACGTAAACATGACATATAACACACAGATCAACCATAGTACTCATTGTTCATACAAACATTAATTTGGAGGGGTATCGTCGAATCGATGCCCACTACTGGCGTCGCCTCCCGAGTTGAGGGGTATCGTTGAATCGATGCCCACTACCGGCATCGCCTCCCGAGTTTAAGAAATCAGCAACCGACGGTGGAGCCCTCGAAGAAGAAGCGCCATTGCCTCCAACATGGGCATTAGGTGTGGGGCCACCGAACCCTATATTAACGAACATATGTCAGAGATAGATTGATTACGTTAAAATAAATTTAAATAATTGATGGTACCATGTTGGGAGATTGCAAGGTAAATAAGGGTGGAGGTTGGAGCAGACGAAGATTCAATGGTCTTCCGAACTGCTGCGTCATATATTCCTATAAAACAAATATAATTGGCAAATTTCATTAAATAAGAGCACGCAAAACTAGATGTCGATAATAGTAAGTTTAAATTTGTAGTTTGCTTCTAATTATAACAGAAATGCTAAAATAACCACTTATTTGACAATTTCATGTACTTGGAGAAAAAAACGATGAATTGTTGAGAAATACAACTATAATTGGCAAATTACATTAAATAATAGCACGAGTGAGTAAATCTCAACAAATCCTAATTTAAATTTGTAATTTGTATCTAATATGGAGAGGAATGCTAAATTGAGCAGTAATTCGCCAATTTTTATGTATATGTAGTAAGAATGACCAATCATCGACATATATAAGGCAAATTAGCATCTAGTCCTTGGTAAATTTATAACTTGCATATAGTTAAAGCATGAATATAAACATATAACGAAATAGACATAAGTCTATGCATTTTTGGGATTCAAGCATACGACTTAAATTAGGCAATAAACTACCTTAATTTAAATTAGTATGAAAACTACCATAATTTAATAAACTAACTTACCGTTATGTAAATTAGTAAATAAACTACCATAAATTAATTACATAAATTAATGTACACTAAACATAATTTGAATAATCTATCTTAATTTAAATTACTAAATAAACTATTTAATTACATTAAATAACTTAACTTAATTTAATTATATGAGTAAGAACACTTACTTTTAGGCGGCGGCAAAGAGAGGGTGCGACGGCGAGGGAGCGGGGGCGGCAGCGAGGGCGTGGGCTGCGAGAGCGCGAGGTCGGCGCAAGGGCGATGACGCCTGTCGGTACCCGGTCAACGAGACCGAACCCCTCTGTGCATCCCGTACTAGTCCCAAGGATCAACAGCTAGTACGCACAGTTCAAACAGAGTGATACATCACCAACTGAAATAAAATATTACATAGCAGGGCATAACCCGGTCTCATACAAACATGGCGACACGCAGGTCGCGAATCAGAGTTTAGCGGAATACAACATAGAGTCCACATACACTGGCATACGCATGCCACTAGACAGCTACTACTATTCTCCACAGGCAGACAGGCAGAAGTAGTGGCCCTAGTCTTCTGGGAAGTCCTCGTAATCACCCGCCTCGTAGTCAGCACCGGCGTCGTCGAACTGCGGGTCCTCTGCGAACTGTCCCTCGACTGAAGTTTAGAAAAGAAACAAGGAGATAGCAAGGGTGAGTACAATTGTACTCCGCAAGTCAGGGGGATGAGTGCAAAATGGGGTTCAGTACAATGGAGAGTTTGGGAAAAATTTGCAGAAAGCCAGTTTTCCAAATTTTATCCTAAGAGGGGGAAAAGCAGTTTTTGAAACCATTGTCGTAAACCAAACCATTTGAAAGAGTTTTTCCTTTGCCAATCCAGTTTTGCAATTCCGTCTGCAAAATCCTTACTCACACCAAAACCTGTTTTTAAAAAGAAGGATCTACCATATGATCAGTCCCTTCGCATGCTCTTGACCGTGAGCACGGCTATCATGATAGTTTTAACTCTGCAGAGTGGGTACACTTTACCCTCAGGAGGTAACACACCAGTGGTGCGTACCACAAAGCCATTTTGGGCCAAAAGCCCTAGTAGCACTTGCTCTGTGAATCATTCCTAGGCACCCTGTGGGGGATCGGCCCACGGCCCAAGTCTTCACGTTGTACAAGAAGGCCGAGGAAACAAGGTCCAAGGCGTCGACGAACAGGGATACATCTTCCCCGTCCATACAACCCGGATGTCTACAAGGGACATCACCACCCGCAAGTGGCTACTAGAGATTTAAGCTTAATAGGCCAGGTCCGTCCCATAACAGAACCTGAGGCTGTACTGTGAGGCTCAGTTCATAGGATCACAGGAAAAACAGTTCTTAGACTAGGGGAGGAGCACTAACACAAACCCGAAACCGTGCATCACCTGTACCATACCGGCAACCGGGTCCTCCCTAGGCAGAGCATTTTAAGGGCAGAGTAGAAACACACCCCAATCCCTGGCATCTACCCCGATGCCGTATTTTACCAAAACACACAGTTGCAATCATGTGAAATCATGGTGAAATCCTATAATCATGTATAGCATTTTTATCCTATTACAAGGAAATTTATAAGCAATGTAGTTATAGATATCCTAAGGTTCAAAGTTCATAAAGGGTGCAGAACAACATTTTATTTTCCGGTGGTAACTAAGTTCTACTAATTACTCATTTTATAAGTAGCATGCGCTTTTTCTAAATACTACCAAAACTTTTAAATAAGACAAGGGTTCATTCAATATGCATCAAGGACTTGCCTTGGTCGAACTCTGGTGCGGGTAAGCGTCCTCGGTGGGGTCTCCACGAACTCCTCAGGATCTATCCTCGCACAAGCATCACACCAAAAATTAAATTTTTGAAATACTTTTCTGAAAAGAATTTTTATAGTTCATATATATAGAATGTAAAGGTTTCCATTTTGAGTCATTCCAAAAAGGGTTATTTAATGTTTAAACATTAACAATCTTACTGAAGTGCTAGGTTTGTTATTTTTATAGAATCATGAAACATCTCCAGGATTTTATAGAATTTTCCTTAGAATTTTTCAGATTAAAGATACAAAGGTTTTGCATGTGTTTAGAAATTCATTCTATAGCCCTTAGAGAGCTACTGGATTTTTAAATATATTTATTATTACTTTTTAACAAGTGTAGTATTTTTCCTATGTCTTAAATGCTACTGGAAGGCTATACAAAAAGTTTCATAATTGTTTGGCTTCATTTGCTATGTTTGCTAATGGGTAGAAGTTAACACTAACAGTAACCGAACTGCTGTACTTAAGGCTGAAAGCGTATTTTGCAAAAATACGTTTCCACTTACTAGCTAATGGGACCGGGTCCACTAGGCACCACAAACAGCTAACAAGAATCTCCCACAAGTGGCCCACAGGTCATAGGTTGCAAGGGTGACATCTCAAGTAAATACTAACGGCGCATGCTACTGTGCTTCTTCAACCTCACGTATAAGAAGTTGGTTGCAGCCATGGGTGTCCAAAGCAAGCTTTGGCACCGGTGCTAGAGGGCTTAAATCCAAGAACTAATTATAGAAATGGGTTCCTCACGTCCTAACGCCTCATGAGTACTCTCGGTTTCGATTTAGCGATCGACGACTCGGCACCGACGACACTTGCTCTGATTTCTATCGTGGTTGCGTCAATAAACCAACTAAACTACACGCACCTAAGCTAAGCAAAACAGCAAAGCGGCGGCGGCAATCTTTGCGGCGAAACTCTAGCGACAAAGGCAAGAAGACTAAGCGGACTAGCAACTCTAGCAACAGCAAGAACTAAGCAAAGCGAGGCAAAAAGCTGCTGCAAACAAAGCAGCGAGAACTCTAGCGACAAAGCGGCGAAGCAACTAAGCAGCACTAGCAGCTCTAGCCAAGCAGCGAAAAAAGCTCCAGAAGGCTTGGAGCTCACCGAACGTTCTTTGCGGGTGGTGGTGCAGATCGGAGGTTCCCAAGACCTTCAACCTCACCGGCGAGACCTGCACACTGGCGGCGGGGTTAAGGAATTAGAAACCGTTATGAGTGCTTGGGTTTGGACTTGGCTCTCACCGCATGGCGAATTGAAACGGCTGCGGCGGCGACGCGAAAGGGCAAGCGCGCACACAGATCGACCTTTTAAAGCCGAACACCGGCCTTGAACATGGCGAGGCCAAAGGAGGATGGTTCGGCATTAAACCGCTTTGGACGGAGGTTGGTGCACCGGTCATGGCGACGGCGCTTCGATTTAACCGGTCGAGACGTCAAGCCGCCTGGCACACGTCGCGTCGCCTGACGCTGCACCACGACGGCCAGACCGCTCGGAGGACCGTGCACGAGCACAATTGATTTTCTTTTCATTTTCTTGTTTTTCTCTTTTATCTTTTCTTTCTATTTTTATTTATCCTATTAAAGAAAAGGGTGCTAGGGTAGAAAATATTTTAAATTTTCTAAAGTAGTATCCTATTAGAGTGCAACTTCTAATTGTCACTTTTAAGCGTCTTTTAAATTTTTAAATATTGAATTCCTTCGCTTTATTTATTTATTTATTTAAAACTCATTTCTTTTATTTTCATTTTAAACAATCCAAGTTTTATTCCTTTTAATAAAATTGAATGTTACAACGCCCGACAGGCGCTAGTAGCGGCGGCGGCAACGCGTCTGGCTGGCAATGGCGGAAGGTGGTGGCGGGCGTGTGGGCGATGAGGACAATGAGGTAGCCAGCGGGTGGCGGGCAGCAATGTCGGGAGGCAGTGGGCTCGCGATTAGTGGCGTCGCTGCGGCAGTGGCGGGCGCGCGCGCGGTGAGAAGGTCGGCGGATGGCGATGGCGGGGGAAGGATGGGGCGGGCTGGCCCGTTTAGCCGACCACACACATGCGCGTGGCGGCAAGGCGAGGGTACGATGCGAGCACGGTGAGGCGAGGGCACGGGCGATGAGGCATGGGTGCGAGGACGCGAGGGTGGCAGGCGCGGCGGCGGCGAGGCGTGGGCGCGAGGGATAGCGGCGATGGTAGGGGCGGCAAGGCAAGGACGCGAGATGCGGCGGTGGGCAACATAGAAATATTAGGGCAGCCCCTATGTTAAAGGCTAGATCGGCCTATTTACATTGGCCTGGCCAACGTAAATAACCGCCACGTGGCATATTTACGTCGGCCAGGCCTGTCTGATTTCAAATTTTGTGTGGCAGGATGAGCCTCTATTTATGTCGGGTTGGCCGACGTAAATAACTCCGTATTAACGTTGGCATTTTTCAAGCCGACGTCAATACATTTGGCCGATGTAAATAGTCGGATTCCTTTAGTGATTATTTGCTGGAATTGAACCTCAAGAGCTTTTAAAAAGTGGCTTTAAAAAGCTGAAACCGAGAATTAAAACCAAATTTTAGAATGATTGTCTCATGACTTCAAAATTTTTAAGAAACTATATAAAAGTCAAAGTGTTTAAAAAGATTATCAAATAATTTAAGGAAAAAAGCTATCAAAAACATCTTAAATCCCATCTATATGAAATCCTCGTCCCTACCAAACCCTAGCTCACCCCCTCTCTCTCTCTCACACAGACACACACTCTCTCTCGGCCCTGCGCTTTCTTTGGAATTGTTTTTGCAGCCTTTTGGTTGCCCTGTCGGCTCGGTGGCATCGCGCGCGTGCGTGCCTGTGAGGGCGTGCCGCGCCATGCCATGGCAGCCGTACGCGGGCGAGCCGCGCACCTTGCCGATTCCCTCTGCCGTCGTAGCGCCGAGATTGGTTTCGCTGGTGATCCGGTGAGGTATAAACGGCCACTGATTATGGCGGTTATGGTACCTAGCTAATGTGCAGCAATTTCGTTATAATTGTATTGCAACGGTTACTTATGCTTGTTTCCGTATTGGTACAGTTTGTACTGCTCAGATTTTTTCCCTTAATTTTGATGTAACACGGATTCTCTGCTATAGACAGAGAACTATAATATCCACTCCATTTTGAATAAGCATGATGGAGCACAGTCTTTGCCCTAGGCAAAAGACTATAGCATAATATCCACTCCATGCTCTGAATAAGCATGGGCTCTCTGGTCTCCTCCCTCTCTCTTCTCTCTCCTCTCTCCTTATGTGACTCTCACATGACCGCGACGGTACTCTGCCTTACGATAGATGATGCCCTTGCGGCAGAGGTTCGTCAAACTTAATTTTATATTTGTGTGTAATAAAATATTATTTTTTGTTTTTGTTATTCTGGGTTGAACCAACAACAAAAACACAATGAATTACGAATGTAACAACATGCCGAGGATCCAAGAACTATAAGACTCGCTATGAAATTGAATAGATTTCTACAAAATCTGAGTCACCTAGGATTTGTTCGCTCCTAGAAATTATTGATTAGTGTGAAATTACTCTGTGCTCTGAAGAGAACCTAAATATAATTAGGATTCCGTTTAGAAAAACAAATGCCCCATGGCAGCTTTGTTGCCTCGTTGGTGTTGTTTAATACACACCGGATGATTTAAAGTTTGTGACAGGGTGTGGCGTTAGAGACTGACACGTTAGGAGGCGCCCCTCCATGCTGCCTCTCAAATATAGGAAAAAATATAGGAAAAATTAAGTAAATAATCTACAGTAAAATGCTTTTTTAATAGAATATACCAATGCAATTGGAAATTGGGGGAATGCTCGTGGCAGCAGCCATGGCAGCCACTGTACCGGATGGTTGCAGCATCACAAAGGCGACATGTGTGCATTGGCCGGGCTTCCTCGGTGATGGCGTAGAAATAATGGCATTGAGTAGCAAATAAACTGACTCGGCTACCACCAGCAGCTGTGGCTATTGCCATCCCTCCTGGCTACACAGGCCAGCCACGCTGCCCTCCCGTGCCACGCGTTTTCTTCTGGTTCGACCTTTCGATACACTCATCACGCCGAGATGGCTGCCGCCACGCCGTATGGCTGCCGCCATGCCAACTGGCTGCCACCACCGTCATTTCCTCAATTAGCAATTAAAGTGGTATAATCTATTAAAAACATTTTATTGTAGTTTATTTACTTAATTTTTCCCCTCAAATATATCTATGTACACCATGCATCCAGCTTGTAGTGCAGTAGAAAAATTCTTCCCACAGAGAACTCTATAAAATTGGTGCCTGGGATTATCGTCAAAACATCTTCAATTTTGTTCAATTCTACACTACTATGAAGTTTAGGGCTTGGGAAGCATAGATTTGGGACATTGAGCATAACAGATCACTCTGGATCAACCCCTTGTCGGCTTATCTTATGTAAGGCTAAAACAGACAAAACTGAAATACAGTTGTCGGCGACTGGGAGGCGAGCCTCCGCAGCACCAATAAGCAAGGAAAGGGGTGCGAGGCCCGAAGGCGGCCTTGTCCCCCGGACCGAGGCCCGGCCGCGTGGCCGGACGCCGCCGAAGGAAAAGACCTTAGTCCCGACGCGGTCGGACGCGTCGAGACCGGACTGCAGGGGGTGATGACACGAGTGTTTTTACCCTGGTTCAGGCCTCCACTATGGGATAACAGCCCTACGTCCAGTCTTCGTTTAATGCCGAGCTTAAACGAGTACAAGGGGATGAAGTCCGAGCTTTGGGAAGCCCGGGCCTCGAGTACAATGAGTGCTCAAGACACTTGTGTGTGTGGTCCTACAGTTACCTGGATGCGGAGAACTACCGCCGGGAACTAGAGCTCCTACGAGAGTGCAAGTGCTCCTGTTCTATAGTAGCTATTCTCCAAGTGAGTTGTGTGTATGCGGAAGTGAAAACCTTGCGTTGTTGTGGCCTGTATGCCCCTTTTATAGGTGCTCTCCGGCCACTGTAGCTTGTGCTGGTCCGTTGAATTAGTCGTTGCCTTTTTGCCATGCCGGTAGCGCACCAAATCCTCCGGGTAATTGAGTGCAATCCTCCGATTACCGCGCCGGACCACTACCGGTCAGCACGTGTCTTTGCCCATGCGGGCGGTTGACGGGACCGGCCGCCAACCCGTCAGAAGCTGCCGCCAGGCGCTCCTTGGTATAGTGCGCGCATTTAATTCTCGGCGACTCTGGGGACCCGAAGCGTATCCTGTCCGCGGCGCGGCACGATTTGCCTCGGGTCCTGTTCCTTTGTACCTCAGAGTCACGGGGTAAGCAAGAGGCTCGAGCTTCCGAGGCGGGGAAGCTCGGGCTCGAGCTTGCCAAGCTCGGACGCGAGCTTGCTGGCCCCGAGCTTGCCTCCTGTGGGGCCGTGGGTAAGTAAGTGGACCGAATTTTCATGGGCCACGTACTTTCCCCAACAACAGTAATAGTATAAAAGCATTATACTTGTCCTGCAAATTAATTCTACAACAGATCTATATGTGTAAGAATTGAATATAAAATACGCTCACCAATTCGCCATCCATCCTAAATGTACATATATAACCATACAATAGGTACTCCGTACACAAGTCTTCTGATAAAGTGTAAAGATTTTCTAAGGCCATAATCATATCTAAATTTTCACTGAACATTCTTGCAAAAGTATTTTGAAAGGTTTTGCATTTCTTGTGGGTTTTTCTCGTCGGCCTTGACCGGACAAATACACTGGGAGACACCCCCTAATGCGCGCTTGGGGCCTAGCGAAGCGGTGACCAAGAGCGTGAGGGAGTGAACTTGGTGGAGGATACGATACTGGACTCGAATGTCCGATTGTATTGAGAATGGTGTCTTGCCCCGCTTATAGGTGTTCGCCTCTTCCTTTTATTGGCAGCCTTGTCATATAGTCTATGGAGGACCAAAATGCCCGCCAAAAGACGTAACCCCACGGGCAAGACGGTCCCTCAAGAGGTAAATGACCTCAACATCCTCACTTTTTCCTCTTTATCGGGGCACCAAAGTCATTTACTTTTATAACGCGAGAGGAGGGACCAAAGTGCCCTTCTACTGTCATACTAAAGAAAGGTTACAAGCGGGATTTACATAGTGTAGGCAGTTGCAACTTGCCCCTAGAAGAAGGATCCAATGATGCTTATCCTGACACCTAGCGAACCCTACTGTACTATTTGTTCCTCGAGCTTTCATGGATCCCAAGTTGATCCCACCATTCCGTCGGCTTTGCACACTAGCCGAAGCATGCTCCCTCTAGTCCTTGCTTCACCTGCCATGCTTGATGTATCCCTTTAGTCTTCACCTTATCCGCTTGGCCTTGGCGAGGCGGTGGCACTGGAGGGCATTGCCCCGCACTGCCCTCCTCAGCAACCGTCCTTGCTTCACCTTCCTCGCTCGACTCTTGCGAGGTAGTGGTGGTGGGGTTTTGCCCTTGCCTCGCTCCAATTTTGCTCTGCCCAGTCAAGCCTTTGGTCACTATGTCACAGGGTGTGGGTGTATTTCTCCTACATCAGTTTTAGTGATATGTTGCCATAACAATCAACAGTCAAAGCTATATCTTATAGTAGAGGGTAAAACTGATTAAACTTCATCCGTCTATAAAAAAGATGTTGTTTTCATAATGCATGCAATCAAAATTAGAAAGCTTTGGGCACTAATAAGTACAAAATATTTATATATTTTAAAGTGTGTAAATGATTTTTGTAGTCAACAAAAATAGTGCTAGTGGATTTTGTAATAAAAAATACTTATGTATGATTCTTTATTATTGACATTTATCATTTGCAATGTTGCATAACTAGAAAAACGAATGGTAAAAATCTGCATTGCAGTTCTAGCAGATATTCAAAGGGATGTCTTTTTAGAAGCAAAGGAGTAACCAACGTTAAAACCATGTCCCTATCTAACTAACTAGCCAAGCGCACGTGCTTTGCCACTAATAAATATCACATTACTTTGTATTGTGTCATATTTGTTTTGCTTGTTTCACACCCTCAACTCTGTTTCCAGTCTTTCACACTCGATCATATCATGCTTCACACACCCAACTCCGCTTGCGGGCTCGATTGCATCATGTTTCCGCACCCTTTAATTTTGTATATCTTAAGTAGATCGAAAGTTTTCTAAAATACAACACACTAAAATATATGAAAGCTAGATAAATAGGATATTTGATATATCTTGAGCTAGCCGAAAACTTCCTAAAATACAACTCGTTAAATAAGAAAGTAAGCACAAATAAATAGAAAGTACCTTATGGTGTATAGGGAGCCAACAAGGGATGGAGGATGGAGATGACCACCACTCACCACTAGGTTCTTTTTAATAGCAAAGATAACTATTGCTTGCAACCGATGTGGGACACATTGTTTGGCAAAGCACTAGCTCGTGCATGGACAGGATGAATTGATCTTACTCGTGGATTTTCTAGAATTTAATTCATTCTAAATCCTAAGATATTACGTACTCCCTCCAAGTATTTACCGTTTGAGATGCATGTAAGTCAAAATTCGAAACCTCGGTCATAAATACCTGTTTAAATATTTTAATTTGTTGATTCAAAATCATACATGTAGGTTCCTCTCAAAAATTATTTTAATAATAGCAAAAACTTTATTATGTTCTATAAATAAATTATAGCAGTAATTAATGATCAAAGTTGTATCTTGGAACGACGTTATCATGTTGACGTTCAAAACAATAATTAAATATTTGTGACAAGACTATTAAGATATTAATCACATAATATATATGGGAAAATTAGAATGTCTCATTGACAGTAACTGTCATGCAGTTAATTATGTCAGTAACTGGTAATTAATTGCAGCAGTTAATGGGACAAAGAAGACACAATAAGACATTCATAATTGTTTTTGTAACTGCACTTTTGTACTCTATAAAAGGGGGTTCCACTCCATTGTAAACAGTGATTGTACATTGACACTTCAATCAATAAAGCATTCTATATTGTGTCTTAATTTCTCTCATTCTATTCCTACCACTCAAATTTGAGTTATACTACAATACATTATTAGCACATTCTGAACTTCGTGACAATCCGATGGAGGAAGAATTATGTCTTATTGATAGTTGTATCACTAATACAATATTAAGGAAAACAAAATATTTCCAAACTCTAACTAAAAGGAAAGAAAATATAATGACCATTATTGGTTACGATGGTTAAATTGTTGGTTCTGGTAGAGCTATCATAATTCTCCTTTTGGGTACAAATATAATAATTGAGGATGCCTTGTTGTATTCTGAATTAAACCATACCTTGTTAAGTTTTAAAGATATTCACATTAATGGTTTCTATGTGAAAACTTGTAATGAGGGCAATGATGAATATTTGCTTTTAACCAAAAATACTAGATGCGAAAAAAAGTGGTTGAAAAGCTTCCTTCTTTATCATCTGGATTGTATTACAAATACATTAAACCCCAAACCACATGTTACGTTTAAAACAATTTTTTAATAATCTTGATCGTTTCAAGATTTGGCATGACCGCCTTGGTCATCCTGGTTTAGGTATGATGCATAAAATTATTAAAAGTTTTATTGGCCACAACATTAAAAATTCAGATTTTCCAAAAAATGATGAATTCATGTGCACTGCTTGTGCTAATGGGAAACTGATTTTGAGGCCATCATACCTAAAAATAAAAGATGAACCGTTTCAACGTGACATTTGTGGACCTATTCAGCCTTTTTCAGGGCCGTTTAGATATTTTATGGTACTAATAGATGCATTTACAAGATGGTCCCATGTATGTTTGTTATCTACAAGAAACCATGTTTTTGCAAGATTAATTGCTCAATTAATTATATTAAGAGCCAATCATCCTAAAGAAAGGATAAAATCCATTAGATTGGATAATGCCGCTGAATTTTTATCCAGGGTATTTAATGATTATTGTATCATGTATGGCGGTATAAATGTAGAGCATTCTGTGCCATATGTACATACATAAAATGGCATAGCAGAATCATTAATAAAAAGGATAAAGCTTATCACTCGACCTCTTTTATAAAATTGTCAATTATCAACAAGTTGTTGGGGACATGCGGTTTTACATGCCGCAACATTAATCCAAATCAGACCAACTGTATATCATATGGTCTCCCCGTTGCAGTTAGTACGTGAAAATGAGCCAAGCATTTTCCATCTATAAAAATTCGGTTGTGCTGTCTACGTACTGATTCCACCACTGCAGTGTACACAAATGGGTCATAGAAAATTATGGATCTATGTGGGGGGTATATTCTCTATCAATTATAAAATACCTCGAGCCTTTACCAGGGGATCTGTTTACCTCTAGGTACGATGATTGTATTTTTAATAAGGATAATTTCTCGGCATTAGGGAGAGATAAGTACCACAATAAATGCCAAGAAATAGATTGGAATGCCACTGGCATTCAGTCCTTATCCATGTACAAAAGAATCTGACCAAAATGCTAGGTTTAGAGAATTATAAATTTGCAACATATTGTAAATAATCTGCCAGATACATTTACTGATTATAAGGATGTTACAAAATCATACATACTCGCTGCTAATGCACCAGAAAGAGTAGATGTACCTTAGAAAACTACTCTTGCCTCTAATGAGAATAAGAGGGGGAGAACTTCGGCTGCACGGGATTTAGTTTCGCGGAGATGTTCGCAGAAACAACAAAGGACCAATAAAGGTAAATTACCTCAATCAGTAAGTAAAATTTAACATGAGGATGAAAGCCATTAGAGGAATGGCAACTCCAACATAAATGTGCGCACAAATCTAAATGTTGAAATATCAGAACCCTTTGACTCTATCGTATTGGAAAATCATGATGAATCACAAGGTATAAGTGAGGAGATATCCACAAATTATATTAATTCAAGAGAATTGTATAAAAGAAAGACTACAATTGTCGGCATTTATTTTACTTTAAAAATTGCTAAATCCCTTCAACTGGATCCAGAACCAAAGTCCATGGCAGAGTGCATGAAGCGCTCAGATTGGGTCAAATGGAAGGAAACAATTGAAACAGAATTAAGCTCGCTTAATAAAAGAGAGGTGTTTGGTCCAATAGTGACAACTCCTAAAATATTTCCTGTGGGGAATAAATGGGTTTTTATTCGAAAGAAGAATGAAAATAATCAAGTGGCGCGGTAGAAAACGAGGCTTGTAGCACAAGGGTTCACGCAGGGACCCGACATCGATTACGATGAAACATACTCACCAGTGATGAGTGGAATAACATTCTGATGTTTAATTTCATTGGTAGTTAATATGAATTTAACTATGCAGTCAATGGATGTTGTAACCGTATATTTATATGGGTCACTTGATTTTGATATTTACATGAAAATTTCTGATGGGATAGCACTTCCGAATCCTAAAAAAAATTGCAACATGTATAGCGTCAAGTTAAGAAAGTCACTATATGGATTAAAGCAGTTGGACAGAATGTGGTACAACTGACTAAATGAATTTCTCTTGAAGAAGGGATACATGAATAATGATGATTCTCCATGTGTGTTCATAACAAAATTCCAAGGGGGATTTTGCATAATATCAGTTTATGTTGATGATTTAAATATCATCAGAACCACAGAGGATATTAAGGAAGCTAGCAATAAACTTGTGACGGAGTTTGAGATGACAGATTTGGGTAAAACCAAATTTTTCTTTGGTTTGCGACTCGAGCATGTTCCTGATTGAATATTAATACACCAGTCTGCCTATGTCCAGAAGATATTGAAGAAGTTCAATATAGATAAGGCATATCCGTTTAAAACCCCTATGGTCAATGAGATCCCTTGATAGGGATAAAGACCCTTCTAGACCTAGGAGTGATAATGAAGATATTTTGGAACCAGAAGTCCCATACTTTAGTACTATTGGAGCATTAATGTATTTGGCATATTGCACCAGGCCTAATATTGCATTCGCAGTCAATTTGTTGGCTAGACATAGTGATGTCCCAACAAAGAGACATTAGGATGGTATTAAAAATATCTTTAGATACCTCCAAGGTACACAAGTTCTTGGCCTATATTATAGGAAGAACCAAAATATGACCATGGTGGGGTATACGGATGCTGGCTATCTGTCTGATCCCCACAGTGCCAAATCCCAGACTGTTTTTGTGTTCTTGTATGGTGGTATGACCTTTTCATGAAAGTCTAGTAAGCAGACTTTAGTAGCCACTTCCACCAATCATTTTAAAATTATTGCATTATATGAAGCATCATGGGAGTGTGTATGGCTTCGCAGAATGATTAACCACATACAAAAATCATGTGGTATAAATTCTTTGGATTCCCCTACCATTATCTATAATGATAATGCAACTTGTATTATTCAAAAGCAAACATATTATATTAAGAACAATATAATGAAGCATATTGCTCATAATTTATTCTATCCTCATGAACTCCAAAAGAGTGGAGAGACAGAAATTTTGCAAACAAAGTCTTGTGATAATTTAGCGAATTTATTTACTAAATCCCTACTAAGATTACATTCCAGAAGTGTGTACGCGGTATTGGTATGAGAAGACTTTATGAGGTGCAAAGTTCAGGGGAGTGAACCATTGAACTATAACCTGTTCATATAATCTTGGAGATCATATAAATTGCACTTTTTTTTTCCTTTATGAGTTTTTCTAGGAGGTTTCTCATTAAAGGTTTTTAACGAGGCAATATGAATACAAACTTGTCTGCTATGCATGTTTTCTTCACCTGATTTTTCCCAAAGGGTTTTTGGAGTTTTTAATAAGGCATATATATTGTTATCCTATTTTCTTCATCCATTTTTCCTATAGGGTTTTTGGGAGGAGTTTTTAAAGGATTTAAAAGTAATTTGCCCAAGAGGATTGTTATGATATTAATCACATAATATATATGGGCAAATTAGAATGTCTCACTGACAGTAACTGTCATGCAGTTATTGTTACATAATTAACTGCTAATTAACTGCAGCAGTTAATGAGACAAAGAAGACACAAGAAGACATTCATAATTGTTTTTGTAGCTACACTCTTGTACTCTATAAAAGGGGGTTCCACCCCATTGTAAACAGTGATTGTACATTGACACTTCAATCAATAAAGCATTCTATATTGTGTCTTAATCTCTCTCATTCTCTCATTCTATTCCTACCACTCAAATATGAGTTATAATACAACAAAGACGAAGTAGGATCTGCATCACCGTCGATTTATCTCACTATAGGAATCCGACCTATTTTATTCGGCTAAAAACGATGAAAATCATCCCTGCTGGCGTGTCACTATTAATTGGCCGACGAAATTATGTCATGGTGGTAATTGGAAACAATTTTCGTTTTTATAGCCCATGAAGATATCGCATAAAATTGCAAATTTTAAGGATGTGCGTGCAAGAGGGTCTATATATTTTCCTCAGTTTTTCATGTGGGCCCACGAAGATATGGCTTTGTTCTCCAGACCAACGAAAATACTTCCTAAATTTCGTCGGTGCCGTCTGGGCCAAGGAAAACGCTTCGTTTTCATGTAGTGTCCAACCCTAAAACCATAACCCATATATCCAGGATCCAGCTTAATTAATCAATACTATAATTGATCTAAGTTCCATTAATCCCATATTTCACTAATCTGAAAAGGAGCTCAACCTTTTTCCTTCTTTCTATTCCCTACAACCCTAAGCCCCATTTCTTTCTCATATGTCGGGGGGCGTGCAGTGCCCACATGACGTGTATAAATAATCACCTGCACACGCATATGCCCACTCCCTCTCCCACTTCCCCTCATTGGCTCTCCCGCCTGCCTCCTCCTTCCACCTACTCGATCGCCACGCTCTCGGCTCTCCCTCCCACCTCGCCCGGCCGCGCCGCCACAAGCAAGCTCTCCTCCCGCGCCGCGCCGGCCACACTGCCAGTGAAGCGTTTCTGGGCAGCGGCGGCGAGATGATCACGGGCGCGGACTTCTACCACGTCATGACGGCGATGGTGCCGCTGTACGTGGCGATGATCCTGGCGTACGGGTCGGTGAAGTGGTGGCGCATCTTCACGCCGGACCAGTGCTCCGGGATCAACCGCTTCGTCGCGCTGTTCGCCGTGCCGCTGCTCTCCTTCCACTTCATCTCCACCAACAACCCCTACACCATGAACCTCCGCTTCATCGCCGCCGACACGCTGCAGAAGCTCATCGTCCTCGCGCTGCTCACGCTGTGGAGCCACCTCTCTCGCCGGGGCTCCCTCGAGTGGACCATCACGCTCTTCTCCCTCTCCACGCTGCCCAATACGCTCGTCATGGGGATCCCGCTGCTCAAGGGCATGTACGGGGAGTTCTCCGGGAGCCTCATGGTGCAGATCGTCGTGCTGCAGTGCATCATCTGGTACACGCTCATGCTCTTCATGTTCGAGTACCGCGGCGCCAGGATACTCATCACCGAGCAGTTCCCGGACACCGCCGGCGCCATCGCCTCCATCGTCGTCGACTCCGACGTCGTCTCGCTCGACGGCAGGAGGGACATGCTGGAGACGGAGGCGGAGGTCAAGGAGGACGGCAAGATACACGTCACCGTGCGCCGCTCCAACGCGTCACGCTCAGACATCTACTCCCGTCGCTCCATGGGGTTCTCGAGCACCACGCCGCGGCCCAGCAACCTCACCAACGCCGAGATCTACTCGCTGCAGTCGTCGCGGAACCCCACGCCGCGGGGCTCCAGCTTCAACCACACCGACTTCTACTCCATGGTTGGGCGCAGCTCCAACTTCGCCGCCGGGGACGCGTTCGGCGTGCGCACAGGCGCCACGCCGCGGCCGTCCAACTACGAGGAGGACGCTCCGAACAAGGCCAACAAGTACGGCCAGTACCCGGCGCCCAACCCGGCGATGGCGGCGGCGCCCAAGGCCAAGAAGGCGGCGAACGGGCAGGCTAAGGGCGAGGACGGCAAGGACCTGCACATGTTCGTCTGGAGCTCCAGCGCGTCGCCCGTGTCCGACGTGTTCGGCAACGCCGCCGAGTACAACGACGCCGCAGTCGTCAAGGAGGTCCGCATGGCAGTCGCCTCGCCACGCAAAGGTACCCACTTCCCATTCGATTGATCCAGTGGCGCCGCGCTCGTGCTTCGTGCGGCGCTAATGTGTTCTGTTCTTGGTCTTGCTTAATCAATCGCAGTGGACGGGAGGAAGGAGAGGGGGGAGGAGTACGCGGAGCGGGACGACTTCAGCTTTGGGAACAGGGGCGTGGCGGAGAGGGACGCGGAGGCCGGCGACGAGAAGGTTGCCGCCGCGGCGGCAGAGCAGGTTAAGGCCGGCGTGGCGGCGCCCACGGCGATGCCGCCGACTAGCGTGATGACGCGGCTCATCCTGATCATGGTGTGGCGCAAGCTCATCCGCAACCCCAACACCTACTCCAGCCTCATCGGCCTCATCTGGTCCCTCGTCTGCTTCCGGTAGCCACTCCCCGTCTCCTGCAGTCACATCCACATCGTCGCGGTGGCGGCGAAGTAAATCAACGAGCGCTCCACCGTGAACTAATCTGTTCCCGTTTATTGGCGCCTTTGCTTCGCATGTAGGTGGAACTTCGAGATGCCGGCGATCGTTCTGAAGTCCATCTCGATCCTGTCCGACGCCGGCCTCGGCATGGCCATGTTCAGCCTCGGTGCGTCGCTCTGCTCCCGCTCTGCACGCCATACATGACACTCGTTCTTGGCACTAACACACAAGCGCTTGCGCCACGCATGCAGGGCTGTTCATGGCGCTGCAGCCGCGCATGATCGCGTGCGGGAACAAGGTGGCGACGTTCGCCATGGCCGTGCGGTTCCTGACCGGGCCGGCCGTCATGGCCGCCGCCTCCATCGCCGTCGGCCTCCGCGGCACGCTCCTCCACGTCGCCATCGTGCAGGTAAAACGAACCCCACCACACGGCGACCAACCACCGGCACACCACCGCACAGACCGGAGCAAACAGAGCCCCACTGACAAGAACGGCCTTTTGAAAAGAAGCAGAGCAAGAAGCAAACAGCGGTCAAGTGGCCGGCCATGGCCGATATGCCCTCTGCTCCGGCAAAGCGCGGCAAAGCTGGCTTTCGCTTTAGACTTTGCACGCACAAACCGCTCGCTTTTCGCGGTTTTTTTGCTTCGTTGCCACTAGCTAACTCCTCCCTTTCCCTGTGATCGAGCAGGCAGCACTGCCTCAAGGAATTGTCCCCTTCGTTTTCGCCAAGGAGTACAGCGTGCACCCTGACATTCTCAGCACAGCGTAAGTGGCTCCGTCTCCATGGCTGTCCCCCCCAAGCTCGCTCTCGAGCTGAATACTAAATTCTCCCTATCCTCAGGGCATTTGTCTCACCTGCCGTTCGCTTGTGCTGATGTTGCAGAGTCATCTTCGGCATGCTCATCGCGCTGCCCATCACGCTCGTGTACTACATCCTGCTGGGACTGTGAGAAAAGAAAAGAAAACTTGAGGCTGCAGCAGCCTGCATGCACGTTGCAGCTTGCCGCCATGCCGGATTAGGGGACAGAGGAGGAGACAAGGGAGCTGCAGCGGGTGCATGCGCTTGCAGGGGACATGGACAAGGTTAATTAGGGTTCTTAGGTGTAGAGATGGAGAAAAAACAAGTGTTTAGAACAAGAGATGGGCTGGTTGAAGGAGGGCTCCAAAGGACCCAATGCTTTAGCAAATCTTGGGGGAAGAGACGAAGCGCGCGGTTCAGGTTGCAGGGTTTGGGTTTTTTCTTAAGGGAGGATGATGGCTGGGATGGCCTTGTAAAAATGGATTACTTTGATGAAATTGCTAGAGCTCTTATTCATCATATGGCATGGCCTGATGTTAAATTTCAGCGTCATTGAGAATAATATGTGATGTGGAGATAGTCGTAGCTTCAGTTTCCCAATCTCAGCAATGCAAGCAGGGGTGTGTTTGGTTGCCGTATCAGCTCAGCCAGGCTGGTTGGTGCAGGGAATGTTGTTTGGTTGGTTGTATAAGATTGAACAGACTGCGCAAAGATATTGTTTGGTTGGCTGCACTAGGAGGGGAGTGGGATGGACAAATTTAAAAGAGAAAAATTTTAAAAACACTGAAACAAAAATAAATTCAAAAACAAAAAATAAAAATTCCAAAAATAAATACTAGAAAATCAATAAATTCAAAAATAAAAATAAAAATTAAAAAAATATGAATTTTTTTTCAATGCCTTGTACTTCAACCTACGGTTCCATTTTTTTTCATTGAATTTGGATGTCGTTTTAATTTTAAAATTTTTTTGAAAGATTAAAAAGTTGATGTGCAAACTGAGTTAGCAACTGAGTTAGCAGCATGTTAGTTGTACGTGGCGATGCGTGCTGGGCTGCTCCACGAACGGCCGTTTCACGGAACGGCATGGCAGCCGCTTCATGAGCCAGCCGAGCCGCTGTTTGCATCCACGTATGTAGTTTTCTCGCGGGAGCAGGCAACCAAACGCATGGATTTCCATCTCACGCGAGCCTGCCCGGAAAAATACGGGCAACCAAACACGCCCTAGATGAATCAGCAATGATGACGCTTCATGAACACTGATCACAAGAGAACTTGATAATGTGTTGAAAACAAACCATCCTTTTAAATTTCAGGTCTGCGCTTGGTCTATTAATTAAGCAAGATGTCCCACGTATTTCTTATTTTCTTTTCAGGGAAGGGATTTGCTTTCATTAATAAATCAGCATAGAACCAGCAACATTCAGTGTGTTACATAAGTAGGTGGGGCTGTCTCCCGTTAATGAGCTCGGCTCACCAGATTACAGGCAAATTTCACACAGGATTGTGCAACTGGATTTATGTCAAAGTTTAAAAAAGACCTTTTACACATATAAGGACTCAGTAGTCGCATTGACTATATGGTAAAGTCTAATATAGTCTTTGTCGCAAATCTAATATATTTGAATTTGCTTTGGATACATTATAGTCATATTTGCCATGGTAAACTTTAATATATTTGCACGATCCCCTGATGGATCAATGCGGCTACTCCTCATGTACATAAGTTCGGTGCTTGTGTGTATCTTCAATCGGATTCCCTGTTTTGCGTGTTTTTGTTTATGCTTTAACCGGCTGCTTCTCAACCTTGGTCGTTGCTTGTCAAGGTGCGGAGAAAGCTGTCAAAGCATGTTTGGATTCCTAGTTTTGTGTGGGTGTGTCAACGCTTTGATAGACTACTCCTCAATCATGATTGTTCCCCCAGATGTGGAGAAGGTTGTCAAAGCGTGCCTAGATTCTCGATGGTTTTCGTCTACTCCTATTCATAGGAGATAGGTCTTGGTGAGAGTGCTAGATTGATGCATTGGTTTTATAGGTCTATAAATAGATAATGGTAGGAGTGCCAGATTGATATGTTGGCTTCATGGGTACCTTCCCACAAACTCCTAATGTCACGTGTGTATGTTGATGTTTTGAGCAGCTGCTCCTTGCATGATCTTGGTCGTTGCTCGTTAGGCCATGGAGAAGGTTGTCAAAGCACGTCGATCGGGATTCTCGATGATTTCTGACTGCTTCTCCCGTTCATAGAAAATTGGTCCTAGCGAGAGGATCAAATTGATGTCACGACTTCACGAGTCTCTTTATATAGTATCGAGAGAGTTGGAGTACAGATCGAATCCAATTTGATAAAAACCTTCATGTAAGATTAGTTTTCAAAGCAAATAGGTCTCTTTCCATGCTAAGAAAACATAGAGATGAAATCTAATCTGATAGAAGGCGCAAATATATAATCTAGCTGGTGTGTGTACATTGGATCGATAACACCACCACAACCCCTCTAACCATTCTCTCCCGTATACCACTGACTGATACCGGTGACGATGCTGCCTTTGATTGTTCATGACATGGACTCGACCATGAGAGACAAAGGTGGAAGAGTGGAGGTCTTATACCCCAACCGGCAAGAGTAGTAGCTACCATCCCCCATTTGGTAATCATCGGAATATCGCTGGCAGTGCTCCTAGGTGTAGAGGCTCACATTTTGGGCACTTTCCATTGATAGGGAAGACGATGATGAGGAGGGGAATGCAGCATAGGCTAGGCCGATGGTTTCACTGCTTGACGCAAGGTACTCTATAGTGGACCATGTAGGGACCATTAACGAACATGTCCCTAAGGCAGATCTAACACGCCATAAGGTAAGAGAAGATTTTTGTGGTTCAGGTAAACATGATGAGTCTTTTGTGGAGGCGCTCATCTGGATAGCGGTAAGGAGGTCAGTGGATCACTAGACTTCTTCATCTCAGCCATGGAAGGCTCATTTGCCCAAGCCTCGTATCTCTCTAACACTGACCTTGGGTGATATCCTGCAAAGGCATCTGTCTTTAGCTCGCTTGGCTAGACTTAAGGACGGCAAACCAACGACGACCAACGGAGTTACATTTCAAATAGCAAGGACAGGTCACACGAGCAACAATCAAAAGCACCATCAACGACACTAATCACGACATCAATTGATTTCCAAATTTCAAAATAGCGATAAGGTTCGATGTGTTTGGAAACTTTTCTTGAGCTGGGCTAAAGGCCGACAGGGCTAAACTTTTTGCTTGGATCGCTTCCTCGGCTCCTAGAGTTCGGTGCTAACCAAGAACAACTTTAGGAAACAGAAGAACATATGCCTTAGCTGTCAAGGGCAACAACACAATTAGGGCTTCCCCTTCAAAGCCTCTCCTCGGCAAGAAGCATAAGGTGGTTGTTGGTGTTATGGCAAGGAGGCATGGACATTCTGGCCAGGGCTTCCAAGGAGGTCATGGCCATGGTTTTGAGCCAAAAGGTTGTGGTCCAGTGGAGGATGGCTTGATGGTGGAGGTAGAGCTAGTAATTAGTAGGGCGGAGGTAGAGGAGTAGGACAGTCACAATGTTGGTACCATATGCCATATCAATCAAATAGACCGTGGAGAAGAGGTCATGGTGGTTGGGTAGGCGTTGCCCAAGGGCAACTAGATTCATCGTCAAAAGGAAAACAAACTGAAGCAGCAATATTGGGTGTTTACAACGGTAAAACCTCTATCGCAGAGGAAGCAATATTGCAAAGGGCTACTAAAGATCCATCGGAAGAAATGACTCTACCTCAAAACAAGGATGAATCAGAGAAAGGGCAGCAATTTAGGGATCAAGGTCAGAAGAAGTTGTTTTTCTATAGATTTGCACGTAAAGGTCATGTTATTTCAGTTTACACAACAAAGTTATTTGTGACATTTGTGAAGGAATACGTCACCTGACTTCTAGGTGCTCCTTGTTACAGATGACAAAATCTATAGATAATCCATGTGGCTATGGCACTAACTATTTTGGTTTCTATCATATCCCATTTTTGGCATCATCTAAAGCTAGTGATGATGCCAAAATAGGGTTATTGCATGTTATTGGTGGACAACTTATAGTGGAACAAGTAGTAGGAGTGCTACAAATTTTGATTCCCATTAGATGGCAGTGGGAGGTTAAAGAACATGGAAGTATCAACTTTCTGGTGCCATTCCTGAACAAGGAGGAATTGAGCTGCATGATTGAACTTGATGAGATTAGTATCAAGAAGCTTTAGTTAAGTAAAAGGTTGAAGAATGGAATGGAGTTGAATCAAGTTACAACTTTAGAAAGTGTGGGTCTTGGTCAGAGAGGTTCCTACGAGATCAAATCATATCTCTTTGTGATGTTGGCTCCATTATTGGAGTTACTCAGTATGTCGACATGGTGAGCACAAGAAAGACAGGGTTGGCTCGTCTAAATGTTGCGGTGCTGGATCCCTCCGCTCTGCCATCTCGTGTTGAGGTCATGGTAGGAGCCTGCATGTATGAGCTTTAACTTGAAGTAGAGCAAGACACCCAAAAAGTTATAGATGATAACGTAGTCTAAGAGGATAAAGAGATGACAAATGTGCTAGAGAGGGTAATGGCAAATAAATGGATGATAGGGATAGTAAACGAATGAAGGGTGACAATCGAACGAAAGAGGCTAATATAAAGTTTTAATCGTCGGGTGCTCTCCTTCCGCAAGATAGGACAAACATGCAGTGGGATAATGTGATGGAGGGGGTAGTCGAGGTGGCATTGGTCGAAGGAGTAGACTGGCCCGATGAGGACATACTTATGGACAAAGTTGATGTGGCTAGTGTGACCGAAGAGGGTATACCTATTGAGCTAGGACCGACTCAAGGGGAGATCATTGCTAATGGGATAACAAACAAAGTTGCTACCGTCATTGTTGTACATGGGGAAGCAAGTGACCTTCTGGCTGCTTAGGGTGTGGATGAGGAGGTTCGGTCCTAGGCCGAGACAAAAGGGTTTGAAGAGGTGGAAGCTTGCCTAATGTATGTTCAGGAGACTGCAAAAGAATAGTTGGTAGAAGTTGAGGAGGTGACAAATTCGCTATCGGGGGAGTTAGTGGAGCTTGAGTGATGGAAGCCAAGTTGCTCTTGGCTGACCATGTATTGGAGGACGATCCTGCGATAGATTAGGTGGTGGACTCTATTGGCACTCCAGTCATTGAGAATAGCAAAGAGACTATGTTAGCGGGATTGAGGATGCGAGGGGAGGTGACTTGGGTAACATGGTTTCTATGCAAGCACTCCAAGATGATACTACTGTAGCCAATAGCTTTGCTAAAGAGCATAGAGGCGATGATACTTTTCATACCTTGGAGGAGACTACAATGGTGTATCTCTTTGCAAGCCTAGCAAGAGTGTTAGGCTTGCAAAGAGGTGTGATAAAGGTACCGTGGAGAATGTGGCATAGGTGGTGGCAATCTGCAACCTTGAAAATTGAATGGTTATGCATCCTAATTATGCTTCGTTTATTCATTTCAATAATATTATTGTTTCTTCCAAGCTGCATAAATTAGATATTTCTTTAGGGGACAATACCGATGATATCAATCATTCTATTAACTCATATTGAGATAGACAGGCTTAAACTTGTGGCTCGAGAAAAACATAAGAAGGAAAAAAATTATGGGCTCACTAGAGATTGAAAATGAATTGGATGATGTTGAAGATTCAGTGTCACCTTTCTAGTGAGTTAACTGAGGTATTAATTAAAGAGGGATTAGTTCATTTAAATGATCGGCATGATGTCCCTAGAAAGAAAAAAAAATCCAATTATGTAAGAACGAAAGGAAAAAGTGGGTCATCAAGCATAGATATCACCTAATTATAGATTATCATGAAAGGGATATTTTGGAAAAGCAAAGATCTTCGAGACTTGGCTAAAATTAATTATATTTTTGAATAAGTAAAAGAACAAAGGCTAGACTTTGTACCCTTAATGGAAACTTGCAGAAGTGATTTTACTACCATACAATTGAATCATTTATATGGTGGATTACAATATATTTGGCATATTATGCCATCCCATAGGCGATCCGGAGGAATCCTTCTAGGTGTTAACATGGTGGTTTTTTGACATTGGGTCGATTGTAGAAGGTGATTTCTACGTCAAGTTCACTCTTAGAAATAAGGAAGACGACTTCAAATAGGTGTTATTTGCTGTTTATGGGCCAGCACATAACCATTTGAAATATGCTTTCTTTTCTGAACTAGCAAATGCTTGCAGTAAGGAAACCCTACCATTTATGGTTGGTGATGATTTAATATTATGAGAAATCCAATCAATAAAAACAGTGGTAATTTTGAGACAAGATGGCCTTTTCTTTTTAATATTGTCATTGACAGCCTCAATTCAGGGAAATTCCCTTCTCTAAACGTAAATACACTTGGGCCAATAATTTGGAAGATATTACCTTTGAGATATTATACAGAGTTCTTGTTAGTATGGATAGGACAAAAAAAATATCCTATTGTATCTGTTTTAGCACATGATAGGATTTTGTCAAATCATACTCCACTATTACTGTATACATGCTTTTCTTTCCATAACTCTAACCAGTCCATATTCAAATTTGAATTGGGTCGGTTAGTTCACTATGGTTTTATGATATGGTAGCCCATATTTGGTTGTCTGAACAGCGGAGGAAACCTACTATTAAAAGATGGCAAAATAAAGTCAGCGCCCTCAAAAAGTATTTACATGGCTAGGCAAAACATACTGGTGGGATAAATAAGAAGGAAAAGAAACAAATTTGTGGAAAACTCACATCCTTAGATTAAAAGGTTGGAAATATTGGTATTTTAGAGAATGAAATTTGTCTTAAACAGTGTTAAACCTGGAGGCTTGCCTATATGTTGAGGGAAAGGAACTCAAGTGTATCAACATTCCAAAACAAAAATTTGCTAGAGGGTGATCACAACACCAAGTATTTTCATTTGATAACCAATGGTAAACATCAAAAGCAGCGCATTTCTCAGCTAGACCAAGACGAAAGGGTCATAGTTGGCGAGGCGCAGATTAAAAGTTACATCACAAAAGTCTACAAAGTGTTTTTGGGCCACCAGAAACCAAATCATTTTTCAATGGTTGAGTTTATTCGTGATGATATACCTCAACTTAATGACATGGAGAATGTGTTCCTTACCGAAACATTCTAAAAAAAGAGGTAATTTTTTAGATAGGACATAATAAAGTGCATGGTCCTAATGGCTTCTCTACTAAGTTTTATCTGTTTTCTTGAGATGTCATTAGATTTGATATGATGGTGCTCTTTGAAGCGTTTCACCATGGTTCCCTAACTTTGCATAGCCTTAATTATGGTGTAATCACCTTGCTTCCAAAATTGATGGAAGCGGAGAAAATTTAGTAGTACCGCCCAATTTGCTTATTAAATGTCAGTTTTAAGATTTTCACGAAGTTGCCACTAATAGAATCAAGAATATTGCTGATAAAGTTGTTAGGACAACATAAATGACCTTTATGCTAGAAAGAAACATTATGGAAGGAGTTGTCATTCTTCATGAAACTATTCATGTGATTTATAGGAGAAAATTAAACTATGTGATTCTGAAACTTGATTTTGAAAAAGCATATGAAAAGATTAATTGGTCCTTCTTGCAATAGGCGTTAAGGATGAATGGTTTTGCACCCTAATGGTGTAAATGGGTGGAAAATTTTGTTTCAAGGGGCAGTGTAGGTATCAAAGTCAATGATAAGATTGGTACATATTTTTGAACATGGAAAGTTCTGCGGTAGGGTGACAATTTATCTTCTATCGTTTTTAATACTATGGCGGGTATGCTAACCATTATTATTTCAAGGGCCAAGGTGGGTAGGAGCGGGTTGAGTCCGTATCACCGTGAAACAACTACAATGTCTAGATTTGGATCTGATTTATCTACTTGGCAATTCATCCGATAACTTCACGGTCGTCAAATTAGATGGCCAGATTGAAGGGGTAGTTCCACATTTAGTGGAGGATGGGTTGTCCATTTTGTAGTATGTGAATAACACTATCCTATTCCTGAATCACAATATCTAACAAGCAAGTAACTTGAAGCTAATTTTGTTTACCTTTCAGCAGCTATCTGGGCTAAAAATAAGTTTTCATAAAAATGAATTGTTTTGTTTCGGGGAAGCAAAAGAATTTTAGGATCACTACACCTAGTTGCTTGTGTGCAACATTGGAGCATATCCATTCTACTACCTTGGGATACATATGCATTATAGAAAATTAAGAAACTTTGAATTGAAGGATATAGAAGATCGATTTGAAAAGAAATTGAGTAGTTAGAATAGTAAACATTTATCTTTTAGGGGTAGACTGGTGTTGATCAATTCCATTCTCAGTAGCATGCCAATGTTTATGATGTCTTTGTTTGAAATTCCTCGTGTGGTGCTTAAGAGGCTAGATTATTTTAGGTCCATATTCTTTTGGCAAACTAATAATCTAGAAAGAAAGTACAAATTAGTGAGATGGAATATGTTGTGGCTGGTATTACAGACTTAGACATCCAGCAATAAATGTCTTCTTAGTGAATGGCTTTTGAAGCTTCTAAATGAGGATTGGGTTTGACAAAGACTCATCCATAACAAATATTTGGTGAATAAAACTCTATTCCAATTAGAAGCTCAACCTAAAGATTCTCACTATTGGAAAGGCCTCGTGATAGTCAAAGAGGTCTTCTTAAATTGGGGCTCTTTCCATATGATAAATAGCACTAGTATAAGGTTTTGGGAAGACACTTGGTTGGGATCCACCCCATTGTGTAACCAATATCTCATGCTTTTTTCTATTGTTCAGAAGAAACATATAATAGTTGCAGAGCTGGTCAATTCAAGACCACTTAATGTTTCCTTCTGTAATACTTTAGTGGGCCAGAACCTGGTTGATTAGCATATTTTGGTTTCTAGAGTTGAATGAATATAATTATGTAATAAACATGACTTATTTTTATGGAATTTACACAGAAGTGGCATGTCCTCTCTCCATTCTATGTACCAAAACTAGGTAGCCTGCTCAAATAAATTAATTTGGTCACTAAGACTTCCCCTACAGACCAAAATCTTCCTAAGATTTTTAGGAAAAGGGGTTTTTATCAATCAAGGATAATTTTGTAAAACAAAATTGGGAAAGGTAGTCAAAAATGATGTTTTGCAACAATAACAAAAATATTTACCACTTGTTCTTTGATTGCTAGCTTACTAGATCAGTGTAGAGATTAGTCCATATTTCTGTAGGCATTAATCCCTTAGAAATATTTATTACATGGTTGGGGATTGGCTTTAGGTCGTCAGACTATTGGCCAAAAAACAAGTTCTTGTTGGCTTGGTTGTGTTGATTTGGTCTATTTGGCTTTGTTGTAATGACATTATATTTGATAAAAGAAAAGATATCACTTTCTTACAGGTCATATTGAGGGGGGTTTTTTAATGGCACAATAGGCATTGTTACACGTGTAAAGAAAAGGAGAGGGATACTTTTCTCCAGGCTTTCCAATGTTTGGATGTGGTTATTATGGAGTTCTTCAAGCATGGATGGTGTTATAATAATAAGATTTATGGTGCTTAAGTTCCCTTGTCAAGTTTTCATTTGTAATTAAGAAAATATTGTAAACTTTATGCTAACATTCTTGTAAAAGGTTGTGTACGTCTCATGACGTAGAAGCTAGAAATTATTCCATTATCTAAAAAAGATATATAATCTAGCTTCAGTAATATGGGTAACCAATTATCGACTCCCACGAGCGTAACGTGGGCAATGCAGGAAACCAAAGCTAAGCAACCAATTGGCCACATAGTGTGTAACAATATTTATATATATCTCGCTAGCTCAACGAAATGTGTCAGTTTTGTTTTCTCTCATTATTAATTTAACAATAAAAATGCTTATTAACATTAGCTTCACTATTTAAATCATTTTCACAATGTTATGCATGTAAAATTATACTTCCTTTGGTCACAAATATTTGTCATTTGAGATACATGCAAGTCAAGCTTTTTGAAACTTTATCTATAATTTTCTTTTATTATTTAGATGGGTATGGATCCGCCTTGAGAAAATACTTCTATTTACTTCCTTTGGTCACAAATATTTGTCATTTGAGATACATGCAAGTCAAGCTTTTTGAAACTTTATCTATAATTTTCTTTTATTATTTAGATGGGTATGGATCCGCCTTGAGAAAATACTTCTATTTACTTCCTTTGGTCACAAATATTTGTCATTTGAGATACATGCAAGTCAAGCTTTTTGAAACTTTATCTATAATTTTCTTTTATTATTTAGATGGGTATGGATCCGCCTTGAGAAAATACTTCTATTTGTGACATGAGGATGTAGGTGCCCTGGTAAGCACCTATGCTTGAAACAATATGGACAATGAAAGAAAGAGCTCAACTAGGGGACGGTACCTCAACTAGGGGACGGTACCCCTACCCAACCAATGGTACAGGGTGTATCAGAGTGTGTCATGGTGTTTCAGGGTGTAGCACTCATAGTGTATCATGGTGTATCGTCGAGTATCAGGTCGGTGTATCGTGATGTATTATTGAGTATCGGGTCTGATAATGTCGAGTATCAGGTAAGGTACTATGGGGGGTATCAGGTTTGGGTATCATCGAGTATCAAGGTATCGTCTATCGAGATGAGTATCGAGAATATCGTCAAGTATCAGGGGTATTGGGGTCGAGTATTGAGGGGGTGTCGTTGAGTATTGGGTTGGATATTATCAAGTATCGTCATTTATCAAGATGAGTATCGTCATGTATCGAGATAAGTATCGCCTTGTATCAAGATGAGTATCGTCATGTATCGAGATGAGTATTGTCATGTATCAGGGTATATCGTCGAGTATCGGGGTACTGTCGAGTATAGGAGGGTATCGTTGTATATCGGGGTATATCATCAAGTATTGGAGGTATCGAGTTGGGTATCATTGAGTACCAGAGGTATCGTCGTATATCGGGTTTAGTAGGAGGGTATCGTTCAGTAACCGGGTCGAGGATCAAGTATCGGATATCACCTAAGCAATGAATATCGTTGAGTGTTAGGTATCGTCGAGTATCAGATATAGGTATCGACAAGTATCAGGTATGTTAGTATCAGATATCATCAAATTCATCAAGTATTGAGTATGTACAGTATCAAGTATAGTCGAGTATCGGGTGTGTCATAATTACTTTTTTTAATAAAAAAGTTTAGTAAAGAATAACTAGGCACATGTGGACTAAATTGAGACTTTCAGCATCTTGTTGTAGTTACTCCAAAACTGATGTTGAAACTTAATTATCCTTAGACAAAAAAAATCATAAATCCACTACCTTGGGCTAGTCATCAAACATATAAAGAAGTAGAAAGAGAGAGAAAGTTTTTAAGATTTTAACCAAGAAAAGCATCAGATCTAAATCTCCGGATCTCAGAGAAGATCCACATCTCCCCTCATCCAACCATGAATGGAGAAAGCAAAGCAGAATAGAGAGAGTAAGGAAGAGAGAGGAAGTGAAGGAGAAAGAGATCAGATCCAAATCTCCATGTCTCTCATGTGATCCACATTTCCACTCATCGAGCCATGGATGGAGAGAGCAAAGCAGAATAGAGAGAGAAAGGAAGTGAAGTAGAAAGAGAGAGGAAGGGCTATGGTTGCCGACGAGGAAAGCAACAACGACACCAGGTTGCGGTGGCTCAGGGTAGTGTGCTATTGGCTTGTGGGTGACACACATAAGCAAAACGGTGACCTCAACTCAATGGAGCGACCATGGTGGCAGTAGCCCGGTCGCCATCACCTGCTCCCCATTTCTCCTCCTCCTCCTTGGTGATGCACTTGTTGCACATGGCGACGACCTGGATGGCTCGTCCGTGGCTGAGAAGGAGGGGACACGGGGAGTAGGAGGGGAGCGAGAGAAGGAAGAAGGTCGAGGATAATGATAAGAGGACAGGGAATTGGGAATCTGAAGGAGGAATATGGAGTTGATCCAACGATGTCGCTCCATTCCGTTGAATTGCTAGGGAACGGTTCCCTAGTATTTCACCGAAAGAAAGCACACCATACCATTTTCCAGTTTTCATGTGAATGTTAATTTCAACATTGAGTACGACTACTGATTGGTTCCACCTCATTAAGATTGCAACATTAGAGGTTAACGTCTTTCAAATAGGACAAATTAAATAGATTCTTATTTGTAAATGAGGTTGAAACTAAAGGTCTAAATTGCGGCTAGCCATAGCGTTGATCAAGCTGAGATGACTAATAGTCTCAATAGTTGCTCATTTGATGAGACATGTCGGGGGCAGTAGAGTAATGCCAATTTAGTGTCTTAATGACTTAATGTTAACGTGTGTGGTGGTGCTGATAAATTATTACAAACCAAAGGATCATGAATCAACATCTTGTGACCCGAAATACCAATCACTCGATTAGTTCCTTATAATTTTGATTGTATGCAATTCAATCTAGTTCTTATTCAGAGAATTTAATTGCTTAACTATTTCTTTTGTGGGAGAGGGTCACCTGACCTAATTGTTCAGCAATCCAATGGTTCGAAATGGGCAAACTATATTCAAATTCCACAAATATATATATTTGAGCAAGATTGAAGTGGAATTTCTTCTAGATTGATAAACACACCATCGCATCATCCACAACATTAGGTAAGTCAAAAGCTCCGACTTCCAGAAGCCGTATTTCAGCAGCGACCGTTCCATACATGCGCAAAATCTAGTCGCAACTAACCAGGTGCGAGTAGCAATTTGGTCCGGAGGTCGTCGTTCACTTCCGGGCCACTCGCCCTCGGGTGGGATTTGATGTGGACCAATCGAGCGACAAGACGGGCCCATTGCGTTGAGCATATCCTTCATCGGCTCCCTGTGCTGCCCCCCCTCCTCAAACCTTCATTTTCCTGATATCCTCGCCTGTGGTTTACGATGGTTCCTGTTGGATAGGTACGTAGAGCTACCACTTTAGTAATTACATGCACATGCAATATGCGTGGTAGCCTTGAATTGCTGAGAATTTCTTACACGCTAAACCCCAAACACAAAGGACAACCGACTCTCGAGGCTATCTCGTGTCTTATTTGACTTATCTGGCTCATCTCGTGTCTTATTTAACTTATCTCACTTTTTTATTACTTTTGAGTCTTTTTTTATCTCGTAGGCTTGTCTAAAAGCTTCCTAAACCCTAAACACAAAGGCCAACCGGCTTTCAATGCTATCTCGAAAAATTCTGGAAGTTACGAGATAAGGCAAATAATTAGGATAAGATAAGTTGAAAAGAACCCACTCATAATCTTTATGCCATGTAAGGCAGGGGTATGGGCTCTCTAGTCTTTTCGCCCCTTGTATCTCTCTCACGGTATGGTATTTGGTTTATCGTGAAAAAAATTGGTTATAACACTTGTTGTTAGGACGGTATTGGTATAGCCGCGCATAAGAAGCCAATCAATAAACATAGCATGCATGCTTACTTCACCTCTATTTTCGTCATGGGTATGCCATCTATCATTGCACAGGATACATGAAGTTCGGTGAAAGCACCGTTCTTACATGGTGTAGGCTTAAGGTTTTCTTTTAATTTAGTTTGAAATCCCATATAAAAAGCATTTCCTTCTATATTTTGGATTTGGAGACAGTAGGAAGCAATTTTTGGTTGGTTCGGTTGTGCGTGTAGCATGGTACGACGGCAGCGCCAATCATTCCTCTTGTTTTAGTGTTCACTGTTCAGTCCAAACTTTACAATTGGAGGGCAGCTGGTACAACAAATTGCTGCACCAACAAATTCATTTTTTGTCGGATTTACAAATGCATTTTCTTTCTGTATACAGGAGCCGTCGTACTCCGTATTTATTTATCTACTTTGGTTAGGTCGACACTCGATAATTTTGTTAATGGAAATTGCAGCAGGTCATGAAACGTTTGTCGGCCGGTAGGATAAGGCGACAAGTAGTATATGGCACACCTTATCAACTAACTTGGCTTAATGATTCTCATGAACTCTTTAAAAGAAAATAAGAAGAAAAAAGAAAAGAAAAGGGGAGAGGTGTGTGATGATTCCCATGAGACCGGAGAAAGTTTCGCACTAGGAGCAGGTTGGCAGCAAAAGCGCCCGGCAGATACGTCAGGTTTTGCACGGAGATATGGATGGAATTAGGTTCGTGCGTTAGCTGATTGCTGCAAAATTCCGGCGTTTTTCACAGGGACGACGACGTGAGAGCACGATTTTTAATTTCTTCTTTGGCTGGCTAGCTATGTATAGCCGAAATGTTTGGTACCTGTTCCATGTGGAGCAAGATTTTCTTTTGGAAAAGGCGACCGATCGGCTGATCGAGCCTAGCGTGAATCTATGTGATTTAACGCAGTTGCATCACTTCAGATCAATCAATCAGTAGTGCTGGCTAATCCTCGAGGACCTGCCTGCATTAGGATGGCTGAGCTGAACTGCTGAAACTTTTTAATTCTGTCTGTCGGGATCAGGAGTGAAATGGGCTTTTAAGTTACGCTCGCTGCGGAAATCAGATTAATACTGAGAAAATTATACAAAATTCTAGTTTTATACTATATATATTTATATTTATATATATATATTTATATGGCCAACAAAAAATTACAGAAGTATTACCTTCGTCAATGTTATCCAAGCAGCGACACTAGCTCTATCGCATTTTAAAATGCTATCAAAGGAATGGACAGCGGACTGCCACGGTGGTCGCCATGTCATCTATCACCATTTGAAGTAGTGAATAGAGGCCCTACACCCTCCGTATTGGCGACAAAGATTTTCTCGCCATTTCAAATGGCGATAGAGACCTAGCTTAATTTTGTCGAGCAAGACTCCACATTGGATCATTATCAATTCAAATGGTGGTACAGCTATTGCTACCATATGCGATGTGATGGCATCAAAGGTGGACATATTTCTATAATTGTTTTGTGTGGCTATAAAATATAATAAGAATATGTTATTTCAAAATTTTCATCTTATTGAAGCGTTTAGAGACCATTAAACTGCAGTGCGTACTGAAATTATTTATTTTTCTGCTGCAACTAAACTTTGAGAGCTTTAAAAAGTGATTTTGACAAGTTAAAACTAGAAATCGACTTCAGTTCGAGAGCTTTTATTATGTGAACTTCGAGATTGTGAAGAGACATCATCGAAAGCTCAAAACGATATCTTAACAATATAATAATTTAAGTAAAAAAGTTGTCTAGAACAGGGCAATATCACTTGCTAGCTGCAGCCTCCAGACAAGGTAGTAGTTATCAAATGGAGTATTGGAGTATACTCAGTAGTCAATAGTCATTGCCCACCAAGACCATAGATTTGATCGACAGAATCCGTGTCTGAGGACACACATTATCGTGCAAGTGAACCGGAATATTCATCACTGGTCTAGGTGTGGATGTATTGTACCTTCTAGTTAGTTCATCGCAGTGTCAATGCGTCCAATCGTTCCAAGCGCGGCCTCGGCCACAATAAAACAGCTAGCAGAGATATATACTACCGGTGTACAAAGGGCCCATCAGTGGACACCTGCCTAGACTCGAGAAAAAGGCTATATAAGGAGGGCTGTCTCTATTATAAATAGATATGAGAAAAATGAATAACGAATGTAACCCTCTATCTCTTTGTCTACCTATTCAATCTACTATATTATTTGTGATTGCATTAGAAAATCTCTATGCTACACCCGGTAGTAAGGACTCCCCAACATATACGTCCACAGTTCGCAACTATAGTTCCTAGCTTTCCATAGAGGTCTTGTTTTGTTACGGCACATTTTGATCGATTTGAGTTTTTGCATAACATACAGTTGTTTCTTTTGAGCCCAAAAGCTTCGGCACTCAAAGACCCTGAAACTGCTTTTCAAAACTCTTCTAGCAGCTTTCTAAGGCTAGATTTTGAGCCACACCATGCCAAACATAAACAGATAGAAACAAGTATGCCATTTCATTTTATTTATAAAAATCATCACCATTTTTGTTCCTTTTTATTGTTTCGGATAACCACCATTGTTTGTTTTGTGGTGATACGTGCACACTGCCCTGTGCATTTGCACATTGCAGCTCCCCATACGGATGACCTACTCTCCTCGCAGCCATCAAAAGTAGGCGAGAGGCGAACAAATTTGGCACCAAGAAAGGGCAGAATAACTGAATAAGGCGAGCTCGCCGGCCGGCTGGCCGGCGACAAGCCCGGTGCAGATAGTACAATAAAACCCTTGGAGCTTGCAGCGGCAAGCATGGCAGGAAAAGGCGACGAGCGGGCATGATGGTGCGCCCGCGCGAAGGAACACGGCGAGATGGGCGGCCCCGCGCACGCAGCTAGCCCACTCATCACGGGCACGCCCACGCCCACCCGCGCACGGGGAAGCCAGCCGGAGCCAGTCGGCCGTAAAGCGAAAGCGCCGAGCCACTCGCGCGTGCTGCTCATGGGTGTTCTGCGGCGGTGTCCAAATAAACTTAGGGGCTGTTTGGTCGTCGTATGAGCTCAGCCAGGCTGTATGAGCTCAGTCAGACTGGTGAGAGACAGACTGAGGTGATGCAAGGGGATGTTGTTTGGTTGGTTGTATGAGATTGAATAGGCTACGCAGAGATGTTGTTTGGTTGGCTGCACTAGGAGGGAAGTGGGATGGACAAATTCAAAAGAGGAAAATTAAAAACAAAGAAAATAAATCCAAAAGTGAAAATAAATTCAAAAACAAAAAATCAATAAATTCAAAAACAAAAATAAAAATAAAAATTCAAAAAAATCTGATTTTTTTTTTCAATACCTTGTATTTGAATCTATGGTTCCATATTTTTTTTGTTTCATTGAATTTGGATGTCGTTTGAATTTTTAAAATTTTTTGAAAGGATGAAAAGTTCATGTAGAAATCACGTTAGTCTTGTTGTTAGTCGTCACGGCACAATACAGGCCGGCGTGCGTCAAGACGGGCTCTGCTCATGAAACGGCCGCCACTTGCTTTCCACGGAGCCAGCCGATCTGATAATATGCATGAGGAGAGCCTGGCTCTGGAGATCATTCAACCAACCAAACGCCTGGCGGGTGGCTCGCGCGAGCCAAGCTCCGGCGGCCACCCAACTAAACACGCCCTTATTGTCTGCCAAAACTGAGCTTTCATCAAAGTACCGACTTCAAAAACCCAAAACCATAGTTATTGAAATCAGATAGGTGATCGAACCGGTCTAGTGATCGAACCGGTCTAGCCTTCGGTTCATGGTTCACCGGTCGAACCGTCGGTTCAACTGGTGAACCGCCGGTTCTAACCTAGCACAACTTGGTTGTCCTAGCCTCATCCCCTTCCTCCAGCCTTGGTCCATATTCCTTCATCTCTATTTCAGTCAAGCCCATTCCATCCCATCTGTCAGCCCACTTTTTATGGCCCATCACCTTCATCCGATAACTTCTTCTCCCCTAACCCTAACCACACTCCCATCCTCTCTAGATTAGATCGGCGTGTCCTAACCCCCCAGCGCCTTACTACTCTCCTCCCTAATTCCCCCAGCTCGCCCAACGCCGCCTCTCTCCTCCCGTCCTCCATTGTCCCTAGTCCCCCCTCTCCTTCCTCCTCCCTCCGCCGCTAGACCTCAGTGCCTCGGTCCTCCCTCCGTCACCATGGATCGTGCCGATGAAGAGTTGGTCCACAAGTGAGGGAGCCATGCCCACCGTCCCGCTCCCTCTCCTGACGCCGCAGCGTCATTCGCCCCCTCTCGACGTGGCTCCACCGTCCCTACCTCCTTTCCTGACTCATCGTCGCCATCCCTACCCCCTCTCCAGACGTGGTGTGTTGTCTCGCACTCTCCCCTCTCCCTGTCTCCCGATTGCACGGTTCCCTGGCAACCATCTTGTTCAATGGTTCTTCAAAAGACCGGCCTGTTTGTCCTTTTTTCGGTTCATATGCATGAGCGGTTCTTGAACGAGACCGAACCGACTAACCGCCTGGTTCCTTTTTTCCCGGTCGAACCAGCGATCCGGTCCGATTTTCATAACTAGGCCCAAAACTGATAATCGAAGCTATTTGAGAACATTTAATTTGTGTATGAGATTGTCAAAAAACAACATTAAAAAAATCAAAGCGTTCAAACAAGATAATCAAATAATTTAAGGAAAAAAACTACGGAACATGCACCGTGGATCCATGAAACATTGTCGACAAACATCATAAAAATTCAACGAGGAAGGACAAAAGTACTCGACTTAATCATCAGAAGATTGGAAAACGAACGTAGATATATCCATGGAACGATTTCTTTTTACACAAAAACAAAGCTTCGATTTCTATTAATAGAAGCTATATATAACTACATAGATATATGGGGTGTTTGTTTGCTCACATAGCCTCAACCTAGCCCCTATGAGGCATGCGGGCTAGTGTGAGACAGACTGATTGTGTTTGGTTGCAGGGGCGGACCTAGGCCTTGGGCTGGGTGGGCTTCAGCCCGAGGCCTAGCAATCCTACCAGTAGCACCTGTCCATAGTATATATAGACCCGAGAGAAGTCTCAAAAGGTTTAGCCCATGGTTTGACGGCAGCTACACCGTTTCGGCAAGGCAACTGGGCATTGGCAACATATACTAGTCTTACAGCCCGATGGCTCGGCTGCGGGCTACCCACCAGCACCCATGCATGTTGTATACTTGTATGTGATGACGCATTGGCCGATCGATGGCTCGAAACATTGACGCAAATATACAGCACGACGACGACTGCTCTCTGCGATTTGCCCTGTGCGGCTCGTGACTTCGTCCTAGCGCATGCACGCCATGCTTTTGCATTCCGCCCGCGTAGTTACGTTGCGTCCCCCTGATCAGTGATCAGCGATCGTACACGGCGTCGCGCCGTCTCCTGTATGCGGCAGCATCGTATCAGATGACAGCCAAGCTATCACTCGAACAGGTCTACTTACTCTACTTACTTCGCCCTTGTATAATTTTTTATATTTTATATGATGTAATTATTGCTGAGATGATCATTTTTATAAATATTTGCACTAAATTAGGGATAGAGATTAGAGAATGAAGAGGAATTTGCACTAAGTTTCAGTGCACTAAATTTTGAGAAATTTTATGGTACACTAAAATGAACGTTGCCCATCCACTCAGCTCGATCTGACGGCTCAAATTAATTTTAAATTTTTTAAACTACCATAGAAAATGATAGTATATTTTTACAAAAAAATGTACTCTAAACGAATGGTTAGATCTTTTTGAGGAAAAGATGGTTACATCTAAATTATACTACCGTGATACTATATTTGCCGTCATGTATCCTAAAAGAGTTCTAAACTTTAGCCCGGAACTTGGTGAGATTCTGGATCCGCTACTGTTTGGTTGTACGTATTCTCTAAAGCTTGGCCCGTGGGAGCCCATGTTTTTCATCGAGCCATTTCTCGTCTTAACCCCTAAACAAAATAGGAAGAGGGGTACTTGACTAATAGGGGGCAATTGCATCGCACCTGACTCTGAGGGAGTCAAACGCCTCAGATGACGTGTGAAGGAGATCGCTCCGTATACTTGTTTTTCTTCCATTCGCTCGCTGGCTAAACCCCCAAGATCTTTCACCGTTCAGTTTGGTTTCCGTTCGTTAGCAAGTGCCCGACATCAGTCAAACAAACATCGGCCAGTTGTGCTAGCTTTTCTAGCTAGCTCTTTCACCATTCATTGGTTTGCCCATCTCTCGGATTCATTCCTGACTTCCATCTAGGTTGCTTGCGTCGGAGCTTGCATCAGACTAGGGGTATACACGCTCTCCCCATTCACTACCTGTGCCAGTCTTGTTAGGAATTTAACGCCATACAAGATCTAGACGATACTGGAGGCAAGACGTTTGGTAACGCGGTTCGGCACAACTGTCTACTTCTGCGGGACACGATTACGGGCGCTCCTCCCCAAAAGCACAGGCACACCGGGCCACCTAGGTCACGGTCACATGCTAGCCGCTGCACGTCTTGCGTTATAGCCACGTTGTCTTGACGGGTTACAACAGCAGTGGCCCCCTAATATAGGGCCTAGGATAGAGAGTCCAACTCTAACTCTATCCTCCACCTACCTATTATAACTCAGAGTCCAAACATAATCCTATTCCTACACATATTCGACACAAACTCTTATAAACTCCACCTTGGCGGATATAACTTCACCACCTAGAAGCTCGAAATTGTCCTATGCGAACATCTGTGTACTTAGACTCGAGTTAATACTTTGCAGCATACTGAGAGCGCCCGACGAGTCTAACTTGTCCTTAAACCCGTCATCTTCCTGCGTGATATCCACACGCCACCGTACACCTCCTACGTGAACATGCTGCACGTTGGTCGTCCACATCACCGACACAAAATTGCTTCCAGTGTCATGATGACATCCTATACTGCATGTACGTGGTCGCATCGCCTCCACCAATGCTCCCATCGCTCCAATGCCACGTCTGGCCCCATTGCCGGTCTGATCACGAGCCAGAATCTCTGCCACCGCTACGTCAACTCTCCAGCCACTTTGTTGGTCCGATTGTCACGTCTGGCTAATCATCACCAATTGTAGCCCATCTAACGGTCAGAGCCGCCTATCTGGAGTGTCCGACACCACCGATCGAATTGTCGATCGCCGCCATGCACCACACTGAGCATTATTAGTTGCTGTGTAGAGACATGATTTTCGCGCCTCCATAGAGATCTTCTGCATAGCCAACCTCGCTCTGATACCACTTGTTAGTAATTTAACACCATGCTAGATCTAGACAACACTGGAGGCATGATGTTTCGTAACGTAGTTTAGCACAATTGCCTACATCTGCGGGGCATGATTACGGGCGCTCTTCCCCAAAAGCACAAGCACACTGGGCCACCTTGGTCACAGCCACATGTCTGCCGCTGACCCCTACACGTCCTGCACTACAGCCACGTCGTCTTCCCAATCTATTCGCATAGCCAAGCTCACTTTGATACCACTACCTACATCCTTGCTACGGTTGCGTGCATATATAGGTAGTCCAGCGACCAACATGTGGCTGTGATCTGGGTGGCCCGGTGTGCTTGTGTTTTTTTTGGGAGAAGCGTCCGTAATCGTGCCTCGCAGATGTATACGGTCATGCCGAACCGTGTTACCAAACATCGTGCCTCCAATGTCGTCTAGATCTTACATGATGTTAAATTCCTAACAAGTGATATTAGAGCGAGGTTGGCTATGCGGAAGATCTCTATGGAGGCGCGAAGACCATGTCTCTATACGACGTCTGATAATGCTCCGTGACGCAAGGTGGAACATAGCGGCGATCGATGATTCGATCGGTGGTGTCGGACACTTTGGGCAAGTAACTTGGACCTTTCTATGGGCTACAATTGGTGAGGACTAGATAGACGTGGTGATCAGACCAAACAAAGTGGCCGGGGAGTCAATGCAGCGACGGCATAGACTCAGACTCGGGATCAGACCAGCAATGGGGCTAGACGTGGCGAGCAACCAGATAGATTGGAGCGGTGGAAGCATTGGCGGAGGCGATGCGACCACGTACGTGCAACATAGGATGCCATCATGACACTAGGAGCAATTTTGTGTCGGTGATGTGGACGATCAACGTGCGGCATGTTCGTGCACGAGGTGTGCGGTGGTGTGCGAATAGCGCGCAGGAAGACAGCAGGTTTGAGGACAAGTCAGACTCGTCGGATGGCTCTCAGTATGCTGCAAAGTGTTAACTCGAGTCCGAGTATACAACTGTTCGCACAAGACAATTTAGAACTTCTAGGTGGTGAAGTTATATTCAGCAAGGTAGAGTTTATAAGAGTTTGTGTTAAATATGTGTACGAATAGGGTTACATTTGGGCAGGTGCATGATAGAGTTAGAGTCGGACTCTGTGCCCTGGGCCCTATATAAAGGGGGCATTGCCGTTGCAACTCGTTTAGACGACGTGGCTGTAGCGATGGGCGCGCAACGGTCACCGGCCGACATGTGACCGTGACCCAGGTGACCCAATGTGCTTGTGGTTTTGGAGAGGAGCATCCGTAATCATGCCTCATAAATTTAGATAGTCGTGTCAAACTGCATTAGCAAACATTGTGTCTTCAGTGTCGTCTAGATTTTGCATGACCTTAAATTTCTAAGAGGCCTGACCACTGCCCCACGTCCCTGTGCCCCATGGCAGCTCCCCGTGCTCCATCACTTGACTTGCTGTGCGAAACTAGGCAGCTAGCTAGCCAGTTGAACGGCACCACACTAGAATGCAATTGTGGCTGAAAGAAACTCAGAGGAGCAGAAGAGGATGGGCAAGCGTCTTAACCCCTGTAAGGGCCGCGTCTTCGTGTTAATATTGGCGAGGAACAGCCCCTCGCGTGGCCGGTTTACACAGGCGCCCAAAGGAAAGATTTGGCCGAGATCAAATCACAACCAGCATATCTACAACAATCACGTAGCCTACTATATTTACAGCAACTACCAAAACAACCTCCGGCCAAATCTTTCTCTCCAGGCAAACAACCTTGATTGACATTTCTGTTTATCTAACACGCCCCCTCAATCACAACCGTGCTAGGTTGAGATTGTGTTTGAAATTTTCTAGCTGCTTCACAGGAAGTGGCTTGGTAAACTCATCTGCAATTTGATCGCCTGAAGGAATGTAATCAATTTCAAGCAATTTTCTGGACACTCTTTCTCTTACAAAATGATAGTCCACTTCTATGTGCTTGGTTCGAGCATGAAACACAGGATTAGCAGAGAGATATTTTGCACTAATATTATCACACCATAATTTAGCAGCAGATGGATATTGTATACCAAGTTCTAACAACAGAGTTTGAATCCACATTACCTCAACCGTAGCATTGGCAATAGCTTTGTATTCTGCTTCTGTACTAGACCTTGAAACAGTCGCTTGCTTACATGCACTCCATGACACCAAGTTTGATCCTAGAAAAATAGCAAAACCTCTAGTAGATCTTCTGTCACCTAGAGATCCTGCCCAGTCTGCATCTGAAAAGGCATTGACAAGTAAAGATTTTGATCCGTAGATTTTCAACCCAATCTTTGTACATTGTTTCAAATATCTCAGTATCCTTTTCACAGCAGCCCAGTGTGTCATTGTTGGAGCATGCAAGAACTAACACACTTTATTTACCGAGAAGGAAATATCAGGTCTAGTAAGAGTCAGGTACTGCAAAGCACCCACGATACTTATATACTGAGTAGCACCATTAGCACCAAGTAGCGTCCCATCAAAGACAGAAAACTTTTCACTCGTTGATAAAGGAGTACTGACAAGCTTACAATCAGACATACCAACTCTTTTAAGTAAATCCGAGGCATACTTATCCTGAGTTAGAACAATTCCATCTCTGACCTTGTTCACTTCTATACCCAAGAAATAATGTAAGTCCCCGAGATCCTTTAATGCAAAATCTTGCTTTAGGCTATGCAACAAGCCTATCGTTGCTTCATGTGTAGAACTTGCCACTATTATGTCATCAACATAGATTAGCATAAAAACCATGACATTATTTTTGTTGAAATAAAATAGAGATGTGTCTGCCTTTGAAGCACTAAAACCAAGATCATGTAGTTTGGCACTCAACCGAGAATACCAGGCACGTGGTGCTTGTTTTAAACCATAAAGAGCCTTATCTAACTTACAAACATAGTTAGGCAAGATTCTATCTTCATATCCTGGGAGCTGCCTCATATACACTTCTTCTTCTAGATAACCATGCAAGAAAGCATTCTGGACGTCTAGTTGCCTTAAACTCCAGGCCAAAATTTTTTTTAACCTTTTGTAAATAATTATTTTAATATTAACCCTCACGAAAAATATTTTCACATCTAACCCCTTTCGCCGCGCCATTTCGTCTGGCGCGGCCAGTAGCCCTTGACGCGCCACATGTACTGGCGTGGCAGGGGTGCCACGCTGGCACCTGCGGCCGGCGTTTGGCCGACGTGGCAATTGTGGGACCCACCTGCCGAGTCAAGGCCACTCTCAGGCTCGTGGCTGGGGCGTGGGCATGGCCTTGCCGCGCCAACCCGCCCGGCGCGGCAGGGGTGGGCCCCGCACTTGCCATGCCGGCCGGCTGGTGTTCCTCGGTGCCAGTCAATGGACATTAGCCGCGCCAATCGCAGTGGCGCGGCCAAAAGGGTTAGATGTGAAAATATTTTTTCGCGAGGGTTAATATTAAAATAATTATTTACAAAAGGTTAAAATTTTTTTTTCTAAACTCCACCCCTTTGAAATAGTAATAGACAGGACAATTCTGATGGTAGTAGCTTTAACAACAGGGCTAAAGGTGTCTTCATAATCTACACCCTATCTTTGCTTAAAACCCTTCGCAACTAGGCGAGCTTTGTATCTATCCAAGCTTCCATCAGCCTTACGCTTAATTTTGTACACCCACTTATAATCTATGACATTTCTCCCTTTTTGCGGTGGAACTAGATGCCAAGTTTTATTTTTCATGAGAGCATCATGTTCAATGTCCATTGCATTGTTCCAATTCTTATCACATAAAGCTTCACTAACACTGCGTGGTTCGCTACCTGAGGAGGCAAAACATCCATAGCCATAACGAACAGTGCCATCTTTGTATACCTTTTGTGTGCGAATGCCACGCTGGAGTCGTGTCTAGGGACGTGTTGAACCAGGTGCTGGTGCAGCTATAGGCGCAAGCACAGATGCTGGTTCCACAGGAGATTACGGCGTGGAACGGGGAGGCCAGCAGGGTACGTATCGATTCCTGCGTCACGTCAGCCCCCTCTGTCCCCGCACGCGCCAAGCCATCGTCGTCACGCGCCCGAGCCATGGGTGAGGTGGCCTCCGCGGGACGGGGTGTCACCTGCACATATGCACGCTCTGACCCGATGTTAGGATTGCTTGCACCTGTTGTGTCTTCTTCCATTATTTGATGTGTATCCTGTACATCTCCAATAAAAGCATCAATATCCGAATCATTAGGCAATTGACCAGCTATAAATTCATCCCCAGCCATAGGATTACGCAAAGTGGGAGGAAGGAGTAAGACTTCGGATCTCAAATGAGCACCGGCATTAGGACGAAGTTTGGAGAATGGAAAAATGTTTTCATCAAAGACGATATCCCGGGATATATAGATACGCCTGGTAGAAACATCGAGACACTTGAATCCTTTATGCATATTGCTGTAACCAAGGAAAACACATTCTTTGGAACGGAATTGAAGCTTGCGGCTATTATATGGACGCAAGTTTGGCCAACAGGCACACCCAAAAGTGTGCAAGGCGAAAAAATCGGGCTTGGTGTGAAACAGACGCTCTAACGGTGTGGAGTAGTCAATGACTTTTACTGGGTGTATGGTTGATCAGATAAGTGGCAGCAAGGAATGCTTCATCCTAGAATTTGAGGGGCATGTGAGCATGCACCAGGAGAGACAGACCCACTTCGACAACATGTCGATGCTTGCGCTCAGCGGCTCCATTTTGCTGATGTGTATGGGGACAAGAAACAAGATGTGATATGCCAAGGTTAGAGAAAAAAGGATTAAATTTCTTGTATTCACCACCCCAATCAGTTTGCATGGCAATAAATTTGCGATCAAAGAATCTTTCAACAAGAGCTTGGAATTCTTGGAATTTTTGAAAAACTTCAGACTTGAACTTTAGCAGATAAATCCAGGTGAATTTACTAAAATCATCAATGAAGCTAACATACTATTTGTATCTTCCAACAGAATCAGGTGCAGGCCCCCAAACATCAGAAAACACAAGTTGTAAAGGATAACTAGATACACTGTTGGACTTATGATATGGCAATTGATGACTCTTTGCTTGCTGGCAAGCATCACACACAGAGTTTTTATTGGACTCATGCAAACAAGGAAATTTAAAAATCTCTAATGACTGATAGTGCATTTAGGCCCCTTTGTTGATTTTGGTGATTAATGACAAACAATTTATGGACTAATGAGTTTTATTGAGAATATGGACAGGTACAAACTTCTAGTTGATTTTTGGTTGAACATGCACATTGTCCATGGAGGTTTTTGGTGAGAAAGTTGTCTCAAGCTTAGTCCTTAGAACTTAGTGCTAATTGTTTTAATTTTGAGTCTGAGGACAAGTCGTACTATTAAGGGGGATGTGATGAAAAAATGGATTTTTAGATGATTTGTGTGCTTATTGGAAGAATCTTGCATTTAGATTTCATCCCAAACAATTTTCAGGTCATTCGGGCACTTTTCACATCGGAGTATCCGATGTCACTCCGATGTGTATCCGATATGACCCCCTCTGTCTCTATTTCATTTTTTAACATCGGACTATCCGATATGATTCCGATGTCACTCCGATGTTACCCCCTCTGTCTGAAATCTTTTTAAACATCGGACTATCCGATATGGTTCCGATGTGTATCCGATGTTACCCCCTCTGTCTGAAATCTTTTTAAACATCGAACTATCCGATATGGTTCCGTTGTGTATCCGATGTTGACCCCTCTGTCTGGAACTCAAGAAAACATCGGAGTATCCGATGTGACTCCGATGTATGCTCCGATGTGACCCGCTCTGTCATTTGACATCGGAGTATCCGATGTGACATCGGATACTCCGATATCTTCCAGTCACAACGGCTCTGTGAGGACTGGTATTTAACCCCTCCTCACCTAGCTCAACTTATAACGGTTCATTTCTACTCTCCCACGAGCATCTTGAGTTCTTGAGCTTCCAAAACTCCTCTCTCCCACTCCGTTGAGATCTAATCCATCCCATCATTTAGTGAGTTGGAGAGATTGAATCTTGTTGCAAGATCTGAAGAACTTCATCTTCCTCAAGCACTCTTCTCATCTTCAAGTCGTTTTTTCACCGGATTTGTTACCCTTGGAGATTGGGGGCTCCTAGACGGCTAGGAGTCGTCCCCGAGCCACCAAAGCTTCGTGTGGTTGGCCGAGGAAAGTTTGTGCAGGTTGGATTCCGCCTCCGCAAGGGAAGGAATCAAGGAGTGAGCCCGAGAGTGCATCGTGCAACTCGGTGAGGAGAGGGTCAAGAGGGACCCAGGCTAAAGTGTGACCTAGCCTTCCTCAACGGAGAGTAGGATCCCCTCAAGGATCCGAACTTCGGAAAAAATATCCTTGTGTTCTTGTGTTCATTGTTCTACTTGCTCTTGTTTCATTTTTCTCAGATCTACTTATGTAGCAGGAGCGTGTGTGCGAACAAATTTGTTGCAGGGGCTCTACTTGGTGCCACGAAGCTCAGATTTGCTCAGATTTACTTTTGCCCTAATTTCATATCGGAGTGTCCGATATTGATATCAGATAGTCCGATATCTGATATCTACATCGGACAGTCTGATATTATTTTTCCGCTGTGCTATCTTATAATTTGAGTTAAAATTTATAATCGCCTATTCAACCCCCCTTCTAGACGACATCTCGATCTTTCAATGACTCGCTGGATGATGGGAGTGGCAGGATGGCCTAGACGACAGTGCCATCTGTCAAAAGATGGTTTATTGACTCCAAAAGCTTGCTTGATGGGTGGCACAGAAGGAAGAGGATAAAGCCCTCTCTGACACATTCCTCTAACCAGAGTGCTCTTCGTGTCCTGATCCTTGATCAAAAAGAAATTGGGGTGAAATTCTAAAAAGACATTATTATCAGAAGCAAGCCGATGAACAGAAATAAGATTTTTCTTTGCCTTTGGAACATGCAAAATATTTTTGAGATTGAGATTACGACTAGAGGTATGAATAATAGACTGACCAATATGACTAATGTTCATACCTGCACCGCTTGTGGTGTGGATTTGATTCGTGCCAATGTATCTGTCGTGGACTGCTAGTTTCTCCAATTCCCCAGTGATATGATCAGTAGCACCGGTGTCGGTGTACCAATTTGTATCGAGAGTATAGGAGCTTGTTGCAACAGCCACGTTTCTCTGATCTGGAACATACGATTCATCATACCTGTGCCAACATTTGTCGGTGGTGTGGCCGGTCTTAAGGCAGACTTGACAGATGATGCTGCTTCGGTTGTTGCCGCGCCCCTGACCAGTGCCACGATGTTGATTGGCATTGTCATGGATGCTGTTCTGAGCGGTGTTGCCTCTATTGCTGCAACCGCGTCCTGACCCACACCTGCGACCAGACCCCTGTCCGCGGCCACCACGTCCTCCCCAGTTTGCCATATTGGCAGATGACCCGGAGGACTGGTGATCACCTAGGAGATCCATCCTGGTCTCGAAGGCGAGAAGCTGTGAATAAACTTCGCTTACCGAGACGAGATCCGTTCTCGCAAGAAGAGCGGACACAATCGGATTGAAGTCGTAGTCGAGCCCGGTGAGAATGTATTCCACCAGTTCTTCATCTTCCAAGGGTCTCCCGGCAGCAGCCATCTCATCGCCGAGAGCCCTCATCTTGCCGACATATTCAGCAATCGTCTGACTTCCCTTCTTAGCGGTTGACAGGGCGAGTCGCGTGTTCACCACATGCGCCCGCGTTTGCGACAAGAACATAACCTCGATCGCCCTCCATGCCTTTGCTGCGGTGTCTTGGGTCGCAACCTGCAACAGAACGTCCTTCGACAGGGATCCGAGGAGGAAGCTCAGAACCTGTTGATCTGAGGCAAACCATTCCTCGTATGCTGGATTGGACACCTTCACCGCCTTGTCACCGTCTTTGCTATCAATCTCAGCATCCGGTGCAGGCTTGGTGCCAGTGATGTGGCCATAGAGGCGCGCACCACGGACGACAGCAAGGACTTGTGCCTTCCACATCACGTGGTTGTTCTTGGACAGCTTCTCCGTGATGGTCAGGCCGAGCAAGGAGCTCATGCTGAAGCCAAAGGAGGAGGACGCCATGGATTGAATCTTAGATGTATGTTGCTCTAATACCATGAAAGAAACTCAGAGGAGCAGAAGAGGATAGGTAAGCGTCTTAACCCCCGTAAGGGCCGCGTCTTCGTGTTAATATTGGCGAGGAACAGCCCCTTGCGTGGCCGTTTTACAGGGGCGCCCAAAGGAAAGATTTGGCCGAGATCAAATCACAACCAGCATATCTACAACAATCACGTAGCCTACTATATTTACAGCAACTACCAAACCAACCTCCGGCCAAATCTCTCTCCAGGAAAACAACCTTGATTGACATTCTGTTTGTCTAACTGTGGCTGGAGAAGAACTAAAACAACATGAAAGGACTTTACAAGGCCATCAACGAGCACAACGCGGCGGAGCCCTTCGTTTTCCTTGCTGTGGCCGCCACAAGCGTTGTCGCCCCGTGCTGTGTCTGCCGCAAGAGCCGCTGCCCAGCCTTGTGGCCGCATCGTGGGCAGTAAAGCTTCGTCTTGGATGCCCAAGCGCCACCACCGTCGTGGCCCCTTTCCTACCAGATTTGGTGCTGGCTCGATCTGGCAACGTCAACACCGTCCCAGTGCTCTGCCCAGGCCTCCCTGTGGTTCGGCGCCCTTGTCCACTGCTCGGCCTCGTCTCCCCGTGCTCCGGCGAGCCTCCCCAAAGAGCCGGTCCGCCCCGAGCGCCGTCGTGCGCCGCCGGTCTCCGCGAACATTTTTGGGTTTGCTGGCGACGCGCGGTCCAAACCTCGCTGGAGCTCTGTTCGGTATCCCGCGTGCCTGTCCTGTACAGAGCTGCGCACACTGGAGCCAGGCTCCAGGGAAAGGTCGATTTTTTTTGTTTCCCTGGAGCTTGGTTGCAACATTGTTTTTCAGCATTTGGGCCAGGCTCCGCCTTTCGTCCGGGCAACAGGGGCGGATCCAATGGGGTGTCCGGTATGCCCGGGCACCCCCAAAATTTTCAAAATCGTTGGGGATCAGTGCTGTTGAGGCTCTCCAAGGTATGCTCGGATTTTCTAGTGGTACGGCTGGAGGTTGAAGACGACCTCCTGGGCGAGCCTAGTTGGCTGACGGTGGCATGGCGTGCAACTTGCTAGAGGCCCACTCGGTCACCTGGTCCATTCCACAATAGCCCATTACGGAGTTACTCAACAGGCCAGCCCCACAAGGCACCAAAACTTGATCTGAAGACAAAAACTGCACCGTTCTTTGTTGTCTTGCTGGCTTTTTATGAAATACAAATTTCATCGCCTTGTTTCCAAACAAAATAAAAGGTGATTTAGATAGATGCCACTGCAGAATTGTACATTTAGAAATTTCCCATTCATGTGTCAATGACATGTGGGACCTAGACTTATATGTCATTGACACATAGAGTAGCAAATCTCTAATCCACAACTCTACAATGGCATATATCCAATTGTTAAAATAAACGTGAGTATGTATAAATGTGCTGCGTAATTAAGTGAAACTTTGGCTATGTTTGGGAGCTTAAAGCTAACTTTTTCTTTCAAAATGCCATAAGCTTTCTAAATGGCCTAATTTTAAAGGTTAATTACATCCATGCCACTGCAAAACTCCCCGATTATAGAAATTCCACTACAAAGTCGGCATTCACAAGAATACCATTATAAAGTGTGATTCCTCAATCCTCACAGATATACCATTGCTGACTCTTTTGCCCTCCTCCGTTATCAAATTTATAGCAATTTAGCCATCCACCTTCTTCCTTCCCTATCTAACTACTCCCTCCGTCCCTAAAAGAATGTCATTCTGCGATTCAAAATTTGTCCCTAAAAGAATGTCATTTTAGGGCAATAATTGCTAGATTCCCCTCTCACCCCTATAAAGTACCTATAGATTCTCCTCTCACCAATATAAAGTACCTGTATATTCTTCTCCCAACACTATAAAGTACTCTAGATTCCTATCTATATATACTCTCCTTAATCTACTCAAAATTTTCCAGAACAATATTCTTTTAGGGACGGAGTAGTACTTCTTAATCCCGTTCTTCATTCACGGCCCGCACCTTGAAATTTGTGATAAATTTGTGACATCATGTACTTCTATAATTTATATGGCATTGGCTTCCATTCTGTCATTATAAAAAAATTTTCTTATAGTGTACACCCTAGCACTCAAATCCTGGATCCGCCACTGCCGGGCAATGCTCGCTCTGTCCTAGCTCTGCTACAACCAAACACGCCAGCAGACCAGCAATGATCCATGGAACAACCATGAGCGTGCTGAGCCCAGGGTTTAACAAACTGTTTGGGTTCTAAAAATCACCGCTTCACAGCAGTTTACCGGCTAACCGAATTGATCGATTTAGATTTAATGGTAACCGCAACTAAGCTAGTCAGCTGACCCGAATTGATCGATTTAGAGTTAATGGTAACCGCTCGAAAACCACAACTAAAAATATTTTCAATCCGTGGCTGAGCCTCTTCGTGCTCCTCGCCATCGCGAGTGGCTCGGGGCTTGCTCGCTAGCTCCGAAGCTCGGTTGGCGTACGCGTGGGACAGCGCATTTCGGTCGGCACCACCAGGCTCTGCCCATCGCGGTGCCCGGGTGGGGGGGCGTGCGGCTGGCCCTGGCACCCAAAGACGCCTACACGCCCTGAGTTCGCGTGCGGCATGTCGCGCGCGCCGGTCCGGTGGCTAAAGGCTAAGCCGCTAAAGCTGCCGCGATGTGCTCATGCCTGGACAGACTACCAAAGTTCCTTCTTCTTTTCCATGGATCGGTGACATTCATCGACCTCAGACGGTCGACAGCATGAGGCCATCTTTTGATCAAGATGGAGTGGTGTTGATCTGTCTGTTGACGAACGAACATCTCAAATCAAACGTACGTGAAAGATGATAGGCATGCGAGTGGTGTGGGGCGTATATATCATGCACGAGGATAGATTTCAAGTGTACATAGAATTACATGTATATGAAATTGATTTTTCTATCATGTACAGCTCAAGCATGCATGGATCTCAGAGCCGATCCAACGATTCCCGTATGTGCATGTAGCTCCATATACATGTAGAGCTGATTTTCTTCTATTGCATGGCATAAGCATCTAAGGATCTTAGAGTAGATACAACGGCTTCTATATTATACATGTAACTCCATATACATACGTGTGGTTGATATTCTTATCACGCACCGCACAAGCCGTGATCATTTTCCAGGGCCGACGCGACAGCCGAAGTTGAGAAGGATGGACACACGTATCATACCAGGTTTTTGCCCACGAGACGTCATCTTGGAGTTGCACTAGTGGATTTACAACTGGAATGCCCAGTTGTATGTGTGTAGGTCTCGTCCCAAGGTGCAGCTTCCGACTAGGCGTAACCTATCTTTTTATCTACAAACAATGACCATTTTATCTACAAACAAGTTAGTGAAAGAATTAAAATAAACGAAGCAATAACAGAGAGATCACCATTTTCTTCCCCATCTGCGAGAAGGATCACTTCCCGGAGGTCATCTTGTAGTCCTTGGAAGGCTGGTTTCTCTTGGCCATGGTGGACTTGTCACGAAACTCTTGACTGGCCCACTAGTTCCTGAGTCCCTCCTAGACGTCCGAGCAGTTGGTGGCCCACTCCGGTAGGACCTCCCTGTACTGTTTAGCGGATAAGTACTTATCCCGAGTGATCCTCTCGCCGTGCTCTCTCCTATGAGATAAGAAGATTCGGCAGCCGACAATAATACATAGCAGTTAAAATTGAGTTATGGCAAATGTCATCACCTATAATACTCCTCGATGGCCGTGACACGAGCCCTGTACATTAGATCCTGGATCTTCTGCCTCGCGTTCTTGTCTAGGATAGAGTCGAAGTCGGTCTCCGTCGACGGTACCTCAGCTGAAATAAGGTAAAGAAAGGAGGTTAGTATTCTAATTACAAAAAGGTAAATGGAATACAAGTTAGCTAGCTTACCCAGAACTCTCAGAGGCACTAGGAGGCGGCGGTGTCATCACCATGCGGGGCAACCTTGTAGTCGTCCCAGTTGTACGCTGGTTGAGTGACCTCACCTATGATCACCATGCCAGGGTAGTGCTGCCTCATGAGTGACCCAAGGGTACTCCTAGGACAGTGGCGGATCCAGGATTTGAGTGATGGGGTGCATACTATAAGCGAAAATTTTTGTAATGACAGAATGAGAGCCAATGCCATATAAATTATAAAAGTATACGATGTCACAAATTTATCATATAAGCAAACACATTGCTAAAGTTGCAACATAAATGGTTCGTACAAAGTCTTAAATGATAAGAGATAACATAAGATACAATGGAAATTGAAATGACACGCTACAACACTACTTGACGGGTCTTCATGCCTTGGAAACGCTCAATTATAACATCTTCTGGCACTTTTGAGAAAATATCTCGCTCAATAAATGTAACTAGACAATCGTTTAAGAATTGATTGCCCATACTATTTCTCAACCTATTCTTCACAAGATTCATTGCAGAAAATACTTTTTCAACACTCGCCATCGCTACCAGTAAGAGTAATATCAATTTTAGAAGCAAGTACACCAACCGATAAATATCATGTTTTTTTGTTTCAACGAGCTTCATGGAAAGATGAACAAGACCCTTAAGGTCTTTGAACCTATCATCACTTTGCAAATCATCAATGAAGTTGTCAAGTTGAAAAGACAGCCTCGGCATATTTGTGCTTGAAAACTCACAAGGATAAAATTCAGTAAGCTTGAGTACTTTATCCTTATCAAAAACTTCAAACGAGTTAAGAGGATTTAAGGCAGATATGCAAACAAGAAGCTCCATATTAACTTTATCGAACCGACAATCAAGCTCTTGAAGAACACTATCAATGATGGCAAGATATACTTCTCTTCTAAAGTGATCTTCATTTGTTTGTTTGAGGAAAAACCGATTTGATCTTCCAAAAGGGACATACCTCATATCTGTTTTAGACACTTGGATTTGATGTTTCACACAAAAAGATGTCATACAATTGGGCTCAAGGTTGAGAATAGGCCTAGTACTTCTTTGGTGAGTGTCTTTAATTTTCGAATTTTTTGGGGTGCCCGGGCATACCGGGCACCCCTATTAGATCTGCCCCTGTCCTGGGGTAGGTCAGACATGTTGCTAAAGAGATTGAAACAAAGTTAGGCATTTCGAAGTTTAATGCGAATGAATGAAGAAAACTTAGCATTTGCAAGAGATTGAAAGCGAGTAATTGATTCATACATACCCATTGCTGTCGATTTCTATCGGGATCCGCTGGCTCGGATCTGTCGGGGCTTGGGCACCTTGTTTTGGCCCCTTCCCTTCCTAGGAGGCTAGGAGCCTCCAGCTTGTCTAGACCCCAAGGCGCCCCCCTCCCCCCGCCCGTCCCCGGACTCCTGGGTAGGAACCAACTCCTGGCCAGACCTTGAGGTGCCCTCTTGACCAAACCCTGGGTACCCTCCTGGCTGAACCCATGAACCTCCTCCTCCTCCTCTGCCTGCCCAGAGCACCCCAAGTTGAGGAAGTGGCGCGACATCCTACACATCAAAATGAAAACAAAGTTAGTGACATATATATCAAGAAATTAAGCAAATTGAATCTTAATATGACAACAAAGTAAATTAATCAAAAGTGCATATCTACCATCAAGTTAGAAATAATTTGCATCGATATTGAGAGTATCATCATTCGACGGTTCAACAACATCTGTTTGACCTTGATCATTGCTTTGACCTTGATCATTGTGTTTCTCTTCAACACCATCGTTGATTGTGGCAAATAGGTTGTCGAGGCCCAGCTAAAGATGATAAATGTGTCGTTTAAGTGTTGCTCTTAATCATATACGGTTGGGACTAACAATCTTCCAAGTCGTCTAACTTTGTATACTACCCACCATGGCTCCAAATCTTCTTCACTAGTGCACACAGAAGATAGGTAGTACACCTGCTCGGCTTGGTTAGTAAGGATGAATGGATCGTAGCCTTGAAGCCTAGACGTATGGTTTACCTCCAGTAATCCAAGCTTAGGTTGATGTCGGACTCCTTCAGTTGGGTCAAACCAGTCGCAACGAAATAGAACTACCGAGATCTCCTTGCTTTCTCTGAATACGAGTTTGATTATCTCCTAAATGATTTCGTAGTGCTCAACCTCATCGTTGCCATAGCACAGGACACAACTGTTTACCGTTCGCAAATTAGGCTTTGCTCGCTTGGCAGGTGCAGAGCGGAAGCGAAACCCATTAACATCGTAGCACCCATGCACTTTAATAAATTGTTTGCATCCACGTGACATGATCCGAAGGTCATTGTGTACGCTAGCATGCTCAATGCACTGCGAACCATAAGGCCATGCTGCCAAAATCACTGTCTCCAATCCACCGGTACCACAACGCATCGTACCCAAATAGCCATTTGCAAGCTGTCCACTGGGACACCCAATCGGGGTTGTCCACTAGGCAATTCAGAAACACTTTCCACAACTCGTAATGGAACCTAACGAATTACCGTCCGAGTTCCTTACGAGTTGTGTGCTGTTCCCGAACGGATGACGTACGACTTGGTTATATGCTCATACAATGAAATTAGACAATTCGACATACGTAGCAAATATTAAAAAAACTGACATGAATAAGAAATTAATATTTACCACATTCATGCATAGCAAATTGCAATTTAACGTGCTTCCTAAATTACAATTAAAACATCCATATTTCATATTTAAATTGAATATTACTTTTTTCCTTTTTTCACTCCTAATCACCGTCTACTAGTCTAAACACATTTTTAAAATTTATTTATAATTAACATGTCATGCACCTATATTATTTTACTCTTAATTTTGTATGTTTTACTATTATTTTCTTATAATTTTCCCTAAACACTACGTAACTAAGCTAAATACTATATTTAGCCTAATCCTATTCTCGACCGTGGCGAAGGCCGTCAAGACTAATCACAAACATTTCAAAAAAATGGCACGAAGTTTACCTTGCGGGATGACGTAGGGGAAGCCCATGGTGGTGGTGCGGTTAGTGGGGTGGACAACCGCTCCTCCTTCTCCTCTTCGTTGCGGCGGTCTCCTCCTCCTAACTGCCTCTTGTGCACTCCACGGGCTCGGCCGGCGTCCACTCTATAGCCTTATCCTCCTCCATTGGGTGGTGGCGTTGCGGTGCTGCAGCGACGACCTCGCGACTGCAACAATGGGACGGTGGGGTGGCGACCCCAGTAGGGCCGTGGCGGTGGCAGGACAGGCGGGATGGGAGCACGGCTATGTGGGCGGGTGCTGTGGCGGCGATACAATGGGTGCGGCGGAATGGTGGAGGCGAGGCAAGCGGGCTCAGGACTTGGGCAAATGCCTAAGTCCTAAGCCCATGCAAGATCTAAGTACGCCGCAGTCTTGACAGCCATTAAAAAGGTCGTCGAGTATAGAACCAGTAATAGTCACATATGGCGGCCACATCCACTACTCTCGACGGCTTACAAAAAGGTCGTCGAGTCTATAACAGGTAACGGTCAGGCCATGCGGCCCACGTCGCCTTCTCTCGACGGTCGCGATAAAAGCCGTTGAGTATACAGCTAGTAGCGTCCAAGCCACACGGCCCATGTCCATCACTCCCGACGGCCTACTTCCGATTGTCAAGAATGATGTACCGTAGGCTTGTCCGGTCTAGGGCTGCTACCATCCATACTCTTGACGGTTCCTCATGTAACCATCAGGATAAATGCCCATCTCTCAAGGGCCATTATTTGAACAGCTATCAAGTGATGCTTCGCGTTGACAATCGTCGAGACAGATACGTATACAAAACCGTTGAGAGTAAGGTATTTCTCGAGAGTTTTCACTTTGAGAGTCGGCCGGTGGTCAACACACCATATTTAATTTTTTTTAAAAATATTTAATGATGATACTAACGGTGCCCAACAAGTAATGTTGCTCTATACATCATGTAGTATTCTCCAAAAGGTTTCGAGCGTGTTTCGAGGTTCTGAACTATCAACCCACATGTAAGTGCCCTTATCGGGCTAACGATGAGATGAACTTTTAGATAGATGTTCTACGCACATTAGGGTAAGCCATCGTCGTTTCATAGTATTGATATAATCAACTTATTTCAGGTAGTCCTCATTGGGCTAAATGAACAAACAAACATATCGCAACATTTCAGGATTTTTAAAATATTTTCAAAACATTTTTTTGCATTATTTAAGTGATGAAAAAGCACTTGACTTGCGCCAATTTGATCTTATCAAATACGGTACCATTTTCGATGGCTGCATTCTATTACATACGTACCATGATGTTTTCGGTTATTTTTCTTGATTTTCAAAGTCATTAATTCATTAATTAACGTTACAATTCAATTATACGCTTTTAGAAAATATATAAACTACAAATATGTCATTATATATTAAAAAATAGACTTTTTCCTAATTTGAAAATTTATTATCATGATGGATTTATGTATTATTTTGTAATTAGAATATCATTTCCAAATATACTAATTTACTTTTGACATGCTCAAATTTATCTCTCTCGACGGCTGCAAGACAGGCCGTTGACAGCTTATCTACACGGGCCAAATAGAGTGACCCAGCTGGCCACCCTCTCTCGACAGCTACAAACTATGCCATCGAGAGAGAGCTCCCCCCGCTGCCAGCACAAAAGCGTCAAGCACCCATGTCTATTGACTAAATACGATATGGTAAGACGGCTAGTGATGCTGGCGCTCACTCGTGACATCGTGAGTTCAGGCCCACGCCTTGCCATTTTCATTTTTTTACTCTCTCGATGGCTCTCTCCGGGGTCATTGAGAGATTATCGCCTAGTCTTTTGGTTCATATGCATGGCCTAGCCCACTTTAGCCAAGCCAGGCACGGTGTGATCTCTCTCGACGGCTGTATACTAAGCCATCGAGAGAGATGTAGAGGCGCACTTAGTGTTTTCAAATTTTGGAAAGGGCGTGTATGCTCAAGAAGCGCACTCTCTACGGTTCACTGACCGGCCGTTGAGAGGAGCTCACGTCATGGCAGCTCCGTTAGCCGCGAGGCTGGATTTGACCATAAACTCGACGGCTATCCTGTGGCCGTCGATTTTACGTCACGTACACGACAGTTAGGACCAGGCTATCGAGAGTGTTGTTATTCTTGACGGCTGGTTCCTAGCCGTCAAGAGATCTTGCTAGCAGTCGAAATTTGGGGCGTTTCGTGTAGTGAACATGCATGGTTCCCAAAATATATTGACTTCCACCATTAATTACTACTCAATTTATTTTTAAAACCAATAAAATTACAATATTATATGAATATTTTTCGAGATGATTTTTTAAGTACAATTTTTATATATCCAATCTAAATATCATGGCTCAAATTTCCAAACTTTCACTACGTGTATATATCAAACCATAGATATTTTGATTGGAGGAGTATATATAAGAGAAATCCAGGTGGTATGTAAGGCTTTATGCGAGAGGTTTGTGTAGGCCGGCTCTTTTAACCTTTTTTTTTTTCCCAAAGAGATCGAAAGTATGATCGAGGAAGTGGGACGCATGCAACACTTACACGCTAACGAACCAATGGGAAGGAAGGTACATGCATGCAGCCGGCACGGCGCTTTCTATCGCTTGGCAAAGGGAGAGCGCTTTTGCATCACCGCTGCATGCATCTCCCGCGAATCTGAGCTGCACCTGCCTGAATCTTCCTCCACTCACCCGGAATATATACGAGAGATCGAATCGAATCGGAGGAGCCAAGGCCACCGGCTGCGCCGATCACGCCCGGCTTTATTCCCTCTCTCTGCCGTCCCTGTGGCCGGCGATGGAAAGCACGCGCGTACGAGAAAAGGAGTAGCCGCCGCTTGAGCGAGCGCATTCCATTCCAATATTCCTTGAGGGTTCCAGGTAGAGTTTTGATATGGAGCATATATTTACTTTTATGTATACATGCGATCATCGGATCCGCTCAAAGATTCGTGCTCTACTCTTAGTATTCACCATCACATGCTCTTTTGAAAAAAAAATAAACACTAAATTTTTTGGAGAAAAGGTAATCGGGTTTTCTTCTTCCTTCCTGCCGTCGACAACCATCTTGCCCACTTTGGCGCCTCACTAGGGAATTGAGTGATGGCTTAGGGCATGTTTGGTTGGAAGCCTAACCTTGCCACGCCTAAGGTTAGACATGCCATATGTGTCTAGGCGTGCGTTTGGTTAGTTACTAAGGTTAGTCACGCCACCAAAGGTTAGTCAGCTTCTCACTCACTCGCCACGGAATTTTTCGCCACGAATGTGGCGGAGGATTTCTTCGCCGCACTTGCCACGCCACACCATATACGAGCAGCCGTGCCCCACTCCCGCACCGCGCAGCCCACTTGTCACGACGGGAGCACCCTGCCCGCGCCCACGCGCGCGTCATGGCGGCTCCGCGCGGCAGGGCCATGCGGTGGGCGCTCGGCGCTCGGACACGTATGTGTCCTGCAGTGCACGTAGACGAGCAGTACGAGCAGTAGCGAGAATATGAGCACCTCGTATACGAGCAAACGAGCAGTAGCGAGAATACGAGCACCTCGTATACGAGCAAACGAGCAGTACGAGCAGCCGAGCCGTGCGCGAATACGAGCACCTCGTATACGAGCAACCGAGCAGGAGTACATGGGGCTTAGGCAAATTTTTTTTTACGGCAACCAAACGCCTGCCATAACTTTTTGCCTAGTCTAATATTAGTCGTGGCTAGCAACCAAACACCGCCTAGCCATGGCTGGGTTAGTCGTGCCACACCTGTGGCTAACTCCTAAACTTAGGCGTGGCAAAATTAGTCGTCAACCAAACAGGCCCTTAGTTGATTGAGAGCCTACACCCACCTAGGCTGGAACTCGGGTGCCCTCTCCTATCTTTTGGTTGTCTGATTTCGAGTTGGTCAAGCCTGACGAATGCGAGTGTTGCATGTTTGGTTGCCCGATTAAATGTGGAATAGAGCCAGGCTTCACTTATGCAAATTATTGTGCGGGCCTGACTCCCGAGATACACTTGTGATCCTTGTTTCCCACGAGCCAGGCCCACACAATGTAGTCCCTTGCACTTGGATGAGTTCAATGGCAGTGGGATCGGCACAAGAGGAGGCCCGCAACAGCAGATCATTGGGGAGGAGCTCTCCGGTAGGCGAATTCGCATGGGTGCGGTCCTAGTAGCACACGGGCATGGTCTAGCTAGGCTGCCATAGTGAGGGCAACCATGGCGTGGGTACAGCCATGGCATGACCAGTAATGTGTAGGCAGTGGACATCTCTAAGGAGCACGACAAAATATGTCAAATCTAGCTCACCGATCAACAACCAAACAAGAGCTCCTACATCCGAGAGTAACTGTGCACCCGAGGAAGTTTCAAGTGGTCCTATCCGATAGGGCTTGAATAGTGATTTCCTAAACTCAGGTATAATCGGTCGAAGATGATGCGAACATCGACTTGCATGAGCTCAGCCTGCTCAAATGAGCATGCATGCGGCTAAATTGGGTGCGATCTCAAAATTTACGTTAAAAACGGTCCCCTCTGTAGACCCACCTCTCTCTAACCCTGCAGCCAGTTTGTGGCTTCCCCCCGTCCTAAGATGGGACGTCGATCTCTGCTAATGTGCTGGCCTCTGCATGCGTCCATGCATGTCGAGCCGCTGCCCCCGTTCTGCCTTGTAAGCTTCCACGCTGCCAGCACGGCCCAACTGTAGCCAACCAGTGTACGTGCATGCAAACAGCAAGCTCTGCCTCTGCATATGGAAGGTTCCCGGCGTCGAGCATGGACAGGCGCCTGACAAGGCCACTGGCATCTGACGCCGGCGAGAGAAGGCGAGGGCAGGCGAGCACCACCCATTCATCCCCCAGAAACTTGCTCCGCGCAAAGCAACGAGGCGCGATCGAGTCCGGCCAATGGTGATGCGCACCTCTCTAGCTAGCTAGCTATATGTAGGTATATATGATGCATGTGCCCATGCATGCATTGGCGAAAGCTTGTTGGTTTCGTGCACGTAGCTGCATGCAGGCCGGGGGTGTCCGGCCGTCGACAGCACGGATTGCCATGCTGCCGCGGCAGTGCCGTGACGCGATGCGCCGTCCCGACGCGCTCGGCGGCACGCACCGGTGCACCGCGTCGGGGATTCTTCGACGTCTCCTGATGTGATCTCCCGGCTGCGACTGCGATAGCGCGCGTGCGGCGTGCTTATGGTCCTCACAGTTAGTTTAGCTCATGCATCCACGTGCATGAGCAGCATGGCGTCTATGCTTCCGGCCCGGAGGTACATAGCCCGTGTTCAAATATATTTACATTGGATTGTCCGTAATTCTCCATCAGTTTAACCTTTTGAATAAAATAGTACTCGATAACCATGTACATGTAATTCAATATAGTATCGAAGACAACCTTGCTAATATATTATTCCCACATCTAAGGCCCAGAAGAGTTTAGACATGGATGGAAATGTTTAAAGATATTTATATTGTCCGTCTTTTCTCCCTCAGCTCCGATAGCTCGCCCGCCCGTGTGTGACGGTTTCTTCCCAGACGACAGGAGGCCATGGGCTGCTGGTGCCGCTGCTGTCGCCGTGGGAGAAACGACGCGGCCGGCCAGGCGGGCTGGCCGTGGGGACGGACGCGCGCGCTCGCGCGCGCCAAGTGAACCGCACCGCGCGTCGCTTCTCTCCCGCACCCATACCACATTAACGCCTAGTTCTCTATCACTCACGCGACAGTGCGCGGCACGGCCGGCGCCCCCACTTCGCCGCAAGCGGACGAGCCGGAAGCGTCCATGCGGCGGGCCAGCGCCCGACGCCGATGCCGACGACGACGCCGATGCCGACGTGCCGTGACTGGGCCAGTGGCGCGCGGTGGCCGGCGCTCGTGGCGAAGCAGAGCTCGTGGTCGTCTGGAGTCTGGACGTTGCGCGCGATCGGAGCGGCGATCGATGCGGCGGCAGGAGCAGTGGTGCGAGGGGGGACGCGTCGGCGTCGGCCTGGGCCACGAGTTGCCCGGCCCTCGGCCGACCGGGCAGCGGTTGACGGGCCCAGGAGCACAGTGGTACTGTGGCCTGATGCTCCAGCTATCTTCTCTTTGCCTTCCTATTGGTCCGGGACCTTAGTTTATTCTCCTCGTGTTAGCGCTTGCAGCCTTGCAGGTCCAGTGGCTAGAGAACTGAAATTGCCCTCAAGTTCCTCAACACGTTCAATGCCTTGCAAACACTACATATGGGCAAGGGAGCTATCCATATATATGAGCAAGCGGATTAGGGTTGACATGATGTACACACACCACTCACTCCAGGTAATCCTAGGTGTCTCACCAAGGGAATTGAGCGCTACTTAAATCGGTGAAAAGTACATTTAAATGCCCCCACCCACCCAAGCTCGAACCCGAATGATCCCTCCTTTCTTTAGGACCTGTTCTTTTCAGTTTATCTGTCTTATTTCTTATTTACTTATTTGACTTATCTTGTAAGTTCGAGAATTTTCGGAGGTAGCCTCGAGAGTCGGATGCTCTTGGTTTTTAGGATTTATGGAGCTTTTAGACACGTCTACGAGATAAAAAAAACGAATTCAAAAAGTAATAAATAAATCAAAATAAGCCACGTCTTAAATAACAGAGCTCTAGCAGTCGTTGGTTGATGCTCGATGCCCACCTAATCTGATAGGAATCGTATCAGGCCTACGCTGCTGAGAATGAGATGCCCATGCCGACCTCCGGCGACGTTTTACACGGAAGGCGGCGGCGAAAATGTCTCGGCAAGGACTGCGGTTTCAGCTGAGCTATCTGGAGATGGACGCATCGGACGCCTGTCCATGCAAGCTTAATTGCCCCTGAAAACGAGTCCCAGACGAGAGAAGGGGACCATTGGATGAGATGAACACTGAACAGTGCTGCAAATCAAGGCCAGCCACCGACGACGTACGGACAGGTAAGGTTCAGCCGGCCTGGCCTCTCGGCCAACGTCGGAGCCCATCTCTTCTTTTCCGGCGTGGGCAAGCAGCCACGAAGGACTAGGAGCACAGAGAAATATGGGCACGAAACAACATGAGGAATACACACGCACGTACACCCGATCGAATCCATGGGAGTTGAGAAATGTTTACATTTGTTCCAGAGAGGGGCTATGGTTTAAACTTTGTGTGCCACTTGTATTTGTAATCTTATTACCTTCTACTCGTGAAATTTTGTCCTTTTGTTTAAGCTATGTAAATGATTCAAAAAATTCATAAAAAAACATAGTGGTACCAAATATGCAAGACTTTCGGCCTATATTTTTTTTGGGTACTTTTACAAATAAATGTGTAGTTAGAAAATTATATAAACTTTCGATCAATATTTTCAGCGTAAATATTAATCATACTAATACCAATAATACCAAAAAATGTTTATGAGGCATGCACACCCGATGGAGTTCACGAGAGTCGTGAAATGTTTACGTTTTTTTGGAGAGGCTAGTGTCACGGCCTGCTGTACGGGCAGCAGGACGTTCCGCCCCTCAACAGGCCCGGTTGATATGTATCAGCTGCGCGCCAGCGCATGGTGACAAGTAGTCTTGCGTTCTCCCATTTTCCACTAAAATACTAGCAGAAAGATGTGATCTAAGACCCTCGTGAGTCGTGATCAAACCGATTCAAACCCAGCTAAAAAGATCGATCAATACACCAACCAGGGTTCAAAAAACCACGAAAAACCGACAAAAACCCTCGGTTTCTCGCCGAACCGCTAGGCGGCGGTTTGAGAAACCGCCGGTTTTGATCCGGGGCGGTTCAAAATTTGAATTTAAATTTTATTATTTAAAAAATAAAAAAATCTTATAAAAAACTAGAAGTTTTGTAGAATAATTTGTATAAAGCAAAATTTTAAATTGAGACCATTATTTATATTTAGGGGAGGTTCCACATCTCTCTCGCTTTCACTCTCAAAAATTTGAATTTGAATTTTATTATTTAAAAAATTAAAAAAATCTTATAAAAATTAGAAGTTTTGTAGAACAATTTTATAAAGCAAAATTTTAAATTAAGACCATTATTTATATTTAAAATTTTTTTCTTATTCGAATATATGTTTTTGTTGAAAACTACCATCCATATCACATTATTGACTTCATATTGATATGTTCAAATTGACTTCATATTTATATTTTTGTTAAAAACTACCTTTGTTCAAATTATTGACTTCATATTCATATGTTCAAGATATCATATATTTATCAAAGGTTCTTCCAAATTTTTTCCATAATTAAACAAATTACCAACACATATATCTCATCCATCTATGATTTTTCCCAATTTTTTAAATTTTTTCAGACCTCTTTTTATTTTTTCCATTTTCCACGTTTCTCTTGTTTTTTGTACCGGTTTTTCGCCAAAAACCACCGGTTAACCGCTAGCAAAAACCGCCGAAAAAACCGATGGACTCGTCCGCTTCAGTCTGCCTGTTTGAATTTGAATTTAAGCGATTTCTAGCGGTTTTTTTTCGAAAAACCAGCCTGCCCATGAGGCGGTTTCAGGTCCAGTTTCGGGTTTTAAAACCCTGACACCAACACAATTTTGACGGCCAACATTGATTGCCAAATTTCTACAAGTGCGGCAATGGCTAACCAAGAGCAACTGTTACTGTGGCATCTGATGCCACAAGAAATCAGTCACAAAAGTGTTGTACGCACACGCTAATTCTTTGGTCGGTATTCATGTCATCACACATGCAATTTACAACAGTAGTTCGCCACAGGGTTCACAAATACAGCATTCTGGTAACTATCCAAACAGATGAGGAAAGAAGTGCAATTCTAACGCATGCGTGCGTCACAGAGCAATATCAAGAGTCAGTAGCAAGCTGCAGCCAGCAGAAGACAAACCGATGAGGAAACAGTTGGAACATATCTTTTGAGACAGAGTAGGGTGTTTTTAGTGGGTGTCAATGTTCTCCACAATGGGAGCATATCCACAAAGTTTCATTTGATAACATGCTTGAATAGAATACATGCGGCTAATCATGTCAAATAGAACCAGCGAAGACCAAAGTGATGTGTTGTGTGTTACCGAATCATTGTATCCAAGGAAAGCAGCACTTCATATCTCTGAGAGGCGCAAAGTGGGTAGCGGACAGCATCCCCCTTCACTGTACAAAATAATTGTGTGAACTGACGACTAAGGTCCTGTTCTCATCGGCTTATCTTATCTGACTCATTTATGTTATTTGACTTATTTGACCTTTTTTTGTCTTAGAACAGGGCCTAATTCTGGTCTGCGAAAAAGAACAAAGTGACCCGATCTTTTTTGGATTTTATCTCATATACGGGTACCCTTTTTGTCGGGCAATTTGAAGGACGGATTTGAAAGAAAACAAAACTGCTTACATGTAATGCATAAAGGGTTTCTTTTATCTCAGCTCAGCGTGATTGTCAGCTATATGAAAGTAAAACCAGTTTTTTTAAAAAATTATAAGTAAAATCAGATCACAAAGATTTGACAATCCACATTGCAAAAACTCTCACTGATGTACTCTCAGAAGGTATATTAAAAGGCACATCAGGTACTAAAAGCATATGAGTGATTTAATTCGAATTTTCGTGTCAATCATTAATGTTGAGTGCAACTTCTTTGTCAATCATTGCGCGTTTAGTGCCAGTGACTCAGTGTTACAGAAACATGGAGAAAAAGAAATAGCAATGAATAATGCATCAGCTCAGCTCCATGCATCGGGATGCTTTATCGAACCCCAAAGCTTGGATGAATATATTTGGAAGTTCATGACTAACTCAGCAGAATGATATGTCACATTTATGGGACCTAGGATTAGGATCGTCCAAATCATTACAATTTTGGCTCTAACATTCAGTGTTTCTGAGCTAACTATTGCAACGAAACGGATCGATGTATTTGTTCATCTCTCATCAACTCACCAATAGACTGGTCTGTAGCATAGATTATAGATTTTGGCAAGTAATGTGTAAGAAACATCGCATCAATGCAGAAAGCAACTACAACAACTCCTTTTATTTCATTAACAAAGAAAACGCTGTTCCATGACAATTTCCATTTTCCATAAGATGATTCTCATAATTTCCATTGACATTTTCCATTTGATACTCAAAAGCAAAAAAAGATCTTATAGGAGTACCTTCAAAGCTATGCACTGAAAAATTCAATAGAAATTTGCCTGGTCATCATTCATGTACAGACAAAGCTCAGGAACCTGTCCACCTAGATCCTCTGATAGCCAAGTCTCTCCTAATAAGGATGAAAGATAGCATCACATGATAAGTCACTTGGTATAAACAATTGAGAACACGACATCTCTATTAAAATTAGTTGCAGATTACATGAAAGTGATTTGAAGCAAAGAATAACAGCACATCTCTATCTCAAATAGTAGAATGGTAAGATTCTCACTCTCCTACAAACACTCACTACCAGCACAGATGGAGCATTAACTGGTCGGGTCTGTTGAGAATGATAAAGAAGATAGTACTGTGACAGGTTGACAGCAGGTTCAGAAAAAAACAGCAATACTTCAGCTCAGGTCCTCTTCCTCAAGAGCATCATGATATGCATGCACGTTTAAGCACAACAGAACCACTTTGATGGCAATTAAATGATGTTTACCTAAATCAAAACAGCTAAAAAATATGTAGTCTGGCTGCATTATTTTTTATTTGGTATTATTGAAGTAGTTAGACACCATAACATTATTATCTTCTACTTTAATTGATAGATCCTGCCTAACGTATTTCAGAATTCAGTATGAAGATATAGTTGCTTCTGGGCCTTGGTAGGAGGTACCACAAACTGTTGCACCTAGTCCCAGCTAACATATTTCATCATAAATTAAAGACCAAAGAGTAAGCCACTAGATAATCATTTGCACATCATTCAAGTAGGAAAGAATAATTCTCAACAACAGGCATTAAATCTTCCTTTCTATTATAAGCAGTTGTCTTTGGACAATAATTAACGCACACCTTAACTGAGCCCTTGTCATGGCACAGTTTTACTTTTTTACCTCTGATTTTCTAAAATTGATCAGAATTTTGTTGTTTGCGTGTTATTTTAACAGAATGAGATTTTATGGTAATTCAACATGTAAGAATCATATGAACTACAACCCCAATTACATTCTCTTTCACTGAGCTGACATACTTGTTCTGGAGGTTACCAAAGTCTAGAAGACAGAAGTCATAGAAAATAAATGAAGAATATTGCACCATAGTGGTTCAAATACAGATATGGAACATGGCAAGCTAAATCATCCATGCAATAAAAGTCTTCAGCTTACATAATACAAGATGGACAAAAATTGACTAAAACAAGAAAAAAGAACAGTTCAATTAAGTATAATAACCAGTACGAGCTTATCAAGTGTGCAGCAGTACAGATGTTGTTTAACTGTCAAATAAGTTGGCAATTAGTGGTATTTGATGTATTAGGTAAACTAGATGGTTATCTATGTGTAGGACCAAATTCAACTATTTTCAAGTGCAACAAGTAACAAACAAAGATGGTGTACTGAAACAGACAGCCAGCTACGAAAGTGCCAATATTGACAATAGAAGTTGCAATAGAAGGAACTTATGTTGTCTACTTGTCTGTTACTAACATTAATTTGGCCTCCTATTGGCTCTGGGCTTAAGTGTTTGCACAATCAGAAGGTACTCGATGCAAGTGAAGTGAAATGCACACAGTATAGTATAATGGTATTGCCTTAAATTGCTGTGCAAAGCGCAGAAAGTACATGTTTTGAAGAATTCAACACAAAATTATACAAGTACCAAAATAGTGATTTTATTATTATTTTCCTAAGAATGGTTTCGTTCTGTAAGTGCTCTCATGCTCTCTTGCTATCAGCAACATAAGAATTACTTTGAAGTTTGCTCTGTTCCATTTTATACACACACGGTAGAGGCAACCTAAATCAGCTAATAAGGCTGGCTGACAGCCTGAGCCTGGTTTTAGATAACTACTAGGAGTCACCATCAGTTGAACGACATATAATCACTACTTACTAGCAGTCAAGTAGCATTTCCTAATAAAGAAAGTATTATTTAAAATTTATTCCAGAGACCTTGTGTTTGTTCAAAGAAAGACTTATTGCATGTACTCCACATACTTGGGGCTGTTTCTTTGGACGGTTGCGGTTGCGGTTGCGTTTACGTTTAAGCTGGAAATTTGTTATTTTCGTACAAGTCAAACGCTTTGACGTTTCGTAACCAATTTTGTAGATCTTACTATTTCTTCAACTAGCTCTCAAAACTATTTTTTCTATAATTTTTTTATCCTTCGGATGTCCTTATCGAGGAGCTACAAATTTCTAGCTTAAACGCAAACGCAAACGCAAACGCAACCGCAACCGCCCAAAGAAACAGTCTCTTAATCCTATCTTTCGTAGCATACAGAACAAAATTTCATCAGATGGTAGCCTTTATATGAAAAGAAAGCACTTTCAGCCTGTAGCCTCTTGGCTTTAATCTCAGTAAGGCACTTTCTCGGTTGCACCTAATCATGTGTTACATGTCTTCCCATGAAACTAATACCGAGCCTAAGAAAGCTCTCGATAGTTCCAGATCATTAAGGAAGTATCAACCATGCATTCATTGTAATCATCAACATTTCAGGCCACATAGCAACAACAAAGTAGTCTCAATATGAAAATATTTGTGTGCCGTACAGGCCTTACTTCTATTGGGTGCAATGCTGTTTTATGAATGTCTTACTTTGCAAATATGTGATTTAACCCATGACCTTTGGGCGCCATCCAGCAATGACATCCTCTGGCAGAGCACGAGTTTTGACAAATGAATCCATTGAGAAAATTGTCTGCAACAGAATATTCAAATGTTGCAGTTAGAATAGGATATCCAAGACCCACACTTCCAAGTGATATGCCCAAAAAAATTAAAACTGAAAAGGTACTACAGTTATGAACTTGATAGCTCACATAATACACTAATCTATCATTCCAAGTACATTAAAGGTAATAAGCGAATTTTCTAAGGGTACCTTGAAACATGTGTTGAACATAATAATAGGTCATCACTGTGAATGGCCAATTAGTGAATGTGTATAAAATTCAACTCACAGATGAGTTAACCTATGCTTTGGAAAAATGGCTGTCTGGGTAAGAGCCACGATCACCCAATAACATTTAGTTTCTGTTTGCACTCTAAAATACATTTATTTTTTTAATCATAATTTGTACTAAATAGTGCAGTTCAGCGTGCACATGCCATGCAACTACTCAATAACTGAATTTTACATAATGATAGAAAGACAAACCCATTGCACATTTGATGACAACCACAGTTAAATGTTCATATTTCAGTAGGTGCCCAGTAGGTGAGAAAATGGCATGGAACTCTGGTTCATTAACATGTCAGGACAGTACAGGAAAAAAGGACATGTAAACTTTCTTGCATAAAAAGACGGCTAAAAATACCTTCATGTATGTTTTCACATGTGAGAGTGAATCTGGAACAGACCAATTCTTATAGTGACCTAGAGCTATCTCCATGTGAAATAGTTTTGGAGCGAGAGAGAGATCAGCAGCAGAAATTGTTCCACCATTAATAAATGGACCCTGCACCAAACAGCCCAGAAATGAATATTGACAAAAAAACCAGTAAGACAATACAAATTATACAAATTAAATGAGATTTAAAATATTACATAATAGATTAATCTTTAACTGAGCTAATTTATCCAAGTCTCTCTACTTGTAAACTCTTATGAGGGTTTGAACATGATTTCAAGACAGTTCTACTTTTGACTACTGCTGATTGCTAAAGCACGTAAGCAGCATTGCAAAATTGACAAATCACCATACACAAATTAACTCCTGATTAGATAATGTTGCTAAACAAATATAACACCCTGAAAAAAAGCCTGCAGATAGGTATTCGGTTTACTAGATCTAAAGTAGCTTGACATAAGTGAGGCAAAAATGTAACCTTTAAAATCATCGAGGGGCCAAACCACCATATAATAGGATTTGGACAAGCAACAGCCACTAAATATGCATGCTTGACATGTATGATCAATTGATTATAAAACTAATGCCATCACTTGATATGGGTATATAGGTATTTGAACTATGAATATACGCAGATGGCTGCCTTCAAGAACGCTCAGATTGGCATAAAATTGTCATAACATGAAGAGAAACAGTGTAAAGAACTGTGTGGCTTGAAAGGCATTTTATGTGAAGATAACATGTAGAAACATTCTAGTCATAGACCAAAACAATACCACAACCATACCCTAAGAAACACTGCCAGTTAGCTAGGCAATTCTAGCTAAGATTGACTGTTCATGCTATGGAGCTAGAATTATGAGTACTTTGATTTTACATGATTTAGCTACAAGCTCCAAAGAATTAACAACTTAATCGATGGATATGATGACTGAACACTGGGATGAAATCAAATGAAAAAGAAAAAGGGTCAAATATTTATATACCATTACATAGTCGGATAGCCTCTTACATGCCATCGATTAGTTGCCTCCCCCTTATTTGCATCGCAATTGCTCTAATATTGTCTTGTATGTCATTTTTGAAAACTTATCCTTTTTGTTTAAGCTATGTAAACATACCAAAAAATTCTCAAAAAATCATAGTGTTATCATATATGCTGTACTTTCAATCTTTTTTTTGGTATTTTTACGAAAGTTTTTATGTTAAATTCACACTTAAAAACTTTTTAAACATAAAAGATTTATCTTAAAAGTACTAAAAAAAATTGTACATTAAAATTGCTCGCATACTTAATAATTTTGCTTTTTTTAAGGATTTTTTAAATGCTTACATAGCTTAAACAAAAAAGATAAGTTTTCACCAATGGTACATTGGGCAATAATCAAGCAATTACGATGGCATATAAGAGATAAGTCTCTAAATGATGGCACGTAAGATATTATACAGCTCTACAACGGCATGTAAGATATTTTTCCAAAGAAAAATGCTAGAACAAGGAAAAGAACTGAGCTGATTCCTCAGATTATTTGGTTCAATGTGAACAACAAGTGTAATTCATTCTCACTGGAACATAACAATGTATGGGCCTAAATGCAATTACATAGGAACTCATAAACTAAACACAAGCACAGGAGTAGTCCTAGAATTTAACATGCAGGTCTTACTCCCAATAAATACTACCAATGCAAGAATTTCTAGCCCTTCTTTTCTCCAACTATTGTAGGATGTTCTTTTGTGTTTACTTTTGTGTTTACACATGACACGGATCTTATGTAATGCATAGAGATGGTTGAGGTATAAGATATGTCTTTGACCCAAAAGAACTTTACAAAGCACTGTGAATCTGGCAAGTAGACAGGGCCACAACATTTAAGATGTACAGTTATTTCTGTGAAATCACAATACTACTATACTAGTTGGACGATGTCATGAAACATTAAAATTTCCACTAGGCCCACGTACATTGCCTTTTAGAAAACTATCAAACAAAGTCAGCTCATTCAATAGCGCCTGTTCTGTTCCATCACTGGAATCTTTGCTTTTGAGGAAACCAATGAAGGTGGAAAATATTTTTGACCCTCTGCAAAGAAATGTATGCATGATGGTTAGATGATAGTAACAATAGCAATGCCATATAGTATAAAAAAAATATCAGGAAACGTCAAAACCAAAATTGAAAGGAGGTAAACCTTAATTGCTGATAGCTCAGTATAATTGTATCACAGTTATTATTTTATGTTATAATTATTAATGAATGCACGGGAAATACTACTTACGTTGAAGCCTTTTCTGGTGGAGTTGCCAAGGATGGTTCAGGGTACTTTTCTTCTATTGCTTGAGTTATGACATCAGAATCAGCAACCCATTTCTCCGCAAGCTTCACAGTAGGCACCTTACCTTCTGGACTAATTTTCAAAAACCTGGTGAAGCAAAAAACAAAAGCGTGGCTTAAGAACTATGAAGCAAAATAACAGTCACCAACTATATGGATTCTGAAAAGTTTTGTCATCCAGATACATACCAATCGGGTTTGTTAGAGAGATCAACTAGTTTTATATCATATGGCAGGTGTTTCTCCTCTATTGTCAACAAAACTCTCTGAGTGAAAGGACCTGTGATCAACATATGAAACTCAGAATGATGGAGTTGTTTCAATAGTAGAACATAAAAATTGCAACGCAACTAAATCTGTAAGTCATGGCATTACATTCCTAAAATCATAGAAGACAGTACTTCATGCTATTGGATTCAAGTCATGGTTGTCATGGCGTCCTTGAAGCGTCGCTTCAAGGACGCCTTAGCGTCGTGGCGTTTTTAGGGCGACGCCTCACGGGACGCCTTGCCACCCGCGCGTATGGCGTCCCTGAGGCGTCCGTGGCGTCGGCGAGGCGTCGGCGTGGCGTCCGTGGCGTCCGCGGTGGTAAGCGGGCGCCATACTGGCGGCGGCAAGGAAGGGGTATAGAGAGGTGAGGCCCACACGGGACTCGGGACAAGGGCAATAGACTTACCTCCACCGGCATCGAACCCTAGTTGCTTGCGCAAGCAGGCGGCGGCAATGGCGCGGCGACTTCTTGGCCGTGCAGCTGCTCCAACGGCGGCGGCCCTCTTGAAGGTACACCTCCTCTCCTCTCGGCAGATCTCTGGCTAGCGCCACCGCCTTCCCCTCCGCCCATCTCCCGGCTCGGCTTCCCCTTCGCCCTCCTCCTCTCTTCTTTTGGTCGAGGAGTCGAGCGGTGGCCGGCAGGGAAGACCGTGTTGGAGGCTTGGAGCCGCGTTGCTCGGGCAGCCGGGTTTGAGCTCTGTTTTGAGGCTTTAGGCAGTAATGGAGTAATGGACCGGCACTTTGTTTTGATTTGTGTAGGTGAACATGGCAAGTAGTGGCAAAGCCGGGACTTACATGGACACCGATTCCTCTCAAGCAGATGGAGAGAGTGCAAAACTATGTTATTTTGTTATCTATGCATTAGGACTGTGATGTGAACTATCTTATTATGTTGCAATTTACTCACTTTTAGTCGCCATACTTATGTGTCTATGGCGACGCCTCGCCGCGCGCCTTAAGCGTTTAAAAGATAAAAAGGTCCGAGCACGCCACGCCTCGCCTTACCGCCGTGACAACCATGATTCAAGTACTTCATAGAAGACTCAACTAATGATATTCTTTTGTTTTGTATCAATCAGATGCCGATATTGAATTATTGATGTGCTTTGCACAATATATTAATAAATTCACTATTAACAAGATCGCTGGTTGTGTATATACTCTAGTACCAGTTGCTCTAATCCAGCAAAATATGCAGTAGCATGCCTTTCTGTGAAATAATATTTCCTATTAGCTGGCAAGCATAAATTGGAATGAACCCATTTAGTTTGTATATATCAAGATAAATTTCTAGACTGGTAAATTACTTTAATATTTTGCTAGATTGCTACATTTAACTATTTAATTGGATGAATATTATTCCAGATTGGCAAATTACTTCAGAATTTTCCATTATTTTGCATTAACCACAAGATGTCTATATTGCGGTTTTGATTGCCTTTAGTATGCTTTCTGTGTGATTGAAACCTAGAAAGTCCACCTTCGTGCCATTATTATTGTGTTTTTGTTGTGCTAAGACTCCACCATACCTAAGATTGTTTTCCTGGGTCCGCCAAATATAGATTATATTATCATGTTGACATTTTGAAGAAGCATTTAACAACCAAATATGCAGAAATGGTAACTCAGAGAAGCACAAAAACCAAACTTATGTCAAATCTGGTACAATCCCAACTACAAGCTTTAATAACTACAACCTCATCCTGGCACTGCAATATGTATCCTAACTTTCCGCATTTGGTTTCACTACAAGTATATTAAGAAACCATTCATTTCTTCTTCTTCTCAGAGCCTAACCATTCATCACATGAATATTGAAATCAAACCGGCAAAACCACTACCACTGAGGCCTCAATTGATACTCGCAATTGCCGTTCCTTGTTTCCTTATCCTGCATAAACCGGGCGTAATACAATCTAAGTCAACATTAACGCTCAGCACCCACCTACATTACCAATTCATCCAATCCCTTGCAGTTTCTGAATGCTTAACGGGAATGACGCGCACGAGCGCAGAAAGATAGGGGGAGAGAGCTCACAATCGCCGAGGCGGCCGGGAACGGTGACGGAGGCCTTGGCGCAGACCTCCAGCGGCTCCGCCGAGGCGCGGGCGGAGAAGGCGCGGCGCTGGAGGAGGCGGCCGCGGCGAAAGGTGGTGGCGAGGAGCGTCGAGGAGGAGCCGGCGGTCGTGGTGGCAGCGCAGGAGGTGCTGCGAAGGAGGACGGCCATGGCTACTACCTAGCTGGTCGGGGCGAGGCGAGGCGGCGGCGTGCCGTGGGAGGAGGCGGAAGCTTATCCCCGCGGCCCCGCGGGCGTGCTGTCTGGTGGGTGTGTGCGCGCGCGTCTCCCGTCGCGCGGCGACGCCACGGGTTTCGGCTTCTTGTCGCGACCTCCTAGACGAGACGTGCACTCCGGTCATCCGCGGATGCGGAGCGATCGGGCCTCGCAGCCGAGTTAGCAGCCTGGCAGGTATTTCTCCTAGTGGGCTACGGCCTATAGATATCGCATTGGGCTAATTGCTTTCTGCACTCGTGTTGGGCCTTGTTGTTTGTTTCTTCTTTCTGGAATTCTTCTTCTGCCTACGGGCACTGCCTGCTACGGCCCAAATCTGTCGCCGTCCAGTCGACCGCCCGTCTCCGCCCTCCATGCGCCGTCACCGTCTTCGTCTCCTTTCCAGCACTGCCGCCCACCGCTCCTTCCCCCTCACCGTCACAGGGTCCGTATTCAACGACATCGGCGCCGCCATCACGCCAAGACTCTTCCTGGCGTCGTGGCGCCATCTCTCCTCGTCCCGCGGCATTGCTTGCTACGGACTCGACCCGCTCCCCATCTACGTCAGTTTCATCCTCCACGTAGGGATGGAACTGGTACAAATATTTTTCGACCGATCGAATTGATTTGAATGATGATTTGGATAGTTTCACAGATATCCAGTTAATTTCTCGGATAAGGATATGGATACAGATAATTTATATGGATACAGATATGGATACGGAACATTGATTATCCGACGGATACGGAATATCCGAGTTTTTGTTCGGATAATATCCGAATATGACATACGGATATTATTCGAATAACATAATTTAGAGGGCAAGTAGCATCACAGGTCCACGTCCACCAGGCAGGCAGGCACCAGTCACTACCACGCGGCGCAAGCCTACACAGCCACACACACAGCACTACAGCAGTAGCACCATAGGTCCGTAGCAGTAGCACGCACTCACGGTTTCACGCAGTCACGCTAAATGCTCATGCTGTCACGCACTCACGCGGGCGCCAGTGCACCACCGGTCGGTCCACCGTTCAGTCCACCGCACATCCCCACGGGCCACGGCGGCACGGGCACATAGCATGACAGCACCACGCCACGCCACGCCACGTCTCACGTCTGGCATTGAGCGCGGGAACCGGGAAAGCTGCTGCGACCGAGCGCGGGAAGCCACCAAGCGGTGAGCGGCGAGCGCGGGAACCAGGAAAGCTGTTGCGGGTTGCAACGCAGCCCGGGAGGCGAGACCAAGTCCAAGACGCAAGACCGCAAGGCAAGACTGCAAGAGCCAAAGCCCAAAAGGCAAAAGTGTAGACTGTAGAGGAGTCAGGACTGGAGTCTGGAGGCGACTCAGGCGAGGAGCGGAGGAGCAGACCAAAAGAGAGAGGAAAAAAGCAAAACCTAGAGCAGATGCCAAACCCAGTGAAGTGAGGCAGTGTGAAGAATCAAGATGGTGACTTGGTGAGAGCACAATCGGGTAGCGACCGATTCCCATGCGCCGCCGCCGGCTAGGCCCGACGCCACCCACGGGCCACAGCCAATCCCTAGTCGACGACTCTCCCGGTCTCCCCGCTAGCTTGCGCCTCCACTGTTGGTCATCATCTTCAATTCGGCAGCTCCCCAATCTCCAGTAGGCCAGTAGCCCAGTAGTCCATCGTCCATGACTCCAAGCAAGAGGCAAGAGGTCGACGACTTCACCGGGCATTTTCCTCATCTCCACCGGCGATCGGCATCTTCTCGGAGGCCAGAGCTCAAATCCCCGCTTCGGCCATCATCCTCACCTCCTTCGCTTTGTTGCTCCAGTCATTCACTCATTCTTGCAAGTCGCAAGTACCAATGTACCGCTACATAGCCTTCTCCTAATCTCTTCCTCTGTTCCTCAGTTTATTTATTCAGGCAGCACTACGTCTACACATCACCATTCATTGCTTTGTTAATTGTTATGTCTTAGTTGGAGTTGCAATCTATAAGGTAGTTATTCACTTAGACTCGTTCTTGACACTACTAAATTTTCTAAGCTGGAATTGCAATCTACAAGGTAGTTGACACTTAGACTCATTCGGTCATTCTTGATAATACTGGATTTTATTTGTTTCTAATTGCAAATAATCTTGTTTCTAGAGATAGGTTTCATTTCAAATTAATGCACATAAATTTGTTTCACCATCTCATGCTTCATGATTTTGATATTTTATTACTAAAATTTTTTTTGGCAGGATGGAACCTGGAACTGAAAGTGCAAGTGCTAGTGTTTGCAATAATGTTGAAGAGTCATCTGCTGCCCCTGTTACTGCAGACATATCTGTGCCTAGTGCAGCAAGTACCGCTGAAATGGAACAAGGTAAAAATGAATCTAATGTTTGTGATGGAAGTGCCCCGCCTTCAAAGAAGCAGAAGAAGTCTACCTCTAAAGTTTGGCTATACTATGACAAGGTTGAGGTGACAAATATAAAACCAAATGGTGTTAAGGTGCAGGAAACTTGGGCAAATTGCAAGAGATGTGATTACAAAGGTCTAGCTCAGGGCAATAGAGGCACAACAGTATTTTGGAATCATTTAGAGAATAAGCATGGAATGAAGCAAGGCAAACAAAAGCAGCACTCAGAAAACACAGAAGATGGTACTGTTGTTATGGAAACATACAGGTATGATCCAGAAGTTAGCTTAAAAAAGTGGCATTTGGCTATTGTTATGCATGAGTATCCTTTTAATATGGTTGAACATCAGTATTTTGTTGACTTTATCAAGTCCTTGCGTCCTGGTTTTTCATTTAATTGCCGCAAAACTACAAGGAACAAAATAATGGAAATATTTGTGGAGGAAAAGGAGAAGCTATATAATTTGTTTAACTCTATGTCATGCCGCTTTTCTTGTACCATGGACATGTGGACTTCAAATCAAAACAAAGGGTACATGTGCATAACTGTGCATTGGATAGATTTAAATTGGAATATGCAGAAAAGAATAATCAAATTCATGCATGTGAAGGGAAGCCATACTGGACAGAATCTAGCCAATGAGTTTGTCAAGGGTATGATGGCCATGAACCTTGAAAAAAAATTGTTTGCTCTCACTCTAGACAATGCATCCTCTAATGATAAATGTGTGAAAGAAATTATTCCAATTCTCAGCAAGCATGCTCCTTTGATCTGTGATGGAGTCTTTTTTCATGTAAGATGTTTGTGTCATATATTGAACCTTGTTGCTCAAGATGGCTTAAAAGCAATTGCACCATCGGTCCATAACATTAGAGATACGGTTGCAATTGTGAAAAATTCTCCATTACAGTGGGAAGAATTTCAAAAGTGTGCATTAGAATGCGAGTTGGATGTCAATAGAGGTCTTTCATTAGATGTTGCAACAAGATGGAACTCCACTTTTCATATGTTGAATAATGCTTTGTATTTTAAAAGAGCTTTTGAAAGGCTGTTGTTCTTGAATGAGAGCAAATATGGGAGGTGTGCTCCAACACAAGAAGATTGGGATAGGGCAAAATATCTAACAAAGTGTTTGCTGAAATTTACTGATGCCACAAACCTCTTCTCTGGACATTCCTATCCAACAGCTAATCTCTTTTGGTGAAAATGTTGTGACATAAAGTTAGCAATTGGAGAATGGGTTCTTGACTGTGATGAAAATATTTCTACCATGGCAAAGGCAATGTAGGCAAAATATGAGAAGTATTGGGAGAAATCCAATATAGCTCTTGCAGTGGCATGCTTTCTTGACCCAAGATACAAGAGGAAGTTAGTGGAGTATTTTATGAGGAAAATTTATCATGAGAGGTATGAGTATGAGCACGAACTTAATAATTTCATGAATGTTCTTAACCAATTATTCCATGCTTACAAGTCTAGCTCTAGCACACATGAGGAGTCAACAATACAACCTAGTGGTAGTAGGGGTTCTCAGTCATGCAATGTTGATAAAGAGATTGAAGATTTTCTGTATGAAGGTGTCTTAAGGCATACAAAGGACACTGAACTAGAGGTATACATGAATGAACCACCATTAAAATTTGTTGGTACTGATAATGTCAAATTTAATGTATTGGGATGGTGGAGGGACAAACAAGGGCCTTTTCCTATTCTCTCACGGCTAGCATGTGATGTGTTATCGGTTCAAGTTTCAACGGTTGCTTCAGAATCAGCTTTTAGTGCCGGTGGCCGTGTTGTTGATCCATTCCGTAGTAGACTAGAGCCTGATGTTGTCGAAGCTCTAATTTGTACTAAGGATTGGGCATTTGCTATAAATCAAGGTAAGAATAAGATGTTTGGTTAATATATTATGCATTCATGTGATCACTCATTTTAACTTACTAATTTTTACTTGTCTTTGTAAAATGTGAGGTTGTGCAAACTATGAGACAAAGAAGATTCCAACACTCATGGATGATTTTGATCTAGAGGAGGCAAAGGCAAAACATATAGAGGTTTGTGTAACTGAGTATTGATTGATGCTGCAAAACCATCTCTTTTTTCTTATCGTGCTAATTCATATTCCTATAGGATGACATGATTGACTCTGAGGTAATTGAGTGATAGCTGTTAAGTGCTGACTGGATAGGTGTAAACTTGAAAAGGTTGGTTTACAAATTACAACTTTACATGGACAATTTCTTACAGAATAGGTTTTGATATTCTATTGTAATTTGCAAGTCTAAGTTCTTAACTTGTTGATGCATTTGTTGTTGCAGTGAACAAGCAAGTGAATTACATCTCCTTTTGGCTGGAACAAGCAAGTGAATGATAGGTTTACAACTTTTGGGTGCGAGCAAGCAAGTGAAATATAATTCCTTTTGGGCTTTGGCTACTATTCCATTATTGACATATTGCATTGCAGGTGCTTATGTATGTCAGTATGTGGTTATGGCTATGTGTTGTGCAAATAGGAGACAACAGTGTCTACTGCTTACTACTGCTTTCTTAGTTGCTTTGTTGTGTTGTCTTGAGTCCTGAACTCAACTATTGTAATATTGTTTAGTGTCTGCTACTCTATTGGGAACTAAGAAGTTGGAACTTTGAACTTGAACCATGTCCATGAGATCAGAGATGAGACCATGACAACATGTAAGTATGTAACTGCTGCAACGTTACATAGTCCATGTGGAATTGTGGTTTGTGGAATATGGATGACCAGATGTGGATGTCATATGTACTTATGCTATGTAGTTATGTCTATGTGGCTAACTAGCTATGTTTTCTTCTAAAAAATGATTATATTTGATGTTTGCCAATTGTTGAGTTCAGACTATCATCATTCATCATTAATCAATGACGAACTTGACACTGACGGTCTATTAGACTATCACTATCCACTAGAGACCACTACTTCTAAATTTGAGTAATTTTCATAGTAGATTAAATAAATTTGATGGTGCATTAAAAACAAAATTTCGCTAGAGTTCCTAAGATTTTGAATGATATTCTTGAAATTCCACGTGTTCAAGAGTCAAAACTCCAAAATTCCAAATGAGTTCTCTAAAATACCTCTTGAAAATCCGAACGAATTTTTTGAAATTTTGATTGATTTTTCTAGTTTGTTATTTATTTTAAATACCAGTCGGAATTTAAATGAAATTCTCAAAATTTTTGATCTTTCTCCTAATTTTCAATTTAAATTTAGAAATTTTGAATTTGTACTAATTTAATAATATTCGTGCACAAATTTTTAAATTTTTGACATTTTATTATTTTCAAAATTCCTAATTTTGAATTTAAATTTGGACCGATTTTAGAAAAAAAAATGAAATTGGATTTTAAATTATCCGACTAATATTATTCGTATCCATGTTGATTTCAATCCGTATTCGATCTGTATTCGTAACCGATATTATCCTGTATAGTTCGTATTCGATTCTGTATTCGGCACTATTCGTATTCGATTTTGTATTCGATAAAAAATACGGATACGGATACGAATAGGACGATATCCGACCATATCCGATCCGATCACATCCCTACCTCCACGCCTCCGGCTACTGCCGTCACCACCGTGTCCGTGCAGTTCCCCTAGCGCTGAACGCTCACAGCCACTCCCTTTCCCTCACCATCGGCCCTATTCGCCATTGTCTCGAGCTCCTGCTTGTCGCCATCCGCTCCGCCTTCCGTCTTCGGCGCCTCTGATCCGTCGCCGTCTCCTCCAGGCGCCGGTCTCTCCCCGTCCCCGTCGGCACTACTTGCCACGAACTCGGTCCGCTCCCCATTGCCGTCAATTTCGTCCTTTATGCCTCTGGTTGCCACCGTCGCCGCTATGTCTGTGCAGTTCCCCAGCGCCGAGTGCTCACAGCACTCCCTCTCCCTCGCTCTCGGCCTTGTTCACCACCACCTCGAGCCCCTACCCGTCGCCGTCTGCTCCGCCCTCTGTCCCCGGCGCCTCTGATTCGTTCCAACTCCATGCACTCCCTCCACCTCGTCGCTAGCCATTGAGATGACCACTCCGCTCCATCGCGTTGCTTGCTACTACACCAAACTCCTCTCTCCCCAATCCTGGTCCCCACCACTTCCAAACCCCGCTCCTCTCTCCCCCTCGCTGTCAACTACTCCCAACACGTATGCCTATCTTGCCCCTTCTCCTCCTGTCGACCCTACCTTCCTATGCAGTAGCCCTCCTCCTTTGCCAATAGATTCGTCGATAGAACCTCCCTTCATCATCCCGTTCTCTCCCAGTAGCCCAGCTGTCGACGAATTATGTCGGCAATATACTTTATAGGGCTATGTGTAAAACCGAAACCCGACGGTAACACAGGAGACAGATTTATACAGGTTCGGGCCCTCTGCGATGGAGGTAATACCCTATTTCTGTGCTCGTGCATTGTATTGGGGTTGATCTCGATGGATCAATGTTGAGAATGGCTATGAATCGATGTGATCTCTCCTAGTTGTAGGTGGAGATGTCTCCTCCTGAACTAGGGGCCCCTGCCTCCCTTTATATAGTGGAGGGAGGTAGGGTTACAGATAAGTATCTTAGTTAGTTGTGGAAACTGTGGATAGAGATAGGAAGTCTATCTCTATCCTTACTTACCGAGTACGTAATGTACTGGATTACAACTATGCCTTTCTTGTGATACAAGTCGGGTCTTCATGCGGGACAGGCCCGTCTTCTAGATGGTAGGCGTGACCCTGCTCCTTGAGGTCGTCCGCCTAATTTGTCTCCGTGACATACCCGGGACCATGTTATCTACAGTAGCCCCCGAGTGCTTTACAGCCGAGTTGATGCCGAGTGCTCCGACTGGAACCTTCTCTATGCCGAGTGCTCCATTGGCATGCAAGGAGGCTGTGAAGGGCTCAAGAGAGATTTGCAGGTTAAAATCTCCGAGTGACTCCCAGCCCAATTTCTTAGAGTCCTGGAAGTCGGCACGATGGTTGACATCGCGGCGTGAGTAGAATGTCGGCGCAACTATCCTCAGCGCAGTGTGAGAAGCTGGCGTAGTAAATCGGCGTGGCTGTCCTCGGCGCAATGCGCGAGAAGCCGGCGTAGTAAGTTGGCACGGTTGTCCTCAACGCAATGCGCGAGAAGCCGCAAGTTGGGGTGGCCGTACTGCCGCTGTTCGAGCAAATGAAGTCGGCGTGGAAGTCGGCGTGGTCGTTCTCGGCCTTGAAGGCGCGAGAAGCCGAGCCATAGTTTGCGCCATGACGCCGGGCGTGGCATGCAATGAGCCATATAATGCACTCGAGTCTTTGGTGTAGACGCGTCTTGGCCGCACCAAAGTTGGCGTAGGCGTGGAGCCATGCCGTAGATTGCGCTTGGGGCACGGGTGTTGACACGTAACTGTGCCATGGTTAGTGCTTGTAGTATAAATACTTCCTTGAACCCCTGTAACATGTAAATGTAGGATTTAGGCAGTATCTGAATATGAAAACATTTGATCGGATATAAAATCTGACTATCTTTATGTGCGAAATAGCCATTTTTTATTTTTCTACTTAATGATTTTTGTTCATCCGAGTGGTTTTTCTTCCTTTTGTTATGCACTCTGCCCGACTAGTCTAGCCCCCGAGTGTAGGGAGTTGGCACATGGCTTTTTATCCTAGGCACTCGTTTGGGTGACGTAAAGTTCGCCGTGTTATGGGTTCAGAGCTTCACTACTCAGAATTATAGCGCACTCGGATTTCACTTAAATTACTAAGTAACAAAAGAAAAAAATAACTATGAAAAAGATGGGGGCACGCAAGTGCACACAATTATGTAGCCCCGACTTCTTCGCTTAGTTGGAATTCAACTAAGTAGCAAGTCAAGAAATAACTATGAAAAGATGGGTGCGCGCAAGTGCACACAATTATAGTGGTTCTCGACTTCTTCGCTTAGTTGGAATTCAACTAAGTAGTAAGTCAAGAAATAACACGAGTTTATATGTGAAAAGATTATGATAATGAAAAACTTAGTCGCTGGTCGACGATGATGTCGCCCTTGCTTTTGAGCTTTTAGCCCTGGGCGATCACCGTAGGCTTGAAGTGCGAGACGTGGGCTTGTAGTCGTCTTGAAGCCGGTTTGCGCCGGCGCGTGGCGTTGGCGTGAAGCCATGCCGAAGTTGACGATGCATGCAACGAGCCATATGATGTACTCGGTGTCTTTGGCGTGAAGCGTCTGCAGCAAAGGTTGCGCTGGCGCCGGGCGTTAGCGTGAAGCCGTCTTGAAGTTGACGAGGCATGCGGTCGAGCCGTATGATGCACTCGGTGCCGGGCGTGACGCGTCTTGCAGCAAAGGTTGCGCCGGGCGCCGGTGTTGGCGTGAAGCCGTCTTAAGTTGACGAGGCATGCAATGAGCCGATGATGCACTTGGGTGCCGGGCGAGAAGCGCAACCGTGCAAAGGTTGCGCCGGCGCCGGGCGTTGGCGTGAAGCCGTCGCCGAAGTTAACGAGGCATACAACAGCCGTATGATGCACTCGGGGTGGTGGCGTAGACGTGCAGCCGTGCCAAAGGTTGCGCTCGGGGCGCTGGCGTTGGCGTGAAGCTATGCTGAGTTGACGTAGGCATGCAGCAGAGCCGTATGATGCACTCAGGGTGCTGGCGTAGACGTGCAGCCGTGCCAAAGGTTGCGCTCGGGGCGCTGGCGTTGGCGTGAAGCCGTACCAAGTTGGGAGACCCATTCGAATCTCTTTTGAGTTTTCTTGCGATACTCAGACTAAGTGTATTAAATATGGCAATTGACCCCGAAAGGTATACCGGTATATGGCGGTACCCGGCCCAATATGTCGGATCCGACTTGTGGCTCATGGAGAGCGTACCTAGGGCTTAGCCGAGTGGTCATCTTGAAACCCGTTCGTGATATCTGATTCTGACTCGTGCAGTAACCGGCAATTGACCTGACATGAGGCAACAATTGACCTAGCATGAGACATATCACAGAATTAGATTTAACCGAGTGTACTCATAACCAATGGTGTAGGGCAAGCAGCTCAATGAGCGTATCCTTGGAACATGAACCCTTAATAGCTTTCAGTATCTGATTCCACTTAGTGGTCACCAGCTAGTGGCCTAACATGAGGCATGCTTACTCACTGTATTGTTTTTGCGGATGGCGCATGAGAGCGCACAATGGGTGCGCCGACGTGAGAGCTCATGGCCTCGCGCCGACCCCTAAAGAGATGGGTGTAGCCCCCGACTTACTGCTTAGTCGGAATCCGACTAGGGAGCAAGTCAGGAGATAAATTATAATGATGTAATTGAGTATAAAAATAGACAACTTTGCTGTAGATCATGTCGTCCTCATTCCCGAGTGGATGAGCCCTCGGGCATGTCACCTTGTCAGCGCGGCTGTTCTCGGCGTCGTGTGCGAGAAGCCACGTAAGGAAGTCGGCGCGGCCATCCTCGGTGTCGTGCGTGAGAAGCCGGCGTAGTAAGTCGGCGCGGTTGTCCTCAGCGCGGTGCGCGAGAAGCCGGCCTAGGTAGTCAGTGCGGTTGTCCTCGGCGTCGTGCGCGCGAAAAGCCGGCCTATAGAAGTCGGCGCGGCTATCCTCGGCGTCGTGCACGCGAAAAGCCGGCCTAGGAAGTCAGCGGTTACGGTTTCGACCGAAACCTCTTTTATCGTCACCATGGTGACGTCTCTCATCTTCTTCTCGCTCCCGTCGCCGAGTTTCAATGTCTTGGCGAAGGTCGTGGTTTGTCGTTGTTGCCGGAGCAACGAGTGGGTGCGGCGGTAGTCGTTGTCGTCGTCGTCGCAAGTCGAGGGGCGTAGGAGCCGCAAGTCGGCGTCGCAGGAGACGCCAGTCGGGGCGTCGTAGGAGCCGTAAGTCGGGACGGCGTAGGAGCCTCGCCGTGATCTTTAGGATGAGATCCGCTTTGTCGTTGAGGTCCGTTATGCCCTTGCTGAGGTGCACCGAGGATCGCCGAGGTGCCGAGCGAAATTCACGTCGAGCTCCATCTTCGCGCAGGATTCACGTTACCTCCGTGCAGTCTATCTTCAAACGGTCTCCACGGTCACGTCCGAACTCGGTTTTCGATGATCTTGGACTCATTGGAAAGATAAGGAGATAAGCTTTCCAACGCATTCAAAACCACTCCGAAATTCCTTCTGAGTCAACGGAAAATCGTGATGAAATTTCTGTCCAGATTCTGGACACGAACAGATCGCATCTTCTTCCCGCGTTCGCTTCACGGTTGAAGTTGTCTTCCGATCGGATCTGATCCGATTCTTCGAGGGCAAGTTTGCCGAGGTTGTTGATGATAAATCCAAGCCTCCAAAACAGGAAGCTTGGTCGAAAGTGAATTCGACGGCGCTGCCGCCGAAAGATGCCATCGAGCTTGATGAAGATGATCTTAGCGCTCCCTCTACCTAGCGCGCCAACTGTCGACGAATTATGTCGACAATATACTTTATGGGGCTATGCGAAAGACCGAAACCCGATGGTAACACAGGAGACAGATTTATACAGGTTCGGGCCCTCTGCAGTGGAGGTAATACCCTACTCCTGTGCTCATGGATTATATTGGGGTTGATCTCGATGAATCAATGTTGAGGATGGTTATGGATTGATGTGATCTCTCCTGGTTGTAGGTGGAGATGTCTCCTCCTAAACTAGGGGCCCCTGCCTCCCTTTATATAGTGGAGGGAGGTAGGGTTACAGATAAGTATCCTAGTTGGTTATGGAAACTGGGGATAGAGATAGGAGTCTATCTCTATCCTTTCTTACCGAGTACGTAATGTACTGGATTACAACTGTGCCTTTCTTGTGATACAAGTTAGGACTTCATGCGGGGCAGCCCCGTCTTCTACATGGTAGGTGTGACCCTGCTCCTTGAGGTGGTCCGCCTAATTTATCTCCATGAGATACCCGGAGACCATGTTATCCACACCAGCACACCATGCCTACTGGTCTATTACAACCAGGTTTGTCATGATTGGAATTGTTGTCAAAACTGCACTTACTCCTTAGTATTTCGAATTCGCTACGTGCCTATGCATCCATCATCTATATATGTCATGTGTCGTGCTCTTTTGGCGATTACAAGTGCTTCTGATGTCCACTACACCCAACATAGTAATACAAACTATCAGCTCTCATAGGAGGTTAAGAATGTACATCTAAGAGATTGTTGTTTACAGAATTGCACGACACCATCTCAGTTGTCAAAATAGTGCACCCAACAGTAAGGTATTACATTTATTTATATACCATGCCTCCTAATTTCTCTTAGTATCGACATGCCATCCTTTAAAGTTGTTGCAAACCGTTTGCTTGTTTCATATGAGCATCCTTGGTGATATAGTCTACTCCCCCCCCCAAACGATAGTCCGCCATACAGTCCCATTGTATACAAGCACATGCTATTGGCAAAAAAATTAAGGGGAGTATTTGTCATGTTGTACAACTATTCACCAAATTTTGTTTTTTTGCATATATTGTTTCTTCCGGTGTCCTCGCCACCTTCAATGCATCCACACTCCATGGCAACCTCATACCCATCACCATCAAAAGTTGATAAGTCATGTCAACAGCGAAGCCCTCATTATGCAGACCTGCCACATGTACGTGAGTTACCCATTTTCACTCTATAGTGCAAACCTTCGCCATTTCTCTTTTAGTGCATGCCAAATTTGTCATGTTTTCAGTTGCAATTTACGTTTTAGGTACCACCATTGGTGATTGTTCCATGCAATCAGCTTCCGAGGCCATGACCTTCCACCAACGAAGTGACGATTTGCACATTCCATCGTGTAGGCTGTCCAGGCGCCTTCGGTTTTTCATGTCAGATGATTCATATATGCCTTTGCAAAGCGAAACTCTTGCGGCAGGTTATCCCTGTTAGTGATATGCCCTAGAGGCGATCATATGAGATGATTGTATCATACGTCTATGTTCATGTACTTATTAGTTCCATGAATAAATGTCACTCCTTTGTTCGTTGAGTATGACTTAATTGTGAAACACATTGGTTATATGATATTATTCTAAACGATCCCTGGTCACATATCATTATGTAGAACAATAGTGATCTGACCAGCACATGTATTGATTGATGGTAATGTTTCACATACCATAGATATGGAGATATCAAATCAATAATGTGGGCACATGATAAAGAACATGGGGTTGGATAGACCCGCTCCGAGACACTACTGAGATTGTTATCTTAGAAGTACCATCAGGGTATAGTCTCGAGTGGTATACCTATACGATCCTTTGACATGAGATTCTTATTGATTCTCAGCATGCGTAATTGTATACTTTGGGGCTATCAAATGCTTCACCATAATAGGGGAGTTATAAAGGTAGCTTACGGGTATGCCGTGAAACATGACGTGAGATGTAAGAGATCAAGATGGAATTTGCCCCTCCTTGATAACGGGAGAGATATCTCTGGGCCCCTCGGTGTGGATGGATAAGAAAAGTGCATGGCCATGCCAAAGTGATTAAAGAGTTAATCACGAATTATATCCATTACATTGACGAGTGAATTTGTCGAGCTATCACAAGGGTGGCACGCCTCGCCTTTGAGCTTGATCGATATCGTGTGGCAAAATGATCCTATGTGAGTGTATCAAGGTTCAGCTGATTCGATCATTGTGTATATTCGGGGGTCAATATGTGCTGCTAGGTACCGCTATTGACTTGTGGTCTGGGGAAGGGTTCTCCGGGACTGCGGCCGACTTGTACATGAGCCTAATAGGTCACACACACTTAACGGGTTGGATCATATCTGATGGATTGGATCCATTAGTGGGTTTATACAGATTTGGATCCTCTGACGTCTTAATGGATTTCTATTGTAGAAGATCCATTAGCGTGAGACCTAGTGGGCTTCCATATCTATTAGAGCGAGACCTAATGGGCTTCTATCGTAGAAGGCCCGTTAGTGCGCTCTATATAAAGGAGGCATGGGGGCGTGCGGCGTGTTAGTCTCCCCACCACGAGCCCTAGCCGCCGCCACGTCCCATCGCCCCTAAGAACCCTAGCCGCGCGCGTGGGTGCTAGAACACCAGCGCGCGGTGTTCCCACTCCGGACGTGTGGATACCGTGGAGGCGTCGGCGCTGATCGATTCGATCAGCTACACAACCTGTACGACTACGTCGATGTTGTTGTGACGGCGATCCGCGACGAGGAGAAGTTGTACCACGTCGTGTTCGACTACGTCTGAGGCTTCGCAAAGACGCGGGAGGCTTCACCCACTCTACTTCCGCTGCTAACGTGCTCCAAGGGTAATGCTCCATGATCTCTGACTCGCATGTTGCCTGGGTGTTCGTGGTAGGAAAAATTTTGTTTTCGGCTAGCGTAGCACCGCGTTCTCCTACAATCCCTCCCTATTTGTTGGGCCAAACCTCTGTACCGAACAGGCAGATCATACCCTTCCTGGTATGTTTTCTTTTTGTTATTATCCTTTGCCGTCCTTCTGTCTACCTACCTAATGCACTGCGTTGTTCTTGCACTGCCTTTTTTGCTGCTTTCTCATTTTCATTCTAAAAATAGGATAGACGGTTTGCCATGACCGAGCCAAAGCAACGCTGTTGAGGCATCTCACCAACTTCCATTGCCTTTTTGAGTGTTCACTATTTGTTATATTTACAAATCTGGGTACCCCATTTTACACGATCAACCCAAAATAGTATTGGTGAACCATGTAAGACATGTAAGGTATCTACAGACCCAACAACACCAACAGGTGTGCCATTGTACTCGCTTTGACATGATTACACTGAACTATGCAGTTGCATGGCCTCCTTTGCTGAGCAATGCTCCCTTTTTTTTTCCTCCAACCAAAAATGACTAGGCACTTTGTCACCAAAGCAAAACATTCCTCTTGAGGCAGGCAACGAAAGTAGAGCACCTGTACAGCTTACTAGAGCACCAGCTATGTTATCTTCCTATTTGTTTGTGCACTCTTTTTGAGCTATTTATGATGTTTGCACTCAACCTAATTAGTTACATTGCCTCTTTCGCTGATATGTTAGTCTTTTTTACAAAAAAAAATGGACAGGTAATTTGTCAGAGCAGAACGATGCCATTGTTATTGGGCCATCTAAGAAACATAAGGCATCTAAAAAGCTTGGAAGACCGACAGGTATATCATTGTGCTTGCCGTTCATTATTCCTTTTTCTCTACCCGTCCTTTTCATACATGTGTGTTGTGATCTACCACCTCTGTTTTCTCTTTGTCTTTACCTCTTCATCACCATGTCTCCCCGGATGAGTCGAGTCTTGCTCGTTGGCCCGATTGACGCCGATGTACAAAAGACCTACCAGACAATGTGAACTACAATGTAGTTGTGTCTTTCTGTGCATCTCAGCCTATATACTAGTTGGCGTCTACCGATGACGTGCCTTGCTCTACATCTTAGCCTATACAACAATTGCAATCTATTGATGATGTCTCTTTGTGTGCCTCTTAGCCTATATATCAAGCGAAGAATAATGATGATGTTAGCGTCACACAACACAATTTGAAGAAAACCAATAAACATCGTCATAAGTTTCTAACTTCTTTGTTTTCATTTAATGTGCCCATTGTCGACGAATTATGTCGGCAATATACTTTATGGGGCTATACGTAAGACCGAAACCCGATGGTAACACAGGAGATAGATTTATATAGGTTCGGGCCCTCGAGGTGAGGTAATACCCTACTCCTGTGTTCGTGGATTGTATTGGGGTTGATCTCGATGGATCAATATTGAGGATGGCTATAGATCGATGTGATCCCTCCTACTGATGTGCTCCCGGATGTTCTACCATACCAAACTAGGGGTCCTTGCCTCCCTTTATATAGTGGAAGGAGGTAGGGTTACAGATAAGTACGTATCCTAGTTGGTTATGGAAACTGTGGATAGAGATAGGAAGTCTATCTCTATTCTTTCTTACCGAGTACGTAATGTACCAGATTACAACTGTGCCTTCCTTATGATACAAGTCGGGTCTTCATGCGGGGCAGGCCCGTCTTCTAGATGGTAGGTGTGACCCTGCTCCGTGAGGTGGTCCGTCTAATTTGTCTCCGTGAGATACCCGGGGACCATATTATCCACACCCATACATTGTCTTTGAAATGTCTTCTTCCATGCCACCACATAGCTTATGCTAAAACTATTTGAACAATTTCTCTTCTAACACTAATGCTGCCTGGCTATTCCATGATCATACTAACATTCCTTAATGATGTGCTCAGCTGAAGTGCCTCATGGGTGTCACAAAATTCCCTACGACTATTCAAATTCGATGCACTAATCTCAAATGCTTTATGTTTGCTCAAATTGATTATGCTATATACAACTGCTCACATTCCATGCTTCGCAACTATGGCTAATCTCACTACTCCATGTTCGCTTCTAAAGGGTGATAATGGCATAATTATGATACTTTAATGTCATGCTTCCTTTACACATAATTACTTATCTTCTGCATCAAATAATTCTAATGTCTTTCTTTCTCCTTCAAATCAGATACTGTTTTCACACAGCTCTATCTTGGAGGTCCTACCCAGTTTGCCCATATCGTGGTGCTCGCTTTTGGTATGAGGAGTGTGTACGTGGGCATGGCCAACAAAATGCACCTATATACAACAAGTGTTGCAAGGAGGTGGCTTGTATGAAGTATTGTTCTATCTTTATACAGGCCACCTCCTGAGCCACTGCTTACGCTTTTAAATGGTGTGGATCCTCTACTATCCAACTACTTCTTTATCAATATAAGGTATTACAATTCTATGTTTGCAATGACATCTATGGGTGCCACCATCACCAACTCTATTAACGATGGACGTGACCCCTGTGTTTTTTAAATCAGTGGCCAGCTATGCCATCGAATAGGTCCACTGATTCTAGCACATGACACAGGCCATAATATATTCAGTTATATATATTTGATATTGAAAATGAGATTACAAATAGAATGGCAGTTACTTCATATGTTGACGGAGACTTCCAACCAGATGAGGATATTGTTGAAGCTTTAATAGCAATGCTCAACAACCACAATCCAATTGTGCGATAGATTGTCTGACGGATCAGGCAATCAATACTCTATAAAATTATTTGTTGTCTCTAATCAACATGGTAGCGTCCATAGTGCCCCTGTTGCATCAAAGGTCATTGGTTTAGTGGCAACTGATCTAGGGGCTTCTAATGAGCATCGTGATTTAATTATGGAAGACTACGCATCTCACTTACGAAGGGTGAAGGAAACTCATTGCAAATTTATAGCCATGCAATGCCCTCTTTTGTTCTATTATGGAAAAGATGGATTTCATGAACAACTCAGATATCGACGGCGTACCCGCTCAGAAGGTATGCGAAGAAAAAATGTTACCATGATGAAATATTATGTGTACAGACTGCATTATAGAGATGGTGACTTCAATACTCTGCTGCAATGTAAGAAGCTCACCCAATCATACCAGGTTGATGCTTTCTGCTCTGTTGAGGATAGTCGGTTGTGACATTATTGGAAGAAGTCATTTCAGCTCAAATATAGAACCAGCCAATTTGTCTTTGGTTCAGACAGATAGCAGTGGCATAACTAAAGCTGCTTCTATAGGGCAATGAATTATTTTACCATCTTCATACACAGCAAGCCCACACTACTACTACCAAAACTACCATGATTGTGTTTCCCTCTGCCATTGGTTTGGTTGTCCATTCCTATTCATCACATTTGCGTGCAATCCTTTGTGGCCTGAGATAGAGGCAGCCCTAGCAATCTTTCCAGGGCGACGACCATGCGATCGACCTTATATCGTTGATCGAGTTTTCTAGACAAAGCTCAACATGCTCATGGATGATACAATAAAGCACCAATTCTTTGGACCAATAGATGGAGGTTACATCCTATCTTCACAACCTATGTCCTCTTCAGCCTTATGTTTTTTGAACTTTGTTTTATTTTATTGCACACTGTTCCTTATTTATTTGCACATTTTTTATGCAGTTGTTTACACGATTGAGTCCAAAAAAGGGGTCTTCCACATGTTCATATCATTATATGGCTAAAGAAAGATTTGGATGTCAACAAAAGCGATGCCTTTATATTGGCTCAATTACTGGACCTAGCTATTGACACATAGGTTATGAGTTTATCTCAAGGTTTATGATACATGGCCCATGCAGTGTTGCACGTTTCACATCTCCTTGCAAGGTTGGTGGAAAATATACCAAGTTCTACCTAAGGAAATTTGTCGACAAGACAACACTTTTGGGTGATGGACATGTTAAATATGCCCGGTCAAACACAGGAATCACTATAGATAGAAATGGGCTTACAATTGATAATCAATATGTGGTCCCACATATTGTTGACCTTTGCGTTAAGTACCAGGCACACATTAATGTTGAGAATGTCAACCATGATAGTATGGAGAAGTACCTTTTTAAGTACACAACAAAAGGACCTGATTGTGTTAGAGTTGGGATTAAGAGAAAAAGGATAGATTGCGCTCCTGCTCAGGTAATAGATGAGATGAAAGAATACCTTGATTATAGATGTGTCACACTGATCCATCTGTAGAGCGGCTACCTAGGAAAATAGTGTTGTCTTCACAGAAGACGATCATCTTGAACAGATAATCAACAATCCGCTCAATGCTGTTACAAAACTGACTGCATGGTTTCTTGCCAACAGAACATACCTAGAAGATCAATTGTAATACCCATTTTGGGCATCTTTTTGAAAATTTTAAAATTTAAATTAGAATTTGCATTTTGGGTATTTACTATTCACTACCTAAAAATCTTCTAGAATTCAAAATTTACAACCAAACTTAGTTTAAAAATTCTCCTAAATATTTATAAACCCCTCTAGTTGGGCTTAGCCCACTTCCTAGCCCTAGCCCAGTTTGGCCCTAACCTTCCAGCCCATCTCTCTCTCTCTCTCTGTGTCAAGGCTGCACACGCGTCGCACCTGCTCTAGGCGCGCCAGAGTAGGCGTGTCGCGCAGGTCACGTCGCTGTCTGCACCATCTCCCCCACCACGCTTGCCTCTTCCTCCTCTACCACTATCGCATCGTCTTGTTGGCAATGCCATCGCACGCCACAGCCACCAAGATAGGCCAAGTAGTCGCCGCAGCCTATAAGCGTCAACTTGTCGCCGCCTCGCGCCCCCGCCCTCTACCATGGCCATTACGCCCATCATCATCGTCACGCCGCGCGTCCCATGCTACGCTGCCCGTTGCCGCTCTTCCTCAAGCCTTTCTGTAACAGCCCATTTTGGGTCCCATTTTGAAAATTTTTCAAAAATTCAAAATTGTATTACATTTAAGATGCAATTTTAGATAATAGAAGATGAATTCTGCATTTCCAATTTGAATTTTGAATTACTGAAGTGGGAATTTTTCAGATGGTGAATAGAAAATACAGGAAATGCAATTCAAAATTTGAATTTTGCAAAAGTTTTAAAAAGGACCCAAAAATGGGTTTTATAAGGTATAGGTTGTGTTAGTTGGTCTCGAGATGTGAGCCTGTTAGGCTAAGTTACGGGTTGAGACCCGGAGGTTGTGCTTGTTGTCTAGAGTGGCTCTAGACTGGAATGTCGTGGACCTATTAAGATTGAGGTAGAGAGTGGAGTGTGGCACTCTGGCTCTTGGGCCATGAGAAGTGGGATCGGAAGGATTACATGGATATGAATGAGTGTTGGATGCATTCGACACGACGCATGGCCATCACGCGGTAGTACGGGTGTGAAGTTTCAGCGTGATGCTCTACGGGGGCTATGTACGATACTCCAACCCGACGGACAGGCGAAAGGGCGATGTCACCTAAGGGTGATCTAGATCATGGATTCACTAGACCAGCAATCCAGGAACGATGATCCACAACAGGATTGCCAAATCCTGAAATATGATGGCGGTGTAAGGAGAAAAAATAGGAACCGTGGTTCCAGCTGTGTTTGAGTTTGGTCTAGTCATACCATGGGTTGGTACCAGGATAGACAGGATTGGTTAATTTGAGAAAAACACAAAACTTCTTTAACACCCTCTTTCCCAATGAAAATTGGCTAGGTCATATGTTTATACTATGAATATTTTCAACTAGATTTATGCTAATAAACAAACCCTAGCCTTCTCTTGGAGTCCATATCATTAATGAATTAGAAGGGTGTTAACTCGCAAGCGCGGTTTGATTGCGCACTTACCCTCACACTCACTCACTCTTTACATGGCGAACACCTAGAAGACCTCTACGCTTTCTACGAGGATGAAGACCCTAGATATGAAGGCCAAGACGATGTTTAGGGCGTTCCCTTTAGCCACTTGCATAGATGCATATCCGTTGGATATTCCTTTTGTTGCAATGAAGATTTCCGCTTTTGTACTCTGAACTCTCATACGTACTTGTCGGCGACCGGGAGGCGAACCTCCGCGGGCCGATGAGCAAGGAGAAGGTGGGTCGCGAGGTCAGCGGCCTCGCTGGACGGCCGGCTGGCCGGACGTCGCCGAGGGAAAGGACTTGGTCCCGACGCGGTCGGACGCGTCGAGACCGGAGGGTGTGATGATGACATGAGTGTTTTTATCCTGATTCGGGCCTCCACTGCCTGATAACAGTCCTACGTCCAGTCTTCGTTTAATGCCAAGCTTAAACGAGTACAAAGGGGGTGAGGCCGGGCTTTGGGAAGCACGGGCTCGAGTACAATAAGTGCTCAAGGCACTGAGTGTGTTCCTACCGTTACCTGTATGCGGCGAACTACCGTCGGGAACTAGAGCTCCTACGAGAGTGCAAGTGCTCCTGTTCTACAGTGGCTATCTTCCGGGTGTGTCTTGTGTGGCTAATGGCGATAGCGTTCCCTTCTTGTTGTGGCCTGTGAACCCCTTTTATAGACGGCGTCCGGCCACTGTAGCTTACCGCAGGTCCGTTGAATAGTCGTCCCCTTTTTGCCATGCCGGGGCGCACAAAATCTACCGAGTAATCGAGTGTATCTTCCGATTGCCGCGCCGAACCGCTACCGGTCAACATGTGTTTTTGCCCATGCGGGCGGTTGACGGGACCTGCCGCCAACCCGCCAGTAGCCTTCGCCAGGCTCCTCGGTACAGTGCGCGCATTTAATTCTTGATGACCTTAGGGACCCGAAGCGTATCCTGTCCGTGGCGCGGCACAATCTGCCTCGGGTCCTGAGCCCTGAGCCTCGGAAGCCCAGGAGGAGTGAGAGGCTCGATCTTTGGAGGCGGGGAAGCTCGGGCGCGAGCTTGCCAAGCTCGAGCGCGAGCTTGCCAAGCCCGGGCATACTTCCGTGGGGCCAAGGGCAAGTCAGTGGGCCGTTGTGGATAACATGGGCCCCGAGTATTCGGAGATATGCTATTTGACGCACCACCTCTTTGGGCCGATTGAGTTGGACCTTCCAGAAGGTGGGCTTAGAGGCTGGCGCGGCCCGACGTGTTCTACAAGGAAACGAACTCGTCTCCTACTCGAATACATAGATATAGGCGTAGCCAAATTGGTTATATCTGTATCTTTCATATACGGATTAGAGATTCTATCTGTAACCCGGCCCCTTGCACTATATAAAGGGGGTCCGGGGCCCCTAGTTCGACATCTCATCCAGCATCCAATCATCATCCTCATATGCATCTCAATATCCTTGAGATCCACCATAATACAATCCACAAGCACAGGAATAGGGTATTACCTCGCCCCGAGGGCCCGAATCTGTATAAATTCGGCTCCCTGTGCTACCATCGTAGTTGTGATCTTTCACATAGCCCTATAAAATATATTGCCGACACAAATCGTCGACAGTTGGCGCGCCAGGTAGGGGCTAGCGTCACGATCAACTACCTCGACTCCGATGGCTTCAATTGGCGGATTCGTCTTCACCTACGCCCCGGCCAAGGCTTCATCTTTGGAGATCTCGGCTTCATCGCCGGTGACTTCGGGGAACTTCGGTTATGTGAGCCGAACTTTGTTCGGTCCACGCATTACCGGGGGAGGTGGTATGCGACTCCGACCGAGCCTCACCGCTTTGGGATCTCTCTCCTGGATTCCAATCCGGAAGAGATCCCATCTGATGATGACGATTCCGACTGGCCTACCGTTGGGCTCCTCTTCGGTTTCGGTCGGGATCTACCACTTCTTTCTTTACCAGCTCCTTATGCTGACGAAGAATCTAGTGGCGATCTGATTCCTAGCCTGGATCGTTCTCAGATCCAGTCGGGGACCACAATCCCTCAATCGTGGTCCGCCCCGTTCGGGTTAGGAAACTCGGCCGCTGTTTTCCATCGGATAACATACCGGCTTTTTCAATTTGGGCTAAGGAGCGGGACATGGCACGCGCACACTGGGACGAGTTTTCCGAGTCAGGACTCGGGGACGACTCTAACCAGGTCAACTTCCCGAGTGGACATCCCATTCGGATTGGTCAATTTGGCTGCAAGATTCCAGCGGATTCGTTCCGCTGAATCTCAGTCGGATCCTCTTCTGACCAGAGATTCGGCACAAGAAGTGGGAGTTATAATCACTCCCATCGACGAGCCAACAAATCGGGATCGGTTGAGCCTCTCCTTCTCGGAATCCGAATCGGAAGAGAGCGTCAATGGGTTCCCCGACTTTCGCGGCGTCTACATGCTGGATGGGCAAGCCTCTGGATCGGCTCGGCGCCCCATGGGGGAGGCAGGAGCCGAACAAAACGGCGGAGGCGGAGAAGACCTGCGCGACCAGTTACGAGGTCGTGCACAGGAAGTCCAGGAGGAGCTGCTTCAAATCCGTATGGGAGATCCCTCGGTCTTCCGTACGCCGCAGCAAAACATCATTGTGTGTAAGACCCTCCTGGACAATATTCGTCCTTTGCTTGGAGAGAACAACCCCGCAACGCCGATCATGGAACAAATCAAAGCCATGATGACGGCAGTGGCTGTCCAAGGCACTCGGGATCAACAGCCGACTTCGTCCGAAGCGATCGCCACGAGTAGCACTCGCCGCGATCGGCTGCGGTCGCGGGCAAGACGCCCGCCGAAGTACAAGTCGTGACCTTCGCCTTGACATCGAAGCCCGGCGGAGGGAGCGAGACGAGGATCGGCGTCGTACTCCTCCGCGTCGGAATCTCCCCGCCAATATCCTCCCCCCGAGGAAGGATCAATTGACGGGATCAAGGCGTTCACACCCCGACTCCGTCAGGTAAACTGGCCCGAGGGGTTCAACCCCAAGGGGATTGTGAAATTTGAAGAAGAATGGGACCCCGAGGCTTGGTTGCAGATCTACTCTTTAGCAATCAAGGCCGCGGGTGGAGGATACGACGTGATGGCAAACTATTTGCCCGTTATGTTAACCCCTCCGGCTCAGAACTGGCTCGCGGGCCTTCCAGAGAACTCAGTCGATTCCTGGGGAGAGCACTGCGACCAATTCGTTGCCAACTTCCAGGGTACTTACGAGAAACCTGGAACCCAGTGGGACCTTTATCAGATTCATCAGAAAAAAGATGAGTCGTTAAGAGATTTTATTCGGTGTTTCACCAAGAAGAAGAACACAATCCGGGAGATCTCAGAGGCAGTCGTCATCGCAACCTTCCAGAAAGGAGTTCGTGACCCCGATCTAATCAAAAAGATGTCCCGGAAGCCCCCGACTACTGTCAAGGAGATGTTCGCCTTGGCGGATCGATATGCTACCGTCTCGAATGCTCTCGCTGAGCGTCAAGAGGATCACTCAAGCAAACACGAAGGCAAGAAGGACAGGCCCAAGTCGTCCTCCAAGAAGGATAAGAAGCGCAAGGGTGAAGAGCTGGTAGCGGTCGCGGATCAGGGTCGGCAGAGGCCGCCTCGGCCCACCGACTACAATAAAGTCATGGAGGCGCCGTGTCCTTTCCATCCAAACGGAAAGAAAGCGGCCAAAAACTGCAATATCTTGAAGAAGTTCGCTGAGGAACACAACAACGACGCTCCGAAAGACGCTAAGCAAGATAACAAGTGTGACCCTCCTCAAGGTGACGCTTACCAAGAAACCGAGCGGGAGCTCAACCACATATTCGGGGGATCGGATGCATATGAGTCCAAGCGTAAGCAAAAGCTTACCGATCGGGAAATCAATGCAGCTTTTCTGGTGACCCCCGAGTATCTCCGGTGGTCTGAGGTTCCGATTAGTTTTGATCGCTCAGATCACCCGGACCACATCCCTTACCCGAGAAGATATCCACTCATCCTGGATCCTGTGGTACAGGGCGTCCGACTGCACAAGGTCCTGGTCGACGGCAGGAGCGGATTAAACATCCTTTTCACCAAGACCCTGGGCGAGATGCAGACCTCAAGGACGGCGCTCCAGAAGACGGATGCGCCGTTTCATGGTATAATCCCGGGAACACCGTCAGTGCCGATTGGGAAAATTACTCTCCCGGTCACTTTCGGCACTCGCGATAATTACCGGACGGGAAACCTCAGTTTTGAGGTAGCCGATTTCGAGACTGCGTATCACGCAATCTTGGGAAGGCCGGGCTTGGCCAAATTCATGGCCGTCCCACACTATGCCTATCTGATTATGAAGATTCCAGGACCATGGGGCGTAATCACGATCCGTGGAGATGTCAAGTTTTTCCATCTCCTCGATAGGGAAAATTGCGACTTCGCCCAGTCAATCGAGGCGGCGGCCGAGTTGGACAAGATCCGGCAGGCGGCCACCACTCTTCGCGACGAGGGCGACCTACCAAACAAGAAACCATCTAAGTCAGGCGTCAAGCCCGACGAAGATGTCAAACATGCGTCGCCTCACCCGTCCGATTCATCCAAAACGGCTCAAATCGGAACAAAGCTCGACCCGAAATAGGAGGAGGCGCTCGTCGATTTTTCTCCAAGTAAATCAGGACGTCCTCACGTGACTCGGCGGTACGCCCGGGGGCTCGCCAACTAAAGCGTGAAAACGGCACTCTCCTGGACAACTCATGGAACATCAAGCAATTGCGTTGGTCTTATACCTGACGACTATTGTAACCCATGTTTATTTTCGCGCACATTTCTCTTTTATGCTTATATAATTTAGTTTCTAACTTGCTACTTATTTGTATGTCAATTAAGTAGTAAGTCGGGGGCTACACCTAATTAGGTGCGCAACCGCGCACCTAATCTTTTATCTAGAATCTAACCTGACTTGCTCCCTAGTCGGTTCCCGACTAGCCAGTAAGTCGGGGGCAACACCTAATTAGGTGCGCAATCGCGCTCCCCTTCTCTTAGTGAGGATAAATTGACTCACTACCTAGCCGGATCCCGACTAGCTAGCAAGTCGGGGCTACACCTAATTAGGTCCAGTCTGCGCCTAACCAATACCTAATCGTTTTTTCTCTTTTAAGTCTACGACGAAGCCCAGCGTAAAATCGTTCCAAGTAACAAAGGAACGTAATCTACTCGGGCCAAAAACGTGACTTAAATAGAGAAAGGCTGATTAGCGTATGCCATGTTAAAAAGAAAATCATTTACATATATAATTTACGGGTTCCTACATTTGTAGGAAATCTAGCTCTAAGTTATCTACAAGGCCCTCGGCGGTCGGCTTCATCTCTTCGAGCAGGGCCAACGCCTCCTTTTCGGAGCAGGCGAAGCCATCCTTGACAGCGTCAAGCTCGACTCGAGGATAGTGCGACTTGACGATTCCCAGCACTTGGCTGGTACTCATCAGGCCGACTTCCTTGAGCCGCACCTTCAGTTGCTCGGGGACTTCGGTCCACCTTTGGATTAGCTCGGCCCGGGAGCTTGGCTCGGCATCGCCAGCATAGAGTTGCCGTCGAGTGGGCTCCACCGCCACCAAGAGCTCTTCATATCGCGCCTGCGCGGTTTTGACGTTCTCTTGAAGAACGTCATACTACGCTAGCGTCTTCCTCCTATGCTCTGTCAAGAACAGGGAACGCGCGGTTATACAACAGTGTGAACGCCGGAGGCTCAGAGTCGGTCGGGTTTGGGGGCATACCCTCTAACTCGGTGACGGCTTTCGCCTCCGACTTCTCCAGGCCACCCTCGTCACAGACTTAACCACTCCGCTCGATCGGCGATCGTGGCGTCACATGCCGCACACCAGTCGCGAGCATGATGTCATTCGGTCACAACGCAAGGTGAGCGATTCTGACTCAGATCAGGGTACTTACACTGGAGGGAACCTACAAGGTCGAACTTTTCGTCCAGCAGCTCCTTGATCCGGGCCTGCAGCTCTCGGCGCTCCTTGGCTGCCTTGGTCCGGACCCCAATAACCTCCCCCTCCACGGATTTAATCCGCTCTATCTGGGGGAGGAAGTAACTGAGGAACTTGGTTTTCCTTTCGGAAAAACCACCAAGTTCTTGCAAAAAGGGAGAATATCCACCATCCCACTTCGAGCCAGAGAAGATCTATTCTACAGATCAAAAGGCTTACCCTGGCCATTCTGTCGCATTCAGCGGCATGCTCAAAGAAGGCCATCCTCATCTCCTCCTCGGCCTCGTCGTCAACGAGGGCCCAGTTCCCGGCCTCGTCCCTCTAGCCTGCCGAGAGCTTGGGCTCGGCCTCCTCTGGGGGAGGTGGGGGCTGGCGAGGGTTCTCCTCCACCATCGGCTTGGCCCCCTCGCCGTCCCCGGCGGGTGGGTTCGGGCTTAGGGCTGCGGCAGTGGCGCTTCCCCCGACCCTGGCTCTCGACACGGCTTCCGCCGGCTCCGCAGGAGGGGTCACCGCATCGGCTGTCGGAGGAGGTGCCGCCTGGCTCGGCTCAGCAGGCTTTGATGCTGACCTAGTCGGACGACTTGACGGAACCTCTGTCGACGGTTTCCTGAAATAAGGAAATGGTTCGGTCAAAGAAAACGTAAAAGAATACTACCAGGCGGTGGCAGGACGTTGCTTACCGATTGGAGGTCTTAATCTTAATACCGGCGCTCCTCCGAGGGGAATTCCCGCTCGAGGAGGCGTCAGACCAGCCACTCGACCTAGCCCGAGGGGCTGGATTTTGTCCCTCCTTCGGCGACGCGCCGCTGCCCGCCTTTGGGGGATGAGCCCCTTGACGACGCCCAGAGGCCGGCGTCGGCCGACTTGTTCCTTCTCGGGGAGCCTCACCGACCTTTGGCCCCGAGCTTCGTGGGCCGCGCCCTCCGGATGGTGGGACGTTTTTCTCTACGGAGGAAGCCGGGCCCTTGCCTTTCTTCGCGGCTGGGGTTTCTTCAGACTCTTCTCCCGGGCGCTTCTCGCCCTTGTTGGCGGAAGTCTCGGGAGTTGGGGCGACAGACACGAAAGCCCAGCGATCCTGTATAGGAGCACAGCATCCCCGAGCTAGCGTCAAAACAGAGCTGCTCGGTACACAAAATAAGAGGAAAGAATGCTCAATCCTTACCTATGGAGGCAGATTGTTGAGGGAGAAGCTCCTGGGACACCCTTGGTTAGAAAAGATAGTCCTTGGAGCGAAGAACTCAGAGAGTCGATCGACGGCGTCCGAGTTGGAGATCGGGACATCCGTTTCTCGTGTCGAGTCAGATGGCCCGGTGTACTCGAACTCGAGCCGGATCCTCTCCTTGAGTGGCTGGATACTGCGCTTTGTGAAGGAGACAGCTATCGCGACGCCGGTCAACCCCCTCTTTGAGGCATTGGATCGGTAGCCGAACTAACGGTGACTGATCCATCTCAGAGAAAGGGGGGAGAATTCCAAGAGGAGGAAGCTCGGGGCTTTCTCCCATCAAAGCAAGGAAGACTGGGGGAGGATTGGAGCAGTAGAACCATTCCTGGTTCCACCCCTTCAAAGAGGTCCGGAGTGGTAAGGCAAAATACCCCTTCTTGAGGCCGCTCCGGAGTTGAAATCCGGCCCCGCCAACAGCCTTGGGGGCATTGTCGGTGGGGTAGGCTTTCAAGAAGAAGAGATGGCGAAATAGGGCGAAGTAGGGAGCGATCCCCAGAAAAGCCTCGCAGAGATAAACAAAAATAGAAAGCTAAAGGATGGAATTGGGATTCAGATGAAAGAGTTCAATCCCATAATGATTGAGCAAACCACGAAGAAAGGAGGAAGCGGGGAGTCCGAACCCGCGGGAGAAGAAGGACTCGAAAACGACGATCTCTTCTTGGTGAGGAGTGGGGGAGGACTCATCCACGGCGGCACGCCAGTCGATGAGCTCTGGCGTTGGGAGAACGCTGGCGTCAACCAGGGCCTACAGCCACTCATCGATGGTGTCGGAGGTCGTCCAGTCCCCCGCCATTGGAATGTGGTGGATCTGGAGTTCAGCGACGGCGGCGGCGCTAGGGTTGCTTGGTGGCGGCAACGCAAAAACCCTAGTGGAAGTGTTTCAGGGAGACGAACGGTTTGGGCGCACAGTGTGAGCGTACCGATTCAAATCCCCCGGTGTGCTTCACTTAAAGGAAAGCGGGCGATGTTTCGTTTCCTCGCAAGGTGGGAAAAAATGAAACCCTAGAATCATCGTTTCAGACTTGGGCTCGGACGTAAGTCCCTGAGAACATGCCCCATGTGGGCGTAGTCATACTGCGACTTTACTCGATGCATGTGTCACTGGTCGATTTAGTCAGGAAGATAGCGTGCCCCTTGTTGGGCTCTTTGCCAGTCTTCGATCCGAGGGTTGGGCGCTCCCCAAAATTGTAACTTGGCTTTTGATGTGCTCCCTGGGGACGGTAGTCGGTTTGGCTTTTAGCCGGACCGTACATCGAAAGTTTTTTTTAATTGTCCCAGTGGCACATCTTCGGATTGTTTGTCATCAAGACAAGCACCACTTGGGCAAATATTAACTCAGCTCTTGGCGTACCTCCTAGGGTCAACGGCTGGTCTGATTTTCTAATCAGATTAGTCGTCAAAGAGTTACCTCTTTAGTTGGGTCTTAGTGGCACATCCCGGGATCGTTTGTTGCTAAGACAAACACCACTTGGAGGACCTCAGCTTGGAGGCGGGCGTATTCCTCTGGGAATCACTAGCTTGACTTTGCACTAATCGGGTCAGGACGCCAGAATACCCTACGCAAGTTGTGACATATCCCATGCTGAATCGAATGTCAAGCTCTGCAGGTCAGGCTTGAATGTCATTATTTGCAACAGGGAGGATAACGCTGGGTGGCACTGCTCACTCGGCAGCATCCACTTTTCTAGTATGCCTCTCCGTGGGGCCAATAGCCGGCATACCGACTAGTCGGGCTGGGTACCAGACATCTTTTAAGACTTGAGAATTTTTCTCGAGTCCTTTGTAACTGTGTTGTTTGATCAGCAGGTTACTCGGCAAACTTAAACTCGACCATATGAAGAGTGGCGTCACTCGGGTTGCATCGAAAGAGTCGCGAATCGAACTCGAATCAAGACAACTCAGTCCCGAAGTACTCGGAGGCTACTGTGGATAACATGGGCCCCGGGTATCCGGAGATATGCTATTTGACGCACCACCTCTTTGGGCCGATTGAGTTGGACCTTCCAGAAGGCGGACTTAGAGGCTAGCGCGGCCCGACGTGTTCTACAAGGAAACGAACTCGTCTCCTACTCGAATACATAGATATAGGCGTAACCAAATCGGTTATATCTGTATGTTCCATATACGGATTAGGGATTCTATCTGTATCCCGGCCCCTTGCACTATATAAAGGTGGTCCGGGGCCCCTAGTTCGACATCTCATCCAGCATCCAATCATCATCCTCATACGCATCTCAATATCCTTGAGATCCACCATAATACAATCCACGAGCACAGGAGTAGGGTATTACCTCGCCTCGAGGGCGAACTCAGATAAATTAAATCTCCTGTGCTACCATCGTAGTTGTGATCTTTCGCATAGCCCTATAAAATATATTGCCGACACAAATCGTCGACAGCCGTTCCATGGGGCACGTACTTTCCCCAACAGTACTATAATGTTATTTGTCCTGGACGTCCCTGATGTAAAACTATTCGCCGAAAGGTGTTAATTTCGTTAAGTTATCCATTGCACTCTAATTGTTGGATGCTTCATGATATGACTATGTAATGGCATGCACTAGCCTACCGATCCAGGAACTAGTACATGAATCATTCAGCGGACTTTTGAGTGAGGCCCTTACACCTTCACCGCGGGAACGACTCCATCCCCCCTTCCCCCTCCCGCAGCCTCCTCCTATTTAAGCCCTCGCTCGACCCTGTTCTCCCCTCTCTTCGTCATTGCCGCCACCGAGTCCGATTCTCCCTCTTTTGCCTCGCCGCCTACTCGGTACGTCGCCAGCCGATTCCCCGCGTCCCTAACTTCTCTAGGTGTCGTCCCTCACCCCTCTACCCTCAATTTTGGCTAGGAACCACCGTAGCTCCCAGACAGCGAGACCCCTATTTCAGCCGCCACATCATCCACGGTGACAGCTAGCCTCCGCCCTCCTCCGAGCTCAGTATCACCTTAGGTAGCTCTTTGGTAACCCCTAGATACCCCTTGCACTGGCGAACTGGTCGCCGCCCCTATCCTTCACCATAGAATTGTGCTCTAGTAGCATTTTGTCACCCACGCCCACGGCGCCACTGTTCTGGAACGCCACCGGCGATGCTCCGGCCGGCACGTCCGAGGTCTCCTCTAGCCGAACCCATTCCAATCATGATCCAGTAGGATGGTGGACCGTACCGCCGCCAATCTCCCGCCAAAGGTTCGTCGAAGTTCGTCTGGAGAACCAAGCAAACCCGTCGCCTAACTGACGTCACCCCAACATCGGCCGCGAGCAAGGTTCTATTTGCCGTGGCAAATCGATGTGCCGAGCGGGTTCGGCAACGGCAAACAGACATTTAAAATCAAAAATTTGATTTGAATTTAAAAAATTGAAAAAAAATCCCAAAAAATCTCAAAAATTCTATAAGCCTGTATGAAGGTAATGGTGAAAAGAAAAATCCAAAACAACATCGGAATCACGAGGAAATTTGAATTGAAATCGTGAAAAATTGAACAATATACTGTTCACAGACTTATATATAGATGGATGTTGTATTATTGCATACTCTGTGGACTGTTGTCCCATGATTCATCATTATTGCATGCCCGTTGCCTTTCCCCACGAGAGCTCCTCCAGTCCTCCACTAGTCCACTCTGATCCTTGCTCGCACGACGGCAGGCGTATGATGGAAACCATCGAGCGATCTGATGGCAAAAGCGTATGATGGCTCGACAAATCGAGGCAGTAGAGCGGCAAGTCGGAGCGGCTTCGTGGCGGCAACGCGACGCGGCGGGGAAGGCAAGTCGAGCGGGCCAGCAAGTTCGAGGCGAGGCGCGGAATCCCAAGTGAGGTGCGCGGCAGCGGGCAAGCAAGCGATGGAAGCAACAGCAATAGGAGGCATCGGCCTTGCGATCACCAAATAGTTAATTTGTTTATTAACTAGTTAATTTGTCGATGAGTTAGTCATTTAGCTATTTTATTAGTTAGTTAGCTAATTAATTTGTTAGTTAGCTAGTTAATTAGTTAGTTAACTAATATTTCATTTCCTAACATTTTACATAATTTTCAATGTTGCCTAAATGTTAAATAATTACCAAAAGTCATGCCTACCATTTACATAATTTTAAATCAATTTTTACCATTTCCCCGCACCATACAAAGTTTCAAATCGATTTTTCCAATAATTTCAAATGTTGCATAAATATTACATAATTACAAAAAGTCATGCCCTAACCATTTTCATATTTTTAAATTAATTTTTACCATTTTTCGCACCATATATATTTTTACCATTTTATCACACCGCCCATTCGATTTGTCGGTTAAACCGAACGATTTGCCGAATAATTCCATCGATTTGCCGACATATCCATTGATTTGCCCTTTTCCAGATTTTGCCGCGATTTGCCGGTGTTGCCGGTCGATTTGTCGTGATTTCATCACGATTTACCGAAAATTCGATCGATATTTGCACTACCGGCAAGCAATTGTGATTCAAATTTCAAATTCCAAATTTTGCTCGATAAATCGCGATTTGCCGCAGCAAATCGAAAACCGCCGGGGAACGATTTTTGTGTATAAAACGATAAGTTGAACTCTGGCCGCGAGACGAAGTCGCTGACATGTGGGACCCATGCTAATAGTGTTTAGTGTTTAAATCTCCAGCGCTTAGTTTTAATAGCCATTGACATGTGGATCCATGGCCCTATCTGTTAGTATTAGTGGAGACGTACTTCTGGTTTACACCTTCTGTCTGTGGGCTCCGATAGGGCCGTTTTCGCTCGCGGACCAAATTGCTCCTGGGCCGCACGTTGTTGGATTCGGCCCATTCCTGTTTAGGATTTTTCAGCCTTTTTCCTATTTTAATAATTTCAGAAAGTGTAAATGATTTTCTAAAAATAGTAAAACACCTTGTAAACTACTAAAAAATTTATGATAAACATTAGACATCACGCTGGATTTAATAAAATTATAACCTTGTACAATAATCTAATTCTTGCATCTGTAAAATAACAGTAACCCTAGTTTATCCTTTTGGGAAATTATAATATACTCCTTTCTTTTTAATTAAATTAATTTATGGTGTCCAAAAAACTTGATAAAATTCCAGAAAATACTAGATGTAGTATTGGACTGAGGAAAATTATTTTGGTAGATTTAAATAAATTCTTATGCTTTGGAAAATTAATAGAAGCTATTAAAACCTTTTTCTTAAGTAATATTAATGCTGGAAATCTGTTAAAATCATTTAAAATACTTTCCGAACTTTGAAAATTTTTAAATTTTCATAGAAACTTTTTCAACACAGGAACAATTTAAAAAAATATTAAACGTAATTAAATTCTTGTAAAAATTAGCAATGTAAAAGAAAACCCGAAAGGGTTTATAGAATTAATATTTTAATACTTCAGTAATTTCTGAAAATTATTTTTCAGGAAGGATATAAATATTTAAGACTATTTAAAGCATGCTCATACATATCATACATTGACATGTAGGATGTATTTTATTTAAATATTTAAAGGCTTATACATATTTAAAGGCTTTATAGAGTAGCGTCATTTGCTCATGACGCACAAAGAGCAAATGACGGTCTTGTGACGGCTAGAACTCTGATGTGGGATGCGGGTGTCTTGCGCAATGGGTGTGGCGGCGATGGCGGCGGCACCCAAAGACGGTGACGGCTGTGGCAAGGCGCTGTCGACGATTTGTGTCGGCAATGTATTTTAGGGGGCAATGCGAAAGATCACAACTACGATGGTAGCACAGGGAGCCGAATTTATACAGGTTCGGGCCCTCGAGACGAGGTAATACCCTACTCCTGTGCTCGTGGATTGTATTATGGTGGATGGTGATGATGATTGTTGGATGTGGGATTGGATGTCGAACTAGGGGCCCCGGACCCCCTTTATATAGTGCAAGTGGCCAGGTTACAGATAGAATCCCTAATCCGTGTATGGAAGATACAGATATAACCGATTTGATTACGCCTATATCTATGTATTCGAGTAGGAGACGAGTTCGTTTCCTTGTAGAACATGTCAGGCCGCGCCAGCCTCCAAGCCCGTCTTCTGGAAGGTCCAATTGAGTCGGCCCAAGGAGGTGGTACGTCCAGTTGTATATCTTCGGATACCCGGGGTCCATGTTATCCACAGTAGCCCCCGAGTGCTTCGCGACAGGGTTGTCCTGATTCGGGGTTCAGCTTGCAGCCCTTTAGATGTTACCCGAGTGACGTCACTCTTCGTCTGGCTGATGATGCCCCTTTCGTACGAGTAACTCGCGATCAAACAACATCATTGTAAAGAACTCGAGAAAAATTCTCAAGTCTTAAAAGATGTCTTGTACCCAGCCCGACTAGTCGGTATGCCGGCTAGTGGCCCGCGGAGAGGCATACCAGAAAGGTGGATGTTGCCGAGTGAGCAGTGCCACCCAGTGTTATCCTTCCTGTTGCAAATTATGACATTCAAGCCTGACTTGCAGAGCTCGACATTCGGTCCAGTATGGGACATGTCACAACTTATGAGGATATTCAGGGTCCCGACCGACTAGTCGGTCAAGCTAGTGATTCCCAGAGGAATACGCCCGCCTCCAAGTTGAGGTCCTCCGAGTGGTGTTTGTCTTGGCGACAAATGATCCGGAGATGTGCCACTGAGACCCAACTGAAGAGGTAACTCTTTGACGCCTAATCTGATTAGAAAACCAGACCAGCCGTTGACCCCAGGAGGTACGCCAAGAGCTAAGTTAGTTACCCGGGAAGCACCCAGCCCTCAAAGGATTGATGACTGCCGTAAGGCTCAACCAGGGGGCGCCCTTTTTCCTAACTAGGACCAAAACGTCGCCCACGATTCTTTGATAAATGCGCGCTATATCCTGTCGCCACGGGTCATCCCCAGCGCCGCTTTACTGGAATATCAATCGCCACTTTGAATGCTGCGCCATGTTCCCAGAGACCTCCTCATTAAAGCTGGGGAACAGTTTTCCTCGGGATTGCTTCCCAATGCTATGTCTCCCCGAAATCGATTCGACTTCCCCGATCTTGATTCTAAAGAGAGGCCGGCACAGCGGCCGCTCCTCACCCAAACTCCTTCTTGAATTCCTTCATCTCCACCAGCTCTCATCGCTAATGAAGAGTTGGCGGAGCTCTGGGCGCAATACGATCTCGCGCTCGCTGAGGTCGCCAAAGAGGAAGCCTGTGCCCGCGACGTCGCCTCCGTCGCGGTTCTAATCGAGGTTGCCCCGGCCCTCGCCGAGGTGGCCGATGTGATCGTGGAGGCGCTGGTCCGTGCCGCGCCCTTGACCGCCATCGCCGGGCCCACGACCGACGCCGCCCGAGCCTCGCCGGGTGACGGACTGATCATTGAGCGCAGCCTCGCTTGCCGCCATATCTCAGAATTGGCTTGCAAGCCATTATAAATATTAATAAAATTGTCTATTTTGCCTCCAGTCTCTTCTCTTTTTTTTTTATCTCAGCACAAGCTAATCGACTTTTTACGATTCGAGTCACATGTTTTGCCCAAGCGAGTTAGGTCCCTTTTACTAAGCACTCTGTCCAGCGCATCAAGTTCCTTAGCATTAGGAGTTGGCACGGAGCCCTATCTCCAATAACGCAATTGAAAAGTATGAGTGTTGCTAGGAAACAAGAGTTTCGTTACTCGAAACGGCTAACACTTAGGCTCATCATAGACTTGAAAAGAAAGAGACTCGATTAGATGTCAAATAGATGTAGCGGTGGAGACTGCCCCTAATCAGGTATGACCCCCAACTTACAAACCAGTTGGAATCCGACCAATGAGTAAGTCAAACTCAGTAAAAAAAGAGAGGGTGCGCGATTGCGCACCTAATTAAGTGTAGCTCCCGACTTACTGGCTAGTCGGGATCCGACTAGGGAGCAAGTCAAGTTAATTTTAATAAGAGATTAGGTGCGCGATTGCGCACCTAATTAGGTGTAGCCCCGACTTACAACTTAATTGATATACAAATATGTAGCAAGTCAGAAACTGAATGTATAAGCGTAAAAGACAATGTGAGTGAAAACTTATCTTTATTTGATTGTAAACATGGGTTACAATAACCTCAGGTATAGAACCGACACAATTGCTCGATGTTCCACGTGTTGTCCAAGAGGGCGTCGTCTTCTCGCCTCAGTCGGTAAGCCCCCGGGCGTGTCACTGAGTCGACAATGTACGGACCTCCCCAGCGTGGAGAAAGTTTGTGGCCACTCGACTGATTGACCCGAAGGACCAAATCTCCCACCGAGAAGGTACGATCCCACACATTGCGCTCGTGGTAGCGACGCAAACCCTGGAGGTACTTGGCCGACCGAATTGTAGCGACGTCCTGAGCCTCCTCTAGTCGGTCAAGATCGTCAAGCCGACTGGCTTCTGACTCGGCCTCATTGAACCTTTGAACTCAGGGTGACCCGAACTGTAGTTCTGTTGGAAGGACCGCCTCAGACCCATACACGAGGAAAAAGGGAGACTGCCCCGTAGCTCGGCTGGGGCTTGTACGAAGCCCCCAGAGTACGGCAGAAAATTCCTTCATCCATTTGGTCGCATACAGTTTGAGTCGATCGAAGATGCGCGCCTTGACACCTTGTAGAAGCATGTTGTTTGCGCGCTCGACCTGCCCGTTACTTCGTGGGTGTGCCACTGAAGCAAAGCAGATTTTTATGCCCACATCTTCGCACCAGCTCTGAAATTCGTCACTTCTAAACTGAGAGCCGTTGTCCGTAATGATCCGAGATGGTACGCCAAACCGACCGATGATCTCCTAGAAGAACTCGGTGGCCTTGGCCCTCGTAATCTTGGTCACAGGCTTGGCTTCAATCCATTTGGTGAACTTGTCAATGGTAAAGAAGATGTGTTCAAAACCACCTGGGGCCTTCTTGAAGAGCCCGACAATGTCGAGCCCCCAGACTGCAAACGGCCAGGTGATGAGGATCGTCTGGAGTTCTTGAGCCGGCACATGGATCTACCGGGCGAAGAACCGACAACCCTCGCACTTGCGAACAATCTCCTTTGAGTCGGAGACCGCGGTTGGCCAGTAAAATCCTTGTCGGAAGGCTTTTCCGACCAACGAATCGATGCAAATAAGTGATGGCGCCCATGCCCGACTTAATTTCACGAATGTATGCGTCCTTGATTTCGGGTATGCACTTTTGAAGTATTCCGGAGACACTTCGGCGGTACAGAATCCCTTCAAGCACCACGTATGTGGGACTCCGACGTTGGATTTGTTCGGCAGCCCCCCGGTCGTCAGGAAGCTTCTCCTCCAGCAGATATTCCAAGTATGGTCGCGTCCAATCCGGGTCTAGGGCAAGCACCTCCGACTCGGGCTGTTGCTCGTCTGGTTGGGACAGTTGCTCCTGTGGTGTGATGGTGGGGGCATGAAGCTCTTGGACGAAGATCCTAGCCAGGACTGGCGCCTGACTGAAGCCCATGTTCGCGAGCTCGTCTGCCGCCTCATTGTCTCGCCATAGGATGTGTATAAGCTCCAGACTGTCGAACTTGTCCTCCAAATTTCTGACCTCCTGACAATAGGCGGCCATGTTGTTGTTGACATAAGTCCAATCTTTCTGTACTTGGCTCACCACAAGCTGGGAATCTCCGCGAACCACCAATTGTCAGATGCCGAGCGATATGGCAATACGGAGGCCGTGGATGAGCGCCTCGTACTCGGCTGCGTTGTTTGAAGCTGGAAAATGAATCTGAAGGACGTAATTGAGCCGTTCGCCTCCAGGTGATATAAGAACGATGCCAGCCCCCGCGCCCTGTCGCCGGAGAGAGCCGTCGAAGTACATGTTCCAATACTCGGCTTCTTCGGTGACTGGGGGAGCCTGCATCTCTGTCCACTCGGCGACAAAGTCGATGAGTGTTTGTGACTTTATAGTGCTGCGTGGCTTGAACGAGAGCTCGAAAGCTCCAAGTTCGACCGACCATTTAGCAATCCTCCCAGTGGCTTCCCGATTATGGAGAACTTCTCCAATGGGGAAGGAGGTGATCACCGAAATTGGATGTTCTTGGAAGTAGTGCTTCAGCTTCCGAGAAGCGATCAAGACCACATACAGAAGCTTCTGCACCTGCGGATAGCGTACCTTGGTCTCGTCCAATACTTCGCTGACGAAGTAGACCGGGCGTTGAGCCTTGTAGACGTGTCCTTCTTCTTCCCGTTCCACTACCACCGCAGCACTCACTACATGAGTGGTGGCCGCAATGTACAGCAGAAGCGGTTCCTGTGGCATGGGAGATGCTAAGACAGGTGGCGATGTGCAGAACGACTTGAGATCCTCAAAGGCCTTCTGTGCCTCGGGTGTCCAGACGAACTTGTCGTGTTGCTTCTTCAATAGCTTGAAGAAGGCCGATCCACGCTCGCCGAGTCGCGAGATGAATCGACCAAGTGCAACCATGCACCCACTAAGACGCTGGACGTCCCTTTGGCACGTTGGGGGTGCCATCTCCATGATGGCCTTGATCTTTTCCGGGTTAGGCTCAATTCCGCGGTGAGACACCACGAATCTGAGAAGCTTTCCCGAAGGGACCCCGAAGACGCACTTCTCCGGGTTCAACTTCATGTGGTACGCCGACAGGCTCTCGAATGTCTCCGATAGGTCAGTGACCAAGTCAGAGGTTACCCGAGACTTGACGACGATGTCATCAACGTACGCCTCCACGTTGCGCCCGAGCTGGTTGTGGAAGCATCGTTGAACGCAACGTTGGTATGTTGCTCCGGCGTTTTTCAATCCGAAGGGCATCGTGACGTAGCAAAAGGCCCCGAACGGAGTGATGAACAAAGTCTTGACGCAATCTTCTTCCTTTAAGCTTATCTGGTGATAACCTGAGTAGGCGTCCAGAAAGCTCAAGAGTTCACAACCGGCAGTGGAATCAACCACCTGGTCGATGCGAGGAAGTCCGAATGGGTCCGTGGGACATACTTTATTTAAGTCGGTGTAGTCGACACACATGCACCAAGTTTCATTCTTCTTTTACACAAATACCGAATTTGCCAACCAATCGGGGTAGAGCACCTCCCTTATAAAGCCGGTGGCTAAAAGTTTGGTGATCTCCATCTTGATGGCTTCCTTCCGATCTTGCGCTAATCGGCACAGCCACTGCTTAACCGGCTTGGCCTTGTCGTGCACGTTCAAGGAGTGCTCGATCACCCCCCTCGGGACGCCTGGCATATCAGATGGTTTCCAGGCGAAGATGCCCCGATTCTCTTGGAGGAAGGTGACGAGCGTGTCTTCTAATTTCGGGTCGAGCCCTGTCCCGATCAGAGCCGTTTTGGTTGAATCGGACGGGTCGAGCGGAATATGCTTGATATCTTCGTCAGGCTTGATGCCTGATTTAGATGGTTTCTTGTTCGGTAGACCGCCTTCGTCACGGAGAGTGGTGGCCGCCTGCCGGATCTCCTCCAACTCGGCAGCCGCTTCAACTGACTGGGCGAAGTCACAGCTTTCCCTATCGAGGAGGTGGGAAAACTTGACATCTCCATGGATCGTGATTATGCCCCGTGGACCTGGCATCTTCATAACCAGATAGGCGTAGTGTGGGACGGCCATGAACTTGGCCAAGCCCGGCCTTCCCAAGATTGCGTGATACGCAGTCTCGAAATCGGCCACCTCAAAGCTAAGGTTCTCCGTCCGGTAGTTATCCCGAGTGTCAAAGGTGACAGGAAGAGTAGTTTTCCCGATCGGCACTGATGATGTTCCCGGAATTATGCCATGAAACGACGCGTCTGTCTGCTGGAGCGCCGTCCTTGGGATCTGCATCTCGCCCAGAGTCTTAGCGAAAAGGATATTTAATCCACTTCCGCCGTCAACTAGGACCTTACGCAGTCGGACGCCCCGTACCACAGGATCCAGGATGAGTGGATATCTTCCTGGGCAAGGGACGTGGTCCGGGTGATCTGAGCGATCAAATATGATCGGGACTTCAGACCACCGGAGATACTCGGGGGGTCACCGGAATAGCTGCATTGATTTCCCGATCGGTAAGCTTTTACTTACGCTTGGACTCATATGTATCCGATCCCCCGAATATGTAGTTGAGCTCTCGCTCGGTTTCTTGGTAAGCGTCACCCTGAGGAGGGTCACGCTTGTCATCTTGCTTAGCGTCTCTCGGAGCGTCGCTGTTGTGCTCCTCAGCGAACTTCTTCAAGATGTTGCAATTTTTGGCCGCATGCTTTCCATTTGGATGGAAAGGACACGGCGCCTCCATGACTTTGTTGTAGTCAGTGGGCCGAGGCGGCCTCTGCCGACCCTGATCTGCGACGGCTACCATCTCTTCATCCTTGCGCTTCTTGTCCTTCTTGGAGGACGACTCGGGTCTGTCTTTCTTGCCTTCGTGTTTGCTTGGGTGATCCTCTTGACGCTCAGCGAGAGCATCCGAGGCGGTACCATATCGATCCGCCAAGGCGAACATTTCCTTAACGGTAGTCGGAGGCTTCTGGCCAAGTTGGCCTGTTGATCCCGAGTGCCTTGGACAGCCGCTGCCGTCACCATGACTTTGATTTGTTCCATGATCGGCGTTGCGGGGTTGTTCTCTCCAAGCAAAGGACGAACATTATCCAGGAGGGTCTTACACGCAAGGATGTTTTGCTGCGGCGTACGGAAGACCGAGGGATATCCCATACGGACTTGAAGCAGCTCCTCCTGGACTTCCCATGCATGACCACGTAACTGGTCGCGCAGGTCTTCTCCGCCTCCGCCGTTTTGTTCGGCTCCTGCCTCCCCCATGGGGCGCCGAGCCGATCCAGAGGCTTGCCCGTCCAGCATATAGACGCCGCGAAAGTCGGGAAACCCGTTGATGCTCTCTTTCGACTCGGATTCCGAGAAGGAGAGGCTCAACCGTTTCGATTTGTTGGCTCGTCGATGGGAGTGATTATAACTCCCACTTCTTGTGCTAGATCTCTGGTCAGAAGAGGATCCGACTGAGATTCAGCGGAACGAATCCGCTGGAATCTTGCAGCCGAATTGACCACTCCGAATGGATGTCCACTCGGGAAGTTGACCTGGTTAGAGTCGTCCCCAAGTCCTGAATCGGAAAACTTGTCCCAGTGCGCGTGTGCCGTGTTCTGTTCCTTAGCCCAGATTGGAAAAGCTGGCCTGTTATCCGATGGAAAACAGCGGCCGAGTTTCCGAACCCGAATGGGGCGGACCACGGTTGAGAGATTGTGACTCCCAACTGCATCTAAGAGTAATCCAGGCCGGGAGTCAGATCGCCACTTGACGCTTCGCCAGCCAGAGGAGCTGGTAAAGTAAGAGGCGATGGATCCCGACCAAAACCGAAGGAGAGCCCAGCGGTAGGCCAGTCGGAATCGTCATCATCAGATTGGATCTCTTCCGGATCGGAATCCAGGGAAGAGATCCCAAAGTGGTGATGCTCGGTCGGAGTCGCGTACCACCTCCCGTGTCGTGGACGAGCGGTTAAACTCACACAACCGGTTCCCGAAGTCACCGGCGATGAAGCCGAGGTCTCCGAAGATGAAGCCTTGGCCGGGGGCGTAGGTGAAGATGAATCCGCCAATTGAAGCCATCGGAGTCAATGTAGTTGATCGTGACGCTAGCCCCTACCTGGCGTGCCAACTGTCAACGATTTGTGTTGGCAATGTATTTTAGGGGGCAATGCGAAAAATCACAACTACGATGGTAGCACAGGGAGCCGAATTTATACAGGTTCGGGCCCTCGGGGCGAGGTAATACCCTACTCCTGTGCTCGTGGATTATATTATGGTGGATGCTGATGATGATTGTTGGATGTGGGATTGGATGTCGAACTAGGGGCCCCGGACCCCCTTTATATAGTGCAAGGGGCCGGGTTACAGATAGAATCCCTAATCCGTGTATGGAAGATACAGATATAACCGATTTGATTACGCCTATATCTATGTATTCGAGTAGGAGACGAGTTCGTTTCCTTGTAGAACATGTCAGGCCGCGCCAGCCTCTAAGCCCATCTTCTGGAACGTCCAATTGAGTCGGCCCAAGGAGGTGGTACGTCCAGTTGTATATCTTCGGATACCCGGGGCCCATGTTATCCACAGGCGCGGCTAGGGTTAGGACGGCGTTGCGCGGCGCGGCATGTAGGGCAGAGGCGCAGGGCGGAGGAGCAGGGGAGGCGATGCTACCTCGATGACAATGAAGATGACGACCCAAGTACATATTGGTTTTGGGGGGATTAGGGGAGGGTTAGATTTAATTAGGGTTTATATAGGGGGGAAGTTAGAGATGAACTCGGGATGGGCTCGGGTTGGGCTAGGCCCAATCCTCGGCAGGTTTGGGGTTAAAACCTAATTGCTTTAAGATTCGAAATTTTAGGAAAATAAATTTTTAGGGTGTCACACTACGTTCCCTATATTTATTTTTTCCCCACCAATCGAGTTGCCCTACTTAAATCATCAGACTAACTAGAAGGGATGTGCACCTTCGGTGCGCCGCATCGGGTGCGTCGCATCCATTGATGGATTTAAGGAAAAAAAAATTTGTTTTCTGAAACAAAAACCACTGTAATGCAGTTCTCTACATCCTCTATCAATTCATTCATAAGCCGAAGCAGAAAATGTAAATCAGATATTATTTAGTACCATACCATGTATTGTCAATCATAGAGATGTGCAAGATCAGTATATACATATATAATGTCTATATAATATCATTAGTGCCTGATCAAATCTTAAACCTATGACCTTGATCAAATCTTAAACCTATGACCTGTAGAATGAAACTAAGGAGGCTGAAAACAGGACGCAAATACAATCTGGCCCAAAATCTCTTTGCAACTAATTTACTATGTTTTCACCATGCTAGCAGATTTTCAGTTTAAAAATCAAGTATTTATATTGTTCGGCTATGTGAGTGCGTCATGTATAAGTATGTCTCGATGTAACAAACAAAAGAAAAGGAAACCTATAAAAGGGATATGGCCAATAAATTATTTGATGAACCCTAGCTTAATGAAGAATTAGTTGGATTTTCTCTTTGAAATGTGCCTCACCAAATGACAACAATGAGGATTAAATATTAACATGGGCTTACCGAACAGTTTACCATATGGCATCAAATACTGGAGTATCATAGAATAACTGATTAAATATTAATATGGGCTTACAAAAAGGTTTACCATATGGCATCAATAATGTAAATACCGTACAATAACCTTAAAGAAATATCAATTTTTACCAACCCAATAAAATAATCGCTGAAGTTTGCAGTTAAAGAGACCCCTAAAACATGTAAATATGGCATATATATTATTTCCCATAATGTAGTAAAAGAACAGAGATGTAAGGAACCTAACCTGGATGGTTCAATGTACATGCAAGCAAAAAAAAATAATAGAACCAATAAAGCAGAAAGTCGGCAACTTGTAGGGGGAACTGCCCTGTTAAAAAAAATCAAGGATTAGGTCAGTTGATTAGGGACCTTGAGATGAAAACCCAAAAGAGAAAGACATTGGGCCATATTCTGAGCTTGCATTGATTGATGCTCTCTAGACAATCCGTAAACTGAAAGGGCCTCAATGCCTCAATGCACATATGTCTTCAAAAACCCTGACACCTACTAATGGTACTTCGCAATGACCAAAAGAAGATGAATTTACATGTTATTGATGTGCTGCCCAAAGGAAGAGGCTCTTGTGGTTGAAAGTCTCTATAAAGGCAGCGAAACCGGAGCAGAGATGGCGCAAACCTGATAAAAAAAGGTATCTAGACCCTTTAATTATTTTTTTTCTCTACACGCTTTTGCGATTTTTCAGTTTTACACACATACATTATCAGGGTAGTGTTGTACCATTTGGTGCAATGATCCGGCAGAGGCAGTGACTCAGGAAGGCTTCTGCCTTTATGGGGGCAAACCAATGTGCATCACTGCCCTTTCTGCTTCCACAGACAGCCTGAGCTTTATGCCTGACGTACTTAGCAGGATCCTTCTGTGCTGCTGCTGATTAATCACACCGAATTACTGCATCCAAGAGATTATCACGTGACCTCCACATATGCAAACTGTAGGATTACCTACTTTTGAGATGCAGGCCTGCAGCTATTATACCGGTTTAATTTGCCTTTGTTTACTTTCCTCATGACCTGGCTTTTTTGGAGGTTAATTTGTAGTTCAATGCAGTAAATCAAGGATGCCAATTACAAAGAAAGAAAACTTTCATTAAGTTGATACAAACTAATCAGAGTGGATGTTCATCACCAATGTGGGACAAGGCAGTTGAGACAGTTTCAAATGTAATCGGTCATCCAATAAATTGTTGTATCAAAGGGAGGCAAGCTCTGTGTGATGCACGAAACTATCCTCAAGTTGAAGAAATTAATAACAGATCTTCATATAGCAGATGGGCAAGAGTATGGAATTATCTGCATGGATCTGCAATGGATGAGTTCATGAGCATCAGAATATTGAGTTAGACCTGGTATGCTCTCACTTTTAGACACTACTGCAGACTGGACACAGAATTAACCAGAGCAAAATGTAAACTCACATGCAAGAAACAGTAGGATCTTAGATCGATTCTTGTGTTTGCGCACTGTAACTTACTCCATGCTCTTCAGGAGGAGCTTCAGGAGGAGCAATCAAAGGATATCGAAATTGGTTCTTCGTCTTTCAACATCGTAACACATGAGAATTTGTTGGAAATCTGGAACTTTGCAGGTAGGTGGAATTCTGGATGTTCAGCACGAAGAAAAGCATTGCACCTAACAGAAATTCAAAAATTCAAACGAATCGAGATGAATATTTGTATTTGGATGTAATATTAGGAAAATCTATTAAAAAATCACCCGCTAATTCAAGCAGACAGCTCTGGAGAGGTTACCTTTTACAACTGGTGATATAAATTAACAAAGATGATGCTGAAGACATAATGGCTAGGTAGCGAAAATAGGCAGTCTGCTTCATAATTTAAAATAGAGTAAATTATTGCATGTAGTTACTGAATTCTGAAAAACTATTTTGTTAATGGCAATTAGTACCTGCAAAGTGTATATAAAAACAGACAACAGATTGTCACCAATATTCCAAACAGGAACACTTGCCATCCTTCAAATGGTGAAAACGGTGCTTATCCCTGACAATTATCTCTCTATTCTCCACAGCTGAGATGAATTTGATGGCTAGATGTCAATCTTCGCATATCCACAGGTTTTTTTATTGTCGTGCTGGGAGTGATGCTCCCAACGGCGTACCTGCACGAGTGCAGCCCGCGAAGGTTCGTCCACGGCGAGGTGAAGCCATCCAACATCCTCCTCGGCGGCGACTTCTAGCGCGCGCTGCGCCGACTTGGCGGCGCTCCGCTCACCATCGCCGGCCGCGCCGACTTTGCGGCGCCCGGGCGGCGGCGGCGGCGGAATCATGGGCTGCGCTCTCCGTACACGGCTCGCCATTGTCTTTGGACCGAAGGCGCGTACCGTGCCCCGAGGCCCGCGGTGGGCGGCGGGCGAGCCAGAGCCAGACGTGTACTCGCCGGCGTCGTCTTCTGGAGCTGCTCACGGGAGGCGCCGAGCGTGGGGGATGTGGGCACGCACGCCGTTGAGGCCCGAAGGAGGGTGGCGGCGCCGTCGGAGCCGGATCCGCGAGGTCGCGCTGTCGGAGAAGCGCGGCGTAGGGAGCGTCGGGGCGACGTTGAGACGGAGGCGGCGCTGGGTGCCTGCGGGGCCAAGAGTGACGCCTTGGTGGCCGGGGGCGACGCTGATGCTGAAGGAGGATAGCGGCGCCGGCGGATCCGGATCCCAGAACGACGCCGTAGGAGATGAAGGGGGCGGCTGGCGACGGGAAGGGGAGCTAGGAGGAGGCGGGAGCGGATGGGCGCAGTGGCGGCGAGCAACGGGAGGGAGCCGGGAGGCGTGGGCCGGCCGACAGGAGGATCGAGGAGGCAGTCGTCGCTTGAAGCGCTAGGGTTCGGGCAAAGGAGGGACGGCGGGTTGAGGAAAAAAAAGATGAGGGGACTAAACAGAAAGACGACGCAGCGAGGACCACCTGATCGGCCGATCCAACGGTTGTGAAGATCTAAGGACGCGGCTGTAAAACAAAAAAGGAGGAGGGGTTTTTTGCATTCGCAATCGGGTTTGCGAACGGATGGACGGATCGGGCCGACGGGCAGATCGGAGGGGCGAGGTTTTCCGCGGGTTTGCAGGCCAAGGAGCGAACGGACGGACGGATCGGGCCGACGGGTAGATCGGACGGGCGAGGTTTTTCGGACGACGTGGACGCACGGCTTAGCAGGGTTGGTTACCCCTATAGGTAATAGATAATGTGTTCCTTCCTGTTTAAAAACCTATGGGTACACAGGTTGAAAGGTAGACAGATCGCCTTTTCGACATCTTGTTTAGTTCTCCAAGCTACAGATCAATCTTTATGTAATGATCCATGGCATCTCCTCCTTGGAAGGTTTACTTTCAACGACTGTTCTCTTTCTTTCCTTTAGCCTAATACCTCATTTACAAAAATTGGCACATAACTTTTTGCAGGAATCATCTTCATACGTTAGAGTATCCGTAGCAAGTACTCTATAATACTGTAGTTTGGGATAGAGTAGCTGGTGCAGGGAAATAATCTTTTAGAGTGTAGTGTAAAATATGAAGAAAATTTAGAGTATTGGATAGAGAGAGTAGTAAATAGTGTTATAGCGTGGAAGGATAGAGTTCGACGTGTGATGCTCTTATAAGACTAATCTCTTTTAAGGCTGCAAAATAACAGTTGGTTGTCTCCTTTTGGCAGACACGACGACAAATAATTCAGAATGATTGGTTTGGTTGATTGTGCAGCATGGCATACAAACCAAAAGGGTGATTAGGCTATTGGGTATGTACGATAAATGTGCAGTCGCATTGTCAGAATAGCATAATGCTAACTTTTCATTGCCTGTACTTCGTAAGGATGTACGTTAATTTACAGTTGCTGAAAAGGAATAAGCATTTTTGACAACTTTTTGCCTCATGCATTTTAGGAGTTGAGCAAGAATTTCACTGCTTACAAATAGAGGTATGCATTTCATGCTTTCTTAGATATTTCATGATTTAGCATTTAAAACATGGTAAACAGTACCCAGATTTAGCCATTCAAATAATCAGTTTCTCATGTTATTTGTTTTATATATTTCAGAGCAAGTTTGTGACTCCCCAGCAAATGGAGGAATGCACTGCTCCTGACCTTAATTTCGTCAGCAGCTACCCTCCTCAACGATCACATCCGGCCCAAGAGGAAAACCTTCTCACGCTCTCACATGCCACAGCGCCTCCATCAGATTGGTACACCGAGGTTTGCCATCTATGGACTTTCCTGTTTCTTTGATTTTGAGTTTGGACTCGATTTTATAGATTCTGCATTCATGATGTGCCTGTCACTGTCATGGAGTTTCAACGCTAGCCCATGAAAAAGCAAGGGATGACTCAGACCACCTCAGTTTCTACCTAAGACCCCGTTTGGAACAGTTCTAACTCTCAGCTTCACCTCAGATATGGAGTTTATAGCTTAAAATAAAGTGACTTAAGTTTATATTTTTAGTTTAAAATATAAATAAGATGACTCATCTAAACATCCTCAATATATCCACAACTCCAGCTCCATGAATTTCTAGAGTTAGGAATATGGTGTTCCACCAACTCCACCAATTTTGGTGGAACTGGAGCTGTGCCGAATAGGATCTAAATATAGAGAATCTGTAAGTGGAAAATAGTTATGGACTACAGCGATCCACTAGGGCATTGAGGTAAGCATCTAACTTAAGCCTTACAGCTACAAAATTTATCTTCTGGCTGAAACACATGTATCTTCCTGAATTCCATCCTGATACCATACAATAGTGTACCTGTGCCTATGATACAGTAATTAGTTAACGAATGGAAAATAGGACTCAATTACATTAATATGATAGTCTATGATCTTCAGTTTTAGTACTACTAAGAAACAGGGGGAAACTTAAACGGAAAAATGATAGAATCCAGCCCAACACTGCTATAGAATTATGTACTAAGACATGTCAAGCTAGAGAACCTACAACATTGAAAAAATCAGTGAACTACCTATGCATTTTTTTCTGGCAAAACATTTATACATTTGAATAACACATAGTCTTTTATCCAACGAATTCTTGATTCCTCTATGAATAATCTAACAGATATATATTTACTTCTAATTTCATTGCAGGGATGTTTTACCCCTTCTAGAGAACAGGCAGTAGTAAGTTCAAATCCAACGGTTTTCATTGCATTTTTCATGAAAAAGGTTAACATTGATTTTTGACGATTAGGAAACAGATTTCCCGCTAAGCTTACCTATTGACTGAGAGACGAAATAATCCCTTCATGTCAAAGGGTTTTCGTCGTAGATGTACGGATTCACCGAGACGAAGAGTAGATCAGACATAGAGATTTATCCTGGTTCGAGCCTCTCGAAAAAAAGATAATAACCCTATTTCAGTCGCACGTGTGTGAAAACGGATTGGGTAATACCCGACCCGTATCCATATCAGCGGCCTAATTACCCGAAAAAACGGATACGGGTTCGGGTATTTTTAATTCGGATACGGGTTCGGGTAATACCCGGATATACTTGTCTCGGGTACGAGTCGGATACGGGATAGCAACTACCCGGTAAATACCCGAAGATTCGGGTCAGATACGGGTACCCGGTTAAAAATTAAAACCGGGTACCCGGTTTCTACACTGCGTGCTGCCGCAGCCTGCCCAGCATGAGCGGCTGCGCCGTGCCGAGGCTCGAGTGCTTCTCCGTCCTGCTGATGATTATGATCTTGCTGTCGCTGTTCGTCCGGTCAACGGATGACCGAAACCTCCTCCACGACTCCTCGTCGACGTCGCCGGCGAGATCGACGACGAACAGGGACTTCGCGCTACTAGCATCAGCGTTTAGATTTAAGCTTTGATGCTCACGAATCACGATCACCAATCAGATCACTGCTGCTGAGATGCTGAATCATGGAGAAGTGTTCACGCAGCCTCTCCTCGATGCAGACATGCTCCACTAGAGTCCTCTTCCCGACCTCCGGTGGGCCGATGATCGGAAGGACACCCAAATCCGGGTCACCGAACGAGCAAGGCTGCAGCAAGAAGTCGATGATTTGCTCCTTCTCCATCTTCCGGCCAAACATGCACCTCTCCATGAACAGGTAGGTGCTGTACGGCTGCCGGGTCATGCGAGAGCAGTTAGCCAGAAGCAGGACGAACTCCTTCATGTCTCCTGCCGCCGGCCCTGGAGCCCCGGAAGAAGGCGCGTGCGCCGACGAGCATGCGGATGCACATTGAGGACAGAAATATTCTAATAACTCTAAAAAAATATTTCTTAAATATTTTTTACTCTCTAAAACTCTTTTCAAGGGTCTTGAAATTTTGTAACTTAAAAGCTACAATAGCTTTAAACCCTAAAGAACACAGACTAAGTTAAATACTTAAATTTAGCCAACAAGTTCTTCCACACCCTTTAGCTAAATATATGGTGCTTTCTGGTCTTGGCAAAGCAAGTTCAATGAAAGGGACTCGTAAGAGCCGACAAAGGGACGGGGTCGCGTACTATCCGACTAAGTACCTGTTATCCGTATTGAACCCATTCGTATAGTATCGGGTATCCGTTTTCTATCCGTTTGTAAATACCCGTATTCGTATCCGTATCCTACCCGATTTTTTACTACCCGTATCCGGAAAAAAATAATTAGGGTAGGATACGAGATGACCCACTACCTGACCGTATCCGACCCGTTTTCACCTCTATATTTCACTGAACCTTTTTACAGAAATAGATAGCTACCGCACATAATAAAGTTACTTTACTGAGTAAATGGCACTTCTCCCCTTTACATGTTGATGGAAAGAAGGTTAATATTAATGCTTTATGTTAACTGTATTTCACTGAACCTTTCTACACAAATATAGCTATTGCGCATAATAGAGTTCTTTTGTGACCGAATGACATTTTCCCCCTTTACAGACTGCGTCAGGTTTACCATTCAAGCTGTGTTCAGCAGGGCACGCTGCAGATCGTTCAATACGTGCATGCTCAGCCAGCGAATTTGCACGCCCTGCAGCGCAGACATGAAAAGAGCCTCAATATCGGTATTGAAATTGTTAAACAGCTTCACCAAATAGGGGATGTTTTCTTCGTCATGTTGCTTTTGCTTCAGGTTTGAACGACACCTTATTCTCACATGACATGGCTAAATAGTGCTTTCATGTTCCAATTAAATATATGGTAAGGTTGGTTCAGAAGAACCTTAATTTTTTGTATTTATTGCAGTACAGAGGTTTTCAGCATGATTTGTATTTTTGAGTACTCATTCTTTTTATGTATGTTACACATGGAACCGTTTTTATGCATCTTAAGTGCACCTCTGCTCATTCTTTTTGAACTTTGTTACATGCTGGTATAACTTTTGACCCTTATTGTCTATCAATATCTCAAGGATTAGCTATTGAACAAGACATGTTCATGGTATAAGAGTGATCCATACATCAAATCTATTATTGGATCTTTTTTAGGCTGCAAATTGCTTGCCGTTTGACATCATCTTGCTGTAGTAAGCCGTAAAGCAAACAAGTAGTATTTCAGACCTTGTTCAGAACGTTCGTGGGCGGACTGTTCCAGTAAGAATAGTGTGCCTCAAAAATTGAAGAAACTAAAACAATTTAGTTCAAGTTATGCTTTGGGGGTTTTATAAAATGGTTTTGAGAAGCCAGAGTGTTTTGGTTCAAAGAATGGTTTTCTATTGTACAACAGCCATAAGCAAATAAGCTGTACCAGGGCCATATATATTGGTATGCACCTCCACCTGTAATTAAAAAAAGTGCATCTTGTATAACTAGCAATACTAATTGCTAAGATTATAGTTTTGAAGAAAAAGCTTCCATGTAGAGCTTTGCATTCTATGTGAGAATCTAAGAGTTGGAGTCACATCGAGTGGCCATAAATTGATTTGGGCTTTGGCTGAACCATATTTTTTTACTTTACGTCCTAAAAAAGAATTGTAAAAACCATTGACGCCTATAGGATGGCAATTTGGAGGACTCATCGGTACATAGTATGTTTATAATGGCTGCGGTTGAATGGCTAGAGTGTCTGTTTAGATTAGCACTGGTTGAACTTATTCGTCATGTCTAATGTTTGGTCTCATGTTATAAAACTTGAAGGCACTTTGAGATACCGTGTCTCAAGTTTACCAGAAACAGCTCATGTGAATAGTTCGAAGAGCTCCTGCAAAGAGGCAGTATAGGTTCAATATTGTTCTTTTTAGTTTAAAATCAGATTAAAATCTATAGCTTTAATTTATTATTTTTTATAAGTCATACGCTTTACTATTTTGTAACTGTTTTTTCAAGACTTTTAGTGATTGTTTCCAAAGCTCTCAAAACTATATTTTTAAATATACCTTTTAGCTTTTTTTTGAGATTTTTTCGAGAGCCCTCAACATTTTCATCTACAAAGAACAATGCCTCATGAATAGTTTTGATTTAAAATAGGTCCCGACAACAAAAGGTTTACAAGGATGATAAAATTGTTCCCTTTCCAAACGGCGCGGCTTGTTTGCTCGCTACCGGCATATGCTGACCTCGCTAACAAGACAACTTGCCGCAGCACTTGCAGTTGCAGATATCCGCGTCTAAAATGATTTTGCCTCAGGCATGAGAACACATAAAGCAGCAGGCACGTTTGAACGCAGGACGTGCAAAGAGGAAGAAACGAAAAAACGGTTGCGTAGGAGTACATAGAAATGTCACTAAAAAATAAAAAATGGGCTTATGTCATGGCAAAATTAAAAATTTTAAAATATATCATTTTTAGAAACTTATACCTCTATGTTACCATCATCAAATTTACTGATAATCTATCCCCCTTCCCATCTCAACCTCACTTCTCACCACCAGTGATCTCTCTTAGCTCTAGCCACCTCCTCCCTCACCTCTTCCACCTCCCCTAGCCGTCACCATCGGCTCCGGCCATCCCTCCCGCTCCTACTCCCTCTCATTCTCCCGTCCCCTCGCCTCCCTCTCCTGCCACCCTAGGCTTCTGACACCCCTTCAGCGGCGACGACGAGCAGAGAGGGCAGCTAAGCTCACCTCTCCTCCCTCCTTCTACCAATGTCGAGCACGGTGGGCCTCACCTCCAGCAGCGAGAGCGGCCAGGCAGCTCACCTCCCCTCCTTCTACTGGATCCTAGAACTTACGCCGACAACGAGTAGTGGGCACGATCGAGATTCTGAGCTTTCCAGCACCGTTGCCTATCCATCCTCCTCCACTAGGCCCATGAGCCCTGACTACTTCCTCCTCTTTGGGCCTGACGAAGGCATGCTCAAGAAAACAACCGCACTACAAATGCAGTGACTTTGCGAGCTGCAGGACCGAGTAGGCGGCTAGAGAAAGTGAATAGGATCCAAATTTATTTTGGTTCTATCTTCACAATGCACCCCTAAATGAAGAGTTTTGGTAAAATGCTTGCACATTTCAAACCGTACCTTGGATGGTTATGAATTTTTTACAGCGGGTAGATATGGCAGTTGGGAATCCAAAAAATTACCTCAATTGGATAACTGAGTAGAAAGATATAAACATAACAAGCTCACCTATGCAGTGACTAGGACGATAACTTGGGCCGATCGGGTGGCTTGGACCGGTCCAACTTGAGAGAAAGCATGAATAAAGGTTTAGATTTTGATTTAATCTGGTGGATCATTCCAAATTTTGGGCACAACCTCCTTATAGGGTCTAGAATCAAGTCCAGCAACCAATCAATTGAATTTCTCCAAAAAGATGATCTTTTCGTGTTGCACCAAACTTAGGTCATGAACCAATCAAAAATGAATTTTTCAATCCATGGTCAAATTGTAAGAGCTACTTGGTTGGGATGAATCTAGATTTCCTACATGATTTTTGACCTAAAATATCTCAACTACAAGCATTGAAACCAAAGGACTGAGATTATCTAGGATTCAAGTCAATAACATCTGAAACCAAGGCACAAATTGAAGTGGAGGCAAAGCACACAAAATCAAACCACAAGATGAAGCTTGTCTGATGATTAAGGAGAAATGATTACATAGGAATGGTTGGGTTGAATTAAAATACCTTTATCTCTAAGCACACCAAGGGTTCTAGTGATTTCGTTAAGCCTATCTCCCTTTGAGTCTTCACCAAAAGCCTCAACCTTATCTCTAAGTCATAAAGTCCTTATATAGGGAGACTCAACCAGTCATCTCCTTAGGGTTTCACCTCTCGTTACACATGGGACAACCCGAAACCTAATAAGACACCGGGTTCTCTCTCTCTCTCAGTGCACGCTTCTCGAAGCCATGCATATATAACAACCATTAATCCATTTCAATCCATCTTTCTCTCCAAGATGAACCATGACCTAAACCACTTCTCTTTGCACCATGGTTTCTCCAAAACTGTTATCCCTAGCTTCCTTGGCCGTTAAGTCTGCCACGCGTCCAAATCCCCTTGGAGCGCTTCGGCATGCTCACCTTGAAGCCATCATCGTAAATCACCCATGTCCACGTGCCTAGACCGGTTCCAATCAACTCGCATGAACTCTTGATCACCAAAATCGTGGGATCACCCATCCACATTCTCAATCCCTTCGCCAACATCAATCCACTCCGCGTGACTTACGCATAGTAGACAAGAAAACCATTTTTAAAAACAAGTATATTTCAACTTGATCCATATTAGTCCATAAACCCCTACACTACCTCAAGACATCATGAAGGCAACATTAAGGACATGGTAAAACAAAGCATTTACGAATTCTCTCACAAAGGACCCCGTGTAACTAAGTACAAACACACCAGTGACACAAAAAAATTATAAATTTATCCATTGATTAAATCAAAAGGTTGCCCAATAATAAAGATGTGTCTCAAAATTCTTTACAACTTTCATGTAGAACATAGACTCATACGAGCATGGAAGAATCTTCAAAAATGCAAAATATTTTTTTGTTGTAACTTGGGCCACCCAAGCCACCCCGGGCCGCTCCAACCACTGGCCTATGCCGTCCTAGCCGGCCCAAGTGGCAGTGGGTGTTAGGTCAGTCTGACTGGCTTGGGCCACTCTATCGGCCCAAGTTGCAGTGAGCGTTGGTCCATCCTAGGCAGCCTATAAGCCGCCCCAAACTGTGGTCTAGGCCACTCCAAATGGTATGGTGTTCGCTCCTAAGTCTCAAAATCTCAATTTTGCAAATAAGGAACACACACCAAGCACACAACTATATATTAACAATATCTCATCATAGTCTCTCATGAGTCATGAGCAGCATGGAGGCGGTAGTCTTGGCTCGGGTGTGGTGACCTCGCCAGCGGGAACTTAAGCATGATAGAGGTGAGGGGAGGAATAAGAGGAAGAGAGGAGGAAAGAGGGGTATATTGGTCTAAAAAATTGTTCATAATGATATATATATATATATATATATATATAGAAGGAATGTAACTTTGCATGGGCATGACACTGATTTTCGAGTTTTTTATGTCATATATGTTAGGGAAAATATTCGGTGTAAATGAGAACTCAGTGTATAAGTGCAAAAAAAAACATTCTCAGCCCCTGGATCTCGTTTGTGTGGAGCAGATGGATCAAGGTGCAGAGGAAAACGTGAGGGGGAGAGAGAGAGAGAGAGAGAGCGCCGTTGCCGAAATCACCAGCACTGGAGTCTCTTCACAACAAATCCGACCCTACTCTCGACATCCTACCAGCGGCACCTCCCTTCTACCTGGATCCAAAGACTTCTGGGGAGAGGACGGAATTGCCGAGGTCTCGTACCAAAACTCCTCCGATGGGCAGAAGCGACAAGGACGCCGCCACCACCCGCAGCAAACTGTCAAAACAAGGATCCCACAAAAGGCGAGCATAGTAGATCTACAAAAGACATACCTGTCGGCGCCGGATTAATGCCAGAGCCGTACTAGCTCGGCTCCGCAGAGCACCTCGCCACCCGATACCCCTTATTACTAAACCATAGCCTAAACCTACTTCTATACTCAAACCAAGATCCCGACAGCCCAAAGACCAGCGGCGATGAGGGTGACGACCGAATTCTGCCTGGGTCTCTCTTCTCTCTCGTATCGCCCTCGCTTCCGCCTAAAAGATAAGATCCATGCTGCCTCCGTCCTTAGAGGTGATATGACACTATCTTGTATATGTTCTTAAAAGCATGCCAGTAATTAAAGTACGACAAATTGAAAACCGTGCCAGTTTAGGAGTAGTATTAATATTGGAATGGAACGTTCGGATCGACGAATCAACCAACGGTTACGCACGCAATACTTTAACAATCGATCCAACGCCAGCTTTCGAGGATTGCTTGGAAGCAATCTGCGATAACAATCTGTGTCCGTAGGTTACGGGAGCTAGTTTGGACCATTTCTTTCTCGACGAGACTGCAGATTTCCGTTGATTGGCCTTGTTTTTTTAAGTTTAAATTAAGATTATAATCTACAACGGAATTTTTTTTATAAGCTACACGATTTACCGCAGCCATTTTTTAATATCTTAAATCTTAATGTTTTTCTGAAGCTCCCAGAACCAAATTTTATAAGCCTCTCCAATCCCTCCATAGCTCTCTATCGAGAACTCCTAATTTTTCAGATTATGATCCATTGCTAAAACAACAGCTTTTCAGTTAAGAACAAGGCATTTACCCATGGAGACTAGCTATATTCATGTCGGCACATGCACTGTATAATGGGCATGATGCTGCTCAAGCGATAAAACACAACTGGAATTAGTAATTTTGTGGACATCTTTTTCTTTTTTTTGTTTCCCATTTCACTCGAAAAAAAATAGAGCTCCTTACAAAAATTTTTGTTGGCACGTCCATATTTTTTTCTCATTCAGAAAAACATAATCCCACGATGGCAATCTGTTAGATATTTTGCAGGCAATCAATTATGAATTTCATTTGGCAAGCAGAGAAATTTCACATAGAAGTAAAGCTGGACTAAAAGATGGAGCTCCATAAGCTACTTGAGGTCAAATCGGGCACCAGTGCTAAACAAGCCAATCTTGAGCTCTATTAGAGCCCATCTTGACTAGCTCAACTGAGCTCGAATCCATCCCCTCGTTTGGACCAACCTCTCCTTCCTTTCTTCTCCCTCTCCTCTAGACCTGATCATACACCGGGCCGGGTCGGGCCCGACAATTTTTTGATACATCAGGCCCGAGTCCAGCCCGAAAGCCCGACCAAAAGCTCGAAACCTAACTTTGCATTGATTTTCTGTTTTTGTGCAGACCCGAGCCTGGTCCTAATTTTTCCTCAGACTTGGTTTTCCGGCCCGGCCTGGCCCAAAAAATCAAGCTAGGTCCAGGCCGGGAAGCTCTACTTGAACCAAGGCCTACCTAAGGTGGATAGTTGCATCGCACGCCGTGTAAGGGAGTGCGAGAGGGTCAGATGTAGACGTGCGAGAGTGATCACAACATCACTCCATCCAAACATGAGCGATAGGTGAGAGCACCTTGTTGCAAGTGGAAACTTTCGCCCGTCGAAGCTATTTATCGAGATTTTTTAATGAATTGTTATGACAAAAGCTAATAAATTAGATTTATAACATAGCTACATTCAGCTATAGTAACTGTGGGGAGGCTAGACATGGGCACCAACATAATTGCCATGACGCTACCTACACAAGCGATAAAACATGACTAGAATAGCATCGTGGATTTTTTTTTTTTCTAGATTCTGTTTTATGGAAATACAGGGCCTACATTTAAACATGTTTTCGGTATACATTAAGAAAAATAGCATTTTTAAAGCAGTAATAGAGATGGTTAGCGCATATGAGCATAAAAAATGTGTAAGTGCAACCGTGTAAGATTGGAATGTTGGATGCCTCCAACCTCAAGGAGTCAATAAAACCTCGTACACATCTTGACTAGTCCACAGTGCTAAATACTTTAGCCTCTTAAAGTGTTTTTTTTAAAAATACTTGAAATTTCTGCTAAAAATCTCAAAACTGAAACAACTTAACAACCCGTTGTCTGCCTGTCCCATTAGGTGTGTCTCTATATTAAGGGAACCTCCTACACAGCTGTGTCGACCATTGATAGTAAGAAAGGAAAGAATAACCCCTCATATCTTTGTGTCTATCTCTATGATGTGATTGTCTTTGTATGTACGATTGATTTGTGAGATCGAGAGACGATGACTAAGGGAATCCCTTGAACTTCACCCGATAGCAGGGGTTTTCCAATACATTATCAACACAAAGCCTCTACCGAAATCGCAACGGTAAGATCAATCTACACCGAATTGAATTGAATTGAAACTTTGCATTTATTTCTTTGGTTTTAGGTTATAGATCGGATCTCTATTTCAATGATGGAATCAATTATGAGTAGATGCAAAATCATTGCATTGAACGCTGATAGGTTGATTCATCAGAAGAACGAGATCGATCTATATGGCCGGCATGAAGTCGAACATGCCGCGTGCGCAGGCACTAGCACGTTGCACCATGTCGTACGCGTGCTCGCAGCCACGCACGCCTGTCACCGCACAGCGCTGCTGCCCGCTGTGGCGTCCTTGGAATGCCGCTTGCACACTAGTCATGGCCAAGCTCAAAGCTCCACCGCCAGCCCTGGCCACCGGCCTCGAAGGCTGCCCCGCGCCTCTGTTCCGCACTCCGCCCCTGCTGCCATGGTTCGCAGCCGTCGTGTGCCCAACACCACCGTGGCCAACAGCCACAGCTGTGCCACCGCGTGCTCCTCCACAGCACGAAGCCTCGCCTGCTCTGGCCTTCCGGCGCCATGGCACGAAGCCACAACCACGCGCCCCAGCTCGCATCTGGCCTCTCGGTGTTGCGGCTAGAAGTCGCCGCCACCCGATCCACCGCGCGCACTGGAAGCGTCCCGCCACAACGCCTGGCCGCGTTTGCACTGAGCGGTCACAGCACCAACTGCGCCATGCACCACAGCATGTCCTGCCCTCCGTGGTACGCGCCGTAGTGGTGCCTCCGGGGCATGCCGCCGATCGTCGCGCTCGCCTCCGTTTGGCCAACTGGGCCGCCACCCGCCGCATCCGCACCTCACACCGCCATCACCGCTCGCTATGGCAACTAGGGTAGAACCTGAAGGATCGGGATGTCGTATAGAGGGGGGATGAATAGGCGTAATTAAATTTATCACTAAATTGATTGCAGCGGAAATAAAAGGTTCGGACAGTCCGAGTATAGCTCGGACTGTCCGAGTACTTCGGATAGTCCGAAAGTATATTCGGATAGTCCGAAGATAGCAGAGTAAGGAAATATGCAAAAGTAAATCTGGGCTCCTAGAGAGATGTTTCCTGCACCAAAGAGTGTTAGTGAGCCCTGAGTACCTGTGAATGAAGTATGGTCAACAATATCTTCTTTTCAAATGAGATCACCACTTCAAATACCAAGATTTGAATTTGAACACAAGAGTGAAGATGAAATCCAAGAGATGAAGACGGAGACGCAAAGATTTTATTCCGAAGTTCGGATCCTTGAGGGGATCCTACGTCTCCGTTGAGGAGGCACAAAGCCCGGGTCTCTTTCAACCCTAATCCTCTCGGTATTGCACCAAGCACTCACCGACTTCACTATCTTGAATCCTTTCCTTGCGGAGGTGGATTCGACCTTCACAAACTTCCGGAGGCTCACCACATGAAGCTTGGGAGCTCACCGGCGACTCCTAACCGTCTAGGAGTCCTCAACCTCCAAGAGTAATAGATCGGCGAGAAATCCGCGAGAGGATGAAATCCGGTACTCAAGATGGATCTAAACAAGCTCAAGCTCTCCAAATCTCACTTCTTTTCTCTCTCTAGAAAATCCAATCAACAAGCTCAAAAGGAGAGAGAAAAGCTAGGGCTCAAGGAGTAAATAAGGAGGAGTAAATGGTCTGAGTGAATAATCGTTGTTAGGTGAGAGTGAAGTGAGATATATATATGAGCCCTCGAAACTAGCCGTTTGACTCAGTCAGAATAAGTTCGGATAGTCCGAGTAAAAACTCGGATACTCGAATAGTGTAAAACCACGAGACAGAGAGACCCAGCTCGGATACTTGAGTTTATTCTTCGGATAGTCCGAACCTTCGGATACTCCGAGCGGTTCGGACACTCCGAATAATTTCAACCCAGCAGACAGAGAGGGTCACCTCGGATAGTCCGAATAATTTTCTTCGGATACTCCGAGTGACTTCGGACATTCCGAGTGAAAAGCTCGAATACTCCGAATGGGACTTAGCCTCAAAGACCAATTTCTTTCTGGGAAGACAGAGAGGGTCAGCTCGGACAGTCCGAGTAATTACTCGGATACTCCGAGTGACCAAAAGTGATTTGAGTCTGGATTTTGGATTTGGTGACAAGGGTTTAAGAAACTTGTAAATTGCTAACTAATTTCCATCATGAGCACCTAGAATATCCAAACTCTATTTCCCGTCAAATCCCTCTTAATAGTACGGCTATCCTTAGACTCAAAATTTAAATAAATTACAAGTCATAAGTCTAGATACCATCTTTTGCTTCATTCGAATTTAGGGTTCGTCAAAGCCCATAACTTCACTGTGGAGGACTAAGATATGAGGATAATACTTAGAAATCTCATTAGTCCTTTTAATCGTTTTGTCATTAACCTCCAAAACATATAGGGGGCCTAGATGTACTTTCAATCTCCCTCTTTTTGGTGAGTTGATGACAACACGATTAAAACTTTTACAAATGAAATGAAATATACTTTCTTTTGAATTCCAATCATATAGTGGAGCTCCCCCTAAATGTGTGCATCAAAAATTTTGAATGGAAGCTTGAATGCACATATTTTTCAAGAAATTTTGACAGAGTCTCCCCTTATATCTTTGCAATTTAACAAGAGTAAAATTTACTTATAGCAATATGACATGGCATGAGGCACACAATGAAATACTAACATTTGCAATATAGAACAAGATAGATTTCTACACAGACAACAATTATCAACAACAAACATCCACAATTACCATAATCAATTACAGGGACAGAATTAGAAGTTCAGCTACCACAAATTAAAAGTTCAACTTACCACAACCACAACAACCACAAGTTAAAAACAACAACAGTCAACCGTTCATCTCCGGAGAACATACAAAAGATCACTAAGACAAATAGACTAGATTCCTCTCCCCCTTTGTCATCAAGGCACCAAAAGAGTAGAGGAAACTAGGAGCAGAATCAGGTATCGCTGTCTTCGTCGTCGTCCTCGTCGTCGAGAGCAAAAGCAGCATCATCTCCTACCTCACCGCCTCGAGAGGAGTGGAGATCAAGAGGTGCCTAGTCTGAGTGTCCACCGTGGCGAGGACTCGAAATCGACTCTCAGCCAGAACAAGGCGAGTTGAGCTTCTTCTTGATGTCTTGAAGTTGACGACGAGTGTCAGCCAGCCTGAGGTTGGTCTCCAGAATCTTCTTGTGGCTTTTCATGCCAAGACAGAAGATAGCGCGAAGCATTTTCTTCACTGAGCCACTGGAGGAGGAGGAAGGTCCAGCAGAGGATGGCCTGACTCTGGAAGTGGAGGATTGACCTGGAGCGGGAGACTTGGTAGGAGATCTGGCCCTACCACGTCTGACAGAGGGAGTTGAAAAAGGAGTAGCTTTGATAGAACGGACCCTATAGGCGGTGTGCTCCACATCTCTCACGAACCTCAGACCAGTGACCCCTTCTATCACACACATCACAAAAGGGGCAAAGCTGCAGCTGCTGCGAGGATTGAGTGAGTTTGAGCGAATTTCCTGCCAAATAAAATCAAACACGTCAAACGGACGTGTTCCCTCACCAATCCTGAGAAGGAGATTCCTAGAGAAGGAACTGATGTTGGTTGCATCTCCTTCTTTTGGTCAAAGTGTTTTCCTCAGCAGCTTGTAGAGAATGGCATAGAATGGCTTGAGTCCTCTAGTTGTTCCCAGTTTGAAGGCCTGGGTAAAGCGCCATATTTCGATGGCACTCATTACTCCATCTCATTGACACTAAAAGGTTCTGACATGTGAATTTTGTCCAGGTTGTACCAGCCTTCAGTTGAGAAACCCAAGCAGTCAGCAAATTGTTCCTTGGTCACTGAATAGTAGAGCCCGTCTGCCATAAACCACATAGTACTATCTTCATCAGAATCCACATAGAGTGTTGCATAAAACTGAGCAACCAGCTCATTGTTCCAAGCAAACTGAAATGTCATGATGTCCTTGACACCATGACGTTCACAAGCCTCTAGCACTTGGTTGAAAATAGGATCCTCTTGCTCTTCCATGTAACCCCAGTCAACCCACTGCATGGACACCACAGGATTCTTCTTATCGGCAATCATCGAGTCATAGTAATCTGTTGGAAGTGGTTCCGAACCTCCGTCCACAAACTCTTCCGATGGAACTCAGAGGATTCTTGTTTCTCGATCTACGGACTTCCTTTCCTTCCCTTGACTGGAGTAGTCAATCTTCTTCTTGGGCATCACATTTCTGAAATGATCCGCCTGAGAGGATGGACTTGCAGAGGTCCAATGAGCTCTCTGAACGACGCCGGCCTTCTTGGCTTCCTTTGATTGAACATGACAGCATGAGGATCATCACTAGAATCCTCTTCATCACCTCTCCTTGAAGACTGAGAGAGAGATGACTGACTGACCTTTCTAACTGCCCTACGCTGCTTCCTGATGGTCTGAGTGGGAGGATCAGCTGCAGGTGGAGGAGGAGCTGAGGAGCTGCCAGCAGGATGATCATGCTTTTTCTTCTTTCAGACCATGGTCACAGAAATATCGCGAGAGAAGCGATCACCACCTTGAGAAGGGTCCATCTAAGAGGTTTCAAAGGAATGATGAAGATTAGACTCCAATTAAACACTAAATGGATGAGAATAGGGTAAATTTGGGCATGTCAACTTCGGATAGTCCGAGATATATTTCGACGGTCAAATGCTTGAACACTCGAACATGTTTGGATAGTCCGAAGTCTTCGGATAGTCCAAAGTGTAACTCGGATAGTCCGAGTTGCGCGAGTTCAAGTTTGCCCTAACTCATCCAATCTAGAGATTAATTAAAGTAGACTAGAGTCTAACAAGGAAGATCATCCTAGAAGGTCCTAGAACAATCCTAGACACTAGGTTTATCAGATAATCAACGAAATAAAGTGAAATTCGAGGGGCGGTTTCCACGGTACCTTGAAGAGAGGACCACGGAGACTCCGAGGTGAGAGCCCGGCAATGGCGCGGTAGAGAAGAGAGCCCTCGCAACGGGGAACTCCTCCGAGGTCTTGATTTGAATGAATTGAGGTCCAAGGTGAAGATCCACGAACCGGGCCGAAATGGACGAGTGAGAGAAGGAGAACGCGCGGTGGAGTGGAAATGAGAAGTGAGGAGGAGGAAGATAACCGCGCAGGGTAAAATACCTGAGACAGCCAGTTCGGATACTCCGAGACATTCGGATAGTCCGAACAATTATTCAGACACTCCGAGCTGCCCTTCTCTGGAACACTGAGTACAAAAAAGGAGAATGCCGCCGGTTGGAAGAGGGACTAGAATGTCCTAAAGAGTCTCCTCATCTTGTGATCAGCATCTCAATCAAACATTCAAACTATGATCACATGATGGTTGACATGATTGACAAGATCAAAAGATCAAATGAACACATCAATAAGAGAAATAAGGAAAATAAACCTTTTCAAAATGTTTTCCAAGCATCATCCAATTATGTGCTCACTTCAAGCCACGTTACGAGAATCTAGAACATTTAGCCCACTCCTTAGTTCACAAAATCTTCTTTCATCGAGTGGTTTAGTAAAAATATCAGCTAATTGATGTTCAGTTCTTACATGTTGAATTTCGATATCGCCTTTTGTGGAGTGATCTCTTAGAAAATGATGGCGTATATCGATGTGTTTAGTGCGAGAGTGTTGGACAGGATTATTTACAATTTTAATAGCACTCTCATTGTCACACAATAGTGGTACTTTGTTGTAGGTTAGGCCAAAATCATCTAGAGCTTGCCTTAACCAAAGTAACCGAGCACAACAGCTCCTCCATTGCCACATACTCGGCCCGGCGGTGGATAGAGACTACGGAGTTTTGCTTTTTGGAGGACCACGAAACTAAGGACCTACCCAAAAATTGACAAGTTCCTGAGGTACTTTTCCTATCCACTTTGCAACCTGCATAATCCGCATCAGAATATCCAACTAATTCAAAAGATGACCCTTTTGGATACCAAAGACCAAAATAAGGAGTGTGGACTAAATATCTTAAAATTCTTTTCACGGCCACCATGTGGCACTCCTTAGGAGTGGCTTGAAATCTCGCACACATGCACACACTAAGCATGATGTCCGGCCTAGATGCACAAAGATAAAGAAGTGAACCAATGATAGATCGATATACCTTTTGGTCGACCGGCTTACCATCTTTGTCGATGTCAAGATGACCATTAGCTTGCATTGGCGTCTTGATTGGTTTTGCCTTTTCCATATCAAATTTCTTCAACATGTCTTTGGTGTACTTGGTTTGGTAAATAAAAGTGCCCTCCTTGAGTTGCTTTACTTGAAATCTAAGGAAGAATTTCAGCTCACCCATCATGGACATCTCAAACCTATTTGTCATTGTCCTACTAAATTCTTCACACAATAGATCGTTAGTAGAACCAAATACTATATCATCAACATATTTTTAACAAATGAACAAATCATTATTGACATGTTTAATAAAGAGAGTGGGATCGGCTTTTCCAATTTCAAACCCTTGGTTGACAAGGAAATCCCGAAGACACTCAAACCATGCCCGTGGGGCTTGTTTAAGACCATAGAGTGCCTTGTGAAGTTGATAGACATGATCCGGAAATTCAGGATCCTCAAACCCGGGTGGTTGCTCAACATATACCAACTCGGAGAGCGGTCCATTCAAAAATGCGCTCTTCACATCCATTTGCTTCAACTTAAAGTTGTAGTGAGTAGCATAGGCAATTAAAATACGAATGGAATCTAGCCTAGCTACGGGTGCATAAGTCTCACCAACATCCAAATCTGGAATTTGTGTGAAGCCTTGAGCAACCAACCGTGCTTTGTTCCTCGTCACAATTCCATTTTCATCTTGTTATTGCGAAACACCCATTTGGTTCCTATAACATTTTGTTTGGGTCGTTCCACAAGCTCTCACACTTGGTTTCTTTTGAAGTTATTCAATTCATCTTGCATGGCAATGATCCAATCGGGATCTTCAAGTGCTTCTTCTACCTTCAAAGGTTCAAAGGAGGAAACAAAAGAGTAGTGTTCACAAAAATTAGCAAGTTTAAACTGAGTGGATACTCCCTTATTGATATCACCAAGTATATTATCAACGGGATGATCCCTTTGTATACTTTGGTGTACCCTAGGATGAGGAACCTCTTGATGTTTTTCTTGAACATCTCCACCCTTCTCAAGAAAGTTGTTGGAGGTGTCGAATTCTTGACTTGAGGAAGGTGGCTGTCCTTCAGTTGAAAGGTTGTTCGGAGTATCCGACATACCACTCGGAGTGTCCGAGTGTGTTCGGATAGTCCGTTGTCCATGTCCGGACTGTCCGTGTCCTTGTTGATCTTCAGCATCTTGAGGCTTGATTTTTCCAATTACTAGCTTCTTGATCGCCTCACAAGGTGGTTCTTCATTTTCTAAAACACAACGATCAACTTGCTCCGCTTGGGAGCCGTTAGTTTCATCAAACGTTACATCACGCGTGATTTCAACGATACCCGTGGTATTATTGAAAACACGGTATGCATATGCGTTTGGTCCATATCCAAGTAGAAAACCTTCCTCAACTTTAGGAGCAAATTTAGAAGACTTAGCTTTCTTTTTAAGAATGTAGCACTTACTCCCAAATACCCGAAAGTAGAAAACATTTGGCTTCTTTCCGATGAGTAGCTCATAGGATGTTTTCTTCAACAATTTGTGAAGATAAAGCCGATTGGTAGCGTGACATGCGGTGTTTACCGCTTCCGCCCAAAACCTATCGGAAATCTTGTACTCGTCGAGCATCGTTCTCGCCATCTCGATTAGGGTTCTATTTTTCCTCTCGGCTACCCCATTTTGTTGAGGGGAATAGGGAGCCGAGAACTCGTGTTTTATCCCTTCCTCATCGAGATAGTCTTCTACTCCCGTATTCTTGAATTCCGTTCCATTGTCGCTCCTTATTCTTTTGATCTTCAATTCAAATTCATTTTGTGCTCTTCGCATGAATTTCTTGAGTGTTCCTTGAGTTTCGCTCTTATCATGCAAAAAGAACACCCACGTGAAGCGTGAAAAATCATCTACAATAACAAGACCGTATTTGTTACCCCCTATACTTATGTAGGCGATTGGTCCAAATAAGTCCATATGTAGCATTTCCAAAGGTCTTGATGTTGTCATTATGTTCTTGGCGGGATGAGATGTGCCCACTTGTTTTTCCGCTTGGCATGCACTACATATCCTGTCTTTCTCAAAAGTGACATTTGTTAGACCAAGAATGTGTTTGCCATTTAAGAGCTTGTGAAGATTTCTCAAGCTAACATGAGATAGACGGCGATGCCATAGCCATCCCATGCTAGACCTAGCCATTAAGCACGTTTCAAGGTTGGGTTTATCCATGGAAAAATCCACTAGATAAAGCTTTCCCTTTAAACGCCCTTTAAAGGCTATGAAATTATCACATCTCTTAATGACATCCACACCTTCATTAGTAAAAAGACAATTGTAGCCCGTTGCACACAATTGAGGAACGGACAACAAATTGTAGCTCAATGATTCAACAAGTAAAACATTTGTGAGAAGAATATCATCGGTGATGGGTATCTTACCAAGACCCATCACCTCACCTTTGCCATTGTCGCCGAAGATGATACTATCACTTGTTGAACCATTTGGATCTAGATATGAAAACATAGATTTCTCTCCGGTCATATGATGAGTGCATCCACTATCCAAAATCCAACTTGATCCACCGGAGTGATAGTCCTACAAGATAGAATCATACTTGTCTTTTAGGTACCCAAACTTGTTTGGGTCCTCTTAGGTTAGTAACTAGTGCTTTTGGCACCCAAATAGATTTGACACTAGAATTCTTGGGTTTTGGACCTACATACTTAGCAACTATATGACCAAGGTTAGTTCTTTTGAGCACAAAGGAAGCATTGAAAATAGAATGAGTAAGATGGTTGGAGGATCCTTGTGCTTTTACAAACTTGATGGGCTTGGTAATGGGGCTACCACAATGTGGCCCTTCTTGCCCTTAGGAGGAATATAGCCAAGCTCCTCCCTTTTGAAGTTACCTTGCCGCTTTCCTAAGAACTCCTCAAGTCCTTTACTCGACTTGTAGGATTTTTGAAATCCATTCTCAAGAAGTCCTTTTAGCTTTTCATTCTCTTTTGCCAACACTTGCATTGTCTCAAAACTAGTTGTACAAACATTTATATCAATATTATAACATCTTGCACAACCGTTACTAGTTGAAGGCAATGAGAGAGAAGTAGCTAGGTTTGAAGAGTGAGAAGGACTTTTCGAGAGATCAACAAGCTTCACTTCAAGAGCCTTGCAAGCGTCCTTTGCTATAACAAGATCCTCTACGAGTGAAGCGTTGGTGATCTCAAAATTAGTTACTTGAGATGTGGCTAAATCAATATTCTTAGCCATCTCAACGTTCTTTTTCTTCTCACTAGCCAAACTTTTCTCTAACTCAAGATTTCTCTCCTTTTCTTGGATGAGCAAGTCATCTTGAGTTTCAAGAATTGCTTCTTGTCTTTCTATTTCTTTCAACATAGCATTTAATTTTATCATATCAAAATCTTTCATTGACTTAAACAAATCATCATCACAATCACTTTCATCATCTTCACTAACATTACTGTAAGGATCATCAATAGTAAAGATTGAGTTCTTATTTGATACCTTGCGCCCCTTAGCCATGAGGCAAGTTGGAATATCATCATCGTCACTTAGGTTGTCAAAGAGAGTTTTTGAACTCGTTGGCGTGTATGATGAAGTGATGGCGATGGAGGCAATTTCTTCATCGGATTCGGAGCTTGAGTCCGTTTCGGAGTCGGATTCGGAATTGGAATCCCACTCCTTCCCAATATGTGCGTGCTCCTTCTTCTTGCCTTTCCTCTCATCCTTCTTGTGATGCTTGTCCTTCCTCTTCTTCTTGTCGTCATCATTCTTGTCACTTTTCTTTCTTTGTGGGCATTTGGCAATGAAATGACCGGCTTGCCCACACTCATAGCACTTTCTTTGAGAGTGCCTTCCTCTTGACTTACTCCCATTGCTCTTGTATCGACCCTTGGACTTGAAACCACTCTTCTTGAGGAATTTGTTGAATCTCCTCACAAAGAGTGCCATTTCATCCTTGCTCAAAGGACCATCATCGTCATCTTCACTTGAGCCTTCATCGGTGTCATTTGATCCTCTAGTAGCCTTTAGAGCAATGTCTTTCTTTTTGCTAGCCCTCACAAGTTCTTCCACGGCATCGGCGTCCTTGACCATCATCTCATCGGCCACCAATCTCCCAAGTACATCATGAGGTGTGAGAAAACTGAAATTGTCTCTCTCCCTAATAAGTTGTACTAGATTTCGGTTCTTTGGAGTGATGACACGTAGAAGAATCTTCACCACGGCTCTATCCGTCAAGTCCTCACATCCGAGACCTTTTGCTTGATTTACTAGGATCATCAAGCGATCAAACATTTGAGTATAGCTTTCTCCATCCTCTAGCACAAACCGACCGAGTTTTCCATTGATGAGCTCAATTTTTGATTCTCGAACGCTTGAGGTTCCCTCATGAGCAACCTTAAAGTGTCCCAAATGACCTTTGCATCTTCAAGCCCATCAACACGGTTGAACTCGGTTGGACTCAAGGCATTCAACAATGCATTAGCCGCTTGATCGTTGATGTGACGCTCCTTCTTCTCATGAGGTGTAAGCTTGGTGGAGTCCTTGGGCTTAAAACCTGTTTCAACAATCTCCCAAATCGAAGGGTGAAGAGACCTCAAGAACATCTTCATCTTATGTTTCCATGCCGGGTAATGAGTGCCATCGAAATATGGCGTTTTACCGGACGACACGGAGACATAAGATGATGATCCCGAGGGGCCGACAGCAGGATACTCAAAAGGAATTTTGGCACCGGTGCTAACACGTGGATTGTCCGTGTTGTCATCGGTGAAACTAGCTCTCTCAGTCGACATCCTAATTTCTCCAAGCGGTTAAGCTTAATACAAGAGATTAGGCTCTGATACCAATTGAAGGATCGGGATGTCGCCTAGAGGGGGGTGAATAGGCGTAATTAAATTTATCACTAAATTGATTGCAATGAAATAAAAGGTTCGATTTGTCAGAGTATAGCTCGGATCGTCCGAGTACTTCGATAGTCCGAAAGTATATTCGGATAGTCCAAGATAGCGAGTAAGGAAATATGCAAAAGTAAATCTGGGATCCTAGAGATGTTTCCTGCACCAAAGAGTGTTAGTGAGCCCTGAGTACCTGTGAATGAAGTATGGTCAACAATATCTTCTTTTCAAATGAGATCACCACTTCAAACACCAAGATTTGAATTTGAACACAAGAGTGAAGATGAAATCCAAGAGATGAAGACGGAGACCCAAAGATTTTATTTCGAAGTTCGGATCCTTGAGGGGATCCTACGTCTCCGTTGAGGAGGCACAAAGCCCGGGTCTCTTTCAACCCTAATCCTCTCGGTGTTGCACCAAGCACTCACCGACTTCACTATCTTGAATCCTTTCCTTGCGGAGGTGGATTCGACCTTCACAAAATTCCGGAGGCTCACCACACGAAGCTTGGGAGCTCACCGGCGACTCCTAGCCGTCTAGGAGTGCTCAACCTCCAAGAGTAATAGATCGGCGAGAAATCCGCGAGAGGATGAAATCCGGTGCTCAAGATGGATCTAAACAAGCTCAAGCTCTCCAAATCTCACTTCTTTTCTCTCTCTAGAAAATCCAATCAACAAGCTCAAAAGGAGAGAGAAAAGCTAGGGCTCAAGGAGTAAATGAGGAGGAGTAAATGGTCTGAGTGAATAATCGTTGTTAGGTGAGAGTGAAGTGAGGTATATATATGAGCCCTCGAAACTAGCCGTTTTGACTCAGGTCCGAATAAGTTCGGATAGTCCGAGTAAAAACTCGGATACTCCGAATAGTGTAAAACCACAGAGACAGAGAGACCCAGCTCGGATACTCCGAGTTTATTCTTCGGATAGTCCGAACCTTCGGATACTCCGAGCGGTTCGGACACTCCGAATAATTTCAACCCAGCAGACAGAGAGGGTCACCTCGGATAGTCCGAATAATTTTCTTCGGATACTCCAAGTGACTTCGGACATTCCGAGTGAAAAGCTCGGATACTCCGAATGGGACTTAGCCTCAAAGACCAATTTCTTTCTGGGAAGACAGAGGGGGTCAGCTCGGACAGTCCGAGTAATTACTCGGATACTCCGAGTGACCAAAGGTGATTTGAGTCTGGATTTTGGATTTGGTGACAAGGGTTTAAGAAACTTGTAAATTGCTAACTAATTTCCATCATTAGCACCTAGAATATCCAAACTCTATTTCTCGTCAAATCCCTCTTAATAGTACGGCTATCCTTAGACTCAAAATTTAAATAAATTACAAGTCATAAGTCTAGATACCATCTTTTGCTTCATTCGAATTTAGGGTTCGTCAAAGCCCATAACTTCACTGTGGAGGACTAAGATCTGAGGATAACACTTAGAAATCTCATTAGTCCTTTTAATCGTTTTGTCATTAACCTCCAAAACATATAGGGGGCCTAGATGCACTTTCAGAACCCCAGCCGACCTGAGTGCTAGATCGGCCGGGCCTCTAATGGCCAGTTAGGCCACCCCTTGTTGGGACAACAGGACCCAAGAAAGCCAAGTAGATGGTCTAGTTAGAGCATCCGTAACAGACACTTATAACACTGTTCATCTAGATAGAGTAGTTGTTAGAGGAAAGAAATCTTTTAAAGTGTAGTGTAAAGTGTGAAGAAATTTTAGAGGGATGGATAGAGTGTACAGTGAATAGTGTTGTAGAGTAGAAATTTGAAGTAGCTGATATGGATGCTCTTAAGGAATAAAAGGAAATGGAGCCACAAATAGGCCCAAAGAAAAAAAAAAGAAGCAGGCTAGGCTACAGGGAAGAAAAGAAAACAAAAAGAAAGAGAGAAAAATTCCTTGGCCATGACATTTTGCAAATAAGTCCTTGGATTTATTTTGGAAATAACACGAAGTTTTCCTGAAATTAAGGAAATTGCACGAAACCCCCTTAAAAGTTTTGAAATTACTCGAAGTTTTCCAGAACACTAAAATATTGTTGAAATTGCGAAAAACACATATTCAACCATAAAAGCACCAAGAGATTCCAAATTTTGATCCCGTCTTTGATTTTTGAAGTATTATTCACCCGTTGTTAATTACTTTTATGCAATTATGTGATGAATTTGCTATTGTAATTATCAGTTTATGCCTATTTATTGTTTTTAAATTATGAGTTGGTAATAGCATGTTGAAATATTAGATATACATGAGAATTTATGAATTATAGGCTGTTTAGCACTACTCTCTATTGTATTACACGCAGTAATCTCATGAAAAATTTTAAATATAAAAATATCGTGTATCATTATCATGAATTTGAGAAACTAGCATCGTATATCCACTATTACCACTTGGGCATTGGATGTTAAAATCATACTTGGTAGAAGAAGCTCCGGGTTGTCGTCGGGTTAAGATCCCCGAAGGATAGAAAACCTACCGATGATCAAAACTAACGAGCACTGTACTTTTTTAGGCACCACCTCTCTCCCACCTTGAAGGATGCATATCTGCTGAGGGGAAGTACACTAGAGCTATGGATTGCACTTTAGAAGCAGTTCAAGAAGCTCAAGTATATTATCCTACCACAAGCACAATAAGATTAGGTGCACCTAAAATTTGCAGACTTTGGAACTGTGGCCGAGTACAATTCCATCTTGTGTAGAATTTGTACTAATCCCGCTTTCTATAGCAAGAAGATCACAGACGAGGAGATAACACTACCCACTTTTCAACTCAGTGCAATTAAAAGTGCTCGCAATTATTGTCAGGACAGTTAAAACAAAGTATAGTGAAATAATTAATATTGCTAAGTCATGTAGAAGCTACTTGGGGAGAAAAAGCTCATTCGTTGAAAGAAGAAAAAGGAGAATGAACAGAAATCATTCTAGAAAAGAAAGTTCATTGTCCAAGAAAAGCAAAGCAATAAGGAGAAGCAACATAGGGCAAACCGTACTGCCAACAGGTCTAGACGCGCTATAAGTGTGGCATTTGGGGCATTGGTCAAAGATTTGCCGCAAACTTAAGCATGCCAATGCGGCTTATCAAATCAAAAGAAAAGGCATAGCAACAGGAGAGGTTCACCGCGCCATGGAAGACAAGGATGACCTCATGGAAGGAAAACTCAAGCAGAGACATCCTCTAACTCACCCCTCTTAATCTTATTATAACCACATATGAAGTGGATATAAAAGAGAAGATCCCGACAAATAGCATTGAAACTGACAAGGATGCATACCTTACATAATCTACCTAGTGCATGAATAGCACTCTTAGCATTTTTTTTTCTTTTAGATTGTGATTGCTAGCGGATATTGTGTGAATTTTAGAATGATGAATTGGAAGCTCTCGAAAAGTAAACTATTGGAAGAAAGAGTTGAAGCTCTATACGAGCAAACCTTAATTCTCATGACTGTTTATGCATTTATCCATTATTCCAGTATATTTGAAGTTGAAATCAATATTACAATTATATGAATTATGAATAATGTCATAGCCTGATTGCAATTATGTATAGAACTAGTATAGTGTCCTATGGAGATATGAATTGTTGGTTGTAGAATAATAAATAGAATTTTAAAAGAGACCAGATACTCTAGTCGATGATAAATAGTATTAGAAAAATCATAGGCAACAAGTCATGCATAGCAAGCATAGAAAAAGCTGTAATTATATTGCCTACAAGTACTACGTTAGCACTTAAAGAAACGTTGTTGTAGCCAGAATCCCCTTAGACTCTCTTAATTTTAAATGATATCCATGCAAACCGGTTTCAAGAAGAAACTAATGTAGAGAATATCATAGAAAAGAATACTTATCCATTATGAAGAATGTAGGATGTAAGAAAAGAGAACTAGAGAAAATTTTCTCCATTTGAATCTAGCATATAATACACTAGAATCTGTGCACCCGAAGTGTATGCTTCCTTGAAAAATGCATTTAGAAGCTCTGATCTCCTCCCTCTATGGCATTGTAAAATTGTCATCCTAGTCTTCGAATGATGAGCGGAAGAAAACAACTCATCAGGCCAAGCATTAATGTTAGAAATTTCCCAAATCATAAAAATTTTCGTGCACCCTCTCCATGCCACCAGAAAACTAATAACTAGGACCTCTCCTATAAAAGTGAAAATTGAGATCCCTCCTTTCTTGGATGAATTTGAGGGTATGTGTGGCCATACGCAGCCCTTGTCAGGGCCATTTATGTACTTTACGGTGTCTATTGATGTTTAAAAGAATCATTTTTTGTCTCGCTCTTGTAGTGTTGTAATTTATCAAATAATGGATAAGAAGTCCTACAAGTTGCCCTCATCAATTAGTACAACAGGCACATAGTCTTACAACATCCAACTAGTGCAAGAGGTCATGATAAAAATTTCATAACTTTAAATATTTGAATGCATGGCTTATGTACCTATACCACAATTGCAATGAATTTGAAAATGAACGAGGATCAATTCCCATCATTAAAGGAGACATAGAACCCCTAAAGGAAGAATGCAGGAAAATCATGTGGAAAGCCACATAGATCCCCGCGCATAACTCCACATCAGTAAAGAAAATGAAGAAGTTTAGAAGACATTTGAAGCAAATGAAGCAATTAGGAAATGAAATGCCTAATTGTTTTTATGATTTGAAGAGCGTGACCAAGTCACATTACCGAATTAATGCAAAGGGAGGGTTGAAATGCCATATAAGGTACCACTTATACTATTTAGAGGCCTTAGAATAAAAGAATGGAAAATCTGGCTCATCGAATCCTAAAGTATTCGAAGACATCCGAATCACAGCTGATCACAGTAATGCCCAACGAAAGAAGCGAAGCCAGTTGAGACCTAGCACTATAGAGCAGCCTGCTAGCGAGGCACTCCTAGATTTGAATCAGCCACTAAAGGAAGCCGCCGGCAAAAATGTGTGCGCACACATCGGTAATAAACTAAAAGAACTTGCTCCCATGATGGAAAATAGTGATGAAGGACAAGTATAAGTGCAAGAAGCACTATATAATGAAATGGCCATAAATTATCTATTAGCACGGGAATATTTGCATAGATAAATAACACTATCAACATGAACTTTGCAAAGAAAAGAAAATGTGTCACCATTATCAAATTTTATTTTGAGCCTGCATTTCTCGCAAGAGTGCAAGAAAAGGTTGAATTAGAAAGAATGAAAAAAGGCAATTACCGCGAAACAAAAGAAATAAATAATGAAGTGTAAGGTACAAAGCATGGTTCGTAGTTCATGGTTTCACTCATGCAAAAAACCTATTCCCTAATCATGGGTGAAATTACCTTTAGATATTTGATCTCATTGCAGTACTCAACTTAAAGTTGAAAATAGATTTAAGAGCAAAATTGAAGGATGATTGCGCTGTATATCTAAATAGAGACCTGGATTCAGATTTGTACATGAAGATACATAAAGTATTATTACCTTGAATCGAGATAGAGCAAATAGAAATCTGTATAGTGTAACTCTAAGAGTCACCATACGGATTGAAGTAAGGAAGAAGGAAGCTCTTACTTAAAGTTTGAGTTTGTAAAATTAAGAATTGCTTGAGCATGTGCCTAAAAGAATTTTAGTATACCAGTCAGCCTACACACATGAGGTGTTGCAAGGGTTTGGCTTTGAGAAGGCATAACCTTCAAAACTCCCAATGGTCGTTAGGTCTATGTAAGCAGACCTAGATCCACATAAACCTAGGGAGGAAGGGGAGAAAGTTCTGGAACCTGAAATTCCATACTAAAACTTGAAGTTCCATACCTAAGTGTAATTGGAGCACTCATGTACCTCGCGAACAGCACACGACCGAACATAGCATTTACTGTTAACTTGCTAGCTCGGTACAGTGCAGAACTCATGTAGAGGCATTTGAAAGAAATCAAAGACATCCTTTGCTCTCTCTCCAAAGAAGCATGATCTTGGATAAAAAAAAACCAAGACTTGAATATGAATATGAATTTGAATATATTTTTCTATACGGTGGAACTACAATCTCATAGAAGTTGTCTAAACAGACACTTGTATCAACGTCGACAAACCACTTGAAAATCATAACCTTAAATGAAGCCTCTTATGAATATTAATGACTTTGAAGAAGAATATTTCATATCTAGAAGTTATGTGGATTGAATTTTGAATGAACCCGTTATTATATATAAAGATAATGAACCTTGTGTTACTCAAATGCAAATGAGCTAAGTAAAGAGCAATTTGACGAAGCTCATTAGCCCATTAATATTTAGTACACAAAGCCATGTGGTAATCTCACAGATTTATTCATTGAGACTTACAGAAGTGCATAATTCAGGGGAAAAAACTTCCCATACTCTAAAATTAAACTTGAATACGAAGTTTAAGTAGCCAATATAATCTTGAAGGTTAGAAAGAAAAAATTTGGTGGGTTGTACTCTTTTTTTTCTTATGTTAATTTTTATAGAAGTTTCTCACATAAGATTTTTAACGAGGCAAGCCGAGCAGCACAACAAGCATATATTATGTACTCTTTCTCTAAAAAAAATTTTTCACTGGGTTTTTTATGTAGTTTTGAGAAGGCATGTGTATCTCGCAGTAGGTGTCTAAGGAGAAGTATTGAGAAACCGATTATGGACCTATCAGCCCTTCTTGTGGATTGGGCCTACTACTAAAACCCTAGCCCATTAGGTATGTGTATATACTGAGAGGATCTCCCACACAGTTGTATTGATCACTGACAGAAAGAAAGGAAAGAGAAACCCCTCATATTATATCTTTGTTTCTATCTCTATGATGTGATTGTCCCTCTACGTGTATAATTGATATGTGAGATTGAGAAATAACGACTAAAGGAATAATTACACCCGATGGCAAATATTTTTCCAATATATACCATTCCTGGCGCTAAACCCACTTGCCAACCATCCCCCCCACCCTCAAGAGAAAAAGACAAGGATGCCCCCACATGACTCAGCCCCACCTGTCTGTGGCAGAACTCGCGATAAAAAGAGACATCCGCGCCGCTGGCCCACTGCGGACTGCGGTATCCCGCCCCGATATCTACACGACAGACGCCCACTGCCCATACCACCCGACTGACAAATACACCCCCACTGACTTGACCCCCACATGCCATAGACAATATCTTCTGGCACGCACGTAACGACAAAACTATGACAAAACGTCGCCGTGCCACTGACAGGAACGGGCCCGCAGTATCATTCGGACGTGAATCACGAGGCGAAAGGACGGCGGTTGGGCAGATGGGGCGCGCCCCTCTCACTGGAAAGTGGGCCACCGAAACCCCCACCCCAATAAAAACCCACGCCCCTCTCGCGTCGCGTCCCTTGGGCCTCGGCGCGGCGCGGCGAGGCACTCGTCGCCCTCCCCGAGAAAACGCCTAATCAACTACCCAAATCGATCCCCATGGACGCCAGCGGCGACGCCCCGGCGGGGCTGGACGACGCGGATGCGGAGTTCTTCGCCCGCCGTGGACTCCGGTACTGCTGCTTCTGGGCGCCGTGGCAGTCGTCGTCCTCGTACGCCCGCCGCGCGGGGGCGGGGCCGGGGGCGGCGGTGGACGAGGAGTGGTGGCACCGAGTCGGGGAAGGGCGAGGGGGAGTAGGGGGAGGGGAGAGGCGGAGGTGGTGGCGGCGCGGGGTGGAGGCGCTGATGAAGGTGCGGGAGTGGTCGGAGCTGGTGGCCGGCCCGCGGTGGAAGACCTTCATCCGGCGGTTCCGGCGCAGCCCCCGGCACGGCGGCCCCGGCACCGGCGCCGCCGGCGGGCGGAAGCTCAACTACGACCCGCTCAGCTACGCGCTCAACTTCGACGAGGGCCACGGCGCCAGCCCCGAGGGTGACTACACGGGGTACCGCGACTTCTCCACCCGCTTCGCCGCGCCGCCGGGGTCGGCCAAGTCGTCCATGGACCTCGGCGGCCGCGATGCGCCGCCGCTCTTCCACCACCCGCCGCCGCAGCAGCCCTCCCATCCTCCCCCTCCCCCGTCCTCCGCCGCCGCGCGGGGCTGACGTCGCCGGCGCACCGACGGGGTTCCTTTTTGTTATTGTGGGGCGGCGGAGACGATAAGGGAGGACGTCCACGTCCCTTTCCCCCCTCTCCCCCGCCGGTGGCGGTGCATGTTGTCCATAGAAATATGCCCAAATTTTACCCCTTTTTTCCCCTCCCTCCCTCCCTCCTCGCCTTGTTTTGTTTACCATTGTATAAAAAAAAAATTGTAGAATGCTATGTGGTTCGAATTTGTTCATCCCCATTGCAAATTGCACGGATGCATCTGCTTTCATCATCGACATTGACATGAACATTTCGATATGAATTGATGATATTGCGACGATATCGTAAGGTTCATCTGGCGTTGCAGCTTGCAAATGGAGTGGATGCTCGCGAAAGCCGCGGGTTTCGGAGGCTTGCAACCGCGCGCGTTGGTGGGCGTCGTCCAAGTCTGGCTGTCCATGATGCCCGTGAGGTTTGGATTTCTGACGATGCTGACACGGCTCGTGCAATCACGTTCTGTATGACTGCATCGTTTCCGAATCTGAAGAATCCAAGATCGAGGATGCCTGATGCTGCTTAGTGACTAGTGAGCAGGATTAGTCTTTTTTTTGTGTAAGCGAGGTTGATTGGGTTTGGACAGTGACGCTTCCTTGCTAAGTTTTCGCGTCCGTTCGGCACTTGGGGCTGTCTTCTTTGTCTGGTCCAAAACAAGCTTTTAAGTTTTCGCGTCACTAGATATATATTTCTGACTGTTTGATTGGTTGTATATACGGATGCAAACGGAGCGAATAATTTCTGACCGACCGAACCAATACGGATAGTGGTTTGGATATTTATACGGATATCCGGTTGTTTTTTGCGGATACGAATATGGATATGGATATTAGGATACGGATACGGATATGGATTCGGATAATGCGGATAATATCCGTGGTATAGTATCCGAAGAAAAATACGGATAATATCCGATAGATATTATCCGAATCATCTCAAGGCTAAGCCGACCCACCAGCCATTATCTGCTACAGTGCTCTCAGCCTGATCCGTTTCAACTGCTTTATACAACCATTGCTCAAAAACTGCTTTGTACAGTACTACTGCCTGCTAGTGCTCAGGCCTAACCGCACTGGTGGACTTGGTGGTGCTTAGGGCCTTAGGCCGAATTACTCACTGCTTAGGCCGAACCGTTCCAATTAGCTGGGCTGCTGGAGTGTTGGTGCTTCATGCCTTCACCGCACCGCCCTGATAGTGTCTACAAGATTGTATATTTCTTGTGTATTAAATATTTATGCGTACTTTAAATGTTTGATACTTCCTTTGAAAATCTATATTTTGCGTATTATCCGAGGAATTATCCGTTCTGAACAATATCCGAACCTATAGTATCCGTGTCCGTATCCGAGCTATCCGTGTCCCTATCCGACACTATCCGTATTTGTATCCATATCCGATACTATCTGTATCCGAAAAATAAATATGGATATGGATACAATATCACTACTATCCGACCGTGTCTGATCCGTTTGCATCCCTATTTGTATAAGACTGGTGGTCTGATTGGTTCACTATATAGAGTTTAGTTTGGTCCATGGGATGCAACAATTGGCCTGCATTTTTTATTGTTTGATTGCTTACATAAGGCTGATGCCCTGATTGGTTTACTATATTATAGAGTTTAGGCTGCAGTTAGGCCCGTCTCTGCAAATTCCTTGTGCTGGCCTGACTTGCCGGAAACATATGGGCTGTTTGGTTGCCTTCTCTCACGAGTCTGGCCCGTTCGACTCAGCTAGACTGATGGGATACGTGATGTATAGATGTAGAGACGGTGTTTGGTTGAGTGTTTAGTAAGCTGTTATTTTAAAATTTAAATATTTTAAAATTTATATAGCAAGTGGTCTAGTTTTGTTCAAAAAATGTCAGGAACCCATTTTTGAAATCGGTTCGGTAATCCAAGATACTAATCAAAATATATAAACAAAAAAGAAAATGAAAACTTGCGCAGAACATGAGGCTACCATACATGATTTGCTACTGTGGCTGACAGTGGCCCTTGCGCAGAACACGAGGCTGCCATGCGTTGTATTCAGAGATACATCCATTTTCTCCGTATCTCCAGAGCCAGACTGCATGGAGAATCTTGCATACAGAGAGCCAGGCTTAAAACTAGATGCAGACAACCAAACATAAGAAAAAAAACAAGATTATGCATTTGTAGATAAAAATCTCTGTGCATACAGGCAACCAAACAGTCCCATAGGAAATATTCATTTCCAGCGAACCAGACTCAGAAATGCAGCGAGTCTTGGCTCGGGGACGCGAGAGGCAACAGGGAATGAGATGGAAGAAAACAGGATGGCGGCGGTCTGACAATGGGAGGCAATGGCAAAGGAGAGGGCAGTGCGACCACGCTCCAAGAGGCCGCGACCGAGCATGGGTAGGCGCATCAGAGTTTAAACAGGGCTCGACCAAGCATTGGGAGGCATGCTGGCCTGATAGCTTGGGGAGGCACGATGGCGTGGAGGAGTGCACCAATGGCGTCTCCAATGTGTTAGACAAAGTGTGAGCATGTAATGCAAGCACAAATCTGGGCCGTTCCTAGTATTTTGGGGCCCCGGGGTAAAACAAAAGATAGGGCCCTATAGTCTATAACCCCATTTAAAAAACATGCAAAATGTTTTAAAAAATTTCATATCATTATCTAATATATTTAGTACATCTAAAGTTGAAGTAAGACATAAAACTGTCGAAGAGAGAATTATTACCTATAGAGAATATCGCACATGTAGAAAAGATCACATCATCCAATTATCCAAATGAACGAACAATATGAGAGCCATCATTGATTATCTAAAAATGTAAAACAAATGATCATAGAAAACGATTCCTTCTAATATTTGTAGATGCAAAGTCATTGATAATAGTATCTATATCAATATGATCCAACATAGCCTTTTCGATACATAAAGTGGCTAAACCATTTAATCTTTCTTACGACATTGTTGATCCCAAATAGTTCTTCCATAGTTTCAATTTTGAAAAAATCCTTTCAGCGGATGCCACAGCCACAGGTACAGTGAATAAGATTCGATAAGCAATTGCCACCAGTTAGCCTGAAAGTGCCCGATCGCCTTGACATCGCCGCTCGAAATTAGTCACCAGATGGCGCTCGACGGCTCGACCTCGGCGTCGAGCCACTGGCGAGGCCCTTCTCGGCTTCTCCATGGCGGCGGCGTCGTCTTGGTGGTTCTGGCTCGAAGGCCGCCGCCGGACCGCCCGGATGCCTGAGCCTGCTCCCTAGTCGGGGTCGACTAGTCCCTCCAGTCGTGGGTCGCCGTCTCCGCGTCTCGCCAAGGTCGCCCACTCGGCCACTCGCCGTCTCGCCCAGGCCAGGAGCTGCCGACGCCAAGCTTGCTCCCAGTCCCAGCGCCAAGAATCGCCGTCTCGCCGTCGGAACTCGGATGACAGATGCGGTCGACCAAGCCGCGATGGCTCACTAAATGTCAGCCAAATTAGCAACGGATACTCCATTAAATCGCTCAAACGCCGGCCTGGGGAAAGAAATCAGAGATTTTTGGGACGGGGAATGGAAATCAAATCGCCGCCGCCGCCGCCGGTTAGGGACTGGGGAGAGATGGATTGGGGAAAGAGCCAAAGAGGAATTAGGGAAGGGAACGGGCGAACGGCAGGTCAGCAGCTGATTGGAGAGAGGGAAGGGAATTAAGGGATTGGGGAGCTCCTCAGCTACCGAGCTAGCCATGGCCCATGTGAGGATGTACCTGGGTCGGCCCTCCCCCCCCCATTTCATGGGCCCAGGGCGGTGGCCCCGGTTGCCCCGACCCAGGAACGGCCCTGGCACAAATACAACGAAACCAAAATAATGTCTCCCATGAGCCATGCTCGAACAATGCGCATAGCCAAACACGAGCTTTTACATAGGCTCAACATGGCTCTATAGGCTTGCATGCCTCATATGAGTCATGTTAGAGCTATGCGGACAACCAAACAACCTCTTAATGGATGCAAAAACTGAGAGATGATTGAGATGTATCAGAGCATATGAGAGCTAGACCCATAAGATGTGACCAAAATCTATCTCTCTTTAACTAAGCTGAGTAGATGCTTTTGCATCACACAAACTAGACCCACAAATATATAGATATAGACATCCAAGCACCATCCCACTTCATCCCATAGTTCATGCCATTAGAGCATCTTTAACAGGTTCTCAAAAATCAGATCTCTATATTATTTGTCTCTAAATCACTATTTGTTCCCTATATTTCCATCCTCTCTAATAGAGTTTTTATTCTTAAAAGGATAGAGACAGAGGAGAGAATCTCTAAAGATAGATTCAGAGAGAATCTCTAAATTTACAGGCTAACATAGGAGTTGTGCTGAAGTAATATAGAGACTTAAAGTCGACAATATTCTCTTTTAGAGACCCTACCGACAATGGCCCGTAACCAAGCCATATACAGGCAATCAGACAGGCCGTGATCACCTGGATGTAGCATTGTTAAATGTACTGCTTTTACAAGTATAGATGGAATGAGAGTGACGTATGTACCGTCTGAAGATCACGAGGATTACAAGCTGGCGGCTCAATGATTGGCACTTTGGCAGACGACTACGGAACTGGATAATCGAATCAGAAGAGGGTAATATTCCCAGTCTTGATGTTAACATCCAGCCAATCTAACCAAGTTACTCCCATTAACAGACCAAATTGAGGATGATGCTACTTTGCTAAATGCCTGTTCGTTCTAAGTTGCAAATGCTAAGGTCAGTGATAATGATCGCCAGATGTGCCGTATGGGCGAGAAAATTTTGAACGTGAATTTTTAGAGCAGATAAAATATATCAGATCCAATGATTCAATACGTGTTTCTTTCTTCCCCTACAAAATTCTTGTGCTGCAAACCAATTTTTTGTATTAGCTTTGGAAGGGTATCAATATGCACCATGTCAGACTATCAATGGTATATGAATAATTTGCTGAATCACCTGTAACATCCTCATTTTCAAAACCAAAATCACATGCATTGCATTGCATATCTAAATTTTTGAGATTCAAAAACCTTTTAAAATGAGTATGTTCCTTGGAAAAATATTTTTAAAATGTTTTAATTAAACAAAGTTAATTAATAAAAATATATTTATATGGTTTTGGCTATGAGATGTTTTAATTGAATAATTAAGGCATCTGTTAGCCTTATATCCAAAACAAAATCTGATTTTTTATATTTAAATCCTTCTCTCTTACATGTGGGTCCCACATGTAAACCTCCCTTCCTTTCTTTCACGTTGAATTTAGATGACAGGTTTGGAAACCCCCTTAATCCCTCTCCTTTCTATCTTTGCAAATAGAAACTCCCCCTAAATTATAGCAGATTCTAAAACCCCTGATTCCTAACCTAATCCCCCTAGACTACGTACTAATCCCCTACTTAAACCCCCCCCCCCCCCACGTTCTTCCTCGTCCAAAACCGACGCCCAAATACTCATCTCTTTCAACCTCTCTGCCTCTCCTCGATCTCGGTTCTCCGGTGAGTTTCGACCTTTGATCCTTAAAGGAGTTTTGTTCCTGGGCACCTCCTTGACCCGTTTTTGCCGTCAAGTGCCCGCCATCGGAGTCCGCTTTTGCCGAGCCGCTGCCGCCGCCTGCTTCTGCCGTCGATCCAATTGTTGCCGACCTGTCGCCGTGGTGAGCTCCTAACACCTCGCCTCGTAGGAACCTCACCGACCCCATCGCCGCCTATCTCCGCCGGCGGCCAGGCCGCCGCCTTCTCCGCCTCTCCGCCGCCAGACGCCGACCACTCGGGCACCTCCCGCTAAGCCGCCGCCATTACCTTCACTTGCCATGCTGGTCTCACTCGCCATCGCCGCGCGCCGCCATCGCCGCCCCAGGTTCCCGCCATGATCTAGGTCGAGCCGCCCGCCTCGCTTGATGCCATGCCAACTCCGGCGGAGCCAGCCTCGACCCTCCCTTTCTCGCTGCTGCCATTGCTGCCGGAAGGCCCACCGCCGCGCCCGCCTTCCGCTCTGCCTCGTTAAGCGGGCCCGGCGGTCAGCGCCTCAGCGCCTCCCTGCGCTCACGTGTGGCCGAGTGGGCGGCCCATCTCTTGGCCATGCCCAATACCCCTTCCCTTTTATTTTCCTTATTTTCAAAATATGCTACTTATTGTAAATTCCATATAAATTTGTAAAGAAATCAGAAAATTGTGAAATAAATTTTGTTAGATTCATAAAATTCGATATTATTTTTATGTACTGTTTATTTGCATGTTTCTATTAAATTCAATTTTGATGATTATATTAGTTATTGCATGTGTAGGAATTATATAAATTATTTTAGAGGTCCAAAAATATCAAAAATTATTTTATAAAGTTAGATATATTATAATATGATTTCTGTACTATTTTGGTAAATTTTTGAAATTATTTATAATTAACTCACTTTTGTACCTTTAATAATAAGCTTATGAAAATCATAATTAAATATAGGGAACTCTAAAAATAACGAAACCAATTACAGAAGTTTTGTAAAATTATTTTATACTGTTCTGTACTGTTTGCATCATCCTCATATCATGACATGCATGCCTCATATTTTATTGCATGAGGGCCTTATTTGTGTTTCTTTTAAACGTTAGACCCGAGTACCGAGTTCGTTTCCGACGCAGCTGAGGATCCTCCCCACTACGTCAATCAAGACAAGTGCTGAAACCTCTGAACCTATGTTTTCAAACGAGTTTTGTAGAATTTGAACAATAGCATGTATGTTTAACATAAAATACCAAATAACTATATTGCCTAGCTAAATCCCTTTGATAATTAATTCTTATAAAATACCCTTGCTACCTTAGGATTATTAATTTTGATTAATTATTGCCACATCCTTGATTAGGTTTTGCATCTGCTTAGTAATGCTCATAGTAAACCACCTGATAAATTGCTTGTTAACAATAATCACCATGTTACTTGTGATCTTTAAGAAGGACAATTGGTGTTGTCTTTTGGTTGTATTTGGGCTAGTTGATAGTGGGTGCTATCGGAGAAAATGATTTTGCAAAACCTGATTGGGGTGGATGGTTGCAAGGATGGTGTCGTGTGCACAAGATTCGGGTCCAGTGCGGGACCCACCCTGATCCCGAAGGACCGATTCCTTGAGGTAGACGAGCTAAGTACAACAGTGCGACCATTGAATGCTTGTGTGGGCAGGCCCTGGTTGAGTACCCTTCGGACCTCTAGTTTTGGCATTCCAAGAGGTGGAGTAGGCAATTGGTGTTGTTCTGCGAGCTCAAGAGGGGCTTCACCAACTAGAGTAACTAGCGCCTGCAGTGGAATCCTTAGAGGAGTGCCAGTTAGGGAATGTCGGTTAAAGACCTTGTGGTGTTCTTTTCCTTTGGGTGATTCCTAGGAAGAGGTCACCTCTCGTGGGGAAAGCGTGCAACCTCTGCAGAGTGTAAAACTATCATGATAGCCGTGTCCACGGTCAAAGACGGATGACGGGGAGCTGCCTCATTGGTACTTCTTATCTTTTGTTTTCTAAATGGTGTTTTAAAGGAAAACCACGATCGGTGTCGTGTGTTTTGATTTTTCTCCTCATAGTGGGTGCTATGAGCGATGAGGGTGTTTGCACGGTGGTGCCGTGAGTAGCCGAGATTGGGCAAAACCGATTAAGGTCGGAGTTTCAAAGAAAATGATTCAAATATTTGTTTTCCTCAAACACATTTCAAATCATTTTGCAAAATCTTAGGAAAAATTGTAAAACTGGCTTTATGCAAAATAAACCCCTACCCTTCCCTTGTTAGTTGCATTTAGTCAGCCTTGCTTGTTGAGTATAAAGTATACTCACCCTCGCCTTTTATGCGGGGCTGCTCATTCCAATGAGCAGGTTGTCAGCGATGGTATCCCGAGGAGGAGATGTACCAAGACGAAGGTTTTACTGTTGGAGTTCAAGATGAAGATTCCTCTAACGCCTAGGATGCTACTACAGCTCGCCTGTGGGATTGATTGTTGTATTTTGCCTCTTCCATTTGGAGTTATGGAAGACTGTTAAGACTTCATTGTGTAAGGCTCGCGTCTCAAATTTTGTACTCGATTTAGCGCCTTTGTAACGACTCGATGTAATATTTGTTCGAATTGTAATGGCGATGGTCCAAAGATCTGAAATCTGTGTGTACTAGCTACTTGATCCAGGGACTAGTACAGGTAAAGCACAGAAGGAACTCGACTACGTTTTTCGGGTCCCGACATCACCAAACCAACCAATCAGTCAAAAGTTGCCAAATTTTTTGATTAAAAGTTGCCAAACTAATAAATGTAATTCCTGGATGAGTGTTGCAACCAAAAAATTTCAGCTTTCAAAAGCTGGTAATTCTGTTCCAAAATGCAAGCCAAAACCCCACACTGTCCAATGTAATTACTACCTGTATCATCACAACACTGTCACCTAAAGGAGGCGTTGACTCTCTGACAGCACTGAGACGAAAGCAAGCGAGGCAGAGCAAGAAACCAAAACACGTATGATGATCTTGACACGAGCATTCAGTAGCAAGCCTCCAGCCTTTCTTCTTGTCCGTTTCAATCATGCCTGGAACTAGCCTTTACGCATGATTCATGAACATCTGAATACGAGAGAAAAACAATGGACGCTCTGAAGAGAGCATCCACCATTTTTCACATAGAGAACAGTGATTCGTACCAGCCTGCTGGTAGGACCTGTAATCTGACGCTTGTGGGTCTCGAGACTTGACGCAGCTTGAGTTGAAAAGAATCTTTGGGGCTTGTCCTGAACCTGGAAATGGAGATCTGTAGAGCCAATCTCAAGGCAGCAGTTTCAGATGCCAGAACAAAAAAAAAACTGCTATTTCAGATCTGCACAGCTACTTCAGCAGTAGTTAATCACTGAAGTAGCTGTGTTTCTGGTAGCATCTATGGGTTCATATCTAGATCTCAATGCAAAATACGGGGAAGTTTTTGCATATGCTACCTGTTTAATTAGTGGAGGCATGAGAGACTGGCACTTCTTATTGCTTTCTGATTAAAAATAACACAAAGATGGAAGAGCACATATGACACTGAATTCCACTTCACTAGTAACTTTTCCCCCTTTTTTCCCCTCTCTCTTATCAGGAAACTGTATCATGACATCATTCAATGCACTCAGCCAAGTCACTACTCACGACTACAAGGTGCAATAAGCTAAAGGAGGATTATTTTTCGGTTGGATATCAATTCCTACAGGAATGATGCCATCAAACACTACTAGTGGCAACAAAGCCCAAATTGCTGTCCTTCGACAGAGATGGAGCACCAAGGCAAAAAGGTGTAACTCCTGCAGTCCTGCTTACCAAATTGTCAGCTGCCATGTCAACAAATTGGTGTATCCTACATTTGACAGAAGGAAATTAGATGAATTCAATCTCAAAAAAACTATAAATGTGAGGAACAAATAAATAAGTGCTGGTGAACACATACAGGCCGTATCTGTGAATAAAATAAACTTCTACCTCTCACGAAACTTTGAATGAGAGGAAGGAATTTTAAGTATGTGTGAACACATACAGGTCGTATCTGTGAACACATACAGGTCTGATAAGCGTTGGTATCACACTTAACAGGTAAGAACACATACAGGTGGTACATCCATACCTGTAAATATATAGACATCAAGGAAAATTAAATTAAATGTCACTTACTAAATTGGCATATCTACGCTTTGAACATTTATGGAGCTGCGCAAGAATGAAGGGAAGCACAATGAATTGCTTTCTCCTTGTTTCAACCTTTTTGGTTTTCTATTAATGATAAAGAAAACTATCTTTCCTTTTGTTAGTGTAAAGGGATTGTTGAAAGAGGGAATGTAAAATCCAAAAAGTGCTTATCAAAGGAAAAGACATTGAGAAAGGTAGCAGATAACTGATGGACTAAAGGCAAAAGAAATATGCTTAGTTTGAATTTAAATAACTAAAGTCACTGGTAAAAGAACGCAGGTTCAATCATGAGAAGTACCTGTAAGTGTCAATCAGTGTGCGTACCAGATGGACAAATGTGGGAAATACCAGGAACCAATCACTGACTGGCATGAATTCGGATTTTAGGTAGTATCTACCATGAACCTCAATAAACTAAACCAGACTTGACCATTGACTACTGTTCTGCTTGAGTTATAAAATGCGTTGTTCAATACTCGGTACTCAAATATTTAGGGATCAGGACAGTCAAGTGTGCGTGTAGGTACTTTCAGTAAAGTCGTTCATAGCCTAAAACACGTAGAGAAATAGAAGAAAAAACATGTGCAATATCTAAAACTTGGTTGACTACTACTTTCATAAAAAGGAGTGATTGCCAGAGTAGACTATGTAAAGAAGCCAATTCCATGATCCATCTACTGCTGCACTAACAGTTTATTCTGCTAAGCACCAGTTTCACACAATAGTAAGATGGGTTTTGGTTCAACGTTCAGTACTCTGCCATTTGAAAAGAATGTACAAACTCTAAAGTATTAGCGAAGGAAGAATTTATACTTGCGATAATTTATCACATCCATGGCCTGCATAAAAAAATGGATACAAATAATTTAGATCCTGCTCCATCAACGCCATTCCAAACACGGATGTAATCACATCCTTCCTAACTCCATCCAGTGGCCTCAACTCCCATTCCAACTCTTTCTGCAGCTGCCTCCACACGCATCCTTCCCTTTGCATGCACCCAATGTCTCTTCCATCCATGGCAATACAATCAAACCAGCCACAAAATTGAAACAAAAACCTAGATCAAATACCCATTTAATGCTAACAACAAAAAAAATAACATGATCTTTGGGTTGTTGGTTTGGTTGGACCTAAGAATTCTCTCTAAAAATAAAGATAGCCCATGCCCATGCTACCCCTCTATACGATAGCTGATAGTTTTAATCTCCAGAAATAGTATGCTATAAAATTCCTCCACGGGGTTTAGTACTAAACAAAACCCTAGTGGAATTTGTCTTTTTTATCTCTTGCTCTATAAGAATGTAAGACTCAAGAAGTTAGGGCTTAATGCAAACTCCACTTTAACCAAACACATAAATAAAGTTGTAGGAATATGAACAATAGCATTAAACCAATACAACGTAGAGAGCAAAACAGCACGCACCAAAAATACACATGATCCTAAGTTATCACAACACAGTGCAACACGCTATGCTGGTATGATATCAAAAGTTATCCCTCCATGAGATTTATGCATTCCAATCAAAACCGGCACATGAAAATTAGACTAAAATGACTAAAGGTAAGAAATTAAGTGAGCAACACTAACAAGAGAAAAGATTAGCTACTATCACAGTACAGAGTCACATATTTGATGTATCCCCAGTGCCACCTTTCTTCATCCATGGAAGGCTCCCCGCTTCTGAACAATCATCTGAGCCACCAGGTAGCTTGCCCTTCAGATTAGACCACTGCCAAATCTTCGACACGGAGAAGCTCTCCCCTTTGTTCCGTGCACAAATCTTCTTCCCCTCCATAATCTCAGCATTGACAGAACTTATGCCAGCAGGCCTTGCTCTCATCGCGCCACCAGCGCCATTTCTAATTAGGCCAGGCTGGAGAGCCACCCGGAGCTCAGAAGCCCCAAGAACATACTGATAGGTGCCCATAGAGAAGCATCTCCTTGCATCCAAGCTGCTGCTGCTACTCTCCCCTTCCTCTCTCCTCAACACAGCACCATTGGCATTGCCACCTTCAACGGCGCCATGGGTGCCGACATTCTTGAACTTCCCAAGCCTCACAGGGAACACCATCTTCTCGGCCACCGGAGTCTGTATCCCCTCCGAACCCTTCTGTGCAGGCAAACCAAACCCGTCCTCGCAGTCTTCCGACAACGGCCCTTCCTCAAACCCCTCGTCGAAATCGAACACTGGGTTGTTCTCTGCCGCGAGCCCTGGGGCGAAGAGCACCCCGCGGCAGAGCGGGCACGTCGAATTGGACAGCAGCCACGTATCGATGCAATGCAGGTGGAACGCGTGACCGCACAGCGGCAGCAGCCGGAGCCGGTCTTCAGCATCGAACTCGCACAGGCAGACCGCACAGTCGAATGGCTCCTTGTCGCCGTCGCAGCCGCAGCCCACGACAATCTCCCGGTACGCGAACACGGGCAGCGCGTCGATGAACGCCTGGTCCAGCCCGGAGTCGTGAAGGTGGAAGAGCTGCTGCAGCTGCCGCTGCAGCGCCGCATCCGTGTCCCCCGGCCCACGAGCAGCTCGTGACACCGCCGAACTCCCTCGCCGGCGGTGCTGCTTCTTCATGAGCAGTCGCACCAGGAGGTGCAGCAGGCCGGAGATAAAGAACACCACCGCAAGAATCACGATGATGAACAGCACCGCGGGGCTAATCTTGCCACCGCCGCCGCCGCCGCCGCTTGTAGCCTGAACCGGCGGCAGCGGAGGAGGCGGGGCAGCGCTGGCGGCGTACGGGAGGGAGTCCCTGACGACGAAGCCGCCATGGAGGCGGCGCCCGGACGGAGAGGTGGCGGCCGCCGCGAAGGATCCGCGCGAAGACGAGGCCGCTCCAGCCATGTCTCCTACAAGCTCGGACCGGAAGGCCACCGCGCCCACATCCCGTCTGATCCGACAGGCCGCCACTCGCCAAAGATGCGATCTTGGCAAGAAACCAACAGCGATCCCCGGCCGAAAGGACGCAGCGAAAGTCGCACCTAAAAGCGGCGGGCTTTGATGCACCCCGGAAGCGGCCGAGACGCTAGGGACCAAGTCACCAAGAACCCCTCGGCAACTTTCGGTTGGGGCGAGCAGGCAGGGAGGCGGCCACGGAGGGAGAGAGCCAGAAAGGAGGAGGAGGCAAAGAATTCTGAGGATCGGTCGGCCGCTGCTGCGAGGCGTGCTGGAGGGAGGAGAGTGGTGGCCTGGTGGGAGCGCACGAGGTGGTGGCGAGGAAAGCGAAAACGACGGCGGTGGTGAGGTGAGGTCACCTGAGGTGAGTTGTGCCGTCTTGGCGTCTTGGGCTGGGTGGCGTCTTGGTTTTGGGCGGTTTTTGGTGCGTGTGCGCCGTGCGCGTCGTCGCTTTCGGCCGCACGCGCCGCGACGCGGGATGGAATTGGATCCGCTCACGCTCACGGCAGGTCGCCGTCGCCGGGTGCGGGCGGCCGCCGGGCCCGTGGCAGGCCGGGCGGGGGGGCAAGGTGGGCGTGGCATTTCGGCCTGTCTAGTGTTCGAGATGTGGCTGTAGTATTGCAGTACTCTCCGTCCTTTGCCTCTTGACCAGGGCTCCGGCCCTGGCCGGCGGGGATACTTGGCATGGATTAAATAGATTTATTGACTATTGTACCATTCGGAATGTACATTGTCACACACACATATATCGATTTTTTTAAAAGTATATAATGAGGTGTGATTCGAAACAAAAAGAAGTATGATAGGCGGTGGCGGATTCAGGATTTAAAAACTAAGATGCACACTTATATAAAAAAATTCAATTGATGTCATGCAAAAGTATTACGATCTTTCATATTTTCTAACATTAGAGTCTAAATAGTTCATATAAAGTCTTACATGACAAGAATGTTACCTAATATGCAATTAAAATTAAAACACACCTTCTACGGTGCTATTATGTTTGTAAATTGCCAAATTGCAAATTTGGTTTAAATCAAATTGGTTGTCCTCTGTGTGTTGTGGTTCTATCCAAATTAGCATTAAACAAATCATATGTCAGGACCAGGTTTAACTAAACCGAACCCTCTGTATTAATAATACGAGTCCCAAGGATCAGTGCTCATATCCACATTAAAACAGAATAAAGTATCAATACCAACACTGGATTAACTAAAAAGTAGATCAAAGTGCAGCGAAGCAATTTATTACCATACATTATAGTATTAGATAACCAAATAGAAACAACTGAAGTAGACCCATCATAAGCCACAGGTAAACTGACTGGGGAAACTCTAGTATTCCGGATCACCTTCCGTGAAAAATCCAATGTTGTCCTGTGTATCCTTGTGGCTCTGACCTGCTCGTGAAATAAACAATCCTGAATGAAAACCAGGGTTAGCACGCGAATACTAGCAAGTCTTTCCTGATAAGGGCTAAGCTAGGCTCATCCTAGAAAAGATAATGGCTTATTTGCATAAAAGCATTTAACTCAAAAGTATAAAAGCATTTAAGAAAACACAAATAAATAAATAGTAGTCCTCGTGATTAATCTTAACAGTAACATAAATATGGTGTAGTTTTCAATCTCATTGTCTTATGTCTCAATTTCTCATTGTCTCATGTCATAATCTCAACATAGTTCTCATCTCGTTCTAATTCATCATAAATCATCTAGCAACAGCACACAGCCGGATAAACTTTACCCAAGGCAAATTAACTAAGGTATAGCTACGATGTGAAAAACCACCAAGATACTCATAATCGAGAGTATAGCTATTCAGATGAGTTTACACTCTGTAGAGGTTGTACGCTTTTCCCGCAAGATATGATACTCTCATGTCGGATAGCATCATAACAAAACATATTACAAAACCTATTAGAAGACTAAACCCGATCTTATCACAGTCATACCTGATAGGTCATACAAGTACCTCGGAATTCCACCTGGGCAATACACCGGCGATGACACATCCCTTGGGACCTCACCCACAGTGCAAGTACGGTGACAATTCCGACATTATTCTCCCTCTAGATTAGGCCACGTCCCATATCGGGCTTGCAGTCGCACGATAAATTCTCAGTTAAATCTATCACGATCATCGGTCCTTAGGGACCGAAGCGTCGACTCGGGTCACCCGGTCTGAGTCAAATTATTCGTTGGTCAATTTTTAATTAATGAGTGAACAATCGCACCGTAAACCCAAAATCCTCCAGTCTCATACTCAATTATCTCATAATTGGGTCCTTTAAGAGATCATAGGAGTAAATCAGTCCTCGAAACTAGCTAAACAATGCTAAGCCATCTAAATTCATAAAAAAACAGTAGCAAATTATATAATAATATTATCCTAGTATTAATAATAAAATCTAGAAATTAGGATTCTAGGGGAATGACTTACCTTCATGATCTTCTGAAACTTGCTGGACGTCGGCGGCATCAATGGATTCTCCTTCATCGTCCACGCGGTCTAATGTACACAAAGCGAGAAAATAGCAATAAATAACAGAAACAGTAAAGAAATTAAAAAATTATATAAAATTACAATAAATAGATATGAATTTTTTAGATTTTTAGAAACTGGAATCGCTAGATTTGGAGCTAGGATGAAATTGTAGCAAATAGTGAAGGAACACTATTCATTGAAATTCCCAAAATTCAGAACAGTAACTAGCAGCGGACTACTACTGTAGCTCAAGGGCCGACGGATGAGAGGGGGAGAGAGACTGTATAGGGGAGAGAGAGAGAGAGAACTGTAGCAGTGACCACTATAGCTCACAGGGCGACGGATGAGAGGGAGAGAGAGAGAGACTATATAGGGAGAGAGAGAAAACAGAGTGAGGGAGAGAGGAATCGGGAGAGAGAAAGGGGAGGGGAAGCGGCGGCGGCGGTGATGACACCGGAGGCGGCGCGGAGGAGGAGACGACGCGATGCAGTAGCGGCAGTGCAGCGGTGGCGCGGCGACAACGAAGGCGGCACTACGCGGCTAGGGCAGGGACGGAAGCACGACCGACAATGACAAGGAAGATAGCAGCGACGACCTGCTCTTAGGAGGAGGCAGCAGCTCCGGCGGCGAGACGGCCAAGGGCGGCAGAGGCAGCGAAGGAGAAGGGATGGCACATAGAGGAGCAACGCGCGGTGGCAGGTTAGGATGGCGCGGCCACGAAGCCCGCCGCCGAGTTAGTGTCGGCACCGTGGCAATCGACCGAGAAGGAGGAGCAGTCTTTGCCGCAAGCGGGTTGGCTCAGTGACGGTCCGCTTCTGCTCGGAGGCAGAATGGCAATGACACGACGGCGTGCGTGGAGGAGGAGGGGACGGCTGAGTGGCGGCCTAGCCTGGATGCGCAACAGCATGGAGGCGCAGTGCCAGGCGGCCTAGACTAGGGTTTGGCACTAGGGTCCACGGCGGCGGTGAGGGCTACCTCGACAATAGCGAGATGACGGTGACGACGACAATCTCTGCTTCGGTGACCACTGGGACAACAACAATGAATACGAACAGCGATGGTGGCGACGTGCTCGGCTTGCCTCAAGAATAGATGGATTTGATGACTTGGGATTAGTAGATGTGTTAGGGAAAATTGGGGATTTGCGGGTTTATATGGATGGAGAGTTAGAGACCATGTCAGGCTAGAGATAGAGTCGGAATTGGTTTGGAACAGGGATTGGGATAAGGACAAGGAGAGATAAAACTAATTTCTTTTATAATTTTAATTTAATATTTTTGGATGTCACATCATATAATGCTACTATTTGAAAAAAAAAATCATATAAAGTAATTCCTCGGTCCTCATAAATTAGACTATTGAAGATAGTCCTTACAATTAGGGGTGTCAACAGATGGGATAGTTGTCAAACCATATTCGTATCCGTATTTATAAAACAGATACAAATCTGATTTGGATATTCTTACATTCAAAAAAGAATCGGATTCGGATATTATCGATACGAATACGGATTCAGATATTCTCGGATTCGGATACGGATATTACTCATGCATAGCGTATTTAATTATTATAATATATTATTTTACCTAAAGAAACATAAATTCATACTATATGATAAATATCCATCCAATTAACTTGGATATTCTCACAAATAGTGTGGATAAAAAAGCATTTCAGATGACAAAAGAGTATATAATATTTGTATATCGGATTATTCATATAATTATTATGGATGTGGATATGAATATGAAAATTGGATATATGTATGGATACTGATATGGATACAAATACGGATAATTAGATTTGGTTAAAGATATGAATGCGAATAATTGGATGAGGATATAGATTCGGTGTCGGAGATGCTTTTGACACCCCTATTCACAACTCAGAGATTGAACGAGACTCAGAATCAGAGGCAGAGAGGAGAGAGCAGGGCACTAAGCAATGCCAATGAGCACATACTTGCTAGTTCGTGTTGTGGCACCATGCAGCCGTTGTCTGTTGAGTTGCATCGTTCGTTGCCTCATTCCAACCTCTACTTGCCATTCTTCAATCCTGATGGATCGCCTCGCTACGGCCCCGAGGTGTAAGTCCCCAACGTCCCCATAGGCTGCACCCACACGTCCACATCGCCGTACAGTCCAATCCCACCTCTAGCTCTCTACGCGCCCCGTAGATCCCACTGCGGGTTAGCCCTTGCCGGCCAACAATGGGGCGTGGAGGTATGACCCTCTTCGTCGAGCCATCAAACAAAGCAGAGAGTTAACGCCGTGTGTGACTGCATAAGGCAGTGAAGGGATTAGGGATTAAGGTTACTTCTTGTGTTTTTTTATTTGGGTGTAGGCGAGTAGTTGCGTGGTGGGTAGAATGGGGGAGTGATTGGGTGGAATTATTGGGCTGGTGGGATGTGTTGGATCAGTAGGTTGAGAGGGAGTTGGTCTATTAGTTTGTTGCGAAATTCTCGTATCTGGGATTATAAATCTATTGGAAACTGCGGTATATCTTAAAATTATGCCTAATACTATATAGGTAGGGTCTTTTGTTTCTAAAAATTCTGGGGGTGTGCGTACGGTGAAACCTTAATTGGGCAGATGGTTGATTAGTGACATAGATTTGGCAGGAGTCATCAGGAATGTGTTGGCCAACATATGGTGGACAAAACTGGATATAGTAGGTGATTATCCTGAGAGTGGAGTTAGATTTCAGCATAATATTATACACATAAGATAAAAAGTGACAAGATGACAACATAAGAGTGGGGAAAATGAGTGTGAGAGAGAGGGAGAGAACTAGGATAGGATTGGTATGGTTGATTTTGGGGTCTATTTGATCCGTAGGATTCTAATAGCACGAAAATAGAAAAAAAAACATAAGATTGGAATGTGCAGGCATGTTGAATCCCGTATAATTGAAATCCGTGGAAATTGTTGAGTCATGTCGTTTGATTGAACTAAAAAATGCACAAATTTTAGAATTAAATACTAATTAAGTAGTTAGAGAATAGAGAGAGAGTTGCATCAGAACCCTCAAAGTAATGTAAACAAGAGTTATACCTCGTCCTTTGAATCCTTCAAATTTGGAGAAAAATTCCCTGTGAAATTCTTTAGATGTAATAAACCTTTAAATCAAACATCTATACATGATTTTTTTTCCTTTGGATTGGATTCCTGTAATCTTTTCCTTTGAAATTCCTTTCGATCAAAGAAATCTAAAAATCAACTTATGTGAGAGTAAGAAAGAGAGGGGTAGCATCGAAACTTTCAAAGGAAATTTTTCCTTGTGTCCAACCTCTTTTTATTTTCCTCCAAAACCTAAGGGAGGTAGAAGCCCTCCAAAGGAAATGGATTAACTTTAAACTTCATCCCAAACACCTATTCCTTTAAAAATTCCTTTGTGCTGCAATTTTTCCGTTTTTCATTTGCTTTTCCTCCGAACCAAACATGCTCTATAGGAAGAATACGTATCCTGTAAGAAATTGTGAGCGATGCTACTAATCAAATAGGTCTGTATGATTTTTTTTGTTACTTTCAATTGGATCCCTTCAATTCTTTCCGTTGAAATTTATTTGAATCAATGGTTGATGTGTTTCTTCCCACCAAATTGTAGGAGAGCATTTCCAACCGCTTCCCAAAAATTCGGCTCCCTATACATACTGTATTAAAAAAAAATCTCATTCCTATATTTCTACCCTCTGTGACGTACTCCTAGATTCTAACATCCGTAGTTCACCCAACTTTGACTTCTGTCCACTCACCTGTGCTAATCAGAAATAATGCTCCAAACACGAGACCTAGAGAAACTACAGTGCTGGCCGGTGAGAACTGTCGCAGTTCGGCCGGCTGCGGTAGCGAAAAGGTGTGTCCTCTGGACCTGCCCTGCCCAGCCGGCCGAGCCTATCCACGGCATGTGACGAGACGATCCATCAGAGGAGAGCCAGACGATGGTGCGTGTTTTTGCCTGCGGCCTCCGGTTAGATTTTGATTTTTAGGCACAAGGCGACACTGCCCCCGCAGGCGCCGAGGGCCGGGGCTGGGCACGTACGCCGTCGTCGCGTGACCGCGCGGCTCGCTGCACGGCATGGCGACTTTTGGGTTCTGTTTCGCTCGTCAGTCCGTGCCCACTAGGGCTAGAAAGCATGCGTTTTTTACGCAGTACGGACACCAAATAGCGATAAGATGGAAAGGCCGGCAAAACCACTCGGTAAAACCGACCGATCACTTAACCGCTCGGTTTTCTAGATCGACACAAAAACCACCAGGGTCCAGTTTTAGGTTCGGTTTCGTGAGCTGCATCCGGCGTATCAATCATCGTAGAACAATGGAGGCATTGGCATTCCTAATGCTGGCATCCAATCCAAGAGTCAGATGAATATCGAATGCACCACAAACCGATCAGCCGATCAGGTGATCCAGATCACAAGCTCGCATTCTCCCGTCAAGGTCTAATCTTTGTACAGCCAGCATAGTGTCGACAGCCAAAACCACAGGGACAAACATCAGTTATATAGATCCATCACCCATTCGATGATAAGCATACAGGACAGCAAATCGCCAGGATGCTTCTAGCATTACAGCAGCGAAGACCGGGTAACACAAGGTCAGCAGAAACATAGAGGCGATAGGGAGTTGGGGACAAGCACAAATATATTAAATCAACCAGAATGATAATTTCTTACCACTGCCGCCACTTCCCAAATTAAATTATGTTCCCTGCGCGAGCAAATTCCATCATGTAATGATAATGTCATCTGTTAGGCAATCAATTGCGCAGGAATGCATGCCAACGCGCAAACCTAAGCATTGTATAGACCGAGATGACCACGTTTGTACAGCCCAATCATAATATTTGAAGTGAGACTGGCCTCCCACAATTGTTCACTTTCTACGCTGAACGAATCCATTCTCAGTTAGGTATTCCACAAATTCATCTATTAGGTAGGGCCAAGCGCCTTCCTCATCATAGTTGGATAGCTGTGGATCAATTGTCTGCAACAGCAAAACAGTGAAGTTAGGCAAGTTCATAAAAACAAGAAAATCGTAGTAAGAACTCTCTAGATTAAACATAGTGAAGTTAGACCTCAAAGATGCTGAAATTATTAACAAATTATTGATAACGACAGATCACTAGGTAGCTACTACAACCTATAGGTGTCAGCTAACCTGTTTCACTTGCCAAAATCAAGTTTGCCTGCCAGATTAATGGTCAAATTAACCACCTAATATAAGCTACAGTTGCATTCATGCTAGGTGTGTGAGTATGATGCAGGTTTACCCATAAATATCGGGGCATGTATATCAGTATTTGTAGGGAGGAAAGGTAAGTGGGAAAATGTGGAATGAACGGTACCCTGACAAATTCCAACAGCTGAGACCACGTGTCTCTAGAGATGGCTTTATTATGCCTGACCTGAAATTTAAAGAATTAAAAAAAAGGAAAATAGCACCCTCTTGACACCATCAGCACAATGAAACAGCACAATGATCTGAAAATAGAATGATATAGAAACTTCCTTTCAAGGCCTACCTGTAAAAACTGGCACCAGTGATCAATAAGGGGCCAGTACCTTTCAGCAAATAGCAACCGCCACATTCCAATAGCTGTCTCCAATGCGAGAGATTTTTGACCCTGTAAAATCAAGGGAATATTTTAGCATACTGTTGACAGAAAACCATGATACCATTTTAGGAATGGAAAGTAAGGTGCCAATCAAGACGAATGACCATTGTGAATACTGGAATATATATTTTGCAATTAAGGCTAACCTTTTCTCTAGCCCAAGCAAATGCAAAGTTGTATATCTCACGAAACTTATCTGGGTGAGGAAAGAGTGATCACACAGGTTAGATCAGAAAAAAAAATTCATATGTATTATAATAATTCCTTCGATATGTGTCATATCTAAGCTGATTTGTGGAATGGTTGGAGCGAAAGGGGTAGTCAGTAATTAGACACGGCCCTGGACCCCTGTGGCACAGAAGAGGAACCGTGTTGCGACTACAACAGAGCAAGGGCAGGGAGAGAGAACAAGAGGAGTTTTGAGCTTTTCTTATTTCTTATTCTTCAAACTCTGCGCCTAATCTCATTATACAGAGATGGCCCTAAGGCCCCTAGCATGGTAAATTAACAAATAATCAATCACAACAAATCTTTGGCTAACTTGAATGGAAAGAAAACTAATTGGAAAGCGACAAAAGATATGGCTTATCTCTAAGCCTGATAGCCTGCCACAGTTGGCTTGGGGGGCACAAAAATGATGCCGGCATGAGTCTTGGACCAGACCGCCTGGCGTAGTCCCAACCCCACATAGCAATATGTGTGCATTTTCTTCGAAATGGACTCCAATGTGCTAAACTAAGTAATCAAGTGCAAAACAGAACAAGCATTCAACTTCATATAAAAGAGAAACTTACAGTCGTCTTTTATCTCAGCTCGCAATGATGGTAATTTTTCTCGGAGTTTTTCAATTGAATCTACCCTGCAAACAACAGGATATAATAAAAAAAATTCGCATAATTAATTCATACTTTTGATTAATCACATACAGATCTAACGTGACTGCAAATGGCACTCACCCAATTGACTGCAGCCCACTAATGAATTCCTGGTGAGTAAATTCACACATTGTGGCAGCTTTCATGTGCCATGATATGACAAGCTGTTAACATCACAAATATACGGCTAAACATAATAATTATCTAAGTGTGGCAGTGTTCAATTGAATAAATATTGTGACCATGCGGAGATCACAACAAATATAGAATAAGATCACTGCAAAATTGAAAATTCAAGAGTATATATCAAATATGAATAAATTTCAAATAGGTTCAAGCAGGAGCAGATGGCATAAATTAGCTTACGGTCAAACAGTAAGCGAAAATAATACAGAAAATAAAATAACATGATAGCCCAGAAGAACTGAAGAAGCTAAGCACATACCATAACAACATCCTGAGGATCCACCTGGAAAACCAACACAAAAACATGTGTGTGTATTAGAAATTGGCAAAGAGCCTGATGGGTCTATGCTATAGGGTACTGAACAAAAAGCATAATCTAGAAGCAGCTATCCTGAGGCAAAAAAAATGATCCACAAAAATAACAGCACTTTATTATAATATTAAACCTCGCAGAAGATGAAGATTCTCTTATACATACTACGGTAAATGGCAGTTACAAACACTTGATCCTGGTTATTTGCCTGGCACAAGCACAGCATGATAACCACTAGACTAATACACACAGAGGCAAGCTAAATTTGCTAACATCTGATCTAGAGTCATCCCTAGGGTCAAGCAAACAACATAACGACAGTAAAATCCATCTCTTCCTCACCAGTGAGACAAGCCACAACACTTGATAGAAAAAAAATAACTGCAGCTAATGAAATAAAGGAGTCATTATAGTATTATACAATAATTAATATGGTAAATTGCTAACTAAGTATCCACCCTAGACATGCCTGCAGATGGAAATCAAATGAGCAAATACCAAATGGAGATTGAAAAATAACTGTTCCTTACCATCAGATCGTTGCAAAGTTGAGATATGCCCTCAACCATGATCATGTCAACATCAGGTTCTGCCAACAAAACAAGATACATCATGAAATTAAAGGAAAAAAAATGCAGCAGGAGAAGAGTGAACACTGTTTCCATGAAATAAAGAAGCAAACAAAAGAGAGCAGATGGAATAAATCAAAACAATCCAATGTACAAAGCTAACGGAATTAGAAATCAAGGGTTAGATAAGGTAATGAATTCAATACCTTTGTATCTGTTGTAAAGATCTTCAACATGCCGAGAATTGGTCACAGAAATCTGCGGCTGGCTATAGAAAAAATCAAAAGCTCCTTCCAAGTGCCAGTCACTAGCTTTCAGTGCCTGAAGGGCAACCTTCTCACTGCATCATAGTAGAAAAATATTTTACTATTATAAAAAAGGACACTCACAAAAAATGTGACAGATTGTTTAAACAGGGTGACTCATATCCAAATATAATAGGACTTGAAAAGGATTATTAGATGAATACTAATTGGATTGGAATTCCTAATTTTTAGAGCAGAATTTCTGCTTCATTTTGGAGAACTATGGGACCATATAAACACATAAGAGAATCCCAGACACGTACCAGCTCATCCAAAGCAAGAGATGCACAAGAGGATTAGAGGTTGGGAATTTTTTTAGCACTAGATTCTTGTATAGGGCAAGAATCCAATAAACTTAAAATGTTTTAAAGGGTTGGAAGAGAGTGTCAATCACTTGTACAGTTGTACTCCTATAAGATCGTGCTTATGAAATTTATGATCAGCTTTGCCAAATCTCACTCATCGTCACTATTTCAGATTTCTGTTAGATCCATCTACTTTGTTCTTGATAACTTACACCCTTATGCTATATTTCACAACTCTGATCTGATCTAGGGTTACTTCACATAAGGGGTATCAGAGTATAGCATAAATTAACTCATTAGTCCTCAATAAAGCAAGCGAACAAAATAACTCACAAAGCTCCTATGTTAACATCCACTAAGGCACTAACATATTTGCAAATAGTTGTTAGATAGCTAGAGACACCATTTATTTTCATATTCCAGATCAGTTTGTGTTATGCATTTGCAGACGGATTCATCTAGGGCCCTAAACCATGGTTGGATTCATCTAGGGCCCTACCTCCCAGCAGATAACCCTAAACCATCTCTAGTTTTATTTCTTCATGATTTGGTGTATCTCGCGTTATATTGATAGCATGCAAAATTGTGGTTTACCGGTTTACCGAATTGCAAAAACAACCAACTTTTCATTAGCCAGCAACATTCAGCAAGTGATAACTGTAAAAGGACTACTGTAATTAATGTGATTGAAAAGAAAGATCGTCTGTAAATACAAGACCCATCTCACATGCAAAAGCTGCATTATGAAATTAGTAGGATTTGTATGCAAGTATATAAAGCATGAGACAGCATAACAACTTGATGTCACAACAGAATATAGCACCACATTGTAGCACGGCCACTAAATTCAACCCTAGGCCAAAACAAGCACATCATAACAGGGCCTCATAGTAAGTAACTTCACTGCAATTAAATACATTTTACTGTGCAGCCCTTGGTAAGTTATGAAATAACTTGAAACGTATGCAACACATAAATGATCGTACTTCCGAAGTCCGCAAAATTCATCTAAAAAGCAAAGCCGTACGATTAACTAAACCAGAGAATCGCCACCGAATTCCAGCTCCTGATGCCCACCGGCCCGAAATTTAGAGAAGACATCACGCAATCTCACCTCGCGCCAGTGATGGTCATGAACTGCTGCACCTTGTCGCGGCTTCCTCTCCCCAGCTTATGCTGCAGCAATCAGCGAAAAGAAAACAGAATTAAAAACCAATCAGACAAAACCCCGCAGCTCACATCTAAGCCTAGATCAGTACTCCACGAATCGAACACTGCGAACCGATCCTCGCACAGAAGCGATTCAAGAAAAAAAAAAAAAAAAAAAGAACAACGCAACGCAAAACGATGGGGGGAAATTGAGGAGGAGAGGGCGCGGCCGACACGGAGGCGCGGGCGAGGACTGACCATCTTGGATCGGATCGGGTGGAGGGCGCAGGGGAGAGGAGGAAGGGGGTGGGCGCAAGGTCTAGGGTTTCGCCGATGCTTGGGGCTCTCGCGCTCGCTTCCCCTCCTCTCTCTCTCGCCTCGCTTGGCTTGCTGCCCCTTTTTCTAAGCTTTCATTTTTTTTAACTCGCATTTATTATTGCTCCGTCTCTCTCGTCCAGTGTGGCTGCTTGCGCGGATAGCAACAACCCGCCGAGGCGGCGACGCCGGGGCGGAATGTCGGAAATGCCCTCCCTCTCGGGGCCATGCGACGAGCCGGCGACCCGTTTCCTCGCCCTTTCTTCGAGGCATTGTGTGGAAAGGAAACCGGGCTGAGCCCTCCAGCTGTTTAAGCTGGTTAGAGCATCTTTAACAGACACTTCAAATTTCTACTCTATAGCACTTATATCTGATCATATGCTGAGCTAGATTGGGTTTGGATCGCGCTTGAAAAAGCCCGATCACCTGAAAGCAAGCCTAAGCTCAGCTCGGTTCAATTTTTTCTCACAAAGACAAAGCTCGAGCTCGGTCCGATCAAAAGCTTTTACTATAATATTGTCGGGCCTGGCCAGGCCGGGCTAAGTCCTTACTTTGGGTTGGCAACTAGGACCCGATGCTCAGCCCAGAAAAATCAGGCTGAGCTGCCCATGATCAGGTCTAATAGCACTATATTCTATACACTCTATCCGGCCTTTAAAATTCCTTCACACTTTACACTGCACTCTAAAAGATTTCTTTCCTTCAACAGATATTCTATCTAAAAAATCAGATAAACAGTGTTATAGAGTACAGGCTAAATGTGCTCTTATGTTACTCTCACACCCTATTGTGCATCTAGAAATTGGACTAGAATTCCAGAATTGGAATCAAATTGACAGGCCAAATCTGTTTGGCTATCACAAAAATTGGAATCACGAAATCCAGGCCCAATTGTGTATATTGGCTGCAGTCGAAATCCAAACGACAGGATAAGCCACCTCAACGCCGCCTCCCCATCGATGAACTCGAGCCATCCTGACGAGAAGGGTCGTCCTTCCTTCCTCGTCACTCGACTCCAGCGGTCCAGCCAACTCGCGCCGCAAATCCAGTCCCCCCGTTGGCCGACTCCAACCACCCCACCGAGAAGGCCTCGCCGCCGGCGATCTCTCCTTTCCCCTTCCCCTCTAGGTATTTGCCTCTTCTTCCCTACCACCATCTGCCCCATCCCATCCTACCCACCCCGACCCCCTAGATCCAGATCCACCGTCCTGCCTCGCCGGAAAAGCCTTGGGGCAGGAAAGCGACGTCGAGGGCGTCGGCGACAAGTCAGAGTTGGTGCTCCGGAAGATGCTCATCTCCTACTGCTACCTTGCCATCTAGATCTTCCTCTCCTTCACCGTCATTGACTTGATTCGGTCTTACAATTGATGACACCCAAACAAGATTGAGAGTTCATTTCATTTCACACTTTCAAGTGGCAGCCAAATATGAGGCAGGAATCCAAATGATTTCAATTCCAATTCAAGTGGAATTGATATTGGAACCCAATTCTAAATTTTTAATTCAATTCCTAGATGCCAAACTGGGTACAAAATAAGATTGTGGCACTACAGCTGCAAAAGAGAAAAAGGAAAAGAAAAGACATGTGGAAAGAAAAGACATGTGGCACTAACGTGGCTGACATGTGTTGAGGAAACCGGGCTGAGAGGGTTATTAGTCCACCGTACTCGCTTTTGGAGGTATTTAGATGTAAATCGAATTGTAGGGGTTTTTAGATAATTGACTGAAACTAAGGGAGATTTTCAGATATTTTTCTATATATAAAGGTAAGTTACTCATATCATGCTTACTATGGACATGAGATTCAATGGCAAGAGCTACTACGATTAATTACTATGGAAGTCATTAACATAAGAAGCTAGCATGAGTTACATTTTAGGCCGTCATAGTTGAATGTATGAGTTAAAAGGTCTGAAATGCCTGTGACTAAGCGGTTGGGATGAAAATTTGTTTGGATGACTGTGGCTTAAGTGTTGACACGAAAGTTGGTTTCAGCGTGACACATGTGGACTTAAAGAGTAGGCTCCTCACCAGCATCGGAAGCAGGGTTCAATACGTGCCAGCAGATTTGATTTACAATCGGCAAGAGAAGACTCAATCAGCTTTCAGATAGTTGATTGGATTTATTATATAATAAACCTGCAACACTTAAGCAGATCCAAACAGAAGTGAAAGGTAATGAAACTATCGGCTTAGATTGGATCTAAACCAATAGATTCAACAGGGTAAACAGTCTGTTACTAAGCCGATAAAATCAAGAAAGTAGCAGAAAGAAGGTAAACATACTATTAACTAGCCGATTAGACCGTCTAACTGATAGAACGAGGGTAAACAGACTATCGACAAACAGCAAACTATAAACCGATAGAACAAATGGTAAACAGTCTACTGCCAACGAATATGTCGATCAGTAGAAAGAAGATGGTGAAATCTAATCCTTAATTGAAACGACAATGCGCGGCAATATCGACTAAGATAGTATTTCGATAAACCAAGCGAGAAGATCGGACTTAACCAAGACAGTACTCACATGGGGTTGTACCTTAAAACCGATCGAAAGACAATGCACAACATATCGATTGAAGACAAAATACGACGAAACTATTCTAATGTGATAAAAGTAAAGAGCAGGTAAAAAGTGAATGTGTTGTATTGATGTGATGATCATTTACACGCTCTAGGGGCTAATTATTTATACAGGCGCTCATACCCTAACTCAAACTAGAACTCTTATTCGTACCCGATACAAATTCAATTTTTACCTTTAAATTTTACCTAATACTACCTAATATATCCTATCCTAGCCGATCCGGACTTTCCTTCAGTCACGATTAATCCGGTCGGGACTCCTCCTTCCATATCCATTCCAGCCGCCACGAATATCTCTTTTGCGTCTGTCTTCGGCCCATATTTCCCTCGAGCCCAAGCCGATTTCTAGAAGCTTCCAGAACATCGGTTAATTCCAAAATTAGGTATAACACTTAGGCTTTGTTTTTTTCGGCTTAAAACAATGGCAGATTATAATTTAAAAAAATTATGGACGTTCGATAGCGGACTTAGAGAGCCCAAAAAATATAAAAAATATTCTGCTCAAAGAAGCCTGAGCGTATAGTTTATGTTTTGAGGCTTTTTACGGTGAAAAAGTCATAAGCAACTTAAATAGGTCGTTCCAAAATAGCGCTGGAATTATTTGTCAGTGTAGATCTGCACCATCCTCCTCTTAATACTGTTTAGCCTACAATTATCAAAGTGACACAAGTGAATATTTTAACTCATTCGTTGCCTCGGCAGACCTCCATGAGTGCCACTGAATGGCTAGGCTTCATGAGAGCTTTGAGAAGCTAGAGCCTTTAGTTCGAAGGGGCTTTGGAGGCTTCAAAAGACTGTCTCAAATTTCAATAAGACAGAGTGTTTGGTTGAGTGTTTGGTTCGGCGAGGCTTAGAAAGCATCTTAAAAAACCGAAGAATTTTGATTCAGTTTTATGGCTTTTTACCGCGGAGATGCCGGAAGTGGTATAATTAGCCGTTTGAAGCTGAAAAAATTTTGTGAAAAGAGAGAGGAAAGGTATGGAGTTTGTCCCTATTCCACGATGGTGCAATGGTTGGAAGTTATGCCGTTGGGGGAAAAAGAACTAGGATCGTTTGGTAGAATTCTACCTTTTTTGTCATGTATCTAAACCAGACACACCGTAAAAAAATAATAAACACTACTGTAGTAATCGTTTTAGTTTATGATCCAAACAAAGCAAAGCCAAAGCTCATCCTAACATAACAACTGAAAACCTTTTTTTAAGCTAAAAGCACTGCTAAACTTATTTCAAATCACTTGATCCAAAAGGCATATTTGATTAAAAGAATTCCAAAGAAAAAATGTAGGAATCCAATCCAAAGAAAAAAAAAATCTATAACAATATTTGATTTGAAGGATTGCATTAAAGGAATTTCATAGGATAAGAAATTTTCTTCTAAATTTTAGAGGATTCCAAGTATAAGATCTAACATACTTTTTCATACCTATGAGAATTTCAATGCAACTTTTGTCTTACTCTCTCTCCATTCTCTATCTACTCAATTAGTATTTAATTTTAAAATTCCTGCATTTTTCATACGATACGATCAAACATTCAAATAATATGTTTGAACAAATTCTACATATTATAATTCTACGGGATTCAACATGTCTAGACATCTAGTCCATTGTATGTTTTTTTTTTCTATTCCTATGTTTTTTTAATCCTGCAAATCAAATAGGCCCTAATAGTTATTCGGGGTTTGCTATCCATCCACTGCATCGACAAGTTAAGTTAATTATAGCTTACTTCATTGGGCCAGTTCAATTTCATCCCTCTAGAGGGCATGTATGGTCTGTCTCTAAAATCTTTAAAAAAAATTCAACTTCTTCGACCGAGAATCTAGAGCGGTCTTAGCCCAAAAAAAAAAAATTTAGCTAGCAGGTTGGATGCCCATCCTGTGCCTTTGGCAAGTGTATTGTTTGATCTATCACACAAAACCAAATCAACGGTTTTGCCTTCCTTACCTGGCTCCAAATCCCCAAACTCCCCATCCCCTGTGAACCTCCCAAAATCCAAATCCTGCACCGAATCTACCTCCACCATGGTTTTCTCACCAAACCTCTTGGCCCTGCCTTCTCATCTTTGCTGACGCTTGCTTTGCTCCGATGGAAAACCACCTCTCGCTTCTCTTGCAGCGTGGGTGCCCTAACCATCACCACCATCTCTCTCTATGCCGTTGTGTGCGTCCTACGAACTCGCTGACATGCTGTTCGTTGCCACATGCATCGCATCCTCACAAGTCCTACCTCTATTTCTACATCGACATTATGGAACTCCTTCACAGCTTCACCGCCCCATCCCTGTCCTGACGGAGTCCATCTTCCCGTAGACTCGATATGCTCGTCCTCACCATGGGCCCATGGCGTGATCGCATGATGGCAATGGAGATAGAAAAGAAGTCAAAGCAAAAGGGGCTTGAACATATCCATTGTTGATTGTATTTTATGTGGCCTGATGAGGCCCTAGTGGTAGAGGGTGCATGCCCTAACAAGTCAGCTCCAAAAATTTTCAATGAAAGAAATGCAGTAAAAAAACCACGGTTTCTACCATTGCAAGACTTCAATTCTTTTTATAATTACTTACATATGAATAAAATAAAAGTGCATACAAATACGAATAATTCATATCGAAGGAGTACACCTATAATTCACATCGATTCATAGAAATAAATAGAAATAAATATGTAGTAGTAGCATAATCATGCTCTCACCTTAATACAACAAAAACACAAAAAAATAGCACCAAATATCATGATCTTGTCCATTCTTTAGTTCGCTTGATTCGAGCTTGTTTTAGGAAGACCTGAGGGCTTTACCATGGAATCAACAATTTTGTTTTTATATATGAGGACACCATAAAAACGAGCAAAAAAGAATTCTTCAAGCTACTTCATTTCTTCTATTGAAATATCTTCGAGCTGGGGGTGGAGCTTTGCATTCAATCACTAGGATGGCCGTTTTCTTTGTTTGTGCTCAGGTTGCGCCATCGCTTCAAAACAACCTATAAATCATGCACCCTCTAATAAAAGAGTAGTAGTCAGAGGAGGAGAGAGCGACTAGCCTTGCTACTGTTCAACACAGAACGAACCTAAGAGAGACTCCAACCCTCACCGCAAGTTTGTTCTTCTCCTCCATCGCCGGCGGCCTCTTCGTGGTCACGCAAGGAGGAGGGTTCGGATCTGCGGTGGGATGTGTACTTTTTAGTAGTTTGTAGTTGGGTAGGAGTAAGGTTGAGCTGCCTCGCCGATATCTCCATGGAGAGCGACTGCGACGATGATTCCATTGGTGGTGCTCGGTGCTGACTTTTATTGTTCCTCTTTGTGTCCTCTAGCGGGGGCTCTGGCTCGACGATGGAGACCATGAGGATGGAAGTGTTGCCACTAGATCTAGATCTGGTAGCCCTTTTATGCCTCGGTAACGGCGGTGCTGCTCTAGCGGCCGACGGCCGATGGCTATGTCTTCCTCGTCATCGACGTGTACGGGCGGCAGAGGATCTTTTAGGATTTGGGTGCATAAGAGCTCGGTGGCGGCCTTCATTTCGCCGGGGTGCTCGCTGGCAAAGGTTTAGAGGTGGATGCTGCCAGGATGGGCAGACTCCTCGTATGGCAGAGGAGAGGTGGTGAGCAGAGAATGGGAAAGATTCGAGGGCGCAAGCTAGGTGGCTCCTTTGACGACGGCTTTGGGGTTTAAGTGTGTCGGTCTCCGACGAAGTTCCATCAGCTTTGTCTTCTTCCTCGCTGCGGATCAATAAGTCGCCACGACTATTGCTGATTTGGATCTTTTTAATCCAAAATCCATGGCGGTCGAGGTTTGTGGAGACAAGTTCAGTGGAGGCTCTAGTAATCGATAGCTTTGTCCCCGACGATTGAGACGGGTGGAGTGTCGGTTTCTCTGTTGCTTCTTTGTGCGGGCTAATCGGAATGATGGTGATGTCTTTGTCCTGGCTGGAGTTGGCGACATCGGCTTCGGAGGTGCTGCGATGGCTAAGGTGCTGCTCACGGACGGTGGTGTGTTTCGGTTACGGTGTGTCTTGGTTGCTTCGCCAACCGACGAGGGAGCAGAGGGGCTTAGGCAGAGGTTGTGATGGATGTATTGCAGATTGGTCCTCATTGTATTTCTATTTTGTGTCAAGAATGTATCTATAGGTCGGCAATGTTTATCCCCTGTTTAATGGAATTGCCCTTTTCTCAAAAAAAAAATAATCATGCATCCTCCCAAAAAATAACCTATAAACCCTCATAAGAAATGATCTTTAAACCACATATACCAACACTAACAAATCAAAGCTCGCCCTACTAAAATTTTTAAAAAAACTCAGAATAGAAGTCCAGCTATGAGCCTATGGCTGCAAAATTGAAATTCCTTGCTGAGCACTAGTAATCAAAACGTGTACAGTAATATGCAAAAATGACACCAAACAGCTAGAATTTCTTTAAGAAAAACAACCAGAATAATGCTCAAATTCCAAACGCGAACTTCTTTGACACCAGCTACATTCAGGCTCTGTTTCTTTTGACGGTTTCTGACGGTTTTACAATAGCAAATTTATAAGTTTTTTTAAAAAAATTAAAATAATCTATAAAAAATTTTACTGTAGCAAACCGCCGGCCACCGGTGGTCCGCTATAAAGAACGGGGCCTCAAAGTTGCATACTTCCTGCTAGAGAGCGGCCTTGGGCAGAATCTGGGATTTTTTGAAATGTGAAAACTCAGTCTGTGATATCGACCTGGCTAACCAAGTCTGTCCGGTCTATGGTTATACCCAGATTATCAATTCTCAGATTCATTGAAGCCAATGAGCGCGATTAAACTAGTAATGACATCATATTGAAAACGTGCAATGTCAGACTACATGCGTCACGCAGACCTAGTAATAAAACAACTTATCCATCCTTATCCATCCATCGGTTGAAATTTACATATACAAAAACTAACTAGATATACACAACTACAATCATAGGGCAGACCACCCAGCCACAGTACAACATATCAGCATGCTCTGCTATCTTCTCTATGTTAGCATCCGCCTGCAGGAAAAGAAGCAAACTTGGTGGTACCGGAATATCACAAATTGATGAGGTTGCTACGATTAAACGTTCCAAAGAGCACAGATCAATAGTCAATACAAGCGTCTTAGTCTCAGCTGGCATTTTGCGTCTGATCATGCTCAATGAAGTCCAGAGCTTGCTCCTTCGATACCACATTGATGTAGCTCACCCTGTTCTTGTGTGTCACGCCATAGATTTTATCAGCAACTTTTACAATCTCTGGTCGGAATGTCGTCGCTATAAATTGAGTGTCAGCCATGTCTGCTAGACGACGGATCATATCTGGAACAGAACTTAAGGAAAGCAGGAACTTTCTTCTAACATTCCACGGAGTAGCTGTTCCCAATGAGCATTGAGCATGAACATTACTAGACACTGGAACATGTTTCATATCACAACATTATCATGAAGATACCAAGCATATCAAAACTATCTTATAGTGAGGATAAACATTCAAGCAAGAAGAAATAGAAAGGATACTCCCAACAGCTGTTCTGTATTGCGGATCCAGAGCAGCATCAATCTCATCGAACAGATAGAATGGAGCTGGATCACATCGTTGGATAGCAAAAATCAGTGTCAAAGCAACCACTGTCTTCTGTCCTCCAGACAATTGTTTCATAGACTGAGTTTCTCCTTTGCCAGTAAAGGAAACCTGAAACATGAGTACTCCTTTAGAAGTTTCAGGAAAGCTTATACAGAGTTACATACTAGCGTCATAAAATTAATTGGTAAGAGTATAACAACTTTAGAACAGTATTTTTGAATATTAGCTTAATTTTTAGGATGTATTACTAAAAGGGAAAATAGTACATATGCATGAATAGTTGAATACATAAAAGCCCTGAAAACAAGACATGCCTTGACTTTCACACCAATGTACTTCTCTATTCTCCCTTCAGGATCTGGTTCACGAGGCCCATCATCATCATTATCATCATCACCTGCATCACCATCCTACCAGAAAGGAAAACATAAAAGTAAGATGAGAAGTCACCTGTAAGACAGCACATGTGCAAGGAAAAAAAATCATTCAACTCCAGGCAAAGGTCATAAGATCAAAATTGGCAATTATATAATGTGCCGGCTTGAATTGGAAAGCAAACTTAGCATGTAATTGTCTTTGCATCGAAGCACACCCCAGAGATGAATGGATAAAAAAAACTTAATTGGCAAACACGGGATACACAAAACTTGAATTCACCACAACCAAGTGAAGATAGTGGATAACAAGGCTCAAGTACATGACATGTAAGCAAGGTTGGTAGGTAAAGCAAGGAAAATAAACCTTTTTCTTCATCATAACCAAATATCCATGGCCACCTTGCACTAGTTCAGAGAACACTTCACGGAAGTGCCGTGCAACTCCTTTAAATGTGCGCTCAATTGATTCATCCTTCCTTTGGTCTAAAACTGATATGAGTTCTCTAATTTTCTGCAATATTGACCGGTAGATTTTATGAGATTCTAAGCTTAAGGCACTCAAAAGGGAAACAGAAACAGCTGTATAGATGGAAAAACTTACTTCATCGCCAGCATCAAGTTCAGCCCGTCTTCTCTGCAATTGTTCGCGTTGTTCTGTGAAGTTCACATACTGGTCAAGAGCCTTTTTGTTGACATGACTAAATTGTGTCAACTGCTCATTGCAGTCATAAAGCATTTTCTGCAGCTGCTTCTTGTTTTTTCTCTTGTACCTATAATATTAGCCAGACAAGGTAATGCAGTATTACAGCACTAAAATATTATTCTGACTCAATCAGCCAGTTTGGCAGCTTAAGGAAAATGCAAACAGAGCATGATTAAATTCATTGATATGATCAACTATGTAGAGAAACCAAAGGAAACAGACGTGGAATACATTACGTTTCAAATGCATCAGCAGGCAATGAGCCCAAATCCCGGATCTTCTTCATACACTCCTCTTGCTTAGCTAGATGTGTGCTCCTGCTGTTCATCAACTGTTCCAAGTCCTTGGCCCCATCTTGCACAGTCTGCTCCAAACTAGCTTCAAGAGTCTGCATTTAAAGATATGTTGTTACATAGCAAGTCAACAACAATAGTAAATTCAGGCAAAAAAGTCAATTGCTATAATGTAAGTTACCTTCAGATCATCCCTCTGTCTTTTCAGTTCCTCCATCTTTCTTGTAAAGTTATTAATAGCATCGACATTAGCTGTCCAAAGGATCATTTGAGTTAGAACATAAAACTTAAGAATCATATAAGGAAAAGAGAAATCAATCAATGAATCTATACCCTTAAGCATTGCAGTCAACTCATCAAGACCTCTCTTAGAACTTTTCAATTCTTGCTCTTTTGACTCAGCTTCCAAAGGTAAGGTCTTAGAATCTGCAGATGAAATTATTGCTTCCAGCTCTTTCTGGCGTCTCATAAGATTAGTTGACAGATTGGTCTCCAACTCTTCCTTCCTTGTTTCAATCTACATAATAGTTTGTAACAGAATTAGAGCTGATAGAGGCATCTTTTAGAACCACAAACATGGTTACTAAATTTGCTTCAACAACCTCAATCCGGCCGTTTTTACACAAGAGAAACTTCTCCTTTAGTTCTGTAATTTCAGGATTCAATCGTGAAAGAAGATCTCTTTCTTCTGAAGTTAACTGATCAATGAGTTCTGTGCCCATTTCATCATTCTTCATTGCAATGCCAGATTGAATTTGCTCAATTTGGTTGCGGATGTTGTCAAGTGATTTTTCCTGCAAGATAGAAACTATTAAACTATACCACAGATATAATTGCAGCTATGCGAGAATTTACAGTTAATAAGAAGCTAAATGTCATTCCATCAACAACAGGGTAAATGAAAAGGAGAACTAAGTACCTTCTTTCCAAGGGCTTTCTCAAGTGACCCCTTTTGCTTCATTGCACTAGCAATGTCATGCTTAAATTGTTCCAACTCCGACTTGGCATGGTCACGTTCAGCATCCATTTGCTGCTGTTTGGTAACTAAATCTGTAATTTTCTTATCTATATGTGCGGGAAGTTAAGGAAATAGAAATAAAGGATATATAGTATTTATCTTGCAAATAAGCAGTAAAGAGCAGTAAAATCTATCATGTTTTCTTCACATTTTCAAATTATTTGGAGCTTGAAGCCAATTCAAAAAGCCAACATGAGGGAAGTCATGAGTTTCGATAAAGTAATTTTAGCCAGTGAATAGGCCCAATCTATAGAAGAAGCAGCAGTATTGTGATCACTGCAGACTTACAGTAAATCACCCATATGCTTCAAAAAATACTGAGACAGATACTATATCATTACTAGTTTACTACACTAGATTCTGGAAGAATCAAACCTACATAATATACATGCTTCTTTCCAAACATAAAATTAACGACAAAATGAGCCAAGTATATGCAAGCAAGAAATATCAAATTTAGTATTACAGCTGAGTGTAAACCATAAACTCCTTGGTCATCAGTTCATCAAGACATAACATAACAGTCATGCACAAGCATCATGTAAACAGGAAGGCATGAACATCATTAGAATAAAGCAGGATATCTCTTAACTTGTTTCCCACGTTCTCTAGATGTGCTGTCTTTTTCTCAATTGCAGTTTTATTGTCCCTAATTATTTTCACAAACTTCAATTTTGAGCGTCTTGAGTCATAGAAACCTCCTGTCATACCACCTTTTCTGGCTACTTGATCACCTGATAATAATCAGTGTCAATTTTAATGTAGAAGTAATAATGGCAGATCAAATGCAAAAGTTCAAAACTACCATCAAGAGTGATGCAATCTAGACCATTGCTGCGTGCAACTTTTGTCGCAGTTTCCAGGTCTCGGCATATTACTGTCCTGCCAAAAACCTAATAGAAGTACCAAAGTTAGACCAAAAAAGATGGAAGGCAAAAGGAGAAAGAAAACCCATGATTAAAAAACTAGCTTAGGTGTTTGGAGAACCAAAGCTATGTAATCTGGCCCCAGCCCCCAGATAAGCACAGTGAAGCAAAATGACCACTCTAAAAAATGCACTAGTAAAAAGTAAACACATCTGTGAAAATGCCAGTGTGCCACACATGCGCTAGTTCACATGCACATGCACATACATGGGAAGAACAGGAGCAATATATCTTATCAATATAACCGTAAACCTTACATTTTTTAAAAAGAAGTCTTCAATATCATATCCAACTGCACATAAATTTGAAAGCAACATATGGCTTTAAGACTAGTTTCAGCTGGAACACAGTATCCTTTTTAATACTAAAAGAACAAGTTGGTGTAGGTGGCGACGACCGTTTGTCATCACCATTAAACTGACATGTGGGCCATCCTTGTTCGAGGGAGAAGGGAGTAGCCTTGAAGTACGTTTGGGCCTGAATTAATCTCATATAGCATCAACATTACTTGTGTATATTTGACATCCGTTGCAACACATGGCAATCGACTACTGTCTAGAGTAGATGCTCTGATACTACTATGATTGATAGGCATAGCAATGCAACTCAGCAAAAAAACAAGAATATACTATTAGGTGGTTTACCATGCACCTGTAGCCCAAGTGATGTTGCTGGGTGTTAAACATTCAAGAGGACAAGGGTGAGATGGGTGCATGCAGAACAGAAGGAAAAGATGAAAGGCACCCATGGTTATGCAGATGAAGAGTAAGATTGCTTGGAATGGAACCTCAATCTAATCAACCAAGATGGCCCAATAAAAGATGTAGCATCAATTAAAAGAAAAGATAGAAGCTTGGATAATACCTGCTCAAAAGCACGACGATGATCAGCACGGTATTTCAATTTCTTTAACAAAGGAACAAAATCAGGACTCTGTGGACAACTGATATCCGGAACTTTCACTCTATTCAGTGGTATAAATGTCACCCGGCCACCTTTTTCTCGTGTCAATATTTGGATGATCCTTGTTGATATGTCATCATTCTCAACAACCACATGGAACAAGCTATTCACATCAGAATAGAATGGATTATTGAACAAAGAAACAACGAAAGAATGTGAAAATAAAATCAAGACTACTGTCATATCTATTAAAAGGGCAGTATAATTCAAGACCTATTCGCAGCAGTGACCTCAACAGCTGTGAAAAACTTCTCTTCACAGTCAACCAGTTCTAGTACAGGACCAAAAACTCCTGTAATACCATGGTCCCTGATGATTCTGCTAACAGAATTCAGGCCCCTCCTAATATCCTGAGAGAGGAAACAAAATTAGCACCATGTAAAAATAGCTTCAAGCACTGTTTGAACTTTTGACAGAAAAATTATGCTATAATATGACAAAACTACGATAGAAGGACAGATCAATATTTAAAGGGGAAATTGAAACTAAGTCCTTATAATAACACCATATATTGAATCTTTCCACTTATTGATCTGTCCCTGAAAATCCGAAAATAAATAAATGCACTTACAAAACTAGGTTTCACCTGCCGAAATGGGCACAAAATTAAATGAAATTGACGTAAGCCTCTAGAAAAGTTACCTTTGAAAAATTTCAATGTATATACTCCTACACCCAACTATTCTATTTACAATCCTTGCCCTTATTCCATCCAACTCACCAAACCCTTCTGCTACTTCCCACCATTCATAATATTCAAAATGTCAGGTTAGACAGAATCCATATCAGTTCCATAATAGTCAGGTCTAGCAACAGCAACATCTACCAAGGTAAATCAATACAAAACAGTGCACTACCACACTAGAAAATATAAAACTTTATTTATAATTCTGTCAGATGTTCAGGAATAAGTTATGGATGCATATCTAAGTTGCAATGTTCATGCATGTATGGCAGAATCACCATGAAAACCCTTGGGGTATTTTAAAAAAAGTAGTAGTTAGTAATATAAACGAAAGGATATGTCCAAAATGCCACATTTTCCATACCCCGGGTGTTGCATGGTCCAAACTCTTCTGTGCCTTCACAAGATCTTCCTTTAGCCGATCGATTTCGGCTGTCACATCAGCTTCCTCCTTCCAAAATGATCTGAAACAGTTACTTTCTAGTTAGTATCTAAAATTTCAAGCAACACATGCTTCATCAAATCACAAGGCTATGTCTGTTAAGAAATGTACATACTTCCTTTCCTCTTGAAGCTCATCTCTCTGCTTTCTCAAGTCATTGTAGTCATTATGCTTCTTTGCAAGTGTAGACTCTAACTTACTTGACTCACTTTTCCGGGACTCAATGTAGTTCATCAGATTATTAATTTCATCTTTAAGCTTCTGAATTTCTTCTTGAAGTAAACCTTCCTGGTATAGTTGCAAGAATGTTACAGACAAATCATTCACACATCCACCAAACAATGAAAGGGTGAAAAGTGAAAAACATATCCTGACTCGTCACATTGAGCTGAAGTACAAAATGATGCCCTAAATATATCAGGCAGACATACTAAAATGCAGGGGTTAGTGTGTGTAGATTGTAGAAGCAAACCAGAGTAAATAGAGTAGTACATGAAAACAAAGGTCTTGCAAGAATCAAACTGGCCATTGGTTTATTACCTGCTTTCTATTTGATAAAAGTACACGTTCAAGATCATCGATTTCCTTCTGAAGCCACTTATCTCTGGCAGCTTTGTTTGCAAATTGGGTTGCCCTCCCTTGCTTTTGGTACAATATACTAAGCCGCTTCTCACGGTCCATTATGCTATCCCACCAAATGCAAGTGTCAAAAAGAATATTCATCAACACATGATAAAATGATCCATAAATTTGTTTTACCTTTTTGATATTTCTTCCTCTTCTTTCAATTTGGCTTGATGCACCTTACTAATTTCAGCCAATTCAGACTTTGACTTTTCACTCTCCATCCTTACACTATGTAAATCCCTTGCAGCTTCATCCTAACAACAGATTCTTCTAAGCACAGAAACAAAACAAAATTAACTAAAATTCATGAGATCTCAACATGGCATACCTTTGCTCGTTTTTCACTCAAAATTCTGTCTTTTATATCCCTCAAATCAAGTTCAATCTGAGCAACTACCTTCAATGCTTCATTACGCTTTTTCTCTACACCTTCCTTTTGAGCCTTGGTATCATTTATCCCTTTAGTTGAAACTTTTATTTCTTTTTCAAAACTCTTGATCTTCTCACGTACATCTACCACTTCATTGTCCGCATGGGACATCCTTTCAGAAATTTTTCTTCGGTTATCATCCATCTGATAACAAGAGGGAAATCAAATGAACACAGTAGAATAAACATTATATAATAGAGCAGGAACAATGATATCAGAAGTTTTTATCTAGAACATCTCTTTTGGGTGATGGTGGTTTGAATGGTTGCACAGTAGCTGGAACTCCATGGAGAGAGCGCAAGGTGATATAATAATAAAGGCATGGCCAGCAAAAATTATGGAAAACAAAGAGAATGCTTAGAAGTGAAATTAATTAGTAGTGGACAGGCAAGAACGTATAGTGATGCATATTACATGCTTAATTGTTTATGCACATGCTACTGAAGAAATACAGTCGTACAGATATTGATAACAAGGGAAATAGTGAATATCATTCATTGGCAATGATTTGTCTGAGCAGAACAATGCAAGGATTTTTTTTATATCATTGAATAGCTCCACAGCATGACCTAAACATTGAGAAGAGAAGGGCATTCTTTTGTATTATAATTGCAAAACATACAGATGGTATCACTTAATTACTCTGGTAGTCCGGTCAACAGAAAAGGTTAATTTGGATCAATTCACAGGAAATCCACTAGCAAGGACCACCTGACTGACATTAAAGATTAAACATAAGTATGGAATAATAAATTGTAGGCTTCTTATGTTTATAGAATCAGTCAACAAACCAAAGAGGCCTTTGCTGTGAAAATGGAAAGCGAACCTATCACACTAATCAAACAAATATTAAAGTGGTGCATCCATGCTCTCCTGAAAACTAAGTTGCACAGATCAATATGGTTGGTGGTTTAGTGGGTGATTGCAGATAAAGCCATAAATATGAGCTTCTCTCTTTCTTTCTTTTTTTCTAGGAAGAGCATTGAAACGCTTCCATATCTTAATAAAATTTCTATACAGGTTATACTGTATTTTGTGGTTATATTGAAAGAGAACCCAAAATCAAAAGGTTCTTCCATCAGGATTGAAGACCATCCAGAAGATAGTCAGACAATCAGCCTGGGTAGTGGGTAGGAAATATTAATGATCTGTTTTGACAGTCGTGACTCCCAATGCATTGATTCATTTTTTAGTCAGACTATTCCAGCTTGCAGGGAAAAAATAATATCAAAAAAGCATACAAATAACAAAAATGAAAGAATCTTACCGAAGCCAATTCATTCCTAGCATCATTTAGTTCATGATCCAATATAGTATACTCAAGTGACCGTCTTTGTTTGTCCAGCTGCTGGTACTTCTTCAGCTCTTCTTTCTCTTCATCAAGTTCTCTCAGTCTATCCTCCAAGTAGCGGACAACTTGATCAATCTGCTTCCTTTTGTTGGCTGTTAATAAAACAAATAAATGAACGGTCCAACAGGTCACTTAATAAAAATATTAAAAAGCTACGCGGATTTAAACTTGCCTGTTTCTTGCATTATTTTCAAACTCTCACGCCGTCTATCTTCATAAACACGAGTACCGCCAATCTCTTTGAGAAGATCCAGTCGTTCAGAATCTTTCATTAGGGTAAGGGATGCAATCTAAATATGACAAATTTGTTAAGATTCTATTGAGCAGACAATGGTATCAATCAGGTGAATAAATTGTTACCTTTCCCTGCTGGACAACGTAGTATGGATTAGAACGAGAGAAACCAGCACTCTCCAGCAGATTCATGACTTCAGTTTTACTGAACACAATAGTGATGAAAAGTGGGTCTGAGCACGCAACAGGATATGACACTGTTGCGCTAGTTGAGGGCATAAGACAACATACCTAACATGCTTCCCATCCAAGTAGTATTCATCCTTCTTTGAAGCAACTGTCCTGCGCAAGCGCACCTCTTCTTTATCAACCTGCAGGAAAATAGTTTATTCTCTACTCACAGTCAGGAGCACAAGAAACATGCCATACATTGTTAAGCGGGGAGGAAGCACCTAGCACAAAGCTGTCGCTGAAATATGCTAGTAAATAATTAGCACCAAAATATTGACTACCTTGCATGGATCATGATCACTTATATAGCAATTTATGCAAGACCTGATAACTATATGCATGCACTCATACGGAAGCAGTGCTGATACATTCAATAAAATATGAAGCTTGAGACTGAAGTGAACTAGATAATTTAAAATTAAATAAATTAAAGTTCAATCAATCAGAGGACTTACTGGAATACGGTTATCTGAATTATCAAACACTATCTCAACAAAAGCCGATACAACAGAGTGCCCAGCACCTTCCTGCCAATGGTTATCAGTGTCAAACACCAATAACCTATTTCAACTTATAGATCACTCAAAGAAAGATGCATACATGAAGAAGAGCACCCCTATCTTCACTGCGCAGGTTCTGAAACATGTCACTCAGGACAAACCGTATAGCTGGAAAATTGAGCAATTAGCATGGCCAAGTTAGGGGGGAAGTCTCATATTAGCAAATGAAAGAATAATAACCTAGAAGCAACACGTAGTTTAAAAATATTACCATGGAAAAAGTTTGATTTGCCAGATCCATTTGCACCAACTGTGATGAACAGGTAAATCAGTGTTAGTTCATAAGGAGCGCAAAACTATGCATTTATTAAACCATACCTAGAATAACATCCAGTAAATTTGTAATTCAACCAATATGTTATGTTATCACTATTCACTACCAATAACAAGTGATTCAACCATGCAAACCAAAAACAAGTGCACAAAAGCATAAGAGGATTTAACCATAGATTATATTAAAAGTCCACATTTCATTGATTTTAAACCATTGTACATGTATGCAGTGGTCATGCAAATTTAGAGAAACATAATACAAACTCAGATTAGCAGGAAAACAGTGACTTGAATCTTGAATTAAAACACAATGTTGATCATCACTCAAATGTTGCAATCAGCTTATTACACAAGGATGGAGATAGCTGCAGGCCAAGATGACAGCACCTGGAGCTAACCAGTTGGCAAGCAAACCACATGAACCTAAGTTTACCTAGAGTAATTTTAGTTACAAGGGGAGGAAGAGATTACCAACTACATTAACTTTGGGGCTGAAAGGTTCTGTTGAGATCTCCTCCCTGTAGCTCTTAAACCCTTCGATTACGACCTGCATCAACAGCAGCTAATTAGTTGGCAGGAACCACAGATATAATCAAAATCCGCATTAAACTATTCTTAAGGTAGTCCACACAATTTACCTTCTTTATATACATTGTTGAGGCCAGGAGAAATCACGCCACCATCAAATCCTGCAAGAGAGACGCAGATCAGTTACGAATTGCGAATGGAGACGAACTAAAGCTCTGCAGAAGACGGCAATGCCTATGAAGTGAAATTAACTAGGTAGAGTTACAAACCCTAACCCGCATGCACAGAATCATTGGGCCAACCAAATCCAAAACCCTAGCTCAACTACGCGCACGGCACGGGTAGGGAAAATCCTAGAACCTCGAGATTATGCCCCAGCCCCAAATCCCAGACGAATTCCCACCAGGTAGGGGAAATAACCTCGAAGAAAGTTCTGGAAATGGAGAAAATTGGGAGGGAAGCGGATGGGGAGAGGAGCGCAGCGAAGAACACCTTGCTGGGAGCAGCGGGTGAGGCGTGACGGCTAGCTCGACCTGAACTGCGGCGGAGGAGGTTAGGGGCCGGATGCTGACCTGAACGGGGAGAGAGGATGCAGGTGAGTTGGCCGGAGTCAATCTCCCGCGGAGCTGCTCCTGCTCATGCAGCTCCGACCTGCTCCTGCTCCTGCTTGAGGGCGGGGACGGCCGTCGCTGGAGGTGGCCTCCTCTAGCCCGCGCAGTAGATGGCGCTGCCAAAATCTCTCTCCCTGCCAAGTGCCAAGAGGTGGGAGCACTGGAGCCTGCCTCTTGACGATACGCTTCCGGAGCGAGGAGGCGTCTCCAGTCTTCTACTCTTCTTCCCCGTGCGACTGTGCGAGTGTGGCTGATGAGGATTGAGGAGCCAACTCAGGCTGCTTACTGTGTTGGGCTACCGAGCCGAAGGAGAAGGGAATGGGCCAAGGAGCGGGGTGGGGCTGGTGGGTTGTTAGGCTGGATGAGCGAATCCTGTGGCGCTGAGCCGACGGGAGGCGGAGAAGGGAGTTTACTGGCCGTGACCCCGACCCCGACCCCGACCCTCGACCCATCACAGTGGGAAGATTTGCCCTCTCTCCATCCTCGCCATCCACCGAGATCGATTTTCCCATTTACATACATCCCCACCGAGAGACATATCGGGGACTCTTGGATCCTAGGCAAAGATTTTTTTAAGTTAGGCTAGGTGTTTTGTACAATGAAAAAACATGGCTTTTAAGAGCTAGTTTGCTTTCTAGCAAGAAAATCCTTGCTTTTAGAGGAGAGCCATATTGGCTAGTCTTCGATGGCAAGATCTCTCAGCGCATGCATAGCAAGCTAACCACCCCTGTCGCATGCCTGCAGCCGTTTTGCAGAACGTCCTGTCAATCAAGCTTTTAAATACTTATGTATGCATGCATTTATGTTTGTTTAAAGATATAGGGGAAAATAATTTCATCTACTCATACAAAGTCATGTATAGTAGCGTTCATGTAAATCTTTGTATCAGTTTAACAATGCAACGTTAATTCGTATCATCGCTTTGATCATTTCTTTTAAAAAATCTAATTACTCATGTTGATGCCAACGATCACATAACTTGCCTCAAAAGCTAACTCAAAACCAAACTACTGGCCAATAATTCTTGCCATCAAAAGCAAACTATCCAAATAGTTATTCATGGCAAGCTTGGCAAAGCTGGCGTGAGCTAGCCTAGCTAGGCAAGGCAATAGCTTAGCTAGCTAAAGAATCAAACGCACCCGAACCTCTCATCCCCCTTGTTAATAGAGCAATTCCTGTTAGGAAACAGGAAATAGGACCCATTGCCATACCTAGTTTACATCCAGACCATAAATCATGAAAATACCGAGGCTTCAATGAGCATGCTTCCTTTTCAATTTAAGTTCACATTATAATCTATAGTGAGATGTTTAATCTTTTGTACAAATCAAATGCTTTGGGGCTTTGTAGCCAATTTCAACAAATTTTAGGTCTCTCCAATATTTTTTAACAAGATCTTAGTGTTTCTTTCGCAACTCTCAAAACCAATGTTTAACAATTTGTTTGGCCTCTTGAAGCTCTCTATCGAGGGCCTACAACATTCCATGTTACAATCCACAATAGCTTTTCAATTGAAAAGAACAATGCTTAAGGGTTCCTGGTAGGCATTTGTTTTGTTTTTATGGTTCGGCTTCTTTGATTTTTGAAATTCATTTTTCAATAATGACGGTCAAAATTTAATTAGAAAAAAATAAAGCGAGACGAGAAAACCTAAGTAGTTCAGTTCAACTTCTCGGTTTTTTCGGTTGACTGAATTACTATAATGCTATAATGCTCTAGAGTGTTTCAAATCTTGTTTTGACCCTGAATCCCACTCCCAAGCGATATTTGAAAGAAATCCCATAGAATTCAAAGACAAAATTTCGCTAGTCTAACGAAAAGCAGACCGAAATCTTCGAAATCCCCAGCGAGATCCTTGAAGTCCCGCCGTACCACTCCAATAGGTACGGCTACGGGTGCGACGCTATCTCCATCACCATCTTCTCGAAGAATTCGGCACTAGCAGCATTAATCGAAATTTTGTCATCAATTCTCATGGCACAAATTTTCATCCCACCCTACAACAAGTGTGGAAAGTCCAATATATGCTTTGGTCTTCCTCTTCATGCGGGACATTGAAACTCAATCTCTTAAAGCTCTCCTCCGAATGCTTCATAACAGCAACACCAGCACCACAAATAACCATCACTTTGATACCAAATGATGATGAGGACCAAACCTCAAGGTGAAACAATGTTCTAGATAGTTCAACTCAATGTCTTGTAAGGTCATATCGACAATCATTTAGCGTGTGTTTGGTTGGTGGGATGTGCAAGGATGGAGCCATCCCATCCTATTTTTTTATGTGTTTGGTTGGTTTATGAGGAGGGATGGGATGGCTCCCATAGAGGAATATTCCTCAAAATGCTGCATGAGCACATCCCATAAAAATGATGGAACGCAGCCATCCCACTTGGGAGGTGAGGATGACAGTGGGTCCATCTTTGAAAACTGGGATGGAGCCATCCCATTCATGAATAAGCGTGTGTTTGGTTGGTGGGACTATCCCATCCTTAAAAACTAGAATGGAGCCATTCCATTCCACCTTGCTCTCTAACCAAACACACGCTTATGTTGTTATACTAAGTCGGTCATACCTAGTGTTCTAGTCTAGACTAAGGTATATATCAAGGTGTCTTCTAGATAGTGCCGGTGTAGAATGTTAGCCATGCTACACAACAGTTATGCCAGGATTTTCAGTAAGGTCATACCGGTAATAGGTAAATCAAGTGGGTTATCCCGTGCAACTTATAGTATATAGATATATGATCATTCAAACTTGATAACCCTATAGATGCTCCTTAGATATTCAAGGGACAAGCCCCTCTTTATAATACAACATCTATCCTAAAATCGTTTAAACTATTCTTACTCCAAGACTAATATGAATATAAAAGAAAGGTTGTAAAAGATGTCCTTAATCTTATTGTAACATACCCATATTTTTAGCAAAAAAAATTTTTCCGCAAAAATCATATTTAAAACCCCTAATTTTTAATGGATTTCCAAATCCCATATCTATTTAATACTAAAAGAAAGTCCTATCCTTTATTTTTCAAAAATATTTATTACATAAGTAGTCAATATTATTACATAATTAAATTCCCCCCATTTTTCTAAGAATTTAGAAATTTATTTCATATTTTTCTGACTTTCCTATAATTTTCTAAAAATTTCTAAATCCCTTCCCTTTTCTGGAAAATAGGAAATACGCTTTCCCTTTGGGAATACGCTTTCCTTTTCTCAGCTCGGAGCCCCACCTGGGCCTAAAGCCCAAGGCCGAACCGGCCCATTTCTTCCCGCCGGTGCTTTAAGTGGCCTCCAACGGCCACGATCAAATCTAATTGATCCAACGGCCAAGAACCGAACCGCTTCGGCCATTAAATCTTAGCCACCCAAATTGATCCGATGGCCTGGATGTGTCCACGTCGCCATCCCCAAACCAGGTCCACCCAGCCGTCGTTCCCAGCCCCGGCGCCGCCGCCTCCGCCGTTGTTTTCGCCGGAAAAGACGTGCGCCGCCGTTGGAACTCGCCGCCACCCCTAATTTTTGCCCCTCCGGATCGCTATCAACCCCGCGAAGCCCATCTTCCACGTCGTCGACCTCATCCGCCACCGCAAGAACCAATTACGCAAGACGCCGCCAGCGCCGCCGCCGCCGCCGCCGCCGCCGCCGCCATTTCTTCAATTCGTCGTGGCCAAGCCATCCCCCGCCTATAAAAGGCCATTTCCGGCCTCGGCTCGACACAACCCACCTCCTCCACCACCTTCACTCTCCTAAAACCCGCCGGAAGTGCCTTCTCGCTGGAGCCCGAAATCGTGCCGCCGCTTGATCTCGCCGCCGGCCACCGTTAGTCCCTCCCGACCCAAGCCAAGACTACCAGAAGGTAGCCTCACCTCCTCTACCTTTCGACCATCGGTAGCCCTTCCGACCACCACCGCCGCAAGCAAGCCGTCCCGACGAGCTCCCCTTCCCTCACACTCCCACTCACTGCCATCGGGCCCTACATGTCAAGCCACCCTGTGCTTAGCCGGACCAGGCCAGCCTCGGCCCAATACAAGCCCAACACTGTTTATTTTTATTTTTCTTCTTTTCCTTTATCCAGAGAAGCTTTTTGAATTTATTTAAAATATCAAAATACCTCCCAAAATTCTGGCAAAATTTTCAAAAATCTAAAATGACATAAAGAAATTAATAAAATTATTAAACCTGATTATTTCATAATAAAATAATCAAACAAAAATCCCTTTTATAATTCTTATCATGTAAAAATACTTATACTATTAAGAAAAATTCTCCAAAAATTCTAAAAATTATATTAAATTCTTAAAAATATGTTTTGACTATTTTACCCCTATATCTTCGACAAATTCCATCTCGGAACTCCGGCAAATTTTTGTCGTCGACCCCGATCTCTGGAATTTTGTCGATCTACACCAAAATTCGCACGTACACCGGTAAAAATTAGAATTCATGCTGCCCGGAGGAAATACCCATTTTTATCCCATCATTTATTTACCAAAATTATTTATACATTATCATTTTTCTCTCTTGCATAATATTTCTTCATTTCTTGTATTTATTGGAATTTCTTTTCTTTTCTTATTTATAGATAACGAACTAGTTGTCTCTGGATCTTTTGATCAAGAATACCTGGAAGACACTCTCGAACCCGAACCAACTACCGAAGAAGGCAGGTTTTCTACCCTTGAAGCATATTGAAATTCCTAATTTCATTTATTATTTATTTATTGCATTTACTTTTTAATTACTTATTTATGAACTATCTTTTATTTGAATTATGATAATTTGACATTTTATGTAGATTAGATAATCCAAACTACACAACCAAAAGCCCTCCCAAAATGGTTAAAATTGATGATAACCTAGTATAGAAAAATCTAAAAATATAAATATTTCAACAAATAGAATAATGTTCATTTTGTCTTTTGGATAGACAATTTGATAAATAGAAGAAGGAAAATTCAAAGCTATAGGCATGAATTACCAGATGGGTAATTTCATGGATAAGGTATTGCCTTAGTGTTTTCACAATACCTTTGTAATGCTGGTCAAGTAGTCACCGGTAATGATCGTGCGGAGGCCAGGCATTGCCATGTTTCTGGGATATTAGGCCAAATGACTCACATGTTACCGGCTGTGTTTGTGCGAAGGCCAATATCGCCAGAGTTTTTCTCAATATTTATGCCCTGTGCAAAACATTGAAAAACTTGGGCTATTTTTTAATAGAAATGACATAAATGCCGCCCATCCGTATTACAGGCCATTTTACGGGTAAAGCTGGGCAGGTTCTGCAGAACTGATAAAGAAAACATATATGGACCATACTTCTGGAATATGGAGTTATTTCAAAATGGGTGATGCCTATTCTATTCAAATTAAATCCATGAATTTATAAAATAATGGTTGATGGATGGATAAGGATGGAGAAAGGAGATAGTGATTTATTCATTCAAAATTTCTTTTGAAAATGGCTTTATAACACTGAAGTTAAATTTTTAATTTATTGCATATTATTCCAAGTAAATTATGACCACACTTTTCCTTGAAACAGTTTACATTTAGTTAATATTTTATTCCATATGGAAACCTGCCAGTACCGTTGTGTACTTACCATTTTTTAGGACTATTCATAAAATTTGAATAGATCCCTGCTCTGCTGCAGATCTCGATCTTAAACTTTGAACAGAAGAAATGGAACTCTTCGGTTTAGAATATTAGATATGTAGAATATAAAATATAATCTGTGTAATATTATAAATTTTGGTATTGTAAATGTACATTAATGCTAGTTAAATAACATGGCGAGTTTGTTGTACCGATTCTGGATTAATATTTATACTATTAAAAAGGGGCCCAATTTTTAATTTCATATATTAAACTTGGGTCCCGACACTTATTCGTCAAACCTTATAGTTCTTCATATAACCAAAGAGTATGTCAAGATTGCCAAATGGATTTTCCAATATGATTCTTTAACATATGCTTAAATAAAGATATGATACTAATTCAAAGCATTAGCATAAGGTTAGTTAATCATAAACAAATCACTAGTTACCAAAATAAATAACATACATCTAAACAAGACTCGATCCTCTCAACGTTGTGGCGAGGTGAGGTAAAAGAATGGGAGGTCGGATGGGATCGAATGAATCAGAGCAACCACGTCCAACGGTGCTACCCTATCCAGTTGAATCACTAGGGAACGATATACTGTTCCCTAGTATTTCACAAGATTAAAGGAGAAAATAAAAAAGATCTAGCAGGTTGGCCGATGGAAAAGACAACCGATAGTGCAGGGGGAAGGAGGAAGATGTGGAGCAGGTCAAGGTGGGTTGACTAGTGGCTCCTTCGACCTAATGGGGAGAAGGCAACGGCGACCCAAATAAAAAGGGTAAATTACATTGATGTCATTACGAAGTTTTGGCTTTATAGAAATGACATTAAATTTTTGGATTTTGCACAAATGTCATTATAAAGTTATACTTTCACATATATGCCACTATTGGACATTTGTACCCCTTTGTGTCTATCATTTTTACAAAGAACCTACCCTCCTCCCGATCTTCTCACCCCTAACCATCTTCCTTACCTCCGGTTCACCTCCAGACATAGCTTCGACTACCCCTCTCTCTTCCTTCTCCCCAGTCATCGGCGCCTAAGCCCTGTTCTACTCTCCGACCACTGCCTCGCTCTCTTTTGACCGCTGCCACCTTAAGTTGCACCACCTTGGGTCAACGCCATGTTGAGCTTTGGAGGAGGTCATGGCGATGCAGTGGCTGGTGAGGCAAAGTTAGATCTAGAGCAGTGGAAAGGTCCGCTCGGGGTGACAACAGCTGAAGCTTCGTGAAGTAGCATCAATTAAATGGTGGCGTACATCGTTTATGGAGCAACTTTAAGGTGGAGAATATGTAGAACTGGACGGAGCCGATGGCTAAGAAGGTAGACGGTAGGGGCTTATCGAGGTCGCGGCGTAGCGGATCAGCGTGGAGATGGTCGACGGCGGTGGCATGGAGATGAGCTTGACAACGCGGCTGTGGGCGGTAGGGATGACTGGAGGCACCGTTCAAGGTCTTGTGGGCAGTCGTGTGCTCGACCTAAGGTGGCGGTGGAACACACAGAGGAAGGGAAGGGAAGAGGAAGGAGAAACAAGAGGCAGGGGCATTTTGGTCCAAAAAATGTAAGGAAGTGTCAACGATTGGAAAACAAATTCCCCGCCGAGTTTACTTGTTGATTGAGGGATCAAACAGCCCCTTCCTGTCAAATGGTTTTCATTGTAGATGTGTCGAGATGTTAAGATGGAAAACGAGCTAGGGACATAGATTTATCTTGGTTCTGGCCTCTCGGAAAGAGATAATAATCCTACTCCGGTAGAACATGAGCATTTGTGTTATTGCAATAGGATTGTGGATGTCTCTCCTCTCCCTCCTAGGGGGTATTTATAGTGCAAGGTAAACATAGTTCGGGCATTACACGACCTAGGAAACCATTTGAATAACATAGAATCCTACCAGATTTACAGATATACTCTATAAACATGCTAACTTGTGCCCCAAGAAACATCCATATCTAGAAAACTTCGAGCTTTGGATATGGGATAATTTCTGAGATGGTGGGGGCATCAGGCCAACCATCTTGAAGTATCTTTTTAGGGCCCATGATGACACATGCAGCACCCCATAAGCAAGGAAGCATACTCCTGAGCACAATTGCTAGGGTATCAGTCCGAGCCTACCATGCTCTGCTTATTCTCCCTAGGTACGTACTCTAAGGGCATATTTTGACGAAACCTAGGCTGGGTTTTTTTCAGCTTATTTTATCCCACTTATTTGCCTTATCTCGGAACATTGAGAATTTTTTCGAGATAACCTCGAGAGCCGGTTGGCCTTCAATTTTGGGTTTAGGGAGCTTATAGACACGTCTACGTGATAAAAAAACGACTCAAAAAGTTTATAGTCAGCTTATCCTACTTATCTCGTGTCTTATTTGACTTATCTCATTTTTTTATTACTTTTTGAGTCGGTTTTTTTATCACGTAGACGTGTCTATAAGCTCCATAAACCCCAAAATTGAAGGCCAACCGGCTCTTGAGGCTATCTCGAAAAATTCTCGAAGTTACGAGATAAGGCAAATAAGTGGGATAAGATAAGCTGAAAAGAACCCAACGCTAGCCGCTGGGATGTCTTATCCAATCCCCGATAGGCAGCATATGTGTGAAGATCGAGAAATCTCATTTTACAATGCGTATTCGTGTGAAATTTGACTTTTTAATAGTATTTCTGTGAAGTTGGAAATTTGCAATTGCATGCATGTAATTTACCCTTAAAAACCCTGGAAGCTTCCCTTTGGTGGCTTCATGTCAGGATCAAACCCCCGTATTAAGACACCGAACTCGAACAGAACCGTCTAGGATTTTGTTGCCTTCAAACATGGCACCTGCTACATCATATTATTCAAGCCAAAATATTATACAGTGAAAGAAGAGCCAGACGACCGGAGTTTACAGTACTTTAATTTACATCATAAGTCCTTGCACCATAAGAGCGCCTGAGCAAAGGATGACACCTCAAAAGTCTATGTCGTATTCGTCCCAAAGCTGTGGATGTATGTTCTCGGGAATATCCTCTACAGAAAAGTCAGGTTCTGCACGTTGGAATAGGCACCTACAAAAATATGCAGGGTGAGTACATGGCAGAGTACTCGTAGATTACCCCGTGAATGAACTTGTCGCGGAAAGTACATGGCTCATGGAGACATGGCCCATTTACTCACCTTAGGCCCAGCAAAAAACCCGCGCAAGCTCCGTAAGCTCGCGCCCGAGCTTCCCTACTCCGGAGCCCGGGCCTCTCACCTCCCGAGCATCCAAAGCCTGGGGCTCAGACCCCAACACGGACTATGCTTGCGCGCGCCTTGCACAAGACGTGAGGCCCGCATGTCACATGAGTTAAATCGACCGCGAAGATGCGATCTTGCTCACCACAAGCCGTGGGCGTGTTGGTGGCAGGTCGTGTCAACGGTCAGCTCGCCGTTCGCCCCTAAGGAGAAAGACACGTATTGTTGTGTAGCGGTCGGGACACTAATCCTAGCAAGTTGAGAAAACACGCCCGAATATCCGGCGGACCTTGTGGTTCCGCCACGCCGCAACCCAGCAAGAAAGGAGAATACAACCAGTGACGAGAAGATAACACGGTGCTTCGCAACGGACCGAAGTTAGACTACAGTGGCCGGGAGCCGCCTATAAAAGGAGGGCACAGGCCACAACCAAAGAAAGAGGAAGTTCTAGGCACACATACACTCAGGGCGGACGCGCGGAGCAATAGCACTTAGCCACCATAGAATAGGAGTACTTACCCTTTTGTAGGATTTCTAGTTCTAGGTGATAGTTCTTCGCGTTTAGTCGCTGTAGGAACACACATAGTGCCTTGAGCACTTATTGTACTCGAGTCCAGGCTTTCTAAAGCTCAGTCTCACCCTTCTGTACTCGTTTAAGCTCAATCTTGAGCGAGGGTGAACATAGAACATTATCCGTGATGAGGCCGAACCAGATAAAAACACCTCGTCGAGATCCGAAGTCATCTACACACACGCGCATGAGCACCAACACATCCTTCCCTCGGCAACGCCCGGCCAGATGCCAGGCCTCGGTCAAGGGGACAGGGCCGCTCTTGGGTCTCGCGCACCCCTTCCTTGCATATCAGCCTGCGGAGGCTCGCCTCCCAGTCACCGATAGCTGGCGCCCACCGTGGGGCCCAATTGCAGTCTTCTCCCCTCGATCGAGTCGAGGATGACCTTGTTGTCATACAATGACGACGAAGGCTTAAACCTCAACTTTGACGAATGCGACGATCTTGACGACGTCGACGAGTCATACGAGAGGTGGCAAGCTGGTTTCCTCGCCGAGACCCAGGCCGACGAGATAGAGGTAGAGGCACCGCCCACCTAGGGAGCAGTTGGTGAATCTCAATCCCAACTCGATCCTATTCCTGACGATCTTCGCGCACCTTTGCGAGGCTTTCGTCAGAGTGGAGCCATCGGTCAGCCTCTTCCTCAACTTCTATGAGCTGACCACGACCGGCGGGAGCAATGTGGCGGGGTGTGCCTACTTCAAGCTCCGCCGCGACATGAAGCCCGCGTACCCGGTGTTCAAGCCTATGGAGAACGTCAGGGTTGGGTGTCACGGTGGTACTACGCCAAGGTGCTCAGCGACTGTGGGCTGTGGTTTGCGAACACGAGCCTTGGGAAGCTGACGCTGCCTCGTCCTTCGCTGGAGCCGGCGGAGGTAACCTCGGTGGCCAAAATCCGGGATTTGGCCGGCCGGGGGCTTAACGGCTACGACATCGTAGCCGATTTTATCAGGCACCGGATGAGCCTGCTGCGGAAGCGGGTTCACCCTTTCTTCAAGATCCACAGGTGGGATGATCTCACCCACGAGGGTACTTCCCGTAAGTCCCATCCTCCGACCTTATAGTCCTTTGCCCGAGCTTTCTTTAGGCATGTTTTTTATGTTGCCGCCTTTTCCTCTGTAGCCCTACCCCAGGATGACGTGGTTCGGGTTGTGAGGCCTCTCCTGCCCGCGAACCATAACGAGCCATCAGGCTCAGGAATCCGCAACGTCCTGGATGAGATACGTGTTTCCGTGGGCTTAAGCGCCCCTGGAGGCGGTCTCCCGCGGGCGCGGGCTGATGCTCTCTGACTTGTCTCGCAGAGAGAAGTGGGCGAGGAAACCGGGACCGCCGCACTTTGCGTTGGTGGTAGCTCTGTGGTGCCGATTCGGCGATGGCGGCGACGCTGAGCTCCGTTCCGTGCAGCAAGAACAAATCGCGGTCGCGCAATATATGAAGAAGCCGGGCGCTTCGGCGAGGACGAGTTGCCTCCGGGCGGAGGTCGACCGAGCTCTGCTTCTCGTCCCGACCCAGCCCGGGCTAGAGGTTCCCGGGCTCGGGACTCGGCCGGTCTTGCGGGATACCGGCCGCGCCAAAAAGCGTCGGTTGGTCTTTGGATGATGACTCGAACGATGGATTGGCCGGGACAGATGTCACGCTTGCTCGTAAGTCATGGCGCCTTTTAGTTTCTTTCTTCCTTTTCGACCGCTTCTTTCTTGTTTTCAGTCGCCATGTCTCCCCAAGCGGGGGAACTCATCCTGGTGCGGCCGGAGGAAGTGGCTCAGGAGAACGACCCTGTTAAGGATGAGCCCGGGAGTCGAGGCTCGAGGCCTTTCTTCCTCCCGTTGGTGGCACGCAATGACGTGCGCTCCCAAGCCGTGCTTGTGGAGGTGGAGACAGATGACGGGACATCGCTCCTGGCGCCGCTCCGTGTCGAGGGGAGGACCTCGACCGGGTGGCGCCCAATTGACTTCGGCGGTTTGTCGGAGCTTTTTGCGGGGAGCAACATACCCGTCCCTCCACTGGACATGGGCGACACCCTCCTCCTCATTGAACCAGCCCGTCCGGTTATCCTGACCGCCATTGTCGTCCGGTGAAGCTGTGGAGCATGGCCCCGCTGGTTGCCGCGGGATGGATCGTGGCGATGCTAGCGTGGGTTGAGCACGGGCTCTCACTTCCCGGTCAGTCGCTCGAGGAGTGGCTGGTGAGCCGGATGGTGGTTAAGCCGAAGACGGACGTCGAGGTGCAAACTGACTTTGCCCCCGAGCCATGCCTTCAGGCTGTTGATGCCACCGGGCTTATAAGGGAATCAGTCGAGCCGGCGGAGGAGGTGGTGCCGGGACTAGCCGACGGGACCCGGGCCGAGCCGGCGAATGGGGCGCATGAGGTTGCAGGAGAAGCGGCCGAGCCTGCGGGAGGTTCGGCCGGGCCTGTAGAGGGAGCGCCTGAGGAGCCAAGCAGCTCAAGCGACAGCTCGGGCGACCTGGTTGTGGCGCTGTCTGCGCTTAGGAGTGCTTCCCGGGCTCAGTACGAGTCCATGACTGCGGCGGCCACAAGGCGGGTAAGTGCTTTCGAGCTTGGCTTTTGAGGTTTTGGATCGACCCTGCTTGGGTTCTTTCTTTCCCCTTAGCCTATCCTCTTGGTGCAGTTCTACCGCGAGGATGTTGGCATCGCTTGCTCGTTTGGGGCTGAGCACGATGCCGAGTGGAGGCCCTGTTGGCAGACGGCATACGCTGGCGACAGCAGGCCGAAACCGCGCGTGGCGAGCTAGAAGAAGCCCGCTCAAGCTCAGTCTAGGCAGTAACTCTGGAAGCTCGAGTCGCGGCGACTGAGGTGGCCCTAGCCGCGGCGCGGGATGATGCCGGGGAGGTTTCCCGTCGGTCGCCGGAGGCCCTTAAGGCTGAACGCGACCGTTCCTCCAAGCTCGAGGAAAGCCTTCGGTCAATGGAGGCATGCCACGCTGCCGAAATTGCCCGTGCAGCAGAGAAGTGTGACCTCCTTGCTGCGGAGCTTTCCCGGGCGAAGTTGGCCGCAGCCGCGACGGAGAATCTGCTGAAGACCCACCTGTGGACAACATGGGCCCCGGGTATCCAGAGATATATTGTTGGACGTACCATCTCTTTGGGCCGAGTCACATGGATCTTCCAGAAGACGGGCTTGGAGGCTGGCGCGGCCCGACTTGATCTACAAGGAAACGAACTCGTTTCCTACTCGAATACATGGAGATAGACGTAACCAACCCGATTATATCTTTATCTTCCTTGTACGGATTAGGGAACCTATCTGTAACCCGACCCCTTGCACTATATAAAGGGGGTCGAGGGTCCGTAGTTAGAACATCATCATCTTTCACATCCACATCTCATTATTCTTGAGATCCACCATAATACAGTTCACTAGCACAGGAGTAGGGTATTACCTCTCCTCGAGGTCGAACACAGATAAATTAAACTTCTGTCTTTGCCATTGTAGTTGTGATCTTCGCGCGCCCATAAAATACATTGCCGACACAAATCGTCGGCGGTTGGCGCTAGGTAGGGGCTTGCGTCAAGATCAACTTCATCAACCGATGGCCGATTGGCGGATTCGTCTTCACCTCGCCCGGCCAAGGCTTCATCTTCGGAGATCTCGGCTTCATGGCCGGTGACTTCGGGGAACTACGGTTGTGTGAACCGAACCTCGTTCGGTCTACGCATTACCGGGGGAGGTGGTACGCGATTCCGGCCGAGCCTCACCACCTCAGAATCTCTCCCCTGGCTTTCGATCCGGAAGAGATCCAATCTGATGATAACGATTCCGGCCGCCTACCGCAGGCTCCCCCGGTTTGATTAGGGATCTCTCGCCTCTTGCTTTACCAGCCCCTTTTGCTGATAAAGAACCAAGTGGCGACCTAGTTCCTGGTCTAGACCGCACTTAGATCCAGTCGGGAATCACAATCCCTCAATCGTGGTTCACCCTGTTCGGATTAGGAAACTCGGCCACTGTTTTCCAAAAGATAACACGCCAGCTTTTCCAATCTGGGCCAAGGGGTGGAACACGTCAAACACAAACTGGGACGTGTTTTCTGAGTCTAGGCTCAGGGATAACTCTGACCAGGTCAACTTCCCGAGTAGACATGTCATTCGGATTGGTCAATTCGGCTGCAAGATTTCAGCAGATTCGTTCTGCTGAATCTCAGTCGGACCCTTTTCTGACCCAAGATCCAGCACGAGAAGTGGGAGTCATAATCACTCCCATCGACGAACCAACAAATCGGGACCGGTTGTGCCTCTCTTACTCGGAGTCCGAGTCGGAGGAGAGCGTCAACGGCTTCCCCGATCGTCATGATATCTATGTCTTTGGATGGACAAGACTCGGTTCAACTTCGGCGCTCATGGCGGCGGAGCTGCACACAACCAGGGAGGCGGAGAAGATTTGCGCGACAAATTGGGCGGTCACGCGCGAGAAGTCCGGGAGGAACTGCTTCAAGTCCTTATGGGAGACCACTCCGTCTTTCGTACGTCCCAGCAGAACATCCTCGCATGTAAAACCCTCCTGGACAATGTTGGGCCCTTGCTTGGAGAAGACAGCCCCGCTACGCCGATCATGGATCAGATTAAAGCCATGATGACGGCAGCGGCAGTCCAGCGTACTCGGGACCAACAGGCAGACTCGGCCAGAAGCCAGACTGCCACGAGTAGTACTCGGCGCAGTCGGCGCATGCAATCTCGCGGGCAAGACGCTCGACGAAGTACAAGTCGCGACCTCCGCCACAACATCGACGCCCGGCGGAGGGAGCAAGAACAAGACCGGCGCATCACTGCGCCCGCGCCGGATCGTTCCCCTTGATCTCCTCCCCACGAACGGATTGATTAGCGGGATCAAAGCGTTCACACCCCGACCGTCGGTAAAGCGGCGAAGGTTCAACCCTGAGGAATAGTGAAATTTGACGAGGCGGGACCTAGAGGCTTGGTTGCAGATTTATTCTTTGGCCATCAAGGCCGCGGGCAGAGGATACGACGTGATGGCAAACTATCTGCCCGTCATGTTAACTTCTCCGGCTCAGGGTTGGCTCGCAGGCCTTCCAAAGAACTCGATCGGTTCCTGGGGAAAGCTTTGCGAACAATTCGTCGCCAATTTCCAGAGCACTTACGAGAAGCCTGGAACCCAATGGGACCTTTATCAGATTCATTAGAAAAAGGATGAGTCGCTAAGTGATTTCATTTGGCGTTTCACCAAGAAGAAGAACACGATCCGGGAGATTTCGAAAGCAGTCGTCGTCGCTGCCTTCCAGAAGGGAGTTCGCGACCCCGACTTGATCAAGAAAATGTCTCGGAAGCCCCCGGCCACCGTCAAGGAGATGTTCGTCTTGGCGGATCAATACACCGCCGCCTCGGACGCTCTCGCTGAGCGTCGAGAGGATCACCCAAGTAAGAACGAGGGCAAGAAGGACAAGCCCGAATCATCCTCCAAGAAGGACAAGAAGCGTAACGGTGAAGAGTTGGTGGCGGTCGCGAACCATGGTCGACAAAAGCCGCCTCGGCCCGTCGACTACAACAAGGTAATGGAGGCACCGTGTCCTTTCCATCCAAATGGGAAGCACGCGGCAAAGAATTGCAACGTCTTGAAGAGGTTCGCTGAGGAGCGCAACAAAGATGCTCCAAAGGACGCCAAGCGAGACGACAAGCGTGACCCCCCTCAGGGTGACGCTTACCCAGAAGCCGAGCGTGACCTCAATTACATATTCACGGGATCGGAGGCATACGAATCCAAACATAAGCAGAAGCTTACTACTCGATAAGTTAATGTAGCTGTTCCGGTGACCCCCGAATACCTCCGGTCGTCCGAAGTTCCAATCATGTTCGGTCGCTCGGATCAACCAGGTCACATCCCTTGCCCGGGAAGATATTCACTCATGCTGGATCCCGTGGTATGGGGTGTCCGTCTTCGTAAAGTCTTGGATGACGGCAGAAGCGGATTAAACATCCTTTTCGCTAAGACGTTCAACGAGATGGGGATTCCAAAGTCGGCGCTCCAGAAGACCGACGCGCCGTTTTACGGCATAATCCCGGGAACCTCCTTAGTGCCGATCGGGAGAGTCACTCTTCCGGTCACTTTTGGCACTCGGGACAACTTCCGGACCGAAAACCTCAGCTTCGAGGTGGCCGATTTCGAGACTGCATATCACGCAATCTTGGGAAGGCCGGGCTTGGCCAAACTCATGGCCATCCCACACTACACCTACTTACTCATGAAGATGCCAGGTCCGCGGGGCGTGATCACGGTCCACGGGGACGTCAAGTTTTCCTATCTCCTTGATAGGGAAACTGCGACTTCGCCCAGTTAACCGAAGCAGCCGCCGAGTTGGACAAGATCCGGCAGGCGGCCACTACTCTCTGTGACGAGGGCGAACTGCCAAGCAAGAAGCCATCTAAGTCAGGCATCAAGCCTGATGAGGATGTCAAGCGTATTTCGCTCGACCCGTCCGATTCGGCCAAAACGGCCCTGATCGGGACAGGGTTCGATCCGAAATAGGAAGAGGCACTCGTCACCTTCCTCCAGGCGAATCAAGGCATCTTCGCTTGGAAGCCGTCCGACATGCCTAGTGTCCCAAGGGAGGTGATCGAGCACTCTTTGAATGTACACGACAAAGCCAAGCCAATCAAGCAGCGGCTGCGTCGGTTCGCACAAGATCAGAAGGAAGCCATCAAGACGGAGATCACCAAACTTTTAACCGCTGCTTTATAAGGGAGGTCCTCCACCCCGATTGGTTGGTAAACCCGGTGCTTGTACAAAAGAAGAACGGTACTTGGCACATGTGTGTCAAGTACACCGAGTTAAATAAAGCATGTCCCAAGGATCCGTTCGGACTACCCCGCAACGACCAGGTGGTTGATTACACTGCCGGTTGCGAGCTTTTGAGATTTTTGGATGCCTACTCAGGCTATCGCCAGATCAGCTTAAAGGAAGAAGATTGTATCAAGACTTCGTTCATCACTCCGTTCGGGGCTTTCTGCTACGTCACTATGCCCTTCAGGCTGAAGAACGCCGGAGCAACGTACCAGCGTTGCATTCAACGATGTTTCCACAACCAGCTTGGGCGCAACGTGGAGGCATACGTTGATGACGTTGTCGTCAAGTCTCGGGTAACCTCCGACTTGGTCACTGACCTATCGGAGACATTCGAGAGCCTGTCGACATACAACATGAAGTTGAACCCGGAGAAGTGTGTCTTCGGGGTCCCTTCGGGAAAGCTCCTCGGTTTCGTGGTATCGTACCGTGGAATTGAAGCTAACCTGAAAAAATCAAAGCTATCATGGAGATGGCTCCCCCAACGTGCCAAAGGGACGTCCAGCGTCTAAATGGATGCATGGTTGCACTCGGCCGATTCATCTCGCAACTCGGCGAGCATGGGTCGCCCTTCTTCAAGCTATTGAAGAAGCAACAAGACAAGTACGTCTGGACACCTGAGGCACAGAAGGCTTTTGAGGATCTCAAATTGTTCCTCACCTCGCCCCCTGTCTTGGCATCTCCTATGCCACAGGAACCGCTTCTGCTATACATTGCGGCCACCACTCATATAGTGAGCGCCGCTGTGGTAGTAGAGCGTGTAGAACAAGGACTCGTCTATAAGGCTCAACGCCCGGTCTACTTCGTTAGCGAAGTATTGGGCGAGTCTAAAATCGCTACCATAAGTCTGTAAGCTTCAGTATGCGGTCCTGATCGCCTCTCGGAAGCTGAAGCACTACTTTAAGGAACATCCAATTTCGGTGGTCACTTCTTTCCCTATTGAAGAAATTCTCCATAATCGGGCAGCCACTGGGAGGATCGCTAAGTGGTCGGTGGAACTTGGAGCTTTCGAGCTCTCGTTCAAACCACGCAGCGCCATAAAGTCACAAATACTCGCGATTTTAAATCGTGAGTGGGCGGAGATCTGAGCTCCCTCGCCGTCGAAGAGGCCGAGCACTGGAACATGTACTTCGACAGCTCCTACGGCGACAGGGCGTGGGGGCCGGCATCGTTCTCATATCACCTGGAGGCGAACGACTCAAGTACGTCCTCCAGATTCATTTTCCGGCTTCAAACAACGCAGCCGAGTACGAGGCACTCATCCACAGCTTCCGTATTGCCATATCGCTCGGCATCTGGCGATTGGTGGTTCGCGGATATTCCCAGCTTGTGGTGAGCCAGGTGAAGAAGGATTGGACTTGTGTTAACGACAACATGACCGCCTACTGTCAGGAGGTTAGAAAGTTGGAAGACAAATTCGACGGGTTGGAGCTTATACACATCTTGCGGCGAGACAACGAGGCGGCTGATGAGCTGGCAAACATGGGCTCTAGTCGGGCGCCAGTCCTGGCTGGAGTCTTCGCCCAGGAACTTCACGCCCTCTCCGTCACGCCGCAGGAACAATTACCCCAACCGGAGGAACAACAACCCGAGTCAAAGGTTTTCGCCCTCGACTCAGATTGGATGCAGCCATACTTGGAGTACCTACAAGAAGAAAAGCTTCCTGACGATCGGGGGGCTGCCGAGCAAATTCAACGTCGGAGTCGTGCATACGTGGTACATGAAGGAATTACATCACGCCGCCTCTCCAAGCATACTTCAAAAGTGCATACCCGAGGCTGAAGGACGCGCCCTGCTGCACGAAATTCACTCGGGCATGTGCAGTCATCACGCTGCATCATCTACGTTGGTCAGAAAAGGCCTCCGGCAAGGATTTTACTGGCCAACCTCGGTCTCCGACTCAAAAGAGATCGTCCGCAAGTGCGAGGGTTGTCAATTCTTCGCTCGGCAGATCCATGTGCCGGCCCAAGAACTCCAGACAATTCCCATCGCCTGGCCGTTTGCAGTCTGGGGGCTCGACATCGTCAGACCCTTCAAGAAGGCCCTAGGTGGTTTTGAACACATCTTTGTCGACATTGATAAGTTCACTAAATGGATTAAAGCCAAGCCTGTGACTAAGATTACGGCGGCCAAAGCCACCGAGTTCTTCCAGGAGATCATCGGTCGGTTTGGCGTACCATCTCGGATCATTACGGATAATGGCTCTCAATTCGGAAGTGACGAGTTTCAAAGCTGGTGCGAAGATGTGGGCATAAAGATTTGCTTTGCTTCAGTGGCACACCCACGGAGCAATGGGCAGGTCGAGCGTGCAAATGACATGCTTCTACAAGGCGTCAGAGTGCGCATCTTCAATCGGCTCAACCCATACGCAGCCAAATGGACGAAGGAATTACTTGCCGTACTCTGGGGGCTCCGCACAAGTCCCAGCCGAGCTACGGGGCAGTCTCCCTTCTTCCTTGTATATGGGTCTGAGGCGGTCCTTCCAACGGAACTGCAGTTCGGGTCACCACGAGTTCAAAGGTTCAACGAGGATGAGTCCGAGGCCAGTCGGATCGACGATCTCGACCGATTGGAGGAGGCTCGGGACGCTGCAACAATTCAGTCGGCCAAGTACCTCCAGGGTCTGCGTCGCTACCATGATCGCAATGTACGAGATCGTGTCTTTTCGATTGGAGATTTGGTCCTCCGGGTCAATCAATCAAGTGGCCATAAACTCTCCCCACGCTGGGAGGGTCCCTACATTGTTGACTCAGTAACGCGCCCGGGGCTTACCGACTGAGACGAGAAGACGGCGCTCTCATGGACAACTCATGGAACATCGAACAATTACATCGGTTCTATACCTGACGACCGTTGTAAGCATATTTACAGATAAATAAAGATAAGTTTTCGGTCACATTGTCTTTATATTCATGCAATTCAGCTTCTGACTTGCTACTTATTTGTGTTTCAATTAAGTAGTAAGTCGGGGGCTACACCTAATTAGGTGCGCAATCGCGCACCTAATCTCTTTCTTATGCAATTCAACTTCCGACTTGCTACTTATTTGTGTTTCAATTAAGTAGTAAGTCGGGGGCTACACCTAATTAGGTGCGCGATCGCGCATCCCTTCTCTTAGTGAGGATAAATTGACTTGCTCCCTAGTCGGATCCCGACTAGCCAGTAAGTCGGGGCCTACAACTAATTAGGTGCAGTCTACACCTAATCAATACCTAATCATTTTTTCGATATTCAAGTTCATGTTGAGCCTAACTTGCTTAGGCGAAATGTATAACTCGGATTAAGAAAAGACGATTAGCATATATTATATTGAAAAGAAAATCATGTGCATTGATAATTCATATCGAGCTCCTACATTTACAGGAAATCTAACTCTAAGTTATCCACAAGGAACTCGGCGGTCGACTTCACCTCCTCGATCAGGGCTAACGCCGCCTCTTCGGAGCAGGCGAAGCCATCCTTGATAGCCTCAAGCTCAACTCCAGGATAGTGCGACTTGACGATCCCCAGCGCTTGGCTGGTGCTCATCAGGCCGACCTCCTTGAGCCGCATCTTTAGCTGCTCGGGGGCTTCGGTCCACCTTTGGATCAGCTCGGCCCGAGAGGTTGGCTCGGTGTCGCCAGCGTAGAGCCGCCGCCGAGTGGGCTCCACCGCCACCAAGAGCTCATCATATCGCGCCAGCGCGGTTTTGATGTTCTCTTGAAGAACATCATACTGCGCTAGCGTCTTCCTCCTATGCTCTGTCAAGAACAGAGAACGCGCAGTTATATACTTGTGGCAACATCGGAGGTTCAGAGTCGGTCAGGTTTGGGGACTTACCCTCCAACTCGGCGACGGCTTTCGCCTCCGACTTCTCGAGGCGACCCTCGGTCACAGGACTTGCCCACTCCACTCGTGAGGGTCGGGCGATTGTGGCGTCGCTCGCTGCACATGGTTTGGAGCATGATGTCATTCGGTCACACGACAGACAAGCAATCCTGACTCAGATCGGGGTACTTACATCGAAGAGAGCCTGCGAGGTTGAACTTTTCGTCCTGCAGTTCCTTGATCCGGGCCTGCAGCTCTCGACGCTCCTTGGCTGTCTTGGTCCGAACCCCAATGACTTTCCCCTCCACGGATTTAATTCGCTCTATTTGGGGGAGAAAGTAATTGAGGAACTTGGTTTTCCTCTCGGAGAAGCCAAAAAGTTCCTGCAAGGAGGGAGAATATTCACCATCCTACCTCGAGCCAAAGAAAATCTACTCTGCAGATCAAAAGGCTTACCCTGGCCATTTTGCCGCATTCAGCGGCGTATTTGAAGAAGGTCTTCCAGACCTTCTCCTCGGCCTCGTCGTCAACAAGGGCCCAGTCCCCGGCCTCGTCTCTCCAGCCTGCCGAGAGCTTGGGCTCGACCTCCTCTGGGGGAGGTAGGGCTGGCGAGGGATTTCTTCCACTGTCGGCTCGGCCTTCTCACCGCCTTCGACGGACGGCTTTGGGCTCGAGGCAGTGGCAGTGGCGCCTCCCCCAACCTTGGTTCCCGACGCGGCTTCCGTCAGCTCCGCCGGCGGGGTCACCGCATCGGCTCTCGTCGGGAAGCCGCTTGACTTGGCTCAGCAGGTTTCGATGCTGGCCTGGTCGGGCGATCCAACGGAACTTCTGCCGACGGTTTCCTAAAATAGAGAAATGGTTCATCCAAAGAAAACATGAAGAAGACTACCTGGCGGTGGCAGGGTTGTGCTTACCGATTAGAGGTCTTAATTTTAATGCCGGCTCCCCTTGAAGCGAAAGTTCCACTTTAGGAAGTGTCGTGCGGGCCACTCGGGCTGACTTGAGGGGCTGGATTTTGTCCCCTCTTCGGTGACATACCGTAGCCTGCCCGAGAGGGATGAGTCCCCTGACTACGCCCGTGGGCTGGCGCCGGCGGGGTCGCTCCCTCCTTGGGAGCTTCGCCAACCTTCGGCCCTGAGCTTCGCTGGTTGCGCCCCCCGGATGGCGGAACGTTCCCCTTCGTGGAGGAAGCTGGGCCCTTGCCTTTCTTCGCCGCCGGGACCTCTTCTGGCTCCTCTCCTGGGCGCTTCTCGCCCTTGTGGGCGGGGGCCTCGGGTGTCGGGGCGAGGGACACGAAGGTCCGGCGATCCTGCATAATAGCACGGTTTCCTCGAGTTAGTGTCAGAACAGAGCTGCTCGGTCCATGAAACAAGCTGGAGGAATACTCAACCCTTACATCTGGTGGCGGATTGTTGAGGAAAAAGCTCCTGGGACTCCCTTGGTTGGAGAAGAGAGTTCCTGGGGCAAAGAACTCGGAAAGCCGGTCGACGGCGTCCGAGTTGGAGATCAGGGCATCCGTCTCTCGAGTCGAGTCAGATGGCCCGGTGTACTCGAACCCGAGTCAGATCCACTCCTTGAGAGGCTGGATGCGGCGCTTTGTGAAGGACACAGCTATCGCTACGCCAGTCAGCCCCTCCTCCTTGAGGCGTTGGATCAGGCCAAGTAACTCGGTAACCTGATCCATTTCGGAGGAGGGAGGGGAAGAATTCCAAGAGGAGGAAGCTCGGGGCTTTCTCCCATCGAAACAAGGAAGACCAGGAGGGGGATTGGAGCAGTAGAACCACTTTTGGTTCCATCCCTTCAAGGAGGTCCGGAGCGGCAAGGGGAAGTACTCCTTCTTGAGGCCGCTCCAGAGTTGAAATCCGGCCCCGCCAACGCCCTTGGGGGCGTTGTCGGTGGGGTAGGCTTTCAACAAGAAGAGATGGCGAAAAAGGGCGAAGTGGGGAGCAATCCCCAGAAAGACCTCACAGAGATGAACAAAGATAGAAAGTTGAAGAATGGAGTTGGGATTCAGATGAAAGAGCTCGATTCCGTAGTGGATAAGCAGACCACGGAGAAAGGAGGAAGCGGGGAGCCCAAATCCACGGGAAAAGAAGGATTCGAAAACGACGATCTCCTCTTGGTGAGGAGTGGGCAAGGACTCACCCGCGGCGGCGCCAGTCGATGAGCTCCGGCGTTGGGAGAACACCGGCCTTAACCAGGGCTAGCAGCCGCTCTTCGGTGGTGTTGGAGGTCACCCAATCCCCCGTAATTGGAATGTGGTGGAGGAGGAGGAGTGGCGAAGGTAGATCCGGAGTTCAGCGGCGGTGGCGGCGTTAGGGTTTCTCAGAGGCGGCGAGAGCACAAAAACCCTAGCGGAAGTATTGCGGGGAGACGAACGGTTTGGGCGTATAGTGCAAGCGTACCGGTTCAAATTACCCGGCGTGCTTCATTTGAAGGAAAATGGGCGACGTTTCGTTTCCGCGCAAAGTGGAAAAGAATGACGCCCTAGAAGCATCGCTTCAAACATTGGGCCCGGACTTAGGTTCCTGAGAGTGTGCTCCACGAGGGCCGCCGGTTGTACGCGACATTGCTCGGGTACAGGTGTCACTCGGGTCGACCTAGTCGGGAAGACAGCGTGCCCCCGGTTGGGTTCATGCCAGTCTTCAGTCTGAAGACTGGACGCTTCCCAAATTGCAACTTGACTTTTGATGTGCCCCCTAGGGAGAGTAGTTGGTTTGGCTTTCAGTCGGACTAAGCATCGAAAGTTCTCTTTAATTGTTTCGGTGGCACATCTCTGAATCGTTTGTCATCAAGACAAACACCACTTGGGTAAATTCTGATTCAGCTCCTGACGTGCCTTCTGGGGTCAATGGCTGGTCTGGTTTTTAATCAGATTGGGCGTCAAGAGTTACCGCTTCAGTTGGGTCTCAGTGGCACATCTCCGGATCGTTCGTCATCAAAACGAACACCACTTGGAGGACCTAAACGTGGAGGCGGGCGTATTCTTCTGAGAATCATTAGCTTGGCTCCGCATTAGTCGAGTCAGGACGCCTGAACGCCCTACACGAGTTGTGGCATGTTCCCTATTGGACCGAATGTTGGGTTCTGACCTGTCAGTCTCGAATGTCATGATTCGTAACAGGGAGGATAACGCAGGGTGACACTAATCACTCGGCAACATCCACCTTTTTGGTACGCCTCCTCGTGGGGCCGGCAGCCAGCATGCCGATCCATCGGGCTGGATGCCAGACACCTTTTAAGACTTGAGGTTTTTCTTGAGTCCTTTGCAACAGTGTTGTTTGATCAGCAAGTTACTCGGCGAAGCGGCACTTCATCAGTCAAACGAAGAGTGACGTCACTCGGCCGCATCTCAAGGGTCAAAAGCTGGACCCGAGTCAAGACAACCCGGTCGCGAAGCACTCGGGGACTCTTGTGGACAACATGGGCCCCGGGTATCCGAAATATATTATTGACGTACCACCTCTTTGGGCGAGTCACACGGATCTTCGTAAGAGGCGGGTTGGAGGTGGCGCGCCGACTTGATCAACAAGGAAGCGAACTCGTTTCCTACTCGAATACATGGAGATAGACATAACCAACCCGGTTATATCTTTATCTTCCTTGTACGGATTAGAGAACCTATCTGTAACCCGACCCCTTGCACTATATAAAGGGGGTCGGGGGTCCCTAGTTAGAACATCATTATCTTTCACATCTACATCTCATTGTTCTTGAGATCCACCATAATACAGTCCACGATCACAGGAGTAGGGTATTACCTCACCTCGAGGGCCCGAACCTATATAAATTCGGCTCCCTGTGCTACCATCGTAGTTGTAATCTTTCGCACCGCCCCATAAAATACATTGCCAACACAAATCGTCGACACCACCGGGACACCGTGCGAGATTTAGAGGCAGCCAATGAAGTCTTGCAGGCTGATATGCGAACCGCCCGGCATAGGGCGAAAGACTTCCTCGAGCTTCAGAACCAACATGACGGCATCGCCGAGCCGGGCTCAAAGCCACCTAAGTCGTAGGCCCTTTTTTTTTCTTTTTCTTGGGCGGTGATCCGACTTGCCCCTTTTCTGTAAATACTCTTGAAAATGCTATTGACTTGCTTTGACCTTTTTCCTTTTTCGCCCCTTCTGTCCACCTTCTCCCTGGAATGCCAATCGTCGATTTGACTGTTGCGCCATGCCCGAGAGACATTCGCGTCAAATCTTGGAAACAGTTCCGCGCCAGAGCTGCTTCCCGACGCTATTACTCCTGGGATCGCTTGGACTTCCTGATCTTGGCTATAAAAAGAGGCCGATGCAACAGCCACTTTTCATTCCAAACTTCTTTCTTCCGTACCTCCTTCTCCTCTTGCTTCCTTCAGTACCTCCTTCTCTTACTTCCATGGATCATGAAGAGTTCTTGGAGGTCCTTTGGGCGGAGTACGATCTCGCCCTCGCTGAGGTCGCAGAGGAGGAGGCCCGTGCCCGCGACGTCGCCACCGTCGTGGTACTGATCGAGGTCGTCCCGGTGCTTGTCGAGGTGGCTGATGTGATCGTCGAGGCGCTGGTCTGCGCCCGTCGAGGCTTTGTGTAACTTGCTTGCAAGCCATTCTGAAGTCTTTTAATAAAGTTGTTTTGTTGTTTCTTCCTTCTTTTGCCCTTTTTTCTGCGTGTAAACGAACACAAATAGTCGTATAGGCAAGAAAGGATTCGAAGGTCGTAATATAGTCCTATCGATCCTAGCCCCCGAGCCATGGCCGAGCTTCTGAAGAGAAGCTCGGGCGTGGCTTAGAGAAAATCGAAAGTCCTTGCATGGGTACTTCACCTTGGAAGATCCAATTGACTCGGCCCAAGGAGGTGGTACGTCCAACAGTATATCTCCGGATACCCGGGGCCCATGTTATCCACAGTAGCCCTCGAGTGCTTCGTGACTGGGTTGTCTTGATTCAGGGTTCAGCTTGTAGCCCTTCAGATATAATCCGAGTGACGTCACTCTTCGTCTTGTCGATGAAGTTCCGCTTGCCAGGTAACCAACTGATCAAACAATATAGTCGCAAAGGACTCAAGAGAAAATCTCAAGTCTTAAAAAATGTTTGGTACCCAGCCCGACTGGTGGTATGCTGGCTATTAACCCCACGGAGAGGCATACCAGAAAAGTGGATGTTGCCGAGTGATCACTGTCACCCCGCGTTATCCTCCCTGTTACGAATTATGGCATTCGAGTCTGGCAGGCAGAACTCGACATTCGGTCCAGCAAGGGACATGCCACAACCCGCGTAGGGCGTTCAGGCGCCCTGATCCGACTAGTGCGGAGTCAAGCTAGTGATTCTCGAAAGAATACGCCCGCCCCCAAGTTGAGGTCCTCCGAGTGGTGTTCGCCGTAATGACGAACGATCCGGAGATGTGCCACTGAGACCCAACTGAAGAGGTAACTCGTGACGCCCAATCTGATTAAGAAATCAGACCAGCCATTGACCCCAGGAGGTACGTCGAGAGCTGAAGTTATAGTTTGCCCGAGTGGCGTTTGTCTTAATGACAAACGATCCGGAGATGTGCCACCAAGTCAACTCTAGAGACAACCTTCGATGTTCAGTCTGGCTAAAAGCCAAACCGACTACTGTCCCCAGGGGGCACATTAAGAGTTAAGTTGTAATTTGGGAAGCGCCCAACCCTCAGTCTTGAAGACCGGCATAAGGCCTAACTGGGGGCACGCTATCTTCCCGACTAGGTTGATCCGAGTGACACCTGTACCCGAACAATGTCGTGTACAGCTTACGGCCCACATGGAGCGTGCTCTCTGGAACCTAAGTCCGGGCCCGAATCTTGATGCAATGATTTTAGGGCTTCATTCTTTCCCGCCCAGTGCGGAAACGAAACGTCGCCCGTTTTGTTCTGATGAGAGCGCGCCATACTCCCACCACCACGAGGCATCCCTAGCGCTGCCTGCTGGAATACCAATCGTCGCTTTTACTGTTGCGCCTTGTTCCCAAAGACATCCGCGTCCAATCTTGGTAACAGTTATCATCGGGGTTGCTTCCCGACGCCATTACTTTCTGGAATCGGTTCGACTTCCCAATCTTGGCTATAAAACGAGGCCGGTACAGCGACCGCTTCTCATCCCCAACTTCTTCCTTCCATCCCACCTTCTCCGCCTGCTTCCATGGATAACGAAGAACTCATGGCAGAGCTTTGGGCGGATTATGAGCTTGCGCTCGCCGAGGTTGCCGAGGAAGAGGCCCGTGCCTGCGACGTCGCCACTGTCGCGCTTCTGATCGAGGTCGTCTCGGCTCTCGCCGAGGTAGCCGACGTGATCGTCGAGGCGCTAGTCCATGCTCGGCGTTGTCTCCTGTAAATGGCCTGTAGGCCGTCTAGGCTTAGATTCCCTATAGATGTAGGAACTTGCTGTAAATTATCAATGTAAATGATTTTCTTTACAATATAATATATGCTAATCGGTTTTTCTTAATTCGAGCCATGCTTTTTGCCCGAGCAAGTTAGGTTCCTTTTACTAAGCACTCTGCCCAGCGCATCAAATTCCTTAGCGTTAGGAGTTGGCACGGAGCTCTGTCTCCATGGACGCGATCGGGAAATATGAGTGTTGCTAGGAGACAAGAGTTTCGTTACTCGAAACGATTAACACTTAGGCTCAACATGGACTTAAAGAGAGAAAAATCGATTAGGTATCGGTTTGGTGCAGACTGCACCTAATTAGGTGTGATCCCCGACTTACTGGCTAGTCAGGATCCGACTAGAGAGCAAGTCAAATTAATCTCATTAAAAGAGAAGGGTGCGCGATTGCGCACCTAACTAGGTGTAGCCCCTGACTAACTGGGTAGTCGGGATCCGACTAGGGAGCAAGTCAGGTTAAATTCTAGATAAAAAAGATTAGCCGCGCAATCGCGATTGCGCACCTAATTAGGTGTAGCCCCGGACTTACTACTTAATTGAAACACAAATAAGTAGCAAGTCAGAAGCTGAATTGCATGAATATAAAGACAATGTGAACGAAAACTTATCTTTATTTAATTGTAAACATGTGTACAATGGTCGTCAAGTATAGAACTGACGCAATTGTTCGATGTTCCACGAGTTGTCCATGAGAGTGCCGTCTTCTCGCCTCAATCGGTAAGCCCCGCGCGTGTCACCGAGTCAACAATGTACGGACCTTCCCAGCGCGGAGAGAGTTTGTGGCCACTCGATTGATTGACTCGAAGGACCAATTCCTTTATCCATTTTGCCGCGTATGGGTTAAGCCGATCGAAGATGCGCGCTCTGACGCCTTGTAGAAGCATGTCGTTTGCACGCTCAACTTGCCCGTTGCCCCTTGGGTGTGCCACTGAAGCAAAGCAAATCTTTATCCCCACATCTTCGCACCAGCTTTGAAACTCATCACTTTTGAACTGAGAGCCATTATCCGTAATGATCCGAGATGGTACGCCAAACCGACCGATGATCTCCTGGAAGAACTCGGTGGCTTTGGCCATCGTAATCTTGGTGACAGGCTTGGCTTCAATCCATTTAGTGAACTTGTCAATGGCGACGAAGATGTGTTCATAACCACCCGGGGCCTTCTTGATGGGTCCGACGATGTCGAGTCCCGGGACGCAAAACAACCAAAGTGATGGGGATCGTCCGAGTTCTTGGGCTAGCACATGGATCGCGGCGAAGAATCGACAACCTCGCGACTCGGACGATCTCTTTTGAGTTGGAGACCGCGGTTGGCGATAAAATCGCTTGGGAAGGCTTTTTCCGACCAACGTGGGCGATGCAGCGTGATGACCGCACATGCCCGAAAGTGAATTTCGCGCAGCAGGGCGCATCCTTCAGACTCGGGTATGCACTTTTGAAGTATGCCGGAGACACTTCGGCGGTACAGAATCCCTTCATGTACCATGTACGCATGACTCCGACGTTGAATTTGCTCGACAGCCCCCCGATCGTCGGGAAGCTTTTCTTCTCGCAGGTACTCCAAGTATGGCTGCGTCCAATCAGAGTCAAGAGCGAGTGCTTCTGACTCGGGTGGCTGTTCCTCCGGTTAGGGTAGTTGCTCCCGCAGTGTGATGGAGGGGGCGTGAAGCTCTTGGGCGAAAACCCCAGCCGGGACTGGTGCCCGACTGGAGCCCATGTTTGCGAGCTCATCTGCCGCCTCGTTGTCTCGTTGCAGGATATGTATAAGCTCCAACCCATCGAACTTGTCCTCCAACTTTCTGACCTCCTGACGGTAGGCGGTCATGTTGTCGTTGACACAAGTCCAATCCTTCTGCGCTTGGCTCACCATGAGCTGTGAATCTCCGCGAACCACCAATCGCCGGATGCTGAGCGATATGGCAATACGGAGTCCTTGGATGAGCGCTTCATACTCGGCTGCGTTGTTTGAAGCTGGAAAATGAATCTGGAGGACATACTTGAGTCGTTCGGCTCCAGGTGATATAAGAACGATACCAGCCCTCGTGCCCTGTCGTCGGAGAGAGCCGTTGAAGTACATGTTCCAGTACTCGGCCTCTTCGACGGCCGGGGGAGCCTGCATCTCCGTCCACTCGGCAACGAAGTCGGCGAGTGTTTGTGACTTTATGGCGCTGCGTGGTTTGAACGAGAGCTCGAAAGCCCCAAGTTCAACCGACCACTTAGCGATCCTCCCAGTGGCTTCCCGATTATGGAGAATTTCTCCAATAGGGAAAGAAGTGACCACCGATATTGGATGTTCATGAAAGTAGTGCTTCAGCTTCCGAGAGGCAATCAGGACCGCATACAGAATCTTCTGCACCTGCAGGTAGCGTACCATAGACTCGCCCAATACTTCGCTAACGAAGCAGACCGGGCGTTGAGCCTTGTAGACACGTCCTTGTTCTTCACGCTCCACTACCACCGCAGCGCTCACTACATGCGTGCTGGCCGCAATGTATAGCAGAAGCGGTTCCTGTGGCATAGGAGATGCCAAGACAGGCGGCGAGGTGAGGAACGATTTGAGATCCTCAAAAGCCTTCTGTGCCTCGAGCGTCCAGACGAATTTGTGTTGTTGCTTCTTCAATAGCTTGAAGAAGGGCGACCCACACTCGCCGAGTCGCGAGATGAATCGGCCAAGTGCAACCATGCGCCCATTTAGACGCTGGACGTCCCTTTGGCACGTTGGGGGAGCCATCTCCATGATAGCTTTGATCTTTTCCGGGTTAGCTTCAACCCTGCGGTGAGATACCACGAAACCGAGAAGCTTTCCCGAAAGGTCCCCAAAGACGCACTTCTCCGGGTTCAACTTCATGTTGTATGCCGACAAGCTCTCAAATGTTTCCGATTGGTCAGGGCCAAGTCGGAGGTTTCCTGAGACTTGACGACAATGTCATCAACGTATGCCTCCACATTGCGCCCAAGCTGGTTGTGGAAACATCGCTGAATGCAACGTTGGTACGTTGCTCCGGCGTTCTTCAATCCGAAGGGCATTCTAACGTAGCAGAAAGCACCAAACGGAGTGATGAACGAAGTTTTGATGCAATCTTCCTCCTTTAAACTAATCTAGTGATAACCTGCGTAGGTATCCAGAAAGCTCAGGAGCTCGCAACCGGCAGTAGAATCAACCACCTGGTCGATGCGAGGAAGTCCGAATGAATCCTTGGGGCATGCTTTATTTAAGTCGATGTAGTCCACACACATGCGCCAAGTACCGTTCTTCTTTTGTACAAGCACCGGATTTGCCAACCAATCGGGGTGAAGCACCTCCCTTATAAAGCTGGCGGCTAAAAGTTTGGTGATCTCCGTCTTGATGGCTTCCTTCCGATCTTGTGCGAACTGACGCAGCCGCTGCTTGATTGGCTTGGCTTTGTCGTGTATATTCAAAGAGTGCTCGATCACCTCCCTTGGGACACCAGGCATGTCGGACGGCTTCCAAGCGAAGATGCCTCGATTCGCTTGGAGGAAGGTGACGAGCGTCTCTTCCTATTTCGGATCGAGCCCTGTCCCGATTAAGGCCGTTTTGGCCGAATCGGACGGGTCGAGTGAAATTCGCTTGACATCTTCATCAGGCTTGATGCCTGATTTAGATGGCTTCTTACTTGGGGGTTCGCCCTCGTCCTGGAGAGCGGTGGCCACCTGCCGGAGCTTGTCCAACTCGGCAGCCGTTTCGGTTGACTGGGCGAAATCGCAGTTTTGTCTATCAAGGAGATAGGAAAACTTGACGTCCTCGCGGACCGTGATTACGCCCCACGGACCTGGCATCTTCATCAATAGGTAGGTCTAATGCGGGACCGCCATGAGTTTGGGCAAGCCCGACCTTCCCAAGATTGCGTGATACGCAGTCTCGAAATTGGCTACCTCAAAGCTGAGGTTTTCCATCCGGAAGTTGTCCCGAGTGCCGAAGGTGACTGGGAGAGAAATTCTCCCAATCGGCACTGAGGAGGTTCCCGGAATTATGCCGTGAAATGGGGCGTCGGTCTTCTGGAGCGCCTACCTTGGAATCCCCATCTCGTTGAACGTCCTGGCGAAAAGGATGTTCAATCCGCTTCCGTCGTCGACTAGGACCTTGCGCAGACGGACGCCCCATACCACGGGATCCAAGATGAGTGGATATCTTCCTAGGCAAGGAATGTGGTCAGGGTGATCCGGGCGATCGAACTTGATCGGAACTTCGGACCATCGAAGGTATTCGGGGGGTCACCGGAACAGCTGCATTAACTTCCCGAGTAGTAAGCTTCTGCTTACGTTTAGACTCGAATTCATCCGATGCCCCAAATATGTAATTGAGCTCACGCTCAGCTTCTGGATAAGCGTCACCCTGAGGGGGGGTCACGCTTGTCGTCTTGCTTGGCATCCTTCGGAGCGTCTTTGTTGTGCTCCTCAGCGAATCTCTTCAAGACATTGCAGTTTTTTGCTGCATGCTTTCCATTCGGATGGAAAGGACACGGCGCGTCCATAACTTTGTTGTAGTCAACGGGCCGGGGCGGCTTCTGCCGACCATGATCCGCGACCGCCACCAACTCTTCACCCTTGCGCTTCTTGTCCTTCTCGGAGGACGACTCGGGCTTGTCCTTCTTGGCTTCGTTTTTGCTCGGGTGATTCTCTTGACGCTCAGCGAGAGCATCTGAGACGGTAGCATATCGATCCGCCAAGGCGAACATCTCCTTGACGGTGGTCGGGGGCTTCCGAGACATCTTCTTGATTAGATCGGGGTCGCGAACTCCCTTCGGGAAGGCCGCGACAACAACCGCCTCCGAAATCTCCCGGATTGTGTTCTTCTTCTTGGTGAAACGCCGAATGAAATCCCTTAACGACTCATCTTTTTTCTGATGAATCTGATAAAGGTCCCATTGGGTTCCGGGCTTCTCGTAAGTGCCCTAGAAATTGGCGACGAATTGTTCGCAAAGCTCTCCCCAGGAACCGATTGAGTTCTCTGGAAGGCCCGCGAGGCAACGCTGAGCCGGAGAAGTTAACATGACGGGCAGGTAGTTTGCCATCACGTCGTATCCTCCGCCAGCGGCCTTGATTGCCAAAGAGTAGATCTGCAACCAAGCCTCTGGGTCCCTCCCCGTCAAATTTCACTATTCCCTTAGGGTTGAACCCTTCAGGCCAGTTTACCTGACGAAGTCGAGGTGTAAACACCTTGATCCCGTCAATCAATCCGTCCTCAGGAGGTGACTGACGGGGAAGGATCCGGCGTAGTGGAGTGCGGCGCCGGTCTCCATTTCGCTCCCCCCACCGGGCCTCGATGTCGAGACGGAGGTCACGACTTGTACTTCGGCGGGCGTCTTGCCCGTGAGTCGGCGTATGTCGACTGCGTCGAGTGCTACTAGTGGCAGTCTGGCTTCTGGCCGAGTCGGCCTGTTGATCCCGAGTGTCTTGGACAGCCGCTGCCGTCACCATGGCTTTAATCTGCTCGATGATCGGAGACGCCGGGCTGTTTTCTCCAAGTAAAGGACCAACATTGTTCAGGAGGGTCTTGCATGCGAGAATGTTCTGTTGGGACGTACGGAAGACCGAATGATCTCCCATACAGACCTGAAGCAGTTCCTCCCGGACTTTTCATGCACGACCGCGTAGTTTGTCGCGCAGATCTTCTCCGCCTCCGCCGTTATGTTCGGCTCTCGCCTCATCCGCGGGGCGCCGAGTCGATCCGGAGGCTTATCCATCCAGCACGTAGATGCCGCGAAAGTCGGGGAAGCCATTGGCGCTCTCCTCTGACTCGGACTTCGAGTAAGAGACGTTCAACTGATCCCGATTTGTTGGCTCGTTGATGGGAGTGATTATAACTCCCACCTCTCGTGCCGGATTGTTTGGCAGACGAGTGACTCCGAGTAAGAGAGGGTCAACTGATCCCGATTTGTTGGCTCGTCGATGGGGGTGATTATAACTCCCACCTCTGGTGCCGGACTGTTTGGCAAACGAGAACCCGACTGAGATTTGGCAGAACTAATCTGCTGAAATATTGCAGCCGAATTGACCAACCCGAGTGCTATACCCACTCGGGAAGTTGATCTGGTTAGAGTTATCCCTGAGCCAGGACTCAGAAAACTCATCCCAGTGCGTGTGCGTTGTGCGGCGCTCCTTAGCCAGATTGAAAAACACGGCGTGTCATCTCATGGTAAACATTAGCCGAATTTCTTAACCCAAACGGGACGCCAGACAACTGAAAAGTCGCGATTCCTAATTGGATTCGAACGCGATCCAGATTAGGAACAGCATTGAGGGTTGGTTCATTACGGCGAAGAACGCCGCGTAACCATAAGCTCGTAACCCGATCGAATCGGCGAGTCCTTACGGTCGCGCGATGAGTCATTGTCGCCAGATCGTATCTCTTCTAGATCAGAGTCCAGAAGAGGCGAGCCGACGTGGTGTGACTTCGGCGGTCGCAGCTCGATCTTCCGGACGTTGTCCCACCGCGATAACGAGTTCCCGAGTCATTGGCAAGGAAGCCGAGATCCCCGAAGATGAAGCCTTGGCCGGGGGCGTAGGTGAAGACGAATCCGCCGATGGAGGCCATTGAAGTTGATGAAATTGATCGTGACGCTCGCCCCTTACTTGGCGCGCCAACTGTCAACGATTTGCGTCGGCAATGTATTTTATGGGGCGGTGCGAAAGAACACAACTACGATGGTAGCACAGGGAGCCGAATTTATACAGGTTCGGGCCCTCAAAGTGAGGTAATACCCTACTCCTGTGCTCGTGGATTGTATTATGGTGGATCTCAAGGACAATGAGATGTCAGATAGCTAGATGATTGGATCCCGAACTAGGGGCCCCTGACCCCCTTTATATAGTGCAAGGGGCCATGTTACAGATAGATTTCCTAATCCGCATTGGTTACGTCTATACCTAAGTATTCGAGTAGGAAACGAGTTCGTTTCCTTGTAGAGCAAGTCGGGCCGTGCTAGCCTCCAAGCCCGTCTTCTGGAAGATCCAATTGACTCGGCCCAAGGAGGTGGTACGTCCAACAGTATATCTCCGGATACCCGGCCCATGTTATCCACATTAGGCCCATGCAAGACTCGCCACGTAGTAGACGGGTTGTTTTTTCTCGCTCGATCGCTAGTACAAAGACTCGACTGAGAACAACCGCCAAGTTGAGGAGTAGGTCTTCCCCGAGATTTGGCGTGGCTAGGACGGGACACGTGGGCGTAATGCTTTAGCTCACGAAAGCGCCTCGCTTCTTCTCGTCCATTCGAAACCATCGTGCTTGGCAAAGATCTTACGTAAAGGTGCACGACGCCGCCGAGACGAGATATGAATCTGCCGAGAGCCGCCATCCGCCCGGTAGGGTTTGCACCTCCTTAGTGCAAAGTTGGCGACCTCATATTCTCGATGGCTTCGATTTTCTCGGTTTGCCCCAATGCTCGCCTTCCTATCGCGAGCTGCAACATCCTGCATCGACACCAAAGACACATTTTTCAAGATTCGGTTTGACTTGATGTTTCCTAAGATTAGCAAACGCTTCTGAAGGTCGGTCACATGGTCCCGGGACTTTGCTTTTTATAACAACGCCGCTCACGTAAACCTCTACATTGCGCCTCTATCTCGATCAGGACCGTCTTTCGCATCAAACGCCGAACGTGGCTCCGCGCTCTTTAGACCGAATGACATGGTCGTAGCGTAAGGTATCAAAAGGTGTTACGGCGCGCTTCTCTTCGTCCTCCTTGCCGCGATCCGGTGATAGCCCGAGTAGGCGCTCTAGGAAGCTCATGAGCGCCGAGTCCACGGTTGCGTCGACCAGTTGGTCTATGCGCGGCAGGGAAAAATTATCTTTGGGGCAGGTAGCATTGAGGTCGCGATGGTCGACGCACATTCGCCACTTTCCGCCCTTTTTCTTGGCGACGACTGGGTTGGCGAGCCAGTCGGAATGCTCGACTTCTCGGATGAAACCGGCTTGGAGGAGCTTGCCGAGTTGCTCCAGAATGATATCGGCCTTCCACTTGGGGAAGCACCGTAGGCCTGTCTCGACGAAGCTTTTATCGGTCAATGACTAGCCTATGCTCAATTACCTCCATTGGGACTCCGGGCATGTCGGACGGTTCCCATGCGAACACGTCTGCGTTAGCTTGGAGGAAGGTGACGAGCTCGAGTGCCTATTTGGACTCGAGGTTGACTCCTATGTGGACGACCTTAGCTGGGTCGCCCTCGAGAGGGGATCGCTTGGTGGGCTCTCGCGCAGCAGGCCACCTTGGGGCGGATCGGCGGCCGTCGGCCGCCTTGGTCAGCCGCCGCCGGAGCTATCCAACCATGGCCGTATGCTCTCATCACAGCCATAAGCGGCCTTTGTGGTCGCCCTTGATTGTGATGACCCGTGAGGGCCAGATCTTCAGCAAAGGGTACCTGTGGTGGGTGGTCGCTATGAACTTGGACATGCGGGCGCCCAAGAATAGCGCTAGACGGAGCTCTGAGTCCACCACTCGAAGGTGACGACTCCGTCCGGAAGTTCTAGGGGTCCTGAACGCTACGGGCAAAGACACCGCCTGATCGGTTGTAGGGACGACTCGACAATGCCGTGAAAGGGAATGGCTATGTCCTTGATCTTGGACCGTGGATCTCATGATCCGCCAAGAACTCGAAAGCAAAGGATTTATGTCAAGGAGCCGCCATCCACCAACACGCGGTCAACCCGCGTGTTGCTGATGGTCGGACAGAGCACCAGCGGCAAGCGCTGGGGCCTAGTCATTCCGGGGGGACAATCATCCCCGGAGAAAGTGATCGACTGATGAGACCACCCTTCTCTAGGTGGTAAACCTCTCGGGCAGCGGCCTTAAGCTCGCGTCGCGAGCTATAGGCAGAAGCGCCGCTGAAGACCACGGCGACGTGTGCGCGAGCCTCCTGGAAGGCGTCGCCATGGCCGCCCTGAGGCGCCCGATCGTCCAGCACTCCGTGGTCGGGGCGTTCGGGCATGGGCCCGCACCCGGCCTAGAAGTCCTCCAACCGCTGCCCACGCCCCGCAGCTTACGCAGTCATGGCTGTGCTACTGGCGGAGAAGGCAGAGCGGTTGTTCGGAGGGTTAGCCTCGGGCCGGCCGAGGTCGGGCCGGGAGCTCGCCGCTCGCTGGCGCTTCGCGCCGCCGATCCCGCCACTGGCTGGGCGGGCGGCCAAGAGAAGCGGGCCTCAAGCTCCACCGCCGCGACGTAGTTCGGGACTACAGCTCCTTCTTCTTCTTCTTCTTCTTCTTCTCTGTCGCCTTCTTGGCGCTTGTGCGGCCCGGGCCGCCGCTTTCTCCTCCATCCTCCTCTCTGCGCCCCATCTCCTGAGGCGTTGATGATCCTTCTGCAAAGACTAAATAAATCGGCTGCGGTGTGGACCGGATGGAGCTCAAGGTCCTCGGTAAAACGGGTGTTCCGTACCCCCTCCTTGAAGGCCTCGACGATGGCCTCGTCGGAGATCGACGGAATGGTGTTGCGCACTTGGACGAACTTGCGGACGTAGTCCTGCAAGCCTTCTCCCGCCCTCTGGACCACAAACTTGAGGTCCTGGGGCTTTCCAGGGCGTGCGTAGCAGCCCTAAAAGTTCGTCCGGAGCGCCTCCTGCAGTTGTTCCCAGCTGCGTATTGAACCTCAGCGATGGTTGAAGAGCCAGGTTCAGGCCATTCCCTCCAAGACGATAGGGATGTAATTGACCATGACGGCCTCATTACCGCCTGCAGCCAAGATGGCGGTAGTATAGACAGCGAGATATTCATCGGGATTCTTGCTCCCGTCGAACTTCTCGATGTTCCCGGGCTTGAACTTACGAGGCCAAGGGGCCTCGTGTAAAGCTCGGGAGAATGCCGACATCTCGGGCGCCCGTTGTTTCAACGGAGGCCTTCCGCCGAAGCGCCCGAGGCGGAAAAGACTCCGCCGGTGCGCTGGGAGCGCGTCGCCCATCAGGACGGATGCTGTCGGTCGGCGATCAACGCTCGCCGCCGCGCTTTGAGGAGCCACTAGTGTGCGACTGGGCCTCTAGTCACCGAGATACCCGGCGAGCTCCTCTAGGCCGTCAGCAACTGCAGCGCTTAGGTCGGCCATGGTGAACCCTCGTGGGTCCTTCTCCGTGTCACGATGACTGGGCAATCGCTTTAACCCTTTGTCGACTACGAGCACCGGGTTGGTGACAAGAGTGGCAGACGAGCGAGCTGCGGCGCGCGCTGAGTGGCGGGCGCTCGGGCGGCAGTTTACGACGGATGTACGCCAAAGTCCGCCCGACCGACCCGGCGAAGAGGTCGCGAAGCGTTTCACGCCGGCGCGCGGGTTGTTCCGCCGATGCCGCAAAGACGCAGTGAGAGGTGTTCCCGCGAGGGAGACATGTTGGTGTCACCACGGAGGCGGTGCCATCGCCACCTTCAACCACCATGGGTACGCTGGCTGTCCACCCCGCCTCGACGAAGCCGACGCCAGCTTGCACGCCGCAGATCGGGTCCTCCTTCGACGCGACCGCTAACGCGGCGCACCGTCCGGCTATGCACTAGTGGCGTGCTCTAGTCTTCCATGAGGGTTTCGCCGACGTGAGTCGGCGGCGCCGCTTGGTCGGCAAAGCCGGGAGCGAATACTACACCCGAGGTGGGTGTTGCTTCCACCTCCATTTCGTCACCGAGCTTCGTGAGGATACCACTTGCCACTCCTCGACGACTCGCCGACGCCGCCGAGATCGCCGCGATCGTCAGAAGTTGAGGTCTACCAGATCAATGTCGACGATGACAACAAGGCCATCCTCAACTTGATCGAGGGAGAAGACCGCAATCGGTCCCCACGGTGGCGCCAATGTTTACGACCGGGAGGTGAACCTCCGCGGCCGATGAGCAAGGAGAAGGTGGGCGCGAGGCCCGGCTACGCCCCGCCTCGACCGGCCCGCCGCCGCGTGCGTGACGCCGCCGAGGGAAAGGACTTTGGTCCCGACGCGTCGACGGTCGAGACCGGCGGGTGTGATGATGACACGAGTGTTTTTATCCCGTTCAGCCTCCATCGCCGGATAATGTTTCTACGCCCGCTTCGCTTAATGCCGCTTAAACGAGTACAAAGGGGGTAGTCCGGGCTTTGGGAAGCCCGGGCTCGAGTACAATAAGTGCTCAAGACACTGTGTGTGTGTTCCTACCGTTACCTATATGCCGCCGAAAAGTAGAGCTCCTACGTGAGTGCAAGTGCTCCTGTTTGCAGTGGCTACGTTCCGAGTATGTGTTGTGCGGGGGAAGAAAAGAATCCCTTTGTTGTGGCCTGTACGCCCCTTTTATAGGCGGCGTCCGGCCACTGTAGCTTGCATTGGTTCGTTGAATAGTCATTCCCTTCTGTCTTGCCACGCCGGGACGCACAAAATCCACCGTAATCGAGTGTATCTCCGATGGTCGCCACGACCGCTATCGCCAACACGGTTCGCTTATGCGGCGGTTGACGGACCTCGCCGCCAACCCGCCAAGAGTTTTCGCCAGCGCCTCTGCAGACAAAGGCGCGATTTAATTCTTGATGAACTTAGGGACCCGAAGCGTATCCTGTCCGCGGCGCGACACGATCTGCCTCGGGTTCTAAGCCCTGAGCTTCGGAAGCCCGGGGGGAGTGAGAGGCTCGATCTTTCGAGACGGGGAAGCTCGGGCGCGAGCCTGCCAAGCTCGAGCGCGAGCTTGCCAAGCCCGCCATTTCCTGTGGGGCCGAGGGCAAGTCAAGGTCAGATTTCCATGGGCCACGATTTCCCCAACAACATCCTTTTCTCAATACCGCCGATGGCAAGCTCGATCATGGGCAGGGGCCGCCTGGTCTCGTGGCACCCTTCCTTGATAATCACTGCATGGAGGCTCACCTCCCACGACAAGATTATTAACTATAATGGAAGGTAAAACAAAGCAACGGAAAATGGCACCACGGTTATTTCGGCCATCTCTGGAAATTTTTCGCCTACAAAAATTTTCGGAGCGCGTCTCCAATATTTAATTTTATGGGCATGGCTTTACAAATAAAAGATTTTTTTTACTGACGGTTGATGTACGCTCGTCACAAAAAAAAATATTTTTCTCACGTGCTAAGTGCGGCACTGACAAAAACGCATTTTACTGACGTGCCATGTGGGACTTTTAGAAAAATTTGTATTTTCCTATCGGAATTAATATGCATGTCACAAAAATTTGTTTTCCTAAGCGTCGATGTAGGCACGTCAAAAAAATCTAGCCGTCAGAGATTCCCCATTTTCTAGTAATGCACCGTTGAAAGCACAAAACCATCGAATATAGCAATCCAGAGGCAACCTGCGCCAGTGCGAGCGTTGAAGCCAATGACCCAAATTTTTTTTTGAGCTAACGGGCAGGAGCGCTGCCATTTCATTAAGAGGGGGAAAACTGTACGTGATTTCAGAGAGAGAAGAGAGAGGGGGGAAGGGAGCAGTAATTAAGATACAATGACGGAGGTTGACTCCCAAGAGACCAGGCCCCCCTTGATGAGATCAACGACTTGAGGAACAGGCAGAGCCCGGTTGTGGAAGATACACCTGTTTCTCTCCTTCCAGATTTCCCAGATGATATGGATGATGAGGCCGTTGAGCGCGCGGGACGACTCCTTCGTCAGGCCCTTTTGCCGAGAGAGCCACCAGTCGATGAAACCTTCCCTGGAGGCACCCGGCGGTTGGTGTGGTAGCAGCGACTGCCAGATCGAGGAGGCAAAATTACAGGCCCCGCAGAGGTGGTCGATGGTTTCAGGGGCCCATGGCAGAAGCAGTAAGCGGTGTGGTGAGGCCAGCCTTTCCTGGCGAAGAGGTCAGTCGTGTTGATGCGGCGGTGGCTCTGGGGCCAGGCGAAGAATTTGCATTTGTTGGGGCCTTTGCATTCCAAATCGCGCGGGCCAGGGGGTGTCCAGTGTTGCCGACCGTCTGAAGGTTGTAGGCAGACTTGGCGGTGTAACATCCGTCACGAAAGTGCCACCAAAGGAATGGTGTCGGCGCGCCCGTGAGGTTGACCCGGCGGATCTTGCTCCAGAGGAGGAGACACTCGTGGAAGAGGGAGGCTGAGGTAAAGGGGCCAGAGAGGCGCAACCAGCGGTGGGCAGGAAGGAGTTCTGCGACGGAGTGGTTCTTGTGCCTTGCCTGCTTGTAAAGCTCGGGGGCGATGATGGCCGGGGCCACACCCTGAAGCCAATGGTCAAGCTGTATAAGTGTTTTTGCCACTACTAACGGTGACCGCAGGGCTATGCGAAGAGAGCGAGCTCGATGGTAGACGGCTGCGTGTCCGAGCCGGCCCAGGGCTTGGAAGGGTCCATGCGGGCAAACCAAAGCCAACGGAGGCGGAGGGTGCGGTTGAAGAGGCCGAGATCGAGAATGCCTAATCCTCCCTGGTCTTTGGGGCGACAAACGGTAGACCAGTTGACCAAGGCATGGCCTGAGGCTAAACCTTCCTGCCCTTCCAGAGGAAGGAGCGAATCTTGTCAATGTCGCGATGACCCATTTAGGGAGCCGGAAGGTTGTAGCGAAGTAGGTGGGCATCGCTGAAAGGACGGCTTTGATAAGGGTTAGACGGCAGCCTTGGAGAGGAGGCGCCTTTCCAAGTGGACAAAGAAAGCACGGATCTTCCGACGAGCGGAGGTAGTGATTTCTACCGAGTTTATGGAAGGGGGGAGTCCTGTAGGTGCAAGGGAAGGAAGAACGAACGCCGGGAAGGTATCGAGCGCTGGTTGAGGTCAATATCCTCACAAAGGAGGGGCATAATGGAGCACTTTTGAAGGTTGATGTGCAGTCCGAGATTTCGCCAAAAGCATCCAGATTTGATGGTACCGCAGCCTTAGCCCTATCATCCGGGGAAGATGGCAAGATCATCGCCAAGAGCGAGGTCCTCGGCGAAGGAGATGGGCCCGGTTCCTATGATGCCCGCCGCTAGCCAGAGAGATAAGACGCTGGAGCGGTCGATGGCCGTGATGAAGAGCATCGGGAGAGGGTCGCCCCGGCGACCCCGCGCCATGGTGGAACGGAAGGTGGACGGCCGCTGAGAAGGACCTTGGAAGTAGCCGAGCCGAGCGTAAGGAAATCCAACACGCCAACAGGCCAAAGCCAAGCCAATGCAGAGCTCCAAGAGGTAAGCCCACTAACAGAGTCGAAGGCCTTAGCAAAGTCAATCTTGAGAAGGATAGAAGGCGCTTGCTAGCGTGAAGATTTTAAGGGTGCTCGATGCAACGGAAGTTGTCCCGATGCGCTGCCCTTGATGAAGGCGCCTGTTGGCGGAGACGATGGCGCTGAGGCGGGGGCCAAAGCGGTTTGCAAGGAGTTTGGAGAAGGTTTTGCGTAAGTCAGGATAAGGCCGACGGGCGAAAGTCCTTGAGGCCCTCGCAGCTTTTCCTTCTTGTGGAGGAGGGTGATGTTGGCCGTGTTGAGGAGGCCAAGGTGCAAGCCATTTGCGTTGAAGAGTTGATCGAGGTCTGGTGACCTCAGCTTGATGGTCTCGCCAAGAAGCCCCAGAGGGAACTCATGAAGCCGCGGGGCTCGGGGCTTTTCCCCGGGAGGGAGGAAATGGCTTTGAGGATCTCATCCTGGAGAAAGGCGTGTCGAGGTCCCGGAGATCGTGGCCGCCGGATGCCGAGACTATGCCGTGCAAAGGTGAGGGCTCTGGGAGGCTCGCCGAGCTGATTGGAGAAGAAACGCCAGCATTCCTCTTCCTTATCCTCCTGGGAGATGGCCATCCCCTGGGGTGTGGCAAGAGCGTGGACGTGGTTTTTCTGACGCCGGGCGCTAGCCCTAATGTGGAAGAACTTGGTATTAGCATCACCTGCGCGGAGCCAATTGATGCGGGCTCGTTGTCTAATGTGGCACCTCTCAATGGCCGTGAGACCCAGGAGACGGTCTTTTAGGCCTTGAAGCGGGCGCTGGGCCTGAGAGGGGCGGTTCACTGCGATTTCAAGCAGTGCCTGAGAGGATCCTCACAAGAGCTAAATGGAGGAGGTATATCCGACCTTCGTGCGGGCCCAAGATGTGATGGCTTTCGAAGACGGAGAGCTTGATGTGGAGCGAGCGTAAAGGGAGGCAACACATCACGACCAAGCCGCCAAAACCACCTCTTGGAACCCCTCCAGGCCGATCCAGTAGTTCTCGAAACGGAAGCGGCGTGTGGGGTGGCTGGAGAGGTCCTCGGAGAGGAGTAAGGGGGCGTGGTCCGACATAAGGGAGGGAAGACCCTGGAGGGTGATCCGACAGAGAAGAAACTCCCAGTCGGCAGAGCAAAAGAGGTGGTCAATGCGGCTCATAGTCGGGTTCGCTCTCTGGTTGCACCAAGTGAATCTACGGCCAGTGAGGGGGAGGTTCTTGAGGCCAAGGGTATCTAGAGTCTGCTTGAAAGCCGAGATGAGCGCATGGTTAACGCGGTTGTTGTTTTTGTCTCTCGGGCGTCTGATCATGTTGAAGTCACCGACGACCATCCAAGGAAGGTCGTGGTCGGTGGCGGTGCCCCATGAGCTCATTGAGGAAGTCGAATTTGTCTGGCGAGATCAAGGGTCAGAACGATCGTAGATGCCACCTGACCTAGTCGGAGCGAGAGGTGACCGTGGCCGAGAGGCAGTGGGAGGTGGAGGCCGACGAGTCAAGCAAGAAGTAATCGTGGTAGGCGAGGATCCAGATTCCCCCTGGTGCCATCCGCATCCAAGGAGGAGTAGGAGGTCGTGAAGGGGAGCGGCGACTGGGCAGAGAGTTCATTGGGACGGAGTCCACCGTTCTTGGAGACACACGAGGTTAGCGCGAGTAGACAGGATGAGGTTGCGGAGGATAGAGCGACGGACTCCCGCGTTTAGCCCGCGGACGTTCCAACTGAGGAGGCGAAGGTGTTCCATCATTTGGAACACATGGCGACACCGAGGGTACAGCGCCGCCGGGCCACTCGCTCGGGCCGGGTCTCCATCGCCCAACTTCTTCATCGCCGTCTGGCCGAGACAACCCTGTAAGGGGGCTAATCGGACGGCATTGGTTCGGCAGCCTAGGGCCCGATAGAGGATGGGCCTCCCGTGCTCGTGGTCGACGGCCGGTGGTCGGAGCCGACTCAGCTAACTCGCCACGACGCCGATTGCCGGCGGAGGGAGTTCATCGCGAAGAGGTCGCGAGGAGGACGCCGCCGCCGCCGCCACCCACGCCAACGGGATGATCGCGAAGAGCGGGCGGTCGTGCCAAGCCATGGTCAAGCTTATGCGCACAAGGAGGCAAAGAAGCCTTGGCCTCCGACGGAGCTTCCTGTCGCCGCGATCGCAATGCGGAGCTCCGACGGTTGGGGCCTTTGCGGTACGGCCGCCATTGCGCGACGGTCAGAGTAGGCGAGTCTGCAGCTAAGTGCAGAGACGGGAGAACGTGGTTGCCAGACTTCGGCGGAGGTGAGGTCCCACTGGCTTTACCTGCTAGTCCTCGGATCAAGAGCTAGCACACACAGACAACAGATTTTGGATCACAACCAAGTCGATTAATTTACATAAATTTACATCAGAGTACGCCACGTAGCGTGGTTACATGAGTTTGGCTCAAAGGCCTAACAAAAGAGGAAGTCTTCATAATACAATTGAAATCCAACGGTAGAAAACCAAAGCAGTCCCCACAGGCAAAGCTGGAGGAACGCAGCCCTAGGCGTCGGTATACTCCTCGTCCTAGACCTCGCCGGTGAAGGCGAGGGCTTCGGTTCCATCTTCGAGGTCGCACTGGTACTCAACTCGCTGGCTTGAATCAAGAATCTGTGACCAGCAAAGCGAGGGTGAGTATTGGTGAAAATATTCGCAAGTCAATTGACATATGCACATGCATGGTCTAGACAAGGGATAGGTAGGACTCAGTTGCGGAAAGCAAGTTTTGAAATAGTTTGCCTAAGGTTTTTAAAGCAGTTTAGGAAAGAATTGAAGTAACCAAATTAATTGATAAAACATCTAAATCATCCGGCCCCAGCCGGCTTATGCCCCAAAGGCAGTCTCACGATACAAATTGTGGTTTTTACCAAAAACATTTTCCTTACGGCTAATCCACCGAAGGACCAATAACTCTCGACGGCTAACCACCGTATGCATAATACCACACGTCGGCTAAACCACCGAAGTCATCTCCTCACGGCTAAACCACCGTAGGCTCCCAAAATCAAAACACGGCACCTGCCGGTTTTTTTCTTTAAAACCACTGAGAAAGAGAGGGAGGAAAACTACCATTGTGATCAACCCACCGTCGTCCGCCCTTGACCTTGGGCACAGCTTTCTAGAAAGTTTTACGCTCTGCAGAGGTTGCACGCTTTACCCATGAGAGGTGATTATTCCTAGGAGTCACCCAAAGGAAAATAATCACCACAAGGCCTTTGACAATCTCGCTCCTAGCTTGGCATCCTCTCTAAGGTTTCTACTGCAGTCACTGTCTCCCAGGGCTTGGTCAAGCCCTCTTGAGCCCGGTAGGTTGACGAATGCTTCGCGCTTACTCCACCACACGGATGTCCAAACTAAGAGTTCGAAGCTACTCACCAGTCCCGCCCATACAGCACTCATGGTCAGACTGTTGTACTTAGTTTTGACAACCACAAGGTATCGGTCCTTAGGGATCGGGTGGTTCCCACATCGACCCAATTCTCGTGCTTCTCGCACTGTACCAATCAATCCATCCACCCCAATCAAGTTTTATAAACATTTTCGGAAACCCCCAGGTGACATACCCGCCACCTGGCACTAACATTTTCCCACAGTAGCACCCTGCTACTGCTAATTAAACAAGCACTTTGCAAACAGAGAGATACTTTGAATTAAAATAGATATTAAATCAGAGTAAGGTGTTCATCATGTGGTTATTATCTACAATTGACTAGTAGCATGACTAAGCAAGATTGATTAAGCTAATCAAGGGTTGGCAGGTATTTACGGATTAATTAGCCTAAGGTTATCAAAGATCAGGATTAATCACATAATTAAAGTGTATTAGGTTCTTAACTAATTTCCTACCATTATGGCAATGATTAATTAACATAGCTATGCACATTAATCAAACTTCTAACAAAGCATTTGTAAAACTAGATTTCAATATGATCAAAGGTAATTAGGGAAAACGTCAACAATGACTTGCCGTGATTGTAGTTGTACTCCTGCCTGTCTTGAGCTTTAGTCCCGGGCACGGATCCGGTCGAAGCTAACGATGACAAAACAACACACATTCAACACATTGCATGAAAACATGCATGCAATTAGAAATGAGTAAATATGCACAAGAATGATGGTTGTGTTTGATTGAAGACTTTTGGAAATCAGTGCTTCTTTTCAAAAATGACTTAAACTACTCAAACCTATTTGATAAAACATTTTTCCCTTGAATAGAAATTATCAAAGTTTATTTGGTTCAGAAATGAGGAATCATTATTTTTATTATTTTGGAAACCTCGTTTGGTTTTATAATTCTAAAATTTTTATCTCATGGAAATTAGCTAATGAGCATATTATTAAATATAAGTTGCAAAATTTAAACTAATCATAGGATAAATAGATAAACACTGCTTTTATTTTATTTAAACATTTTATAAATTTATATACATTTTTATTGTTGAAATAGACATAATATTTAACACAATATTATTTTCATCACCTTTTATTAGAAATTTTGAGGAAATCATATTGTAATATGCATGCAATTATGTAAATGATATTTTTAAATGAAAAAGTGAATTTTTATGAATTTTTAGAAATTGGTTTCACTGGAATTGGAGTTAGATATTAAAAGATATTAAAATAACAAAAGTTATTATGCAAGAGAATTTAGAGAAAAACTTCGATTGGCTGGCCGATCAAGCACAAGCATGCCCGTCACTATGCACTTGATCCATCAACAGGCTACATGGAGGGGGCTCGCACCGGCGCCCATGGCACGGCGCGGCTCGGCGCGCAAGTGACGGCCCGGAGGAGAGGCGGTTCGACCATGGCCCACGATCGAGGCGCGGCTCGATCACGGAGAGAGAGTTGCCGACGGTGGGGTCCACCTGCCGTGGCTCAAAACAGAGGCGGCGGAATCGCTCGGGCGTGGTTTACCCCGTGGCGGGCAAGGCCCCAGGGGGAAGAGGAAGCAAGAGGGCGGAGGGTGGTCCGGGGCGGGGTTGGTGGTGAGCGCTGCGCGAAGCTTGATGCGCGGGAGGCGGAAACGGCGGCGCTTGATCGGCGGCCGCTTGACGCCGAGAGGAAAGGCGCGAGGCCGGCGAGCAAGAGGAGGCGCGAGGGTTAGGGGGCGGCGCGAGGGCGGGCGCGGCCGAGGTGGCGCGCGACGTGGCCGAGGTTGGGCGGCGCGAGACGCGGCCCTCGCCCCGGCGAGGGAGAGGCGGCGGCGGTGGAGAGGAAAGGACGCCTAGGGGCTAGGGACGCTAGGGAGGAAGGAAAAGGGGAGCTTACCTAGAGAAGAGCTTCGACGGCTTCCACTTGCTCCGGCAACTGCGGCGGCGGCGGGCGGCGAAAAGGGAACCACGGGGGTGAGAGGGAGGATGCGATGGTGGCGATCGGCCAGAGAGGACATATATCGGTGGGTAGAGTGAGAGGCAGTGAGGGAGGAGAGACCGAGAGAGAGAGGGGGAGGCTGCGTGGGGATTAAGCAGAGGGTTGGCAGGGGAGGGGTGAGGTGGCAGGTTGAGAGGAGGGGTGAGGTGGCAGGTTGAGAAAGGAGTGGGCCCCACATGTAAGAGAGAGAGAGAAAATGGAGAGAGGGAAAAATAGGTAGGTGAATTAGGAAAATTTATTTGTGATTAAACCTATTTAATTTGAAATTTAAAATCTTATTTGAATCCAGCTCATATTGTTGTTTTCAAAATACAATTTTGAAAATATAAATTTTTAAATTATTATAATAGGTTTTTAGTAAGCATTTTGCAATTTGAACATTATGAAAGCAAAAATTTTAATTATGGCTTTTATTTAAAGTGATGAACTCAAAATTATTTCCCTTATGGAAAATAAAATATATTCATATTTATTATCTTTGCAACCAATATGTTTAAAAAGTCAGGGTTAAACCCTTAATAAAACCTCACTTTAAACCTCTCCTTTTATTGAGAAAATAATTCATTTGATTTATAAGCTCAAAAGTTATTGTAACATACTTATTTTCAAAAGTTTTAAATTTTAGTGAAATTTATTAGAATGCAATTGCATGATGCTCGATGATTTTTAGTTTTTGAAAATAGGGATGTTACAGTGGCGCTGGATGAGAGCGTCAATAGAGGCAGCGGTCGTGGAGGAGGCCAGGGGTGGGAGGCTGAGGTCGACATCGAGGTCGGCCTGGTCCGAGACTGGCACGTCTGTCGTGGTGTGGATAGGTGAAGGCAGAGGGGGAGCGTCGTCCAGGGGCGCGGTTTCTGCAGCGGGCACGGCGGTCGCGGTGACTGTGCACTGGGTGGCAGCGTCGCGTGGGCCGGGCGTGCCTGCGAGAGGCAGCAGTAGAGCGGCCCGCCCCAGGTTGTCGGCGTAGGTGCTTGTGTTGGAGGGCCCGAGGCGGGACGGACGGGGACAGTCGGAGGCCAGCATGGGAGCCTGCGGAAGGGGAGGAAAGTGTTCGGGTGAGCCCAGGGACCACGACGAGGGGTGGGGTCCCAAGATGGGGATGGAGGCAGAGTTGGTGTAGCGGGGAGAGAGCGGGGGGTTTGACGGCGAGGGGGGAACCACGTCATCCGCGTCCTTCCAGGAACGGTTGGAGACGGGGGGAGGGGACAGGATGCGACGACGACTATTGACGTTGGACTGGCCATCGCCGCGGCCGCCTAGGGGCGAGGCAGAGCAGCCGAGGCCCATGGCCGAGACGCTGCTGACCCCACTTCGTGCCGCGAGCGTGACGCGGGACCGCGATCTCGAGCGATGTTGGCGGTGGTGCGGATTCCTGACATCATCGTCAGATTCGTCAAAACGGGGGCCGCCGGGAAAGTCACCTGGTGAAGGTGATGGCGATGGCAGGTCACCGTCGACGCGGCCAAAGTCCCACCCTGGGTAGGAGATCCTGGCAAAGCTGAGAGGGCCAGCAGAGTGGTCCTCGATGGTGTCGAGGTGGACAAGCACCTTGGATGTGGAGGCCAGCTTGACGTGCTGAGCGACGGACGACCCGCTCGAGGTGTCGATGATTCTCAAATAGTGGACCCGGGGGATGCAATCGGGGTTCTCGCACCAAGCCCACACATTGAGTGAGCCGGTGGCGTCATGGCCAGAGAGCGGCGCTCCTCGACGCTTTGAGCGCGACAAAGTGAGCCGATGATGGAGCGCGCCGCTGTTCGCTCCACGCGAACAACCGCACGTTTCGAGGCAGAGCCGACGCGAAAGCGACGGCGAGGGTTCGCACACCGCGCCGCCATGACCGAAAGCCGAGAACGAGGGTGCCTGGTGACACGGCCAACACGGATGGCTCGCTCCGCTGTTCGGGGAAGGGAAGCGAACCATGAAAGGTCGCGGTAATGCCGGGCGATGAGGAGCTCTTCGTGACCATGGGAGAATTGGCCGGCGGAAGGCGGCGAGACGATAGCGCCCCAGAGCGTTCAGTAGGACAGCCGCCGCGTGGAAGACGACGATCGCCCAACAGGTTTCAATGTCGCCTCGCCGAACATGGCACCAAAGCGGCTTCCGCTAAAGGTGTGGCGTGGGCGGTTGACGGGAGCACCGCGGGCCGTGGACGTGGAATGCAGCAACGAAAGGGGGCGGCTGTTGGAAGTTGAGCAGGGGGAAGAGAGGTGGAACGCGAGGCTAGGGAGGCGGAGAGGAGGGAGGGTCGGCGCGGTCGGGCAGAGGAGGCTTTATGTCCATTCCTCCAACAATGGGCGATAACGCAGCCGCTCCCCAAGACGAGGAAACGCGGTGAAGTTGCGAGGCAATGAAGCAAGGCCCCGCTGTTCGGATGAAGAGACGCACCGGCGGTGCGAAACCGCCAATCAAAGCGGCGAGGCGAATCGGGGGGGAAGAATGCCCCCTACGTCACGACGTGACGAGGTGTTAGGCGTCGCCGACAAATCATGCCAGCGACGGAGGAAAGGAGGGGCAAAGCGCACTTTCTTGATTACGCAGCCCTCGGCGACGGCGCCGGGCGAAGATCGCTTCACTTGAGGCGGGGGCGCCGGAGCAGGACGGAGGTAGGAGGCGGGTAGGCCGCCGCCGGGGTTGAGACGGGTGGCGGCGCGCTCGATCCGAATCGACCGAGGTGGAAGACGGGAGTTGGGGACGGAACCGGAGCTCGACGGAAGGCGGCCGCTTCTCGGCAAAGAAGACGGGCGGAGCAGCGACGGACGCCGGGGAGCGGGCGGCGCCGACCACTTAGGAGCAAAGGCGGCGGCGGCGCCGGCTAACCTAACGAAAGCAAAGAATCGAAGGGAACTATCCGGGAGGGAGCATCACTCCGCACCAGCAGATAGAACCTCAAAGACGGCAACGCTTCGAGAGACCAACCTCGCCGCCGGTGAGCGGCCGGTCACCGGAGACGGTGGCTGGTCGCTCTCGAGAGCGATGGCCAGCCGTTGTTGCTCGACGCCGGCTGCGGAGTACACCGGCGGCGGCGGATAGACTCGCTATCGCGGGCTAGCCCATGGTGAAGCGGCGGCAGGTGAAGTGGCGACCTTGGGGGCGGTGGAAGGAGGGGAGGGGGCGCCGGAGCAGCGTCGGCGAGGAGGCACAGAGCAGCGCCGTCGGAGGAGTGCCCGGCAGTCTAGCCCGTGGATCTGTAGCATCCACCGACAGATCTACAGCGTCACGGAAGGAGGCGAGGTAGAGACCGAGGACGGGCGGCGCGGTGGAGGCGGGGGCACGATGCAGCACCGGCGAGGGCAGATCTGAGGGGGGGCGCGATGTTCCTGAGCTTTGACCCACCAGTGCTCAGATCTCCACTGCTACCGAAAGATCGAGCAGCAGCCGGTGTCGACGCCCGCAGATCCCGCTCACGCCGGGGAGCAAGAAGTGACCGGCGTTGTGGTGGTGGTCAGCACCGCCCATCCATGGAAGGAGATGGCCGTCCCTTTCACCGTTGGAGGAGTGGCCAGCTCCAGATTCCAAATCCACCGGCGTTGGAGGGTTGGCCGGAGGGAAGGTCCACGAAGGGTGGAGTGGCTGTGGGCAGAGGACGAACCCGCCGACGACACGGACGAGGACGCCGCCACCACGCGACCCCGGCGAGGAGGAGGAGGCTGGCGCTCCCCTTCTTCAAACCTCAGCTCAGACTGTTTAGGGGGGAATAATTCTGAGGAAGCAATTAATGGAGCAAGCAATCAGTAACAGTTCTCCACAGAGACGTGGGGATTCATTCCTTCACCGAGCATGACCCAGATTAAGAACCCTAAACTAGGGAAGATTTCGAGCTTCATCCCTTTTGCAAAAAAAGGATACGCAATATTAATCTCAACAACACCACCCTAAAGAATGTGACGCCGTCGATGATCTCATGATTGACATGGAGGAGCAAAAACCTTGCCGGACACCATTTCGATGCCACCAAGAAAATCATATATTCTAGTAGCTTCGTGGGAGAGGATGCCCGGGCTGACCCTATCGTCGGAGAAGAATCGGAGGAAGATTTATTTCCAAAGTAAACCCTAAGAACTAGAAGTATATCTAGAAAGGTATCTACAAATTAGCTAGCGAGCTAGAGGTCCCCCGCCTCGTAGCACCGGCGAAATCCAAGAGTCGCCAGTGTAGGAGAACGCGGTGCTACGCTAGCCGAAAACAAAATTTTTCTTACCGCGAACACCCAGGCAACATGCGAGTCGGAGATCATGGAGCATTACCCTTGGAGCACGTTAGCGCGGGAGTAGAGGGGCGAAGCCTCCCGCGTCGCGGCGAAGCATCAGACGTAGTCGAACACGACGCGGTACAACTTCTCCTCCGCGATCGCCACACAAAGAACGCCGACGTAGTCGATAGGTTATGTAGCCGATCGACCGATCACCGCCGACGCGAGAGCGACGACGCCCACGGTATCCACACGCCCGGCGGGGAACACCGCTGGGTGTGCTAGCACCCACGCACGCGCTAGGGTTCTTAGGGCGATGGAACGTGGCGGTGGCTAGGGCTCGTGGTGGGGAGACTAACCCACCGCACGCCCCCATGCCTCTTTATATAGAGCGCACTAACGGGCCTTCTACGATAAAGCCCATTAGGTCTCGCCTAATGGATATGGAAGCCCACTAGGTTCACGCTAATGGATCTTCTACAATAGAAATCCATTAAGACGCCGAAGATCCAAATCGTATAAACCCACTAATGGATCCAATCCATCTGGATATGATCCAACCCGTTAAGTGTGTGACCCATTAGGCTCATGTACAAGTCGGCCGTGGTCCCGAGAACCCTTCCCTGCACTACAAGTCAATAGCGGTACCTAGCAACACATAGTGACCCCGAATGTACACAATGATCGAATCACCAACCTTGATACACTCACATAGGATCCTTTTGCCACACGATATCGACCAAGCTCAAGGCGAGAGGCGTACACCCTTGTGATAGCTCGACAAATTCACTCGTCAATGTAATGGATATAATTCGTGATTAACTCTTTAATCACTTTAGCATGGCCATGCACTTTTCTTATCCATCCACACCGAGGGCCCAGAGATATCTCTCCGCTATCAAAGAGAGGCAAATTCCATCTTGATCTCTTACATCTCACGCCATGTTTCATGGCATACCCGTAAGCTACCTTTATAACTTCCCTATTACGGTGAAGCATTTGATAGCCCCAAAGTATACATTACGCATGCCGAGAATCAATAAGAATCTCAGTCAAAGGATCGTATAAGTATACCACTCGAGACTATACTCGATGGCACTTCTAAGATAACAATCTCAAAGAAGTTGTCTCTGAGCGGTCTATCCAACCCCATGTTCTTTATCATGTGCTCACATTATTGATTTGATATCTCCATATCTATGGTATGTGAAACATTACCATCAATCAATACATGTGCTGGTCAGATCACTATTGTTCCACATAATGATATGTGACCAGGGATCGTTTAGAATAATATCTCATAACCAATGTGTTTCACAATTAAGTCATACTCAATGAACAAAGGAGTGACATTTATTCATGGAACTAATAAGTACATGAACATAGACGTATGATACAATCATCTCATATGATCGCCTCTAGGGCATATCACTAACGGCCAGGAGCCCTGCAATCCCCTTCTAAAAATCGCCTCCTATCTATGTGTTGAATGTGTTTTTTGACAGAATGTGTTGGTTGCGTATTTGTTTTAAGGTTATGTGTGTGTCCTAGAAGATTGAAGGGAATGTGTTGTTGATTGCGTGACCCGAGCCGGCCGTAGACTGGGCTGTGCGCAGGTCAAGAACCCAATGTCTCCATTTCCTGGGCCGGGCCGACCACACTGACGTCTCGATTCCCGGCCCGTTCGCGGGCTTTTCTAGCTCTCTCGCCACCATTTTCTTCTTGCACCGCAGTGCGCTACTCTGGCATGTGAGCGGCGCGCGCATGGTACGCGCGGTCGAGATTCGAGAGCACGCACGCGACCCACCCGTGCCGGCACGCACGCGCTTGGAGCGCATGCCATGGTCAACTCTTCGTACGTTCGTGAGGGCTCACACGGAGCGAGCACGGCGCACCGGCCATGCGTGCGTGCGTCCGTGCGTCTCGGCTCGGTCCGGCGACTCTGCGGCAGCCGGCAGGACGGCGACGATAGCTTCGACATGAATGATGCTCGTCACTCATCCTGTACCTGTGCCTGTATTGCTGATTTGTTATAGCTGCTGCTTCAGCAAAGCCCTTGGTTTGGCATGGCATGGCATGCAAGCACGGCGCGAGATAGAGAACTGCTCTTAATTTTAAGACCATCTCCAATAATTTTTGTGTAGACGGTAAATCACTAACGTTGTAACTTGTAAGACCATCTCTAATCATTTTTACTTCATTTTGTTTTCTTCCTCGTTTCTTACAACATATTTTTCTTTAACTTTTATCATCTTCAACAGCATCACTTAAAAGAGAATCATATAAAAAAGAAGAGAGAATCTCTTTATAAAGAGAATGGAAAAGAGAATCCTTTCCAAAAGAGAAACCGAAAGGAATCCGTCAGAGCGTTAAAGGGAACGAAGATTTTCTCCATCTTAGAAACCAGAATGAGGAAGGGATACCCTTGATGGTCTAAAGCCCACCGTCTAAGATCAAATCTCCACGGGTACAATATAAAGATCTTTGCAGTATTTTTTTTAAAAAAAGGTGCGGCGAGGACGCGGCCAGGCCGGGCATGATGTCGCATGGGGGCAGCAGCTGACACTGATTCGCTCGGTCGTTCTTCTCGCGGGGACCAAAATTTAAGGCCGATCGGTCGGCCCATCGATCGGCCGATGTGATTGACTGAATCTGAGGCAGGCTCCAACACCAGCAGCCTCCCTCTCTGCGATTCCATTGACATTCCACAGTCTCGGAGCCGACCGGCCGGCGACAGCGCCGCCGCGATCCGTTAATGGCAGGGAGGAAGGAGCAGGCGGGCGTAGTCACGGGGGCAGCCACGAGGCCGATCGATCGTCTCTCGCGCCGGCCGGGCAGAGAGCGATCGTTGTTCGCTCGATCTCGTCGTCTCGTGCCGCCGTCCTCTTCGCTCGGCGACGACGGCGCCGCGCGACGCTGTTGCTGGGGCATGCCTGCTGTTCCAATGGCGCAGGGAGTCAGGAACCTAGCTAGCTACTACGGTTTCTTGGCAGGACGCCGTCTCGGGCTCCGGAGTTGCTGTGGGTTGTTCATAAAGCTCCACGCCACTGTTCATCGATCCCGAGCATGTCACGGCTAATTTCAGCCACTTTTGGCTTTTTTAAAGAGCTGTTTTACATCCGGGTAGTTGGTGCTTTTTATCACCTTCAATCTTGGCTATCCATCTAACTCAATCCAATGCCTTGCAAGAGGTGGTAATTAACTCCTAATATCATTCCTCCACCCTTGGAAATACTAATGAAGAAAAGGGTATATTGGCTCCATTGTTCACCAAACTGTTTTAACTCTAAAAACCGTTGCTGAAATGACAAAACCACGCCTAATCGAAATAACCGGCTGATTAACTAAGAAATCCGAATAGTTAAATATTTAATCGGTCTAGATTAAACGGTAACCGCTCAAAAACTGTGGCTATTCAAATGGTTTGAATCCTACTCGAGAGCCGATCAAATGGCAACCATAAAAAGCCGTAGCTATTCGAATGACTTTTGAATCCCACTCTCAAGCCGCGCTTTTGAACCAAAGCCCAGTAAATCTCTTCGGCTCTTGAAACTCTTGAAGTCTAGCGATTAAGTGTTACCATGCGCTCTTAGCACAAGCACCCCACAAAAATCTTCGTTATCCTCACAATAGCAAGAGTTGGTTATCCTCGGAATCGCAAGAGTGATCTCACTCTAGCTAGCTTGTGTGTGTGAGTGAGAGAGTGATCATCTATTTGTTGTTGGAGAGGAGGCAACCGGGTCCCCCCAAAAAGGAGTAGTCAAACCCCATTGCCAAGTCCTTCCTCAGGTGTCATCTCAAAATACAATGTATAAATGTGACAAATCCAATCATGCATACTCTCCTACCTATAGCTAGCTGTTACTACCACAGCGACACGGCTCGATCCAATCTGACCTGCGACATTAGTGATTAGCAGTAGCGTGAGCAAATTAATGATTGGGTTAGCTGAAGATTCTAGCGTGGAATTATGGCCATGATACATATATGATTGATTAACTTAACACTAGCTAGAGACAGAGATGCCTTGCCGCCCACAGACACGCATACTTCGAGCTAGCTAGAACTCCTCGCTGGGCTTGCCGCCGACGTTGACGAAGTAGGACGACATGGGGGCGGGGGTGGCGGCGGCGGCGGCGCTCGTGCTCTCGCCGCCGTTGCTCGGCGCGATGATATCCATGCCATGGCACTGGGCGTAGTCGTCCGCCTCCTCCTTGGCCGGCACGGGCGCTGGCGCCACGCCGGGCATGGACCCCGGCGGCGGGGCCGGCACCACCGAGGGCAGCTTCGAGAGCAGCGCCTCGAGGCTGCTCATCGACGGCATTATGTGCATGGCCGCCGCCCCGGCAGCCGCCGTCGCACCGTAGGGGTAGCAGAGCTCCGGCGGCACAGGCGGCGCCGGCACCGGCGGCATCATGCCCGGCCACGCCGCGGCGACGTCGACAGGCGGGTCGCCCACCCCGACGCACACACCCGGGAACGCGCCGGCCGACGACGGGTGCGGCAGCAGCACCCCCGGGATGCTCTCCAGGTAGCCGAACTTCCGCCGCAGCGTCACCACGTAGCTCAGGTCCTCCGCCACCTGCACCACCATCGCCGCCATGAACAAGAAGGCGTAGCCCCCTGTAGCATCACAAGACCATGCATGCACGCCCGAGAACACAAGCTACTTCCATGGCTGCACAGAGATCGAGAGACCGGCGACCCAGCTTACCTTTTTCATGGAGCCGAGCTGCACGACGCCTTCTCTGACAGCGATCAGGGCGATGGTCTGCACGAGCACGACAAGGAACGAGGTGAAGAGAGAAAGAAGAAAGGGGATTGCGATTTGTCAACGCAGGCAGGCCGGCCACGATCTGAACCTCTCAGGCCTTGCAGCGCGCGCGTACCTGGACACCAGACTGGAACTGAGCCTCCCATGTCCTCGGATGCTGCAACCATTACACATGAGTACACGACACGACACACCAAAGAACCATTAGCTAGCTAGCAATGGTGATCAGTGCATGATTAATGGTAGCAGAGTGGGGCCAGCAAGAGAGTGCTTGAGGAGCAGTAATGGCGTCGCTTACAGAGTCGGCAGGGTTGCTCCAGGAGGAGATGAGGCTGGTGGTCTCGAGCTCCTGGGGCTCCTTGAACACCCACTTGTGGCTGTGGTCTGCCGCCACTTTCCCTATCAGCCTGCAGCGCCCAAGAACAGATCAACAGACAGGTCCAATCATCGTCAGCACAGGCGATGATCATCAGTTCATCACCCACTTAGCTGCACTGTCACTGACCTAATCAACCATTGTTAATAGCACCGATTAATTAGCCCTGGTCAGTGGTCACCTACCCTTCGCCGTAGTTGTAGATGTCGTGGGACATCTTGAAGAACAGCTCGGGCTGCAGCTGCAGGCCCTGCTGCTTCGCCTCCTGCGCCGCCGCTGCCGCCTCGCAGTCTGCATATGCCGCCGCTGCCGCTGCCGCCTCTTGGCCGGAGGTGGCCGCGAAGTTGCAGAATCCGTCCTCCCATGCCAGGATCCTATGTGAAAACCCCGCGAGAAACCATTAAACCAACGCCAAAGACGGTAAGGCTCGCTCGAGCACCACGGGGTAAAACTAGCTCGCGAGTGCAGCGGCTCGCTCGATCGATCCAACATGTGTGTGTGTGTGTATGCGTACCAGTTCCTCCTGTTCCCTCTGGTCCTGTCGTAAGCCCCACCTGGGAGATCCCATCTGGTCAACAGATTGGATTGGGCAGTCCAGCAGCCAAGAAACAGCGCCGTTATCGCCATTGCTAAGCACGATTAACACGAAGAGAGAGAGAGAGAGAGAGAGCTCACTTGGGGGGAGGGTAGTTCCTGGGGAGGATGCGCCAGAAGACGGCGTAGACCCACTGCGAGGCGTCGCCGGTGCAGAGGCTCCGCAGCGTGTGCTGCAGGAGGTGCGTCACGGCCACCGGGCTCAGCTGCTCCTCCATTGCCGCCGCGCCGGCGCCGGCGCCGGCCAGCTAAGGTCAAGCTTGTACGAGCTCGCTACTGATCACCACGCAGCTAATTGCACTCCAGCTACGCCCTGCCCATAGACGGCGGCTTCCCGTGTGGGCAGCGGCGGAGAGTGGAAAGAATCCAGGTGCTAATCGAGATTCTTGGGGAGCTAGCTAGCTAGGTGCTCCCTTTCTTGCTTGCTGCTCAGTGAGTGCTCACTTGCTTCCTGTCCTCTCTGCTCTGCTCTCTGTGAGTATGGCTGTGACTTGTGAAGGCTAGGCCACCACCGAATGAGAAAACTACACATGCCCACGATTTATACCTCTCTCTCTCTCTCTCTAGAGAAGAGAGGGTTGGCCGGTTGGGGGCTTGGGAGATGCTGTACTGTACATTATACTAGCTGCTTCGCGAGCTATAATGAAATGTGCTCTTCTCTCTCTTTCTACCGGGCCTCATGAGTCATGACCTCGCCCATGGTCCACACATCTCCGTGCTTATTGATTATCTGAAGGAGGGGAAAAATTTTCAGCTTGTGCTTTCGTCCTCGGATCGATTTGATCCCAACTGTCTCCTTCATGCCCGCACACAGCCTCGAAATGTAGAGGACTGTTGTTCGTACGGCTCCTTACAAAAATGAATTGCCGCCCAAGGGATGGCCGAGAACACGTATGTTTGCCTATCCCCTTTTCTTGAAAAAAAAAATTTTCCAAAAAAAAAATCACAAATAAGAAAATGTCCATATTTTTCAGGCAAATGCAATAATGCCCCTCCGCCGCGTTGCGAATCGCGGCTTGTCATGCCCCATAACGCAAAAGCTATTGCAAGCGTTAGCATAAATGCAATAGCATTGCCATTATCAGATCTTCTTGCAATGCTATTGTCACCAGACACATCAAGCGGCAATAGCATTGTCATGCACTCACGCCAAGCAATACCCATATATTAGTAAAGCCGCGCTCGCGAGGCCCCACCACGGGCCTCATTTCCCACCACGCGAGCAGAGCAGAGAGAGAGAGGAGAGCGCAGCGCCGGGAGAGGAGAGGGGAGGGGAGGAGGAAGAGGAGGAAAAAAGGCCATTTTTGGTACGTCATATTTTTATTTTATTTCATATATTATGTTTAGTTTATTATTGTTAAAACATGGTAGGATAGCAAATATTTTATGTAATATGTATAGATCTAAAGCTGGTTAGGATTTAGTTTATATTTTATTTGATATATTAGGGTTTAGCTATTTGTTTGATATATTAGGGTTTAGTTATTTGTTTGATATATTAGAGTTTAGTTATTTGATTGATACATTAGGGTTTAGTTATTTGTTTGATATATTAGGGTTTAGTGTTAGGTTCGTTAGTGAAAAATATGTTGATAGTTAAGAATATACGAATATTAGGGTTAATATTTTGTGCATACATTTAAGTCTCAGTTTGATTAGAGAAAAACTGAGGGATTGTATTTAGGGTTAAGTGCTACCATTGGCAATGAAAAATTATTTGGGATTGTAGTTAGGGTTTAGTGCACGTTTATTAGCGAATAAGGATGATTAGCTGTTAGCATGTATTTTTCACATGGCATAAAGGATTTTGATAGGATTAATGAACTGTTCCTTTTGTATTGCAACTATGGCGTAGTTTTGGTTTCTCAGATATTATAGTGATGGTAATATAAGAGAAGGGCCTAATGGGATAGATCTTAGCTTAATTTAGGAGCACAATAATTAGACATCCCGACCCGTAAAATTTGCAAATTGACTAACTTTACCTATGGATGTGCAATATGTTCGGTTGGAACGCAGAGAACATGAAGTGTGGATTCGTGCTTTATGGAGCAAAAGTGTAGAAGTTCCTAAATTTCAGTTGATTAATTTGAACACACGATGGGTCTGTCGGTTTATTGGTGGATGTAGGCGTCAGAATCGTTATGCGCTTATCTTTGTGCAAGCCCGGGTTAGGGAAACAAGTGATGCACAGGGAAATGCTGAAGAATTTGGACAATGCAGTGGTGCGGTGAATGAAGAGTTGCAAGTTGTCACCGGGAGGAACGAGGATGTGGAAGATGTACAACAGGATGAAGGGGTGGGTGGAATTTTTTTTGCGGATGCTGGAGAGATTAACGAGGATATCGTCGAAGCCATGGAGCATAACGATGAAAGGGCAATGGAGGAGGAAGAGCATGCAGATGACAGCCAAAGGACGAGGAACATGAAGAGGGCGCCGCTATCCCGTAAGAATGGAACAGAGGAGAGTCTAGCCAACTTGTAGTGGATGATAGTCATGGGTCGTCGTGCATTTACTGGCGTAGATGAAGTCCCGCAAAGCAAATATATGTCGACAAGGTCATGGTAAAATGCGCTTAAGGTCCGTCCATGTCAATGCAAATAACCATTCAGGGTAGAAAAGTCGATAAATCCAGATATACAATGAGATGTGAGAGAGAGGATCATGTTCCAGATACATGGCAAAGAAGTCTAGGTTTGCCATGAAGTGGACAGCTTTCAGCGTTGAACCCCACACATGTGTGCTAACAAATACCTTGGCGAAGCATCCCAATCTCACTTCCACTTTCATCGCAAAACAAGCTATACAGAGAGATTGTTCGAAGAAGGACATGGTCGTTCAAGACATAATATTGACAAGGCAAAGAACGGTTTAAATATGAAATAGATTATGGAAAAGCATGGAGAGCGAAATGTATGAACCGGAGATGAGATTCGGTCTTCGAAGCCTCGATGACAACCTCCCACGTGCCGCAACTTCTCAAGGAGAGAAACCCGGGACCTATGTCATTTGTGCAAGACTCGCCGTCGGTGAACCCGGAAGGTTATAGGGTTTTGAACCGGACGCTTTTTATGCTCGTGTGTGTGTGGAGGGTCTAAAACATTGTAGGCCCGTGTTATGTGTGGATGGGACATTTCTTCTTTGGAAAGTACCAGGAACAATTATGACGGCAGCTTGGCCTCGATGGAAATGATCACCGCTTCCCTATCGCTTTTGCATTTGTGGAAAGTGAGAACTACGATAGTTGGCTATGGTTCCCGACGCAGCTTGAAGTGCGGAGTTGTCGAGACCGCCCGATTTGTGCCTAATCCATGACCGACATGCAGACTATGCAAAGCCATAAAGACAATGCAGAAGACTCGAGCACCTTTTCCATCGGGCCGACATACGGTAGGTGGTGCATTCGCCACCGGCCGCAAATTTTCACAGCGCTTTAAAAATAAGAAAACTATGGACTTGTTCAAGTGTTCGTGCAAGCGTAACCAGCAGCCAGAAGTTCGATGCAATATGGAAGGTGCTCGATGACCCCACGAAGAGCAACAGATTGACGATGAGCACGCAAGCGGAGGAAGCACAACAGAGCCGATAGAACCTCTTCCTCCGCTAATGGAGGTAGATTCCCCGCCTTGGTTCGCCGATCCGGAAGGAACATAAGGTGTTTCTCACATCGATTGAGTCGTAACCATGGGAGAAATGGTCATTGCCGCATGACGAGGGTGGTGCAAGGTTCGGGGTAATGACGACTAACCTCGCAGAAGTGTACAACTGGGTGATTAAAGGATTGCGACCCCTTCCTTTTAGTAGCCATCATCGAGGGCATAATGCATGGCATCATGAGGTATCTCGGTGAAAGGCATGAGAAGACCGTGCTGCATGCTTCCAGAGTTGGCATAATGTTCAGTGCAATGATGACAGCGTACATGGAAGAAAAAAAGCTTCAAGGCGCAATACCACACAGCCTTGAACACAGGTAGTGGACGACATCTTTATTAGATATAGATTAGATCGAAAGATGGCCATGGTGGAGCAAACATGCGGCTCGCCCAGAGGTTGATCTGGGGCACAAGACCTTGCCACCATATGCTCCTCGCAACAAACCATTGCTTCTCGCCGCCTCGCCACATGTTTTGGCGCGTGTGCAACCAATGATTGATGCATCGCGTATGTGTCTCCATACTTCTTCAAGCGGCGATTATTGCTACCTCGACAGGTAATATTTTCGGATTTCGCCGCTTCGAAACTTCACGGAGGATAGGGAGACCACCGTACATGGATACTTTGCAAAGACTTTACTCCACGGGAGGAGGGCCATCGTCACACTCGCCGCTTCCGCAATGAGATGGACGAGTCACAATGAGGAGGAAGAGTGCAACATCATGGACTATGCGGGTCAAGGTCATCGGAGAAATAAATGTTCACAGCGTGAAGTTCCCCCTGAGTAATGAATAGATGGTCCAGGAGGAAATTGGTTGCAATACAGTCAATTGCAATGTATCTTAGTTTGTTGTATGTGCTCGTATTCATTGAGCGAACATGTGTTTCAGTGTGTAACAACTAATATGATCGTTTCTATTATGTGCAACGTTCATGTAATATGTTGGATCCTATGTGTTATTTTTAATTGTATGCATAATTTGTGCAATATGTATGGCAGTATTGTATGACAGTATTATGTTTCTTTCAATACAACTTTCTCTAAACATTGCATTTTTAATTTAATTATGAATATTTATTCTTTACAGAGTTGACTAACAAATTGTTTCACTTGGTCATTGCAATGTAGGTATGGAGACCGTGCCTACGGAGATGCTGGTCGACGACGTCGCCTACCGGACCCACCGTTCCCTCACACGGTTGCAGGACCTACCCATGGAGATGGCGATCTTCGTGACTCGCACTCCTCGCCGCCCATGGTGGCTAGACCACCGCTGGGTGGACAGGTGCGTCTTCACGACCCTACGGATTTCACATAACTGTCCAATATGCAATATTAGTAATATTGCATTCTCGTTGTGTAGGCTTCGTGTCGCTGGACTGCTTCCCCTCGCTCAGATGCTCCAGGCCACGGATGCAGATGGGAGGAGACGAGGGAGACAACGACGATGGAGAGGACGGAGGCGTTGTTCCCTTGGAGCGGTCTCGCCGGTTCCCGGTGGACCACTCCCTGCTTACAGCGCTTGTGGACCGGTGGCGGCCCGAGACCCACACGTTCCACCTCCCGTGTGGTGAGGTGGCGCCGACGCTACAGGACGTGGCGATGTTGCTAGGACTGCCACTGGCCGGGGAGGCCGTTCAGTTGCCTCCGCTAGAGGCCACCTGGGTCGGCGACCTTCGACACCGCTTCGAGGGTGTACTTGCACCCCCGGAGGACGGCGAGGAGCGTGGAGTCAGCGAGACGATAATGCACGCGGTCTTACGCTTTGGGTGGTTGCGGCGATTCGAGTACGGTGTTTATCGCTTTCGATCTTACTTCTTCTATTTGTCGACGCATATGTCATTGAATGTGTTTACGATATAATTATCGCGTTTCTATGTAGGTTAGCAACATGGTGGAGGATCCCACCCCGTACCAGGAGGCACGGCACCTCGAGGCTTACTTGTTGTGGCTGTTTGGCTGTGTGTTGTTCACCAGCCCCCACGGCAACTCAGTGGATGCCCGGTTTGTGCCTTTAGCCCGTGCCATCGCTGATGGCAACTTCGACAAAGATCCCACGCTTGAGTTGGAGCTCATGGTGCTCATGCGACCTTCAGGCCCTTTTTGGCATTGCACTCGCGAACCGCCAGCTTCGCTTTTGGCGGTTGCCGATGTCAGCCGATGCTTTGGTCTCTGGAGCGGTTTGCTATTGGTCGCCCGTTCGTGGACACCGCACCTTGCGGGGACTCCTTCTACGGTGCCGACGACGTCGATCGACCGACGGTCGGCTCTCTTGGGACTCGGTGCCGGGTATGATAATATTCGTGTGCTTGTTTATATTTTTCCGCAATTATGACTTCTTCATTGCAATTATTTTGTTTGTTGCACATTGCAGTTGCAGTGGACTCGGTTGGCGATCTTGGGTCATTACGAGAGCTTCACGCGAGTTTAGACCACCCGACGACGGAGGTCAGTGGGAGCCATACCCTTGCCGGGTATGGCGTATGCATCGAGCCCCGGGGCCCGTCCTCCCCGTGCTTCGTGACTGTGCTTATCGCTCACCCGCCGGAAGCTTGTGTTTGACGTGTTCGTCGAGGACCACCCCCCGCACCGTGTGATGCGGCGATTCGGCTGCTCTGTGTTCACCTGTGCCCGTGAGGTTTCACTGTCCCCACAACGCATAATCGCACGTAAATTTCAGATATGTTTGTATGATCTTTAGCTTTTCCGTATGTTCTGTGCACGTAATAAGCTGTTTATAGTTATAAGACAACATGGTAGGTTAACAAATTTGTTTGATATATTAGGGTTTACAGTTATTTTATAGTTATAAGAAAACTTGGTAGGTTAGCGATAGATCTGTTCTGTGCTTTTATATATGTTCTGTGCACGTATAATATGATAGCAATTTTTATATATATTATTGAAATATAAGTTGATAGTTAAAAATACATGAAGATTAGGGTATCTGTTCTGTGCTTTTATATATGTTCTGTGCACGTAATAAGACGTGTACTCCATTGCAGGCACAGTCGTCGTGGGCCCACTCCGCAACGTACCTGGGATTCGCGGATGCACAACTGGGTTGCTCAGTGGCTGGAGGCTGCGCAGGACTGTGTGGTCGAGGCGAGACCACACACAGAGCTGGACTTCACGGAGTACCTCAGTTGGTACACGAGACGCACACGTGTATGACTACTTCGTGACGTCCGCCACCCTTCGGTTCCCGCCACCGACCGAGACGAGACGCATTCTCCGCACACCCGTCCTCCCTACACGCCTCAGACGCAAAAATATGTCGTTCCTTTACCGCTATGAATTTTGTGCTACATGGTTGTACCGATGGTGTTTCTTCTCCGTGCGTATAGACGCCCACATGACGATCCGGATGGTACGAGTTTGTTGGGTCGGATGGCGGCGATCCGAGGTTACCTACGGCCGACTCTCGAGTTCGTGGCGCACTACCGCAGCGAGAGGTCCCGCACGCGGTTGCACACGCTGCCCCGAAGCGTGGGCGAGAGCCGCGTCTTGGCCCAGCGCCTACCCCTCTACGGCCGACATCGCGTCCCCCAAGGTCACGTGGCCCTTCGGTTGACAGGTCGAGAGCTCGCGGCGCAGAGAGCAGAGTGAGGGGCCAGATGCCCCTAAGGACGTTCCACGGGCACCACCTACCTTCGCGGTGCCCCCGAGCGGTCAGAGGTCGCGGCCGCTTCTACAACAAGACTCTCCTGGCGTTCGTCTTCCCTTCGACGACACAGCCCTTTGTCGGTTCGCCCCTCACGCCAACAAGAACTCTCCTTCCAAAGAGGCACGTCCACCTCGGCTGCAGGTCTTCCTTCAGGTAAGCAGTCCATCTTCTGAGATTCCTCCCATCTTTGCATTTCGTACAAAGTACTATAAATTCAATATTATATCTATTTATGGTCATTGTAGGTGTTGCAGGCCTCGCCCCACCCGGCATGTACCCCGAGATGGGAGATATCTTCAGTACAGAGGCGGTCGAGCAGGCGTACGCCGGGGCCATTCAGCAGTCCCAGCTAGACACTCCACCCCCGCCACCTACCCAGGGGACTGACGACGGACGACCTCGACGAGAGACACACCCTCCCGACCGTTTCACCCTTCGGTGCCGATCGCGCCTCTCGCGCACTCGTTGAGTCCCAAAACAGGGACGACGTGGGTAGACTACCTTTCTCGTCGCTCTTGTAGAACTCTTTCGATGTGTACCTGCACTATGTTATTACTTGGACAATTATGGTTTTTTTAGTTATTCTGTGTTCTAAAATCGCGATAGTCCATACGTGCTAGGCTTGCAAACGTTGGCTTCCCGTCAAATTTCAAGCCCATGGGGGGCTTTTCCGATTTACGCAGCTTGCTCGACAAACACCGTCCGAGGGGTGGTCCACACACGAGGGGTGGGTCCCGCCACCCTACGCAAACCATTAGGTGGCCATACACGTATGAGGGCTGCCCGGCATTACCGCCTTCGAATGCGGCCTGGCTGGCCGAATTAGCCACTTCATGTTCTTTTTTTCTTTATCTTGTATGCCAATAAGTAGTCTACTATCTCTCAAGGCTTTCAGATTATGGTATGCACGATATGAATGAAATGAACATGGTGCTCCGGTGACATTGAAAATATGAAACGCATTACATGGTAGTAATCCACGTAGACCGAAACTTGATGCAAATTACATGAAATAAACCCCTATTGTAGTAGGGACGCTAGGTTTAGTGCCATCCATGGAACGGTTCCACACGGGTATACACGTTGTTCATGCGAGTAGCAAATGTAACTCGCTCCTCAAGCCGGGAGATTCTTGCGTGAAGATGTTCGACGTAACTGAACGCGGCCATTGGGAAGGGGTCGTCCATCCATTTGTTGAAGCCGCAGTCATCGGTCTACATTTGGAAATGAGTAAAAGGTGAGATGGAAAATGTATTAAACCCTTGGTCGTGGTCGGGCTGGTTACTCACAATGGGCACGCCAGCAATGTAGAAACATCGGCGACCCATCCTTCGACAACCTGGTCAAAAGTTTGTACAACTGTGTCCACACCATGCGCACAACGTGGCCATCCCCTGTAGAAGTTTGAGTCTCTTATCATTGTTGGCTCTGTGTTATAGCTAGCTCTTGTCCGAATAGGCAAGTCGTCGCTTAGTAGACGGGCTTGAGATCCAGGACCATTTGACATCCACCAGGCTTGTCGGATCCAACCGTTCGGTGTGGGTCGTGAAGCCATATGTGCAATGTGGTATGTCTATCTCTACTTGCCTCCCTCCTACGAAGCCAACCCTAGTAGGGAGTTTACACACACAGAGTCAGAGTGAGAGTGAGGGTGGGAGTGAGAGGGACGCCAACTCTGCCTCCCATTATGTAGGCCGAGGAGTACTTAACGAATTGGATTAATAAGTTGTTCATTATGCTTACTGACATCGTTTACTAATTAAACACATGCTACCAAAGGCCCTACATCCGCCTATATCAATGCGCCTGCTCATTTCGCCGACATCGCAGCCCGACCATCGTTAACGCAGCATGCCCGGTCACATCAAGAATGCGCAGCATCGGCGACTATCAAGATTCACGGACACCGGTCTCATCAATAATTGCGGGCATCGCGACCAACAAGACCACGGACACCGTCACATCAATAATTGCGGCACTGCACCAACAAGACCTCGCCGCCACCGGTCACATCAATAATTGCGGGCACGCGACCAACAAAGACCGTCGGACACCGGTCTCATCAATAATTGCGAGGCATCGCGACCAACAAGACCGCCGGACACCGCCACATCAATAATTGCGGGATCGCAGACCAACAAGACTCACGGACATCGGTCACATCAATAATTGCGGGGCACTGCTGACCAACAGTCCCACCTGACACCATCCAGTCACATCAAATGTAGCAGCAGCAGCAGCATGAACTCGGTCCATGCACCGAGCAGACTTGGCTATTTATTTCCCTCCTGCCTCCGAGTCCTCTGCGCTCCAAGTTTCTTCTCTATCTCACATATTATTTCCATCAAATGGAGCAGCAGCACTCGGGAGGGATGCGAAGCAATGTCATGCTAGCTTTTTCAACTCTGTGGTTATTCAGCGAATGTTCTGTTTAGACCCATTCAACCATCGCGGCTTGTACCTTTTGTTTGTAATATGATCCTAATATCGCGAGTGTTGTGATGTTACGGGTCATATTACACTCAAAATGTTACATGTAAGTCGCGATGGATGAATGGGGTCTAACTCATGACCTGAACTTAAGGCCTTTAGGGGATTAGACAAATAGGTACGTACTATTTTTTATTTCGAAAGCTAGCATGACATACAGGGTACGATGACATGCAAGGGTGGTCACCATGGATGGGTAAAAGGGTTGTGGCATTGGCATGAACACCAAGTGGCCGCACACCAAGCAGTCGCTTCCCATTCCGTGTCGTAGTACACCGGGTAGGTCTCTTGTATGATGGCTCTTCGCCATAGGACTTCCGCGTTGGGTGTGCCGGGGTAGTGGCATCCGCATAGACATGCATGGTCCTCGACATGATCGATTCGGTGATAGTATTGGTCCAAGATCGCTGGTTGTGCGATTGACGTGTTGGCATGGATTGCCTAGAGGCGGGAAGGCCGTGCGGACCTCCGCCTTCCTCGATCGCCGCCACTCCTCTAGCATTCACGATAGCACAAGCGATGGATTCTTGCGTGCGGTATGTTATGTAGGTGTACGCCGCCGCCGTACGGCCATCCATCCAAATGAGTCCAACCGCACGTGATGTCCGTAACCGGAAATAAGAGAACCGATAAGTAAATTGTATTTACGGTAGCATAGCGCATAAAGGAGGAACTTACGTTGTAACTGGTATCGGTAGAACTCGCGACCGATGAACCCTCGTGCGTGGTCAAACCATCGCACAACAATGGGTTCCCACAATGCGCATGTCGGCCAAATAAAATTGACGGAAAGTGACGATCTCGTAGCAAAGGAGGACCATCTCTCCAGTCTCCATATTGTATGACTTGCATATCGTCCGAAGGAGGACGAGCATGCTCTCCAGGGCCAAAAGACTCCCACCATGCATCAGACACATATGGCCGTGAAGATGCTCCCCCGCTCGCCATAAAGAAATGTGGACATGTGAAGTACGACGCAGGTGTCGAAGTGAATGAGGGGACCAGAGGCAAAGAGCGGTGCTGCCTCCTTCCTCTCTATATAGAGCGTTACGTCATTATCAGCACCTGATTAAATTAGCTCCTAATTATCATTAATTAACTGACAATTTGATATGGCAGAATCTCCGTCGTTCATTCCGTCGGTGGAGCAGTGCGCTGAAGATACTACCACAAGGTGGAGTAGTGCGGTGGTCTGAATGCTAGTTGCCTAGGAATGAGTGCTGCCCGGAATTACCGCCTTCAAAGGCGGGCTGGCTGGCCGCTTTAGCCACTTGTTTTAATTTCACTGCTAACATTGCATGCCATCCGACCAACAAGACATCTTTTCGCCGTCCGGCCACATCGCTGCAAAGAACATCCATCAATAATCACCGCATCGCCGACCAATAGTACCGCTTTTCGTCCGGTCACATCACCGCAGCAAAGATCCATCAATAATCACCGCACTGGCGACCAACAATTACCTCTTTCGGCGTCCGGTCACATCACCGCAGCAAAGATCCATCAATAATCGATCCAGACGGTCGTCGCCGTGAGACGGGCAAGACTGCCGGACACCGGTCACATCAATAATTGCGGGCAACTGCTGACCAACAGAACCCGCCGGACACCGGTCACATCAATAATTGCGGGCATCACGACCAACGATCCGCCGACACCGCCCAACACATCAAATGCAAGAAGAAGAAGATGAACTTGGTCCATGCACCGAGCATACTTGGCTATTTATTTCCCTCCTGCCTCCGAGTCCTCTGCGCTCCAAGTTCCTCTCAATCTCACATATTACTCCGGCCCATACACTGCACAAATCTAGTTGTAACGAGCAATGGCAGCCTCCGGCTCTGAGCCCCGTCCGCGAAGCAAGTTTAACACCACCGTGCCTGAAGGGGTCAATGTTCCAATGTGCTTCTGCGGTGACCTTTGCAAGTTTGTTCAATCCGACGAAGATTTCTCATATACTTACGGAAGAAGGTTCTTCATGTGTGCAAACTACGAGCACGATCCACCCAAGGTTGCCTTTGGCGGCGGCCCAAAGGTACTTGCTCACCCTATCCCGCATGATTATATCTACCTACATGGCACATGATCTCTCAGATCGACTTCGTTGAACAAATAGTCTCCCCACCTCTATGCGATTTCGCCGTGGCTAGACACGAGCAATCGGCTTTATAAGAAATACATCGAGCGTGAGGTCCATTGGAAGAGGCAATGGTTCAGCAAATACAAGATGAGGAGGAGCAAGAGGAGAAGCATAGCGTTCGCAGGAGGAGTACCTGAAGCGACAAGAGACGCCAATGTCAGCCGTTGAGGCCCGAGAGACGAGAGGAGAGAAAGCGAGAGGCACGCCGCGCAGCAGGAGGCTGGACTGATGCTACCTAAGAAGGAAAATATCCCCGTTGTACACAGTAGAACTTTCTTGTAACCGTGATAATAAAATTTCCCTCAACAGAGGCTAGCAGTTTATTCCTCTAGCTATTTCTTTCATTTTCCAAATAATTATTATCACGGTCATATTCTTTCATATATCACGGTCCACGCTCCATAATTTTTTTTAAGATTAAATAGACCAAATACCAGGTCATATATACTGATCATATTTAGTTCATATAATATGTGTTATATTTGTTATAACTATTATATATCGATAACGATTACATAATACTATAATATAATATACAACATATACATACATATATATATATATACATAATAGTTATATAATAGTTACTTATATAATACATACATAATATATACATATTATATTTTTTGAGGTATTGCCGCAGCGTGGGAGTGCGGCAAAGCTATTGCCGTGGTGTGGTGGCGCGGCAAAGGCAATGTCATGGTTTGGTGCATGGCGTTGTCTTTGCCATGCAGTCTGTGTCATGACATTGCCTTTGCCACGGCCTCTTTGCCACTACGGTAGGGCATTTCCGTATTTGTTCTAAAATCATGGGTATTTCCATATTTGTAAATTTTTTTTGGGTAAAATTTTTTTTTTCCTTTTTCTTCACCCCGCTCCGCCTCTTTGTTTTTGGAATTTTTTTTATTATAGAATTAGTCCGCTAGGAAAAGAAAAATAGACCGATTTCGGTCTCATATCTAGCGTGGGAATTTCCTCAGGTTCATGTAGGGAATTAAATCATTTTACAGCTAATTCCATGAAATCCCTAAGTAACGATCAACCCCTCACGCTAGAAAAAAGATCGCGTAACGCGTGAATTTTTTCTGGTCAGTGTAGGAAATTAAACCATTTTACAAGAAATTCCATGACAACCTTATGTTACGATCAGCCGCTTACATTAGAAACCGAAAAGGTTGTGTGCATGGACTTGGGCTGTGATCAAACCTTTCTCCCTTTTTTTTCTAACTAATATGACTTGCAAACCTGCATTTGAAAAGAATATGTATGGCTCTGGCTCGTACGTGTAGCGGCGTAGAGACTTTAAGCACAAGATCCCATAATTTCGCATCATAATTCATAAATTGTTCCAGGAAACAAACATCCTTTGTTTTTCTACAAAGAACAATCTACCCCTCCTGTTTTCCAATGCAGCTCCGTGAGCATGGACACATGGTAGCACCGGCCCCTCTTTGTCTAGGGCACGGAGGCAGTTAGATGGGCCGTGGGATTCTCATCCAATGGCTAGGATTGGTTGTAGCTACTGTACTCATTTGTTTTTTTTTCTAGAATGTATAAAAAAAATCCCAAGAATTTTGTAATATCGTAAAAATATGCATTAATTTCAATCTATTTTGGGGGCATTTTTTGATAAGTTTTATATTAGCTTTACTCCTTAAACATATTTTAAAATAAAAAATTAATCGTAAAAATGAAAAAAATGTTCAAAGTAATGAATCTACTATAATATTGGAATTTTTTGGGGATTTTTTTTTTTGAATCGTCATACAGCCTGAACAAAAAAAAAACCAAATAGGTTGAACTATAGCAGATCATGGCCGTCGTCGGATGGGGATCCGACAGCCAGCAACCGCTGATGCCCACCGGACCGCCTCTGCACCCCCTCTGAGTGAAGCGCTGAGCTTGAGCGAAGTCCCCTTCCTTCCTCCGCTCCTCACATTCTTGGCTTGGCCACTGCGTGCTAGTATGGGCTTGTCGAGCCTCGAGGGAGATCACAAGGCAAGTTGAGAATGAGGAGGAGAGGATCAGGCTCTCCTCTGCTGCAGCTCATGCGTTGCTTAGTTCAGTCGCTCGCTCGTGGTTGCCCGCCTCCCCTTCTGACGACCTGGACCATCCTCCCCTGCCATTGCCAAGGGAATTGATGGCTGCAGTGCAGCAGCGAATTGGATCTGTGTGTTAGTCCTGGTTACCTTAATTAATCATGCGGCACCACGTCGCATGATTAAGTTGCAATCTAGTATGTCATCCACATGTGAGACTGAGACGCAGTGTAGAGTAGAGATGTATATATAGCTTGAAAGAATCGTCCTACATGTAGGAGGCGAGCTAGGAGGAATAAGGGCGTGGGCGTGTTTGGTTTGTGACTCTGTTTAGCCATACCAATGCACTGGTCATGACCAACCTAAAGAATGACTATAAAACATTGGCATTTTATTTGTTGTGTTTGGATTGAAACCAATGCACAACCAAAGTTTGGCAAAATTTCATTGGCTATTATTTGGTTAGGACCTAAATGAGGGGTAATCAAAATTTGGCAAGTTATATGTGCATTGTTTGCTTTATTGCCATATACGATTGGAACTTGCGAAAAATTAAAATTATAAACTTTCTAACTTCAAATAAAAATACAAAAATAAAAAATTATAAAAAATAACATCGAGGAAGGTTAGGATTTTAGATGAATTAAGAATTTTATTTTGTGTGATTTGTACACCAGACGAAATAGATATTTAAGTCAGAAATTTGAAAATGAATTGAAATAAACAAGCTAGAACTGCACCCTGCTGGATGCCTTATTAGAGCATCTCCAGCAGAGCCCCTATTCAAACCCCTAAACCAAAAAATAAGGGTTATGGTTAAAAAATGCACTCCAGCAGGGCCCCTACTTAAGCCCCTAAAATAAGGAGGCCCCTAAATCTCCCTCCACCCCAATTCCTGGATCTTTAGGGGCCCTACTTTTCTGTTGGGGTGTTTTCCTCCAGCAGACTCTGCCTCTGCCATCACGCCCGCCACGTCGCCGCCAGCCTCGTCGCCTCGCCCAGACACCGCCACCGCCGCCCAGCAAGTCGCCTCGCCTCGCCTCGCCATCTCGACTCATGCCGCCGTCGCCGTCGTGTCGCCGCCGCCTCTTTGTCTCGCTTGTGAAGAGATGAGGGAGGAGAAAAGGAAAAAGAAGAAAGAAAATAAAAGGATATTGAAAAAACAAAGAGTCATTGACGAGCCGGTCCCACATGTCATAAGTAAATAGGAATTTGAGATTTAGGGGCTAACTCTTTGGAGTTGAAGACAAAATCAGAGGCCCCCAAAAATAGGGGCAGCCCCTAAATCAAAAGTAGAGACCCTGTTTTAGGGGCTATCGCTGGAGATGCTCTTACCTACGTGAGGCTGAGCAGCGGACCCACGTTTGCTTTGGCGTTAGCTCGCCATCCTGGGGCGCTGCTTTTCCGTGCCTTGGAATTGGTCGAGCGTGCAGTACAAAAGATTTGGCACGCCAAATTTTGACGAAGACTCACCAAATCTCGGCTACCATCCGAATACCATCCAAAACACTAGGGCATGACCAAATTTTGATAAGCTTAGTCAGAGCTACGAACCAAACATGTTCTAAATCTTTATTATTATTATTACTTTCGGCCAAGCAGAGTTCTGATTTGAAACCTTTGAACATCCATTGCGTGATGTGGCGAGCTCGAGGACTAATCACGTCCCTCTCCCTCCCCTGTGTTGATCTTGTGGCGACTAGTACTGAGGCCACACGGCACGGGAGTACTTAGGAGGCCAAGGGTGAGGGGAGCACTCGAGAGGCCAGCGGTGAGACAGGTCGAGAGGATTAAAATACGTGTCATGCATGCATTTCGGTCTACATGAGCCGTTCCATGGGAAAGAGAAGTTTTAGTTTATAGTATTGAATTTGGACGTCTCGCGATAGGTGATACCTAGTTGTCTTTTAACATATAACCCTGTGCACATGTGAATTTATTTGGATCATCTCATTTCGCCTATTTTCCCATTTTTATTTTCTTTTTCATCTGGACGGACAAAAATGCATCTACGTTACGGGTAGCCTAAAATCGAGCACAAATTGAATTTAAAAATTAAATTTTTTGAAAATTCACACTTTTTCAAAAAAACATAATTGTAATTTTTGAATTTTTAGAAGTTGACTTTTTCTGAAAATTTGAATTTGTCAAAAAACTTTTTGAAGTTAAATTTTTGATAATTTATATTTTATTGGAGGGCACACAACAAATTCTTAGAAGAGACTTGTTCGAGCAGGGACAAATTCTTAGAGGTGGAGGCAAGTTGTATTCCCCGCCAGTGCTGTTACTACGGGTGAAGTCTCCACGCTGGCACATGAACCTGGGGATCACGCGGTGGAAGCTGATGCCAAGCACTGCTGCGAGGATGACCAAGAAGGAGGAAATGGAGAGGAGCACATGTCCTAAAATAAAATTATCGTAATAGCATTTGTCGAAAGAATCTCGCTTAACGATGTCACCGGATATGTTTCACACTTTATAATGGCACATTTGCAAAAAAGAAAAAGATCATTTTGGAGTGGTATATGTATCTAATTAATGAACTCTTGGTTTATAAGGTGGCTCGTGGACCAGGATACCTACCGAGTATATACGGGCTACCATTTCCTCTCCTCTTGAGGTAAACAAACTGGTACCATTTTCCAGGGCGATGCGGATGAATCCGTCTCTCTCCAAAGACGGCCTCTGAACCGTGTCCCCAGGAGATTGCATGGTGAGTTGATGACCAAACGGCAGGGAGAGTGGCTCTTTAGAGTCCAAAGACTGAACACCGTTAAAACAGACAGCCACCTTTCCTTGCATCTCTGTACGGTGCTCGGAGCATCCCAGCCGTCCCCCTAAAACATTGTAGTTCTGATTTTTTTGATAGAGTAGCGGCTGGAGAGGAGAAATCTTTTAAAGTGTAGTGTAAAATATGAAGGAAGTTTGGAGGGATGGATAGAAGAGACGCTAATAGTGTTTTGGAGGGGAGAATTTAGAGGGATTGCTGAGGTTGCTCTCACATCAATAGGAAAACCTCAGGGAAGGTCTCGGCCCCTTGTTGACCTCCCCACCCACCCATACATCACACGCACACGTCGGTCCCTGCATCATTGCAAGGCCCCGCGTTGAAGCCCTCGTTTTGATCTGGATTTGATGCCAAATGGAGCTCGTGCATGAGCAAGCAGAAGCAGATCGTCGTTGCGCGGCCCTTTTCCCCTTTGCCAAAGATCCCATTCAACCTCCCAAAAGCATGGCCAGCTTTGGCTGTGACAGGGACATGCACTTGTCCACCTTAATAATTGCTCACTCTACGTACATCCTCCTCCTCGTGGCTATTCTTTTCATCTTATAATCAGACTAGTTGAGTGCCCGTGCTTTGTAACGGAACTATAAAGGAAAAAAGAAAAACATAAATTGAAGCAATACTTGGAATTGCAAAAGGTAAATTTATGTACAAGTTGAACATCAGATTCAAATGTCAGAACTACGATCGATTATAAGTATAAAATAAAAGAGAAAAAAGTTGAATCTACCCAATGTAGATCGATGCACATGAAGTATGACATGGCAAGAGGTCTAACTACTATTAACACTATTAAAAAATCTACCATACTTAAGAAGGTATATATGCTCAAGAGACTACAGCAAGAAAAGCAAGTTATCTTATTGAGACGTCAGCCTCTTGATAATCACATTCGAACAACTTTATTTTTGATCCAAGAAAGCTCCCAATATGAACTTCACATTCTTGCAGTTGCACGTGCTAAAAGAACAAGATACTTTAGCCAATTAAGCTAGTCTAGATATATTTTATTACTAAGTATCTACAGGACGACAGGTTCACAACAATTAAGCTTTCCAAAGAATGCAAAAGCAAATCAATGAAGTTCATTGTAGCACTAAAACCGGAGGCCACCAAAGCCGAGGCCTACATCAAGTGCCATGGATGAAAACATGTAATTGTTTGACCATGAGGGCAAATGAAAATCAGAACCCGCCAGGCACAATAAAAAACTGATTGTATTTCCAGCTCAATTTATAGCAGTTGAGCTGTAAAAGAGACTACAACGTATTGAATCACACACAAACCATACTCCTAAATGTGGCGCCTCGAGTGATGCCATGTTCCTCCTCCAACGGCAATAGGTGTGGCACTGAAATAAGATTGATGGAGGAGAAGACATTGCTCTCAGGAACTGCTGCATTGGATGTCAATGATATCATTCATGACTTTACAGGAACCAAAAAAATGCAAAAAAAGCAAGATCTAGGCATCCTTGCCAATTATCACAGACCAAAATCGGTAACAATCCATGATGCATTGTCGTAATTAACTGGTTGCTCCGGCTAACAAGCCATCTGCTCTTTATAATCCTGCATGGTACTAAAAGATAGCAAATAGTAATTTCAATCATGTACCAGGAATTGGAATACTAATGCAAGAGATGCAAGATATTGGAATATTAATAACATGACAAACATCCAATGGACATGACAGGACTAATTTTCTCTCGTATCACTATGCAATTAAAACAAGAAGAGTAATTTCAATCATATACCATGAATTGAAATACTAATTCAAGAGATGCAAGATATTGGAATATTAATAACATGGCAAAACATCCAATGGACATGACAAGACTAATTTTCTCTCGTACCACTAAGAAATTAAAACAAGCCAAAAAAATTCATAAGGAAAAATGGTAGAGATGCAAAAAAAAAAGATACATTTCAAATAGGAACTGCTTAAGCCAATGTAAGATCATAAGCATCCTGAGATGAATCAAGCCTTATTGATAAAATAGAACATATACACTTCACAAGGAAACTGCATAGACTATAAAGGTTCTTCTTGGTCGTCCTACAACCAAGCATGATAGAGACTGTGTATCCATACTGATATGCTGAATGTGATCAAAACAGCTAACAAAAGGCTTGACAAAATTAGCTATTGCCTGCTCCAACTTCCAATCCAAACAAATATCTACCTAAAATGGTCAATAGCATAAGTACTGAACTAAAGGATTTCAGCAGACATGCATACTTATTGCATTTATCCAACAGAGCAGGATACAATTTGTGCCATCCCTTCAGTGAGTGTGAGCTATTTACTTGAGACGCTTCTGAACATATGTCATTTCACATTGCAAAACACTGAGGTGGCTTCATAACTCTTGTCAAGCAATAATCAATTCAACCCAGTATCACATCCAGATAGTAAAGGAATCATAGACAGTTGCAATGGAACTATGGAAGTTAAAAAAAATGAAGTTAATTGCTTAGCATGGCTGCTAGGTACATGATTTGCCAACATCATTGTATTATAGGAACCTGAACTAAGTGCATCCATATAATGACCTGAAAAAGAACTAAAAGAAATCATCGACCACATCTTACAACCATTGACCTGGATTCATCCGCTGCCTAAGCCAAACATGAAACCAGCACATAAACCGAAATTGGATTTCTCATGGCAATGCAATATAATTTCCCCTTTTTTTAAAAAAAAGATGACATTGTTTAGTTAATACCTTTCATTTGAACATAAATGCACGTTGAAAAACATGCTGCAATTAACCGAAGCAGGGGTGGGGGCGTGGATACGGCCGCGTAGGTTTAGGATGGAGAGGCGGCGGCATGAGAGGAGGCAAGCAGGGGTGGGGGCGTGGGTACGGGCCGGGTAGGTTTAGGATGGATGGGGGGATGAGATCTGCCTAGAGAGAGGTGGAGGGCTGAGATCTAAAATTGGTGAAACCACCACCACAAGCCTCTTTTTAATAGTAGAGATATTATTTTTTAGCGAGCCATAATATATAATAGAGATATTTAACAGTCAAAATCTACATTCAAAGACTTTTCTAAAGTCTAAATTGCGCCATATATTTTAGAACATAGAGAGTAACAGGTAAGGACAACTAATTAACTGCAGTGATGACAACATGACTAATGTGACACAGACAAGCACTCAATAGGATTCATGAAAATATTTATATACTCTCTCCAGTCAAAAATACTCAGTTGTAACACGCCGGCTCCTATTGAGCCTGGAATGCTACTAAATGTACCATTTACTCTAAATTTTGGCAGCATCTCCCTTGTATATGTGGATATCCACGACAGACAATCGATATCATAAGAGGATATAACTAATTTCTGTTGACCAAGAGCCATATAAGAACCCTTAAAAGAACTACAAGCTCAACAATATATAAAGCTCAACTATTTAAGTATAATTTTGTCCAGTCATAAATGTGAGAATGAACACTACTCAAATATGATGGTTAACAATATACCAGGCCATTTAAACAATGCATAACACCAAGCCTCAACAATGATTTGCCATCTGACAGTCTCTGCATCGAGAAGCCGATTGAAAAATAAAATGAGTGATGTTAGTTAAAAACAGGCTCTAGGATCAACATGATATCTGAAAGACAAATAGAAAATAGTAACTCATTATTATTATTTTTAATCTGCTAAATGTAACTAAATAATAATGAGTACTTGCTGTTCTAGGCCTTATTCTTTTGGGTGTATAGTAGAGTAGAGTAGAGTTTTAGGAAATTTTGTTATTTTTATATAGCCTATATGTTATAATAGTTTGTAACAATTTTTTCGAGGCATGTAATAGTTCTCTCAAAGATCTCAAAAAAAAATAATAATTATGTTTTCAGGTTTTTTATAACTCTTTTCGAATGTTCTCAAAACCTACTCTATTCTACACCTAAAAGAACAAGAAAGTCTATGAACTATTATCAACAGATGCTTCTAATCCTGAAATGTTGCCCTCTATAGAAGATATATTTTTCGTAACATTATCAAAAGATGCTGATGACAGTTGTTCCTTTTTCGTATGGAATATATTAGTTTGATGCAGTCCTTTTTAGTACAGTTATTTTATTTCTGTGGTCATGCTAGGATGATAGAAAAGGAGCCTTTAAGAGCCCCTCAAGCATGATAGAAAATAAGCCTTTAAGAGCCCTCAAGTATGATCGAATTCTCATTGGGGCTAGAAGCTATTAATCATGTTTAACTCCAAGGTATTGCATAATATTGAAATTGTACCATTCTCACTAGGAGCATCACACAACATATGAATTATGATGCAAATAGGTGGGCAAAATAAATGAACACATTTACCTTTTCAATTACCTTTCAACAAGAATTTCATTTGGGACCTAAATTGGCAAAAAAGAAGAGCCAATATATGATCATTCAGCATTCCTGGATTCTAATTACTAAATTGCAGTTGCATTTCGTTTTAATGCAATAGATAAAGCATGACAAATATATTAAATGAATAATAATATTCCAGTTTTAAGCACTTAGTACAAAGTTACGATTGTAAAAGGTTGGAATCGGAATTGTGAATCTTATTTATTCAGAAGACATTCTATTTATTCGAAGACAGTGAATTTTTAATTTTTACTGTATAACTTACTAAAGGAAGAACCTATATTTATCTCGATTAAAAAAAAGCAAAATTGGTCACAGTTGGCAACATTGATTGTTCAAATTGCTCAAGCTATTCATTGACCTAAGGGTAGCCACCAATGTTATATCAGAACTTGTTGCTTCATATGCATATGGAATTATTATTTTCAAAACTAATTAGTCTCATTCATCACGCCGAGTTACGTGAGAATGCATGTTTGTGCACGAGACATTATTTTATAACCCGGAGAAGCGGAGGAAGCGAGATCACAATGATGACAGAAGTGATCGTACAAGGTGTCACTATCTTAAAACCAGTTTTTACGGTACCTAACAGAAACCAAGTGTTTTCTTGCACACATATGGTTGGTATAGAATGGCATAATACCATTATGTTCCAATGGAAGAAGAGCACATGATCCAAACAAGTGAATATGCGAAGCACTTCTTGAGTTGACAGGTTTGCTTAGGCGAGTTGTCGTCACTACATCTATAGCTGCATGTAGTGTAGCACATCGATTATAACAAAGGAAGCATTTTTTCCCCAAGGAGGAGTGGACCATGGACGAGAAGGTGCTCGATGATACCTGGATGCAAGGGTGAGGCGGTCGCCGCTCTCGCGGATGAAGATATTGAGCACAAGCTTCTGCACCTTGTACTCCCCATTGCGTTTGACTTTTTTTTCTCCGACACTGACGAAACCCGAGCATGTCAGCAATTAGAGTAGGATCGCAGACTTCAGGTAGGGAGTAGGGGCACCGGGGGAGGAGAGAGAGAGGCGGCGCCGAGGGAGAGGAGAGGAGCCGGGCGGCAAGATCAGACGGGAGGAGCGAGGGCGACGGAGCCGGGCGCAGAGGAGGCGGGCGGCGGGGAGAGGAGGCGAGGGCGGAGGAGGCGGGCGGCGCGGGAGGAGGCTGGGGCGGGAGGAAGGGGCGGAGGAGACGGGGGGGAGGAGACGGCAGGGGGAGGAGGCGGAGGCGGAGGAGGCGGGCGGCCCGGTGAGGAGGCGGAGGAGGCGGGTGGCGCGGGGACAAGGGGAGGAGGGATGGGGCCGGTGGGGAGATGTGGTGGGGGAAACCGGGGATGGGGATGGGGATCGTGACAGAGGCGCCGTGGGGAGGGCGGGGTCGCGGGAGGAATAGGGTTGCGGGAGTCCGACGGCGCGCGATTGGTCGTTAGTCGCGAGATGGACGGCTGAGATTGTAAGTTGGTGAACTCACCACCACCACCACCATAAGACAATTTAGAATAGTAGAGATTATAATCCACGGCGGCTTGCAGTCCATACCAGTTCGTAGAAGTCAAGAGCTTTGGCTCATCAAACCCTTTTCAAAATCTAAAAGAACAACAGTGCAGGAATTATACTAGAACTCCACAAGATATGGCTTAACTTTTGTAGAAATTGAGGAAAAATTATCATGCGGATCAACTCAGTCGGCGAACATGTAGTTATTTTAGATAATGGACGTAATTTCCGACCTCTGTACCAAACAGGGATGCACACACCCAGTACATGAAGTATCCGGAGAGGAAACAAAGACACGAAAATACGAAATTCTTTTTTTTCCGACAAGGGGAGAGAACCCCGTTTCCATTGCATTAACAACGAAAACACGGAATATGAGATCGTTTCAAATACTGACAACATCCAGAGCCACACCAGCTCAAAACCCAACAACAGCCTTAAAGCTGATTACCGACATCACAAACCACCCCACATAGCATCTAACATCCCCAAGTTTACCTGACAACAGCACAACATGTTGCTTAGAACCCAGCAAAACCACCCTTCTGATCATCAATCCTCAGGAAGAAGACCCCCTGTCGTCTCCATCTCCTCCATCAGCAATCCTCATCCTTGTATCAACCTTGCATAAAATCCATCTAGATTAACCACCAAATTTTCTAGCTTTGTCACCCCGTCTTCAACACCATCTGCCATTCACCAGAGTATAAACCTGCCCAAAAATGCAGTAGCACGGATTGCACACATAATTTCAGCAGGAGATTGCACTTTTTTGCTCTGAAAACAACTATCATTTCTGAATCTCCAAATAACCCAACAAATAGCAGCAAGACAAGTAAAATAAAACATAGATCCATTTCTCCACCATCTTTTAACCCAAATGTGGTAAGCAACAAAAGAACCAGGAATACAATCAGCTCCCAAAGCCAAGGCCAAGAAACCCTAAACAGCTTTAGCCATACTTCAACCAAAGAAAAGGTGAATATTCGTCTCAACATTGCAGCAAAACTGACAGACCGGATTCCCCACCCAAAATTTTATTCTCAACACATCTTTAGTTAAAATGGCATTTTAAAACGCAAACCACATAAAGATCTTGATTTTAGGAGGAATTTTAGATTTCCAAAATCCAGGAAAAACTTTCCAACATACATTTCTGCACAAAGAAGAGTAAGTCGAGTTCACTGAAAACAGGCCAGATTTAGTCAAATTCCACCTCACCACATCCATCTCATTAGACAATTGAACATTCTGCAAATTCATAATAAAAGTATTCAAGTTATTACTATCCTCCTCATTTAACCATCTTCTAGAAGATAGATTCCAACCCACACTACAAGCCTCCCTAACAGAGATAGTTTGATTATTACAAATCTCAAAAACACCAGGAAATTGCAACTTTAGAGATTGACCCTTCCACCAAATATCCCCCCAAAACTCCACTCTTTGACTTGAACCCAGACTCCAGCTCCTTTTGTTGATATACATCTCTAATAACTAATAAATCACCCCAACAACTAGAAATACCTCCTCTTCTCTTGAGACTAGCAATAGTGTTACTCCCAATATACTTTGTTTGAACCAATCTACCCACAAACCACCTTCATCTTTTTCAAGTTTCCACCACCATTTACACAGTAAACTGATGTTTAGATCCCTCAAATTCTTAACCCCAGACCCCCCCCCCAATTTCTTTTGACAGCAGATCGAGTCCCACTTCACCAAATGAATCTTTCTAGCTTGCTTATTTCCCTGCCAAAAGAATCTTCCCCTAATCATATCTGATTTATTAAGCACTGTATTAGGCATTAGAAACATCTACATAAAGTAAATGGGAATGCTAAACAGACAAGAATTCAACAGCACAAGTCTCCCACCCGACGACAAAGAATAGCCTTTCCAGAAACTCAATCTATTTTGCACCTTTCTAATTAAACCATCCCATTCAGAAACCTTAATTCTGTCACAACCCACTGGAACCCCAAATAGTTCATTAGGAGAGACCCAACAACACAATTAAAAAGAGCAGAATATCTTTTCACACAGCCAACATCACAATTTATACAGAAAATCTCACTTTTCAGAAAAATTAACTTTCAGCCTAGACATGTTTTCAAAAAGATAGGTGAGAAATTTCAAATTTCTAGTTTTATCCAAATCATTAGGCAAACAAACCACAATGTCATCAGCATACCGTAAAAGAGAAACCCCCTGATTCACCAAGTCAGGGACCAAACTAGCAATCAAACCCTCAATACGAAATACTTTGTCATTGTCATGGCGAGCTACGTACGCGCGTGAACAGTACCACGGGGTTCGCACGCAACATACTCCTTCCATTTTCAGTACACAAGCAGATGAAGTTTCACTCACAGAGTAGGTGATGCACCTACCAAGGAGTGGCTCCTGCGAGCACTGCATTCTTCCCACATGCATCACGCAATGGCAGCAGCGCCCATCTGCCCACAATTTGCTGGTCTGTGAGCCTTCTGAGAGTGCGAGGGGCTAGAGACGGAAAAGAGGCATGTTTTAGGGCAGCGGGTGCAGCACGCGTGGCTTGGGCCACCAAATGTGGTGCCCAAGTTTGTACCACATGGATTCTATTAATTTCTCCTGTGTTTATTTCAACCCCATTACCCCTCAGTTGAAGCGTTTAACAATACATATTTGGGAGGTCCGAGCTAAGCTCGGATGGCCAGCTCGTCTTGTGTCGAGCGGCCGGTCGCGAGTTCGAACCCTGGGATCGTAACTCGCGGGCCTCGCCGGCCGAATTTATTTTAGCCAAATAAAGTTGGGTACGTACACGCGTGTGCCTCGATGGCAATTGCTTGTGTCTAACATGTGTTAGGACGCACATGCGTGTGCGTGCGTGAGGCGCGTGTGTGTGGTGGAGTGAGTTTGTGTGCGTTCGTAGTTATACCCTCTCAAAAAATAATAATATATATTTGGTTTGTTTCAATGTGGGAGCACCGCAAATGTTGTGGTTTTCCTCCGATCTTTTTTTTTTTGCTGTGGATATGGAGGAACTATTTATGATGAGATTTACTTCCCATATATTGACAACGACATATCTGTTGAATTTAGGCGCTTATTTGTCGTATAGCATTATGAAATTCAGTACGGAGAATTTATCAATTGTTCTAAGATTTCGGTGATGGCAACAGAGACTAGAGAATATTACAAGGTACTCACTATCACCTGATGTGAATTTTGGCTATTTGTCCAGCTGGGTTTGCTTCTTTGCATGTCCACACCCTACAATCCACGGAACAGATATGCAAGGTTCATGTTAGCAAAGGATTATGACTAAGGCATTTGTCAGCAAGTGTGTCCAAATGCCTGCAGAGTAATGTGTTCATATATTCATCTTTCTTCCCTTTGGAAAAATAGGGGATATTTTGGTGCAAGAAAAAAATAATCAAACTTCCAGACTCCAGAGAGCTTACTCATAGAGAATCACATTTCAGAGAATCCTGTATGCCAAGACTGCCTGTCTGGGAGGAGCCAAGTAATTAGCCAAAACTGCAGTGCTGTGGTTGGACCAGGACTGTCAAAAACTTTAGCCCCAGATTTACAACTGGACGCATCCTGCTGGGTACGGCAAGGACAGGCAACATTAATTATCCAACAAGAGCCATAGCAATTCTGTTTGCTTTCTCAGATGAAAAAAAAAAAATCTGTTTTCTTTCTCAGATGAATAGTTTTTTGTTCCCCAACTATCGTTGTGATCCCCTTTTCTTTTTGCTATCCCTACGGCGGTGTCATACCGATATATATACACCATAATAAAAAAAAATGATGGTGCGAAGTGTGAATAGACCAGGGTTTTAGAAATATTAGACTAGAAAAGCACCATGCCTCTCATAGAGAGAATCGCTGAAAATGGATAGAAATCAGGCAAAATTCGGCAAGCAAACAATTGAATTCTCCGATGAAAAAATTGTTGGAATCCGAACGACATCAATCGGTTTTCCACCGATATTGGTACAAAATTAATCGGTTGGTGCACCGGTTGATAATCCACCGAGATTGTGACAATCCAACAATATCAACGGAATTTGAATTTTAAAGATTTAAATTAGGATTTGACCATTTCGAATTTTGGCTCGTTTTCAACCAAAATCGGCTGGCTAGTAATATTGTACCCCGCCAACATCACCGAGAACGGCCGATCCTCTCCTATTTTGTGAACCATGTCCCTCGCAATGTTTAGAGCTAATAAGAAGGACCATTCAAACCCAGACTAAACTGCTACCATGGTAGTAGCCAACTGACTCTGGGATACTCCTCTTAGAACATGGGTAATATTAGGACTATTTTCTAATTATATTTTACTATTTATTTATTATTAATCTTCTATTTATAATCTTATTTTACTATTCACCTCACCAACTCTAGACCTATTTTTCTAATCACTATTCTCTCTCTTGTATTTTATTCTTAACCCTATTTTCACTATTCACAGCCCCATTTCTACCGATACAAGAGAAGGATATGTAGGGATTAAAAAAATAGGGTCAGTGTTGCAAAGTTGAATAGTTAAATAGAGTTGTGAATAGGATGTGAATAGTAAAATAGGGCCAATGTTGCACATAGCCTTAGTACCTTGATAAGAAGTACAGCTACCACGCGCTGGCGTGCTTGCTGTGTATGCCGATAGTCTTTGATGAAGTTTTCTCGATTTCTTCTCTATCCAACAACTCGCGACAAATCTTTCCGCTGCCATGACTTTGATTGATGTTGATCTTTTTAATCCGTTCTTAGTCAAGATCGGCGAAGGAGAAGGAGGCGGTAGAGACGAGTTCCGGCGGCTTCGTCCTAGACAGCGGCGGCTAGACAACGAGCTTTTCTGAAAATTTCTTTTGTTTTGCATTTAGACCTTTTGGAGATGCCTATAATATTTTTTTGGCTAGGGGTCTCAATATAAAAGGGATGACCTTGTATTAATAAAGTTTTATACTATTTAAACAAAAAGTACAGCTGCATCCTGGCTTATTTTTATTCCATCAGCACGTTAGACAAATGGGACGCGATACTAAAAATCCAACCCGGCTGCCTTTTTGCAGCACGCCAAGTTTGACATGCCTGCCGCAGCCGAGGAATTTCGGACCTTTTTTTTTCCCTGTCAATCAGATGGCCATTTCTGTACCGCGTTTTCTTTGCACATGTTTTATCCATTTTGCTTGTGAGCATGGCATCTAGAACATCTAAATCTAAATAACAATTGCGCACGATAATGCCATGGAAATTTCAATATTTTTTAATATATGAAAAGAGACATCGCTACAACAACCGTACCAGCTCTTGTGGTTCTGATTATTGAGCACATTAAATTTTCCATGGATCGTTTTCTTTGATAGTACAACAGTTGCGGCTGGTCCATACGCTAGATGGGACATATAATATATACATAACATATGATTACCCCCGTACGGGAGATCTAGAGATACTTAATGCAAATACCATTGTAATTGAGGCGCTGAAAACAAGCGTCGTTTAGGGCTCCATTTGGAAACTGGTAGCTCAATGGACAAGACCCATGCAAAGTTTTAGTGGTCCGGATTCAGTGGAAGTGCAATAAATTGAATGGTTTTAGGGGTTGGAAATGCATTGATGAAGATGGCCTCATCTTTTTTTTTAAAAAAAAACGATGCCCCATTCAAGGAATGTTTACCGCAGAGATTCTAAAACAGAATCTTTCTTATATTTAAAACCTCTCGTTCTCCAGCAGAGTCTCTATCTTAGACTCTAAATTTAGAGGCTGAAAGAGAGACTCTAAATTTAGAGGCTCTCTATGTCAGCCTCTATAGTTTCTGTAGATAAAGGTTCTGCTGAAGAAGATGAAAATATAGAGAGTGAATAGTGATTTAGGGAGAATGTATAGAGACCCGATTTTAGAACATCTGCTAGAGACGCTATGATGTTCCTTTTGCGCATGAGGTGTTAATGGTACATAAATCTATGTGTATAATATGAAATGGTATGAGAAAGGGACCTGCCCATTTGTTTGTTTGCGTGAAAAATATGTATTTCAGCAAATACGTACTACGCTTCCTCGGAGCTCTATAGAATCTGTTTCCATCAGACTCTGGAGCTGCACCAACTTGGCAAATACAATTGCCTAGAACAGCAGCTTCTCTATCCACATATCCTTTATAATATTATTCTCTACAATGTCTATCCATCTTTTCAAATTTCTTCATATTTTACACTACATACTCTAAAAATTTCTTTCTTCAGTAACACATCTATCTCTAAGTCAAATGATCGATGTTTCACAGGACCTGCTATGAATGCTCTAAACCAGGTGTGGAGCCTCCAACCTTTGGTGGTCAAAACTCAAAACGGCCAGGTCATCCATGCCATTGTCCTTACTCGCCGAGCATTTCGCTGCCGAAATTCCCAGCAGATCGCCGGCCGAAGAAAGAACAAGAAAAAAAAGAGAGGAAACTCCAAGACGATCACGTGACACCGGCTAGTGCCGTTGTGTCGTCTTTCCCCTGCCAGGAGCAGGAGCTGCAGGACACAGCGCGTAGCAAAAGCTCCCTTCCCTTTGGGTATGGAGTATGGACGTCCTGCACGCCTTCACTTCCTGCCCATGCCTGTGCTGACGAACACTACGCCAGATTGTGTATCTTCAAGGTTTCCCTCCATCTTCACACTTGGGTTGCAGCAATTAATGTACTTAAACAGTATTACTCGCTGAAAGAAAGAGTAAATTACACTATTGTTCCTAGGAGTTGTACCGAAATCTCACTTAGCTCCTAAATTTTAAAATTGATTGTTATCATTTAAAATTTGTTTCCGTTTGCACCATTATTAAAACTTAGGCTAAGTGCGGAAGCGTAAAGATCTCCGTTTAGCCTAAAATCCGAACCACAAATTAGGGTTTTAGGAAGTGTTCTTACTGCCTGATGATGCCATCGCCTGTGAGTATGATTAGGCTTAGAAGCCTGCTTGGCCGATGATCCGATGCAGAGTAGCCGTAGAGGACGCAGGGAGTCGGTGGCTGTGAAGTCCTTTTTTTGAAATTTTGAATTTGAACATTCACGTCAGCTGAAAAATTCGAAAGAAAACAAAAAATGAAACAAACTCAAAAACTTCAGGGAAAATTCAAACAAATAAATTCCAAAGTTTCAAAATTTTGCATCTTATATCTAGAATTAAAATTCAAAAATTGAATTTGTTTTTCTTGGAAATATAAAGTCTGAACATATTTTTTGAAATTTTGAATTTGAACATTTAAATATAAAATTTTGTTAAGAAAATTCAAATATGAAAGTTTAGATATTTTGAATTTGAAATTCCAAAAATTCATGTTCAAACTTTTGAATTTGATATTTTAAAATCTCAAATTTGGATTTGAAAATTTCAAAGTTCCAAAAATTTGAATCTTCATTTTTCATATTCTCTAAATTTAAGATTCAAATGTTTGAATTCAAACTTTTACACAATTAAATTCAAAATCCAGATTTTTGAAAATTTCAATTCGGTGTTTGAATTTGAATTTCAGATTTAAGATTCAAGATAAAATTTTGAAACTTTTTAAATGAGATGACATCCACACCACCTCAAAAATTCAACTATAAAAAAAGTTTGAACTTTTAAAACGATTCAAAAAATTTTGAAATTTGAAAAAAAAATGAATTTCAATTTATCAAAATTTATTTGAAATGATTCAAAAAAGTTTGGATTTTTGAAAAAAAGTTGAATTTCAAAGAGAGAGAGAGAGGTGACGTGGACGACGTCTCTTTAAAAATCGCACGTGTGCAAATAAGCAACACAAGCAATTAACAAAGAACTAACGGCCACCTAAGCACTTAACGGATAACCTAACGGATCTGGGGTGTGGTGCAGATGGAAACAATTTTCAGGGAGCGACAAAGTATTTTTAAAGTTTAGGAGGTAAGTGAGATTTTGGTACAAGTTTCAAGGGCAATAGTGTACTTTACTTTAAAAAATGATATATTGTGGTAGTGCATGGTGCAGCGTGAGTGAGTTCAATGCCTTGATTGGCAATGCATCTCCAAATGCCAAGTCAGCTAACTATAAAAAATAACATCAACATCTTACCTATGTGAAAGAGAGAAGGAAGTATAGAGATAAAGACTAACTACTAGCTAAGAATTAGTCTCACAGGACACTTCTCATATAAAAAAAATGATGCCGGGTTTTCTGCATCGTTCGTATCAGCTGATACATAGATTAGGGAGTGATTTGTGTGATTACAAATGTGGAAGAGGCAGCTTTAGAGGGAAAAGGTTCAAGATCCTTATGACTATGCACTTGACTATTAGGCTCAAGACTGCACTTGAGCCTTCATACGGTAAAAAAGAAATGGATTTCGTAATGAGCATTCATCTAGAAATTTTTTTTTTGGAGTTCAGCTATTTTTTTAACCTTCCCTCAAAGGGTGAGCTTTGGCAACAAGATAGTGCGCTCGAATGACCTAGAAGCAGTGGGAGCTGAGTTAGGGTTTGGGGTTCACTAAACCCAATAGGCCCAGACTTCGAGGAAAGCTAGGACGACGGCAGCGGTGGTGGCTGTCGGAGACAAGGAATGAGAAGGGGGCGAGGGCACCTCACCGAGGAGGATGAAGAGCACGATGCAGGCGGGTGACCGAGGAGAAGGAAGAAATGGAGACGAGGAGGGGGAAAGGATGCGATGGGTAGGGAGCAGTGGCTGACTCGGGAAAGGGACTATCGCCGGTACTAGGAAGAGCTGGTGGTAGCATACGTGCAACAGCACGGCAGGAGCTTCACTTGTGGCGGGCCTAGAGGCTGGTTGTGGTTGGATTAGGAGTGGAAGAGGAGAAGTTAGGGTTACCAGAAATATATGGGAGAGGGGAGAAATATAGACCATCAGATGGAAATCCAGTGGCTACCAGAAATCGACTGAAAATTTATTTTTGTTTTTCATGCGCCTGGGAAGTCAGTCCCAAAAGGAAAACTATGCATCTGTCATCTGTGCTCAATTCCAAACAGTGGCTGTGTATATAATTGCACGGCCGGTGAGCCAGCACCAATCTAAACAATCAACTCATAATGCCATGGCGTTCATCAGACTGTCTTCCCATGACATCACCATTACATGTTACATACGCATGACTGCATGGTGAGACCTGAAGCCCCCAATAAACCCATAGGCCACGCATAGACTGGATTGGACGGGATATGAATATGATTATATGATGCTGTTCGCTATCACATCAGTGCTCTTCAAATCATCCCCAGTAATCAACCAGACGCCCAGTGACTACTGATTAATTAGCACGTTAGATCTTTAAAAAAGGAATCTTCTTTATATTTAGAGACTAGGAATCTTCTTTATATTTAGAAACTCACAGACTTTATATCACTCCAGCAGAGTCTCTATATTTAGAGATTCTCTCTCCTGTCTTTATATTTTTTGAGGATAGAGTCTCTGTCAGAGACAATAAAAATATAGAGAATAAATAGTGGTTTAGAGAAGGAAATATAGAGATCCGAATTTAGAGAAGCAGCTAGAATATAGAGATCCGAATTTAGAGAAGCAGCTAGAGATGCTCTTAAGCTGTTGAAGCATTGGCTGAAGCTCAATTAATGATCACGCAAGATCGCCATCAAGCAGTCAAGAGTTGGTTGGTACTAACAGTACTACCATTTGGTACGCCTGGAGCAGTCGGCCTGGGGTTGAGCTTTCTGCTGCCCGGTGCCCGCCGCTGAATTGCTAGAGAAAGAGACAAATCCGCCATGGCTATCTATCTATCTAATCTATCCATGCGTGCCTGGAAAGAGATTGAGCGTAGACGCTCACCTTCCGGTGCATGCGTGATTGGTAGCGTGTGTAGCTAGGTCACCTGTTCATGACTTGGGGTGCATGCATGAACACTCGCACTCTCGCCTTTATGAGCCTGGGTCCAGCCAAAGAGTTCCGGAATATCCTCCATAACACAACGCAGATTTGCTCTGATCTTAATTTGTAGAGGGAGCAATGGAGAAAATCAACAAATTTTCTTGTGCAAGCTGATGGTTCCAGTATGACTAAGGTTTTGTTCTCGTCAGCTTATTTTATTTAACTTATTTGTCTTATTTGACTTATTTGATTTTTTTTTTCTAATTTTGAGAGCTTTCCGAGGTAGCATCGAGAGTTGAATCCGTTTCGTTTGACTTGTATTTTAAAGGTTTTAGACAAGTATTTGAGATAGAAAAAAAGGGATTCGAAAAAACAAATCGTTTTTATTTTAAACGAAAATAAGCTCTAATTTCAAATAAGACAAATAAGGTCTTATAAGTTGACAAGAACAATGCCTAAGCCAAAGATCCCATATGAGTTGTTCTTACCCGAAAAGACATGCAAGCTTCCTTGTTGTCCAAATCATAGGTTAAGAATTTGAGGTTTCTGATCAAATTATAGGAATTTAGATTGGTGGCACAATCTGAGCATCAAGTTGCCCCAACTCTAACCCTGTTCTCGTGGCACGGGCTAAATTGCCGAAGTGGTTGAATTGCCGGAATTTGAGCTTTAAGCCATTTTGAGAAGTTGACCAATTTCGCTCAGCCTGTTTTTAAGAGATTTGAGGCCAAAATATTTGCCTTTTGGAAAGGCAACAAGCCATAAGTCAGAAGTAACAGAGTTCAGGGCCAAAATACATGTTTCATATGCTCATAAATGACATGGAGGTGGCAGCTCAAGTCACTTTGAACGCTGTTTTTCCCCCTTACCATACTTCACTGTCTTGATTGGGGAGTGTATTTGTCTGGAGTCTAGACTCTAATCACCAATATTCTAGCTTCCAGCATATATGAACTACAGTCTACAGTACCAGCCAAAGGGTGCCACACTATTGTACACCACATTGATTCGCAGAAGGTCACAGAGCATCTCATCCGTGGAATGTAGCTTCACCATGTAGCCAAAGTAAACAAAGACTTACCGTCACAATCACATTCTACAGCAAAAGATCATAGAGTTGTTGCTGCAAAAAAGTAGCAAGCTCAAGCATTCCTGGCCGCTGCAAAGGCTGGGAACCCCCTCCAAAAAGATCTGCAAAAGGCTGGGAACCTGAGAGAAAGCTCAAGGTCACCCAGTCAGCCCCCAGCCTGTATCTGTGAGCCACCAGGCCATGGCCATGCACTTTCCCCATCTAAACTGAACCATGCACACTGGCCTGCCACCCAGCACTGACCATCGCCAAATTCCTGCAAGCTGAAACTGCACACAGCCTTTCTCTGCCTTTCTTGCTGGCTTTCCCCCTCTTGCTGCTCAACATGGCTGAGTCCTCTGCTGCAGCTGCACTGAACAGTGGCTGTCAATAGATTCTCCTTTGGATTTTAATTGTCCACTGTTGTTTTTGCCTGCTTTTCTATGGCTCGATGGCGACGCCTTTGGATGGTATAGCCATTCTCGCGATAGCATTCAATCGGCATGGAGGAGAAGCGGTGGATGGAGGACGAATGGAGGCAAAAATCTTGGATTATACCGGTGGATTTTAGCCATGAATCTTGTTTTTATTCGCATGTGAAATGCAGGGGGGCCCGTATTGGATAAATTTCAGTAATCACTAGGAAGCTCTCTCTCTTTTTTATGGTGACTCTAAAGAGAAGTGTGTACTGTTTCTTTGAAAGTTTTGGCTTTTCAAAATCGTTCCTCAAAAACATCAAATATACTACTTCAAAACTTTTAAAGCCAAGTTGAATCAAATGTTTTAGTTTTTGGAAGTTGCTTCTCGAAGCTTGAAGTCCATTTTTTAGCCATTCAGCCATAACTGAACAAAGAAGTCTAATAAAGATATTTTACTATCCATGGTATATCTCATCAAAACTATCGATTACATCAAATCTAATGGCTATAGCGAGGTGGTACCTCTCTAAGCTCCCTTCTATTCAAACATAAGATTTCCGTACGTTCTTCTTCTTCCTTTCTTCTCTCCTCTCTCTCTCTCTCACCTCACTGCTTGCCCCGTGGCGCTCGCCACCGCCGGCCCACCCCGTGCAAGTCGCCCCGCCTGTCGCTCTAGCCCGTGACGGTGGCGATGGCTCGGTGGCACAACGGCGGCGGCTGCGGCGGCGCCGTGAGCTCCGACAGCGGCTAGGGTTTTGAGGAGAGAGAAGAAAAGAGTTATTTGCTAAATACTGAATCTACCCCTAGGCCGGTACCTTGAGGAATCTGGTACTTCTCCTAGGATAGAAAAAATCCCCTGGTCCAATAGTTTAACTTGATCGGTCGCTAGAGTGGTCGCTAGAGTTGAACTTTGGAAGCTGAATTTCTTTATACAGTACTTTGGTCATACAAAATCATACTCATAAGAAAGTGCATTAAAACCCGGATCTAATCATAGTCCAGATATTGTTGAACTAAATGTGGTTAGAACATCCGGAGCAGGTACTCTATAATACTGTAGCTTAAGATAGAGTAGCTGGTGCAGAGAAAGAATCTTTTAGAGTGTAGTGTAAAGTGTGAAGTAATTTTAGAGTGTTGAATAGAGGGAGTAGTGAATAGTATTATAGAGTGAAAGAATAGAGTACCACATGTGGATGCTCTGATCAAAGCGTAGAAACTTTGAACCTCAAAAGACGTGTACGCCTTTAAAAAACAAGAAGGGAGTAGGGTGTTGAAACTATCCTTGTGTTTGGAGTTGTGGGATTATTTTTTTTTGGGGTGGGGGGTGGTGATTTTCAGGATTTGATTCACAATTTGAACTAAAAAGTCCTCTCTAAAACAAGAAGTCCCATCGATCCAAACGGGCAAGTAGAATTGCAGGACACTATCCTGCTACATTCTACACCTACCTCTTGAAAGTGTGCACTGTACAGCACTAACACCCTGCCGGTAGGCCCTGTGGGCTAATAGTAACACATGAAAAGAAACACAAGCTGAACATACGACCAATGTACGAGATGCTGTACAGAAAGCATTTGGTATAATTATAAACAAACATGTGCATGTGTATGTATTCATGGGGCCTAGAGCAACATGTCACCTCTTGTTTTACACGGAGCATCGAGATGAGCATATGAAAATGCAGATGCAATGCAAGTGCGTTTTGCATGCGCCAACTGGTCAGGGTTGGCGAGTGATGAGATAACAAAAAATGCCCCTTTCTTAACTGAATTCTTTACCATTTGGAAGGAAGAAAAAAAAGAGCATGAGATGCCCAAAGTCACACACAAACACATTGGGATTGGGTGATGCTTTTCAGTTAGGATCAAACCAAGGCTTGTGTATAATGGTCACCACAAATTACTTTCATTATCTAAAAAAATCCTCGGGGTCTCGAGATGTGGACTCTATATTTGGATCTTGTCATTCCCACCTCCTCTCAAGTTCTAGCTCTACACAACCAAGAAGTGTGCTTCAATATGTAGGTATGATGGTTCATTGTTCCATGTACAGTGTAGATGTTTAGAGAATTTTTTTCACATAGGATGGTGCAGCTCCTTAGAGCGGTGCTTACAGCAGAGGATGAGTGCTTGACCAGCATCTAAGCTTTGAGGCTGAAACGTTGAAGCACATGCATAATTTTCTTACATTGGAAGGGAGACTTTTTATGTAGATGCTTAAGTGATGTGGCAACGTTCTCTCTTCTCAAGCACTTATATATAAACAAGCTGTATTATACATATCCATCTCCAACAGTCACCCTATTTCTCAACTCTATCACTATTACGATCCCCCTCTATCACTATTTACCTCCCTATTTGTCAACCTTACCCAACAACAATCTCTATCTCATTTTGTATATTCTTTCTCCTATGCCCATATCTCCACCCTATTACTATTCACCTACCTATTTCAAAACCCAACCCAACAACAATCCCTATATCCCATACCCTAGAAAAATGGGAATAGGGTGAGAAATGGGGTGCTGTTGGACTTACCCGACACAGGATAATGGCAAATTTGCTGCGAGTTCTCCCATGGTAATTGGAAGTAAAGAATCCTAAGGGCACCCATCACTGTACACATTTTCATTCCATGCTATCACTATTCACCACCCACTTTCACTATACTATTTACCTCCCTATTTTCATCTCTATCACTCTTCATCTGCCTATCACTACTCACCTATCTAACAACCACCCTATTTTTCACTTCCAAATCTCACTCTCTATATTTACTATTTATTCCCTATTTCTCAACCACCACTCCCTATATTCACTATTCCTCACCCTATCACTATTTATCTCTCCAACACCAGTACCGAAATTCCATTCGCTACAGTGATGTGCTAACCCAAATTTGTGTCCCCTGTTAGGCATGCCCGAAGAATCCTGAATATCAGCTAATTATCAGCGCACCAACTTGCTGTGCAATGAACCTTGTACATCATGGAAGACGCCAAGGCAGAGCCTGGTCCAAGATATCAGATAATCTCTGAAGATTTAGATCCAGCGCCCCACACCTCACACTAACAGTTGATACCTCATCATGGAGAAGAGCGATAAAAATGCAGGCGAAACACACCTAATAAAAGAATTAACCAGACTGTGTCATAGTCAAATTCAGTGGCAAGTTTTGACACACACTCATAGGCTCTATTGACATCATGGTTGCAATATTCAGGAATAGTTTCGGGGCGGCAAATTCAGATGCTTCCAGGTGTAAATAGACAGCTGAATGACAACCGAGAGCATGCAGAACAATACCCCAGCTGCTGTTCTTGGAGCACAGCCTTATCCTTGATGGTGGTATCTAACAACATAGCTCCTCCTCAGCTACTCCCACTGATGGATTTTAGAGGTTTTGGAGGCAGTAAACAGAGCTTGGCATTGTATCCTTTCCAGAGCTCACTGCAGCTATACTTGTGTGGTACCTTTGCAACATAATTATTGACCAGCCCTTGGTGCAACCCCACTCATGATTAATAGGAGAATTTTCTGGTACGGTTTGGATCCATGCATGGCGCCATTCGATCGGTGGCGTACTTTGAGATCGGCGCCGAGGCAATCATATTAGTATGGCACATTACTCACTTGGTAAGAATAGATAAACATACCTTGGGTTGCAGGGCTAACAGTCTATGGTAATTTCCAATGTTCCATTTGCTGCCTTACCTAAAGAAAGGAAGGAAGGAGAAAAGGAGAGAAGGGTGATTCACAGTCACAGGACCAGTGCAGGTTAACAAAGAGCATCAAATCAATCAGAGTGTCTTGGGGCATGACCCCCTGACAAGTTACTCCAACTTTCTCCTCCTAGCCAACAACTGAAGGGCTGCACAACCGGGGCACACTGCCATTGCAGTGGACATCAACACCTACTACTGTCTAGTGACTACATATGTGCTCCCTGTAAAATGATGGTCAGGGGGACACAAGTGTCATCTCACCACTACACAGATCCTGCTAAGTTCCTCCCCCATCTTTACAGAGGGGAAGGCACGTGGAACAGAGGGAATTATTGGGGCATCAAGACTGATTCTTTCTTACCATTGGGTCTCTGACTCCCTCCCAGTCTGATTGATGGATTCCTCACCAAGCAGCAAAGATGCCAGCATCAGTACATGGGGTTTGGTCACAGTGACAGAGAGAGGGGGAAAGATATAGAGAAATCTCCTTAGAAAACAACAGCCATCAAATCAAGAAAGGTGTGGGGGATCTTCCCCTCTTGCAGTGCAGGTTGGACGATGATGAAAGCTGAGGAGTTCCAGTGAAAGACTTGCCCGGGCAATTATTTGAATCAGTGGTGACCAGCGAGCTCAAGAATGCTTCACCCGATAGGTGGTGTGCATGCACAGTTTAAGAGCTACACCCACATGCACTTGTGAAGCCTAGGGGCGTAGGCTTTTTTCCTTTGTGCAGTGCTTGTTTTGCTGCTGCACAATGAGATGGAAATCAAGTTATCCAAATCTTGCTAAGATACCAATCAATATCGTCACTAAGCAAGCTGAGTCACTAACAGGTACTTCTGGATGGGCTTTGCTAATGGTACTTTAGTATTCCTTTGTATTTGAAGACGAACTTTCAAAAAAAAGAGAAAAATTATAACTTTACACCGATAAGGTGCTAGCGGCCCAAAGGTATACGTCAAAACTAGTTTTCCTGGTTGGACGATTGGTGGTAGTAATAACTCTTTTCAGCTCTACCAGCTGATTCTGCGGTTCATCAGATTGACCATCTAAGAAGGCTTTCTTGTAAAAGGGATAAATAAAAAATCTATCTGAAAAAGGACAAATAAAATCCATGGTGCGCTATATATGGAATCTGGAACAATTTTGTAAAACCATGATATGATATGTTGGCCTATTGGACGCTAAAACTTGGTTCTATAAAAATATAATAGTAAGGATGAAGATAAATATTCTATATTTGTACGTTGTAACCATTACTTTCTATGCTTGCAGTTCAATTGCACAAGTTAATCTGGAGATTTCAATAAAAATAGTTGCATAAGGCTCTTGTGGAAGCAATTTCAATATCTTTGCTAAAACCCATACCGGTTGGCGGAAAGAAGTTTTTAGTCTCCTTACCAGTGGAAATCAGACCTTAGTGGCCATGGCAAGAGATCCACCTGAAAAATATATCAAATATGGATTAACCTTGCAACAAGGATCCTCTACACATTCTGGAGTGACAATAATGAATAATATGTTCTCTGATGGGAATGAACAGATAGGGGTGAAAACAGGTCGGATACGGTCGGATAGGGGTCAACCCATATCCGTATCCGTATTTATACCGGATATGGATTCGGAAACGGATAGTGTCGGATACGGATTCGAATACGGATTTAGTCGGATACGGTTTCGGATCGGATATGGGTCAGATACGAATACGAAACCGGGTTTTATCATAATACCTCAATGAAAAAAATCGACATAAACCTACACTCATTGTTGGTCACTACAAGGTTGCAGATTTGGCCCAAGTGTTTTTCACACTCAGGATAGGGGCCAAAACACTCGGGATAGCCTATCCCGAGTGGGCACACTCGGCATAGCGCACTCGGCGTTATTTTATCGGGAAAAGTAGGCTATCCCGAGTGTACCCTCGGAAAAAATAAATCCGACCTGAGTGCACTCTCGGGATAGCCCTAGGAATCCGGACGCCGCCACATAGTATAAAATTAAATGCAATTTGAAAGACATACAAACTATTAATATAATAATCTATGCTACTAGAAAATAAAGTGAAATAATTCAAACAACCCGATAATAAGTACTAAACATAAATTCATAAAATCTAATAATAAGTGCCACACGTAAGTGAACATATTCACATAAATGTAATATCCAAATTTTAAAATACGGATATCCGAATTCTGATATCCGGATAATTATCCGTATCCATATCCGGATAGCACTATCTGCCGGATACCCCCCAACACGTATTCGTATCCGTCAAAAACTCCGGATAATTATCCATATCTGTATCCGTATTCGCCCGGATAAGAAAATGGGTTCCAAATCACTAAAATCTGGATCCGGTCGGATATTATCCGACCTGTTTTCACCCCTATGAACAGACAATATTTCACTAGAGAAATATAAGAGCGGAATGTTGAAAGCATGCAGATGCAGTCAAAATTCAGCTGAATGCATCTGCCAAATGCTTGTAGGTGTAGCGTTCAATAACAACACAAATATAGTACATTAGTCATACGTACCGTAGGCTTGTAGTGTTCAATAACAACATGAATCTGTAGAATATATTAGCTAATAATGAATACGCGAGAATACGACTTCTTAAAATGATTGCATTTTTGGTCTTATCTCTTGGTACTTGTAACAAACTATTTAACTATTAAGAGTCATATGATTTCTTACAATATCGGTTCCCCTTTTCCTCTGGATGGGTGCTTGCTTGTCTGGTGAAATGGTGATTTCCAAAATAATATGAGGAGGCACGATGGGCAACTTGATACTATCATACTCTAAATTTTTCAAATTGAAATTATGACAGAATAAAGGTCAAGTATTCTGCATATTTGTGTTTTTCTTGACAGGCGTACATATTTGTGTTATTATTCAATAAGAAAAAATCAGAATAATACTGCATAGAAAAGAGGCCATGAAATGTAATAGATATGCTACACCAATTTTATAAATAAATCGAAACTATCATAGATCAGGTCTTGTGCCCAGGCACAAAGGACCGTGATTTAGCAGGCGAATCTTGCATGGAATGTGCATCCATTTCACGTAAAACAAAGAATGTTCTTCGTCTTTCAAAGCGAGAAATATGATGTCAATCTTTCATCATTGTCAGCATGATTAGGTTGGTCAAGTTATTATCAAGATTTTGGAAACATGTTCAGATATTACAGATCAGTATCCTAATGTACAAAAAACACGACAGCTAAGAAGTTAGATCTCACATGTGTGTGATGTAAATCGTGGAAATAATGAGATTAAGACTGATTGCACCAATACTGAAAAACACAACTTGGAAGGATCACTTTCAGGAAGCTGCAGGTTATGCCTACTGTCTGGACTCTGGGTTCCATTGTAACATGCATGCAGTTATGATTGTTGACATAGATATGGCAACTAGCTGTGAGTTGTCAAGGATAAATAGACAGAAGAATGACATTAACTTATTTAATATTTCATAACAAAGCGATTACTTAGAAAAAGGGATAGTTATTATAATTGCTAGATGCCTACATCAGATAATCATGTCTAGATATGATGGCTCATGTATTACTCCAACCTGGAAATAAGAACAAGGTTGTCCGTCTTTGCATACAAACAGTAAAAGAAAAAGAATAGATGGAAAAGGGTTTGAATTATTTGGAATCATACTGGATAACTACTGATAAGATGAGATGACTGCAACATATTGTCTGACAAACAGCTGTGCTGAAAGTCCAAAATGTAACAAGAGCACATGGGCATTAGTCACTGACAAGAAAGAAAAGAAACGCTAAATACGCTTTTCTAAACACACAACTCATCTCCATGGCACAAAGTAAGTAAATTTTGATGGAAATTCTATATTACCCTCTGAAATGCTATCATACCATAATTGATGTTTTAGACAAGCACAAGCAAGGCACTGTTTAAAATACAGGATTACCATACAAATTAAATAAGAAACCACACATCCAGTTATACAGTGGATGCTTCAATTCCTACAAAATCCCTATGAAATTTCCTACATCCAAATCATCAGGTGGCACTTAGTATTGCCCACATCCTAGCCCCCATTCCAACTACATAAGCCGATACACTCTACAGCACTCACACTTAGAGGAACTTTCAAACGAACAAGGCACCACCAGTGTGCATGACAAGAACATCAGTGGACTGGAACAAATGTGGAGTCCAGTTAATGGCCCGGTCACCCTGCACCGAGTTGCAGACATACATACGCCTGCAGTTGAATTGACCAACGAGCTGCAACCAGACACGCACCTGCAGTTGATTTGACCATCACATTTGTTGTTTACAATGGACAGAGGGTACGAGCGGGGGAAAAGGACCGCCATGGGAGCAAGCAGCGGTGGATCGAATGACCCACAGGGAAGTACCCACCGAAAGAAATGTCAGCGCATGGCATGGTATGACACATCGCATCTACAATCAAAGAAGAAAATTGGATTGGCAGCGGTTCTTGATCCCTGAACCTGATTCTTGGTAGGAGCAGCGAAGCGAAACCCGCCGGCGATCGCCGCCGCGATTCTTTCGGCCTGAGCACCTGGAAATGGAAACGCAACAGTGCGCCTCGTAGGAGATTGGCTGCGCCGAGCTGATCCCAGGCGGCGATCAGCTCGTCGGAATCAAACACAGGAAGGAGAGAAACGGGAGCGAGAGAGAGAGAGGGGGGTTGGCAAGAACATGGCCGAGAGCGACGAGGAGAAAGGCAGGGAAGACGAAGGAACCGTTGGGGATCAGCTCGGCCCAGTTCCCATTTCGGCCCATCCTCTGGGGTGGAGTTACGCAGACGCGATTTGGGCCCGACCGCACCCAAGAAATGCTGACCCGGCCGAGGCAAACAGCCCAACCACAACTCCATTTCTCTTTCTCCCGCCTCCGCGCCGTCACTCGACCGTCGTCTCCGAGGAACCCTAGCTCGGCGCCATGGACAACCTCGATCACGCCCCCGCCTCCGCGCCCAAGCGCAAGGGCGGCCGCAAGCCGAAGCAGCTGGCTACCGCCGCACCCGACAATGGCAGCCACGACTCCGACTCTGGCCCCAAGCGCAAGCGCGGTCGGAAGCCGAAGCCACCGGCCGCCGTCTCCCCCGACAAACACCACCCCTCCTCCCCCCTTGCAGCGGTCGCTGCTGCACCCGAGTCCCCGGGCCCCGCTTCCTCTCCCGCCCCTCGAGGTCGCGGCCGCAAGCCCAGGCGTGGCCGCCACGAACCCCTATCCGATGCCGACGCCGTCCCTCGCGTGCCCCCCTCCCCGCCACGCCGCGGCGCGCTGAAGGGGGCGAACATCAAAGCGGAAGTACCCTCTGTCGAGCAGGTGGCGAAGGTGGCGCCGTCGATGGAAGCCGTGGTGAAGGTGTTCTGCGTGCACACGGAGCCAAACTTCTCCCTGCCGTGGCAGCGCAAGCGGCAGTATAGCTCCAGCAGCAGCGGATTCATCATTGGGGGGCGCCGGGTGCTGACCAACGCCCACTCCGTCGAGCACTACACCCAGGTCAAGCTCAAGAAGCGTGGATCGGACACCAAGTATCTTGCCACTGTCCTCGCCATAGGCACCGAGTGCGACATCGGTATGCATATCAGCACTCCTCTCTTTTACCTGTTTTAGTCCCAAGGTATTGTGTGTGTGATAAATCTACAGGCGTTCTCTGATTGTGAGATAGCTGTTCTTTTTTGTGGAATTTGGTCAGAAACATAGCTGTTCTTTTTTCCAAGTCAATACCTTGTGCGTTTGCAATTACATATGTGCACTACAGTCTACACAAAGAGCTTGCGACATCTACACAAAGAGCTTGCGACATCTGCCATTTATTGTTGGCAGATTATTTCTGTTTGGTTCTTTTGCAAATCCTCATGTGGGAATGGTGGAATAAATGATCTGGTTTGACCCTTTGAACTTTGCACGTGCAATTTAATTTTATGCTTAGATGTGGGAGGACACCATTTTGATGGATTTGGTCGTACAATATTGTGGGGTAACAAGGGCCAACCTTAACACAGTGCATCCCAAGCTTTGTAGAATACCTTGGTAGTTTTGACAGGATAATTAGACTGTAGGAGTCTTGTTTAACACAAAAAGAAGATTACAGGAGGAGCAAAAGTAATTAAATATTTTTGATGTAAAAACAGCTAAATTTTGTCTGCACTCATTCTTTTTGTTATCTGAGACTTCAATGTTGCACTTGAAATGACTATCATGGAGTTGTGATAGTATAGGTTACCTGGATACGCCGATACGGATACGGATACTCGATATGGCGATACGTAGATTTCTCAAAAACCCCGATACGGGGTATGTTTGTATATATATATAATTTTATATATTAATGTATATACAAACTTATAGAAGATTTTAATTTATTTATAACTAGTTGACAGCTAAAAAAATAGGAATACGTTGTTACCTTAATGTTACAAACCCATTTCAATTTTCAATCTTAAATTTCATCATCCTCCTCTTCCATCAATTATCACCTCCCTCATATATGACCAAAATATAGAAGAAAACGTTTGTACATATAAATATTACTGAAGAAGCTAGTGCATAGATATATACATAATACTTACATTTATATGTGTAGGCCTCAACTCAAGCTTCCATTTTGCAGCACTTTAACAGCAGTAGGACAGCAATTAACTTACAAATTCATAGCTCACAAGCAACAAATATTAAGGTTCAAATAACAAACAGCACAATAGTAGTAGCACAAATAGTTCAATAGGTTCAACTCAACATACCTTCATTGCAAGAAAAGAATTATCATGTTTTCATCAATTCATAGCATCTTTTAGCATCCATCATACCAATAGCTATAAAATTCTATCATCTGTTAGCTATAAAATTTCCTTATTTCTAAAGAATTACAAAGGTTCAAAGCTCAAAAGGAAATACCTCCACAAGGGCTTCTTTGAACTATCATTTGTAGAGACCACACGGGCAGCAGCCAGTGCACTGGTAGCATTATCCGCTGCGCTTGCTCTTGACGCTGATGACGAGCCCGTGGACAAGCTAGAACTTCCTGCATAAGTTCGATCCGTGGCACACTTCGCGGTCGGTGGCGCGAGGGCGCGGCTTGCATTGCGTAGGCGTCTTGAGGGCGCTGGCGCGAGCAGGGCGCCTATTGGGCAGCTGGCGCAGAGGTGGAGACGGCTCGTCTTTCTGCGCGAAGGTGGTGGCGGCTTCGTGCTTTCACGCTACGGTGGTAACGCCTCTGGCCGGCAACAAAGACGGTAGCTCGTGCTCACTTCGGCGGCGACGTCTGACCGGCGACGGAGGCGCGAGCTTGCTCTCTCGCGGCGTAACGCTGCTTTCGGCGGCAAGGCGGTGGATCTAGGTCTCTGCTGGCGGCGGCGAATCGCGAGGCATCACGACGCGAAGCGTATCGTCTGCCATTGGTGAAGGCCACGGCAGAGACGCCATAAGGGTCCATCCAGCCGTTCATTGCCCATCGCACGACTCCGTCGAGCGAGCCACTTAAAGCCCGAACCGGTACACGGTCTCCGCCGTTGGTATAGCGATGGACACAGATGAAGCAACAACTTAAGTGGAGGTAGCAACGGAGCTTTATCTGGAGACATTCTGAGCAGACTGCTATCTGTTAGCCTGGAGATTAATTCAACCACCAAATCAAAGTATTTTGATGCATAGGGGAGCTTTGCAAATGATTAAAATGGATTCTTAGCTAAGTTTTTGACATAATGGCCCAGACGGTGTGCTTAAATATGGAATATAACAGCCGTAGTTACAATATGAAGTTCATGCATGATTTCAGCCCACTGTACCTTTTCATTTTCTGAATAGAGTCAATAGACAGTAGTATCAAAAGGAATGAATTCAGCCCACTGCACCTTTTCTAATCTGCACCTTTTCATTATCTGTTTCTAATACATCAGTTAATCATATAAAAAGAAATTAACTGATCAATGTACATTAAAAAAGAAAGTATTGCAGATTACTGAAAATTCAAATTTTCAGATCATTGCACTTCAAATTTTCAGAAAAATGCATTTCTGAATATAATTGGCATAACACAAATGCTGAATGTTGTACCATAGTACAACCTTGATTACATAACAGTTTCTAGAGCTCGACGAAGGTTTGATTCAAAATAGCAAGTACTGCTATTACATTTATCATCCAAAAGTAAAACTGAATTGCTATTGCTCACTATGTAAACTAACAACAGTGAGTATTGCTCCATAGGTTCCATCCAAAAGTCAATAGGTTTTAGCATTGCCCATTGCCCTTCCCTAGCTTGTTTTTGTATTGCTCCCTATAAAGTGTAAATGGAGATAAGGGAATTAAACAAAACATTTTGTTATCAGTTTGCATAGATATGACCAATAAGGAAATTAAACAAACCATACCATCAATGCTGTCTTCTTCTTTCTTGTTAGTTTCTCAACCTAGCTCATCTTCCTCTTCCATCCACCATTTCTTGTCTCATTTTTCTTCAGTCCAATAGCATATAGCATATTCTCAAATGATGTTGGTGGGACATCTGAGTGCTGAATGGTACTATTGGTAGAACACAATTGTATCTTTTCTTCCACTTGTTTTTCAGCGCTATCAAGTAAATTGTCAAGCAATATAGATGCCTCTTCAAACTCAGCTGCACGAGAGGCCATGGAAATGAACCTATGTGAAAGAACCTTATAACGACGAGTAGCATCTAACTTGGGGTCCTCCAAAACATTTCTGCCATTCTTATCGTGAACTATTCCATGTCGTGCTTCCCTAGTGCATCTCTTTAAGACATATTGTTCAGGTATTTGCTTAATATCCATTATATCAAGAATTTTGATTGCATGGCTACATAATATACCAATTCTCTCAAATTGATGGTAGCTACATAACAAATTTCCATCTCTAAAAGAACCAACAATCACATGCTCTTCTTCAACTGTACAATCTTCATCAAGAGGTCTAATGCAAACAATATATGCACTTCCATTAGTTGACAACTTGGCGTAGGCTGACATTGATCTTTCATAAACAAATTGGAAGGCATCGAAAATTTGTGGAGTGTATATTCTACTTGCTTGCACCAACAAATGAGATCTCATTTTTATTTGGGGCAACTTATGTCTTGACTCATACTCTGATATTTTCTCTTTATCCCTCTTTGCTTGGACGGCCCTCTCAAAATGCGTGAAGAAACAAAGAATATTCAACTATGAGTTTAAACAATCCTTTAAGTGGCTATTTAATCTCTCACTCAGTTGCGTGCTTCTTATTCCTAGGTAGGGGTGGCAACGGGGGCATTCCCCGCCGGGGAGTGCCTCCCCGTCCCCGTGACCCGAAATTTTCCCCGTCCCCGTCCCCGTTCCCCATCTCGGGGGAGAAAATCCCCCGTCCTCATCCCCGTTTGGGTATCGGGGCCCCGTGGGGGACCCATGCCCGCAAAAATTTCACACAAGAGAAGAGCTCTTATAGCCATTTTAACTCTAAAATCATATCAACGGGCAAGGAAAAAAAGAATGCATGCATTCATTGAAGATTATGTTGTCCCGTTTATGAAAATGTGAGTATGATGGGCTAAAGAATATGTTTCCAATCTAACAATTAAATTGGACTAAACTAAATTCGGGTTCCCAACCGGGTCCCCGCGGGGAAAAATTCCCCTTCCTCGTCCCCGCCATCCCTGACGGGGGAATGATTTTCCCCGTTTCCATCCCCGCGGGGGACGATTTCTTCCCATACCCATCCCCTAATAGAGGAATTCCCCACCGGGGATCGGGGAACGGGTCCCCATTGCCACCCCTATTCCTAGGGTGTAAACATTTGTCATGTAGCATTCAGCCCACTTCTCTTTTACCTTGTAAATACTATCTAACCAAGATTGGTTTTGGACCTTGCTTCTCATGCTTAAAAAAACCTCAAATTTTTCTTGGTCCTCATACTCATACATGTATGCGCTAAAATCAGCAAGTATGTTTGTGCCTTCAACCTTATGCTGATTCAAATGCTTGATTGCATTTTGCATTATATGCCATGTGCATAAACTGTGCCATGTATTGGGGTAAACATGTGCTATTGCTTTCCCCATTGCAGCATCTTGGTCGGTGTAAATTGTTCTTGGATGCTTCTGACCATGAAAAGTTAAAAAGGAATCAAAGAGCCAACTAAATGACTCAAATGTTTCATCGTACATACGGGCAGCCTCGAATATCACAGTTTCCCTAAAGTGGTTGAATCCCACAAATACACTAAATGGCCGACTCTCCATGTTTGTTCCAAATGTAGTACCAAAGTGACAACATCGCCAAAATGTGCATAATCTATTATCATTTTGGCATCCGCCCAAAAGATGTTTGCTATTTGCTCTTCACAATAAAGCTGCAAAGCATAATGGTAAGAAAGATTTTCTGCTACTTTTTTTTCTAAAAATACTGTAACAAGCTTCCCGCTTCACCATACTTCATCCCCTTTTGGCATTTAGGGTGTGTTTGGTTTGTAGCCCTGGGTGGCCATGCCAATGGTCATGGCGAATACAAGGCATGACCTTTGGTTGGCAAAAGTTAAGATGTTTGGTTTGTAGCCTTCAAAAGTGACCAATGAAAAAAAATTAAAAATTCTAAAAAAAATTGAAAATATTAAAAATGGGTTGCTTATGATTTTAGATGAATTATAAAATTTGTTTCATGCAATTTGGACACTATATGAAATATATACAAAAATGAGAAGTTTAATTGCAACAAAAAAGAAAAACTTACTTTGCTAACTAGTCGATGCAGCTTCTTGCGTGCTTGTTGCATGTCAAGACCGTCATTGGGCCCTACTGCGTGCCTTGCCACCAATCACAAATCACATGCAAAGAAGGGCCTACCACGACTTCCAGTAACAGTGTGTTGCGCCCGTTGTCGCGGATTTTCGCGCTTTAAGGCCTCTTTCGCATTGGAAAATTTTGGCTCGCCAAATTTTTCGCGGGCAAACCAAAACATGGTTGCCAACCAAACACCGGCCAAATGCCATTGGCACGACCATTCATTGGTAAGGCAATCGCAGGCTATGAACCAAACACGCCCTTAGTCCGCAAGTAATTCTTGTGATCACGACAAGTGTATCCAAGGTTAGCTACCCCTCCGACATGCCTAACAGCTAATTCATGAGCTATTCTAGGCCTAATTCCCGAATCTCGAAAGCCTGGACTGCCAAGATGCTTCGATGTGATGGCATTAGATGAGCTGTTTTTGGAGTTTGAGCATATGATTGTGATCAAGAACCAAATCCATTACTTTGTATTTTGTAGTGTCTCGATTCAAGGATACTCCCATGTGTGCATCACAATTAGTTCTTGTCTTAGCTCAAGGATTTTTGGTCAAATGATCCCTTTTGACTTTTCATCTCAACCCTTGCTTCGCACACACAAACCGACAAGACGTAACCTTGCCATCTTTTTTACTAGTGTTCTCATACTTTTTTCTAATACTAAAGCCCATTCGACCCCCATAGTACTTCCAAAAGGTCTCAGCTTCACCTAGACTTCCAAATTCCATACCAATTTGTGGAATCTGGTAATGTACTGTCTCTGCAGAGAAAAGGATGAATTGCTAAATTGCACAACTAAGAAATCCACATTGTAGTATCATATCTCTAGACAAAAACCAAACTAAACTAGCTTGCAATCCAAAGCTCAAAGAATTAAAGGTATACTGTCCAAAATGGCTAACACAAGGTAAGATTTATACCTTACATCACAGGGTGGTGCATTCACAGTAGTAGCCATTCGATTGGGAGAAGGCGAGCTGATAGATTCAACCACTTCTGGGCGTTGAGCTGCCATCAAAAGTGACAGGAGCGCAGTAGCACAAAGGCAAGCTAATAGGGCGAAGTGGCAGCTACGAACGCACAGCCGAACGCGCGGCGGCAAACATGGATATGCGAGCCGCTGTTCCTGCCAAGCAAAAAAACTAGAGCAAACCTAGCACAAGACAGCGGAGACAGCGTACCGGTTCGAGCTTTAAGTGGCTCGCTCGGTAGAGTCGTGTGTTGGGCAGTGAATGGCTGGATGGACCTATGGCATCTCTGCCATGGCCGATGCCGGCGGCAGACGATACGCTTCCATCATGGGCGCCGGGCGGGTGCAGTGCAGGGCTGCTGAGTGTTGAGTGCTGCACTCATGATCAATATGGGCCATTTTCGGCCCAAGTATCCGGGAAGTATCGGGCAAGTATCGGCGAAGTATCGGGGTTTTTTTTAATTATTTGGAAAAGGAAAATCACTCGGATATGCGTCGGATACGTATCCTAGCGTATCGGACCGTATCCGGTACGTGTCCGGATACGGGTACAGCCATTTTTCGGAGTATCCGCGCAACGTAGGTGATAGTACTCATTGAATGCACACGTTGACGCTAGTGCTTGTTTTTAGTGGCCTTGAATAATGATCGTTCGTGAAGAATGTTTTTGTTCTTCTGCTGTTCTCAGAAACAGCTTGTCTATATGGATTATTGGGACACTATCTTGCATAGCAAAGCAGATATCAAGGAGTATGGATGAGTTGGAAGAATGTTGGAATGTTTTAAAAAATAAAGGGCAATAAGCTAGACTGGACTAAGCATTTACCATTCAAGCAGTATATTGTCAAAATTTGCAGCTTTGCCTGTCAAATTAGCTATTGATTGATTGGTTCAAGAAGTAAACTAATTGACTTACTTTCTTATTTGATTTGATAACTACAAGTGATATTTCCATTTTCAGCTATGTTAACTGTTGAGGATGATGAATTTTGGAAAGGAGTTTCACCAGTGGAGTTCGGATCATTGCCAGCACTTCAGGATGCTGTCACTGTTGTTGGTTACCCAATTGGAGGTGATACGATCTCAGTGACAAGTGGTGTAGTATCCAGAATAGAAATACTTTCATATGTTCATGGTTCTACTGAGCTTCTTGGATTACAGGTATTTTGTTTCCAAGCTGTTTGCAGTTTTTTTTGTTTACATATTTGTATATTGTATCCATAGTTTTTTACTTTTTATTGATGGACTTATGTTTGATTTGCTTTATACAAACTTCTGTAACCTAGGTCTTGTTTATAAACAGATAGATGCAGCTATAAATTCAGGAAACTCCGGGGGCCCTGCTTTTAATGATAAGGGCAAATGTGTTGGTATAGCTTTTCAGTCACTTAAACATGAGGATGTAGAGAGCATAGGCTATGTTATACCCACCCCAGTTATCAAGCACTTCATTCAAGACTATGAAAAATCTGGAGATTACACAGGTAAATTCTGTTCTGTTATTGCATACAATTTAATTCTTGTGATCAATCTAAGGGTGTATGTGATGTGACATGAATGGAACAAATGTTTGTTTGCATAAGAACATCTTGTTTAAATGTATATGTGAATATTTTGGTGTACTTTCAAAAGATGAACCAGTCATCGTAGCATCTTGCGATTGAAAACCAGTCAGTGTATTGGGTCATATTTTTTTGCCTGTCTTCTATTGGCTTCCATGTCATTATGACCGTACAAGTATAAAGGGATTATACTTTGTATCGATTACAAAGAGGGATAATTCCATGACACATGCACACCAAAATGTCTAGTCCTGATACAAATTAGAGGAATCATACTGATGTTCGGAAGAAATATCGTCCTGCGTTTTGGAATCTTGGTAAATTTAGAAACCACTATTTTCAGCGCTATGTGCAATCAGTATTTTCAACAAATATCTAGTGTAATCTGGTGCTACAATTGGAATTTGAGCGTCATCTTTAGATTAAAAGTTTCATGTCCATTTCAATTATTGCAAATAATTCATTATCGAAATAATCAACTACAAGAGTTACTCCTTGTTCTAGAACCTTTGTGTTTGTCAGGACTCACCAGGAAATTATTCTTCTGCTCTCAGCATGTCATGATATATATACAACAATACAATGTACCAGTTAGGCAGTTACCCATCATACCTTCATTACTTGTAAGTGGTTCACATGTATTTATTCGTTGCAGCAACAAAAATTATGTTGTATCCCATGCAAACGCAGTGAAAATAGTTTGAATAGTGTTTGATTGTGCCTTATTGCGGATCTCCTTTATTGATATTTTGGTTTGATGGATGTGCATCCTGTTTTTGCTAATAATTTTTTTTTTTTATCGAACACGCAGGAGAACTGCGCGTCATTTCATTAAAACAGAGAGTAGAGAAAATACAAGGGGGCAGGGTGGAAACCCCAAACCCCAACTAGAAACAAAAACAGACTAAGCTACACACAAACTAGCTAAATGACCAACAACCAAGCCCAGCCTTACACCACAGCAGCTCTAGCAAGCAGCTCCTGGAGACGAGACGCTCCAGCAGAGCACCACAAGAAACCTTCCTCAGCAACAGCTTGCAAGGCCAAGGCCACACTTGGGCTAGCACCATTAAAAACACAATCATTCCGGTGCTTCCAAATCACCCAAGCCACTAAAACAATAAGCGAGTTGAGCCCTTGTCTGGATTGTCTTGGCATCTTCTTGACTGTACTGGCCCACCAACCAGAGAAACGAGTGTTTCCGGACTGTGGTGAGAAGGATCCCAAATTTAACTTATGGAGGATGAGACCCCAAACTTGGCGAGCAAAGACACAAGCGATGAGTAAGTGCTGAATGGTTTCATCAGCTTGGTCACAAAGAGGGCACGACACTGGCCATTGCAATCCGCGCTTAGCAAGCCGGTCTGCCGTCCAGCAGCGATTATTAACAGCAAGCCAAATGAAGAACTTGCAGCGCAAAGGAGCCCAGCATTTCCAAATTCGCCTCCATGGTGCAAAATGGATAGAGCCACTGAAGAAGGCCTTGTAGGCCGATCTGCTAGAATAATTGCCCGACTTAGAAAATTTCCAACGATGCTGATCTGCCACCCCTTGCTGAAGGTTAACACCAGCCATCAAATCCCAGATGTGGAGATATTCCCTCAACACTTGGAAAGTGAGCGGCCCTTTGATGTCGGCAACCCATCTATGGTTCTCCAGGGCCTGAGCCACAGTGCAGTTATTAATAGCTTTTTTAGCAACCAAAGCGATGAGATGAGGCGCCAAAACAGAGATAGACCTTCCCTCCAACCAATGGTCAGACCAGAACAGCGTGGACTGCCCATTCCCCACAACAGATTCAATGGCCGCATTGAAAAGGGCCTGGGCATTACGAGGTACAAGAATTGGTAACCCTGCCCAAGGTCTGAGAGCATCTGTTTTCTGCAACCAAAGCCACCTAATGCGAAGAGACCAGCCCAGAATCTCCAAATTATGGATGCCAAGGCCACCTAAATGCAGCGGCCGGGTCACACGATCCCAATAGACCAGGCAGTTGCCTCCATTCACCTTTTCCTGCCCAACCCAAAGGAAACCCCGGCGTATCTTATCAATGGCTTTGACTGCCCACTTAGGAAGATCCAATGCCATCATGAGGTAGATGGGAATAGCAGTTAGGACAGCCTTAACCACAATGAGCCGGCCGGCACGATTCAAGAGTGAAGCTTTCCAACGTGGAAGATTGTCTGCCACTTTATCAATGAGGGTTTGCAGGTCAGACTTGGTTGGTTTTCTGATGCTTAAAGGGAGGCCCAAGTACACATAAGGAAACTCTTTAATCTCACAAGCTAAGATGCCGGACACCAACCGTAAATCCTCTTCACTGCACTGAATCGGAGTTACTGAACTTTTGGCCATATTACAGACAAGTCCAGAGGCGCGACCAAAAATGTCCAGCAGCTGTTTGATCAGGTTGAGGTCATCAGAGAAAGGCCGAAGAAACATGACCACGTCATCCGCATAGAAGGAAATACGGTGCTGCACGTGCTGGGCCGCAAGAGGCTGCAGAAAACCATCTTGAGCTGCCCGGTTCACAAGGGAATTCAGCACGTCCATGACCAAGATAAAAAGCATGGGAGACAAAGGGTCCCCCTGACGAAGCCCACGTCGATGAAAAATCCTGGCACCAGGTTCGCCATTAACCAACACTCGAGTAGAAGAGGTGGATAAGAGGAGGCATAAAAGGTTGCACCACCGCCGACCAAATCCCAAATGAGTCAAGACCTCTAGAAGAAAGGGCCAAGACACTGAATCGAAGGCCTTAGAAATATCCAACTTTAAAAGAATGTGAGATTCTTTCTTCCGGTGCAAGCACTTAGCCATTTGCTGCACCATAAGAAAATTATCCTGGATACTCCTCCCCTTAACAAAAGCACTTTGGTTGATGGAAACCAAATTAGGTAATAAAGGAGCAAGACGATTGGCCAAGATTTTCGCAACAAGCTTAGCGAAACTATGGATGAGACTAATGGGCCTGAAATCCTTTACTTGGGTAGCATCAGCCTTCTTCGGCAAAAGGGTGACAAAAGCCGTATTGAGAAGCCGAAATCTAGGGACGTAACCTTGCTGGACAGCGGCCAACGCAGCAAGCACGTCAACCTTGATGAATTCCCAACAAACAACATAGAAACGTCCCATAAACCCATCTGGCCCTGGCGCCTTGTCAAGAGGCATATTTTTAACTGTAGCCCACACCTCTTCTTCAGTAAAAACTCCATCAATGGCAGCCAACTCTTGTGGCTGGTGGTGATGAAAGGCTGAGAGATCAAGGGACAAATCTCTACCAGGAGCTGCCCAAGAAGGTTGTCAAAGTAATCAAACACAGCCTCTTGTTTCTCAGATTGGTCAGTGATAACCCGGTCGCCCACCAATAACTTCCCAATGAAAGTTTTCCTCTTGCGATGGCGAGATTGCTGGTGGAAGAAAGAAGTGTTGGCGTCCCCTTCCCTCAGATAAGTTACTCTAGACCGCAAACGGGCAATAGTCCGCTCAAGGGAAGCTAAACCCAAGCAATGAAGCTTCAACTTCATTCGGAGCCAGTCCTCGTCATGGGAGAGGGGTCTAGAATCCCTTGCTATTTCAAGACGGTGGAGGATTTCCTTAGCCATAGCAAGCTGCACCCTGATAATACCGACCTTAGACTGGCTCCACCTCTGCAAATCCTTGCTTAACCGCTGAAACTTCAGGAATAAGCGCTCAATAAGACAAGAAGAGGAAACTGGCGCATCCCAACTTTGCTGCACAGTGTCCTGAAAGCCTTGCAACTTTGGCCAAAAACTTTCGAAATGGAAACGACGCTTCCCTCGCATGCCAACTTTTAGACATAACAATAAGGGGCAATGATCAGAGACTATAGAGGCCGAGCTCTGGAGGAGCGAATCAGGGAAGATTTCATCCCAATCCGAGCAGCAAAAAGCCCGATCCAATCTGACCAGAGTTGGAGAAGTCCTTTCATTCGACCAAGTAAATTTCCGCCCAAAGAGGGGGATCTCTTTAATCACGGTGTCATCCAAGAAACGACGGAAACGCCCCATCATAGCGCGGTTCAGATTGCCATTATTCTTATCTCCCGCTTGATAGATGAGGTTAAAATCACCCGCCACCAACCAAGGACCAAGACACAAGGCCCGGATGTCCCTCAGCTCTTGAAGGAATAGGACTTTGTCCTGATCATCTTGGGGGCCATAGACCCCGGTGAACCACCAGTTCCGACCATCTTGCTCACTGAACTGAACCGACACAGAGAAAGAATCCACTCTAGTTGTGACAGCTTGACAACAGGAACTTTTCCAAGCTATCAACAGACCACCTCGAGTGCCAGACGCCGAAAGGACAACATGCTGGCCATATCTGGTCCCGAAAACAGAGAGGAAGAGGCTGCGATTCATGGCGGCCACCTTCGTTTCTTGCAGACAGACGATATCAGCATTAGAGGAAAACAGCACATCTCTGACTGCATTGCGCCGATCAAGGCCATTAAGACCCCTAACATTCCAGATTAAAATGGATGATGGATTCATTGAGAAACAAAAAACAACACGACCAACTAAAGAGGAGAGTCAAGAAACCTCGGCCAGATTGCTTGCTGGAGCAGACTGCCCAGCACATGGGATCAACCAACCAAAAATGGCCGCAAGGGCAGCAAGGTGCGAAGCGGCAAGCGGCACCTCAAACAGCTTGCTGTAGGCATCTTGAGCTTGACGGGTGATCCTTTCATTCTCAACAGCGAGTCCCAGGCTCTTCATAACACGTTTCTGCGCAACGGTGATAGGTGGCTCCGGCGAGCAAGGGCAATACCAGCCAACCGCCTACTGCGCCGAGGCAAGGAACCAAGTGGTGTCTTGCACCGCCTCCTCGAGACCACCGGCTGGGGCAACAAAGGCGCTACCAACTTGGACACTCCAAAGAACGGGTGAGTCGTCATTCCCCCTTACGACGCTGCGGCCGGTCTCGCGAGGAAGGAGACTTCTTCTTGGCCGTCGCCGCCGCCACCGCCGTCGGGCGTACACAAACAGCGGAGTGGGGGCTAGAGATGCTTGGGCAGGTGGAAGCGGTTCTGCAAGACGGGGAGAGCAGGGCTCTAAGACAGCGTTTGGCACAACAACGGAGCACTACGAGGTCTCCACCGGAGAAGCAACAAGCCGTCGGACGGGAATTGAAGGAGACCGCGAACTGGAATCGGCCGCGTCAGAAGGCATCCGCGACGCCCAAAGATCCGTTGTCGAAAAGTCCATTCTCGGCTCGAGCCGCAAGACGAAAGAAGAGATGACAAGTAATGGTGGAACTCCATACTGGGCCCGCCGAGCACGCCAGGGTTTGAAACTTCATTGGGAATACGCGCTGTAGCCCGCGAGCAACCGTCATTATGAATCGCCTCCATCCGCGAGCCTGAAGCCACCACATGCACGTCAAGCGATCGCGCGTGCAAGGAGGAAGCCGAAATCCCAGGGCCAACGGCTCCAGGAGACAAGGCAATCTCACGCGCAGGGGAGTCACGCCCCTGGATCGCCTCGGGACCCGAAACAGCCGCCCCGCCGCAAGGATTGGGAACGGGGGGCCCGTGCCGCCATTGGGATCTGGGCGGTTGAAACCGGCCTTGACGCCCCAACCCACGCTACGGGCGACGAATGCGAAGAACGCTGGCAGCGGCGGCGACGGCGGCGCCCATGGCCACCGCCCCCCTGGAGAGGAAGAGGGGTAGGGCCATCAGCACTAGAAGGAAAAACCACAGAGGTTGTGATCCCGATAGTGTAGATGAGCGTCCTCTTCACCGGCGGCGCATCTTCAACGACCAATCGGCGGTTCAACAATCTCCAACAATTTGGACATCGGAATGGCCTCCGGGCAAGAACACCAACCCGACAACCTGAAGGAAGATAAATCCATACGATTGATTGTTTCCGGATGGATCCGCCGCACGCAGCAGAAAGGACTCAGAATCCGCTCCGCAGTATCTGCATTCCATGCATGCGCCGGGATGCCGGTGAGCACAACGTCGATCAACACCGGCAGAGAACCCGCGGCCGCATGATCAAGACGAGACCATATCTTGAGGTACAGACTGAAGGAAGCGGCTCTGATCACTCTGCCAATGGCATAGACACGTAGTGCCGTCTGATAGTCAGGCAAAGTGAGAAGAAAACACGCCGGCGAGTAAGGTGCAAGGCTGACGGAGTCTGCGTCCAGCTTGAAGCGAGTGACAAACTCCTCCAGGACCTCCCGAGGAGAGATATCCGGCCTACTGCCAACCACGGACACCCACAAGGCGTGCTGCAGGTCGCCTTCTGCTCTAGCCAACTCACGCGACCAGTCGACGATGCATCTCTCCGCCGATCGATCCACAGGAGCCCCAGGAACGCCATGGACACCAGCAGGTCCAGAGGAAACCAGCGGCGGGACGCGATCATCTTCACCCGAGCGGCCATGAAGTGGCGACGAGGGATTGGAGTGGCCAGACGAACACCGTCGCTGACGAAACCCGCCATGGACGCTTCAAGCACCGCCCTCACTCGCATCGGCCCGCGAGGCCCGCTCAACTCGCGAACCCACCGCCACCGCAGCAAGGGGCGGAGCGAGGCGGCGCCAAACTGGCACCCGCTGCCGAGCCGAAGAAAGGCGGGCATCCAAACGAACAGGGCACATGTAGGAGCGATGACCAAACTGCCGGCAACGGAAGCAGCAGGTGCCACGCCGGCAATCAACCGCACGATGAGCCCTGGACAAACAATTGAAGCATCTGCTGCGAAGGTCCACTGGGACTGGTCGACGGTGAGAGGAAGAGAGAGGCCGGCCTTTCAACCTTCTTTGAGAACGACGGCTGATCACCATCTTCCATCCGTCCGCGCTTGGAGGACGGCCCACCTCCTGGCCGCGGCGGAACTCAGAGCGACGGTTGGTATTGACGACGATTGATTTCAGGGGAGGGCGGGAATGATCCATTCGCCCCGACTGCACCGGGGGAGGACCAACAGGGCTATCCAGGACGCCACACTCCACAGGAGGAGGGGAGAGGACCACATCCCGGTAGGAAGGAGCAGCAACAAGAACCGAACCGCCGGAGGGGGAGAAGGAGGGGCTACCCTCGCACCAGCACTCAAACTTGGACCTTCCAGTTGGGCGGAAGGGGCGGGCGAGAGGGGAGAGCGCGGACGTTCGGCAGAAGGGTAAGGATGCAGGCCTGGCAGAGACCGCGACCCTTGGGGTGGCCGCCGGCCCCGGAGTGGGAGGCGGCGGGTTGCTGCGGGGAGACGAGGCGCTGGGAGAGGAAGCGGACGGGGCAGAAACGAGAGCCATCCTAGGATCAAAAATTTTATATGTTCTCTTAAAACATTTGACCATGTACTTCGCTAATAATTGTTTTGTGCTAGCCATTTCTCTTTTATTAAATTTCAGGTCATAATTATTAATCTGACATGCACACTTCTATCAGGTTTCCCTATTATTGGAATAGAATGGCAGAAAATGGAAAATCCTGATCTCCGTAAGGTAATGGGAATGAAATCTGATCAAAAGGGTGTTCGTGTCAGAAGGGTTGAACCAACTGCTCCTGAATCTGGATGCTTGCAGCCTTCTGATATTATTCTTAGCTTTGACGGTGTTGACATTGCCAATGACGGTACAGGTTAGTCATAGCTTCACGCCTTCACAGTTCACACACCTGTAATGTTATTTCCACTTTGTTTGTTACAGAAAACATGCATGTCATAACCAATTGTTCTTGTATCTATTCGTGATCATGCATTATTGCTTACTGTACTGCATGTATGAGATATTTGATTTGCTTTAGTTGCTACAGCTTCCAATCCCCATTCTAGATTGTATGGCTATTTCCAATGAAATAGTTTGTGCTTGGAATTGTTCCTTCTTAAGTGATGTAATTATATGAATACATCTCATGACTTTATCATAAAGAACATTCTGTAGTTCTCCAATTGATTTTTCTGTAATGTATTCACTGAAATTATGATTTAGGAGCTTATGTGAACTTGCCATCTGTATGCTGTGCTTGAAGTTAAAGGGCCTGATTATGGTGATCTGCTCTTCTGTTTGTGTCTATAACCTGCACTGGCTAATTGGTAACTGTGTTTAAGTCCAAAAATATAAGCATATGTTGATATGAGATAAGGAAAAAAAACTTGCCCAAGAACTGCTTTGAATTTCTAAGCAGTAATGAGAACAGATTAAATTAGTATGCTCTTACCTTCTCATCCAGATAAAACCTAACATTTCATGTTTCCCAGATAATACATGGCTTATTAGTTAAGGAAAATCTTTCTATACATATTTTTCTTTTTGCTTTCTTCTACATTTTGTTGGCCATCCAGTTCCTTTCAGGCAAGGGGAGCGCATTGGCTTCAGCTACCTTGTTTCACAAAAGTATACTGGTGAGAAGGCACATGTCAAAGTTCTGCGCAATTCAAAAGTTTGTGAATTTAACATAAAACTAGCAACCCATACAAGACTCGTTCCAGCACATATAAAGGGCAGGCCACCATCATATTACATTGTTGGTGGCTTTGTTTTTATGGTCGTATCTGTTCCATACCTGCGATCTGAGGTATGTTATATTCTTCCTCTGTCCTCTAGCATTAGCTAGGAAATAATAAAGATGGTGCATTCCTTTTCAGTTGTCAGAGTCCTCGCACTACTGTATGTTCATACAATTTTCTTGCAATTTGGGAAAGCTTGATTTTAACAGTAGTCAGCAGCAAAGCTCTCTAAAAGATTGTACAATTGCTGCTAGGAAAGCATCTGTTGCTGTGCACCCTTGGGGAAAATAATGCTCTACATGAGATAATTCTTTTTTAAAGTTACCGGTGATATATTTGCCTTGTTAAATAAAAAGTATCATGTACATGCTTAGCTTCATATATGTGAATGTAAACTTTATATGTTGGGCAATCAATAATTTTTTAGGCATACCTTGTAAATTCTTTTTTGGAAGAAGAATTAGCCAAGTATAGCTACCATAGACGTGATTGAATCCTGCCTTTGCAGTATCCTCCTAATTGCTACAGTTTCTGATTTCACTTGAAGAAAATTTCGGTAGAAATTTTGATTCTAAAACTAACTAGAGCGCTTATCGATCAGTATGGAAAAGAGTATGAATATGAGGCCCCCATCAAGTTGTTGGACAAGCATGTGCATGCAATGGCACAATCACCTGATGAGCAGCTTGTGGTGTTGTCACAGGTTTCAAGTTCTTTCTATATTAATGGTTATGAAAGCTTTTATTTTATATGGCACAGCTAACTGTCTCATTTTGTTTCAGAGCGTATTAAAATGTTTTTATTATAATTTGATGTATTATCAGGTGCTTGTGGCAGATATTAACATTGGCTATGAAGATGTTGTCAATACTCAGGTAAATCACTGTCTTCACCCGATGTGGTTTTTATTATTCTTCCACCACATCAATTGATCAGTAATACCCCCTCCAGTTCAATTTTTTAATGCATGCTGTCCAAACTTTTCAAACTTTGACCATTGATATATTTGTAAGCATTAAGATTAGACATGGGAAAATTGACATAAACATGTTGGCCATCCAAGTCTTATATTTTTGTTTTTTTTAAAGCAATACTGGCCATAGTTAGGGGCTTAAGGCTATACAAACCTGGTTCGTATGGGTTTGTCAAAGCCAGAAGCTGATCCACACATTTTGTTGCATTTAATGCATGCGGAACTGATGATCTGTACAAAACCCATATTGACGGGTATAGCAAAACCACTTTGTACATCCCTAGTTAAAGTAGTGCATTGGAGACTACACCAAGTCAAGAAATAACATTCTTTTTGGATTGGAGGGAGTATATTTCAAAATGAAGCACACATTTTGGTGCTAAGTTTAGTTTACCATTTAGCGGTTCTTAATGCTATATTTGATTCAAGTTAACATTTTTTGTTACTGGAGAATGCATAATAGTTTGCCTTTTGTAGATTGTAATCCAGTTTTTTGTTGTCGATAGGTTCTTGCCTTCAATGGAAAACCAGTAAAAAATTTGAAGCAATTGGCGACCATGGTGGAAGATTGCAATGAGAAATTTTTAAAATTTGAGCTGGAGTACGATCAGGTATCAGCCGTGAAAACGCTTAGCGCCCTTTTTGCTGAGGTGCTGCTGTACATTAAGCATTTTAAGTAACTGATGGATGATCTGACAGGTTGTTGTTCTTGAGACAAAAATTGCAAAGGATGCCACTCAGGATATTCTGTCAACACACTGTATACCTTCTGCAATGTCGGATGACCTGAAAACCTGAGATCAAAGATGCTTGCTGACAGTACAACAGCCTACAATCGAATATGGCATATACTTGCTTCATTTGATTAATATAATGCCCACTGCATAGCACTGCACGATAAGCTCCGTTTTGGAATTAGTGCTGGTAAAGCTCTGGACGGTGAGTAGCAGACTGAAGTTTGGTTGCGCCAAAGAAAACAAATGGCAGGAAAGCATAGCATCCTCACAGGTTAGATTGATGGATTGAATGGCAGCATTAATCCATCGGGAAATTCGTAGAATAGCAACAAACAAAGTTTTGTTCTAGTTTCATTCGTTGAGTCAACGTCAGAAAATTCATTCTGCATAACCTTGCATTTACCCATTACTAAGTTTGGTCTGATAATACCTTCACACTACACTGTGCAGCCGTTTGCCCAAGTGGCCTTGCTATATATTGGGGTGCGTTTTGGAGTACTCACTCAAGTGCTAAAGTGGTTCTTCCCGGCAAAATCATACGTGTCTTTGGCGCCAATTTTTTGTTTGCTTTGATGTGCCGGATTCTTGTCGATCCCTTAGGCCGTAGTACTTGCCATGTCAATTGGCACGAAAGAGCCTGGCTTCGAGCTCAAGTGATGGAGTTTTGGACCCTCGCCGCGCCACTTGTGCTACACTTTTTCCCTCGCTGTATCCCTTTGTTTGGAAGCAAATCCATCGTGCCTTTGCGTCTGTTTGGCGTGATTCTGGTAGGTCGCTTGTGTGATTCCCATCCCTTTCGTTCCAGTCGCATTGACCTAGATTGCACAAATGGTGACTGGTAATGAAATGCTTGATCTCTACGTAGTCTTCCGTATGCATGGTCTGTCATTGGTATTTTGGGTTATTGGCCACTCTCTGTCTCTCACTCGATCTGGCGAGATGTGATGGCGTCCATATGCCATTCGCGCATCATTGCTTTCGGAAAGCATATCTATGAATGGATTATTGCCGTACCACTAGCATATTTTCATGTTATCGTGCAGTGGGAAATGCAAATTCCCGATGCAAATCTGAATCTAGACAACTGTGAGACTATGTGGAGGCCTTCATGTGCTGGTGAGTATATATGACTTAATTTGATTTGGTTGAAGAGTTTGTGCCCTGAGACTTGTTTATAAACGGTCGGATTTATGTTTCAGCACGTACAGTTTTTATGATTTGGACTATTTTGTGATGCTTCTTTATTCAGGTGATTTTTGGTCTTCATAGGTCTTATAGAGAATTTCAAGATGAAGGTTCTTCGTTTTAGGCAAAAAGTCATTTAATGTATGGATTAATTGATATAATTTTCTAAACTGCTGTGTATTTATGGTGCAATTTTGACTAGTTGTGATTAGTGTTGATTTCAGGTTAATTAGGGCTTTTGCATGATTATGGATGATAATATGCGATTTGCAGGGAGGTAAGTGAGATATTTGTGGAGATTATGTTGGTCCATTTGAGTGTAGGTTTGGAGGTTGCTATGGTCGTTGATGGGTTCCAGGACTAGGTTAGGAGAATTGAGGTCCAGAACGGTCGAGGATACCGGTAGGACAATTGGGCTCAGACCAGGCTCACATGGACGTCATGGAGATGGATTTGATGTGGTTCAAAATTTCTGATTTGGGTTAAAGCCCTGAAGGCGCAGAAAATGAGCGGTCAAATCTAGGGATGAAGATTCGTTGCATTCGGTTGACCGGATTTTATGTAAAACCTATGTAGGATTTTTGTGGCCCATGTAAAGCCCATGTTTGGAGCTGGTTATTGGTAGTGGAGTGAGGGCATCCTATCCTTTGATATGTTAGCTTAGAAGCTAAGCAACCCTTCAAGGATAGAGATATACTCAAAAGGCCTATATAAGAAGAGGTAGAGGGATGTCTTAATCCAAGTCTTAGTTTGGTTTTATTTCAGAATTATGTGCTCTTTGGGAGTTTTGTCCACTCTTGGGTGGATGTAGAAAACAAATCAAGCAATAGAAAAAGATTTCACAAAAAGTTTTTACTTTATTCTTCTTATGTTCTATGTGTTTGATTTAGTTTGTTTCTTTATTTCTTTTACAACTAGTTTCTTTGCCTACCTCCTTCTATATGCTAAAAACTTGTTGATCCAGGAGGTGTTGTAATTGTCCATATCAGTTATCTTCATTTTATAACTCACCAAGAACAACGAGATCAAGTTTTGATCGTTTTGCTTATTTTGGTAGATTCAGAAAACCGCACAACAGTCCTTATTATTTTCGTTGAAAATTAATCTGATGTGATTCTTACTGAAAACGTTGCGTGACTCACATATCTACCACTCCTCTAAGTGACAATTGCATAGGAGTCACCATTTGAGCGCTACGAAGACTTTATCGAGCCCAAATGTTATGTCCGAAATTTCTGAGCAGCACTGCTTGTTATTTTTGCTTCACCTTTTCTACTCTTGACCTTGAGGTGAAATTTGGTGCATATCTTTGCCACTTACTATTCTCTTTAGGAAAAAATTTGGAAATTCAAATTAGTCATGTTTTTGGAGAAATCATTTCTTACCAAGATGCTTCTTTGCTAAAAGTTTACTTTTACTTTCCAAAAGCAGTTGAATTTGTACTAATTCTTTTTCTTTCTTTTTAATGTTGTTTTGGAGTTGATTCTTTTTTTAGTGAACCTTCATCAACCAGCAGCATTTAAGAAAAAAATCCTCATGACCAATAACCAATGAATTTTTATTCATGGTGTTTTTACTAGGATATGTGTTGCTGTTCCGAGAATGATTCATGGGTGATCTTTTTCCTTGAGGGTCATTTGCTCGAGTTTAGCCTTCTTTTGATTTTTTGGACACGTTGTTGAAGAAAGAGTCAAGATCAATTTGCCATCTATTTAACCCTCTTCTAGCCGTCTAGTCTGGTCTTACAACAATAATATTCTTTTCTTTTCAAATTTAGAAGTGTAGCTTTGTGGAGGATATCCTAGTTTAGCCAAAAAAAAAAAGTTTAAAGTGCAATATACAGAAACATCTCAGCGTAATTAGCTTTAGACGTTGATTCCACGATGGACGGTTTGAATCAACAAAGACAAAGTTTGTCTTAGCACGAGCAAAGACGACCAGACCATACTGATCCGGTAGCATACCAACTACATCGGAACATCTCCTTGGAGCGTGAGAGCCGGCACGGTATAAGCAACGCTTGCAGCCGGTGCCGGGTGCTGCACTGCAAACGCAGGACAGCAGGAGCCCGGCCGGGCACGGAGAGGTGCGCACACGACGCACGGCTCGCTGCCACCGCTGCCACCTGCCGCAGTTAAGAATCGGCAGGACGCGCGTCGATCACATGCCTGCCCGTGCCGTGCGCGGGCGTGTCCGCGCATCGTCTCCCACCTACAGGCTCTGCGAGCTGATCCTGGCGCGAACGCATGCATGCAGTGCGCGCACCGCCGGCTCCGGCGCCACCGCTCGGCGCCATGTGATGCTGCCAGGCGCGCACCGCCCGCACGCACGCACTGCAACGTTGGCATGCATGCGCGCGCGCGGCTGCAGTAGCAGAAGTTAAGGCGCCGGCCGGCCATGCCAGCTGCAACTGCGAGCCTGCCACGCCGGCCGAACGTCACATGCAACTATGCAAGGGATTGACAGATAGATCGACAGGGGTTAGGAGGTATAGTAAAACTTGTTAATGCTCTTGATGCCTGCGCTCAAGGCTGGAGGAGTACCTTTTTCCTTGAGTTCAGGCCTATCTCCGTGGGCCTGTTCTTTCAGCGTAAACTGGCGGTCGGCGTTTTACTACAATAAATTTGTTATTTTTATATAATTTTTTTGTGTTATAATTTCCAAAGATTTTTTCGAGGTTTTGATTAGTTCTTCTTAAAGATTCTTAAAAAAAAATTAATTATCTTTCTAGGCTCATTAAACTTTTTTCGAAAACTTATAAATTTACTACAATAAAATGCCAACCGCCAGTTTCCGCTGAAAGAAACAGATCCCGTATTTTCTCCTTTGAGCTTAGGCCGTTCTGACCCTATTTTACTATTCATCTCTCTATCTCATCTGATCCTATTTTATTCTATATTCAACCTTAGCTCTATTTTTCATTCCCTACATATTTCTCCCTTATATTTTATTCCTAACCCTATTTTCACTATTTATAACCCCAGTTCTACATTAATAGAGTCAGCTACAGTAAAGAAACAAGGCTATCATTACGGATGCCCTAAGGCACAAGGGCAGGGTGAAGTATTTATGAAGGATGTGTCTTTTATGCTTGTAAGGAGCTCCTTGCACAATCCTCGACGTTGGTCATGTTCCGAGATTCGTGCGTAGTTATGTAAAAAAACCCTCCCAAAACATAGAATTGCCGCAAACAAGTCCTTCTTTCTCCCCTTTTCCTTCTCTCCCCCCTCTGGTTTGGCGGGTTCGATAGCTTCTTTAGCCACAACCACGATCGCCACGGCGCGCGACCACCTTCCCCTTGGCCTCCCTCCATCATATGTCATTGGTTGGTAGTTCCCCAAGCGGTGGACGCAACCATGAAGGGGGCATGGCTGGGGCAGAGTAACGGCATAGTCGTCGGCTAGGCTAGATCTGGTCACTGGCGAGAGGGCGATCGGAGTGGACGAAGGAGGGGTAGGGAAAGGGGTAGAGGAAAGGGAGAGTGGCCGGGCACCTTTCCCCCGACCAAGTCGCCGCGGAGGGGCAATGATGCCTAAAGGCGAGGTGGCTATGGTACGCGTTTGGGCCGCCACTAATCGCTAGGGAGAGGACGGAGAGAGTGAGAGAGGAAGGGGAGGGAGGGACCACAAGCAAAAAGAAGAATAAATCAGGTTTTTTTTGCAAAAGAATGCGGGAAGGATGGAGCACGAATCTTGATGCACAATGCACGACCAAGTGCATGCATTTCCATGTAAACAAACTGGTGCGAACAAACTGCTGCGAGAGGTTTGCTCGAACAAAGGTTTGTGTCTCATACCCAGTTGAATCCTTCTGGTGTTGGGGTGAACGTAATTTTGCCACTTGCTTTTGCTATAAACGGGTGGGACACATTGCTGCTGAATGTGGGGGTCTGAATAGATGTGTTCGCTGTGGTATGGATGGTCATATAGCCAAGAAATGTTTAGAAAAGAAACCATATGATTATGCTCCCAAGTTGTGTGATTTTGCTGGAGAAGGACAAGGTTTCTGCTATATAGAAGATATTCCTTCATAACATAATAGTAAAGAACAAGCTTGCACGGCAGGCAGCGATGACAGTAGTCAGATCGGTAACGCAACTGCCAGGGATATTGAAAGTAATTGGGGAAGTAATGCGTCTGCGGTAGTTTGGGCGCGCTGCTGCTTTGTAAGGTTGGGTTTTGGCAGACAAACTTGGGTTGTGATTGGTTTGTTTGTGCTGGGTGACTCATGGTGTGAAGGTTCCGCTGTGAGTCACCTCTCGGTCTCTGTTGGATGGGCCCGATGACGGGATGTAAAAACACTGCTGTGTTTTCGTTTTCGTACAGAATGGAAATCAAGGTCCGCGCCTTCTGAAGAAAAAACTGAGAAATCAACTTAGAGCATCTCTAGAAAACACTCTGTAATATGTTCATATGATCTTTTAGGGATAGAGTAGCTGCTGGAGGAAAGTAATTTTTTAGAGTGTGGTGTAAAGTGTGAAGAAATTTTAGAGAGATAGATAGAGTGTGTAGAGAATAGTGTTATAGAGTATAAATTTGAAGTAGTTGATGTGGATGCTCTTAAAAAGCACACCATATATGACACCAACGAACATTCCCATCATTTGAGACACTCCATGATTATGGTCTATGGGTGCTAGCGGTTATGTTCTATGTGCTAATTAAACGTGTAGGAGGTTGCATCACCAGTAGAGTTATTATATAGAGGAAATTTGCTGTGTACTACCAGTAGACCAGTGTAAATTTGTTGTATTTTTTAGAACAAATTTGCTGTATTTGCTATATACTACTCCATGTGTCTATGACATGTGGGTACACTATATATAAAGACTTTTAATACAAGATAAAAAATAAAAATAAAAATAAAAACATACAGATCTAGTTTCTTTATGGAAAGGTAATGTCAAACCGCTAGTACATGTGTTTCTAGGCACGTGCCCTGCTGTCGGATTGTGCGCTGAGATCCATATTCCTACCTTCTCTTCTCTCATGTCATTTTGTAAAAAAAAAAACCCTCTGATTTGTTCAGATTCTGCTAGGAAATTTCTCTTATTTATCTCTTTCTCTCTGATTTATCTCTTTGTCTCCTTTGGCTGCTCTCCTTCGGTTGCCACCCTCTAGCTGCTGAGCTGCGCCTTGACCTCACCCAACCCACAACAGGGAGTTCACTATTGTGGTCAGGGTGTGGTATAGCGGCTGGAGGGGAGAGGAAGGAGGAAGAGAGAGAAAAGACTTGCTGGCGAGAATTTGAAATGCGGAGGGATATGTTTTTGCAAAAATGAAGATTTAGTGCACGGATATTGGAGCACAATCCAATGCCCCCGACATGCCTAGAAGAGAAAAATCCATCCTACGTATAGTTACATTTATATATGGGAGTCGTTACATCTGTCCTGAGATTTATGCCACAAGGATCTCAACACAGATCCAACGACTCCTCACATATAACCATATACTATGTACACATGAAAAATTTATCCTCTGTCTAAGAACATATATAGCGGTGGAAATCCAGTTTCTTTATGAAAAATATATCCAGGATGCATGTCATGGCATGCATATAAAGCAAGCTTCCAAGCAAAATGGCAAAGTGGCCGGTGGAGAGAAAAAGGACGTAAAGCACAAAATGTAAAGAAAAATCCAGCCACCAACGTGGTTTTCTTGCCGACTGCTTGGAAGGCAAGCCACTGCACCATCGTGGCTAGAAAGAGTCGCTTGGAAAGCGGAGTTTATACTTGAATACTGACTACTTGCACTCATGAGTCATGCAATAATTAGGCGTATACAATAGTGGCTCTATTTTTTTTACTATAACTAGTTTTATTACTATAAAATAGGATTATAAATAGTGAAAATAGGGTTAGAAGTAAAATATAAGAGAGGAATACATAGGAATTGGAAAATAGGGCCAAAGTTGCAGTTATGTTAAAATAGGATCCGATAAGGTAGAAAGATAAATAGTGAAATAGGGGAGGAAATAAAACCATTGTTGCAGATGCGATAATTCTTCCGTTAGTTCGTGGCATACTTTGGTTGGATATGAATTCCTGATGCTACAGTGTCTCAGTTTGGTATGCTACAGTTTTTATAGACAATAAATTGTTAGCCTCAACCGTACGAAAATCTGTTACAGAAATAACTGTACGATATGTGCGTCAGTGTGACACGCTAGTGTGATTGTGGTACAACACCAAACATTAAACTAAACACGTCCTCAAGTTATAGAACTGTTTGGCGTGAAACTAAACTTGTCCTCAAGTTTTATTGTCTACCTTGGCGTGTTTTTTACATCTTATTTGCTTAAACTTATCTGATTTTTTTTAATCTCCGGTTTTGAAAACTGTTGATGCAAAAGGCTGGCTTCACACCAACACATGCGAGCTTAGGAAGTTGGACCCCCGACAGTACTGGAAGCAGGGTTCTAGTGTGCCAGCCGAATTGATCTACAATCAGTAAGAGAAGATACAATCAGCTTTCAGATAGCCGATTAGATTTGTAATGTAACGAATTTGCAACATTTAGAAGCAGATCCAAGTAGGATAAACACTAACAAAACTATCAGTTTAGATTGGGTCTAAACCAATAGATTCAAAGGTAAACAGTCTGCCACTGACCCGATGAAATTAACAAAGTAGCAGAAAGAAGGTAAATAGACTATTAACTAGCCGACTAGATCGTCTAGATAATAGAACGAAGGTTAAATAGACTATCGACAAATAGCAAGTTATAAGCCGATAGAACGAAGGGTAAACAATCTACTGCCAACGAATGTGTTCATCAGTAGAAAGAAGGGTGAAACCTAACTCCTAGTTAAAACAACGATGCGCAGCAATATCAACCAAGATAGTATTTCGATCAAAAGCCGATGCAAGCTCTAGATCAAACTTAATCGAGACAGGACTTACTTGCATGCAACTCCTAGAGTATACCTCGAAGCCAATCGAAAAGTGATACGCAATAAGTCGATCAAAATTAAAATACGGCGAAACTACTCTAATTGCGACGAAAAGTAAAGAATAGGTAAAACTAGATGTATTGTATTGATGTGCTAATCCTTTACACGCTCTCAGGGGCTAGGTATTTATATAGACTCCTTTATCTTAACTCTAACCAGGACTCTTATCTCGTAACCAATACAAACTCGATTTCATCTTCTAAATTTATTTAACTATTCCTAATATACTCAGACTCTAGCCGATTTGGACTCTCCTTGCCATACTTATCTTGGCCGTTTGAGCCTTCCCTGCGGCTGTTTTCAGCTCGTATAAGCCCAACCTGATTTTTAGGAGTTTTTAGAATATCGGCTAATGCCAAAATCAGGTGTCAACAAAAACGTAAACAATTTAGTATTTTGAGACTTTTTAGTCTGAAAAACACATCCTAAAGCTCTAAAGAACAAATCAAATGAAGCAAATCGGCCTCTCTAAGCTACTTTAGGAAGTTCTCGAAATTCAGCTTATTGGCAAATCAGACCGGCTCTAAAGAACATCCCTTGTTAATCTAATTCTCGACACAACAATTAAGACGCTGCCCCCTACATTTTAACTTTTTTAAAAAAGTTTATTTAAGGTGCATTTGTATTCCATCCTAGTAGTAGCAGTTTAGTTTCTTTTAGGCATACTATCTAGAGCTTCTTTTTTTTTTTTTACCGTCTTTGATACATCTCGCTACTTTTGAGGTATCTAAAATCGTAACAGTCCATCAGATCAGATTCAATGAATGTGAAGACGTGGCACCACTCTACCTTCCCAAGGAGATAGAAATGTCTACAGGTAAAAAGGTAATTTTCTCTCCGCCACTCCCCTTCTCTCCGAACTCATTGGCCACCGTCGGCCGCCATGCCACCCGAGTCGTTGCCCCACGTGTCACCCCTCGCATTGATCGCATTGCTAGGCTGCTTGCGTCGGAGCATATCTCGTACACATGGAGTACCTGTGCACATATGGTGCACACTAACTAACAAATGTCATTAAAAATTTTTAAAAAATTTCTACATGTACTTCTAATCTCACTCCACCTATGTATAAAATTTCAAGTTTAGATTCATTATATTTTAGCGGTAACAAAAAAGAGAAAAATCTGACACTTTAAGAGTATAAATTTGTTAGAATTTTCTCTTTTTTGCTGCTCTTTATGTATAATGAATGTGAACTTGAAATTTTATACATAGCTGGAGTAAGATTAGAAATACATGTAGAAATTTTTTTGAAATTTTTGGTAACATTCGTTAGTTGATGTGCACCACATGTGCACAGATGCCCTATGTTCACAAGATATGCTGCCGCTTGCATCGCATGCTGTAGCCCCTCGCACCACCCTGATAAAAGCGTCACTCGGAGGACCGTAGCCTACGCCGTAGCTGTACGTGTGTGTATGCCCTCGTGCGTGCACCATAGCCTTGGTTGCGCCCGTGCTGAAGCATCACCATCCCTCACGCGCCACGGTTCGGGCATCGTCGCCCCCTCGCTTCACTGCAACTCCGCGCCGGAGAGTCTCCTTGCCGCTGCTGCCGAGCCCAGAGTATTGTTTTATTTAGATAAAAACTATGGTGGATTATAATTTGAAAAGCTGTTGGTCAGGCCAAAAAATTATTAAAATTTGATTTTGAAAGTTTTGAGAAGATTCACTAAAATCTTAAAAATAGCTAAAAGGGCAAAAACATATGGCTTATAAAAAGTAACAAGTACCCCACGGTATATTTCTATTATTAAAAAGCCTTTAGTGATGATTGGCGTCACACTTTAGTAAAATTACTCATCATGCCATGCACCATCATTGTAACAAATCCATAAAGTTTTCCATCATACCATCTATTGTAACAAATTCATCTTATCCACTTCACTAAAATTACCCGTCATGTCATTAATTGTAACAAATGCATCTCATCCATTAAAATTACACATTACGATATCTGTGGTAACAAATTTATTTTATTTACTAAAATTATCAACCACGCCATTGGATGCAACAGATATACACCGAGAAGATACTCACGCAGTCATCGCGCCACGCTGAGGCCCAAGGTATATGATCCGCTCTATCCTAGTCTAAAGGGTAAAATTTGGATTTTCTTATAGCTAAACACGACTCGGTCAAGGACGATAAAAAGCTCTACTATTTTTATCTGACCAATGCGCGTGCCGCGTTAATTCACGGCGAATTGTGAGGACTTTCTGAAACCATATAGAGATTATTTTTGCCACGTCTGAAGCGCAGAGTTCTTCCCGGATTTCAGCCGAAGCCCACCGAATTCGTTAAACCGTATCATATGACGGGAAATCTCGATTGAAAGCGTTCCGTCACCAAACGTACCAGTACACAATCAACTGCAGAGTCCTGAATCCGACACCATCAAATGCCCCGCCGCTGCAATCCTGCTTCCCGGACAGTAGACCCCATTTCCCAGTAGGCCAATGTCCGAAACAGAGCACGGTATCAGGAGTGCGAGATAAAAGAGTGGAGAGAGATGGTCTCTAGCAGCAGCGAGAACGGGCAGAGACCGGAGGAGAGAGGAGAGAGGGAGGGAGAGAGAGCATGTGACCTCTCTGTGTCTCTTTCTTGAGCGATCAATCACCCAAGAAGTCACCAGCACACCGGACAGTAGCTAGTAGTACCAGGAGCAAGGTCCTCATCTCCAGAGTTTACCCATTCCTCTCTGCTCGCTTCGTTATACCCGTGGTTGATTTGGCCATGGCGTCCAGCGCCTCCCGGTTCATCAAGTGCGTCACCGTGGGAGACGGCGCCGTCGGCAAGACCTGCATGCTCATCTGCTACACCAGCAACAAGTTCCCCACTGTAATGCTGATGCACGCCCTGTTTTTCCTCTCTGTTCCTGTCCATTTCTTGCGGCAAAGATTCGGGCTTTCTTGGGTCCTGACTCTTGCCTTCTTGGAAGCTTTCAGGATTTCCCCGTTTCGCTTCAAGATTCTCTTCTGCCGTTCTTGATTTCTTGGGGACCGTGTGGCCCGCTACGATCTGCGAGTACATAATCTGAAGTTGCTGCTGGATTGTTAACGCCTTTTTGTTTCGTTGCAGGACTATATACCCACCGTGTTCGATAATTTCAGCGCAAACGTGGTGGTCGACGGCACCACGGTGAATTTGGGCCTCTGGGACACTGCAGGTGATGATTTGTTCGTTTGCTCAGTTTCTTTTTCGTCTTGTATCACTCCTCGCGGCAGAAAATTGTGCGTTCTTGGTGATCTTGATGATGTGGAGCTCGAATTGTTTACAGGGCAGGAAGATTACAACAGATTGAGGCCGCTGAGCTACCGCGGAGCCGATGTCTTCGTGCTTGCCTTCTCGCTTGTGAGCAGAGCTAGCTATGAGAATGTCATGAAGAAGGTGCATATCTCTACCATCTTGTATTGATTGGTTCAGAAGCTTCAACTAGTTTCTAATCATATTGTTGCTGACAACGTGAATGCATTCAGAAACTTAGTTTTTTTTGCTCTGTGGTTATTTTTCCCTTTCAGTGGTTACCGGAGCTTCAGCACTATGCACCAGGCGTGCCAATTGTGTTGGTTGGGACCAAATTGGGTGAGTTGTGTCTTGTGTGACAATGAAAGCACAATTTCCATTTCATTGCTTCTGCATACTTGTCTGCGAGATACTGAGATTGGTGGCTTGTACATTTCTGTCTTGTACCTTGCTGGTATAGTGGTTAGGACCTATTTGTCTTTACATTGTTGGAATTATGACCCCTCAAAAGAATTATCGGATTAAGATATATTTTTTTTAATTTTGGCAAGATTAATCATTGTGATATAGGGGCCCATTTGAAACCTGTTAACACATAATTACATAGGAAACAGTTCTATTACTACATTCAAATGGGTAAATTTGCATGTCTTGCTTTGGTAGCAGAGCCTAGGAAGAAGTATGGTTTTCTCCATTTCTTCTATTCCCTTTGTTCAATGATAATTGGATTTTTGGCTATTCACACAGTTTGCAATATGCAATTTTGGTCACAGATTTTTATATGAATATGTTCACAAAAATATAAAATTATTATAATACGAATTTTAATGATTAATCTAATGGTACTATTTTCACCTGACCATTCTCTCTATATTTATTTGTATAGTAGTCAAAGTTAAAGGAGTTTGACTGCACACTCTTTCTAAAATGTCATATATTGCTGAACGGAGTGAGTACTCTGTAACTTTTTGATGTATAAAGATATAGCAATTTCCATGATAAATAAATAATTGCTCAAAATGGGTAATAGTTTTTTTTTAAAAAGGGTATACGAGATGAACTAATAAGTTTTTTCTTCTCATAGTGTTCGAGAATTTCAAGACTTCCATAATGAAAGGGAGACAATAATCCCAACTACGTTTTATATAGATATCCTGAAATATCAATCATGTTTTGTAGAAATTGAAGTTCCTTCGCTATCTTTGCTATAAGTAAGACTTCAGTTTCCCAAATTTCATATCCCAAGTTCTTAATTAGAGGGAAAACACAATACACCTTTGCTATTTCATTGTCAAACCTTCCTTCAGCCATCAAACAGATGGTAATTTCACAACACCAAGTACATAAAACTATGAAAATATTTGCTTGTTTCAAACTTTCAATATTTTTTGAAATACATATCTATTATATATTCAAAGTTGATGACAAATGTTTTAGGGTCTGTTTGAAAGGAATTTTTTTTCCTGATTCCCATGGGGTTTGCTCATCCTAAAAGGAAGAAATATAGCATTGTAAGATCCCGAGCTCAACCCTTGAAGCTTCAATGATACATACTCAGCGCCAATGTTTCAAACAAAAAGCATCTATCTCCTGATTCGATGGACCCTAATTTTAAAGGTTTAGATTAGATTTCTCGCAGATATGTTAATTTGAAATAAAAGAATTTAAATAGCACTACAAGGAAACGATTGAGAGTGTATAAATTTTGTACACTATACTAATTTGAAAAATTGTACAAAGAAAGTACAATATACTTTAGTTTAGTCTGATGCTAGTTTTTTTTATTGCATTGAGCCAATATACTAATTACATACGAAAAACTGGCTATGGATCATTGTACTGTTCATGTCACATTTTGATGTCATCTTCTTAATTTCTTGCATTTTACCTAGATACTTAGTATCATGTATACAATCATAGCTTGCAGAATGTTTCTGAATTATATACTTTTTCATTGGACCATAATTTTTGTCAATCATGATACTGCATACAGATCTTCGTGAAGATAAGCACTACTTACTTGACCACCCTGGCATGGTGCCAGTTACTACAGCACAGGCATGTGTATGTCGGCCTTTGTCCTCCTTTGATGTTTACATAATTTGAGAATTGAGATATCAATGCATTCTGATATCTCATTTTTCTGTGCTCTCCTTGCTACCCTTACCTTGCAGGGGGAGGAACTCCGCAAGTACATTGGTGCCACTTGTTACATTGAATGTAGCTCAAAGACACAGCAGGTTAATTGCTTGCTGGCTCCCTGAGTTACTGTTTCTGAAGGCTTACATTATCCTTGTTGTTGTATTTTGGATACATCCTTTAACTTCAGAATATTCACTAATATGTAGAATGTCAAAGCTGTGTTTGATGCTGCTATCAAGGTGGTAATCAAGCCTCCAACAAAGCAGAGGGAAAGGAAGAAAAAGAAAACACGGCGAGGATGCTCAATATTGTGAGTGAACATAGTTTTATAATCAATGTTTGCTCACTTCCCTTTTTATACAACTCCAGCTATAAAGCTTTTTATTGTCCTTCTGATTACTGCTTGGAGAGATCTATTTTATTCTGCATCTACAATTGCCAAAGCGACCTCTTTAGGCATTCTGTTGAGCATATACTAGTGTTCATCCATCATTTATGAACAAAATTGATATTGACCATACCTAGCAAAAGTAACCTCAGTTTGTAGATCAATCTCGAGTTAGGGAAGCCATATTTGCACTCTGCATGCCTTGTTCTCAACCCTTCATATTATTGTTAGTACCTGATTGCCATACCTGGGAAATAATGAGAGTACATTCTCCTAACTGTACTGTAAGAAGCACTAATGTGACATAAATTACACCGTGCCAATAGATTTCCAGAAATTGTGCCCTTTTTTTTTCTTTTGAAAAGACAATAAAGATTTTTTCTTTGGTGGGTACTGCAGCTGCAGGGGTGTCTTGTACGGTAGGAAACTAGTATGCTTCAAGTGATTCATCGAAGTCGTTCGCTGATGATTAGAGGTCTGTCATCTGTGAGACTAAACATATTATGTATAGCTCTATCTCAAGTTCCAAGGTTCTGGTTGCACTTGCAATGCATATATATTTAATGTTTGGCAATTAACTACTAGAGATGGGTTACTATGCTTCCCATGAATTGTTAGCTCATAATGATTTAGAATGTTTTTGTACAACCTGAGAAATGATGAGATCTTTCTCCCACCCCAGGAAAATAGCCTCCTGCTGCTACTACTGAATATGTTTTTTTTGGTTAATTCGGCAAGAGATTTATGTTTTCTGCTGATAATGACTCGCCAGATAGATAGCTCAGATTCGCTGTACCTAATGGTACACCTGGTACGATGTAATGTAAAATTGATATCCTGAACGTTGAACCCTAAGGACCGTAAAATTGCTCTACGTGGCTACGTGGAAGTACGTGAACTCAATATGCATTCTGAAACAACCTTCAAAGCGCCGTAGCTTACTGAACCAGCAGGTCGGCAAACCTCTGCGGCTCTGCATGCGCCCTGCTTCAGCGGATAACCGGCGGCGGCGCGATCTCGACGAGCCGCCGGACCAGCACGTCGTTCCACATGTCGACGGCCACCGGCAGGCACAGGTGTAGACAGTTTTTGGCGTTCCTCGGCCGCCACCTGTTGAAGTGCTCGCCGGGGTGGCCGTCGGCGCGCATCATCATGGCCTTCGTCGCGTCCAGCACCCCGAACCTGTGCTCCCGCTCGTCTCCCTCACCCTCCGCACCTCCTCGATCTGCGCCGCCCTCAGCGCCCACGCGATGGCTTCCGAGCTGACCTCACCTTCGTCCAATGGCTGCGTCCGGTTGCAGTAGCTGCCGCTGAACCACGAGCCGTGCTCGAAGTGGTCCGGCGTGTAGGTCCGCAGGAACGTGACGAGGCTGCGCTCGCAGTCCTGGCACCTGACGATGGCCTCCACGGCCGCCCTCACGGCGAGCCCCACGGCGTCGACCATGCCGAAGTGGGCGAGGTTGGCGTTGGACTCGCGGCACTGGACGCAGCCGACGCGGCGGCCGCCCTCCCAGAGGTAGTTGGCGCGGAGGAACCAGTTGCCGTCGGAGATGACGGCGTAGTCGAGCTCCGGCAGGCGGCGTGTCCAGTTGGTGTTGATCCTGTCGAGGTGGATGTCGAAGGGGCCGGTCCGCTTGCCGCCGACGACAGGGACGGCGTGCACGTAGAACTCCGTCCACATCGACATGAGCGTGAAGTCGTGCTCAGGGAATATTGGGAATAGTCCCACATTAGTTGTAGGAGGGCTTAAATATGGTTTATAAGGGTGAGGGAGCACCCCTTAATTGAGATAGCTTTTTTGGGGAGATGGCTCAAAAAACCTTGGTCCGCTGCTCTAGTTGGGCCTTTTACGACCTAGAGTCTAGACGCGCTAAGTGTAGCGGTCCGATGGCGATAGCTCTGTATTTATATCGTTGTGCCGGATTTGTTACAGTACACACATTTACAACAGAATCAGAGAGGAATGCGGACGCAGGAGAGGCATGCACAGCAGCTAGAACCAGGTCATGAACTAACTGAAGAATCGGCCCTATACATGCGTTCTAACGGTGACAAGGCTCTTTCAACATCCTTCCACAATCTGAACCTGGTTGACAAAGGTTAAGATTGTTTATGTGATTCTGAAGCTGCTGCTTGCTCTGAGGTTTTGTAAAGACATCTGCCACTTGATCTTTAGAAGATATAAACCGAGTTTCCAACAGCTTCTGTGCTACCCTTTCTCTGACAAAGTGGAAGTCAACCTCGATGTGTTTGGTTCTGCCATGGAACACAGGATTGGCTGAGAGATAAGTAGCACCTACATTGTCACACCACAGAAGAGGAGGATTTTGCTGAAACACTTTCAGTTCACGCAGCAAGGATTGTACCCATAGTAACTCAGCTGTTGTGTTTGCTACTCCCTTGTACTCAGACTCTGTGCTTGATCTACACAGTGGCTTGTTTCTTGGAACTCCAAGCAATCAGATTTGAGCCAAGGAAAACAGCATATCCACTGGTGGATTTCCTGTCAGCTAAGCATCCTGCCCAATAAGAGTCTGAAAATGCACTGAGCTGCATAGTCTTTGATCTGCTGATCTTCAGTCCAGTGGACAATGTGTGCTTCAAGTATCTGAGAATTCTCTTCAATGCTACCCAATGATCACTTCTAGGTGAATGCATATATTGGCACACTTTGTTGACAGGAAAGGCAATATCCGGCCTTGTCAAGGTCAAGTACTGCAATGCCCCAACAGTACTCCTATAATTTGTTACTTCTAACTCTGAAAGTGCTTCTCCTTGACTCTGTGACAACTTGTCTGTGGTAGACATTGGTGTGGTTACTGGTCTACAACTCTGCATATTTGTCCTCCGCAATAGTTCAGTTATATATTTCTGCTGGGTCAAAACAATTTCAGAGGGACTAACATGATGAACCTCAATGCCAAGGAAATAGTGCAGCTGGCCTAGATCCTTTACAGCAAATTCCTGCTTCAAATCTCTTACTAAAGAATCAATAGCCACAACTTGAGACAGGTGTTTTTCTTTCCACTGCTAGAGATGTCTGGGTTGCATTAGAGCACATGTTTTCTTCTCGTTCCCGTGCCAATGTCATGCAAATTAGAATGCAACTCACTAATCTCCAGAAGAAAGATCTCTCAGCTACAGCCTACTTTCATAAGGTCACCAATCTTGCTGGTGGCCTAGCTGCTGCTGGACAGCCTCTTAGTGCTGATGAAGTTATCACATACCTTCTCACTGGCCTAGACACCGAATATGATCCTTTTGTTACATCTGTCACCACCCGTGCTGAACCCATGAGTCTCAAAGATCTGTATTCACATTTCCTCAATTATGAGATGCGCCTGGAAAGGCATAATCTGGGTCCTGCAATGAATATGATGGCACGGGGCAATCGTGGTGGAGGTGGAGGCCGTGGCCGTGGACGTGGGAGAGGCAGACAAGGGCCTCCTCCACATATGCAGTCCACTGGCCGTGGCAATGGAGGATCTTCGTCAGGCGGCAACACCAACACCAATCGCCCTGTCTGCCTACACCAACACCAATCTTTGGTACTCAGAACGAGCTGATCCTGCTGCATCCAGCATACATACGCAGGATTGGTGACTTGAGCCTCGCCAAGAGACGTGGTCTCCGTGATGGTAGCCTCTGGAGCTGAGATCATACCATTGATGTAGCCCATCAATTGTTGGCTACGAAGATATGGAAGAAGCTGCGCCTTCCACAGAAGATGATTGTCGTTGTCGAGACGAATGTTGACGAGTGCGCCGAAGGTCTGAGTTGGAAGAGGATGTTGAATTCATGGCTGGGGCTGTGGCAGAGGAGTGGGAGCTAGTGGTGGACATGATTCAAATCGTGCAAGGTTCTAATACCATGTAAAGAAGAACAAAGATGGAGAGAGTTTTCAGTCCCGCACTCAACTAAGACGGCGATAGCTCTGTATTTATATCGTTGTGCCGGATTTGTTACAGTACACACATTTACAACAGAATCAGATAGGAATGCGGACGCAGGAGAGGCGTGCACAGCAGCTAGAACCAAGTCATGAACTAACTGAAGAATCGGTCCTATACATGCATTCTAACGGTGACAAGACTCTTTCAACACGGCTGACAGGGAAGTGCCATTTCCGGGAATTGTTCACCTCGCCGCCGGCGTCGGCGTACAAATCCGTCGGCCTCTTGGACTGCATGAGCATCAACCAACCACTGCTTCTTTACTGAAAATCTTGGCAAGCATCGACGAACTGCTGATTGCGCACCAGCGAGTTGCCGATCGGCCGATGAAGGCGAGCCGCTTCCCGCCGACGAGGTCAAGGAACAGCTCCGGCGAGAACCGCGGCAGGTCGCACTCGTCGGGTTGCCACCGCCAGTAGAGGTAGGCGGGATCCTTGCCGTACTTAGGCAGTTCAGGTCGGCCGACATCATGGAGCTCGTCGAGTTGGTGTAGATCGGACCCCCCGGCTTCCTCACCCATCTTCCCATGATCCCATCGACATGTCGCACTTCTCAACTTCTATTCCCGCCACACCTAAGCATGCATGCGGTAGATAGCCAACTTTACCCAAGCATACAGGAAAATGTGGCGTTTGTTTTAAGACAATGGAAAAATTAATAGTTTGTTTGTTTTTTTTTTGAGTGTAAATTAATAGTTTGTTGATAAACACTAGTACATTAGAAAATCGTGTCTTTTTTTGCAAAAGGGGCAATTAACCCCTGTTTCCATTCCAACCACCAAAACGGAAATCACACAAATAGCATTGTTTTACAGCCAAGCAAAAAGAACTAGAAGGATGGTGAACTCACACATCCCCTAGCCAACCCAAAACAAACCAGTATTACAGTTATACCACTAAAAAGAAACAGCATACAACACCGCACCAGGAGACAAAGGACAAAGTCAGGAAACATAATAGAAACCCAACATCAGCAAGCACATCTCAGCACCAACTGAAACAAGCGATCAATCCTCTGGCTGATTTCTTTGACCACCACCTAGAGACTCTCTTGGCTTGAAATTTTTTGCTTCCTTCGCAATCTGAAAAATTTTGTCAATACCGATCTCCACCAGCGCCTTATCATCCATCTTCATAAGGCCTGACCAGCCACGAAGCCAAGAGCAAACATTGTACAAAATGTCAGTAGGATCCTTAATCTATTTGTGATCAAAACAAATAGCATCCCTGTTGATCCAAATGGCCCAAAGTGTGGCCGGCAGCCCAAACAAATACAAGTGTTACAGATTGGACTTAGCCTTTTTAACCCAAGCATAGAAATGTTCCCCGCTCTCAGGGATCACCTGCATATTACAACAGAGAGCAATGCATCTCCAAATGAATCTACTAATCGGACAAGAGAAAAATAAATGGTTACTGGTTTCCACATCATCATCAACCCAACCCTTTATTTTAAGGTTCCATCTAGACAGGAGAGCATCTTTATCAAAGAGCCAAAGGAAGAGTTTGATTTTCAAGGGAATTTTTAACTTCCACAGCAATGAATTAAGGTTACACATCCCTCTTAAAAAGTATCCATACATGGAGGCAATAGTAAAGCCATGCTTCTTGTCAAGCTTCCAAATCGTCATGTCACATTGTTGGTCATTGTTAACATGAAGCAGATTGTCAATAAGGGAATACCATTTGTCCATCTGAGACGTAGTCATCCATCTCCTCAAAGGAATTTTCCAATTTAAATTCGCACACTTAGCTACCGACATGTCATGGTCAGTATCAATCTCATACACATCTGACATACTATCCTTGAGGCTGGAATCACCAACCCAGTGATCTTTCTAAAAGTTAATTTTCTTTTCATCACCCCACCGAAATTTTCTATTTCTAGAATAAAACTTTCTGATCTTTAGGAGGTCAGACCACGTAGGTGAGTCCGTAAATCTAGCTTTAACAGAAGAAATGGGGAATCCTTCACATACTTCTTCCTCACAATATCGTGCCAAATACCTGTACTATTCTCCAATTTCCATCACCATTTACAGAGTAAACTAATATTTAGGAGATTCATATCCTGAATACCCAGACCCCCTTTCTTTTTTGGCGTGGTGACCACAGACCATTTGACCAAGCTATACCTTTTCTTATCCTGTCCACCATTTCAAAGGAATCTTCTCCTAATTTTATCAATTTTGCCAATCACCATTTTAGGAAGTCTGAACATGGACATAGTATAAATGGGAATACTAGAAAGACAGACATTAATAAGAATAAGTCTGCCCCCTTGAGAAAGAAGCTTTCCTTTCCAAGTATTAAGTCTATTCTGAACTTTTTCGACCACTTTATCCCAATCTCTAACCAGGATTCTCTTATGGCTAACAGGGACTCCAAGATAACGAAACGAACAAGTCCCAACTAGACAAGTAAACATCTTCGCATATTTAAGATCTTTCTCGCTGTCCCCATTAATCAGAGTCATCTCACTCTTATGAAAATTGATTTTGAGGCCAGATAACCGTTCATAGAGCGCTAGAAGCAGTTTAGTATTTTTGGCATAAACCTCATCGTCTTGCAAACAAATGATGGTGTCATCCACATACTGCAGGATGGCCACACCCATGGGAATAAGATCATTAACAAGACCTTTAATGAGCTCATTACTCTGGGCCCTATGAACCATCCTAGTGAGGCAATCTGTTGCAATATTGAACAAATAAGGAGATAATGGGTCCCATTGTCTAACCTCTTTAGTACTCGTGAAATAATCTCCTTTAGAATCATTCAAACTCACACTAAGAGCGCCATTAGTCAAAACCTCTCTAATCCAACCACACCAACGAGGATTGAAACCTCTCCAATTCAGGCAAGAAAGCAAAAAAGCCCAATCAACCTTATCATAAGCTTTCTCAAAGTCCAACTTGAGAATTATCCCAGTTTTCTTACTTTCCTTTGTGTGATGAAGAATTTCATGAAGCACTATGTGACATCCCGATATTGTCTAACCTATAGAAAGCATTTATTTTGATTTAAAATATTATCAAGTCAATTTATTTAATAAATGTCCATTAATCGTTTCACTTTGCCCTAATCTTTCACTAATCACGATTTTCCCCTTAAAACCGGCCGTATTCGCCGGCTTGTGCCATGCAGCTCATCAAGACCAAGTCAAAACAGTATCTCTCTTCCAAACCAAACCGAATCAAAGCTAATCCTTACCAAATCAATTCTTTCCATAGCTTGCAGTCCCAAATCAAGACCAAATCGAATCCATCATGCCAACTTGGTAGCAATTCCAAACATACCATATTAATCCCAAACAAACCGACGTACGTCAATATAAGAACCCCCAAATACGTCGGCCATAGCACCCAAACCCTAATCCCAAAACCCTAGCCGCCAAGAACACCCCTGCAGCCGGCATCACAGAGCAAGGGGAGGAAGGATAGGAGCTGCGCGCTGTCGTTATCGTGCCATCGGGGTGAGGCCTTCATTCTCATTGCCGCCCTCCACCCGTCCTCGCAACCGCCTGACGCCGCCGTTCTTTGCCACGCGCGCCGCCGGAACACAATGAGAGCTGCCGTCGCCGCGTGATGCCGCGGGTTGCCGTCGCCGGCTGTTGCAGCCACCACACGCCGCCATTGCGCGCCGCCGCCACACGCCGAGAAGCCCACACCGCCGCCTCGCTGCCACCGCCGCCACCACCACCGCCGCCAGCCAGCTGCCGTAGCCGCCTCCTTCAGCCGCCGTTCGCGTTGCTGCTGCCATTTGCCGTTCACACCATTGCCGCCGGGCTTCGCCGCCAAGTGCCCCTCTTCTCTCTCTCTCTCCCCCTCTTCCTCTCTTTTTCTCTCTCCCTCTTTTCCTTTGTTTCTGCGTGGTGCAGAGAGCAGAGCAGAGATGCTCTTTAATCCCCTGATCTGGTCAAACCCAGTCAATGCGTGTACTGTTTATATGAACAGTGTTTCTTCGCAATTTCATATCTCTCAAATCGTAGCTCCAATTCGCACCAAACCAATTTTGTTGATCATCTTTTAGCCTTATCTACCTACTGTATTTATTTCGTAATTTTCTGAATTTTATTTGCTGCTGTTGATTCGTCTATGCTTCGATTTGCGTGTAGACATCATAGAGGAGTCCGGAGGGGAGATAGCTACCGGTTGTCAAGGAACGTGCTATTCGGATCAAGGTGCTAGCTAGATTCATATCGAACCCACCGATTTTCTCTCATATTTACTATTCATAGGGTTTCAACGGTGCATGCTAATTCTACCTTTAGTTTGCATATTTAATTTTAGTTATTGCCAATGACGTGTTAATCATCTATTAGCACGTGTTACCTTTCTATTGATGTCTAGCATAATTTATATCTTATTATAGACATCCTTGAATTTACTCACGCTAAATGTTTATTTGTTTCGATGGGAAATCCAGTTCATATGATGGGAGATTTGTAGAGAGATTCTACTCTTTATTTTTGGTTTTGGTTAATTTAACTCAACTAAAATCAATGTGGCGTGAGTAGATTAGAGGTGGTGGTTTGATCAGTGGATGTTGGTTTTGTGGTAAGCCACCTCGATCGATATAAGGACCGAACATAGTAGATGATCTAGCCAAGCACAACAGTACAACCATGGGTGTTAATAATAGTAATACCTTAGTTGTTATCTCGGAAAATCTAGGGTTGGTTTGTCATGGCGGTGTGAGTGTGGCTCGCAACTACCGTATACTCACCTGGCACAAGAGGGGAACCTCTGGCTAAGTGGAAGACGGCTTGGGACGAATTCTTAGTGAGGCATTCTTGACCCTAGATGTAACGGGGATAGCGGCTTCGTCTCACTCTCGGGTGAGTCCCATGGGTAAAGTGTACCCACTCTACAGAGTTAAAACTATCATGATAGCCGTGCTCACGGTTAAAAGCGGGCTTAGGCGGCTCTACGTGTTATCTCACCTTTCAATAATTAACCTTTTGTAGAAGTAGGGGCAGGGATTGCCCGGCAGCAAGTGCCAGGCAGCGATTGCCATACAATGCATTACAGGGAGTGTATTGTAAGGGTTTCTTGTGTAGAGTTGGCAGCGAGTGTCTCGCGGTCTGTGCTGAGACGGCATAAGAATATATTTAATGTTGAGAAAATATGTGTAAAGAAATGGATTTTGAAATTGTTTTTGAACAATTGCTTTACAATTTATAGGATTGTTGAAAATTGCTCTTTATGCAAAATAACCATCTCTATTCCTTTGATAGCCTTACATTCATTACCTAAGGATATATATGTTTGCTGGGTATGGTTTATCCATACTCATTAGTTGTTCTTCAGATCTATGTACAGGTGACGACTCTGCTGAGTACGTGGATTACAAGGCAGGGTACGACGATGGAGCTTCCGGCTACTAGTGTATCCCCAGTCAGATGCCTATGGCGTATGAATGGGTTTACCGAGCCACCATTTTAATTTCTATCTACCGTTTGCTTCTATTACATTAAGACAATTATTGTAATATTTGGCGTTTGTTGCCAAGCTACTTTATTTTGTTAATCGTTAAACAACAAGGTGTGATTTTATTATGTTCTAACTGTGCGTACTAGCTGTGATCCATTGGGACTAGTATCGTAATGCACAGAGGGGTCGGCTTTGCTGAGCCGGGTTCCAACACACAACAACTCCATCAATAATGTTTCTACCAGGGATAAAGGCATTTTGAGACTTACTGATAATTTTTTTCCATCACACTATTTATTCTTATCACCAAGGTTTTCATAATCAGCTTATAAATGTTATTGAGGAGACGGATTGGTCTAAACATTTTTAATGAATCTGCATTATCCACCTTAGGCAAAAGAATTATATTACCATAATTAATCCTCTGAATTTGCATAGATCCTTCTTGGAACATCAAAAATCCCTGGAATATCATGCTTCACAACCCCCAACAGGATTGCAGGAATTCCACTGGAATCCCATCCAGACCAGGGGCTTTATTTTTTCCCATATCAAATAGAGCATCTCTTATCTCCTTCTCGGAAAAAAGGTCTGTTAAGCCAATCATTTTCATCTGCAGAAACATTTTCTGAGTTCTCCCACAGATTTTGATGCAAATCGAACCCACAATTAGATTTACTGCCAAAAAGCTCCTTGTAGAAGCTAGTGGCATGACTTATAAGTTTTTTATCCATAATAGTCTCCCCCTCTATGTTGAGGTGAGTTATTAGCTTTTTCCTCCTTTTACCATTGGCCACCATGTGGAAATACTTTGTATTGTTGTCACCATGAAGCAACCAGTTAGCTTGAGATTTTTGATTCCAAAGTTTTTCTTCTTCCTCCATCATCTCATTAAGAGCAGATGTGAGTTCCACTCTCATTTCAAAATTTTCAGCAGTCATAACCCCATTAGCTTCTATGTCTTCCAACTCACTGATTTTCTTTTGGAGGCTCTGTCTTTTCAATCTATTATGAGCATATTTATTAGCACCCCAACCTTTCAAGTATTTTTTGAGTCTTTTGCATTTTAACAAGAAAGTCCCCACAGCATCCATGTTTTTAACTTCAGTTTTCTGAATATTTTCCACTTTCTCAAGAAAGTCCGGCTCCTTCAACCAGGACATTTGAAATCTAAAATCACTAGGTTTATTGCAAGAGCCATGACCATCATTAACAACAATAGGATTATGATCAAAAAGAACTCTAGGAAGCTTATGAATTGTTGTCAATGGGCAAATATTTTTCCATTCCTCGTTAATAAAGACTCTATCCAACTTCTCCAAAGTAGGATTTCGGTGATTGTTAGACCAAGTAAATTGATTACCCGTGCAGTTTATCTCTTTCAAAACAAAGCTGTTGATAATATAATTGAAAAGTTGAGACACTCTACAACTTCTCCAGATCTTGTTTTTATCAGCAGCCCCTCTAAGAATGTTAAAGTCCCCCACAAGAATAGGAGTCGAATTGTAAGAACAAACACCAGCAAGTTCCCCAAGAAACTCCTCTTTACCAGCCTCATGAGGAGGACCATAAACCGACACTAACATCCAGGAGCAGTGTAATTTTTTGTCCCATAACCATAAAACAATCATATGATTCGAAATCCTACTAGACATAATATCAAATTTATCAATTTTTGTGCCAACCAGAATACCTCCAGATTTACCACTGGAAGGAGCATAAGACCAAAAAAATTAATTCTTAGGATCAATCCTTCTAAAAAAAAATCATCATAACTTTTCTTTTTAGTTTCTAGAAGCCCCAAAAAAATCCAGATCAAAATCAACAATCCTGTGTCTCAGAATAATGATAATTCCTTTCTTATTGATACCTCTACAATTCCAAAACATCCCTTTCATTTAAAATTCTTTATTTTTGCTCTTCCCGAAGTCAAAATGGTAGAGCTCACACCTATTGACTGGGGAGGAAGATCAGCTAGACCTCTAAGCTGTGGGGACATTGGTTTTTTTTTTCTTGTTTTTCCTAATTTTCTTACTGATGATAGGACTAAATCCCTCCTCATCCGAAGAAGAACCATCCTGCCAATCTAAAAGAGTCATCTCCTCATTAGTAGCTTGATTAACCAATTGATCCTTGTATCTATCATTTTGTTCAAAATTTTTCATATAGAGGGTATTCCTAGCTTTCTCAAGATCTTTCATCAAATCAGCCCTATCTTTTTCAGACTCATGAATAATCACACCCATCTTAGCAGCAATATACATAATCTCACAATTATCTAAAACAGCAAAAGAATTTCTATGAGTGATAGTATTATTGTTACCTTCAAGATTCCTCTTCTTCTGCATAAGAATGGCTTTGGCTATAATTTGCATTGAAGAATTTTGAATTCTAGTACTCCTTCTCAACTGCTCCTAATTGATTTTTTGACCTTCCACCGCCTTCTTTTTAGTATCCACTACAAGCTTCTCTTTTCTAATTAAATCACCTTCAACTTCTTAAGGCATTGGACATTCCACCTCTATTAATTCTTCCAAAGTGACATTGGATCCTTTAGAAAAGAAGGAACCATACTCTTTAATTTTGTTGGGCAGTAAAACATCTTGCACATCTCACATCTAACAAGCCAAATGCCTTGCCCTTTCCTTTGAAGCTAGGGAACTTTGGAGGATTGACCCTGACCAACCATTTCTTGTTTAGATAGTTCCATACATCTCTGGAGTTGTTCCTCTTCACAGTCACTTAAAGATTCTTGAGAATCATCCAGCTGGATATCAAAGTTGGCTTCCTCATCCTGATGTTTTCATTTTCCTTTCTCAACATTTTCCCCTACATTACCTCCCAACTTTGAAGTTTCTCCCCTTGTATCCCTTTACCCTGCGTTTGATTCTTGTCTGATGGTTGAAGTCTACCAAACACAGAGTTCTGATTGGATGTTCTACTTCTGTCCTTTATCCCTCTCAACTTTTTTGCAGGACCTATGCTCAAGATCTTGAACATCAACCGAAATATCTCCATCTTTTCCAATTTCATTAGTTGCCCCCTTCTCTACTTCAAAGATAAAGTCATAGAGAAACTTCCCAATGGCGCCCTCGGCAACCTTTGGAATCTTGTCAATATCCCTGCAGGCTATCTTGGCCTTAACAAACTCCAGTTTGGTTAAGCTTGTCTTATCAATTTCTAAAGTTATCCCCACCAAACCACCCACTGTGCAAATCACCTCTTTAGATCTTTTATTCAAAGGAATATTTCTAATCTTCACCCACACATCTTGCAATGCGCCTTTTACCCCAATCTCATCTTCATACATGAAGACCTTCAAGGCAGCATTCACCAATCTCATGTTCATTTCTTTGAACTTAGCTAATTCCTCAACTCTTTTCTCATTCGGCAGTCTCATGAGGTATTACTTCTCACCCACCTGTCTAGCAGTACATCTCCAAGCTGACCCCAAGCTAGTACTGAAGTCTGTTTCAATTTCTCTAGCAGTAGCAACCCCTCTCACAACAATAATCACTGTAGTACAAGCTTGTTCCCTACAATTAATTTTAGAAGGGACATCATTAATGTAATGGAATCCTTGTCCCTCACCAGCAAAACCACAAAGTCTAGGACTATAATCCATTGATTTCTTCTCCAGACATCTCTTGGATATGTGATCAGGCAATCCACATCTCACGCAGGACACCACCCCCTGCACTCCGCCGCTACATCTCCCATCCGGTTACATTTGTAACAAGGACCAGGGACTCTCTCAATCACCGGATCAAGAGGGTTGACTGGCATTTCTTTCTTCCCAACATCAATAGTGGAATCCAATCCTCCTAAAGAAATCCAAGGTTGCCAGTTTTTTTCCTCCTTCTCTGTACGATTCTTCCAACTATCATCTCCCTCTTTGGTACCACCTTCATCAACTACCATAATATGGGACTCAGTATCCGTATCCCCTTTCCCATGAATCTGCCGATCTCGACTAGATTTCGGAACGGGCTAAACAGATTCAACAGAGGCTTTGATCCTCTTTTTCTGGAGAACCACCTTTAGCACGAACCCAACAAAACTGACCACCATCACCCTCTCGCCCCTGACGGCCACCGCCGCCCCACCTTCCACGCCCCCGCCCGCCACCTCGATGTTCACCACCGCCCCACATACTGCAGGGGATCGATCTGAGAGCGTTGGCGTACGAAATCGAACCAAAGGGGGTAGGAACCCTAGATCTGGGAAGGGGGTGGGAAGAGACGAAACGCGCCGACTCCGACGCCGAGTACTTTCAGATATGACCAAACACTCTACGAAGCGGCGAGTATGAGACAGGCGATTCCCCTCCCTCGCGCCCAGACAAAGTTAACCTTGTCTCCTCGAGAGTCGGAAGAGACGCCTCAGTCTCCACCGCTGGATTTTCCACGTGTCCGGCGACGCCAAGCGGAGCGACGTGGAAGAGATCCACCCTTCCACATCTCCCAACTCGATCCCAAGACGGCGAGCCGGGGTCCTGGATGCACTCCGCGTGGAATCTCACCCTCGGGATATCGACGGGCCGAGCCAGACTTACCTCACCACCGTCACCGCGCCCCATCCACTCCGTTGACCGCATCACCGGCGATCGTCGGCGGCGGGCGGTGAAGAGAGCGCAACCTTCTCTTGCAAGCTATTCAAAGCATTATCCATTCTGGCCGATCATCGATTTGGTGATTAGTTAGCAGAAAAGGCTCGTGTTGCGATGAACTTTGTCCTCGTTTTATTAGAAAATCGTGTCTATTTGACAAAAAAAGAAAATTTGACTTTGTGACAAACCAATTCGTTTTTGCTATTCCGTAGGAGCTTGCGATATTCCTCTCGCGTGCAGCCGCGCAGGCGATTCTTCTTTGACTCTACATGTGGTTGTCACTGGTTAGCTTCTGGGTTCAGCACGCCATTGGACTTAGAGGGAAGCCAAGGCGACGGATGCACGGGGTGGGTCACGGGTCTGCTGGAGGGCGGTAGGCGGCATTAGAACAATGACAACTTGGTTGGATCATTAGGCATAGGAAGCGAAGGCAGATGTGAGAGCGAGAGCTGCCAGAGACGAAGAAGGAATGTAGGGCAGGGGAGAGCACATCGGAGAGGAAGAAGAGCGAGTAGCAGTGGGCAAGAAGAAGAATAGGAACCAGGAAGAAGATTGGGGAGCGGGATGGAAGATCCGGACCATTGGATCTTAATCCAACGGTCCACAAATTGCATGCGTGGGGGCTTTAATCCCAAGTGCATCGGAAATAGACAATCCCATACAAATTTATGGTCGATGCTACCAAACACTTTTGCCAGTGCCATTGGACACTGAACTTGTGGTGTTTTTGATGTTGGACACTTTGGCGATAAGAAGAAAAGAAAACTAATTATATGTCCCAAAGTTAAGGTGCAATTGATAATTTGCTCTTCAATATATTACATTGATTATATGTTTCAAAGTTGAGTGCATAATTGATCTTTTGCCCTATTTTAAGTTTTTAAGCAAATCTTACCATACATTCTATAAGAAAAGACCTCCGTATCCTTCTTCTTCAACACCCCTTCCTAGATTCCCACTCTTTTAGAATAGATCATTCCTTCATTAATTAATTAAGCGATATACTGACGTACCCATCATCGTTGTCTTTTCAAAGTTTTATATGAAATAAATTAAGAACTAGACGTTAACAATCTGCATTTACGTATATAATCTTTCATTTGGTAATTCACTCAGTTAATTAGTAGTGCATACGTGTGTTAGATGAGCTAACGTATATGATTAATTAATTGCATGCTAGAGTAAACCGGTGCAGCCTTAGATAGAAATGCGGAGGGGTCGGATGGTCATTTCTTATGGATTGGATTGGAAAATTGGGGCAAAAACTCAAAAGGGCAAAAGATCAATTGTGCACTCAACTTTGAGGCATATAATCAATATCAATATATTGGAGAGCAAATTGTCAGTTGCACCTCAACTTTGAGGCATATCATAAATTTTTTCTAAGATATCATTATATTGAGAAGAGATAATATTTTAAGAAAAGTATATTACGTTGGAGGTACATAAAGTTGGTCCCAATTTTTAAAAAGTGTAGATTCATATACATAAAGTATATTATATTGATGCTGGACTCTCTCCTTACCCTGCACCATCGCCACACTTCCCTCCCAACATGGCTCTCTCCTCTCCCTCTATAGTAGAGAAAATCGTTTATATGTTCCAAAGCTAAGCGATAATCATTTATATGTCCCAAAGTTGCTTGGATTTGCTTATTTTCTCTAAAGTTAAGACGAGACTTGATAATATATCTTTTTTAAAAAATTTAAGCAAATTTTGCCATTGAGCTCACCGGAAAAGTCGCTTATACCCATATCATCGAGCACGTGAACTCACAGAGCCTTTTTTTTTTTTTTCTGAGCTACGTGCTCACAGGAAAAGCCAGCATGCAAGCTCGGTGGAATACCTGGTCCGGCCCGGTGAAGTTTTGCCATTGCTAGGCTGTTTTCACATGCACTATTTTCCAGCAATACATTGTGTGTTTTTTTTTTCAAAATATACACTCTCAGGTTAAGCAACCCGCAATCGGCTTGTTCTAAGGAAGGACATTCTTGGCAGATAAGTGTGTCCATTCGGACCATGTGAAGTGAAGCCTAACCACACTTATTTCAAGAAGCCAGATGCTCAAGTGAAATCGCTATTTCAAGTAGGTAAAGAGTTTGTTCTTAGATTAAGAAAAGAGGCAGGGGCCATAAGCAGTTTTTTCCATGAGCTCAATGGCAAACATTGCTCAAATTTTCGAAAAGGCATATTATTAAGTCTCATATCAATTTTGGGACAAATGAGCTAAGTCCAACCAACTTTGAGACATATAAGCGATCGTTAACTTTGGGCATACAAATGATTTTCTTGTAGTAGTACTATCAGTGAATTATATATTTTTTGGTGTCCATGTCGTTCCATAGGTAATCCAAAGGAATTATTATGACATTTGCTTTGATCTTTTTGTGTTTGAGTGGGTGGGATATTTGGCTATTGTACTTAGCTTATGCCTGCCTAGTCACAACCCGAATATTAAGAAGTTGAAATAACAAATTCAGGAAAATCATAGTACACAATTACACGCAAATAACTTACTATTCAACTACGTCAACGAGAATTGAACCAAGGACATTAACTAAAAAAACAGTGCCACACCGTTTGACCATGCATGCAACGGATGACACCTTTTCTTTCATCCAGACACCTTGCTACAATAGTGAATTTTAAGTTCTGAATTGGACTGTACGAGACAGGAGACTCATTAGATCAAATTCAACGGTTGTGATGAGGTGATACCACTTCGCCATCCTACGAAGGCATTAATGTCTAACTGTAATCAAATCCAATGGCGTCGCCGCACCGTGCCATATGTATGGCCCAATCTAGCTCCTCGCGCCGCTATATATTCTGCCGCCCTATGTGTGTGCATTTGCTCTTTCATGCCTCATCCATATGCCCTGGCCTCGTGCCCTCGCCCCGTGCCACCATGCCTCTCCCATGCGACACCGCCTTGCGCGACACCGCTCCTCGAGTTGCCGAACAACGTCGGAGAACCGCTGCCCGATCGCCGGCATGAGCCCAAGCCGCCCCACCATTGACGTGCCACCAAATAACTCATAATACCCTCCCTAACCCTCTCCCATGGGCCATGGTACATCCTGATACATTGTAGTATCTCTCCAAGAACCATAAAAAAACTCATAAGATAGACATATATACCTTCAAGATTCAGCAAAGTGAGATGCAAATTTATAGCAATTTCACATAATATTGATCCTATAGCAAAATCTCAGAGGGCCAGGATCGATGTACCCTATCCGGATTCGGCGGTGCCGGGTATGCTTGGCAGTGGGGACCCTAATTTTGTTTTAAAAATTTTATCTATACCCTTTAACTACAGATATTTATTTCCACAGGTATATGTGGCTCCATATACGTTCACCAACACATGATGTTCTCACTCTTCACATGCTCTTTTGCAAAAATGCTCGTGAAACTTTTAGAAAAAAGCAATCAGGTCATTCTTTCTCTCTCCTCCATCCGGCCGAGCCAGTCCTACTCCACGCCGCCCACTCCGGAGCACTAACAACCACGGTATTAGCCCGAGCTTACCATATTCGCCTTATCCTCTCCGGGTACGCACAGTATGGGTAAATCGCGTATGGACCTAGCCGTCAAGTTACTTCTTCCAACCCCCGACAAGCCTAAACTCCCTCTTTCCTCTAAAAATTCTATAACAACAATCAATTCAAAACATGGTAGCTACGAACTATAGTAAACAGTTAATCAAATGCAGATATGACCGTGTCGGGGCTAACGACCACCACATATGCAATGGGCGACTCGTTGTCTGGCAAGGCCACAACGAATGCTACTAAGTCACGAATATTTTCTCACATGCTTATTGGTTTCTTGAAAATAAATGAAGCAATACTGTAAGATCATGTGATTTGACAACGGTTTAATATGTAGTGAGTTTTTGATAAAGGTTTGAGACTAATTAACGTGAGTTATGTTTGGAAAGATTTGTTCTTGGAAAAGGTTTGTGTGTGCATTGATGCGCAAGGATCAGGGTCGGCATAGGTCAACGGAAACCGGGACTAGGTTCTAAGGAGGAGGTAAGGTCCGAGGTGGTCAAAGAAGGTGCCGTGTGGGCGCGTCCGATAGGATCAAGGTGTATGATCGATGGATGAGAATCTGCGAGGCGACTTAATGCGGGGTGTAGGCGAGAGACAGTCCGCCGGGGGGGGGGGGGGGTGTTCAGATGCATAAAGGCTTAATGGTTGAGTCGTATTGGAGTTAGAGACGGGTTGTAATTATGTGGGCCACTTAATGACGAAACTAAGAGTTAATTTCATGATTAGTGGGCCAGCAGTGTGATACCCTATATAAGACACGTTCTAGTGTTAGAACGTGGCCGGTTTTGTTCGTGGTTGGATATCTAGCTAAAAAGTTAGGGTTTAGTACGTTGTGGTGGTGTCCTCCATGTAGAGACTATGAATAATCAATCGAGAAGCAATAGAGGTCAAGATTCTGACAATCTATGGTTTGATTCTAGTTTAATCTCGGTTTTCATCATCCCTTTGGTTTAATAGATCAGTCTTTAAATTCGTTACAATTTTAGGGCTAAATTAATATCGTGATTATTGTAGGGATCAGTTCTAAATAGTCTTAAGAGATTACAGATTAAATTTGGTAATTTTTCGTTTACTGGATCAGAAGTTTAAGATAAAATAGGGTTTGGCATCTGGTGTTCCTCGCTGTTCGCGTACCGCTGGTTGCTGTCGTCGGGATCAGCCACGCGCTCGGCTTGGTCTCTTGGTTCGACTGCGCGCGTTCGGCCTGCTGCTCGATCTGCTAGTTCGTGCTTTGCTCCTGGAATCTGCGCGCACTTCGCTAGCGCGTGTGCTCGGCTTTGCGTGCGCTGTTCGGCTGTAGCGCGTGTGCTTAATTGGCTGGGTTGCATGCTCGCTCGGAAATCCAACTTGTCCAATCCAAAGCACTGTGTAGAGGAAAAATAAAATAAAAAAGAATCAAGGGAGCGATCTGTACAGCCGTGTACTGCTTGCTGTTTCTCCTTGGTGTGCTATTTTAGATTATTCTTTAATTGCTAGACGTACACGAAAAGTGGTAGAAAATTGGTCGATTCTTTACTGTTTTCGTCGTGAAGCTTTGGTGCTAGCAACATATCTAGTGCTAATACCCATTGAGTGCTAATATTCTAACATTCAACCAGCACCATCAGATAGACTTTGTGCGGTTGAGATCGATAGAGGTGGAAGTTCCACATCCCACTTAAAACGTGCGGGGTTATCTAGCTACAAAACAGTTTAAGTGAATCTGGAACTTCCACCTCTCTCGATTTCAACCACACGATGTCCATCTAATGGTGCTGATTGGATGTTAGCATATTAGCACTAGATATGTTGCCATTAATCTTGTGTTTACTGATAGCATCCGGTATCTATTTAGAGTCGGTACAAATTATTTTCGCTGTGGATAGAGTTTTGGATTGTGAAAAGTAACTGAGTTTTGACTTGGGTCTATTCATCTTTCTAGTCGATCCTACAAATACATCATGTGGTAATGGGAAGTAATAAACCTGTAAAATTCATAACTTTTGAATCTAAATCCAAACAAGTCCGTTCAAATTGCTATTTTCTAAAATCAGGATCTATATTTTAATGAATTTTATTGGATGTTTACTCCCTTTCTCTTCGGCTTATCTTATTTACTTATCTTCTTATTTACTTATAAGCTAAACCTTAAGAGCTTTTCGAGGTAGCTTGAAAAGTCCGTTGAGTTTCATTTTGTTTTTGAGAGCTCTGAGATGTGGTTTCGAGAATGAAAAAGGGGGACTATAAAAGTCAAACCATTTGATTTTTCGATTCAAAAATAAGTAGATAAGATAATAAGATAAGTCGAAGAGAAGGAACCTTAAGCAGAAAGTAGCTTGAAATTCCTAGTAGATCGAACTTAAAATGGACAACCGTGCGTCACCGCCGACTCACTGAACGGTCGGCGAGCCGGTGGAGCAGCACGTCGTTCCACATGTCGATGGGCCCCGGCAGGCACAAGTGAAGGCAGTCGTTGTATTTCTTCGGCAGCCACCTGTTGAAGTGCTCGCCGGCGCATCCTCTGACTTTGAATTAACAAAGTCAGGGACACACAGTAATATGTGTCTGAACTGTAACATAGATCTCAGTAATAAAACATCAGAATCACTCTTGTAAGAAACAAGAACACCAAACAGTTCGTTTTCTGCATGCAGAGTTCTCAGAAATTCTTGTAGCTACTGATGATCTATGAGGTAAAAGTCAGGGAAGGGAACGGAACGGTAGAGAAGAGTAAAATCAGAGAATACAAATCCGCTCGCGGCGGGGTGGCCGTCGGCGCGCATCATCGTGGCTTTCGTCACGTCCAGCACCCCGAACCTCCTCCCGCTCGTCTCCCTCACCCTCCGCACCTCCTCCACCTGCGCCCTCCTCAGCGACCACGCGATGGCCTCCGAGCTGACCTCACCTCCCTCCAATGGCTGCGTCCGGTTGCAGTAGCCGCCGCTGAACCACGAGCCGTGCTCGAAGTGGTCCGGCGTGTAGGTCCGCAGGAACGTGACGAGGCTGCGCTTGCAGTCCTGGCACCCGGCGATGGCCTTCACGGCCCGCCCGACGGCGTAGGCCATGCCGAAGTGGGTGAGGTTGGATTCCCGGCAGTGGACGCAGCCGACGCGGCGGCCGCCCTCCCAGAGGTAGTTGGTGCGGAAGAACCAGTTGCCGCCGGAGATGACGGCGTAGTCGAGCTCCGGCAGGCGGCGCGTCCAGTTGGAGTTGACCCTGTCGAGGTGGACGTTGAAGGAGCCGTGCCACTTGCCGTCGACGACCGGAACGGCGTGCACGAAGAACTCCGTCCACACCGACATGAGCGTGAAGTCGTGCTCGGGGAAGTGCCATTTCCGGTCATTCTTGGATGCGTTGCCGGCGTTGGCGTACAAATCCGTGGGCGTCTCGGCCTGCATGAACATGAACCAATGACTGTTTCTTTACTGAAAATCTTTACAACAGTCTAAAAAATATAGTCATCGGACTTGTATATATTTTTCTAATAATAAGAAAATCTCCGTGCTTAACATGAATCAACGATCGTTTCTTTACTGAAAATCTTGGCAACAGTATAATAAACTTTAGTTGTCGAACTTATATATATATATTTTAATAATAAAAAGTTCGTTCCGGTATCTACGCTATAAAATGAACATGGCCTCTAAATCCGACTTGCAATGTCGGACTTGTATATGTACCTGGGACAAGAGGCAGAGGAGGGACTCCATGTGGTTGCGCGCCAGCGAGTCGCCGATGAAGGCGAGCCGCTTCCGGCGGACGAGGTCGAGGAACCTCTCCGGCGAGAACCGCGGCAGGTCGCACCCGTCGGGCTGCCACCGCCAGTAGAGGTAGCCGGGATCCTTGCCGTACTTGAGGCAGTTCGCGTGGTCCGGCAGCAGTGAGCAGGTCAAGTTGGTGTATACTGGCCCCCTCGGCTCCCTCACCCATTTTCCCATCGACATGTCGCACGTGTCCTTAGCTTCTATTCCCGCGCCGCCACCTAAGCATGCACGCAAAAGATAACCATATTTATCAAAGCATACTTTAAATCAAGAATTTGTTGATAAACGGTACGGCACAGTACAGTCAGGCTATTTTATAAAGAATTTGCTGAAGGCACTGTAAGTGAGCAAGAAAGATATCGTTCCAACGACAAGCTAATGTTCCACCGTTAGCGCCAAGTCCACGTGGAAGCTAGCGCACAGCAAGCTACAGAGATATGATAGTAATAACGGAAATGCTGGCCGCCGGGCGTCCGATGCGCGGCGGTGGCCGGGCCCAGCGCTATCGTGGCGTCCGTCACAATTCAATCATTCCGATCCTAATCCGTTGTGGCCCACGGGCCATTAATGCTGTCCAAAACAAGTTTCAGCAGGCTAGACATATTGTTACAATAGGCTAAACTAATTGTTGTACTAGGACTAAACAAATTGTTATATTAGACAGACAAAAAATGTTGCAGTACCACAAAATTTTGTTGCATGTGGTGTCGAAAAATGTTGCAGTAGCACAATGTTTTTGTTAGACAGATTGTTCCAATATCCTAAACTAATTGTTTTAGCAGGCCAAACATATTGTTCCAATAGGTTACACAAATTGTTTCAGCAGGTTAGACAGATTGTCCCAAATAGGCTAAACTAATTGTTGTACTTGGCTATATATATTGTTTCAATAGGTTAAACCAATTGTTTCATCATGCTAGACATATTGTTGCAATAGGCTAAACTAATTCTTTGCACTAGCTAGGCTTGAACAAATTATTGCACTAGGTAGACAAAAATGTTGCAGTACCACAAAATTTTTGTTCACGTGGTGTTGAAAATTGTTGCAGTAGCACAAATTTTTTGTTGCAATAAAAATTTATATAGCAACATTGGTCTTGTTTTGTTCGTAAAAATTAGATGATCGCGTTGATGCAAACGGTTGGTGCATTAGAGCACCCAATCAAAAGTTATGGCCATTATTAAAAAAACAAAAAGGAATATATGCTGACGCCGGCATTGCATCATCACAATATATGTTGGGCGGGGGCGGACGGGCGTCCGATGGAACGCTCGCGTCGGACGTCCGACGCGTAGTCGCGACCTAGTAATAACCCTCACTTTTGTTATGATCTAGATCGCGTCCGGAAGAATTGAGGTAAGAATTGGGAATCATAAGAGAGCGAGAGAGAAGACAGCAGGAGGAAAAAAAAGAGATAATTAGAGCATCTCAACATCTCCTCTATAATCCCATTATCTATAATACTATTCACCACATTCTCTATAAGACTTTCTTTATTCTCTAAAATTTCTTTACACTTTATATTACATCCTCAAAAACATTCATTCCTCCTGCATCTCCTCTATATGTAAAAAGTCAAATAAACAATTGTCGACGGTTGGGAGTGTGGGCTCCCAGGTGCCAAGCTTACTTGTTGAACTAGGGATCAACGGCCGCTTTTTCGCAGCCACGGGGACGTTCGAGAAGGCGAACTCGATCAAGCAATGGAAGGAGACAATGATTTTTTTACCCTGATTTGGACCTCTCGGAGCAAGGTAAAAGCCCTACGTCCAACGATATAGATATATAAATGTAGAGAAGATGTGTTACAATGGCGCCCAAGCAAGCCCGAGCGGTGAACACCCAGGTTTCTCAAGAGCTAGAGAGGAGAGGAAGCACTCTCAGACGGTGGTTGTGTGTTCTGTGAGTTGCACGTGCGATCTCTCATGTTGTATGCGCTTGCCCTGCGCACGTACGAGGCTATCTATTTATACATGTACAAAATTATTAATTTTTTGGGTACTATAGCCTATTATCCTGTGGTCCATAAGATGTTCCGCGGTCCAAGCGCTATTCCTTGACTAAGGCCGTACCGGGTACGTCACGTGCCTATCTTTCGGAGTGATGGGGAGAAGCATGGCGCATGACAGTAAAACGTAACGGGGGCAGGTGGTGGTAGACTTTTCCAACCCCGCGACGGGACGTAGCAGTGTGATGGACGTTAGCACGACGGGCGCAGAGGAAGCGGAAAACGAGGCCTATCTGGAGCAGCTGCGTGTTCCCCTGGTAGTACTCGAGCAAAGAAATGCCCGAGTGTTGCACCGCGCGGAGCTGGCGCTGCTCGGGAGAGTAGCGGCCCGTTCGTTCTGAGCAATTCTTTCAGGGTATTTAGGTTATCTCTCCCGAGCAACTCTTTCGGGGCATTAATATTACCGGGATCAGGCTAATTCTTGGGTAATTATGGAAACGTCACTAATCCCCGTCAACAATGTTTTGCAGCTTCTGCTAGAGATGCTCTTACCAGACAGATGTATTCATCGATATTGTCCAACAAGGAACATGGTAGCAATATTTATACCTCAGGTTACATGGCTCACATCAGCCAAAGTAACGGGTCGCAGCCCAGTGACTCATAGGGGAGCAACATACAATGTATAGCCCATTAGCCGAGCATGGCCCTTGCGTCTCTCCCCCCTTAGCGGGAAGCTTGTCTTCAAGCTCCTGAACAACAAAATGACATAGAAGACGGTGCAGATTCTCCCATGAGCTCTAGCATGCAGGTACATTGGACCATTGGCTAGGCCATAATGGATTGCTTTCTTGCCCACTTGAGAAAGTCAAGTTTGGGACACTACCAGCGAAACAGCCACCACAACCGGTTCGGAACAGGTTTCAGAACCGCGACTAATGGTCGTGGAAGCATCAGAACCGCTTCTAGTGGTGTCTAAAAAGATAAAGAATATTGGGGTATGTGGGATTTGAACCCAGGACCTCACCCCTCCTCGTGACCCACGCCTCACCCAGCTAGCCAACCCACCCACGCGTGCTCTTTGATGAGGTAAGGCAAGCTTTCCTTTTAACAATTCAAAAAATGGGGCTCTAGCAGCGGTTCGTAATACGAACCCCTTCTAAAGCCCCCTCTAGAAGCGGTTCGTAGTACGAACCCCTTCTGTTGCTTGGGCTTTAGAAGCGGTTCGTGTCCCCAACTGCTGCTAGAGGTGCTTGGGGCTTTAGAAAGGGTTCATGACACGAACCCCTTCTGTTGCTTGGGCTTTAGAAGGGGTTCGTATTACGAACCGCTTGTAGAGGGGGTTTTCTAGCATGAACTATTGAACCGCTTGTGTTGTAACTATTAGATTCGGTGCGTATTGAACTGCTTGTGATGTATCGTTTATGATGCCCTGTTCTCTAGTAGTGGGAGAGAGCTATAGGATATAAGGAAGAGTCATCAATGAGAAAATGTGAGGTCTCATTCGAGCTGACCTAAGCTATTGGTTGTAAAGCGTTCTTTAGTTGTGAAACATGTATCACAGGGTGAATGGTGCAACCATCGGGTAACTTCAACCCATAAACTACAGCTCCGACTTTCAGAATTAAGAATCCGATAAGGCTGGGAATACATAAAGCAAAGTTTTTGAGGAGATCTTCGGATTACTGACTGTTGGGCATATGGTTGCAATTTGATACCCAGTCTCCAATGCCAAAGGAAAGTTCCACCCGTTGTTTATCAGCTTAATGTTTCATATGTTGTTGAGCCTGAGGCACATTATGCTTGATCAACTCTTGCATTGTCGCACGGTCGTATAGCCAAGTGGTGAGATCCTCAAAAGAGCTTGTGCTAGAGTTAGCAATACCAAAACGACGTGGAGCATGACCATATAGCACTTCGAATGGAGATAGTTGCAAGGCAGAATGAAAAGGAGGAATCATACCAAAACTCGATCAGCTTTGAGCTAAGCCATTTAGACCACTTGGTTGGACATGCCTGTGTCATGCACCTTAAGGTCCTGTTTGGCACAGTTCCAATCTCCACCAAAATTGGTGGAGTTGGTGGAACATCCTATTCTTAGCTCTAGAAATTTATGGAGCTAGAGTTATGAGTACATTGAGGATTTTTAGGTGAGTTATCTTATTTATATTTTAAACTAAAAATATAAACTTAAGTCACTTTATTTTAACCTACAAACTCTATGCCTGAGGTGGAGCTGGAAGCTGGAGCTGTGTCAAACGGGGCCTAAATATGTCTCGAGACACAGATTTAAACGTTTAAATTGCCCTCCGGTTTGTGGGTGGTAAGCCGAACTCACATGAAGAGAAGTATCAGCTAGCTGGAATAGCTCTTGCCATAAGGTACTAGCGAACACTTAATCTCGGTCGGAGATGACCACACTTGGCAGTCCATGGAGCTTGCAGACATGATTCATGCTTGTGCGATAGAAAGTGTTGTGGAAGGATGAGACAATGGTATGAAATGGCCATATTTTGTTAACTTACGCACGAGGACTATAATTGTATCATAATGCTAGCGACTTAGGAGGCCTTCAATAAAATTCACGCTAATTTTATGCCAAGCTTGCATCGGAATTGGCAGTGGCGCGTCATAGTCCGGGAGTCTTGGAACGATCCGATTTGGCTTTGCTAACCTGTGGTGCAGTTAGAAATGAATTTAATGACGTCTTGTTTGTGGCCAGGCCAAGCAAAGAGAGATTTCAATTTGTTGTATTTAACAGTGATGCCACTGTGACCTCCAAGACCACTCACATGGAGAGAAAGTGAAGATAGCTTAGTGAGCCTTTGTAATGGATCCTAGCCACTCTCCTGTTGCAACGAATTAAAGTATTTTTTATTGGGGATTGATAATGCTTGTACGTGTGCTAAAATGTTTTTACATAGACGCTCAATGATATGGCAACATTCTCTCCCTAAGCACATGTGTACAGGCACTTTGCACTGCACATCCTTCATGCAACAGCTTACTCGGTTAGGTGCATGACAGATCATAAATTACCCTAATGAACATTTCTAAGATGTTTGAATATATGTTTACTTTCCACGGAATTTACCATCAAACACTACTAGAAAACAAGGCATCACAAGCGGTACATCACAAGCGGTTCGATGCGTACCGCTTCTAATACTTGCAACATAAGCGGTTCAATAGTTCAATCCAGAAAACCCCCTCTAGAAGCGATTTGTAATACGAACCCCTTCTAAAGCCCAAGCAACAGAAGGAGTTTGTGTCACGAACCCTTTCTAAAGCCCCTGCCCCTCTAGCAGCGGCTGGGGACACGAACCCTTCTAAACGAACCGCTTCTAGAGGGGGCTTTAGAAGGGGTTCGTATTACGAACCGCTGCTAGAGGCCCATTTTTCGAATTGTTAAAAGGAAATCTTGCCTTATCTTATCAAAGAGCACGCGTGGGTGGGTTGGCTAGCTGGGTGAGGTGTGGGTCACGAGGAGGGGTGAGGTCCTAGGTTCGAATCCCACGTACCCCAATATTCTTTACCTTTTTAGACACCACTAGAACCGGTTCGTAGAACCACTTCTATTGCTCCCACGAGCATCAGTCGCGGTTGCTTAGAAGCGGTTATATAACCGCTTCTAGAGGCTTTTGAACCTGTTGTGAAGTTCAAATCTGCAGTAGTGAAAGTGCATTGTTTCATACGCAATTGAAAGAGATTATCATGAGCTTTGCTTTGATCTTTGGGTGATTTGATAAATGCCACTACAAAATTATAAGTTTAGAAATTCATCATTAATGTGTCAATGACATATGGCATCTGGATCTACATGCCATATAACATATAGTGACAATTCTCTAATTCCATAACTCTACAGTGGCATATATCCAATTAACCCTTGATCCTTTTGTTTTGTCTGGGTAGGACAACGGGGTTAAAGTACAATTCTCCTATAGATGTCTTACTAGTCACGAACCACATCTCAAGATTACAAATATAATAGGGTTAATTAGATAGATTCCACTGAAAAGTTCAAAAATAAGATATTTGCCACCATATAGTGCATATTTATAAATTTGCATTATAAAACCATGGAAACTAATAAATGCCACTCTTGTACACTTTTTAGTAATATGGGATATGTACATACGGAATTGGACCATTTCGCCCTCATATTGTACCTCCCTTCTTCTTCCTCCTCTCTTCCCTCTCTCTCGCCCAACGGTGCTCTCCACCTACAGCCGTTGACAAGTTAAGATCTTGACCACTGCTAGAGTCCTGTCCCGCTTTGTTTGAGCTTCACCGAAGGCTTTGGATGCACTAGATCTCGATGGGAGAGGTAGTAGCCGCTATTGCTCGAGCCCACGCCACTGAGTTTGGAGGGGAGAGGTGGTAGTGGCTTCTGCTTGAGTGCCACTATATCTGGGAGGAAATGGATGTGTAGGGAAGGAGGAGAGTGAGGTCGTCGCCACGACCTCGCCCGATGGGCCATGTGGTGGGTATCTGTGTCACTATGGATGGCGGCGTGGAGTCAACAATGACCAATGTAGATCGATGGAGAAGGAGACTTGGTGACACTAGTCCTCAGAGAGAAGGGTCCTCTAGAGGAGAAGATGGAGAGGAAAGAGACCATAGCGATGGGCTGGTCACCGGTCGACAGAGTGTCGCCGGCGTCGTGAGTGGGCATGCTTGGGTGGCCCCAACCCCTACCTTTCCTAGTTCTTCTTGGGAAGAAGTCGAGACGGGGGAGAGAGCTAGATAACTTGAGAGAGAAAGAGGGAGGTGGATGGAGGCCATGAGAGAGAGCGATGGAGGATGAAGAAGATGAATGGAGGAAGAAGATGAGGGATGGAGGAAGGAGGAGGTAGAAGATGAGGGCAAAACCATAGTTTAGGAAATATGGGCTAGGGATACAGTGAAAGGTGCCAAGTGGTGTCCTTACTTGTATTTTTATAAATTGCCAAGTTTTATAATGGTAAATTTATAAATACCGGCTTTGCAATGGCAATCCTCACATTTGCAAACTTTGTAGTGTCATCTATCCAGCAAACTCAAATATAGTATCATTGTGAAAAATACACACAAATAAAAAATTTAACGATGATTAGTGAGGATGAAACCATGGATATGGACAAAAAAGACTGCCACACAGTTCGACCATGCAAAGGATGGCACTTTTGCTTTCATCCAAACAAACAAACAATGACCAGTTGAGTTTTAAGATCTGAGTTGGACATTAGGGGTGCATTTACGACATTCATACTTCAAGATTAATTTGGTGAAGCGATATGGAAATTTCACACGGATTTCACATTAACTGTTAGATGGTGCTGTAAAGTAGTACAATGGAGGATATACTTTCGAAGGGCCAGGACCAGGATGTACCTTGCCCCGTCGATGTGCTCGCTGTTGGCCAACCGAGCTGCGAAATGGAGCGCACGCCGCCGGTCAGGCCGACCAGGATCACTAACGCCGGCGACGCAACGAGGCAGATCGCAAGCAGCCCAGCTTTGTTTCTTGCGAACCGCCGCCTCTGCTTCTTGTCCTCGCCGGTGTTGGAGGGCTCCGCTGGATGTGCAGCCTTCTCGACGGCGTGATGGCGATGCTGCGGCGTGAGCTTGCTTCTGCCAGTGCCCACATCTCTCCATGCTTTCTTGTGGGGTCGATTAGGAACCCATACAAACCACTACTAGAGATATAGGCATCACGAGGGGCACATCATTTATTGCGAACCCCTTGTGATAGTGCCATCACAAGAGGTTCAAAGCTTCGGTTTTACAAGGGGTTCGTGTCCTGAACCGCTTATAAAAGTCTAGTTTTTGAAATGCTAAAAGGAAAGCTTGCCTTATCTCATCAGAGAGCATGCGTGGAATGAGTTGGCTAGCAGGGTGGGGTGTGGGTCACGAGAAAGGTGAGGTCCTAGGTTCGAATCCCACTCCTCCCCAAAAATTAATTCTCTTTTTAACCGGTACCCAGCAGTGCTACAAGCGGATATAAAACCGCTTGTGATGACCTATGCTACAAGCGGATATAAAACCGCTTGTAATGACCTAGAGAGCATCAGTAGCGATTGCTTACAAGCGGTTTCAAAAGCGCTTGTAAAAGTGGTTTGGAACCGCTTGTAAAAACCAAATCGTTGGTAGTGAATATTAAGAAGGTGCCTTTGAAATCTCATTGTTGTCAATTGTACAATGGAGCCATTTATTCACCCAAAGATTGGAGACCTTTGGGGTGGGACAGTTATTTCTGAATTGTATCCTAATGGCAAATCCTCGCATGCCATCTTTGAGTGGCAGATCATCGGTTATTTCTTGGTTGTTTCCAGCTAACTAGAAGCATTTACACCAACTTTCAAGGATCTTGTGTCAAGCATTAAAGCTCACTGACAACAAAGACTCAAAAAGTTTGTAACCGTCCATTTAAAGCGGATGCGTTGTTCTTGTTTTCCTCACCTTTCACTCCAGCAGCAACTGTTGATTTTTTTTTGGAGAAAATTGATTATTTGTCACCGTTGAAAACACTGGACTTCGAGGATTTACCACTCATAAAATTTGGGTTGGTGAAATGATACTCCTAACATCACAATCTCTACGGTTAATTTGTCACTCCTCTCCAATTTCAGCCTGTACTACTTTCTTTTTACCAAAATAGACATGCGAATTGTCTGTTTTGCCCTTACTCTGTAGTGCGCAGTCTGTATGTCTAATAATCAACCAAACTCAGTTTATTTGGATACGGGAGGAAAAAATATAAACATGTTACAGAAAGAAATTTTCTACATCATTTCCGTTAGACCATGGCAAGCCATGACCCCTCCTAGCACGCACGAACAGGCAGTAGCAGCGCCAATGCAAAGAAAGGAGGGATGGAGAAAGATGTGGTCTTGTTTCAACTGATGGGTGATGTCACATAATATTTGATGCCAAAATTTATATATATTAATAGAACAAATTTACACATTACTAATTTTGTGTGTCTAGAAATTTATACAAACATTTGGCACCATACTGCATGTCCAGAACCAGGGGCATAATGATCATCATTAGTATCATTAGCCCAATATGCTGGTCAAAGGGGTTTGACCGATGAAAGTGGAATAAATAAAATAGGGCAAAAATAAGTAGTGGCAAAAACAAGATATCTGCTTATGCAGTGGCAAGTCCGATATTGCATAACTTTATAGTAACACAAACAAAATTTTCCTTAGATAAATGCCACTCCCGTACACTTATTAGCAAGATGGGATATGCATATACAAAATTGAACTATTCTACCTTCATATTCTACCTCCCTTCTTCCCCCTCTCTTCCCTCTCTCTCACTCTCAGCCTGACCGAGCAGTGCTCTCCACGCACAACCGTTGACAAGTTGCGTCCAGGTCATCGCTAGTATCCCATCTTGCTCCACTTGAGCTTCGCCTCATGTCACTAAAGGTTCTGCATGCACCAGATCTAGAGAGGAGAGGTGGTAGCCACTATTACTCAAGCGCATACCGATGAATCTGGAGGGGAGAGGTGGTGGTGGCTTCTGCACGGACGTCACTAGATCTAGAGGGGCGAGAGATGCCAATAGATGTGTAGGAAAGAAGGAGAGGAAGGGTCTGCTTCGAGCTTGCCAGTGGGCCATGCGGTAGGAGTTGGTGTCACGATAGATGATGGAGGAGGTGTGGAGTCAATGACGGCTAGTGGCCAATGTAGATCAATGGAGAAGGAGGCATAGCAGCGCCAATCCTCGAGAAAGGAAGGGGACCCAAGAAGGAGAAGGAGAAGAGAGAGACCACCATGGTGGGCCGGTCATTGGTGAGGGTCGTCGGCGTTAGCGAGTAGTGTGTGTGGTGTCTCCAACCTCCTATTCTTTCTCTAGTTCTTTCTAGGAGAAAAGCGAGAGGGGAGAGAGAAAGAGGGACGTGGATGGAGGCTGTGGAGAGAGATGGAGTAAGGAGATGAATGGAGGAAGAAGGAGAAAGTTGAAGATGGGGCAAAAAACCATCCTGTTTGCTAAATATGGCTCGGGGATATGGTGAAAAGCGCTAGGTAGCGTCCATAATTGTATTTTCACAATTTATAAAGTTCTATAATGACAAGTTTATAAATACAGATTTCGTACATATAGGACCGAGACTGCATATACCTTGTATTATAAATGCCTCCCCCATGCGAGGAGGGAGAAGGGATCCACATTGAGATAAATTTCATCGCAATAACACGAACACTCACGTGCAACTGAAGTAGAGTTATTATCTCTTTCCGAGAGGCCCAAGCCAAGATAAATCTTCATGCCTAATTTGTTTCCCATCTCGCCGAGTCTATACATCTACCACAAAAGCCATTTGGTAGAAAGGATATTTGATCCTTTAATCAACAAGTACTCTCAGCGGGAAACCTGTTTCCCAATCTTTGACTGCTGATGCCGTCCGTGGGGATTCGACCGGTCCTTTGCTGAAGGAATCTCGAAGATGTCGAGTTTTGAGAACTCACATGTCTACCGTGCTCCTGTTGATCAGCAAGGCACAAGCTTGGAGTACGTGAAATATCGCCCAGCTATAATTTGTGAACACGTAAGGGCTCTACCCTTTGATAAGCTGACCATCCTTCGCACAAGGACATCCCGTTCTCCCATGTTCTTGATGTCGGGATGTGTTTCAGGCGGCTGAGGGCTTTTACTCGGAGCTTCTATAGCTTTCACCAGCGTGCACGGCTATGTCAGAAGACCAAGGGACGAACAAACATGGATTGCTAGACTCGTCTCTATCAGGGTTCAGTCTACATAAGTTGATTCTCATCGCAAACAGACACCCATATGGCTGACCTTACAGGCCATGCAATCTGTGCACGATCAATCATATGTCACTCGGGCATACGATTGCATGCTTTTCCCTTCTGGTGGCCGATCTCATGCTCACTTCTTAGGTGCATGGCCCTGGTCACCGGGGGGATAGGATCGCGCAAGCTCTATCTCGACCGTCATGGATGAGTATGGGTGGACGAGATTCCTTCCATCCGATGGTTGGTTCGCACCACGACAAGTCGAGCAACCAACGAAACTCCGTTCAGCTTGTTTACTGATCAGATGTCATCTTGCTCGCCGATGTTCCATTGGGTTCTCCAAGGGTCAATCTGTCGATGACACCGACCAAGAGGAAGAACGTCTTCTCGACCTCGACCTCTTGGAGGCTACACACAACCGAGCATTGTTTCACTTCGTCTCTTACTTACAAGCTCTTCTTAATCATGCGGCGAAGTTGGTTCAACCACGGGTTTTGTAGGTTAGCGATCTTGCCCTACAAAGAATCCAGGATGTAACGAAAGCCAACAAGCTATCCCTATGCTATGAAGGTCTTTACACGTTTGTTTTAGCAACACGCCCAGGGGCTGTACACCTAGCAATGGAAGATGGTCACGAGTTCACTAGCACTTGATATATTGACCAGTTTCGCAAGTTCCATGGGTAATCTCTTGACCTTCTTTTCATTATAATATTTTGCTTTTTCCTAAATCTCAGACTCTTTCTGCTCTCATTTAGTGACCATGAGTGTCCAGAGATTTTTCCTAGTTAGCCGAAAGCAAGACTCGCGACAGAGGCAACCCGAGCTCAAAACGACACAAAATTTTGAGCAGCAAGAGTCAACACTTTGACCTTTTGCTAGTTTTGGCGATGTGTGACAATAAAACATGGTAATTAAGGATATAACACACATTTTGACTCTGCGTTAGCCATCAAGGGATTATGCCTAAATAAGTCGATATCCATCGCACACATGCCTTCTTTGGTCGGTTCAAGAACCCAATTCGGTTAACGTGTACGTATCCTACAATCGAAATGTCACATACTACATACGTTGTCCTTCCCTATTGTGAAGTCTTTGCTCGCAACTTAGGAGCACGGGCTAGAAAATTGAGAGGATTAGGCCTCACGCGTGATTTCAATCTCCTTAAGTGTCCTAGCCCATGCTCGCAACATAGGGGCATGCGGCTCGAGCACCTACATGGTACAATTCGTCCAACTCTTTTGTGACTAAGCTCGGCTAGGAGTAGGGTCGCACTACCATGACTTTCATCAAAAATCAACTCCTATCGCATGTTCTATTCCTAATGTGTGTTCATTTTGCTTGTCTTGCAGAACAAGAAAGATGTTAAGGTAAAAATGACTTGTTTCATTACTTAATGAGTTTTTGTAGGAATAAAATTACTAGAACTAGAGACATCTACAATAAGGAGAGGTCACAAGCTCTCGGTCAAGTTCTCCTATTCGAGGGGTGAGAGTCTCTCCTTATGTCGTTGAGCTCACGTTAAAGCTTCAAAACTTGGATCCAAGCTTCACGCCCTCCCGGGCCTCGAGGTGTAGTCATTTCGTTGCCTCTTGACCCTCCTCGGCCTACTCTAAGGCTTCTGAGTGGCCTTGGTAAGCTTTCCTATCTTGGCCTCCAAGGATTCAGGATGGGCACACTCTGCTCTAGCGTGACGTTGATCTTCTAGTTCTCTACTAGTAACCCTTGTGCGCGCATCTCCAAATTTTTGACTTTGGCCTCGAGCCAGGCCTCAAACCCGGAGAGACGCTGCTCCAAGTCATTGATATGAGCTTCTTGCTCGTCCCGGTCCCTGGCGACTTCATCAGGGACAACAGTGCAGGCTGTGAAATCGACACAGGTGTCCTCCACCAGCAGCAAAAGCGTGGCGAAGGGATCATCCTTAGCCGCTTCCAGGTAAGGGCGTTCTCCGTCGCCAGCTCGGGCATCTTGAGCATCCTGCATGCTCCATGCTTGGGGGCTCCCAAGCATCCTGCATGCTTGGGGGCTGTTCGATGTCCTTTAAGGGAAGAAACGTATGGTCCTCCTGGAGAGAGAGTTCCTATAGAGGCCCCTCTGCGTTGTCCCGAGCATATTTTTATTATGATTAGTGGTTTAAGCTTGTTCCTGAGCATATATTCCTCAGATAGGGTGGGCGTAGCTCATGCTCGGTGGTTTAAGCTTATTTCCAAGCATGCCTTGCTTGGATGAGGTGTTATTGATCCAGTCTGGTTTAAGCTCGTTCCTGAACATGGCTTGCTCGGATGAGGTAGCAGATTAGCCGCTACCATTTTTCAATCTCTTCTTCAAGTTTTAGGCTCAAAAGAAGGCTGACCAAATAGCTTTCTACTTGAGCCTCAGGGGCTAGCTGTCGGGAATTGGATATAATACCCTGACAGCTAGGTCCTATGCACGACCTATCCTTAGGGTGTGTACTCAGGAAAGGATAAGGTGAATATGACAAGCTTGGATTAATGACTCGCATCTGTACTCCAACTTTGGTGCTCGCGAGTGGGCCTCTTTACTCATGAGCCCTTATGCGGGTCATCCTAGACCCTGAAGGGATGTTTCGAGGCGATCAGCCCGGTACCCTTAACCGTCTTTGAGTCCTTCGATATGCAAAGACCAAGGCCTTCCAAATATGGACATTCCTTTGAAGATATATTTGTAGATATGGTAGGATTCTGAGTTATCTAGATAAATTTCATTGCAATAACTGGACTTGAATTGTGTATAGGACTTGAACTGTGTATACCTTGTACCATAAATACCTCCCCTATGGGAGGGGGAGGAGGGATCTACATCGAGATCAATTTCATTGCAATAACACAATCGCTCACGTCCGACTGAAATAAAGTTATTATATCTTTTCGAGAGGCCCGAATCAGGATAAATCTTCGTGTATAGCCATCTCGGCGAATCTATACATCTACGACAAAAGCCCTTGGTAGAAAGGGCATGCTTGATGCCTCAGTCAACAAGTAATTAAACTCGGTAGTAAACCTGTTTCCAATCATCGACACATGCCGTATATATTTATGTATCAAATTTATATATGAGTCGAGATTGTAGCTAAAGAACCAGCTATAACTAATAGTTTTGTTCGCTTGAACAAAACAAACAGAGTAGCTATCTTGGCGCTGGCACATATATTCATGTTGGTATGCATGCAGATATGCTCGCTGGCTGGTTTGGAGCTCATAGTGGCAGCAGTTGGCTGGGCAATAGGTAGGTGCATAGCAACAACACATTTACATGCAAATGTATGAGTGGAGCAGCAGACTGGATAGCCTTAATGAGCTGATGGGCCAATGATTTGATATGGTGGGTTGAGGAAAAAATGAGGAAAGCCATCTCATACGCTCTAGACTTGCGCGCAGAGAATAATACCACCTCGCAAGATACGGTGAGGTGCTTATATCACATGGGTAAAGTTGCATGATATCTACATAGTGTATACTCAGGTTTGTATAGCCGTGTCCATGTAAATGGACAACTTAGAAAAATTTGTGTCATACTTGTGTTTGTGTTTTGTAAAGTGATTCAGGTCAAATAGATGTATGTACTTAGAAAAATTGTCTATCTTGCGCGGATGGGTTTGGCAAATGATCACGAAGGGCGGTGTTTCCATCAGATCCATGTTTGCGTGGGGCCGAGAATCATGAGATGTAACACATTAGCAGCGCCAGTTCCAATGATGAATTGATTATGAGAAAAACTAACCAACAATACCCCGTTACGTGGCTTGCATCAGATATGTATCTTTTCTACTTTATGACTTCACAATTTCATATCTATTTCATACAAACTCTGTTTAACCAAAATAAAATTCATAATACATCAATATTTAAAGTTTCATAATTTTATAGATATATTTATTTTCCTTTTTTTGTTTTTAGAAGTATTTTTTTACTCGGTTATGCTTTTTGACAAGTATTCGCTTTTCATAGTAAAGGTTTCTAAGAAGTGGTTCACCTAGATAGAAAGATGGTTCACCTAGATAGAAAGATTTGTGGAGAATTTGTATCCAATATTGATGGTACTTGATACTTGACGATACCTTGGTATACTCAATAATGCCTATAAGACGATACCTATTACTTGGTGATACCTGATGCTTGATGATACCTAATGCTAGGGGATATCCTACCTGATACTCGATGATACCCGATGCTATGCTATACCTCAACGATGCCCCGATACTCTATAATACTTGATGCTCGGCGGTATCCACCCGGTACTCAACGATACTTGACTAGATACTCGATGTTACCCGATGCTCGATGATGCCGATGATACCTAGCCCAATACTCAATAATACCCGACTCGACGCTCGATGATACCCGATATGATACTTTATTATACTTGATACCAGACCTAATACTCGATGATATCCATCCCGATGCTGACGATACTTATGATACCTTCCCGATATCTACTTGATGCTTGATGATACTTGTGTAACACCCTAGCCGGTCCTGAGCCTAGAATGCTACCAATATAATGTACCTCTCTAAATTTCGACAACATTTTGCCTAAAAACTATACATCCACACACAAGCATCATATACAATATATCAACATATAATTTTTCCATTCTCAAAACAGCTATGTAAGCATCATTTTGGACCCACATTTCCAAGAAGTAACCTTGTTGGAACCTACCTAGATGAAGTTGGACAACAGTTCTTATATCACCCATGGGCCAAAGTTTCGAAGTACAAGCCACAACTACAAGCTTATCTATATACAAGACCCTTACATCGAACTTAACTAAGTTGGCATCCAAAAGGAACCTAGATCACTTGTTTAGCTCAAATCATTAAAGTGATCATGGTTTTGGTATAGTGAGCAAAAGTGATGTGCTATGCCCTTTCCTATGCATGTTGGCTTCACGGCTTACCAAAAAAACATGAATAAACAAGCGTGAGTCCAAGACTTAGCGGGTACATAACATAATGAAAGACAAGCAATTATATGATCAATATCATCAATAGTACACGTTCATTTAATTGACATCATTGGAAAGCTTTCATACTCATGTTTATGCCATGCTTATGTCTATTTCATCTCTTCATGCACATCTCATCACATAGCCTATCCTAGTATACCTGGGTGCACACTCGTCAATGCCACCCTCGCATACTCTCTAGCTCGTGGAGGTGCCTACATAAGTAGGTCTTTCGCACTCTATCCCGTGGAGGCATCTACATGAGTAGATTCTCATGTCTACCGAAGTAGACAATCTCATCATTGATATGGTCATGCTCATGCTCATAATGCAAATGCGATGCAAATGCATGAGTTTCAAACTGACATATGCATATCCGTCATGAAGGTTTACCCAGATCATACATCTTTCAAGGTTCCATTATCAACATGTAATTAATGATTCAATGAGAGGTAGAAAGCAACATTTCATACCAATGCTATTCCATTGTATTTCCATCTTTCATTTTCATCATGCCACATTAGCTTAATTCAAGCAGTAATCTAGATAACAAAGAAATCAAGTAGTTATCATCAATATCCGTCATAATATTATGTACTTGCCTCTTATACCAAGTGAAGTGGAGGGATAAGACGACGCCGACCTTGAGCTGGATCCACCTACCCATCAAACATTCATATTCAACCATACCGATACCGCTGTCAAGCATCAAGCAAAATTAACTTTAACCATCTAGTTCTTAGTCTCCCTAGGTCATAAAAATTTACCCTACAATCACCACATCATTTGTCCTCTAGATTATTCATTAACCAAACCAAATTAGCATTAACATAATTCAAATCTTGCTACGACAATAAACAGGACAACAGCACCAAAAAGGTCATAACTCCCAAACCATTGACCCAAATTGCATGTTCCAGGACTCTAGGGAAAAGTAGAAACATAATCTACATTTTCCGTCATACGACCCAACTCTGAATCTCAACATAAGCACCTCGATTTCACATAGAAAATAGAAACATAATCTGCATTTTCCATCATACGACCTAACTCTGAATCTCAACATAAGCACCTCGATTTCGCGTCATAACCTGCTGCATAGACTATTCCACCTTCTAGTCTTAAAATCCAATCCTAGGGTTTAGAGGTTCTCACAAATTGCATCCTAAACATCACATAGATGGCAAAATGATAGGGAATAACATCACAATATACAACACCCCAAATCTTGGTGCAGCCAAACCCGAGGTTTTTCCCCTCCTCTTCTTCGTTCTCTTCTTCTTCTTCCTTCTTTCTCCTCCTTCCTCTAGCTCCCCCTCCTTCTGGCCTTCACCTTCTGTTTCTCTTCCCTTCTCCTCCCTTGTGTAGGGTGCCCTAGGGCAGAGCAGCAGCAGCAGTTGAGGAGAGGGGCAGCCGGCCTAGGCAAGGGGTAGAGAGGGATGGGGCCGACCGATTTTGGGCATCGATGGTCGAAGGCGATGAGCTTCGATGAGAGGCGGCGGGTGGCGACAGATGTACAGGGAGGAAGGAGGCGAGCGAGATCTGAAGCATCGAGGTGGGTGGGAGATCGATCCCCTCTTTGATCTTTTTTTTTTGTTGGGGGAGGAGGTCACTGGCTAGGCTGTCTTTTCAAAGCGCAAACAAGTTATTACAATGTGATAATTCATTATATCTAATAGCCCACGGTACTTGATACTCGAAAGTACCGATACATGAAGATACCTTTTACTTAACAAAATCTACGATGGTGGATGGTACCTACTTTATATTTGATCATACATGATACTCAATGATATTTAATACTTGCTAATACCTAATACATAGCGATACTTACCTAATACCTAATGATATAAAATATTAGTTCGATGATATCTGATATTTGGCAATACGATACTACATAATATTCAACCCAATACTTGACGATACTCGTCTCGGTACTCAACGATACTTCGATGATACACAAATTCTCAACGACACACGATCTTTGGATGATACTTTGATATTCTAATGTACCCCTACTTCACAGCATTTCGATGCTCGATCAAACCCGGTACTTATTGATAACCCTATGATTAATAAATACCCAATAGTTGTTGATACGATATTATATGATACCGATACTCAACGATATCCGGTATTGAACGATACTTGCTTGCTGGTGATACTCGATACAACAATACATAATAGTCAACGATATTTTGATGCTCGAGTATCCCTGATTCGATGATGCGCAATTGTAAAGAAAAAGAAGCAAGAAAGAAACACAACCCGATAGGTTCACTTCTTATCACCCCATGGAGCGAGCCCACCTAACAGTAGCAAACAAAGCAACACAGTTTGCCAAGCGAGTCCTATCCGTTGCATGGGATCCCAACAGGATATCGTATTGTAACATCACCTATTGATTATTTATGCCGGTTCTTATACTATATAAAATTGTTATTAAATTCTTGCAGAGTACAATTTATTCATATTAACACTTGCGTTGTTGAACATATTCAAATGACACTTGCGGGTTACGGCGAGAAAGTTGATTATTAGGGTTGTTATCATCAGTCAATTGTCCGTAGCTAGGCAAAAGCACATTCACTGGATTTTGGTGCCTTTGACATGACACATCATATATTTGTCTCCGCTGTTTACCTTTGATATATGAACTATTTGGGCAGACGGTTGTCTTGTTTAACGTAACTCGTATCGTAAGACTTATGTTCAAACTTCTGATTATAACAATGTTGCAACGGTGCGCTAGCTGGGGACTGATCTGGGACTAGCACGATATAAACATGGGAAAATCCAATGCATATGTACATGCTCAAATCGAAATCTTGGCAAGCAAAATTTTTTGGGGAAATCAATTTGATAATTATCAAATTATAAAGCAAGTTCTGTAACTTCATACTTGGACTGAACCAACACAAGCCGTTGCATACTCAAATAGAAACTCGCATGTACATGTAGCTCCATGCAAGCTAGCGATCATTAGATCCGCTATAAGATTTATGCTTAGCTCCAACTCTTTCTCAAATGTGTTTTTGCAAAAAGTTTATAAGAAAAAAATCCACTCCTCCTTACTCTCCTCCTCCTCTCTCCTCTCTACTTCGGCCGGGCCCGAGCAGGCTCGCCTCCAGGGATGGCACTGCCGCGACCACCACACCTAGCTTATGACTATGCCAGCACCGCTGGAGCCACCACACCATCCCTAGCCACCCCGTTAGCACTCCAGTGTATTTAAGGGAGAGTGGGAGATAAGCATAAATCTTATAGCAAATCCAATGGTTACTAGGACGCATGGAGCTGCATGTACTTGGGAGAAAACTTCTCTCCATAGCCGAATCACCGCACGGGGAGTGGCGTCGAGATCTCGGAGAGCTTCTGGAGCAGCACGTCGTTCCACATGTCGACGGGCCCCGGAAGGCACCAGTGCAGGCAGTCGTTGGCGTTCCTTACCCACCTCTTGTCGTAGTGCCCGCCGGGGTGCCCGTCGGCGCGCAGCATCATGGCCTTCGTCGTCCAGCACCCCGAACCTCTTCCTCCCGCCGCTCGTCTCCCTCACCCTCCTTACCTCCTCGCTCTGCACCCTCCTCAGCTCCCACCCTATGCTTCCCAGGGTCACCTCCCGCTCATCCAATGGCTGCGTCCGGTTGCAGTAGCCGCCGCTGAACCACGAGCCGTGCTCGAAGTGGTCCGGCGTGTAGGTCCGCAGGAACGCGACGAGGCTGCTCTTGCAGTCCTGGCACCGGGCGATGCCCTCGACGGCCGCCCTCACGACGCGGCGGACGGCGTAGGCGATGCCCAAGTCGGCGACGTTCGCCTCGCGGCAGTTGACGCAGCCGACGCGGCGTCCGCCCTCCCAGAGGTAGTTGACGCGGAAGAACCAGTTGCCGCCGGAGATGACGGCGTAGTCCAGCTCTGGCAGGCGGCGTGTCCAGTTGGTGCTGAGCTTGTCGAGGTGGATGTCGAAGGAGGCCGTGGGCTTGCCGTCGGCGTCGACGACCGGGACGGCGTGCGCGTAGAACTCCGTCCACATCGCCATGAGCGTGAAGTTATGCGCGGGGAAGTGCCATGTCCGGAACTTGTCGAACACGTCGGAGTACACGTCCGTCGGCGTCTCGGCCTGCACGGACATCACCGCCGGCGGGTTATCGTTCTTCACTGCAATCTCGACGAGCACCTACAGCTGCTGCTAGTGCTTAGCGCACGCACGCACCTGAGACAAGAGGCAGAGCAGGGAGTCCATCTGGTTGCGCGCCAGCGAGTCGCCGATGAAGGCAAGCCGCTTCCCGCGGACGACGTCGAGGAACCGCGCCGGCGCAAACCGCGGCAGCTCGCACCCGTCGGGCTGCCACCGCCAGAAGAGGTGGCCAGGATCCTTGCCGTACTTCTGGCAGTTCTTGAAGTCCGGCAGCGTCGGGCACGTCAGGTTCGTGTAGACCGGCCCTTTCGTCTCCCTCACCCATTTCCCCATGGAGATGTCGCATTTCTCCTCCTCCTGCATGCCTGCCACACCTAAGCATCATCAAGCACTGAAACACATGCTCAGTACTCGATCAGTAGTCAGTACATCACTGTGAAATGCACTTGGATCAGCTGTGCTTGGAGCAGGAGCTTCTGCGGCCAATGAGGTCGCCGACGGCAAGGAGATGTCCGCCGCCGCTGGCGTGCTCTCTTCATCACCTGGACCGTCATCTCCTGGCATCGCAGGGCTCATGTCGAGCGCCGTGAGCAGGGAGCTCTGCGACGAAGCGTCGCCGTCGATCGCGGCCGCCGCGCTGAAGCTGTGCGACGAGTACAGGATGGAGAAGGCGAAGACGGTGGAGAGCACCAGCAGGAGCAGCAGCGACGACTTGATGTTCCGCTGCGCCACGACGCCCCACTCGCTGCCGCTGCAGCTGCTGTGAAGCAGCCTTGGGCTACCAGCGGCGTTGCTCGAGGAAGGAGACGGAGGAAGAGGCGCCATGGTAACCTCTTCAAAACCTACTTGCACGTTGCAACGTTCGTGATGATACCGATATATACGTACTAATGCTCCTAGGCAGGCAAGCTTTTGAAGGATGTGTCAATGGTTTCTGGCTGTACGGAGGGATATGAATCATATGATTGATCAGCTGTTGCAGGAATGTTTTGGTCACTTTTGGTAAGCCTAATTCGTAGAGGGTTGGCATGGGTAGTGAACTAGTCATGCTATAGTAGCTCACCAAACACCATGCTAGTATAGCAAGTATTTGCTTGGGCTCTTGGGTTTGAGTAATTAATTAATTAGCCCTTTCTGCCTTACCAGAGTTAGTGTTAGGGCACTTCTAGTATAATGACATTAGCTGATGTTAAGACTAAACTAGAATGGATTGCTGATGTGGAGAGGTAATTAGTTATGAGAGAGCGAGATCGATAGACAGAGACATAGCATGCATAGTTATTTCATAAGAAACGATGGAAACAAGACAAAGACAATCATACATGGTTTCTATTGGGAGAAAAATATATAGAAAGTGAGTAAAGAAGAAACTAAGATGCAATTTTTAGAATGTTTGTATACAGTTGTTTCCATATGATGTGGTATCTATAGAAATAATTTGTACAAAAAGTGCACTGGGAGTGCCTAGCACAGCTTCTGACTTTTGTACGCACCTTGTTTTGGGTGATTTGGTGATACTAATTTGGGCCGCCCATGTTTGATCAAATGGCGAACGACTGCCAAAACTAGATCGTGAAAGATATGTGCCATCCCAAAATGGTTGGTTCTCTTGGGATTTATTGTAATATAGGGCCTTCCATGGAAATTAGCAGCTCGGCCGGTCCTGTCCTGCCCTGTCCTTTGCAAAAAAAAAAAAAAATATTTCGAGCAACGTCCTTTGCAAATCTTCGTTATACCATGATTATTCAGGAAAGAATTTGCCATGATTGTTCATAGGAAAAAAAAAGTCTGCTGTAAAGTAGAATGGCTTAATAATTTAGACCGACTTCTTTTGTTTTTGCTCTTTATTACATATCACTTGTAATTACTGTTTCTTTATAACTACAAGTGGCTCCTTGCCTACTGTTTTTCGTTAAAAAAAATATTGGTTATGCAAAATTTAATCGGGTGGCATTCCTTCGCGCAAACCCTGGCAAATGACACTTCTCTTTCAGGCTAGGCAACTGGGGAGTTACATGGATAGGCATTCCCTAAAGTGGAGTAAGAATCCGAATTCAACATGCACTCGTCTAGAAATCGTTATACATATATGTTCTCTTCGTTTTATTTTTATTTGTTTATGCCTTATCTTTATATAGAAAAATTAAACACTTTAATTTTTAGATTTTTTTTATCTTTACCGCTTGTCAAAACTCTCCAAAACAACTCACACGAAGCTAGCCAAACTCTAAAACCACTACGAAAACTCTCAAAGTATGTTTCTATCTCCTATGTTTGAGAAAATGTTGTGTTAATCAACGCTAACGCTGATCGCGTCAGTTATTCGCGTGCTTATCATCCCATGACTGGAGATCAAAATCAGCATCCCTGAAATAGATTCTGGCCCTGTCACAGTACAAGACGTGACGCAGGCGTACAGGACTATGCGAATGCGAGGGAACAACCTGGAGATGCATGGTTGTTGAGGTCGGTTGGCCAACACACAGCCTCGTCCAGTACACAATGGCAGGTGTCGTTGGGTATTTGGGTGGTGTTGCCTTGATGCCTCATTGAGCGGCAAAGGTCTCACCTGTCGCTTCATCAACGTGACGTGTAGGCGACGAGTTCACCAAGCTAGCCACTTTTTGTGCGGTTCTTTTTGGCTTATCTAATTTGTATATCTTGTTTGCTTATTTGTTTCTCGACATGATCTCGAGTCGAATCTAACCGTTCGACTTGTGTTCATAACTTTTATACCGTCTTCAAGATAGAAAAAAGAATAAAAAATTAAAAAATCGATAAGTCAAATAAGCAAGCGAGATTATTTGCTTATCTCGTTTCTTATTTGACTTATCAGGATTTTTAAATTTTTTATTCCTTTTTTCTATCTCGAAAACGTGTATAAAACTTCTCTCTAAGTCGAAGAGCAGATCCGATTCTCGAGACCATCGAGGAAGTAAATAAGCAAAATAATAAATGAGATAAGCGAAAAGCTGAAAAGAAGGCTAAACTAGTCAGGAACCTCATATTAACATAATACAACACACGTCATTTGTCTCGTGTCGTACCCAACGCCGATGGCAGCATTTTGAGACTCGGTGCAAAAGTAAAATAAAGTTTCAAATAAGTCCCAAGGGAGAGCTGAAAGTTTCAAATAAGTCCCAAGAGAGCTGATCAGAAATAAATCGAACGCAGATGAGGAATTCTCGGAAGGAACCAATGTAGAAATTACTGGGACGTAGGAAATGAGCTATAGCTCGACTTTTTATCAATTTCAATGGACTAATTAGCTTCTGATGATTGGTGCGAAATTGGAGGTGCATTTGGATTGTGGGGGATGAACTAAATGACATGTTATATTCTGTTCTTGGCATGGGCTTTATGGGGCCTCCCAATTTAGGGGCCTTGTTGTGCCATTACACAACCCGCACAGGCCTAGGCTAGGCCTAGTCATGGCACATCACCTCAAATTGCCACATGGACCATGCCTGCAAAACTACTGAAAACCACCATTTGACGAATCAAATGACCATTTATCTTAGTTTCACCAATTTAGGACCACGATTACCCGGTTTCAGTGTTCATAACCAAAAGGTCCAAAACATGCCAAATTCTATAGTTGAGTGACCAAAATTTAACTTTTCTTAAAAAACACACACACACAAAAGCCACCACAAAGGAGGTTTGAGATTTCTTTGAAACAGAAAGGCTCTTTCGAAAAATTAATTTTTGTTTTCTTTAAAAGCCAAAGTCAAAGCCCACCACCAAGTAGCAGGGGTGTTGGAGAATACCGCTAGTGTTTTGGCCTAACATGCAGTACTAGTGTATCTCCTAGCGGCCTAGCGCATCCTCCATTTTATGTTAGAGTTTGTGTTGAATATGAGTACGAGTAAGGTTATAGTTGGACTCGAGTTATAACAGGTATGGTAGGTTAGAGTTTGAGTCGGACTCTGTATCTTGGGCCCTACATAAAAGGGCCTTCTTGATATAACCCATAACGTTAGAAGTAGAGGCATAGGCACGTGGGGTTGCGATCGGTATCTGATCGTGACACAGGCGGCGGTATGCTCTGATGTTGAGGAGAAGCGTCCATAATCATGTCCATGAGATATAGGCAAGCTCCCAACTGCATTACCAAACATCGTGCCCCGGTGTCGTTGCTAGATCACATCGTATTAAATCCTAACAAATTTTGACCGAAGAGGTCAGACTGGCTGACGTCAGTGATGAGGCCAAGGATCTGTTCGAGGAGGCGAACAAATTAGGCGGGGAGACTGGGGATCTGTCCTAGGAGGTGAACGGATCGGACGGTGCAAACTGTGGTCAGTAGGATTGGACCGACAAGGAAGGAACTAGCAAATGCTAATGTGGCAATGGCTATAGGTGACTTGAAAAGCGGTGGTGCTTGACGTTAAGCTTACTACCAAATATCTGATCGGTTGGAGCATGGATGTTGGATTCTATTAGTTCTTTTCATGTGACACACAAAAAGTGGTTTTCTTCGTACAAGGCGGTGATTTTGGTTCGGTCTACTTGGGCGGTGACACGAATACCATCCCATTAGAGTAGGAACCATCAAGATCAAGATGCTTGGGGAAGTTGGTCGGATACTTCAAAGTGTGAAGCATGTGATAGGGCTAAGGAGGAATCTGAATTCGTTCGGGACCTAACATGATGGAATGGTGTTCCAAGCTGCAGATAGAAAGACCGTAAGGATCATGAAGGGTGGCGAGGTTGTGGTGATTGGAGAGAGTTCGGCTTCACATCTTTTAAGGTGCAAGAGAGTACTATTGCAGATAGAGTCACAGAGCAAGGTATTGCTGAGTTAGCAGCGTTTGTTTCAGAAGACAATAGGTCTAAGGCCAAGTCAGACTTGTTAGGTTGCTTGGCGTGAGCTACAAAGGTAACAACCAAAGTCTCGGGTGCATGAGTTCGCACATGATGTTCTGACAGCTTCAATGTGGTGAAGGACATATTAAATCAAGTGGAATTTGTTAGAGTTAGTGTCAAATATGTGTATAAGTAGGGTTATAGTTGGACTTTGAGTTATAGTAGGCATGGTAGGTTAGAATTTGATCTAGTTAGACCTGTATCCTAAACCCTATATAAAGGGGTCTTGTGAATGTAATCCATAACGACAAAGTATAAATGTAGAACCTTGAGGGGTAGTGGTCGGCATGTGGCCATGACACTGGGTAATCGGAATACTACGGTGTTGGAGAACAGCGCCCATAATCATGCCTCGTAGATGTGGCGAAACCTGAACTGCGTTACCAAGGCCCCATTTGGCATAGCTCCAACTCTATCAAAATTGGTGAAGTTAGTGGAGTACCATATTCCTAACTCTAGAAATTCATGGAGCTGTAGTTGAGGATACATTGAGGATGTTTAGGTGAGTAATCTTATTTACATTTTAAATTAAAAATATAAATTTAAGTCACTTTATTTTAACCTATAAATTCCATATCTGAGGTGGAGCTGGGAGCTAGAGCTGTGCCAAACGGGGCCCAAATATCGTGCCTTTGGTGTTGTTCTTAGATCAAATCATGTTAAATCTTAACATTTTATAAAGTTTTTTTTTGTCCTGCACGTAGATCCACAGGGTTGTAAAATTCATATAAAATTTTGTTGTGGAATATTCAATCAGTCAAATTACAAGTCCATTGCTATGTGGCCCTTATGTCACATGTATGTCCGGATTCGGACTCATAGTGTCTCCAGGCACATCAAATTTCCCGGCCCTTAATATAATGGCCGATGGAAATGGTCATGGTGGTTATATAAGTATTATTCTACTGGTAATAAATTAAGAAATAGTTTGTGCGAATATTGATTTAATTATCATAAATGCCAGATGGAGAGATAGAAAAGATAAATGAGAAAAGGAGAGGAAAATATTAATTAAATTTGCTGCGAATTCAATGATGGATTCTCTATTCCGCCATTTTATTATAAAAGGATCTCTCAGAGCTAGCAATCATTTTCATATGGCTATCTTGCATCGCCCCGAGCTTCTAGCGAGGCAATGCACAATAACCACTTAAATCGCCAAACTCCTTCACGGCCACGCTGGTTGTGCCTCTCCCACGCCCCTTTATCTCGGCCTCCCTCTTCCACGAATGTCTCCTCCTCAGGAGCAAGATCCGCCAGTCAACCTCACGGACACGGCCCGACACCTTTCACTGGTGCCACTCGTGACGGATGTTACTCCGCCAAGTCGCCTACAACCTTGAGCCGATTACGGCAACCTTGGACACCCCGGCCCACGGATTTGGAATACAAAGGCCCCAACAAATGCAAATTCTTCGCCTGGTCCCTGAGCCACCGCCGCATCAACATGGCTAACCTCCTCGCCAGGAAAGGCTGGCCTAACCACACCGTTTGCTGTTTCTGCCATGGGCCCCTTGAAACCATCGACCACCTCTGCGGGGCCTGTAATTTTGCCTCCTCGGTCTAGCAGTCGCTGCTACCACACCAACCGCCGGGTGCTGTCGACGATTTGCGTCGGCAATGTATTTTATGGGGCAATGCGAGATCACAACTACGATGGTAGCACAGGGCCAAATTTATACGGTTCGGACCCTCGGTAGGTAATACCCTACTCCGTGCTCGTGGATTGTATTATGGTGGATGTTGATGATGATTGTAAGGCGTGGGATTGGATCTCGAACTAGGGGCCCGGACCCCTTTATGTAGTCTTGAGGGCAGATTGAGATAGAATCCTAATTATTATAGAAGATATAGATATAACCGATTTGGTTACGCCTATATCTATGTATCAAGTAGGAGGCGAGTTCGTTTCCTTGTAGATCATCTCGAGACGCGCCGACCTCAAGCCCGCTTTACGGAAGGCCCAATTGACTTCGGCCCAAGGAGGTGGTCGTCGATTAGTATATCTTCGGATACCGTGGCCCATGTTTTCCTGATAGCCCCGAGTGCTTGGGCCAGGTTGTCTTGATTTGGGGTTCACTTGCGGTTCTTGAGATGTTACTGAGTGATGTCACTCTTAAATGCGGGCGATGAAGTCGCTTTCCGTAGAGTAACTTTCTGATTAAACAACACAGTTGCAAGAACTAGAAAAATTCTCAAGTCATTAAAGATGTGGTACCCGGCCCGACTAGTCGGTATGCTTGGCTTGTGGCCCGTGAGAGGCATACGAAAAAGGTGGATGTTCTTAGAGTGGCGGTGCCACCGTTATCCTCCTGTTACAACTTATGACATTCAGGCACGGCTTGCGAGCTCGACATTCGATCCGGCATGGGATATGCTACAACTTGCGTGGGTATTGAGCGCCTTGATCCGACTAATGCGGATTCAAGCTAGTGATCCCAGAGAGAATCGCGCCTCCAAGTTGAGGTCCTCCTAGTGGTGTTTGTCTTGGCGACAAACGATCCGGAGATGTGCCATCGAGACCCAACGAAGAGTAACTCTTTGATGCCTAATCCGATTATAAAATCAGACCGACCATTGACCCGGGAGGCGCCAAGAGTGGGTTAATTACAGAAGCGCCTAGCCATCAAAGGATTGATGACCGGCATAAGGCCCAACCGGGCGCGCCCTTTTCCTAACTAGGTTTGGTCAATCAACACTCGCATGTGAGCAGCGTGCAACTTACCCCCATGGAGCGTGCCTTCGGAACCTAAGTGCAGGCGAATATTGCAATAGCGAGATCCAGGCCGTTTCTTCCGCCCGGCCACGAAGCGAAAGCGTCGCCCGCGATTCTTTGATAAATCTGGCGCTTATCCCTTGCGCCATGGGTCATCCAGCGCCACCGTCGGAAGACCAAACATATCGCTTTGAATGTTGTAGTGCTCCCGAGACCTCCACATCAAATCACAGGCTGTTCTCGCCAGGCTGCTCCGATGCCATTATTCCCAAACCGATTCGACTTCCCCAATTTGGTTATAAAGAGAGGCGTGTAAGCATCAAGCTCCCATGGCTTAATTGATGTTTAGGCGATTGATGAATTTTCTTGAATCTCAAATGGGGCTTTATTGGTATTCTTGGAACCCTCCAATTGATTTGCTCGGATTGTCTCACCAAGACTAAGGATTTTTATTTTGCTAGTTTCTTTTCTTTTGTTGTGTGTGTGAGGCTTACTAATGATTTTAATTTGGAATTGATGTTGATCTTTGGTTGCGGGGATCTCGAGCACATTTGTTGTTCCTAGTATTTAGTAGAGCTAGTTTTGAGCCTCGGGTAAATTTTCTAGAGTTGGAACTAGTCTCGAGGGTGTGCGAGGAAGTTTTGAGTTTGAGCGGTGAGGACGAATGCTGCTAGGGACAGTCCGGATCAAAATCGAACGGTCGGTTTAGTTCAGCCCAGGCTCACTCACTCGGGCAATCCGAATCAAAATCAGGCTATGGATCTGATTGACTCCTCGCGGTTTGTGTTTGAGGCTATTTGTGCATGGGAGCAAGGGGCGGACTGTCGGGTTGAGGGCGGGACCGTCCGGATTGCTAAGGGTCTTCTCGGCCTTGTTTTTGTTCTCTTCTCCCTTGGGCGGCGAAGGACTTCAATCCGGACTGTCGGTTTGACATCGAACAGTCCGGCGCTGATTTGAGTGTCTCTGTCTTGGTCCCTTTCTCCGGTAGTGTTCGGATCTAAAATCCGATTGTCCGGATGTGTTGCTCTGACTGTCCGGCACTTGTTCACTCTGAGTCGTGCGCTAGGGTTTTCTACTGTCCTTTTGTGGAGACTATAAATAGCCACCAACCCGAGGAACGGGTTGAGGTCTCATTTCTAGGTTAGCCACACTTTCATCCTAGAGCTAGGTTGAGAGCTCTCCCATGGTGATTTAGGGTTTCCTAGGCCTCCATGAGTTGGATTTGGTGAGGATTGATTCTCGGTTGTGCTCCTCTTGATCCCTCGCCAAGGTGGCGTTCTTCTCCAAGTTCTCTTCGTTCTTGAGCCTCCGTGTGTTGGAGGGTGAAATCCAGCAGGTGTCGGATTAGGTGCCAGTGTCGTGTTCGGTGCAGTGGAGTGGGAGTGCTTGTCGGCGTGTGGAGCACTCGCCACTTTGTGAGAGGTTTGGAGCTCACCTCGCCGTTCGTCGGTGCAAGGGCTACCACAGTGGATTGAGGCATAGGCTCGAGAGGAGCCAGCTCTCAAATCGAGGTTTGCCTCAGCGGGGAGTAGGAGTTAGATCTCCGAACCCGGGAAAAATTATTGTCCTTTTGCTCTCACTTTTAATTTTCGCAATTTGTTTTCTTTACATTCTAGCTCATGAACTATAACTAGTGCTTTGCTAGATAACTTGGGTCCCTAATTTGACTAATTAAGAAAAGAACAAAAAAAAAAATAAAAGTAGGCCAATTCACCCCCCTCTTGGCCATAAGGTTCCTTCAAGTGGTATTGGAGCAAGGTTCTCTAGTTTAGCTTAACCGCTTAGAGATGGCTTCGGATGGGGGTAGTGTTGCTTCAAATAGGATACCTATGTTCAATGGTACTAACTTTCCCTACTGGAAGATTCGTATGAGAGTTTACTTAGGTCTCTAGGATATGAAGTGTGGAAGGCTCAGAGTCTCCTTTAGATTTAAAAATTGATGAGAAAGCTGGTCCCACCGAAGAGCAGATAAAGAAGCTGAACATCGATGCTAAGGCGATCAATGCCATATTCTCAGGTTTGAGTATGGAGGTATTTGATCGTGTTAGCAATCTCACTTCCGCTCATGAGGTTTGGTCTACTTTGGTTGAGATTCATGAGGTACCTCTTCTGTGAAAGAAGAAAAACTTGTTGTAGTAAAAGAAAAATTTGATCAATTCAAGATGTTTCCAAATGAAGCGCTAATGACATGTTCACTCGACTTAACCCTATTGTCAATGAGCTCAAAGGGCTCGGTCTTTGTGTATCGAGATCTTGATGTTTGCGAGGAAAATGATCGAGTTCTTCCCGAAAGGACTATCGAGATATTATCACCTACCTCTCCAATAGTGATGATCTGCGAAACTCACTCCCCACAGGACTTCTTAGGAAGCTCTCTGCCCATGAGATGTTCATTAGTGAAGGAAATGATTTCTACCGGGCAGACGGAAGCAAGGAATTGCTCTTAGTGCGAGATGGCTCTAAGGAGCTTCAACCGACTTCAAGAGTGGGTCAGTCAAGATGATCTTTGGAAGTGAAGTCGAGAATTGGCTACGCTCATGAAGAGGCGGGCAAAATCATTGGAAAGCATGGATTTGGAGGCAAGAAGAAGTGGAAGTCAAGTGACTTCCGGTCAAAATCCCTTTGCCTCGGATCAGATGTTATGAGTGCAATGAGAGGGGTCATATTGCTTCAAGATGTCGAAGAAAGGAAAGTGCAAGTCCAAGGAGACGGAAAAAGAAAGTGATGAGAAAGACAAGTCTAAGCACAAGGACAAGGAGAAAAGGAGAATCTTCTACAAGTCAGGGTTCAAGGGATACTCCAAGAAGGGCAAGAAGGTAGCTTTTGTGGGAGAATGGATAACAGATGACAGTTCAACTGACTCTACTTCCAACTCCACCGATGAAGGAGAAGACTCAAGGAATCGGGGCCTCACGGATTGGAGCAATTGCTCGATCTGTTCCACCACCTCCGGCCTTTCCACCGAGATGTTTTGTGGGCTTGGGTGATGATGAAGGTTGGGAGTCGGACGTTGGGCCCACCCATCCACTCTGAAGATTCCTCCTCGATGCTTGATGGCTCTACGATGATGAGGTGAGTGACACAGAGAACCGTCTCATGAAGAATACATTGAATTGATAAATGATATGACTCTGCACTTACAAAAAGAAAATTTGAGATGCATTACTATGAAGGAAAATCTAGATGACATGACCTCCAAATTTGAAAAACTTGCATCTAGATTTGATATGTTAGAAAAGGATCATGAAGAATTGCTTAGCTCCATCGTAAATAATAGATAAGTGTAAGCTACTTGAAAATGGCGTATTGCTTTGCAAGAATCTGTTGGCGACATTGTTCGTGCTTGCCATTCTTAAGAATGATCATGAAATGCTTCTTGCTAAGTGTGCCATTTCAAATGACTCTTGTGTGCTGCTACATGTGATGAATTGCTTGTTACCTCTATTAGTGATGCCATACACTGCTAGAGTCGATTGCTCCACCGTTGTGATGATTTGGTTGATCTTACTCTGATTTTTCTCTAACTCAATTGGTTCCTCTAGTAATGCTAATATGTGCGATCCCGATAATTGCAAAGGTACTTTAGGTGATAGGGAACTTGCAATTGAAAATGCTGATTTGAAGGCTAGGTTAGAAAAATTTGATAAGGGGCTTGGAAAATGTTATGAGGAAGTCTTGCTTTGAACAAGATGCTTGAGGACCAAAAAAACCCTCTCACACGTGTTGGTGGGTTTTACTCTGAGAAAAAAGTCAAGGAGGAAGAAGAAAAGAAATGGTCCTAGTGCATACATTAAAGAGCAAAACCCCGTCATAATCCTCCCAAGAGAAACTTTCAACACCACAACTCTTGGAATAACAAGCGGCACACTAGGAACCAAGGTTACAAACACCAATTTGACTCACACATTTGGCAAGGACCTCCTAGGCACAATAACTTCATTTGGCAAACTCCTAGGTACAACAATGCTTGGTATGGTCATCCTAAGCACAATCAAAATGGTAGACAATTTCCTTCTAAGAAAGAACTTTGGAATGCTCATCGTGTCAATCTCAATGCCTCACCACCTAGGTATAGGAAAGTGTATGTGAAGAAGGCTAAGGTTGTAGATGAAGATTACATCCTCAAGAAGGATGGACATGGGAATGTGTATGCTAAGTTCATCGGACCAGCTAGTAGACTCTACACTAAGCAAAAACAAATTTGGGTGCTCAAATCCTTTTTGGAAGATTCTTTTGCTGTAGGTCATGTGAGAGCTAACCCTCGGGGACCCACTGTTTGGGTTCCTGAGTCATAGAAATAACTCTCTTCTCTAACAGGTGAACTACCGGAGCGGAGGATGCCATTGGATTATTGACAGTGGATGTATGCAACACATGACTGGCAATCCCCGGTTGTTCACCTTATTGGGGGAAGATGGTCATTTCCCCAACAAGATCATTTTTGGAGATGGTAGCAAAGGCAAAGTGTCGCTCAGTAGGCATAGCTATAACCGACCTCTCAATTGACAATGTACTTTTGGTCAAGACTTTGAATTATAATCTGCTCTCTGTGGCCCAAATTTGTGATTTGGGGTTCCATACCATTTCTCACCTCTGGGTATGACGTTTTTGATGAAAAGGAGAATGTGATTTTCAAAGGCTTCCGTTTCCAAAATCTCTACCTAGTGAATTTTCACTCATTGCATCTTCTATCTCATCGTGTCTTGTCGCTAAGGTCTCTTGGGTGGCTTTGGCATAGGCGTCTTGGGCACGTAGGGATGTCAAACTTGAAAAAGCTTTTAAAAAATGAGTTAGTGCTTGGGGTGAGGATGTGAAGTTCGAAAAGGATAAGCTTTGCAGTGCCTGTCAGGCAGGTAAACAAGTAGCGAACTCTCATCCAGCAAAAAGTGTCATGTCTACTTCTCGACCTCTTGAGCTTCTTCACATGGATTTGTTTGGGCCAGCATGACTTATGTGAGCATTGACCAGGTAACTTGTATTGCTTGGTGATAGTAGATGATTTCTCTCGCTTCACATGGGTCTTCTTTTGCATGATAAAACTCCTGTTGCAAAGGTTTTCAAAAAGTTTGCAAAACGAGCCCAAAACGAATTTGATTGCTTGATCAAAAAGGTGAGAAGTGACAATGGAACGGAGTTCCTAAACACTAACATCGAATGTTTCTGTGATGAGTTTGGCATAGGTCATCAATTCTCAGCCACTTATACTCCTCAGCAGAATGGAGTGGTCGAGAGGAAAAACAGAACTCTAATTGAGATGGCAAGAACCATGCTAGATGAGTACAAAACATCGATGTGTCTCAAGTGTATAATCAATACAAACTTGTCACTGATTAATCGGTTGTATCTGCACAAATTGTTGAAGAAACCTCTCACGAGCCATTGGTTGGGAGACGCCCAAATATCTCCTACTTGGGGTATTTGGATGTAAGGTGTTCATCTACAAGAAGAGAGTGCACTTGGGAATTTCGTAGGTGTGACACCGATATTCTTGGGCTATTCTTCAAAAGGAAGTCCTTTAGGGTGTTCAATGAGACCACAGCATGGTAGAAGAGAGCTATGATGTGAAGTTTGATGAGTCAAATGGGTCTCAAGGTGAACATGACAACTGGAGGATGTTCAGGGTGAACCACTTGCTAGGGCGATGGAGGAAATACCTGGAGATATCGGGCCGCCAGACACCAGAGGAGAGTGTACCTGTCACCTTCACCTACACCTGAATCAATGGCGATTCGGGGAGGTGTTATCTCGGAAGGGCAGTTTAGTGTTGACTCACCTCCACAGAGCAGTCATGAGTCAAATGAAGAGTTAGAAGAACCTCCTTCTCAGTTGATCAAGTCACATCACACCATCGCCGTGACCATCCAAGAGATCAAGTGATTGGAGACCCAACCAGAGGAGTTCGAGACTAGATCAAGAACTGCTAACTGGCCAATATGGTGCGTTTGTGTCGAACTTGAGCCAAAGAAGGTTGAAGAAGCTCGTAGATCCCGATCGATCAATGCATGAGGAACTTAACAACTTTGAAAGGAATCAAGTCGGGTTTTGTAAAGAGACCTAGTGATCGTGAATGTGATTGGCACCAAGTGGGTTTTCAAAACAAGCAAGATGAGTCAGGCTTGGTAGTGCGCAACAAAGCTCGGTTGGTGGCTCAAGGATTCACTCAAATTGAGGAATTGATCGTATACACTTACGCCTCAGGTCTGCCTGATGCTATTAGATCTTGTGGCGTTTGCAACATGTCACAATATTATACTCAAGCAGATGGATGTCAAGAGTGTTTGAATGGATTCATTGATGAGCTAGTGTTATCGAACAACCCCCGAATTTGAGGATCCACGTCATCCCGACCATGTGTATAAGTTGTCCAAGGCTCTTTATGGTCTCAAGCAAGCTCCAAGGGCATGGTATGAAAGGTTAAGAGAGTTTCTCACTCGAAGGGTTTCAAAGTTGGAAGGTGGACACAACCTTATTCACTAAGGTAGTGGATGGTGATCTATTCATTTGCCAAGTGTATGTTGACGACATCATTTTTGGGAGCTCAAACGAGATCTTGTGCAAAGAGTTCATGAGATGATGGCTAAAGAGTTTGAAATGTCAATGATGGGCGAGCCCGCTTCTTGGGATTTCAAATCAAACATTGAGGACAGGACTTTCATTTCTCAGAGAAATACATTAAGGATCTTCTCAAACGCTTTAATTTGCAAGATTGTGTCGATCAAGACTCCTATGGCCACAAATGGTCACCGATCTTAATGAGGAAGGTACCCATGTCGATCCCAAGCTCTATCGCTCTATGATTGATGCTCTTGTATCTCAACGCATCTAGACCGGATATCATGTTTAGTGTATGCATGTGCGCTAGATTCCAAGCATCCCTAGAGAGTTGCACTTGTCTCTGCTGTGAAAAGAATTCTTCGATATTTAAAACTCACACCTAGCATAGGGTTCTCAAGGGCGCGGTTTAAGCTCAGTATTCTCGACTCAGACACGCCGTGCAAGATTGACCGCAAGAGCACTTCCGGGCTTGTCACTTTCTTGGGAGATGTCTTGTGTCATGGGCCTCAAAGAAACAACTCGTGGCGCTTATTTATCCGAGGCTGAGTACATAGCGGGGAGTTGTTGTGCACAATTGTTGTATTCGACACAATCTCTTGACTATGGGATAAAACTTGATCATGTGCCTCTTTGTGACAACGAAAGTGCGGTGAAAATTGCCAGAATCCGGTTCAACATTCGCGCACCAAACACATTGATATCCGTCATCACTTCTTCGGATCATGTGTTGAAGGGTGATATCGTGCTTGAGCATAAAGTGACGAGGACCATTGCGATATTTTCACCAAACCACTTGATGAGGCACGCTTGTAAATTAAGGAATGAACTCAACATACTAGATAGGTCCAACATTGATTGAGGACTGCCATCGATGCTTGTAAATATTTCTTTTGTTTTGGGTTTCTTTTTTGTTTTTTTTTGTACCAAAGTGGAGCTTTGCTGTTATACCAATCTACTTGTGTCTTTGTGAACGCCATATGAATTTGAGAGTTTCTACTTGTGTTCTAAGTCACTATCTCAATTTCTCGCTAAACTCTTAAATTATCTTGTGAATGGGCACTTGGAGCATTTATTTGAAAATCAGAGCTCTGGGTATCTCGCTTGCACTAATCTTTTCGAATGACCTTGTGTTGCTAAGCCTAGTTTAAACAATCTATTCACTTGTGTCATTTGAGCTAAATGCGATCTTCTCAAAATTTAAGTGAATAATGAAATATAAGCCAAATTCAAGATCACTCTTCTCTCACCAATCCTCCTCGATGAGATAGCTTGTCATTGCACTTGGCATGAACTCGGGGAGTTTGGATGATCAAGATATCTATTTTCGTCATATGGATAGTATCGACAAAGACTTGAGTTAAGAAAAACTAAAATCTTTGGCAAGATTATACTATTCCAAAATCTATGAAACTTGAAAATTGTTCAAAGTGCTTATTTGACTCATTCTTAGCTTGACAATGACATCTTGTGGTATGATATGTTTCAACACTCTAGTCGACATGTTGTGTCTCCGATGGATTTTGGGCATTCTTTGACACTTTGAGCTATGGAGTCTCTCAATCATTGCTCGAGTTTAAATCTACTTAAATATCTTGGCTAAAATAGCATACATTGATCCAAGTGATCTTGAACCAAGTTCTAGCTCAATTTGAAATATCGGAGTTTCACACTAAATTTGTGAGTTGTATAACCTCTAAAGCCCTGATGGTGCTTGTCTTCTTGGTGTTTAAAATCCTTGCTTTCATCGTGTTTAATTCTCTTATGGCTTTTGTATTTTATCTATTTGTAAATCCTCAAAGTGACTCTTACTCTTCCTATAAATATCTCGTCAAATTCAAAATCTTATATATATATATATATATATAAAAGAGATTCTTATCTTCATGAAATCAACTGCAAAATCCTTATTTTTGTGTGGAATTTGGGAATTGTCTGGCCAGTTTGGTTGGCCAGAGCGAACCGACGCCGGACATCCGATTCCGGACCGGACATCCGCCTGGGTGAGTTCGGATGGCCAAGGTTTATGCTAGTTCAAGGCACAAGCAGGTCGAGCCTCTCGAGACAATCCGACATCGCAGCGACGATCCGCTTCCAAGACAGCCCGATTCGCCTCTTGCGCCAAACCGCAAGGTGCCCACGTGATCCGAATCATTCCGCCCGAGAAGCCTTCCAATTCCATTGGGTTGTTGCCGGTCTTTGGAATCAGCCTGGAGTTCTCACCGACAGTCCTGACATGTTCTGACAGCCCGGCCACAGTACTTCTCCTGTCGCCACGCCTGTTTCCTCTTCCTATTTTCTTCTTGTCTTCGCTCTTGCTCACTTAGCTCATTCCCTCGTTTCTACCTCTCTC